>OX638132.1:11525041-13925041 GCA_951804985.1 Dryomyza anilis
GTGTAAAATACGCGGTAGGTTTTAATGAAATTTCAACTCAATTTACGCGTACAACATAAACATGTATTTAAACGTTGAAAATTATGCTGTAATCGAGACACAAGTGTGGTTGCTACATGAAGACTCTGTATTTTTATTTTTTATCCTTAAGCTACATGTAATTTCACTTTATTAAAAAAGTTTCCAAATGACATAATGATTTTTGTTTTTTGTTTACTTTTAATAATCAAAAAATTTGTAAGGATTTAAAATGCCGTTAAATTTAAATTGTGGCAAACAAGTGACATTCGTAAACACATTAAATGTCATTGAAGCACGGCCTATGCAGCTGGGTTCAGTTTTTAGTAATGCGATTTTAGATAATTTAATACTTGGTTTTTATCTATGAAGTTTGTTAGTTTTAGAAAACAACTTTATATTTTTAACATTTCTTTATTTAAATTTATTATTTCATTTATTTTTTTACGTATTTTTTATATTAGTTTTTGTTTAAATTTAAATTTTTTTATTTGGCCGCCTGGTTTTCCTATTTTTCTGAACCTTTGGCCAACGCATTTATTCGTTGCTTATCTCTGCGTTTCCGCATCATTTAATAATTATTTTCTATGATTTGCATTATTTTCACTTTCTTCACACGCTCCACTCTCAGCTTCACAACCACATCACCCGATGTTGCGCATCTCTCGGTTGACTTCACATCGGCATCGTCTGCAAAAACATTTAATGATCAGTAGCTTCATTATCGTCCTCGCGCGAGATTATTATTTTTCAGATAAGCCGAAATTAATGGACTACCATTTTTGTATATTTTCGTCATCATTAAGAATCCGTAATAGTGACTTTCACCGATAGTGATGTGATGAAATTCAATTAAATTCATGAAATCTATAAAATAACATTTTCACTGTTCTATTTGCTATTGATTTGCTTGGCACCTTCGGTTTTGACACAGTTCCCTAGTAGAAATTTCGGCATGGTTGTGCCCTTGAACTCAGCATGTCATTTAGCGTATTCACAGTTTCATGGTATTGGTACGACATTGTACGAATACGACAGTACGGCAATTAAACTGTGAGCACCACTTTTCTGCTTGTTAAAATATTTCGTCAAATAAATGCAGCTGATTCTTATAAAATTAGGATTTTTGAAATTCAGTTTTATTCCTCGATTTGAAAATAAAAAACAAATAAATTAAAATTTTGAGTGCACTATAGTCTTCAATTTCACAATTTTACTTCATTTTACCAAATAAGACACCAAAAAACATACCTCAAGGCTACTCTCAAATACAACACTTGCGGTATTTCACTTTTATAAGGGATGCAACTACAAAATTGGCGTTTCTGTGTTATTGTATCGTACACATGGTAAATTAATAGTATTTCAATAGAAAAACAATAATTTATACTATTAAAATTGGTCAATAGGATGCGTCTCATTAATTCAGTAATATTGGAACTGTTAATTCAATATTTTGTTGCATCATAAATTTTATAATGTGCTGCTTTAATTACAATAAGCAAAACCTATAAATATTTAATGTACGTATTATTAATTTTATAGTATAGTCGAATTACATTTTCGTAATAATTTAATTAAACAAAAGTGGATTTTAGTTAATTTACTGTATAATTTATTTTAATTAAATGTCGAAACTGAATTTAAAAAATCACACACATAAAAGGACACTTCAAAAGGTTATAGCACATTCAATGTTCGCCTCAGTTTACAATACTTGAGTCTACATTTAGAGTCCGTCGTAGAAGTCCGATTTATTATTTATTATCTGTAATAAATAGAAAATAGTTAGATATAGGAATTTACATTAAATACATTAAGTCCTTACCAATGTCGCGATTAATTATGTGGATTATTACAAAAAAAAATGCATGCGACCATTTTGAGCAAAGACAAACACGAACAAGTTTATATTCGTGTTTATTTTTGTATGCCACGTTTATTATAGGAGGAAACCATTAAAACAATAGTATTTATTCATTTAAAAATAATAATATTGAAATATTTAGATTTATGATACTGAATTTTTCGAATACTATCAAATTAATTAGAAAACTTTTGATTCAAAAAGAAAAAAACTATTAATTCATGAACCACTTTCTTCCGAGTGTATATATACTACATGGTACAAATACCATACTAAAATACGATGAACTGTGAATACTCTAATTATATTATTTAATCGACTTCTAACGAGGCCCAAACAGGGTGCACGTTTTCCGAATGTGTACCTGTAATTCGAGTGCAATTTTCTTAAAAATGTTACGTAATAGAAAAAACTGAGAATGCAATAAAAGAATAAGAATACTTTTGACATGAAGTAATGAAATTTTCAGATTAGGAGCATTAGTACACGCTGCAAAAAAAATGGCTCTCCCAAAAATAATTTTGCAGGCATTAACATGTATGTTTGGAATTTTATGTAAACATAATATATAAATGCCTGATAAATCATTTGTAAACAGGGTTGTCTTGAGAACAGTGCTGTAATGAGTTCTGATTTACATTATGATATCACGGAAACATTTTGATGTTGCCCCTTAAAATGGTATATGTTCTAATAGAAACATAATAATTACTACATCCAAAAAAAAAAATACTTGGACCGAAACATAAATATGTTTAAAATATAACATAATTTGGAACTACCTGAATATAAATATTTTCAGAGAAACATATCAGTTGTTTCAGTTCAAAAAGTAGTATGTTTGCATACAAACATATCTAAATATTTTTTAAAGAAATCCTGAAAATAAAAATACATTTTTTTTTTATTAGTTTTTATTAAAGTTAAAGTTTCAATAAAGTTGCAGCAAAACTATTAATATTTTTTAAATATCACATATATGCAGATAGTTCCGAGATGTTTGCCATAAAAGCAATGAAAATTGAGATATTTACAATTGACTGATAGCAAACATTCTGATTTCTTGGACATTTGCAACAAAAATCATGAGTTATTTTGACATTTGACTATAATAAAAAAGGAAAATGGCGTACTTTTTCCTTATGTTCGATTTGTCCACAACAATTAAGTAAATCCAATAGTGTAAATAAGTGTCAACTTAAATATTACATTTTAAAGGTAAAAGAGAAATTAAAATTTCCTGGGATTGAAATTATCAGTACGTAATTGAAAATATTTCTTTTGAGAGTATACTTTGATGATAGCAGCGCAGGCGAACTTGGCGAATTGTATTCCGCGAAGAAGTCTCAAGTCGTTGTACAATTTTACCTTCGAATGATTTATAAACACGGTGGCGATGTATAACCAGGATACTGTTTTAGAATAAATAAAAATACATTTGATTCATTTTATTTTAATTCAATAAAAATTACTTCGCGAATTCTAATGGAGTACCTTTTCCAAATATTCCACAACTATTTTCCTATTTGTAAGATGTTTAATTGATGGTTGCTATAAATAATTGTAAATTTGAAAGATGATTGCCAGCAATATTTGTCGTATTTGTCAGATTTTTGAAAGATGTTTGATCCAAAGCCGTTCTAAATAATTTGTAAATAACATGATATTTAGGGCTGTGATATTTCTGTTAACCATCTTTGTTTTCTTAGTGCACTATTAAATGATATTATTTTTTACTATTTGTACTTTTTGTACCACAATTTGTATATTTTTTAAATTTACAAATGACATCGTATTACCGATACGAATACGTTTTCTCAACAAACATCAAAAGACACGTATGCAGAAAATGGCGGTCATCGAGTGTCAACTTCGTATAAAAGAAGAATATTGCAAGAATACTTTTATTTACATCTAATTTCATTTTTTTTTTTTTGTTTCTTTTCAAACATCAGTATGTTTAAAAGGACCAATACATATTTCAAACGATGACAAAAGAGACGTATATAGAAAATTCTGCTCAACGAGTGTCAACTTCGTATACAAGAAGAATGTTGGAAGAATACATTTATTTTAATACAATTTCTTTTTTGTTTGTTTTTAAACATCAATATGTTCAAACGATGGCAAAAGATGGCGTAGGTGGAAAATGCTGCGCAACGTTGCCAACTTCGTCTGTCGATAACTAAACGAATGACGACGAGTGTTGCTAACATACGTTATAATTAGATTTGAATACACACAGCGCTGATTTTCGACAGTTTTCAGTGCTGAAATAGAGCTCGCAGTAAGTTACTGTTGAAAAGGGGTTGGAACGACAGTAGGAAGTGTCGTTAAGCATAAGTGCCAAATGTATAGTATAACAGTTGCAACTGTTGGTCCGACAGTTTCTATTGTGTAATTTATAATGACAATAGTTTACTGTCGTCTTAGCAATCTAAACTTTTGGAATTTCAAATGTTCCTAATTTGCTGTTGTAAATTAAAAAAAAACATTACTTTTTGCCTTGTTTTTTATTATATTAATGCAATAATTATTTGATAATAAATTATTATAACACCCAATAAACCAAAAGGCACGTAAACGTGCCGTATACGTTCCGTATTTACGGGCATAAATACCGTTTACGGAACGTAAAGCAACACGTTTTACATATGAAATCAAATTTAAAATACGGTCCATTCCGGAAATGGTCCGTAAGTATGGCAATAAAACGTGAATGTGTGAACGTATTTACGGGCCGTAAACGGAACTTCTTAACGGTACTTTAAAGCGTGAATGAACGTAAAAGGCACGTAAATACGGCCCGTAAACGGAAAGTAAAGGTAACGTAAATACGGCACGTAAATACGGCACGTAAACGGTCCGTATAAGGCACGTAAAAGGAACGTAAATAAGGCACGAAAACGGGACGTAAATACAGTGCCGTATGCGTGCCATATGTAAGGCTTTATGTAAAATCAAAATTTTATAATTGAAGAAAAATACATTATCTGCGCATAACTGAAAGTATGTTTTCAGCATTCTTTAGATTCCACCTTTTGCCATTGATTAACATGTTGCAACTAGAAAATTTTATATATCAATTATTATTTATATTTTTATTATTTCAAATGAAAAATATTTTTCAATCATGAAGAATAAAAAACCCAGGCATTATAGTCACAAAAATATTTCTTTAAATTAAGTAAAGCCGTAAATTTACCGTTTTTTACACGTAAAAATTTTTGTCCGTATTTTTAGTCGTATTTACGGTAGCTGCCGTTTCTGAGCCGTAATTACGTGCACGTAACGTTGCCGTACTTCGCACGTAAAAATGTTTTATTGTATTTTCAATCGAATTTACGGTAACAGGCGTTTTTGTACCGTTATTACGTGGCCGGAACGGTGCCGGTTTTTGTACGTAAAAATTGATATCCGTATCTCCTATCGTATTTACGGCTTGACCTGTATTTAACACGTAATATTGTGCCGTAATGTCACCGCAATAACGGGCATACCCGTTCTCACAACCGTTTTTACGTTTCAGTCCGTATCTGTGTTTATTGGGCATATACAAATTCACAAATACACATTTGGATAGATATGCTCAAGGCATTTGTCTTGACGTCGGTACCCTCGTCTAGAGTTCGGAGTGATGCGCGCGGATTACAAGCCGCATATTTTGAAATCTGCATTGATATGCTCGGTTTTGATGAGGCTTATTTGATCATTGGAGTGAACAATATGTATACAAGCCGCCCACTCTAGCTACTCAGATCGCCATGCTGCCCGGGATATAATTCGGCTGAATACGGCTTCTGCAATATTTATAAGTTATCGGAGGGTCTTCTATTAAAAAGATTGTCTCTTACGATTTTTACAACATAATTGTACTTCCACTGTCAATTGTGGCGATTATGTAAAGGAGACGGCTGGACAGCAAACGCCCTTTATTTGCAGCAGACGTTTTTACTGTAAACGCCCTCCGAATTGGCAGTGATTGTTGTTATATTTATTTTTAAGGAATAAAATTAAAGCAATTGACACTGTGTCAAATTTATTGACATAAAAGGCAAAGAGTATTTTTTAAATCAAAATGTTCTTCGTTAAATATATTTGTGTCACAGTTATTTAACAGTTTTGAACAAAAAAATAGCATTAAAAAGTTGTCGTTTTATTCAAAAATTATGAACAGCTACATGGATAGAAAAGATTTATTTGAGTATGTTTGAGTGTAATTAAAAAGTAATTCGAAATTAGCATACATTTATTAGGAATGAAGTGTAATAAATTATAATCGAAATTGAATTTATTTTTGTTCACGTGTAAACATTATTATATTGTCCAGCAGAATCTGTCAAATTTACCATAAATATGTTACAATACCAACATGAAATTTTAATTGCATTTGAATAAACTATTTCTTGGCAATTTACTTGGTTAAAACTTTGTTTCGAAACACAGAAAATACTAATCACATCTAAATACAACGTATGTTCACAACGCTTGTCTTAATTCTATAACATATCGACTGACGAAGTTGGAAACGTTGTACAGCATTTTCTATCTACGCCATTTTTTGCCATCGTTTTATCGATTTAAATAAGTGTATTCTTGCAACATTCTTCTTGTATACGAAGTTGGCACTCGTTGAGCAGAATTTTCTACCTACGTATCTTTGGTTGTCGTTTGAAGTATGTATAGGGTCATTTTAAACATACTGATATTTGAAAACAGACAAAAAATGAATTCTTGTATATATAGTTGACACTCTTTGATCGGCATTTTCTGCGTACGTGTTTTTTGTTGTTCGTTGAGAAAACGTGTTCGCGTCGGTAATAATTTTGTTATTTGTAAATTAAATAAATATTTAAATTGTGTTATAAAAAGTACAAATAGTAACAGAGTATAATATAGTGCAGTATATAATTTCTGAAACTAATGTGAAAAAACTACAAATAAAATCAGTGTTTCGATTTTCAAACAGAATTTGACATGTTTTTTTTACAAAAGCCTCCGGGAATTCCTTGCCTACGCTATGTGCTGTACTGATACCAACTGTAACTGTACCAAATATAAAGCGAACCTGGATCGTCTGGTTTAGAGTCTGCTTGTGCAATTGTGCATTTTATTTTTATTTTTATTTTATTTTCACGATTTTTTTCCAAAAGTATTTAAATATGTTTCTATGCAAACATACTACTTTTTGTACTGAAACAACTGATATGTTTCTCTGAAAATATTTATATTCAGGTCGTTCAAAATCATGTATTAATTTGAACATATTTATGTTTCGGTTCAAATATTTATTTTGTTTGGATGTAGTAATTATTATGTTTCCATTAGAACATTCACCATTTTAAGGGGCAACATTAAAATGTTTCCGTGATATTATAATGTAAGTCAGAGCTCATTACAACACTGTTCAAACCTCAATACAACCCTGTTTACAAATGATTTATCAGTCAATTATATATTATGTTTACATAAAATTCCAAACATACATGTTAATGCCTGCAAAATTATGTTTGGGAGAGCCTTTTTTTTGTAGCGTGTACCAACTGTTGTTTTTTAACAGTTTTTGTCTGAGTGTGTAGCATTTTCTGTTTGTTTTGAAACATAGTTATAACCAAGTAAACTGCCAAGAAATAGTATATTCAAATGCAATAAATTTTTATGTTTGTATTGTAACATATTTATGATAAGTTTGACAGATTCTGCTGGGAAATATATAAAATGTTTACACATAGTAATATGTTATTACCATCTGAACAATAATTTAATTATACTTCATTCGTAATACATGTATGGTGATTTCGTATTACTTTTTAATTACATTCAAAAATATTCAAACAAATCTTTTCTATCCGAGTATTTTTGTTGAAAATTGATTGCATACTACTACTAAATTCTCAGGGAATATATCAAAAATTGGATCAATTAGAAAAAAAGTTAGTAATTTCGATAGTTAGTTTGGACTATGCTAAAGATAACCATACATTCTTTTTTGTTTATCATTTAATCCTAAATGATAAAAAAATTTTCAAAAAAAATCAATACTACGTTTAAGTTTTTTTGTTAAACTATTTTTCCACAGAACTATATTTTTTTATTCTGATTAGTTGGTGAGAACGACATAAAAATACTATTGCGATTTTCTAAAAACGTTACGTAACAGGAAAAAAACAAAGTATGTAGAAAAAATATTAATTAAAATGCCATTCGCAAATTCACAATATTATTTAACAAGAATCCTACATTATTTAATTCTTCAGAACTAATGAACCGCCTAAAAATAAATCTTGGCAATGTTACAAAATGTTAAATATCACCAAAAATACAAACAAACAAAAATTAAATAGTGCTAATTAATACAGAAAACATAAAAACATAAATTCCAAATTATTACTAACAAAAATTTATGAAAAAAAAAAATACAAAAATGTTATGAACAAAAGATAAGACACGAGAGCCTACAACTGAATAAAAAAAAGAACTCAACGCGACAAGTGTGGATGATAATGAGAGCAAAACAGGCAGTGCCACACAAAATGGCGGAAATCAAAAGCAGCATTATACAAAAAAAAATGACGGCGGCAGTACAGTGTTGTCTGTCGTTGTCACTGCTACTGATGATGAGGATAGTGGTGGTGGTGATGATAATAATGATGGAAAAGAAAAAAATGTATGCTTACAAATGATTCTAGCTGCTACTAAATATACTAAATGTTGGTGAAAAATAAATATTTTTGCATTTTTTTGCTTCTGCATGGCCTACAGCAATAGTGTTCTTTTTTTTAATTCTATTTTTTATACAAATAAAAATAGGCAAGAATAACATGAAGACGAAGCAGTGCTGACAAAAGGATGCACTATACAGCTCTTGAATTTGATATTTAATTTAACTGGAATAGATTTAAAATACATACTCAAAAAAATCAAACAATAAAAAATAACGCATTGAAAAACATTCACTACATCTAAAGATCAAGAAAAACATTTCGAAACCTCTATGACCGGATGATGTGTTTAGAAATTTTAATTTAAATAATTTTATGTTACACTTATTATAGTGTCAAATTTATTCGTTTTTAGGATTTTTGAGGTGCCAACAATATTTTTGTTATTCGAAATAAACAGATTTTAAAAATATTGGTACATACTATTTTTGAAAAGTAGAACAGATGAAAATAAGTTCGTAATTATTATCGTTACTTTTAAATATGCTCTGGGCAATCATAAATTATCCAATCCACTTAATGGCGTTTTTTATGACTTCAAAATCTAAAAAAGTTATCAAAAAGATTGGTTTAGCCTCTTAGAGGAAGCAGCTTTAAATTTTAAAATCCTTCGGTCCATTACCGACATATTTAAATCCGCGTTTTAGGAAATATCATTGAATGCGTAATTTTGAATTGTCCTCAACATGTTTTCCAAAAATCTATAAAAATCATAAAGGATATTTGTTTAAGCTTTCAGAAGAGCCTTGAATTTTTAAAATCTACTGGACCATGATGATCTGGTTTGAATCCGTGTTTTATTAAATTCGATTTAATAAGTTATTTTCAAATGCCCACCAAAATTCCACCAAAAATTCAAAAAACTCATAATGGAGATATATTTAAGCTTTCAGAAAAACTTAAATTTTCTGTCTACTAAAATTAAGATTACACAAAAACTAGAAGATCAATAAATCTCGCAACTAAGAATACTAAAATCGGTCGATTCTGACTTGTGAACCGACCACATATATTCAAATACCTCATATAACACTGAGATCTACGGGTGAATTTTAAAACTATTGTCCTTTATTGGTTGTGAAAAATTACTTGGAAAAGTATTTAAATTCTTAAAAGTATTTATATTCTATCAGGCGCTCGGTTGAAGTCACAATTACCGGAAAACAAGACGAGCTAGATCAATGAAACTCAGAACATAAAATACTTTTATGCCGACGGTATCTGCTATTGAAATTAAGCGTGATCGGTCTACCTGTGATCTTTAATCCACCCATTTTATGAAAATACCTCATTACACTCTTTTACTATGCTGGAAGAAATGAATGTTTTCTCAAAATTCAGTACCTATTCGTAAATTCTGGTGATTGCTCGGTCACTTTTCACGGTAACACGTTAAATGTTCATTTCTTGACATTGTAAGGTATTTGTAGATCGACTATAGTCTGAAATTGCACTAGCTTTAAGTGTTAGAATAACCTTAAGAACACACAATATGCGCCTCCCCTAATGTAGCATCAAAATGCAAGAATGGCTTCATTTTTGTGCGGAATGGAAAACGTAAAAAAAAATAATAAAATGAAAAAAAATATATAAATATTACCAGGCCAAAGTGTCACTAAATTAAAAACATAGAAATGATGGCAAACAAAAAATGTGCAGCTCTAAAGAGTAGCAAAGAAAATGCAGTTTTTTTTTCTTGCTTTAAAAAAAATATATAAAGTATTTTTATAAATGACACCTCAAATAAAATATACAAAAATGTGAGCTCTTTGGTAAACTAGCACAACAAATAACATTTTTCAATGTGCGCTATTTGATAAAGAAGCAACAATAATATTCTTTAAATTTAAATAACAAAATATTTAAAAGTGTTTAATGGCATTTATACAATTTAATAACCTCTAACGATTAATTAACGTGCAAAATAAATAAAGTTATGGCTGCAATGAAATGTGCAAGCAGCAGTGATTAGAAACAAAATCAAAATAGATATTGGGATAATATAATAATATAATAGTTTGGCACTACAGTCCTGTATAGAACTTCGGCCGAGCTCTCTCATCACCATTTTGAGCGGTGCGTATTATATTTGTAGTGGTGGGACCTACAGTTTATTGCCGAATCCGAACGGCGGGTGAGAGCTTTTCATAGGCAATGGATTTACTCTCGTAGGTTTGCCATTTACTGACGAGAGGTAGCGCGGTAGAAAAATGTTTCTATAAAAAGATGTTGTTAGCCCCAGTCCAGTCTTAAACTGGGGACCTTTCGGCTCGCAGTCCAACGCACTAACCACTGAGCTACCGCGGCTTCCATTTTAAATCAACGAACGAATTTCCCCAACCCCCTCAGAAATAATTTAAATTCGGTACAAATACTGTACCTTATTAAACTAAGACATGGCCAGTTAAAAAGTAAAAAATAAGTGAAAACTAAGAAAGGTGGGTTGACTTAATTGCATTTATCTGAAAAACTAGTTTAAGTACAAGGTCAATTGAGTTATCATTTGAAAGATATAAAGATGTTCTTTAATATGGCATATAATTTTAAAAATAAAATTATATGCCATATTAAATACCATCTTTATACCTTTCAAATGATACCTCAATTGACCTTGTACATAAACTAATTTTTAAGATAAAGGTAATTAAATTAACACTATCAATTTCAAAGAGGATGATGTTTAAATTTTTAATTTGTTCATTGATTTAAAATGGCATATTCGATAATAAAAGTAATTCGAAATTAACTATGAAGAAAATTGTTCACTGATGATTTATGAATAAGACATTCAAAAAACATATTTATTTCTAATTTTCTTATTTATGAGTTATATTCATGAATTATGTATAATACTAAAAAAACTGAAAATCACTATGAATTTATTATGAATAGGATTCATAAATTTTACAAATTTTATTAATAATCATAACAGACGAAATTATGAATATTTATTCATAACATGTGTTTCATATTTCATAATCATTTCATTAATGCGCATTTTTTTGACTGTTGGGAAAAAACACTGCATAGCTGCAGTCTTATGAACACATAAGTGAGTGAGTAAAGAAAAATTTGTCATTTCAAAATATATCGTCGGTAATACTGCAAAACCGCCTATCTACATTTTCGAATACCGCTTACAAAATGAATTTTAAAGAAGAAACAAACATGTTTTTAGTCGCAATTCTGCACTTACTTTATTCAAATTTAAGTATGTCATATCTTATAATGGATTTTATCGAATTTATCTTATCAACATATCATTTAAATCCAGATTAAAAGACAAAATTAGGAGTAATTTTCACATGTCGACGATATGTAAAATTTAACAGTGATGTATTTTTTCATAACTTTTTTTATAGTGTTCGATTCCATTCTAATGTTTCTTTCCCATTGACATATTATATTTTCAAATGCATTATTTTTCACTTTATTCAGCATACTTAGAATTTGTTTTAGCATCTGCAGGCTACGGATATTTGGCACAATTTATGAAATTTTAATCATTAATTATGAATAATTGATCATAGAATGTGTACCAGTTATTCCAATTACTGATGACTTATGAATATCTTATACTTAAAACATGAGTAAACATACGCATGATTCTATTCAATTAATCATAATAATTGATTTTTACTTTAATCATATATTATGAAAAAAAACCAAGTCATTATGATTACTTATTCTTGGCTGGATATCATGACTAATATTTGAAAAATGTATGCGTTTAGGAGAACAATTCTCTCTGTGTGACTATCTCAAAAAGATTTGAAAGGTTTATGTTTTATACCGGGTTTTAATCGACGTTTTAGAAAGCAAGGTAAACTAATAGAATTAATAAGATTTTTATTGGTTTTATATAAATCAGATTTGAAGGCAGCTGGTTCGATAATACTTGTATAATTAAAATATTTCAGGTTCTCAAGATAGTGACAAAAAGAAACATTACTAAAAAATGGGTAAAAATAAAACTGTTTGGTTATAAAATATACTACCGAAACTAAGGAACACACTGAGATCGAAACCATTATTCAATTGGGTTACAATCTATGGTTAGTAGCAATTATATTATGATTGCTAGGAATATAATTAATGACTAAAATTGTGTGCTGTATGATATGTAGCAATTATATAATAATTGCCATGATAATAATTAATGATTGAAATTGTGTGCTGTATGATCATATAAGGAACATATTACGTTTCCATAGCTTGATGTAAACATTCTTGTGTTACTTCTGTCGAGAAAAATATCATTAACACTGGCACATTAATACGCACAATTGACTGTTTAACTTAAATACAATTTTTATATTTTTTTATGCATTAATTTCGAACAAATTGTTCAATATGTCATATATGTCAAACTTACGCACGATTTACCACACCATTGTGGCGTTGACAGTTCGTACAAATTTGTCAACATTTTAATGCAGCCTTTAAAACGTACGAACACAAACACTTGGGTATATTTAACGAATTGGAAAACAAACTGAAATTATTTTTCCATCAAATGCAGCTGAGAATTGGCCAAACATAATTTGGTTTTGTGAACAAAAAAAAAAAAAAACACGCAGTTTGTTTTGCCTTCTGCAGTTGAGCGACATTTATGCGCATGAATTACGACTTACAAGTGGTGGGCAGAGGGTCTTATTAGCTACGCAGTAGTGTTCATTTGAAGAGCTAATAATTCGCAGACTTGGTAATAAAATCATAATTTTTGCGGTTGACTATAAACTGCTATATATACTTAGGGTGCTTATGGTCAGTGAATAAGCAGGCATCGAGGGAAATCTGAATATAATGATGCAGTGGAGCATAGAATATTAAGTTAAGATAAAACTAAGTTAAAATTGAAATATTTCAATTTAAAACAAAACATATTTAAACTGTATTATGAAAACAAAGAAGTTTACCACAAACATTACCAGACCTAAGCATTAATTAACTTGCAAATTACTTTGAACGTATTTGAGGCAAACATCTTTCAAACTTACGATAACTAATGTTTGCTATAATCAATTAAACATCTTACAAATATAGAGATAGTTGAGGAATTCTCGGAAAAGGTATTTCATTAAAATTCGCAGAGCACGAAATTGTTCGTGTATTTTATGAAAATATCATTAAATTTATTTACGAAATATTCCGTAAAATACACAAAAGAACTATTGTAAATTTATAAAAATTTACGAATTTTATTTGAGTATTTTACGAAACTATTCGTAGATTTTATCTATGAAATCAATTCGTACATAATACGAACAATTGTTTTTTTTTTCGTATTTTATTTAATATTTTTGTACCCTTTTACGAATATATTTGTATATTTTACAAAAAAATTTTGTACTTTTAACGATGCTATTTGAACATTTTATGAAACATTTGTGAAATTATGAATACATTCATAATATTTACGCATGAATTAATAATTTTATGAATATAATCGTACATGTTACGAATATATTCGTTTCTTTACGAACATATTCGTTATTTCAGTATTTCATTTATAAAAACATGAAACATTTGACATAAACGGAACTCACACAGAATACAAATGAAAAGTTTTTGTATTTTATAACTTTCTCCCTGCGACTGCGATACCAAGTATAATAAAATGCAGCTCCGAGCTTTCTATTTCACGAAACGTACTCCTAATTTAAACGAAATATTCGTAATTTTGTTGATATTTTAAATTTACGAATATTGATTCATAATATACGAATCGTTCGTAAAAATATTTTGGAACAAAAATAAGAAATTACCAATGTTTCGTGTGTTTTGCGAATTATTTAAATTATGAAAATATAATTCGTAAAATGTTCTAGAAATTATTTTTAGTGTTGAGTTGAAATAAAAAAAATCAAATGTATTTTTATTTATTTATTATCTTCGTCTTTATAAAGCCCTCGACGGTAGAATTGTACGACGATTTCTTCGCGATTGACCGAAGTCTGGTCGGCGCACAGTGTCCCATTTTTCACTTTTAACTTGCCAAAAGTCATAACTTGAAAATCAATAGAGATAGGATATTGAAATTTTGAATATATGTTTTATAGATGACAACAACTTTTCTTGCAAATATTGGGACGAATCGGGCAACTGTCACGCCTAATTAAAAATTTCGAAAATATCTCAAAACTTTATATATTTTGCATGAGAACTCAAAATATTACGTGATACATAAAGAAATTAACCTTTTCTTTGAACTACCACACTCACAAAAAATACGAAAAAAAAAATATATTGAATTCCAAAAAAATATTAATCAGAATAACAATCAGAATCAGAACCATTCATATTATTTGAGGGATTTTTTAATAATTAGGTATATCATTTCTCTGCTACTCATAAATCGAGCAACTGCTGCCGAATGATAACAGAGGCCATAATGTAATTTGATGAGAGTTATTCGGCATGGGCAAATTGGAACAGAATGTTTTAATGGATTCTATTACAGGACAGTCCAAATATAGTACATATTAACATTTTTTGCCAGTATTATATGAATAACAAAAGTTGCACTCCACCAAAAATCCTGATTCATAAAAAATGAAATAAAAAAGTTGCATAACGAATTTATTAAAAATATTAGCTGCTATTAAAACCAAATGTCAAAATTAAATTTCATGCATATATGTACATTAATTAATGCAAAATAACAATATTGGCAGAAAAGTTTCAGCAAACTAAATATAAAATTCGACAAATTGTTGCAATTTTCACAAACAATATAAACAAATTTCTTTCATACTTTAAACATTGCATTCGCAGTATCGTTATGTGAAGATAAGTTCGAGTTTTTGGAAAATTAGATAATTTTTCATGATGTCGTCGTTGTAGAAGGAAAAGTCACCAAATACATTTTTATGAAAAACTTAAATTTCTAGTTTTTTGATTAATATTTTAAAATAAAAAGTGATTGATGCATTTTTAATATTGAAATATCAATTGACAGATTTACATTTTCTTTTCATGTGGTAAAAAATTGAGATAATCGATTAAAAATTAACAGATATATAAAGACTTTTGTAAATGAATATTTGGCATTTTGAAATGTATTTGGTGACTTTTCGTTCTACAACGACGATATACACATATCTAACATTCATAATTTATTTTTGTTTAAACAAAAAAATGAAATTATATTTTTCACGTAACTTGATGGGGTAAAAATACAATGATCAGGGTAAAATTACAATGTTAAGTGACGCCTTTTTATAAAGTAAGCCATGATTGAACGTACAGAGCAGACAAAGAAGGATCTTTGCATTTTTTTTTATTATTATTATTTTTTTATTATTATTTTTATTATTAGAATTAGTAAAAATCCAAATTCCAAAAAATATATATGAATGACTAAAATTCGAATTAATTTGTTTAACGAAAAATATATATGCAGTATACAAAAACTGAGTGGAGGATCTTAATCTAGGAGTATATTGGAATATGATATCATAATTTGAACCCATACATGAAATCGTTTCAAAATGTGTATCAATTACAAATGTACACCCAGAAAAAAATACTATATAAATAATAGTTTTTTATTATTAAAAATAGTCAATAGGATAAATTATTATTTTAATCGGAAAATACCATTAAATACTAGAAAATACCATAACTTTGCCATTTAGTTTATATGAAAAGATTTATTTTTTGTATACTATTAAATCAATAATTGTCCTATTGACCAATTTTAATGGGATTTGAGGGCATTTTTTTCTTGGTGTACATAACTATTACCTAGTAGAAAATATCTACGAATGTTGTAAATTTCACTAAACCTCTGGACCACTAAACTTAACAGCTTAAGCCTTGCCATTATCATTGGTTTAACAATCAGCTAGTATTTTAATCAATTTTTATGTTCTTCAGCTTTAGCCACAGAACTTAGCACCAATTCATCCAGACAAGAGTTTTCTCTCATACATTAAAACGTATGCACATCATTGACATAAATCTTCAGAAATCACCACAAAAATAAAAGGTGACCAACGCACAATAAAAGAAATGAAAATGACAACAACAAATTAAAGACCAAACAAAGCCATAACGCATCCTTTAATCCTGCGACGTTACCGCAAAGAAGAGCTGGTTCGGTGAGGTTTTTCATTATTCCGATTGTTCGTTCGTTCATTCGTTCATTCATTCACTCACTTACTCAATTCATTGGCCATAATAAATGTTGCCTGCGGTTAAGGGTTAATAAGGGAAAAAGTCATAAAGACGTTTGCAGCGCACTCTATGAAGATGCCAACAAAAGATTCGGTGTGTCGTCTGTAAGTGTCACATTTATGGCCATTTTTTTGTTGCTGTCACTACAGCTGCAAAAAATCGGGGGGAAATTTAATGAAATGAAAAACACTTCCGTTGTGTGGTGCCGTGCAAATAAATGAAAAAAAAAATAAGAAATACGGGAGAGGCAGATTAAAATTTATGAAATATAGATGGGCGCCAGAAATGCGTAATGGTAAATATGAGGTAATTTGAGGTATTAGAAATTTCTAGCAGTTTTTACAAATAAAAAACTAGGTACTAAATTAACAAAAAAAAAACAATTAATATATCTACCCCGAAAAAAATATTCTGCCAATTTACAGGAATATTTCTTGAATTTTTCGGTAATATTTTGGGACAAACCACATTTTTGAGTGGATCAAAGCAGTTTATAAACATTTTCCGACATATTTCACACAGCCAAATGATTTTGTTTCAATAGCTGCCTGTTTTCTGCCCGTTACCAAAATATGCCCGGAATATTCGGATATAAAATTTCTGACGTTTTTGCCTGTTTTCTGCCCATTACCAATATATGCCCGGAATATTTAGATATAAAATTTCTGACGTTTTTGAGGTAAATTTCGAGAATATCTCCGGCAAACTATCTAGATATTTTTATCAAAAAAAAAATTTAGCAAATATAATCGAAGACGAAAACCATTTCAATATCAATACCATATCCCTAATAAATGTTGTGCTAGGATCATGATTTGGAAAATTGATCATGGAATTTTTACTTTCTTATAGCACTTTTTATCAATTATTTTAACATATCGTGGCCTCTTACGAAAACATTTCTTTTTGCTTACGAAAAACATAACATTTTCGTAACTACGAAAAGAATCACAAGTTTAGTTTCCCCACGAAAACAATCACATTTTTATTATACCCTAGAAAAGACGCATATACATTTTATAGCCACGAAACGAAGTGTAACTCTATTTTCGCCACGAACACAATCACTTTTACATTTAGCTACGAAAAAGCTCATATTTTATTTCGCCAAGATTAAAAGCATATATATTTCTTCAAGAAAGTTATCCAGTAGACTGTTTGTGCACAAAAACAAACTAAGGCCATTGGAATTTGGCCAACCCACTTCCGGCATTGGACATTTTTTTGGAAGAATTTGTTCGATTGGAATTTAACAGAACCAACTTCCGTCATTGGACATTTTTTTGGAAGAATTTGTTCTATTGGAATTTAACAGAACCAACTTGCGTCATTGGACATCTTTTTTTGTAAAAATTTGTTTCTTTGTACTTTGGCCAGAACTCAATTGCGTCATTGGAAATTTGTTTGCAAAAATTTATTACCTTTGGGATTTGGCCAGAACCCACTTGCGTCATTGGACATTTTTTTGAAAAAATGTTTTCCTCCGAATCCGAAAAGAACAAATTTTTACAAAAAATCAAAAATGTCCAATGACGCAGTTGTGTTCTGGCCAAATCCCAAAGGAACAAATTTTTACAAAAAAGAATGTCCAATGTCGCAGTTAGGTTGGGGAAAATCCAGAAGGAACAAATTTTTTCAAATAAAAATGTCCAACGACACAAGTGGGTTCTGACCAAATCCCAAAGGAACAAATAATTCCAAAAAAATGTCCAGTGACGCAAGTAGGTTCTGGACAAATCGAACATGCATGTAAATATGCCCATTGGAACAGTTTCATAAAAAAAAATACAATCACTCATCTGGATGAGAATCTATTATTCATTGGAAGAGTTTCAAAAAAAAATGTCCACTGACACTCCTGGAAACCACGCTATCAATGAAAACTCAACAATTTTGGTCATAAAATACTCTCACCACCATCATCAACATTTTGCGATTTCTATACCACAAAAATGTATATTGGGATATCTGTCTCAAAAATACATATAAGCTTTTATTCGTGGTGAAATTAAAAATGAGCTGTTGTTCGTAGATAAAAACGAGAATTAGATTATTTTCGTGACTAAAATAATTAAATGCTTCCTTTCGTGGATAAAAAAAACTTATGCTTGTTTTAATGAAACATTTTTTTAATGCGCCGTTTTTCGTAAGCAAATTAAAACGTGAGGGTTTTCGTAAGAGGCAGTGGACAAATTACTGAATTATAAATTCGGATTTTGTGTGACTATATCTTGACCTAAAACGCAAATATTTTTGTTTTTTTGCTTTAACTTTTAATTTGCGTCAGATAGTGATGTAAAGGCATTAATTGTTTGTTTTCAAAGCAACTATCGATTATAAATATTTTGACAAACCTTTTTCATGCAAATGATAAAAATTCAATATTTCAATCAAAAATATATTTTTAAATAATGATTCCAATAGATTGGTGCTTTAAAAACAAACAATTAATGCCTTAACACAACTATTTTATATTATAACAATAAGAATGTATTGCAAAAAACAAAAAGATTCGCCCTTTTTGCATGACAATATTTTAAATTTTTCGAATTCGAATTCGTTTCGAAATATCCAACAAAACCACATACGATTTGGCACAGTATAACTTGAGCAAAAACTACATTCATAAATATAAAAAAACGCAAATGTCCAAAATTACACATTCGCCCCTTTGCATAATAGTGACGATGTCTTCCCCAATAGGCCAAATTTCTACTAGGCAACTACAAAAACAACGATATCATACTATATAGGTTCATTTTTAAATGATCGAAAGCAACTAATTGGACCTATAAAAGCATGATTCTGGTATCAATTTTTCAGGATCATCATTAATCTATTCCTAGCACATAAGGTATTATAATTTTTATATTAGCACAATATGGTTTCTATTTTATTTGAAGGGCCCCTTAACCATAATATGGTTACTAAAAACCATAGTATGGTTGTGTGGAATCATAAAATGATCAATGACAACCATAATATGGTCATTGACAATCAAAGTATGATTGTGTGGATTCATAACATGGTCACTGACAACCATAGCATGGTTGTATAGAATCAAAATATTGACACTGATTACTATATTATGGTTGTGTGAAATCGCATACCTCCACTGATGGCCATGGTTTTATTGTGCGAAATCATAATATGGCCACGGTTAACCATATTATTGTTGTATGACATGGTAATACGGTCACTGAGGACCACAGTATAGTTACGTGAAATTGTAATATTGTCACTGAGGATCATATTAAGGTCATAGAATTGTCATTGATTATCATATTAGACATAGTATATGATTGCCTACAAACATAACCCCAATCATAGAATGATGCCGTTCAAATATGATCACCACAATCATGATTTTTCTGTGTGTGGGTAAGATTCGAACTTCTCTTTAAAACTTAAAAGTTTTTTCAAATAAAAAGAAGTAGAAATGTGTGTTGTTGACGCCAAACATATTGTCATTGTTGTTGTGTTTTGTTGTAGTTGTTCTTTGAACACATTTGCTGCACTTTTGCACAAAGTTGACATAAAATCAGCGGCAACTTTGCTATAAGTCGACCAGACAGACAACAACTCCGAAGGACGAACGATAGGACAGACATGCATGAGCCAAGTTGACAAGTAACATGTTTATTGTTGTTGTTGCCGCCAATGTTGTAGTTGAACAAATGAAATCAATTAGTGCAACGAAGCTGAATCCTGCCAACAGCACTAAAACTCCCACCATCTATGCTGGAGGTTATAAATTCACTTAACAAGATTAGAGGCGAGCAAATTGCAAAGTCAGAAATCGGCTACAAAGTTCATATAACGTAAAATTGTCACTTACATGAAACAAATGAAAATGAAAAAAAAAGAAACGTACTAAAAAACACGTTCTTCATCGCTGTCAACACATAAAAAATACGATTTTGATTTCTATCGTTGGTGTGCGCCAGCAGCCTCCTTAACAAACTGTGCCATTAACCATGAGCAATCATGATCGCGAAACCTCAGTTTACAAAGTGGAAACATCATCAATCTTCGGCATGTGGCTGGATTCATCAATGTTTTTGACATGTTTAGCTTGCTGCAAACAATGAATTGTCCTCGTCACGCAAAAACACACGCACTCTCAAAAAAATATATTACCTTCCCTCGAACAATGACAAACAAGTAAAATGCACAACGAATGTTGACAATGAGAGGCAACGAAAGAGAGACAGACACACGCACACAAAGTCGGCAACAACAACATAAAAAAAGAGCAAACACCCCCAAATGTCTGTCACTGATAGCGTCGCTACAACGACATATTACTTCCTATTTGTTGGACATGGTACATCGACGTTCTCATCCGCAATTCTCACTCACCCACTCACACCATAGAACGCACTTTGGTTTTTGCATGTTGATTGTCTGTATGTTACACCCGCAAAAAAATCGGTTCCATAAAATAATAAGTTTTGATTTAATAATATGATGCATAGATACAGATTTTGTATACCCTATACCAGGCATGTCAAACACGCGGCCCAACAACCCTACATCTGCGGCCCGCTAAAACTTTTTTTTGTAAATTATATTGAGAATTGAAAAAGGTTTTTTTTATTTTCAAGCGTTAAAATGATTGTTATGCATTTTTGTGCAGCGCCATGTATCCAATTTAACATGCCATATAAAAAATTAAATTAATAATCTTGGTTAAAAACCAAAATTTAATAATGAGAATTTGATAAATTTTTAATATAGAGTTTTAATTTATTTTCCTAATTGTCGTCTTAAATATTATACATGGCCTTGCACAAATGGCATAAAAATAATTTTTACTTTAATTTAATTTTTACTTTAAATTTTAAATTTAATGTAAAGTTTTGAATTCCCCCTGGCTATATTTCGCCGGCATGTATACAAAAAATGGTAGCGCATAGTTTTCACGTCTAACACCGAAAAGAAAATTACATTATTGTTTTTAGTTCGATTTGTAAAAATAAAAGGAGAGAAAAATAATTAAAAATCTCAAAAACTGGACCCTATTGAACAAAAGCATTTTCGGATTATGGAAAGCATTTTCGGATTATGTAGTATCAAATAATGGCGCAATCAGAACAAAACAAAATTGTTGACTTTTATTAGAAAAAATATCGACAAGTTTTTATCCAAGAGTCTAATTTTGCACAAACTAGAATTGGAATCATTTTAACATTTGTTTAGTAAGTAAAACTATTATTTTAATGTATTACAGGCATTCCACATCTAATTTACCATAGTTCAAGACTCATCTTCTCCAGAGATCCAAAGATTCAAAAAATTAATCAATAATCACTTTTTGTGGTTGTAGAAAAAACTCTTGACAGTAGAATGCCACAAACCTCATTTGAAATATAATAAAACAAACTACGTCACAACTTCTAAATCCAAACATCTAATCGGTGGTCATTGTTCTTATTTTAAATTGATTCTTCATAAAAAAGAACCCTTTTCAAAATTATTCTAATATCAAATTTGTATAATAATAATAGTTTGGCACTACAGTCCTATAAGAACTTAGGCCGAGCTCTCTCACTATTTTGAGCTGTGCGTGTTATATTTGTACTCAAAGTGGTGGGACCTACAGTTTATTGCCGAATCCGAACGGCGGGTGAGAGCTTTTCATAGGCAATGTTTTACTCTCGTAGGTTTGCCATTTACTGCCGAGAGGTAGCGCGGTAATGAAAAATGTTTCTATGAAAAGATGTTGTTAGCCCCAGTCCAGGCTTGAACCGGGAACCTTTCGGCTCGCAGTCCAACGCACTAACCACTGAGCTACCGCGGCTACAAATTTATATACGATATTTTAAAAACTTTAAACACTGTGTTTAAGTATTCTTTGTACAGAAAACCTGAACAAAATATTGATAACCAGCCTGCCATGTGATTTATGACTCGAAGTTTTCTCGAAGTTGGATAACAAAAAAAACTTGGACAACAAAAATCCGCTCTCGTTTCTAATTTTTAAAATATCGTAATTTTCGTACAGTAAAATTTTATGATATTTAAACATTTTTCACATCGATATCGCAATGTTTTTCAAATAAATCTCAATATATTTGCGTTATTTGATATAATATTAATTCAGAATCGTTTTTATTATCGTTTCGAAAAAAACTGCGATATATCGCTTTGAATTATCTTTGCAGTTCTAGAATAATTTGGTGTTCGATATCATATCGTATCGTTCTCACATCAATATCAAAACGAATGGCAGGCTGGGAGGTACACTCAGAAAATAGCGCATACTTCAAATAAGGAAGTGAAGAACTTAATTAAGGTATGGGCAGATTTCTTTTCATTAGGTTTGCACTTCCTTAATTTTAGGAACTTTTCATTTTTGAAAAAACTATTTCTTTAGTATAAGTCAATAATAAAACTTGTTTATATATTTCCTTATTTTAAAATTATATCTTTTACTCTATCCCTCTCTCTATTCTCGTAAAAAGAATTGCCAAGTCCATACATTTTGTTCACAAACTCATACAAAAATTACTTGTTTTATACGTTAGAGCAGTCGGAAACATTGTCATTTATTGTGAGGTATTGCAAACGCCAAAAAATTATATTTTTATTTCTCAAATTATATGAATGTAATTATTCTATTTGGCAACTTTCAACTGAAAAGAGTAATTTATGTCAAATATATTCAAAATTAAAATAAATTCAAATAAATTCGAACGCTAGATATGTGAACCTGAATCATTCAAAAAGGATTATTTAATTTAATTTTCCCATATTTTCCATGTAAGCATGTCATAAAATTAAACATTGTCTTGTCATTTATTTTATTTTAATACATTTAGATATAAAAGAAAACATTGATGAATCCACCAAATGGATAAACACAAATGACCGCAACGATGTTTCCCGGGAATCACTACAACTATATCATTCAATTTCAAGATTAAAATATAGAAAATGTCTTATATTTATATTAAAAATATCATCCTTCAATGTAGTTTACCATCCCTTAAATAACCTTAGGAAATATCATCCTTAAATTTAGTATGGATATCCTTAATATCAATAAATCATCCTTAGTTTTAGAAAATATCATTCTTAAATTTTGTTCAAATTTCATAAAACATAGTAAAAATGTTCTTAGTTTTAGGAAATATTATCTTTAAATTTAGTTCACATTTCCTTAAACGCAAAAAAAAGCACGTAAATTAAGGAAAATTCATCCTTAAAAATAGTTTATATTTACTTATTTTAAGGAATATTTCCTTAATATATTAAAAAATATTTCCTTAGTTTCAAGAAAATTTTTCCTAAAAGTAAAGAACATTTTCCTTGACGCTATTTCAAGTTCAATTTTCCTTAAAATTAGTTCATTTTTCCTAAATCTAAGGAAATTTTTTTCTGAGTGTACAGTAAAAGCTGCAAAAATTTTGGATGATTGTCAAGTGTCTGTTTTATAAAATGATCTCTAGTTTTTGAAATATACTCCATTGTAAATGCCTTAGACAAAATGTTTGGTAATATCAAAGAAGGTCGGACATTTTTTTCGATATACATATTTCAAAAATCGCACCATTTTTTGCAAAAAAAAATTTCGCCTGCGGCACTTTTAACGAAGATCATATTTTGAAATGCCAATGCGGCCCGTGATGTGAAATTAGTTTGACATGCCTGCCCTACATTAAGAGTAAAAGGGTATATTCAATTTGGTAGCCGTTTGTAACAACCAAAAGGAAGCATATGCGGTATGGAAAACTGTATATGTTTATTCTTGATCAGCATGACTTTCTGAGCCCGTCTGTCTGTTGAAACCACTACTTCGGATAAAATTGAAGAGTTAAATCAATAAAACTAATTTAGATTACTTATATACCTGCGCAGTCTGTCAGTGAAAATGGGCATGATCGGTCAATTGTGACCTGTGAACCGACCATTTATTTTTAAATACCTATACGTCCCGAAGTAAAAACTTTACTCAAATATTTATTGACATTATGCTCAATTATATACAAATAATGCTTTTTCAACGACTCTACTTGCGGTTCTCCAAAAAAAACGAAATTCAGTACACCTATCTTTATGTACATACGGGTACTCAAATGAAATGAAATTTTGTCAAAATTGCAAGTTTGCAGTTATTTTCAGGATTACTAACCCATGGTGACCACCACTTTCCCTACTTCATAATTTCCCATTTGACCTAACCTTCCTTATTGGATTTATATTTGTTTACGAAACTGAATAAATACGGAATGTAGTAAATATATAACATGCATTTGAAATAATTCATCAATATTTTATGGACATTTAAATTATTACAAGTGTAATAAAATTTGACATATAAATTCAGTATTATTCAATAAATATAACAACATTAATACATATAGTACACACAAATACATTTGTTTTTGGACATAAATCAAATACATATGTATTTATTTTTTATACAGTATTTTTTCTGGTGTACCGACCATTATTTGCAGGACTATTGCAGAAAATATTGCGTATAGAATGTCTCTTCTCTTTCACAGTTACTATTGTCAGTGCGATGGGTTGATGGGAGATTTTTATGTTCTACCATTTTCAAATGCTCTACGTTGTATTTTGTCGGTCCTCTTTCTGGTCACTGCACAACAGAGTCCACCACAAAAACAAGAGAAACACAGTATACAAAAAAACAAAAAAAATGGCCTTCACATCCATATGATAAACGGCCCACTGTCTGTGATTCTTCTTGCATGTTGTTGCCACTACTTGTGGCAACGACCAACATCCTCGTGACAGACCGTAGTAGTCGCTGGCTACAGCCAAGTGAACAGCATTTGGAGTGAGCGCGTAATGATAAGCGAATAAAACCATTAAGTGATTCCACTTAAATGAGCAGCACGTTAAAGCGTTGTACATCGTCAAACAAAAAATAAAATAATTTTTGAAAAAAAAATTCAATGAACAAACCATGGGAAAAATATGGAGAAAACAAAATTAGAATTTGAAGAAATACTTTATTTTAGTGTTTCTATATTTTATATTAAATCATTTCATATTTTAAATCACATGGGAAATTTTGAATTAGGGAAATTTTGATAGTTGATGTTAGTAAAAATTATTAAAGCTATAGTCGGACTTAGTTGACTATAAATACCCTACATATGATGTACTAATGTGTTTATTGCCTTTTATAGTAGTCCAGAGGTAACCACGGTTTATGAATCCTGAAAATATTTGCAAACTTGCTATCTTGAAAAAATGTCCTTTCATTTGAGTACCAATATGTATGAATGGATGTGTACCGAATTTAATTTTTTTTCGGACACAACAAGTCGTTTCGTAGAAAATAATTTTTATATATTTTTGGCATAAAGTCAATATTTATTTGAATAAAAAAAGTTCACTTCAGGCGGTAATGCATCCGTAAATGTCACTGTTATATGTATGAGGTCACATTCCACACCAAAACGACCAAAAAAAAAGTCAAATTTGAGATTTTACCTTTTCGATTTCAATAAAATTTAGGCAAATAAAGGGTACCAAGATATATACACCGAAAAAATTACTGTAGTAAATTATACTACATTTATGTCTACGTTTTGAAAAAAATGCAGTTCTACTACATTTTGATCGTTTTTTAATACATGTGTATTAATTTGTCTGGATTTTACTACACAATGTATTAGAAATCCGTTTTCTACATATTGCAGAATATGTAGTATTGCAGAATATGTAGTATTGCAGAATATGTAGAATATTTTTGGTTTTAAAACTTAGTTGTCAACTCTGCAGTATACAAATATAGCACGCAGCTGCAGATGAGTAGTTTGCTGATGTGGCGCGCATGACGTTAGCATTGAGACGGCAAATTTTTGTTGTTTTCAAATTTTTGTTGTTCTCATTTTTCGATCGCCGCCTATATTTTGTTCAGGCAGTAATAGTTGATATGACATCTTTATGGATGACGATACCATGGTATGGTTTTATCTTCGCATGGTTTTACCATATCATATTATTCTTATGTTTTAACCAAAAAGAAACACTTAAGTGCTTGCCCCATTTAAGTTAAGTGATTTTTGGCCCATTTTTTGTAACTTTGAACCACTGTATCTCTGAAAGTAGTGGGCGAACAAAATAAAAAAAAATGATCAATGCATATCTCGATACCCTTTTTCAGTTGCCAAATTTCATTGAAATCGAAGATGCTGAGTTCCAACCGCAGGTCGATTTGGTGTGGAATGGCCCATAGAAGTGGTAGGTCACAATCCCTAGTAGAAATTTTGGTAGGGCCATGGTCATGAAGTGATCATGTCATTATTTGAGGTGATCGGGATATGACGAGGCCCATAACGTCCTTGTAACGCATATTCCTGATCATGTATTGACCTCAGGCCATGATCATGTACTGATCGGGCAATTCCCCATTTTAATATTTACCCGACAATTGCCTTGTCTGAGCCCGAGCATAATAGGGTTTCTCTCATTAATCTCGTCCATTGCATGCAAAGGCAATGGTCATATTTTCTCTAATAGGGCTTACCCAACGAAAACCCGATCATTTCCCGATGGCGTATCGGGAAATAGTTTTCTAGTTTTCGTATATACAACAAAAATGTTGTTTATTTTAATATATTTGTAGTTAGTATTTAGCATAATTCATAACATTATATACTCAAAAATATTTTTATTTGATTTGAAATTTTGAACCTTTCAACATTTTTCAAAAGTGTGAATTTGTGAATTGTTTTTTTTTTTCACTTTGATTTCTAATATCTCTGGTAGTTTTAAAGATATTGCGCTTAGATTATTTTTTTAATAGGGGATATATTATCTGTGTTTTTCAAAAATAGTCGATTGTCACTCTATTTATTTTGGATGTTTTGGAAGATATATGAAGAATATAGAAGTCTATATTTTACAAAATTTCTATTTGGAACGTTCATATCTTCTACCAGTTAAAAACAGTTAATACCCTTTCATATGACATTTTAAATTGAAATTTTTTAAAATATAGACTTTGCTTATATCCTCCTTAGCATCCAAAAAAAAATGTGTGACATTCGTCTCTTTTTGACAAATATAATATTGGAATTTATTAAATTGTAAAGAATAAGTTTCAAATTTGAATCTGATAATTGTCTATCCAAATTATATATGACAAACTTTATACTGAAAATATTTTCAAACTTAACCACTGTGCTGGTAACTGAATGAGACATATACAAACATACAAATCAAAATCATACAATTCACATAAAAACTTTAATCTCATTTACCGATTCTGCAATATTCAGCCGAATGTTATACGGAAGCTCATATTGTAAACAGACGAATGAGGTGTATCAAATGTTTGTATAATCTTTGATAATATTTTTTAATCATTTTAGGTGTTAATGCGGAAACTGTTAACAGACCAAATTCTTATAAAAAATGTTTTGTTGTATCATGCGAATGTTAAACCATAATGTTAGTGATGCTGCTGTTCAAAATAATGACATGTTGTGATGATATATATTATTATCACATGACTTTCCGCACAATGAAACACGTTGAAATTGTCGATGGTGATGATATTGCATTTATTTTGTCATTTTACATGAAATTTTGTGCGACCTTTTCGATGTTGTGCTAAAACTGGTACCCAACAGAATTTAATTTTTTCAACAATTTCTTTTTTTTTTTGTTTAGTTTGACAAAACCGTATACTACAGAAACTACACCAATTGCTTCATTTGCTGATCCTGTTAATTAATTTTCTTCCCACTCATTTGCTAATTAGCGTAATTTTTTGCTGTCACCATCAAAATGTTGCAGCAATAGTTACAATCGCCACTTTTACATGTCGTTGGCAATCTGCCAAGTAGCAACTTGTACAAATGTTACATTTACAAAATACAATAATAAAATACAAAACTTTCGTGAAAGCGATTTTGATACTATTTAATTAAGTTGCTCTGTTGTAGGTGTAAAAACAGTTACTGTTTTGGTGGCTTGTTTCCATTTCATTTCGGTTTGTTAGTCTAATTATTAATGGTGTCAGTGATGTTTTTGTGTCACTGTGATATTTATATTTTCGTAAATTGAGTTACTTCAAATTTAAATTGAATTATCTTAAATGTGATAGCTTTTCAAAGTAGTAATACTGATTAAATACTGAAAAAATTGATAGATTTATGAGACACATTAATATTAATCTATAATTTTTATACACTACTCTAAAAGTAAAATGGAATATTCAATTGATCATCTCTGTGTAAAATTCAGAATGAGGTTTAGACGCTATGGAAAAGTATAAACAAAGAATCAATCAATTGAAATATCAATAAAAAAAAACAAAAAGAGTTTATTTATTAATTTTCTATATAAAAATATCTTTATTTTACTTTTAACTTACACATTATATATTATTTCAACTTCTCCTTCGTGCATTCACATTTCACTAACGATTTCGCTTTTGCGTACGTGCATAATTTTTTTGTGGAAGAAATATTGGTGTTAAGTCCATAGTTTTTCAAAAAATCATTCTGCGAATTCTAAACACATTCACTGCATCGAAACTCTGGCGCCATCTAGTGCATTCTCTCTAAACTAGCGATATGCGTAGCAGGGACACGACCCGTTTTTCTGCACACTTGTTTTCTGGCAAAATATTTGACAGTTTGCTGTAGTGACAGATGCTGTAATTATTAGTTCAAGTTTACTTAAATTTAGCAATCAGAGTTTGCTATTAATAGCAAAACTATTTATTTTTAGTGTAGTATAATCTACGACAAAAAGATGACTCGTTTTAATACAAGGAACTGTGATCATACCAAATATTTGTCATGTAGTGTGAATAGTTGTTTGGGATAAAATTCTTTAATTTTTTCAATTTATATTGGAGTACAAAAATCTTGAAATATTTTTAATTAGGTTTGTCACTAAATAAAGACTTTTTAAACATGTTTGTATCATGATTTTCTTTTTTATTATTTCGATATTTAATCATAGTTTAAAAATAATTGGGTGGTGTGAATAATTTTTTGACATACTTTATATTCTAGATCATCAGATTTATTGATATTCATAATTCTGGCCGAAATCACGATTACAGGAAAACCAGATGGGTTAGAATAATAAAACTCAGAAATTAGATCCCTTGTTCATCTAGGCCGTTGATTATTAAAAAAGGGCGTGATCGATAGACTTGAGATCTGTGATTTTATAGATATATATACTTCATAGAACATTAAAATATACTGGAGAATTTTTACTTTACCAACCAACATGATTTACCGGCCGAAGTGAACCCTTGTTTTGAAAGTACTCTATGATAAAATCGTAACTAAATAAAACTGGTACACCTAGAAATTCCACAAATAAATACTAAAATGAAATGAATATCCTTCACGAGAACAAGTTTGTCGTTATTTTGAGGATTCGTACAATCCGGTAAGAACTGGTACACTTTAAACGGTAACCACATTTTATTTTAGTTTCTTAACCAATGAATACATATGTATAATGTAATTATTGTCAGAATCATATTTATAGATGGACTTAAGGTTTTCATTTCACATGCAGTTTAAATATTCAATGAGTCCAATACGGTTGGAAAGATACAATTGGATGACATTGCAGTTGCACAACTATGAATACATCTAAAACTATTGACCCTAGTTAAAAATTAGGAATCTGATCTAACCTTTTTATTTTATATCTAGTTTTAATCGCTTAATATTGCTACGGTCTCAATTAAATTTGCCTTTAGATTTTGTATTATTTAGATTTTGTATTATATATATTTCTGTGGAAATTGGAAACTGAAATTTATATATATTAAAAACTATTTATAAATATATTGAATAAAGCGGATATTTACCTACTAAATTGTTTCACATATTTCTTCAATATTTAAAAAGTTGGTATACAGAAAAAAAATATTGAACGTAAATACAGCAACTGAGATTAACTGATACAAAATAATAAATTCTTTTAATATAATTAATTGGATATACGAATTATTTAATAGTATGAAATAAATCCATTCTGGTTTTCGGAAAAAAAATGTAAAAAATTTTGTTCGATAAATAAAAAATTTAATTTAAATATTATATGACTTTCTTAACCTTTTGATATATATATTTTTTTTTTATATTTCAATATTAATGAAAATTCCTTTGAGTAAGAATGATAAAAAAAAATAAAAATGCACTAAGTACTCGGTGTCATATGCAGTTCATTTCCGTATTTGAATTTTTATTGCACATCATCATAGATCTCTTCACTGCAGTTTTTTTTTTTGTTTGTATTTTGTTTTGACAGACATGGTGCTTTGTTGTTGTGAGCAAGACATTCATTTGATTTTCAAGCATAGAGTTGACGACAGTAATTGTTTTGAAACGAAGTGAATGTCTTGAAGTTGGTTTCAAATGCACTTAAGCAGATGTCTACCCAGTATACCATACTGTTTCGATATCGAAACGAAAATGTTACGAAATGTCGAAGATTTTTTCCGATATCGATGCCATGTCTCGCAATGATAATATCCCAGTCTGCCACGTCTCGGAGCACTTCGACACCTCGAAGCTTTCTCGTACTAACTTCGATAAAAACGTTCAATCTCGTTGCTTTATCGCAACTAATTTTTAAAATTTCTCGTACAAAAAAATTTTATGACAAGATTCGATATTTATACATTTTTCATATCGATATAGCAATGTTTTTTCGAAGCAATATTGAACAATAATTTCAATAACAATTGCATAATATTGCAAATGTCTTCAATATGGACTGTATTTCCTTTGCACCAACAGTTATAAAAAAGACGATATATTGGGTTTATGGTGCATTTTATCTGCATAAAACAAAACTGCCACCCATATTTTGCCTAATATATTGTTTGCTCCAAAATTATGTACACCTACTTACCACCTATTCGGCCGGTAGATTTAATTTTTGTAATGAAGTGAAGGAAAATTTAATGTTTTTCTTCTGTGGCAAGAAAATATTACAATAACTTAGAAACATCTTTTATTTAACGTTATTATTAATAGACATACTCTTGACAAGAACTTAAAAAACAGCTATGGCCTATAGAAAATATTGTCATAATTTGATATGCATGTATGCAATTGATTTGAAAATATATTTGGTTTTATTTCACTTTATTTCATTTCAAATAAATTTCAAAACGTAGTGTGCTTTCCGTTTGTTTGTTTTTATTTATTTTTATTTTTGATGTCAAAAAATTTGTATTCAAAAATTTAAAAATGAAAACAATGACTGAGTTCGTTGACTGTATTTCGAACATGTTTTTGTTTATATAAAATTTTAACATTTCAATATACAGGAAAAGCCCAGTTAACAGTAGAAGCAAATGACGGCTGATACTAATACTGAAAAGGAAGTTGTTAGGAGTATTGTCGATACAATCGAATTCAGAAGATGGACTGATGAGGGGATGATGAGTGACGGAAGATAGTTAGTAGTTATAAAGATGCTTGGTAAAATAGTTTTTTTTTTAGTTTTGTTTTATTTTGTCATTGCAAATGTCATATATTGATGACACACTTATTTATGTCAATAATGTCAATGTGAAAATCTCGATATCATTGCACTATTCAATGCGATATCGAACCAGAATTGTTTTTATTCTCGTTTCGAAAATACTGCGATATGTCGAAACGATCTATGCGTGCAATTTAGTACGTTTTGGCATACGATAATACACCGAAATCAGATTCGATATCGTACGATTTCTTCGACATATCGTATCGTTCTCGCATCAATATCGAAACGAATGGCAGACTGGGATAGTAAAATTCCTACCAGAACGGTCGGCCGATATCGAACAGAGAAAATGAAGATTTCTCGTAACGAGAATTATTTCAGTATCGAAGCGTTCTAGAAGCTCTTGACGACAGAATGGGGCTTTCTGATTGGTTTAATTAAATGCGTCATCTATATATGTCATCCGCAAAAAACAGAAAAAATCAAAAAAAAAAATGTCTTTACCTATCTCTATTTTTTAATTATGTGCTTCGCATCATGGTCGGCACCAACGCATTAATATATATTTTTATACCCTACACCTATGAGGTACAGGGTATATTAACTTTGTGCATATATGGTAACGCCCCTTAGGAGGCGTGTCCGGTATGGAAAAGTATATATATTCTTGATCAGCATAACTACCCGAGTCCGTTTAGCCATGTCCGTCTGTCTGTCTGTCTGTCTGTCTGTCTGTCTGTCTGTCCGTCTTGCTGTCTTGCTGTCCGAATACAGAATAACTTGAGAAATACTGATCAGAATGCGATGAAATTTCGTCTCAATATATTTTATCCAAAAGTAGGAACTAAGTTTGAAAATGAGAAAAATCGGTCAACGGACACGCCCACCTCCCATACAAGTCACTTTTATATAACTCTTTCGAAACTAATATTTCGAAAAGTATTCAAGATATAGTTATAAAATTTAAAACGTATTGTTAGAATATACCTAAAAATATGTGGTCCAAAAATGGGCGTGATCCGCCCACTTTTTTTTTTCATTATATCCCGGGTTTTCATAGTAAAAATTTGATCCGTAAATTATTAAAATCAAATCTATGAAATATTAGCCTTTCAAAATTTTAAATATAGGCGTGGTCCGCCCAATTATATTTTTCAATTTTTTTTTTAGTTTTTTATACTTTATATAATTTTTTTTAATTTATGGGGATATAAGACGTAAATTTCTGATATATGAATAATATTCTGAGGTTCAGCATAATTAAAAATTTAAAATTAAGGTATACAATTAAATATTCCTCATTAATATCTCCACCAAAGGTGTAGGGTATTCCATAGTCGGGCCCGACCGACTATAAAAATCCGCCCCATGTGACCGAACTTACCCATGTGACCTAACTTTCCCAACTCGTTTTCTATTGAATTTAATTTCGTAACACACAATTACTAACCATCAACATTTTCCATTGTATTTTATTTTCTGTCAGTTGCTCCTACTGGGTACTCTATATAAATTTGTCGTATATTATTTTCATATTCAATTTCAATTTAAACAAAAGAGTTTTCGAAAATGAGTCTACGAACTTAGCATTTACACTTTTTTTTTTATTTCTGAACGAAAATATTTTTGACATCAAAAACATAAATAATTAAAAAATGAAAATTCAAAGCTCACTATTTTCATACATTTATTTTTAATGAAATACAGTGAAATTAACATAAAAATATAAAAATGTCCACTCTATTTATTTTAAACAAAAGTAAATCCAGCCATAAAGAAAAGGTCACTTGACACCTGGTGATCTTATTTTTAAAATCAGAAATGAGTCGCAATCATGAGTTCTAACATTTATTAACAAAAAAACGAAAATCGTTGCTTTTATAATAATGAAATGCGGACACTGACATTACTTGAACGCAAAAGGGTGTTCCAACTGTTCGGACCTGCATATCGTTACCAAAATTATATCCAGGAGACGAAAGCAGGCATGTACCTGAAAGGAGGTACAACTGAATACGAAAATCTTTGAAAATTAGTTTCGATATAACAACGAGAATAATGTTTTTTTCTCGTAGATATTTCAGAAACCTTCTAAACAATTGAATACAAAAATCATTAAAAATTAGTTTCGATATAATAACGAGATCGATTATTTTTCTCGAAGCCACTTCGAGAATTGTTTGATACTCTGAAGGCTCCGAGTCGTGGTATACTGGGTAATACATAAAATCAAAAATTGAAAAAAAAACATTTCGTTTCCATCGGATGTGTGTTAATTTCCTTTATTTTGTGTTCAATTAATTAATATACTTAAATATTTAATCAATACAATTAAATGTCGTATTAATTGTATTGATTTTTTTTTTTATATTTACACTTATATTTTTATTGTGTACTACGTATAGCGCACTTTTTAAAATATATAAAAGTTGTTAAACGAAACGAAAACTAACAGTTGTCTGCTGTATGCAACAATGAAACTACGAATTGTTTCTATTATTTTTATATATTTTTTTAATACTTTTACTCTGTTTTTAATCTTGTAGTTTATTTTTCATGTGCAACAAAGTGTTAAGATTGATGCTCAACTCTATTGTTACAAGTTGCACATGTTACTGACTGAACAAAATTGCAAAAAGTATAAAAAAAGTAAAAAAAAAACTACCGCACTATTTTTAATTATTTTTATTTAGATGCTGTATTTTTATTTTTTATTAAAAATAAATGGATTTTTTTTTTGGTTTTACATATGAATATAAACTAAAACCATTAAACAATAGAAAACTCAACCAAAAATTCGATATTTTGAACAAAAATGTCGAAATTTTATGTTACTCTTCTAAAAAATACTGATTGTCTCTAGATAGCAAATAAGCTTATTATTGAAAATGCCTCTAAAACAAACACCTTATATCAGTAGCTATCTTTATTGCAAATTGAAAAACCAGAAAACCATGTACACATGCCACACAACATAATAAAATTTGTTTTTTTTTTCTTGTACATCCCTAACACGATTGTATTTATACCATACACAAGAAAATATAAAAACAAACATATGCCAACAAACGTAATAATGGTTTTATGAAATTTTATCCCATAATATGCATTTTGTAAAAGTTATAACGGACATTTTTAACGATTTTTATCAAAAGGTTCAGCTAACAAACTTTAAACGATAGATCCGAAATATTTTGGGAATCTTCATAAAATAAACCAAGGTCTATTTTAAGCGGTAGACTGAAAAAACATTTTAATTATGGAACATGAGGCAGTCGATTACACGGAATTAAGATTTTTTTTAGGGCATCACAAAACAAACATAATTATTACATGTTTTACCATAAAATTTAGGGTATATTAAATAATAGTTCTCGTATGTATACATTAGACTGACAATGGCTTTGTATGAAAAAAAAATTGTAGAATTTGATTGAAAATGTCAACCCCCTAAAAATGCTCTATTTGATGAGAAAATCGATGTGGAGAATTTTCAGCACGAATATGGGAAATGGACCCGCTGAGACCTCAAAGTTCGCATTTTGTTTCCCAAATCGACAATTTTAAAATTGAATTGAAATTACGTCTCTCATGAAAAATAAACTAAAAAGTGGATATATGGATATCTGTTGGGTTACTGTTTCAACAAATTATCAACCAGCAAAATCGGATAAAAAATACAGAAGCAGTGAATTATTTCACATGCACTCTTTGTGTTTTATTTAAATCAATATTTAACAACTCAACAATTAAACCATAATATTTATAGTAAAGTATGTATATATATATTTTTGATCAGGGTTGCACTCTGACTTTATTTAGTGTTTCAATTTTGTCTATTTTAAAAAATGCATTGATTATTCTTTATGATATCTTTATGGTAACGCGATTTTTTAAATAATGAATTTCCAACCAAATTAGAATTTTAATCGGTCATTAAAGTCAGAGTGTGACCGTGATCAAAAAAATTTACATACACTGATGTATCTGTTGTCGTTTTTTTAAATACTGTACAAAATAATAATACTAAGAGTGTCTGTTAAAATAATCACTGCTTTCGTATTTTTTATCCCATTTTGCTCGTTGATAGTTTTTAAAACCGTAATAAAATTTTCTAACATATGACATACCCACATTTTTTGGGAGACGTCATTTCATTTCTAATATCAAATTGTACTATCAACATTGCGGTCCTGGCGGGTCCGTTACCATATTTGGATTTTGCTGAAATTTTTCAACATTGACATCATCATCTAATAGAGCATTTTAAGGGGGTTTGACCTTTTCTCAAATCATGAAAATTCATTGTCAGTCTTGTATACATGTCGTCACTGTCATGGCAAGGGGGCGAATGTGCATATTTAAAAATGTTGGGAAATCAAATTTTAAAGTTTGAAGTGCTTTAAAAATTAACAAAACTTATACATTTTTTTCAATTCTGTTTCTGTTATTTTGGTTTATTCGTCAATTATTATAACGTATACAAAATATCTTTGGATTTGTACAACCAGAATATTTTATTGAGGCTATATCCTGATCAAAACGCAAATATTATTGTTTTTTATGCTATAACTTTTTATTAGCACAAGATAAAATAGTGATGTAAAGGTATTTATTATTTGTTTTTAAAGCACCTATCGATCTGCATCATTAATTAAAAATAATTTGCCAAACATTAATTTCCCATTTGTTATTTGCAGAAAAAAGGTTTGGCAAAATATTTTTAAATAGTGATGCCAATCGATAGGTGCTTTAAAAACAAACAATTAATACATTTACACCACTATTTTATCTTGCACCAATAAAAAATTATGGCAAAAAAATGAAGAAATTGGAAAAATTGAAAATTTCGTCAAGCCAAAAGGGCGAATCTTTTCGTTTTTTTGTTATAGCTCTTTAATGGTACAAGATAAAATAGTGATGTAAGGACAATTATTGTTTGTTTTTAAAGCACATATCGACGTGTATCATTAATAATAAATATTTTGCCAACATTTTTTATCCTGCAAATAACAAATGGCAAATTAATGTTTGGCAAAATATTTTTAATTAATTATGCAGATCGATAGTTGCTTTGAAAGCAAACAATAAATGTCTTTACACCACTATTTTATCTTATACCAATAAATAAGTTACGCCGAAAAAACGAAATATTCGCCCTTTTGGCATTACAAGATTTTCAATTTTTTCAAATTCGCCCTTTTGGTTTTGTCTTTTGTGGCTAAAAATATCCAATAAAATGACACGCGATTTTGGCACAGCAAACTTGAGGATAAACTACATTAAAAAATGTAAAAAAACGCAAATTCGCGCATTCACCCCTTTGGCATGATAGTGACGAGGTAATCTAAGTTTTATTTTTTTCCAGTTATTGTGATATCAGCAGACAAACTAAATGCTTTTGGTGCCGGACACATATTTTTCTGGTAATTTCTAAAAGCACTCCATAGGTAGTTCTACTAAAAATGAAGAAAAAACTAATTTATCCATCATCACTTATCAAAGATTCTCTGTTATTTTTGCCAGATAAATCTCTATTTTAGTTCAGAATTCCGATAGAAATCATTTTGAAAATTTCAATATTTTGTCATGACCTACGAATGTAAGACGAGGACCTCGTTTGATCTACGATCGAAGTTTTCTCGAACCAACAGCGTTAAAATTTTTTATCGTTGCTTTATCACTACTAATTTTAAAAAAAGTTCCTACAAAAAAAATTAATTATTAGATACGATATTAAAATATTTATCACATCGATATCGCAATGTTTTTCGAATCAACCTAGATATTCGATGCGATATCAATCCAGAATCGTTTTTCTCGTTTCGAATAAACTTCATTATCTTCAGAAAAATAGTATTTTAAATATTTTTATTTTAAACGTTAAATAGTTGCAAATTTCGACAATTCTCAGCATTGATAATTTATGAAACGTTGAAATTTACCACCGATAAATTCCAACACTCAACCACCCACACACCACATGCCATAAATTATCACCTAAAACTATTTATGTGCCAAACTGTTGCAGAGTTGGATAGTATTCTTATTAGCCTTCTGGCTGGCTCAATGCTAAATTTCAGCATAACTGAACATAAATTAATTGTCTCACTGTAGTTTCTCAATGCATTGTTATGGGACGCATACAAAAATATTTTATTGCAATAAATCACATGCGAATTGCATTGTGCATTAATTGTTATGTTACGCCCATTGTTGGTGGCGATTACAACCGTTTGATGTAAAGTTTGAGGAATTTTAACGACGCAGACGCTTTTCCAACTATTCTATAAATTGCATACATCCAACCTATACCACATATAATCCTAACAACAAGTCACAAATTTAATGTCCGTATGTTTGAATATACATAGTACCTACATAGAGAATGGAAGCTTAGCCTTGGTAGGCAGCTACTTTGGAATTTCCATGTCTGAAAAAACGAAAATCCACGACGTTGGAATTTTCATAAATTTCCATTTGCATGTAACACTAGCCATAATAGCGGACGAACAAAAAAAATATATCACGACTCACATAATCATAGTCGCGTTCGCGAAATTCAAAGGTAATACGATTTTTTTTTATTTGCTGAAAAGCCTTTTGAAACAATTTTGTTTTTGTGTTACATCGTCTGGCAGTGAACCTTTTTATTTGCTGTATCGAACATTTGGCTTATATTGGCTTTTTGATGTTCTAACAAAAAATTATTTTCAATTTAAAGGCTTTTCGTATGTTTAGTACATGCTTTGTATCGCATAATAAAGTTTTATTCTGGTTAAAAAATATTATATTTTTTTTAATAAGTCTTCCAAATTTTTTCCGAATTTATTCGAGTTTTACTGCTTCAAAAATGATGATTATATGAAGTCAATTATGAGAAAAATATGAATGTCCATACCGGTAACATGAAAAAATATTGAATTGCATACTACACACAGAGTTTCAAAAACTTCTTACTAATAAATTAAGTAAGGATTACGTAAATCTAAACAGCAATCCTGAATTATGAAAAACAATATTAAGAAATTAAGAAATATTAAGAAAACAATAAGAAAAACGTTATTGAACAAAACCAAAAAGGCGAATTCAAAAAATTAAAAATGTTGTCATGCCAAAAGTGCGAATCTTTTCGTTTTTTTGCCATAACTTTTTATTGGCATAATATAGAATAGTGGTCTAAATGCATTTATTGTTTATTTTCAAAGCACCTATCGATTGGTATCATTATTTAAAAATAAATTTACAAATAATAATTTGCCATTTGTTATTTGGCAAAATATTTTTAAATAATGATGCCAATCAATAAGTTGTTTAAAAAGAAATAATTAATGCCTTCACATCACTATTTTATCTTGCACCAATAAAGAGTTATTGCAAAAAAACGAAAAGATTCGCCTTTTTGGCATGACAACATTTTCAATTTTTCGAATTCGCCCTTTTGGTTTTGTCTTTTGTGGCTAGAAATATCCACACACGATTTTGCCACAGTATACTTGAGGAAAAACTACGCTCAAAAATGTAAAAAAAGCAAATGTCAAAAATTACACATTTGCCCCTTTGGCATGATAGATGATAGTGACAATATATAATTGCCTGATAAATCATTTGTAAACAGTGTCGTATTGAGACATGAACAGTATGATATCATTTTGATGTTGCCTCTTAAAATGTTGTATGTTCTATTAGAAACATAATTATTACTATAATTACTAGTTACATCCAAACAAACAAAAAAATATTTGAACCGAAACATAAATATGTTCCTAATAAAACATGATTTTTTCTTTATCAAAAATATTTTTAAAAAAGAAATCCTGAAAACTAAATAAACTTAAAATATTATTTTTCTTTTTATTAAAAATCTTTAAAAATACACGTGGGAATATATAATATTTGAATTCATATTCACATTTTTAAATGTATAAATAAATAATTGGTTTAAAACTGCAAGTACAAGTGAAAGCATCAGTGAATGCACAATTACTCCAACAATCGCTGGACCAGACGATACAGGCTGCTTTGTAAATATTTGGCACATTTACAGTATAACGTTGGTCTCAGTACAGCACATAGCGTAGGCAAGGAATTCGCAGAGGCTGTTGTAAAGAAACGCCGAATTATCTTTGAAAATCGAAGCACTTATTTTAAGTTGTTTTTTTTTGATGAAAAATCCGTGATGGCTTTCCACAATATTTTTGTAAAAACTTTTAGGGAAAAATAAATTATATAATGCTCTATTAAATAATATATTATACTTTGTTACTATTTGTACTTTTTGTATCACAATTTGTTTATTTATTTAAATTACAAATGACAAAATCTCAGCGAACAACAAAAGACACGTACGCAGAAAATGCCGGTCACTGAGTGTCAACTTCGTATATAAGAATAGTGTTGCAAGAATACTAGTATTTACATTTATTTTTTTTGTTTGTTTTCAAACATCAGTATGTTTTAAAGGACCCAATACATATGAACTTCAAACGACGACAAAACAAACGTAGGTAGAAAACTTTTAATCTGCTTTCAATTTTTATACCCTTCACTAAGAGTGAAAGGGTATATTCAGTTTGGTACGCCGTTTGTAACACCCAGAAGGAAGAATCTCCGGTATGGAAAAGTATATATATTCTTGATCAGCATGACCTCCTGAGTCGATTTAACGATGTGCGTCTGTCTTTCCGTCTGTCTGTCTGTCCCTCTGTCTTTCTGTTGAAATCACGATTACAGAAAAAGTAGAAGAGATAGAACAATTTAGATTACTTGTATATCTAAGCTGTCTGAACAAGAAAATTGGCATGATCGGTCTATTGTGACCTGAGAACCGACCACTTATGTTCAAATACCTCATATAAAATGAATATCTACAGATCAATATTACTGTATACGTGCTTAGGTAAACTTTTTTTGGTCAAATATATATTGACTCATGCTCAAATACATGAAAATAATGTTTTCCGGCGAAACGACTTGTGGTTACAAAAAAAAAATCGAAATTCGGTACACCTACCCATTTTTAAATATGGGTATCAAATGAATGGAAATTCTTCAGCGATTGAAAGTTTGTAGTTATTTTCAGGATTCCTATACCCTTGTGACCAATATACCACTTTGACTGGTAACCACACATATGTGTAGGGTATTTATAGTCGGCTTAGACTGACTATAATTTTGATAATCCTAACTATCATAATAACACCTACTTTAAAATTTGCCATGTGAACTAACCTTCCCAACTGGTTTTGTTTTTTTTTTAAACATCAATATGTTCAAGCGATGCAAAAGAGACGTAAGTAAAAAATGCTGCTCAACTTCCTCTGTCGTTAACTTACCGTATGAAGACGAGCATTGCGAACATATGTTTATTTAAATTTGAATCGTATTTTCTGTTTGTTTTGAAACATAGTTTTAATAAAGTAAATTGCAAAGAATTATTTTATTCCAATGCAATTAAAATTTTATGTTTGTATTGTTACATATTTATGGTAACTTTGACAGATTCTGTTGGACAATATAATAATGTTTACACATAGTAATATGTTATTACAATCTGAACAAAAATAAATTCAATTCCGATTTTAATTTAATTACACTTCATTCCTAATTCCATGTATGGTAGTTTGGTATTACTTTTTAATTACACTCAAACATATTCAAAGAAATCTTTAATATCCATGTACGAAATAATACCCAAATGAAATAAACCCCAAAGTTTGCATACGTTTTTTGGCTGTTGGTTTAATAAAGGTTTGATTAATTGATAAATTAATTAATCAACATTTTCGTTTAATCAAAACATTGAATAATCAATTAATCTGGATTAATTTTGATTTTATTAATCACCAATAGTAATAGTAATTTTAATATTAATTATATTTTATTTCTCGCTTTTAATTAGGTGTAAACATAATTGAAGATTACCAGAACACACCCAATAAACATTTCGTCAAGCCTTGGTGAATATTTTTTGATTTTCCTTGTTTTCAATAATATTTTTCGACTATTCCTCAATATTAAAAAGTATAATATCAAGTGTCTAAATCAAGTATATCTAAATGTAAATATAAGTGGATATCAAAAATAGTGAAATCAACTTGATGTACAGTAATTTGGGTTAAAAATTTGTGTTCTATAAGCTCACTAACATATGAATATTCTACACTATTTAAAAACTTGAGAACAACTTGTACAATTATTATTTCTAATCTATACTTTCTACACTTGTAATGAGCTAGAAATTGACTTGGGAGACTTCAAACTAAAAAAAATATATTTATCAATGTTTGTGTAATAAATGTGTGTTATATAGTTTGAATGTTATTGCAATTGTACCCGCCATATTATTTTTGCATTATTAACTACGAAATTCTACAATGGTTGCATCTTAATTATTAAAGCGTGTGTTCGGAGACCCCCTACATCATGTGTCTTTTATTGAATTATGAAAATCGAACCAAGAAGACCCGGAAATCCGCTTAAATGATGATCAATATTTGATACTTCTCCGATTTCCCATGCATGTTCCATTTCACTATTAAATTCCCTTTTATATTGTTAGATTTCAGATAAATGCAATATACGAATATGTTGAGAATAATTATCAACATCAAGTTTCAAACTAGTGTAGTTTTATTGTGTAAATTAATATGAATACCATATATCCATTAAGCTATTTATGTACTGAGGTAAATGTGTGAATATCAACTATAAATATAGGGTAAAATTCAAGCCATTAACAAGTGTATAGCTTAGTTTGAAATAATAGTATATTTTAAATTGTATAAAATGTTTCCTTCAACTTCGATATGTGTGTAGATTTCAAGTTAGTTGTACATTGGAATATAATTTGAATAACAGGATGGATAGTAAATAAAAAGACGTTTTGATGGAGAATGCTATATTTTTACAACTTTTTAAATAACGTTTCTCCACGCTATTCTTAACACACAAAATTGAGAAAAATACTTGATTTAAACTTGCAAACCAATTTAATTCAAGGGCAAATGTTTATTGGGCATACTAAACGATATCCTAGTAATCCGAGGTATCCGAGGTACAAATAATAAAAAAATATTTTTATACCCTACACTAAGAGTGAAAGAGTATATGCAATTTGGTACGCCGTTTGTAACACCCAGAAGGAGGCATCTCCGGTATGGAAAAGTGTATATATATTCTTAATCAACATGACCTCCTGAGTCGATCCGGCTGTCTGTTGAAATCATGAATACAGAAAAACTAGAATAGCTAGATCAATGAAACTCTTAATTTAGGTTACTTATATACCGACGCTGTACGAACAAGAAAATTGGTATGATCGGTCCGACCACTTATGTTCAAATACCTCATATAATTTACATCTACAGATGAATTTTACTTTATACGAGCTTAAGTGAACTTTTTTAGTAAAATATATATTGACTTTATGCTCAAATATATGCCAATAATGTTTTCTCGAGAACCGACTTGTGTTTCTCAAAAAAAATAAAATCGAAATTCGGTATACCTACTCATTTGTACATATGGGTATCAAATGAAAAGAAATTCTTCTGCGATTTCAAGTTTGTAGTTATTTTTAGGATTTGTAAAACACAGTGACCTATGCACCACTTTAAGTGGCACATATTACCACATATGTGTAGGGTATTTATAGTCGGCTTAAACCGACTATAACTTTCATAATGCTTACTAACTTCATCACACCAACTATCAATATTCTTACTTCTATATTTCCCATATGTCCAAACCTTCCCTACTGGTTTTTTAGACTAGATAAATGTATATACAATTTTATAATTAAATAATTTAGTTAGAAATATATTATAATAGTAATATACACCCAGAAAAAAAAATCCCTCAAATCCCATTAAAATTGGTCAATAGGACAATTATTGATTTAATAGTATACTAAAAAATAAAAACTTTCATATAAACTCAATGGCAATGTCATGGTATTTTCTAGTATTTAATGGTATTTTCCGATTAAAATAATAATTTATCCTATTGAATATTTTTAATAGTAAAAAACTATTATTTATATAGTATTTTTTTCTGGGTGTAAGTATTGCTATAATATTTTTAACTAATAGTCGATAATAACAGGAAAATATACAGCGAGCATAAGAAAATACAAAATCAGAAATAGGCGGACATAATTGTTGCACTCTACCATATGTGCATTTTATGTACAAGTTGCTGCACTCTAAGCACAATAATATATTAAGACTTCACTACAGAGAACGCCCAACATTAGTTTCAATACAAATATCACATTTCAAATAAATGCATACAGTGTACCAAACCCCATTGCAAAAAACCGACATCCATACCCAACAAAACAGGCTCCCTTCAGAGTCAAAAGGACCAATTGCAATTTGTGTTGCATAGTTTGTGGCTTGGTAAAATCTTGCTTTTCGGCCACAAATACTCAATATCTCTACCATGTATCTGCTAATTGTTCTTATTGTTTGGTCTTTCGGTAATCTACCCAAACCTATTAAAACTTTAATTAATTGTACATCGATAAAGTCATTTGTGGACATACAAGGTTAAGTTCCTGGCACATTATTCACCGCCGCACACTTCGGACAGTGGGTAGGAATTTATATTATGTGTGTCATGTATGTGCACTTTTTATCCAAACTTCAAATGGCTTTAGAATCTAAACAGAGCGTCGTAGAGGGGTCAAACTTTGCACTTTTTATCCAAACTTCAAATGGCTGTAGAATCTAAACGGGGCGTCGTAGAGGGGTCAAACTTTTCGCTTCTTATCCAAACTTCAAATGGCTGTAGAATCTAAACAGAGCGCCGCACGGGGTCCAAAATTGACTGTTTTTATCTCATACTAAACCTGATTATTTGGTATAAAAATCATAGGGATCGACTTAGTAGGAGTCGAGATATTACATCTTTAACTTCAAATGGCTGTAGAATCTAAACAGAGCTCCGCACGGGGTCCAAACTTGACAGTTTTTATCTCATACTAAACCTGATTATTTGGTATAAAAATCATAGGGATCGACTTAGTAGGAGTCGAGATATTACATCTTTAACTTCAATTGGCTGTAGAATCTAAACGGAGCGCCGTAGAGGGGTCAAACTTGGCAGTTTTTATCTCATGCTAAACCTGATTATTTTGTATAAAAATCATAGTGATCGACTTAGTAGGAGTCGAGATATTACATCTTTAACTTCAAATGGCTGTAGAAACTAAACGGAGCGTCGTAGAGGGGTCAAACTTTTCGCGTTTTACTAAAACTTCAAATGGCTGTTGAATCTAAACGGAGCGTTGTAGAGGGGTCAAACATTGCACTTCTTATCCAAACTTCAAATGGCTGTAGAATCTAAACAGAGCTCCGCACGGGGTCCAAACTTGGCAGTTTTTATCTCATATTAAACCTGATTATTTGGTATAAAAATCATAGGGATCGACTTAGTAGGAGTCGAGATATTACATCTTTAACTTCAAATGGCTGTAGAATCTAAACGGAGCGTAGTAGAGGGGTCAAACATTGCACTTCTTATACAAACTTCAAATGGCTGTAGAATCTAAACAGAGCTCCGCACGGGGTCCAAACTGGACAGTTTTTATCTCATACTAAACCTGATTATTTGGTATAAAAATCATAGGGATCGACTTAGTAGGAGTCGAGATATTACATCTTTAACTTCAATTGGCTGTAGAATCTAAACGGAGCGTCGTAGAGGAGTCAAACTTTTCACTTTTTATCCAAACTTCAAATGGCTGTAGAATCTAAACGGAGCGCCGTAGAGGGGTCAAACTTGGCAGTTTTTATCTCATGCTAAACCTGATTATTTTGTATAAAAATCATAGTAATCGACTTAGTAGGAGTCGAGATATTACATCTTTAACTTCAAATGGCTGTAGAAACTAAACGGAGCGTCGTAGAGGGGTCAAACTTTGCACTTTTATCCAAACTTCAAATGGCTGTAGAAACTAAACGGAGCGTCGTAGAGGGGTCAAACTTTTCGCTTTTTATCCAAACTTCAAATGGTATAATCTAAACGGAGCGTCGTACGGGGTCCAAACTTTGCAGTTTTTATCTCATGCTAAACCTGATTATTTGGTATAAAAATCATAGGGATCGACTTAGTAGGAGTAGATATATTACGTCTTTAACTTCAAATGGCTGTAGAATCTAAACGGAGCGTCGTAGAGGGGTCAAACATTGCACTTCTTATACAAACTTCAAATGGCTGTAGAATCTAAACAGAGCTCCGCACGGGGTCCAAACTTGACAGTTTTTATCTCATACTAAACCTGATTATTTGGTATAAAAATCATAGGGATCGACTTAGTAGGAGTCGAGATATTACATCTTTAACTTCAATTGGCTTTAGAATCTAAACGGAGCGTCGTAGAGGAGTCAAACTTTTCACTTTTTATCCAAACTTCAAATGGCTGTAGAATCTAAACGGAGCGCCGTAGAGGGGTCAAACTTGGCAGTTTTTATCTCATGCTAAACCTGATTATTTTGTATAAAAATCATAGTAATCGACTTAGTAGGAGTCGAGATATTACATCTTTAACTTCAAATGGCTGTAGAAACTAAACGGAGCGTCGTAGAGGGGTCAAACTTTGCACTTTTATCCAAACTTCAAATGGCTGTAGAAACTAAACGGAGCGTCGTAGAGGGGTCAAACTTTGAACTGTTTTATCCAAATTTCAAATGGCTTTAGAATCTAAACGGAGCGTCGTAGAGGGGTCAAACTTTTCGCTTTTTATCCAAACTTCAAATGGCTGTAGAATCTAAACGGAGCGTTGTAGAGGGGTCAAACTTTTCGCTTTTTATCCATACTTCAAATGGCTGTATAATCTAAACGGAGCGTCGTACGGGGTCCAAACTTGGCAGTTTTTATCTCATACTGAACCTGATTATTTGGTATAAAAATCAAAGGGATCGACTTAGTAGGAGTCGAGATATTACATCTTTAACTTCAAATGGCTGTAGAATCTAAACAGAGCTCCGCACGGGGTCCAAAATTGACTGTTTTTATCTCATACTAAACCTGATTATTTGGTATAAAAATCATAGGGATCGACTTAGTAGGAGTCGAGATATTACATCTTTAACTTCAATTGGCTGTAGAAACTAAACGGAGTGTCGTAGAGGGGTCAAACTTTTCGCTTTTTATCCAAACTTCAAATGGCTGTATAATCTAAACGGAGCGTCGTAGAGGGGTCAAACTTGGCAGTTTTTATCTCATGCTAAACCTGATTATTTTGTATAAAAATCATAGTGATCGACTTAGTAGGAGTCGAGATATTACATCTTTAACTTCAAATGGCTGTAGAAACTAAACAGAGCGTCGTAGAGGGGTCAAACTTTTCGCATTTTATCCAAACTTCAAATGGCTGTAGAAACTAAACGGAGCGTCGTAGAGGGGTCAAACTTGGCAGTTTTTATCTCATGCTAAACCTGATTATTTGGTATAAAAATCATAGTGATCGACTTAGTAGGAGTCGAGATATTACATCATTAACTTCAAATGGCTGTAGAAACTAAACGGAGCGTCGTAGAGGGGTCAAACTTTGCACTTTTATCCAAACTTCAAATGGCTGTAGAAACTAAACGGAGCGTCGTAGAGGGGTCAAACTTTTTATCCAAACTTCAAATGGCTGTTGAATCTAAACGGAGCGTTGTAGAGGGGTCAAACATTGCACTTCTTATCCAAACTTCAAATGGCTGTAGAATCTAAACAGAGCTCCGCACGGGGTCCAAACTTGGCAGTTTTTATCTCATATTAAACCTGATTATTTGGTATAAAAATCATAGGGATCGACTTAGTAGGAGTCGAGATATTACATCTTTAACTTCAATTGGCTGTAGAAACTAAACGGAGTGTCGTAGAGGGGTCAAACTTTGCATTTTTTATCCAAACTTCAAATGGCTGTAGAAACTAAACGGAGCGTCGTAGAGGGGTCAAACTTTGCACTTTTATCCAAACTTCAAATGGCTGTAGAAACTAAACGGAGCGTCGTAGAGGGGTCAAACTTTGAACTGTTTTATCCAAATTTCAAATGGCTTTAGATTCTAAACGGAGCGTCGTAAAGGGGTCAAACTTTTCGCTTTTTATCCAAACTTCAAATGGCTCTAAACGGAGCGTCGTAAGGGGTCCAAACTTTGCAGTTTTCATCTCATGCTAAACCTGATTATTTGGTATAAAAATCATAGTGATCGACTTAGTAGGAGTTGAGATATTACATCTTTAACTTCAAATGGCTGTAGAAACTAAACGGAGCGTCGTAGAGGGGTCAAACTTTGAACTGTTTTATCCAAATTTCAAATGGCTTTAGAATCTAAACGGAGCGTCGTAGAGGGGTCAAACTTTTCGCTTTTTATCCAAACTTCAAATGGCTGTAGAATCTAAACGGAGCGCCGTAGAGGGGTCAAACTTGGCAGTTTTTATCTCATGCTAAACCTGATTATTTTGTATAAAAATCATAGGGATCGACTTAGTAAGAGTCGAGATATTACATCTTTAACTTCAAATGGCTGTAGAAACTAAACAGAGCGTCGTAGAGGGGTCAAACTTTGCACTTTTTATCCAAACTTCAAATGGCTGTAGAATCTAAACAGAGCTCCGCACGGGGTCCAAACTTGGCAGTTTTTATCTCATACTGATCCAGATTATTTGGTATAAAAATCATAGGGATGGACTTAGTAGGAGTCGAGATATTACATCTTTAACTTCAAATGGCTGTAGAATCTAAACGGAGCTCCGCACGGGGTCCAAACTTGACAGTTTTTATCTCATACTAAACCTGATTATTTGGTATAAAAATCATAGGGATCGACTTAGTAGGAGTCGAGATATTACATCATTAACTTCAATTGGCTGTAGAAACTAAACGGAGCGTCGTAGAGGGGTCAAACTTTGCACTTTTTATCCAAACTTCAAATGGCTGTAGAATCTAAACAGAGCTCCGCACGGGGTCCAAACTTGGCAGTTTTTATCTCATACTGATCCAGATTATTTGGTATAAAAATCATAGGGATGGACTTAGTAGGAGTCGAGATATTACATCTTTAACTTCAAATGGCTGTAGAATCTAAACGGAGCTCCGCACGGGGTCCAAACTTGACAGTTTTTATCTCATACTAAACCTGATTATTTGGTATAAAAATCATAGGGATCGACTTAGTAGGAGTCGAGATATTACATCTTTAACTTCAATTGGCTGTAGAAACTAAACGGAGTGTCGTAGAGGGGTCAAACTTTGCATTTTTTATCCAAACTTCAAATGGCTGTAGAAACTAAACGGAGCGTCGTAGAGGGGTCAAACTTTGCACTTTTATCCAAACTTCAAATGGCTGTAGAAACTAAACGGAGCGTCGTAGAGGGGTCAAACTTTGAACTGTTTTATCCAAATTTCAAATGGCTTTAGATTCTAAACGGAGCGTCGTAAAGGGGTCAAACTTTTCGCTTTTTATCCAAACTTCAAATGGCTCTAAACGGAGCGTCGTAAGGGGTCCAAACTTTGCAGTTTTCATCTCATGCTAAACCTGATTATTTGGTATAAAAATCATAGTGATCGACTTAGTAGGAGTTGAGATATTACATCTTTAACTTCAAATGGCTGTAGAAACTAAACGGAGCGTCGTAGAGGGGTCAAACTTTGAACTGTTTTATCCAAATTTCAAATGGCTTTAGAATCTAAACGGAGCGTCGTAGAGGGGTCAAACTTTTCGCTTTTTATCCAAACTTCAAATGGCTGTAGAATCTAAACGGAGCGCCGTAGAGGGGTCAAACTTGGCAGTTTTTATCTCATGCTAAACCTGATTATTTTGTATAAAAATCATAGGGATCGACTTAGTAAGAGTCGAGATATTACATCTTTAACTTCAAATGGCTGTAGAAACTAAACAGAGCGTCGTAGAGGGGTCAAACTTTGCACTTTTTATCCAAACTTCAAATGGCTGTAGAATCTAAACAGAGCTCCGCACGGGGTCCAAACTTGGCAGTTTTTATCTCATACTGATCCAGATTATTTGGTATAAAAATCATAGGGATGGACTTAGTAGGAGTCGAGATATTACATCTTTAACTTCAAATGGCTGTAGAATCTAAACGGAGCTCCGCACGGGGTCCAAACTTGACAGTTTTTACCTCATACTAAACCTGATTATTTGGTATAAAAATCATAGGGATCGACTTAGTAGGAGTCGAGATATTACATCATTAACTTCAATTGGCTGTAGAAACTAAACGGAGCGTCGTAGAGGGGTCAAACTTTGCACTTTTTATCCAAACTTCAAATGGCTGTAGAATCTAAACAGAGCTCCGCACGGGGTCCAAACTTGGCAGTTTTTATCTCATACTGATCCAGATTATTTGGTATAAAAATCATAGGGATGGACTTAGTAGGAGTCGAGATATTACATCTTTAACTTCAAATGGCTGTAGAATCTAAACGGAGCTCCGCACGGGGTCCAAACTTGACAGTTTTTATCTCATACTAAACCTGATTATTTGGTATAAAAATCATAGGGATCGACTTAGTAGGAGTCGAGATATTACATCATTAACTTCAATTGGCTGTAGAATCTAAACGGAGCGTCGTACGGGGTCCAAACTTTGCAGTTTTTATCTCACGCAAAACCAGATTATTTGGTATAAAAATCATAGTGATCGACTTAGTAGGAGTCGAGATATTACATCTTTAACTTCAAATGGCTGTAGAAACTAAACGGAGCGTCGTAGAGGGGTCAAACTTGGCAGTTTTTATCTCATACTGATCCAGATTATTTGGTATAAAAATCATAGGGATCGAATTAGTAGGAGTCGAGATATTACATCATTAACTTCAATTGGCTGTAGAATCTAAACGGAGCGTCGTAGAGGAGTCAAACTTTTCACTTTTTATCCAAACTTCAAATGGCTGTAGAATCTAAACGGAGCGCCGTAGAGGGGTCAAACTTGGCAGTTTTTATCTCATACTGATCCAGATTATTTGGTATAAAAATCATAGGGATCGACTTAGTAGGAGTCGAGATATTACATCATTAACTTCAATTGGCTGTAGAATCTAAACGCAGCGTCGTAGAGGAGTCAAACTTTTCACTTTTTATCCAAACTTCAAATGGCTGTAGAATCTAAACGGAGCGCCGTAGAGGGGTCAAACTTGGCAGTTTTTATCTCATACTAAACCTGATTATTTGGTATAAAAATCATAGGGATCGACTTAGTAGAAGTCGAGATATTACATCTTTAACTTCAAATGGCTGTATAAACTAAACCGAGCGTCGTAGAGGGGTCAAACTTTGCACTTTTTATCCAAACTTCAAATGGCTGTAGAATCTAAACGGAGCGCCGTATGGGGTCCAAACTTGGCAGTTTTTATCTCATGCTAAACCTGATTATTTTGTATAAAAATCATAGTGATCGACTTAGTAGGAGTCGAGATATCACATCTATAACTTCAAATGGCTGTAGAAACTAAAACGGAGCGTCGTAGAGGGATCAAACTTTTCGCTTTTTATCCAAACTTCAAATGGCTGTTTTATCTAAACGGAGCGTCTTACGGGGTCCAAACTTTGCAGTTTTTATCTCATGCTAAACCTGATTATTTGGTATAAAAATCATAGTGATCGACTTAGTAGGAGTCGAGATATTACATCTTTAACTTCAAATGGCTGTAGAAACTAAACGGAGCGTTGTAGAGGGGTCAAACTTTGCACTTTTATCCAAACTTCAAATGGCTGTAGAAACTAAACGGAGCGTCGTAGAGGGGTCAAACTTTGAACTGTTTTATCCAAATTTCAAATGGCTTTAGATTCTAAACGGAGCGTCGTAGAGGGGTCAAACTTTGCACTTTTTATCCAAACTTCAATTGGCTGTAGAATCTAAACGGAGCGTCGTAGAAGAGTCAAACTTTTCACTTTTTATCCAAACTTCAAATGGCTGTAGAATCTAAACGGAGCGCCGTAGAGGGGTCAAACTTGGCAGTTTTTATCTCATACTAAACCTGATTATTTGGTATAAAAATCAAAGGGATCGACTTAGTAGAAGTCGAGATATTACATCTTTAACTTCAAATGGCTGTATAAACTAAACCGAGCGTCGTAGAGGGGTCAAACTTTGCACTTTTTATCCAAACTTCAAATGGCTGTAGAATCTAAACGGAGCGCCGTATGGGGTCCAAACTTGGCAGTTTTTATCTCATGCTAAACCTGATTATTTTGTATAAAAATCATAGTGATCGACTTAGTAGGAGTCGAGATATCACATCTTTAACTTCAAATGGCTGTAGAAACTAAACGGAGCGTCGTAGAGGGGTCAAACTTTTCGCTTTTTATCCAAACTTCAAATGGCTGTTTAATCTAAACGGAGCGTCTTACGGGGTCCAAACTTTGCAGTTTTTACCTCATGCTAAACCTGATTATTTGGTATAAAAATCATAGTGATCGACTTAGTAGGAGTCGAGATATTACATCTTTAACTTCAAATGGCTGTAGAAACTAAACGGAGCGTTGTAGAGGGGTCAAACTTTGCACTTATATCCAAACTTCAAAAGCTGTAGAAACTAAACGGAGCGTCGTAGAGGGGTCAAACTTTGAACTGTTTTATCCAAATTTCAAATGGCTTTAGAATCTAAACGGAGCGTCGTAGAGGGGTCAAACTTTTCGCTTTTTATCCAAACATCAAATAGCTGTATAATCTAAACGGAGCGTCGTACGGGGTCCAAACTTTGCAGTTTTTATCTCATGCTAAACCTGATTATTTGGTATAAAAATCATAGTGATCGACTTAGTAGGAGTCGAGATATTACATCTTTAACTTCAAATGGCTGTAGAAACTAAACGGAGCGTCGTAGAGGGGTCAAACTTTGAACTGTTTTATCCAAATTTCAAATGGCTTTAGATTCTAAACGGAGCGTCGTAGAGGGGTCAAACTTTGCACTTTTTATCCAAACTTCAATTGGCTGTAGAATCTAAACGGAGCGTCGTAGAAGAGTCAAACTTTTCACTTTTTATCCAAACTTCAAATGGCTGTAGAATCTAAACGGAGCGCCGTAGAGGGGTCAAACTTGGCAGTTTTTATCTCATGCTAAACCTGATTATTTGGTATAAAAATCATAGGGATCGACTTAGTAGAAGTCGAGATATTACATCTTTAACTTCAAATGGCTGTAGAAACTAAACGGAGCGTCGTAGAGGGGTCAAACTTTGCACTTTTTATCCAAACTTCAAATGGCTGTAGAATCTAAACAGAGATCCGTACGGGGTCCAAACTTGGCAGTTTTTATCTCATATTAAACCTGATTATTTGGTATAAAAATCATAGGGATCGACTTAGTAGTAGTCGAGATATTACATCTTTAACTTCAAATGGCTGTAGAATCTAAACGGAGCGTCGTAGAGGGGTCAAACTTTGCACTTTTATACAAACTTCAAATGGCTGTAGAATCTAAACGGAGCTCCGCACGGGCTCCAAACTTGGCAGTTTTTATCTCATACTAAACCTGATTATTTGGTATAAAAATCATAGTAATCGACTTAGTAGGAGTCGAGATATTACATCTTTAACTTGAAATGGCTGTAGAAACTAAACGGAGCGTCGTAGAGGGGTCAAACTTATCGCTTTTTATCCAAACTTCAAATGGCTGTATAATCTAAACGGAGCGTCGTAGAGGGGTCAAACTTTTCGCTTTTTATCCAAACTTCAAATGGCTGTATAATCTAAACGGAGCGTCGTACGGGGTCCAAACTTGCCCGTTTTTATCTCATACTAAACATGATTATTTGGTATAAAAATCATAGGGATCGACTTAGTAGGAGTCGAGATATTACATCTTTAACTTCAAATGGCTGTAGAAACTAAACGGAGCGTCGTAGAGGGGTCAAACTTTGCACTTTTTATCCAAACTTCAAATGGCTGTAGAATCTAAACAGAGCTCCGTACGGGGTCCAAACTTGGCAGTTTTTATCTCATACTAAACCTGATTATTTGGTATAAAAATCATAGTAATCGACTTAGTAGGAGTCGAGATATTACATCTTTAACTTCAAATGGCTGTAGAAACTAAACGGAGCGTCGTAGAGGGGTCAAACTTATCGCTTTTTATCCAAACTTCAAATGGCTGTATAATCTAAACGGAGCGTCGTAGAGGGGTCAAACTTTTCGCGGACGTAGCGTCAACGCACTTATGGGGGACGGACGTGTCGTGCCGCCTCTTGTCTTTTTAACGTGTTCCGTCCGTCGTTTTTTTTTTTAGTCTAATTTGTGTGTCAAAATTGTGCTTAATGTGGCCGTCCAACAATGCCAAAATTCAAAAACAATAATTATACGTTCAATCTCAACATTTATAAAATACAAATTAAAATAAACAAATAAACAGCAATAATTTAAAATAAAACAACTAACTATCTACAATAACAACAAATAAACAGAACCGGTTTCGCGCTGCCTGCTGTCTGCTGAGTTGCTGCACTCGCTGTTATTTACAATTGCCAACGCAAAGGGCTTTTCTATGCTCTTTGCTGCAATTGCACAGGTTTGTTGTCGTATTCCCTCCCTCCCTCATCCTACTCCACGCTACTAGCATACTCAGTTGATACTGCAGTGAGTGCGCGATCTACGCCGTGGTGAAGGCATAACACTCACCACGGCTTGGCTTGCGCTCTCATTTGTTTGTGTCAACTGCAGCGCGCTGGTAGTATGTATGTCTGGTTTGAATTTGCCCAGTAGAAAAATGTCGCAAAAATTTCGCATAGATTTTTGCAACATTCGTGGGCTGAGAACGAATTTCTTCTCTATATATGCGTATGTGTCCGTTAATAGGCCACAAATAATGGCACTGGGTGAGACCCAGGTTAGTGAGGATGCAGATCCACTGGATTTTCAGATACCTGGGTATCACTTAGTGCCATTATTTTCTGCCCATAGGGGTCTCGCTTTATTTATTCGGAGTGACGTTGTGTATCAACTGCAGCAACAACATAGTGTGTCGGATAGCGAATTTAATACAATTTGGGTTAAATTCAAAATCCAATCACACATCATGCACTTGTGCTATCTTTATAGGAGTCCGAATTTAGATAGGGTTTCCACCTGTAATAAGCTGGATGCCTTATCTGATTCGATCTCAAATATATTGGAGCAATTTCCAGGCAGTGAAATTGTTGTTGCGGGCGATTTTAATGTGCACAACGCCACTTGGTTGAGCCACTCGGGTCTATCAACACAGGAGGGTTGTTATGTTGAGCTTTTTGCCGAGTGCAACCAACTCACTCAAATGGTGATGGAGCCGACGTATATTCCACGCGTCGGCGGGCAAAGCCCAAAAGTCCTAGACCTTTTTCTGACTTCACATCATGAAAAATATGATGTAAAAGTCCTTGCACCTCTTGGTAACTCCGACCACTGTACTGTTTCCGCTGAGTTTTCGTATTCTAGTTTACGCGCCTCTTCGATTAAAGCCCCGAAGAGGACTGTATGGCTTTACGAAAAAGCAAATTGGGTTGCGTTAAATGATTTTTTTCGCAACTTTAATTGGAAATTGTGTTTCGCAGACAGAGACATAAATGCCGCGGCTTTAATGGTACAAAATATTATTTTATTAGGTATGCGGTCCTTCATACCTTCTAAAAAGATTAGCATTAAACCCAAGGACCACTCTTGGTTTAATGAGACTTGCAGGATTGCAGTCAGGTCGAAAGAGGAAGCCTTTCAGACTTGGCGTTCTAACAAGAATGCTGATACTGAAAGACTTCGTATACAGGCTAGGAATCGCTGTAATGCCGTGATCTTGCGCGAAAAGTTTCTTCACGAACAAAACGCGCGCAAAAAGGTCCTACTCTATCACAGGGGTAGTAAAAATTTCTGGTCATTTGTAAAAAGGGTGAAGAATCAGACGACATCGTCTACTCCAACTCTTAGTATGAATGGCCAGACCTTCACTGACCCGGTTGATAAAGCTAATCTCTTGGCAGAATTATTTGCAAATAATTCAACGCTCCCAGATAGTAATCAACCACTGCCTGTCGTCGATTTTGTTTCTTCTGCAATGCCGGAGATACATTTTCGAACTCGGGCAGTCAAAAAGGTTTTAGCGAACCTCAACATTAACAAAGCCTCTGGGCCAGATGGCATATCTGCCCATGTGTTGAAGAAGTGCGCGTCAACGCTGGCTTGTCCGTTGCGTAACCTTTTCAACATCTCCTACACGACAGGAGTTTTTCCATCTTGTTGGAAGGTTGCCAATGTCCAGCCAGTTCCGAAAAAGGGCGAGGCCACGAACCCTGCCAATTACCGACCCATTGCAATATGCTCTGCACTCTCCAAGGTAATGGAGAGCGTAATTAACTTCCACCTTGTGAACTATCTTGAGCACAACGAATTGCTCAGTGACCGACAATACGGTTTCCGTAGGACCAGATCCACAGGTGACTTGATGGCGGTCCTCTCCGAAAAGTGGAATAATTGTGTTCACCTTTTCGGGGAGAGCAAGGCTGTTGCTCTCGATATTTCCAAGGCTTTTGATCGAGTGTGGCATAAAGCCCTCGTTTCAAAACTAATTGCATATGGTGTCGGTGCATCTTTTACTCGATGGATATCGAGTTTTCTCCAGGGTCGTTCAATACGAGTTGCGATGGATGGTGTTCTTTCAGAACAACATTTCATCAATTCTGGAGTTCCGCAGGGTTCCGTCCTATCCCCGTCCCTATTTCTGGTATTTATCAATGACCTTCTGTCATTGACCCAGAACCCAATTCATTCCTTTGCAGATGACAGTAACATTTGTCATTCATATTCGTTCAACAAGCGCCCAAACTCTTTGGAGATTGAGAGTAAACGACGCACTATGAATGACACACTCAATAATGACCTTAAATCAATCTCCGAGTGGGGTGTTGCAAACAGAGTAGATTTTAATGCAAGCAAGACCCAATGTTGTATGTTATCTCACAAAAGAATGGATTCACCCCTCCCTCCCCTCAATATGGGTGCTGTGGATATTGCGCAGTCAGCTGCTCTTGACGTTCTGGGCATATCAATTCAATGTGATCTCCGTTGGAATGACCACATATTTAACGTGTCGAAAGAAGCGGCCAAGTGCCTCGGTTTTTTAAAACGGTGTAAAACATACTTCACTCCTGCTGACTTACGCACTGTCTACATTACCTATATACGGCCTAAAATGGAATTCAATTCGCACATTTGGGCAGGGGCCTCAAAATCCTCCTTGGAGTTCCTGGACCGAATCCAACAACGTGCGATATATTTAATAGGGGATGAAAATATTTCATTGTCTATTGGTTCTCTTGAGCACCGAAGGACCGTTGGGTGTGTAAGCCTGTTTTATAGGTATTACAACGGCAAGTGTTCGAGGGAAATACATGGCCTGATTCCACCAGGTCGTGTGTTCTCTCGTTCTACTCGGGCGTCAAACCAAGCCCACCCCTTCGTAGTCGACTCGGCTCTCAACAGAACCACGCATTATAGAGAGAATTCGTTCTTCAGTCGCACGATTCGTTTGTGGAACAATCTCCCTGCGTACGTTTTTCCGGACATTTTTGATATTGGCAAGTTCAAAACAAACATTCACCGACACTACTCTATCTTTCCTCCCTCCTTTTAACCTATCATCCCTTCTTACGATCAACACTGTGCTTTGCATGAATAGGGGGCATCCCCTGAGCGTTGGTTAATTTGTAAAAAAAAAAAAAAAAAAAAAAAAACGGAGCGTCGTAGAGGGGTCAAACTTTTCGCATTTTATCCAAACTTCAAATGGCTGTATAATCTAAACGGAGCGTCGTACGGGGTCCAAACTTTGCAGTTTTTATCTCATACTAAAGCTGATTATTTGGTATACAAATCATAGGGATCGAATTAGTAGGAGTCGAGATATTACATCTTTAACTTCAAATAACTCTAGAATCTAAACGGAGCGTCGTAGAGGGGTCAAACCTTGCACTTCTTATCCAAACTTCAAATGGCTGTAGAATCTAAACAGAGCTCCGCACGGGGTCCAAACTTGGCAGTTTTTATCTCATACTAAACCTGATTATTTGGTATAAAAATCATAGGGATCGACTTAGTAGGAGTCGAGATATTACATCTTTAACTTCAAATGGCTGTAGAAACTAAACGGAGCGTCGTAGAGGGGTCAAACTTTGCACTTTTTATCCAAACTTCAAACGGCTGTAGAAACTAAACGGAGCGTCGTAGAGGGGTCAAACATTGCACTTTTTATCCAAACTTCAAATGGCTGTAGGGGTCAAACTTTTCGCTTTTTATCCAAACTTCAAATGGCGTACGGGGTCCAAACTTTGCAGTTTTTATCTCATGCTAAACCTGATTATTTGGTATAAAAATCATAGTGATCGACTTAGTAGAAGTCGAGATATTACATCTTTAACTTCAAATGGCTGTAGAAACTAAACGGAGCGTCGTAGAGGGGTCAAACTTTGCAATTTTTATCCAAACTTCAAATGGCTGTAGAAACTAAACGGAGCGCCGTAGAGGGGTCAAACATTGCACTTTTTATCCAAACTTCAAATGGCTGTAGAATCTAAACAGAGCTCCGCACGGGGTTCAAACTAGGCAGTTTTTATCTCATACTAAACCTGATTATTTGGTATAAAAATCACAGTGATCAACTTAGTAGGAGTCGAGATATTACATCTTTAACTTCAAATGGCTGTAGAATCTAAACGGAGCGTCGTAGGGGGGGCAAACTTTGCATTTTTTATTCAAACTTCAAATGGCTGTAGAATCTAAACGGAGCTCCGCACGGGGTCCAAACTTGGAAAATTTTTCCTTATGCTAAACCTGATTATTTTGTATAAAAATCATAGTGATCGACTTAGTAGGAGTCGAGATATTACATCTTTAACTTCAAATGGCTGTAGAATCTAAACGGAGCGTCGTAGGGGGGGCAAACTTTGCACTTTTTATTCAAACTTCAAATGGCTGTAGAATCTAAACGGAGCTCCGCACGGGGTCCAAACTTGGAAGTTTTTACCTCATGCTAAACCTGATTATTTTGTATAAAAATCATAGTGATCGACTTAGTAGGAGTCGAGATATTACATCTTTAACTTCAAATGGCTGTAGAAACTAAACAGAGCGTCGTAGAGGGGTCAAACTTTTCGCTTTTTATCCAAACTTCAAATGGCTGTAGAATCTAAACGGAACGTCGTAGAGGAGTCAAACATGCACTTTTTATCCAAACTTCAAATGGCTGTAGAATCTAATCGGCGCGCCGTACGGGGTCCATAATTTGCAGTTTTTATCTCATGCTAAACCTGATTATTTTGCATAAAAATCATAGTGATCGACTTAGGAGGAGTCGAGATATTACATCTTTAACTTCAAATGGCTGTAGAATCTAAACAGAGCGTCGTAGAGGGGTCAAACTTTGCATTTTTATCCAAACTTCAAATGTCTGTAGAAACTAAACGGAGCGTCGTAGAGGTGTCAAATATTGCACTTTTTATCCAAACTTCAAATGGCTGTAGAATCTAAACGGAGCGTCGTAGGGGGGTCAAACTTTGCACTTTTTTATCCAAACTTCAAATGGCTGTAGATTCTAAACATTGCGTCGTAGAGGGGTCAAACTTTGCACTTTACATCTTTAACTTCAAATGGCTGTAGAATCTAAGCAGAGCGTCGTAGAGGGGTCAAACTTTTCGCTTTTTATCCAAACTTCAAATGGCTGTAGAATCTAAAAGGAGCGCCGTACGGGGTCCAAACTTTGCAGTTTTTATCTCATGCTAAACCTGATTATTTGGTATAAAAATCATAGTGATCGACTTAGTAGGAGTTGAGATATTACATCTTTAACTTCAAATGGCTGTAGAAACTAAACGGAGCTTCGTAGAGGGGTCAAACTTTGCACTTTTTATCCAAACTTCAAATGGCTGTAGAATCTAAACGGATCGTCGAAGAGGGGTCAAACTTTGCACTTTTTATCCAAACTTCAAATGGTTGTAGAATCTAAACGGTGCGTCATACGGGGTCGATACTTTGCATTTTTTATCCAAACTTCAAATGCCGTACGGGGTCCAAACTATGCATTTTTTATCTCATGCTAAACCTGTTTATTTGGTATAAAAGTCATAGGAATCGACTTAGTAGGAGTCGAGATATTACATCTTTAACTTCAAATGGCTGTAGAATCTAAACCAAGCGTCGTAGAGGGGTCAAACTTTGCACTTTTTATCCAAACTTCAGATGGCTGTAGAATCTAAACAGAGCTCCGCACGGGGTCCAAACTTGGCAGTTTTTATCTCATACTAAACCTGTTTATTTGGTATAAAAATCATAGGGATCGACTTAGTAGGAGTCGAGATATTACATCTTTAACTTCAAATGGCTGTAGAATCTAAACCAAGCGTCGTAGAGGGGTCAAACTTTGCACTTTTTATCCAAACTTCAAATAGCTGTAGAAATTAAACGGAGCGCCGTACGGGGTCCAAACTATGCAGTTCTTATCTCATGCTAAACCTGATTATTTTGTATAAAAATCATAGTGATCGACTTAGTAGGAGTCGAGATATTACATCTTTAACTTCAAATGGCTGTAGAAACTAAACGGAGCGTCGTAGAGGGGTCAAACTTTGCGCTTTTTATCCAAACTTCAAATGGCTGTAGAATCTAAAAGGAGCGTCGTAGAGGGGTCAAACTTTGCACTTTTTATCCAAACTTCAAATGGCTGTAGAAACTAAACGGGGCGTCTTAGAGGGGTCAAACTTTACACTTTTTATCCAAATTTCAAAAGGCTTTAGAATCTAAACGGAGCGTCGAAGAGGGGTCAAACTTTGCACTTTTTATCCACACTTCAAATGGCTGTGGAATCTAAACGGAGCGCCGTACGGGGTCCAAACTTGGCTGTTTTTATCTCATGCTAAACCTGATTATTTTGTATAAAAATCATAGTGATCGACTTAGTAGGAGCGAGATATTACATCTTTAACTTCAAATGGCTGTAGAATCTAAACGGAGCGTCGTAGAGGGGTCAAACTTTGTACTTTTTATGCAAACTTCAAATGGCTGTAAAATCTAAACGAAGCGCCGTACGGGGTCCAAACTTGGCAGTTTTTAACTCATACTAAACCTGATTATTTGGTATAAAAATCATAGGGATCGACTTAGTAGGAGTCGAGATATTACATCTTTAACTTCAAATGGCTGTAGAATCTAAACGGAGCGTCGTAGGGGGGTCAAACTTTGCACTTTTTATCCCAACTACAAATGGCTGTAGAATCTAAACGGAGCTCCGCACGGGGTTCAAACTTGGCAGTTTTTATCTCATACTAAACCTGATTATTTTGCATAAAAATCATAGTGATCGACTTAGTAGGAGTCGAGATATTACATCTTTAACTTCAAATGACTGTAGAAACTAAACAGAGCGTCGTAGAGGGGTCAAACTTTTCGCTTTCTATCGGATATTTATATCTAAGGGAATAAAAGGAGCATATTTGTAAATTGCAGAGATAGTTGCAAATTAATTTATTTGATCACGTCTTTTTAGTTAGTTATACATTTAAAACGTTCAATTTTTATTACTGTATTTGTTTTTTTTTTTTTGTATTGTATTTAGACTTTTACTACATTATTTACTACTTTGTTTATGAATATATTGCTTCTCATTTGCTAACTATACGCGCATTGATAAATGCGACAACATAACTAATAATATATAAATAAAAAGTTAATTTGTTCAAATAGTTGGTCGAAGTGCGTACGCAATGAGTTCCAAGATAAAAATGTATGATGCAAAGATGTAAAACGCACGCATGGCACATATGAGCTAAGGGTTTAGATAATAATTGCGATGGAAAACGTGCGGGTAGCTGATGCAGCACCCGGCACAAATGGCAATTATCTCAAATAGGCGGGCTGCATACAGTAACGGGCAGTATTTAGAAAAGTGTTACATAAAATTAAAATTCTGTAAACTTTATCATAAACCAAGGAACAATTGCGACAGTATGCAGCACCGCATTGTGCATAAATCCAACAACAATACAAATGAGTATGAGTGGGATGTGACATACAATACTTAACTAAGTAATTTCACTTAAATAGATATTTTTACAATAACTCGCAATTTTTATATATATTTTTTTTTACATTTTTTTATGTTTTTAATTTTAATTTAAGTAGCTCGTATTTATACAGCACGCAGCGTTAGGCTATCGTTATAAATTCAAATAAGAGCTTTGTTTTAATTTCTTGATTTTTTTATACTTTTGCACTTGAGACAGATAGACAGACACCTTTTTCTGTTTAGAATAGAAATGCTTAATCTTACTTTAGTTGGACCGCGACCAAATACCATATAATTCGCCGTTAAAAAAATGCTGCTATGTTGCTGGGTATTTGACTCTTAACTCTTATCATAGGCAGCAATTTTAACTTGCTTGTGTGCTTTTTTTAATATTTCATTTAGTGATTTTTCGCTTTGCCAGCTCGTTCGCCATAACTGCCGTTGGTGCCGCTACTGACCGCTGGCTGTTTGCTCATCTTGCAGACGCTGCTATAGATGGTTGGGAAGTTTTGTATTAACAGGTACACCGTGCACAGATAGGCGGCAATGAGTATGGTGAGGAACAGATCGAAGACCGCAGGCTTTACGCGATAAACATTCAGCTTGGACTCTTGACCCTCGTAGAGCATGAAATCGGGCTCACGTACATCGGGCTTGTCATAGATTAGCTTGACATTCTTCAAGTACTTCTCGAAACCGTTCTTCAGGTCGTTGTTGTGCAGCGCAGACTTCAGGTGCAAGTAGCTCTTGACCAAGTTTTTGTTGATTTCCTTAAAAAGTAAATTCGAGAATTTTATGACCAAGAAAAATTTTAAATCAATGTCAATGTGGTATTAAAAAATGCAAGAATATCTAATTTTATTTTTCGTAAAAATGTTCCCGGGTAATTCTTCCAGGATCAATTTTATACTGAGACAATTCCTCCCCTGCCAGTTCATTCCCGGACAATACTTTGCCGAGAAATGTTTCTCCTCATCGTTTGGAATTGATTCCGGTACAATTTTCCTGGTACAATTTTTCCCATAAAAATATTAATCAAACAATACTTCACAATTAAAATTCGTACAATTCTTCTACCTACTAAATCGGGACAGAACAGTACTTGCGCTGGACAAATTCTTCTCTTTTGTATACAATTCTTTCTAGAGAGAATTTTTCTCCGAGACAATTTTTCGCGAGACAATTCTTCCTATGACAATTAAATCCCGCTCATCGGCGTTGACATGCGTACTTTTTGTCCGACGAGAGAGTAGCACCTGTTGTCAAGAGTTATTCTACGGCCAATCTCAAGTAATTGTTATACGATTGATCCTGGTAGTAGTAGACAAAATCCTTCACGACTTAAAAAGTTGTGGGTGTCAACAGTGACGTACTGATGCCGGGACTCTTTGTTTGTTGACACCAGGTACTTCTTCTTGTTCTCGTTCACCGGGCTCTGTCCAATGACGTAGATACCATCAGCATAACCGAACATATGACACTCTTGTTTGAAATTAGTGCCATTCGGCTCTTTCAATGTTGTCTATTATCAGGTTGAAGAAATCACACGATATGGAATCGACTTGTCTGAAAACTTGTTCGGTATTAAACGTATCGGAAAGGTGTTCCTAATTCTCACTGTGCAACAAGTCTTGCTCAAGAACATCCTGCAACTCAGACATGGTGGCATATAATAGACCCCTTATCTGACTATCTAAGCTTCGACGAAAATGGTGAGTGTCGATCTGAATCTTTTTGGTCCTTTCCAGGATTTTGCGTTATGTGAAAATCTGGTCTATGTTGGACATGCCAGATCTGAAGCCGCACTGATAAGGTTCAATCAGTCTGTTGACGACGTGCTACAGTTTTTCACCCATTGTACCCATGATATGCGAACCTACATATATGCGAACCTAAATAATGCCTTTCGTGTTAGTGAACCCCGCTACACGAGCAACCAGCTGAAGAGCGGGTTTCAATCCCGGTGGGATGTCCGGTCTGTGACAAACGAGACAGGGTCATTGGTCCTCCAAATTGGGGGTTTTATGTTGAGCTTGTAACTCGCATTGGAAAAAAAGACAAATAAACGAATTAAGACAAAGTTTCTCGGATACCGACCCAAAAACACGAAGAGACAGGTCTTAGATAAGGTTAATAAGGGAGTGGTGCTAATGTTTAAAAGCAACACTCAGAGAAAACTGGGAGTCCATTGTGTATTAAACAACCGTCGGTTGGTTTATTAGAAACCAACCGGTGCATCTTAAAACTCATAGCAGATTTTCAATTGGAACTTTTACTCTTTCTTCCAGATTTAAAAAGAACGTGTACCCCATGTACTGTAGTCGTCGTGTTTGGATATTTGGAATTTCGCACTGTAAATGCTCACTTGACTCCACTTCTTCAATTTCATTACAGCTCCTACAGGATTCGGGCACAAGAATGCCCAATCTGTGTACCTTTTTGCCGATTGCACAATAACCTGTCAGGACGTCAACGAGTATCTAATTCACACACAATTCATTTTGCAGACAATTTTCCCTGAGACACTTCTTCATCAAACAATTATCTATTATTCCCCCGAAATTATTCCTGGACGAATTCTTCTGCCAGACAACTATGGCAGGGACAATACTTCCGCAGACAATTGGACCATTCACACAGACAAATACTGTGCTACAATAATCAAATTATATACAGATTTGATACCCAAGAGTGTAGTTAATAAAAAAAAGCATAATATAACATACCATGGCACCAGCAAAAAGATCGCCTTGTTCCGGTACATTGTACACATAACGTGCAAGTGCTTCCGCAATCAGTTTTGCGCTCTGTTGTGTCTCTGCGAGTATTTTCGGCTCATCGTCCTTAAAGATTGTGGTGCGTACCGGCTCCTTGGGCGACTTTAGTGCAGAGAGCGTAAACGCAGGCAGACGTTTCATGCTGAAACGTTCGTGTTCCCAGGCCAGCTGAGTGTCGGCCAGATTAATTTTCTTGTGCACACCATCGACAGTGATGTTGTTGTGTTGTGTGCCCACCGTCTTCAACAGTTGGTAGAAGTTGTTCATGGCGGTGCCCTCCTTGGGTGGCTTCGAGACGTGCATGTAAAGCGGTGCGCCGATCTCGCCATTGAGTGCTTGGGTAATTGTGTCCAGGCAGAGCACAAAGTCAACATTCTACATGAAAGATATATTTTTTAAATAAATTAAACCAATTATTTTTATAAAAGCTTGTCTCTAATACGTTTCTAGCAGTAATTATAAATCAAATACTATTTAGCAATATTAAAAATTTACAAATAATGTATTTTGTAAATTTCGAACCTCTACAACAATATGTTGTTGCTTTCGGGCAGCAATTAAATTTCCCGTAATAGATACAAGATCGTCCTGTTTGGCGTCAATTTTTAGGAATATATTTAATATATATTTAAAATTAAAATATTAAAAATGCATAAACAAATAAATGAATTTATGGATAAATAAATAATTAAACGCATATATGTATGATAAACCAAATAATTTAATTACCTGTAGTTGCACATTCTCATCGAGCCACTTCTTGATGCCCTGGAAATTCAACAAACTACCGGATTCCGACAACAAAAACATAAGCCTGTACTTGGGAGCAGCATTGATGGTATTGTGCAGCTTGCTAAACAAATCCGCGACAGTCATAAGTACAGCCGCATCAGCATTTAAGGGATATTCCTGCCAATAAAAATATAATTAACTAAAATTATAATATACAAATAAATATGCACCTACGTTATACAAACCAAATGTGTTCAAATGCGCTGTGACAACAATCAACGGCAACTTGCTGTTGACATCGATGGCGCCCTCAACCTGCTTCATATGCTTGGCTGGTGCCAGTTCACCTTGTATAATCGGAATTTTGCTAGTTTTACTAGCGACATGACTAGCACCAGACACAATAATCTGATAGCCATTTGCAGATATCGAATTGAAGAGTTCCGAGAGTGCGGAACCCTGTGGGGCGCTGGGTTTCTTATTACTGCCACTAATGGGCGTTGAAGTGCGTGTAATATCTGCAATAACCTGTTCTAGTTCGTTGTTATACTGTGAGAAATATACAGGAATGCTAGAGGTCTGCGCGAGCATAGCCTGTTCCAACAAATTCAAGTGCTTTGTTCGTGGGAAAGATTTGTGGTTTGTTTGTTATTTTTTTATTATAAAAAGTCATATTTATTACCTCTTTGTCTTCGGCGCTCATGGCTGCAATATTCTTAGGCAACAATATCACCAAGCCGCCAGCCTTTTGACGTATTTCGCGGAATTGATCGATGGTCATATCTTGGAATCTGCGTTAATTGCATATATTATGAATCAAATTATAAAAATGTATTATTTAAAACATACTTGGCCACAACGCAGTGTCTGCCCGTGCTCCAAGAGTACAAAGACTTGGCCTCCAGCGACAGAGCGGAAGCGCGGCAACCTTAAAAGATTAAATAAAATCGCTTTTCATATTGGAACACTTTAATAACAAAATAAATATTAGCATCACGTGTTTTTTTTTTTTAATTTAGGTCATTTTAATTATTTTTAGCTGCTCGCATGCAGCTGCCTAGTGCATGCAGCTACAAAAACTTGGCTTATCTTAGCGACGCCGTGAAAAATCTGATAAAAGACACGTTTTATCATAACCCACAATGCTTATCGCAGCATTACTACTGCTACACATTCTTGGCCACTAAATAAATAGAAATAAGCAACTCGGGCAAAGGACAGATATCTTTTAAAATCCCTGGGCCCACAAAACTGTACTTAACCTAACTTTTGCGCTTAAAATCATTTAATTTAATTAACACATTAATTTTATTGGAAAATCAACAATTTTAATGATACCGACATACCGTAGGATGCACCATTAACATCGAACTGCGACATGCGCTGCACCGTAAATTCACTGGACGCCAGCACAGGATTCGAGGAACAAATGATAAGAATTGGCAGCGTCAGCAGTAAATAGTAAGGCAGACCACCGCGAAAAATGTCCGCAAAATTGTCCGCTTCTTCAAACATTTTGTGGAACTTTTTTTATTTTTATTAAATCGTTTATAGGCAGAAATTAAATTTTTCACGATTAATTAAATTATGCTGCGGGTTGCTTGTCAAAGTGATGAGAAAAAATGTTCTATTCTGTTACGTTGCTGTTGCCACGTTTTGGTTCAAAATCCCGGAATTTCAAAGAACAAAGATCCACTGAATTGATGTCATTAAGATTGCAGATTTTAAATCAATAGAGTTTAATAAAAATACACAATATATGCTCAACTCATTAATTACGTATTAAATAAGTATTCTTGCAATAAATTAAAATTTGTATATACATAAAATATCATATTTTTTAAATAGGAAAATATATCTTTTTAGGCATACGCAATGTGGCAACGCTGCTCCAGCTTTCTCCTGCCCAATATGCATTTGACAGCGATGACGTATTTGACAGCAATCAACACAAGACCGTGTTAAGCCGCATACAGACAACCTCAAAATGTTAAGGAAATTAAAACAACCAGAATATTAATTTGTACGCGTGTTTGTATATGAAAACTAAACTAAATTCTCGGATTTCAATTCACTACTATGCCGATAAGGAATAATTAAATAATATAGCTAAATAATGGAAATAAAACAATGTTTATATCCACATTTGAAGTATTTGATTTATATATTCAAATTTTTTAGTCCATAATCCATGCATTTTTCTGTTTCGTTATTTTCGGAACGTTATATTTAGTGGCAGCCAGTGATTGCACACATATTTTCGGTACTGAATAATTTCGTAATTATGTATTTACCAGAGACCCAAGTAAAAAAAAGTGCTAATAACACAAAGTAAAGATTTCGTTACGAATTCTAGATATTTTCGTTAGTTTGGGACTAAATTCGTAACGATCATATTTTTGATATATATAAAGAATTTTATCCAAGCAATTTTTTAGTATTTAATCTCGATGTTATTTCGAATTCTAAACGATATCGTTAAATTTCACGTAGGCTTTGGACCTTAGATAATTTAAACACAAAAATATATGCCTGAACAGAAGCGAGAGCAAACAGTGAAAACAACAAATTTCCGCTTAACTACGCTTGACATGTTCTAAATTCAATTCTACGTATCGATACACGCTAATTTAAAGATCCTTTATCGGGCATACTACATTGGGTATTAATACACATTAACAATGAGTACAAAAAATTAAATAAAACTGCTTATTTTATTCACCTTTATTTGTATATATTTTGGCAATAAAATCGCAATTGTTGCATGGTGTAAAAACGGACTTACCCAATAAAATATTTACGAATTTTTGTTTTAACATTTTTATTTGGTAATTCTAAAGAACATGACTGCTATTTGTGAATCAATTAACAGTACAAGAACGCTGCACATTTTTTAAAAATTTGTATATGAATTGTACTAAATTAAAACGAATTTGAGTCATAATTAATAATCCAATTTATTGTTCGTGATTACAGTTCGGTGTGCGCGTATTCAGTCTCCGTATCCTTGGGCACGATGAACAAACCTTCCGCGGTCGTCCATCTGGAGCCATGTCTTGGATTATCCAGTCCAACGATTTCCATCTGTCCCGATATGGGGCGTCCAAAAGAACGACCAGACATGCCCAAATAGACGTGCGTGTCTATGTGTCGCAGGCGAATATGTTCATCACGCATCCAGCTCTCATTGCTGCAAATAACTTCCCAGTGATCGCCGGTATCACCGAGACCATCGACGCCGTAGGCAGACACTTCCTGTTCACCTGACAACGGCGACGTAAAGTGATGAGTGTGCAGGTTCTTTTTAGTAGTCAAATGCTCGAGACGTATGATATCGCCACACTTGACGGGTTCGCCACGTTCGCAAAATTCGCTGGTTTGCGCCTTCACCACCCAGTGGCTGTTGACATCCTCCTTTTGTTCGACGCCCGTCACCGACTGTTGGCCAGAGCCGGAGCCGTATTTGACATCGTGCGAGTGCAGCCGGAAGGCATAGTCCGAGTTGAGCAATTTTACGATGGAGCCGCAGGTGACATAGTTTGTTTTGGCCGCTGTAATTCGTTAAAATGTTTATTAAATTTTAATCTAACAATGTATTACAGCGAAAGGGGGGCGGTGCGCACAGCCAATCAAAATCCACCAACACACTGCAACCCTCACCGCAGTAAGCAACTTACCAATAACTGTTTGCAGGCTACAAATTGCTGCAAGTACTGCTGCCAAATAAATATAATTTAAATGTAATTGCATTTTATCTATAGTAATTTATTTTATTTATAATTATTAAGTTAAATATCTAGTGAAACTTGCAATAACTAATCGTACAAAAATGAAATACAGCTCGTTCAGTGAACAACGAATTAAAATGAAATGACATTGTTAGTGATGCAGTGTTACCAGACTCCATGAATAGTACAAAAATTCCCTTAGAAATCTCCCGAAATCCACGTTTTACAAAAAAACCCTAAATTATATATTTTTATTTTATTAAATATTTTATTTTGAATCAATGTCAAATATTTCACAAAAATGAAATCGTGGTAAATAAAATTTTCATTATTGTCGACTTTTATATTTGCTTAAATTGAATCAGTTGTAAAATTTCGCTTTTTTGTTCAGAATAAGTACAAACCGAATTCAAATTACATACATCGAACGCGAAGAATACAATCTACCATTTCAATAAAAAATGTATTTTTTGATTTATTTTTATTATATTTAATATTGAAAATGGTTTTTTTATACTTGCATCCCGAACTGCTGTTGCAATGTTGCAGCAATATTGTTACATTGGCTGTACTTTATATTTCAAATGATATATTGCTGAAATATTGCAGCAGTATTTCATAGCAATATTTCACTGCACTGTTTCAGCAAAGTTCCAGCAATATACAAAAGATATTTTATAGCAATATTGCACAGACATAATTTAGTAAAAATTCTGCAAAAACCGCACTTCCGGATTACGAGACCCGATTTCTCAGCCCACCCTATCAGTCACATTTTTCACTAAGCATTTATTCAAAACATTAATAATAATATTATATTTGAGATACAACGGGAAGAAAATAAAAAATCAAGTAGTCATTGTTAGTTACCTAACTCGCTGCAGTTATAAATTCCATAAATTGAACATTTTAAAAATTTAACATTTTAAAAATTTCGCTTGGTAAGCAAATATGTAAAGCTTGGTAAGCAAATATTGTTGATGCGTAGCATAATGGAGATTGCAGAGGACTACGGCGCCGGAGTCATGAGTTTGATGCCAGCTTGTGACTTCTTAGAAAAACTTAGCAAAATCTATTTAAAAAAATTATTAATTGGATGTTTTTTTCTGACTGTAATTCTGTTTAAATATCAGACAAACTGTCTGTATTTTAATCCGTTTATGCAAATAGTTTGATTTAAGGCACCGTATAACTGAATATATAATCGGACAAAATCAAGTTCTTCGGAAGTCATTACATTACAAGCGGTTATAGAGATTAATGTATTAACAGTATGACATTGGATAATTTAATTGAAACGTAATCAGAGTTTAAGACTATCTTATTAAAAACAGGTTTAGCACATGTCATCCGATATAATTAGTAAGTTTAATGAAGTGTTTTTTTAATTTATATGTAATTAATAATAGTATTTTTTATAGTCTAAATAATTAATGTGACAATAATAAATAAATATTATTAATTTTAACAAGGCCTAGTTTTTCATTGAAATTCTATTTATACAATAAATGCATACACTCAGAAAACAGTTTTCTTGTATTAAGAAATTTACTTGAAATAGCATCAAGTTCTACTTAACTTATTTAAAGAAGGTTTTTCTTTAATAGAAGTAAAATTTACTTATTATAAGGAAAATTTTATTAAAAAATGGAAAATTTACTAAAAATGAGAAAGTTTTTAACTTAACGCTATTTCAAGTACATTTTCCTTATTTGGGGAAACTTTTTTCCGAGTGTAGTTTGAAGGGTTGTCAATCACGGGATTTCGGGAATTTTGGGGATTTCAGGATTTGAGTCAAATCAGTTCAGAAAAATTGATTTCGGGATTTACTGTATTTAAAAAATTGTTAGTACCACAAAATAAAATTACAGAAACTTCATTTTACCGAGAATATAGCTTTTTACAAAAGTTTTTTTTAACTATTTGCATATTCTCTATTACACTATTCTCATAAACATTTAGATTTCTTAGTGTACAATTATTATTTTTAGCTATTAAAAATTCACTATCATTTCAAATAATTCTAACGACTTTTGAACACAATTTCAATGTAATGTGACTAAACCAGAGGTTCAAATTTAAAACCTTTGCAAATCGGAAAATAAATAACAAAGATGCATATTTATTGAATTGTGTAATTAAATATCATATATATTTATACTTCGTTAGTTAACCAAACTTGTTGATATATAAATGATATTATAATTTTTTATTTGGAGAAAAAATTTGAATAAAAACTTATCGTTTTATTTTTCAGATAAACTGCCACTAACTTGTTGGATATATATTTTGCAAGTTCTTTATTTTGTTAAATTATAGACATTTATTTATTGCCAAATATATAACTTTAAAAAAGTACTATCGCATCGATAAAATTATGTACTTAATGCGACATTTTCCTCTGAGTGCGATAACACTCGATCAAACAGTGCCATACAAGTAATTGATTTATAAGCTAATTAATAATTTGAATGCTTATTATTGAGATTCTCCAACTACTATCTTGTTGATTAGTGACTTATTATAGAAATTAATAATTGCAAAAAAATGTATTTTTTCCGTATATAAAATCGAAAGCTATCTCTTAATTTGTTAGTTCATTCACCAGCATTCTACGGTGACAATAAAACAATAAACTCGTGTGTCCTTTGAAAAATATTAAGATTTAAAATGAAACTGCTATTGTTGGCATTTGCATTAGTTTTCGTGCCCGGATTTGGAGATGCGGGTTTTCGTAAGTGCGAATGATGAAAACTATAAGAAAGACAAATAATAATAATGTTGTGTCCGAAACAGAAATATAGATCCTTTGTATAAATTTAAAAATATATTTAAAAAGATATAAAATCATTTTTGGGTTCCATTTCAAGTTTCAATAAATTATAATTTTTAAAAATAATAAAAATAGTTTAAATTTAAATATCGTTTAAATATATATATATATATATATATATATATATATATATTTATATATATATATATATATATATATATATATATATATATATTGGTGTGAAGTAATCCGGTATGTTACAACTTTCCATCGATATCGAATTCAAACTTCTATTCGATCAAATTAGTTTTGACTCATCCATAAAAATACGTTTTTCATTCGAATTCAAAATGTTCAAGTTATGTGAAACGAATATAATTAGATTATTTGGCAAAAATATTAACAAGGAAATTTTCTTTAATTTCTTTTCTGAGTGAACTCAATATTTAAAAATATTCGTTTTTTTTCAGCGGATGAACCAAAACCATGTAAACAAGGAGATGCCAATTGTATTACCAAGGCCATTAATTTTTTATTGCACGATCGGTATAAAGGTAAACAAAATTTGTGGCATTTTTTAGGAAAATTTCCAGCATATTTCGGGCAAACACATAGATAAATGGAATGTGTTTTAGATTCTAAATATTTCAATTGGGTTTATTAAATGGAAAGTGGTTAATTTTTATTAAATAAAACAACGTTTTATGTCTGTTGGCGCACTAAACTTACCAATTAAAATCTTAGGTGATAAATCTTTAAATTTTCCGGATTTGGATCCATATCCTTTGTCAAACATAAATATAAAACAGGAGGGCAACAGCGCCGTAAACATTGATTTGAATTTTAAGAAAAACAATCTCTACGGCTTGAATACTGCTGAAGTCAGTAAAGTGAAGTAAGTTAATTTTATAATAAATATATCGAAGTAAAATTCATTTATAATGGATGATTTCTAATCGTTTAACATTTATTTCCCATTTTACATACTTTTTATAATATAAATAAATCAACGACAGTATCGTCGAGGTAAAAGTAACACTCACCAACTTAATTTATAAAATTTAAAAAAATGGTTTTTGAAAACTCTTTTTATATACCTGTTTTGATGAGGCTTTAATTAGCGTTGAAGTAAATTGATGCTAACATGAAAATATCTTGAATAACATTTCAATTTTGTAATTTCTCAATTGGATTTAAAACATAAATCAATAATCCTAAAAAAAACATTTTTAAATATTTATTCGGTTAGTTTAACTCACAAAATTTTGAGTTGTTTCTATATATAGAGTTGTCACTAATCTTTCAATTTTCAATTAGGGGTTTTGGCAAGGATCTTAAAGAGAAACATGAGATTTTTGCCAAAATTAAGACATTGAACTTGATTGGCGACTATAGCATAAGTGGCAAGATTCTAGTTCTACCTATAAGTGGATCCGGCAAGAGCAACATGACAATTGGTAAACGATGGAAAAGAAAAAAAAATGAAAAATGTATTTTAAAAATTATTTTTTCAGTTAATTCGAAATTGCACATAATATTCACTGGGACCCCTGTTGAGAAGGATGGCAAAACATATATGAATATAAACGACATGAGCCTCACATTGGAACCAGAACGTTTGTACTATAGCTTTCAAAATCTATTTAATGATAAGGAGCTCAGTGGCAACATGAATTTGTTTTTAAATGAAAACTGGAAGGAAATTTACAATGAAGTCAAAGGTATCTTGCAGCAAACGCTCGCAAATCGTTTGCAGATCGTCACAAACGGTATATTCGGCATTTTGCCATATGAGGATTTTTTCGAAAAGGAATAGCTTTTGATAAATACGTAATATGTAATAATAAAATTAAATAAATAATGGTTTACGTGAGATATGTCTTTTATTTTTACACTATATGCACAAAGTCCAATATACAACTCATAAACCCGAACTGCGCCACTCTTATTCATCATCATTTCCACCACTTGTATTGGTTCTTGAGACTTGGGCGGACGCCTCTACCTCCTGATAGTCGTTAACCAGCTGGCAGATATTCTCTGATGCCTCTGCCAAGTTGCCCTCCTCCATGCCCTCGCCCACATAGTGATAGACAAAGGCGCGTCTATGATAGAGCTGATCAAACTTCTGCACCAGACGACACCAAGCGCTGCGTATGACCGTGTTGTTCGAGATGGTGCAGACGGCACGTGCCGATGGGGCCAGATCTCCCCCTGGGACAAAACTGGGCGGCATGGCATTAATGCCTATCTTGAAGCCCGTCGGCGACCAGTCGACGAAGCGTGTGGTGCGCATTTGCTTAATGTTGTGAATGGCCTGATTGATGTCGTTGGGATTGGCGTCACCGCGATAGAGCAGCACACATGACATGTACTTGCCATTGGCCGGGTTGCAGCGCACCATCTGATGGCCGGGTGTAAAGCAGGCGTTCGTGATTTGCTCCACTGTCGAATTGACAAATGGATATTTTGCGTATGGAACCATGGGGGCATATGTAAGCAGTGGGTAGTGTATGCGCGGATAAGGCACCAGATTGGTTTGAAACTCCTCAAATGATACGTTGGCCGCGCCATAGAAACGCTGCGATGCGGTAAATGCCGAAACAACCTAGTTGACAAAAACGAAGTACTCAATATGTAACTAAACCAGATCTGGATATATTAGACTCACCTGACCGATAATACGATTCAAATTAGTGTAGGTTGGTGCATGTACGTCCAGGTTGTTGGCGCAAATTTCGTAAAGCGCCTCATTATCGACAATGAAAGTGCAGTCCGCATAGTCCATGGAAAAATGAGTGGCCAGTAACGCATTGTAGGGCTCTACCACGACAGAAGATAAACTGCAGATAAAAAGTGGTTTAAATAAAAATAATGAATTTGATTGTGAATCGACTGGTAAATCCCGGTGGGCTATGCTATAAACGATTTCAAACGAAAGGGGCTGCAGGATTCGAATCCAGACATCTTTCTAACACTCCAATAGAAAACGAAAAGAATTAAATTCGTGAAAAAGTTAAAGACGAAACGCACAACAAAGTCAATTTCTTTCTCGATTTTGAGAAGAGATCTAGCGATATTTTAAATTTAGTCGTCTCGGCCGAATTACTAGATTTATACGGTTTTGACCATTTACGCGAATACCTGAGAAATACTGAGAATGCGATAACAAATCTATGTTTTCAAAATGGGAGTAATCCGCCCATTTATACAATAACTTTATATCATTTAATAAAAAATGTTTTATGTTTGTTTTAACTATTTAAATTCAAATTTCTAAGTAAAGAGACCAATTAAATTGTTTAGTTAAATTTGAGGTATTTTTTACAATATTAGTAGATTTTACTGAACTTTAGTCAACAGATATTCAAAAAAACGTATTCGAAAACGATATTCATATAAAACCGTTTCAATTTGTTACCCAAAATCAAAACGATGGAGAATACCGAAATCATAAAAGTTATTCATTTGGTTATCAATAGTTTATGCGAAGTTTACATCTAAAAAAAAAACTAATTTAAAAAAGAAAACTCACGATGGCGATGGAAACACTATAAACTCCACTTTGGTTGTCTTTCTGCCATAGAGCTCCAACAGCTTCTCCATCAGCAGTGTGCCAAATCCCGAGCCGGTGCCACCACCAATGGCGCGAAATACAAGAAAACCACGTAAATTACGACAGCTCTCCGCTACGCGACGCACCGCATTCAACGTACGATCGATCAACATGGAGCCAATGAGATTATAGCCGCGCGCAAAATTATTGCCGCTGTCATCCATGCCGCTAACAAAGGAGTCCGGATGAAAGAGATGTCGATAGGCGCCCGTGCGCACCTCATCTGTTGCGCGAAAACAGTCTTTAATTAGTCAACTTGCAACGTATGCACTCGAACACCTACAAACCAATAACTGTGGGCTCCGAGTCGACCAATACCAGACGCGGCACCACTTTCAATCCGATGCCCGCGCAACCGAAAAATGTGCTGAACGAATCATCGGCGGGCATGTAGCCCAGGCATCCGTTCGCCATGATGCCATGCTCCAGGCAGTAGAGTTCCCAACAGGCATTTGCTATTTGTACGCCAGCTTGTCCCACATGTATTTGTATGATTTCGCCCTATTGATAAATAATACATTAATTTTGTAAACAACGAAACTCATTTATTTCTTACCCTGCCTGACATATGATTTTTGCAACACTTGAAATTTTGTAAGCAACATCCAAAAAATGACGTAGATATATATGTTTGAAACTATTTTATACCAATTTGCTATTTTTTTTTTGCACAGATTTTAATTCATTTCAAAAATACCAAATAATTTTGTTTTCCAAAAATTGTTTTGCTGACATTTGCTATTTTGATTTAAACGAGTTTAGAAAAAAATGAAATGAATTTTCGAAATTAAAACAGTTGCGACTGTAAAAAATATATAGCTAAAAAAATCATTTAGATTCTATACTGCAAAAATATCTACGGAAAGTTTTAAAAGTAGTTGTGTGTTTTAATGAGCGGTTGTTTTTCTTTTTATTGATTAGGAATAAGTGTTTAATTAGATAATTAAGTACGTGTTTTGTCGTAAAATATGTACATTTATAATTTTTTAAATAGTACATTTAATTTACATTGAGAATTTATAGACTAAACGTTGACAAACTTGCTGACTTAATATTTAGTTGATGCAAATTTCTGTCATATGCAACTATTTCAAACCAATTAGAATAACATATTCAATTTAAACTAAAGGCAATGATAGTGTGAATAATAGGACATTTATATAGCGATTTAAATACATTAATTATTTAATAAATACATTATATATACAATCGTATAAAAATAATAAAAAGTAGCAGAAACACATCGTTACAATATTAGGCATCAGCGAGATCTTTTAAATATATTGGAATTTTCATTAGAAACACATAGTTAATGTTGTAAAATAGAAGAGCATTAAAAAAGCATTGGAAACATTTTTAGGCCTATTACTAAATTTATCATAGAGTTGAGAAATATGTATAGTTTAGAAAATAACTATTTAAAAAGTAGGAAATTCTAATAGTAGGTATACAATAAACTATTTTAAAGTAGGGATTGTTCGAGCATAATACGATCAAAGCCGGGCGGTGGACCATACGTGAAATTATCCAGCACAATGTCAAGAATGGCGCCATTTCCAACTACACATAATAAATAATTCGTAAAAATAAATATTATAGATTCTATAAAATGCACCTACCAAAAATAATCGGATACACGGCTCCTTTAACATTGCGAAAAGGCACCTCCAGATTTTTGCCATTATAAAAGAAATTCAGCTCAATGTGATCAAAAGCAACCCCAATTATATCGCCCTCATCGGGAAAAAGACGGTGTTCGAGCGGCAGCACTGCAGAAGCTAAATCGTTGCTACCCGTAGTGAGCAATATATCGTCGACCACATCTTCGATGCCAATTAGACCGGACTCGGTGGCGGCAGCAGTACTTAGCAGTCCAGTGCCGTTGGGCGCCTTGGTTACGGCCATTGCGACAACTGGACGATACTCAATATCATTGTGACGCGTTGCATTGTCTGAGCAGAGACACCAGGACTCCTTGTCACAGCCACCAAACTTTTTACTCAGATCTGTTTGATGTGTGCCCAGGCCAACGGACCAGCTGCCGCTCTGTTGAATTTTCAGTTCGAAGTATGATTTCGATTGCACCAATGGTGCTGTGGCCAGAGCACCACCGGAGCCTGTAAGACGCAACTGATTCGAAAGCAGAATGACATCAGGTCCTGAAGAAACAAAAACATACAATGTATAATTGAGGTCAACGTAGAAATTAGCTGATGTGACATCGTTCAAAAATGATAAAGTAGAGATAAGATTACACTTTTTACGTTTCTCACCCATATGTGCGGCATCCAGATGTATTTCGTGCTCTCGAAAACGATTTGTTGTCGCTGGTTTTCGCACAGAACCGTTTAAACAAGTTCGCAAACAACAGAACATTTTTGTACACTTTTAACTTGTTGTATTTTTAATATAATGGTAAATAACTTAAAGTTATTAAATTAATGTTTCGTAAAAATTTGTAAAGCAGCTGCGAAAATATGCAATGTTTGATTTTTCCACCCCTACTATCTGACAGTTTTGTGTTTGGTTTTCCGTCAGCTGTTGACGGAACACCTTGAAATTGAAATCTGACAGCAACTGTAAATGAGCTGTGTTTAATATGGCTAAGTCTGCGCCTATAGAAAATGTTATTCAAAATGGGTTTAGATTTTGTTTTAACACTACTGTTGGCTTTGGACTATTTTGGTCAAATTTTTAAAACTTGAAACTTGAGCTCATAGGGTATTTTTCTAATTAATTTTTAATATAAAAAAAATCAAGTGTCCTTCATAAAATGGAAAAAAAAAACATAAAAAGTTATAAATAATTCAATAAGGGATTTGTATTTTCATTTCATTGATAAAAAATATTTTTTTGAGTATTTATTTCGAATAAATAGAAATAAAATCAAATAAATAAAATTAGGTCACATCCTAAATCCGAATCCTAAATCCTAATTTGAAAATTCACTCGGTCGGTTTAAATGAAATTATTTGTATATTCCAGTGTTATAAGTATGAGGTATTTCTCATCAGAGGATGAGTCACAGATCATAATAGACCGAGAATGACCATTTCCAATACCAGATAGCATAAGTAATATAACTTCGAATTTTCCATGATCTAACTTTTTCAGTTTTAGAGTTATCGTGATTTGAACGTACATACAGAACACAAAGAGACGGACAATTAGATGGACATACAAATGGTCCGACAGACACTGATTAAGAAATATATAAACTTTTTCTCACTGGACACGCCACCGTCTGGGTTTTGCAAACGGATGAACAAACTGAATACACCCTTTTACTTTTAGTGTATGGTATAAATAGCAATAATGCAAAGTTATGCCAAACACAAATATCATTTAAGTGCTTCACAATAGTTTTGCCGATGGGTTTCTATTATAATTTGTATGACAAATAGTAACAACAAATTTTGAATACTCATATTATCAAATTATTTGAGTATAATTAGTTGAGTATTCAAAAATGTCAAATTTGTAGTAGATTTACTATAATTACTAGTGGAATAGGTAGTCTTGCTGCAAATGTACACATAAGTATTAAATAGATGCATAATTTTGAATCTATTTTTTTTTTTGCAGCAAAACAATTAATATTTTCTATATATCATAACAAGTGTCAAATATTTGACCTGAATAAATTACAATTTACAAAAATGCTCTAATAAATTTTAACTATCTTTAGTTTTCTTAATGAACCTGCAAAATTAAATAACGATTTAATTGAAGTTGATATCTCTATTCCCTAATTGTTTTTTGTTTGAAATAAAACACATATTTTACAATTACACAAAACAATTTTAAAATTTTATTTAATTAGTTAATCAATTATTTGTTTTTTTTTTTTGTATAATATTTAATATTTATATATATATATATTTTTTTTGTTGGTATTTTTCACATTCTTATATGTATGTCAGCTGTCAGCATATAATAATTATATGGTCTATGATCCATAATTGCTGTGTTTGTCTTTCATAATTGCCAGCATTTTCAATCAGATTTCAATGCAATATAATATTATATTGTTTATGTTTCTTTTATGTTTTGCACAATTACGAAGCCTTCTCGAAAATGAAGTACCTCTCATTTAATAGTTTATCATGCTTTAAAGGTTTCCCTGTTGGATGTTCTTTTGTTGGTTGTAAACATTGCTGGTCATTTTTTTTAGCAGTTAATAACTTGCTAATATTATGTGGTGAAAATTAGCACAACCATGTTGAGATAATCCGAACGAATAGATGTATTTTGCTGGGGTTTGTGCACTTTCTGCTTCATATAATCAGTTTAAATATATGTATAGTTATTAATAAACAGAATCGATTCTAATTTTGAGTGGAAATTAGCACAACCATTTAATACCAATTTATTTCAAGTTTGTGCTGAGTTGTGCTCAACTTGTGCTATTCATAACAATAAAAACAAAAAAAATCACAAGCAGCACTAGTTTAGTACAATCCAATACAAATTGAAAAATAAAATATGTTTTCGAAAATAATTGTGTTAACATTCACTTCAAATTTGACTTTACAATATTTAATAATTTGTATTTTCGTTTATGACATAAGCAGTACAAGTTAAATAAAACTTAGCACAAACTACTATGGTTGGATTTGATTTTTGAAAGAACTTTAAATAAATTGAACTTTTGACGTGCAGCACAAATAGCACATACCGAGCACAATACAGCACATTACATTTTTTTGTCTTTTCAAAATCGCCGTGCTAACTTCCACCGCACACCAATATTTTCATTGGGTAAAAAAAAAAAAACAAATGAAACTCTAACTGTTGAACTGCACAGTAATATGTATAGAATTTTCTGTTTTGCTTTTGCAACAATAATTTTTTAAAACTTACAATTTTACATTTTTGCTAAATATTTTTATAGTTTATGTTTGTAAAATTTAATTTTCTGTCTCATATTTATATAATATAATATATATATGTATAAAGAACAAGGCTTTGTCAAATATTTTTCAAATGTTCAATCAATTTTAAACAGTTTTATATATGCGTATTTTTCATTTGCAATATTAATTGATATGAGTTTTTTTATATATACTTTTATATTTATTTTATATCAATAAGAGTTATGTATGTATATATCTAATAATTTGTTGAAGCAAAAAAATAGTTGAGAATTGAACAAAAAAATTTGAATTTGAAAAACAATTTATTAATAAATTCTTAGCAAATTTGTGTTTTTTTTTGTTAGACTGTAAAATGAATAAATTTTGTAAATTTTCTTTTATTTTTTTTTTTTGAAAAGCTATTGCAAAAAGTTTTTAAAATCTTTTCATATTAAATTAATAATTAATAAATAGCAGTAATGCATTTTGAAGTAAATATTGTTATTATAATAATAATTTTGTTTTTTTTATTAAAATGTTTAATTAAAAACTTTATATCTCATAATCGGGCACGAGTTTGATATGTTTTTGTAGAGTTTACCATTTGTTCATGTTGTTTTGTTTCTCTAGATCTTATAGCTTAGACTAGGTTTATTTAATTCTGTCAATTTTACTACTTAAAATTAAAACAAATATTACACACACACACTTGTAAACTATTTGTTTAAATTTTTGTTTTATGTTAATAACACCATTTGTATATTTATAATTTGACTTTATTTATATAATATTTATATGATGTTTATACAAGTAATGTTTTTGGTTTTTTTTGTTATTCTTTTGTAAAGTTAATTGATAATATTTTGTATATTATGTCAAAATGTATTTAAAAAGAGTTTCGCTAGTTTAAAATTCGTTTCATTAGGTTGCATAGATGTAGTTTTACATAACTGATACATAATTGTTTTAAATAAAAAATAAAAATTTTAAAAATTATCAAAATTTATAACAGATTTATGGAAAAAATATATTAATTTCTCGAATACTAAAATAAAAGAACATTAATTTCAGGTTCTACACTCAGAAGAAGGTGTCCCATTATGTTTTTAATAGTATGGATTTAATAGTAGGTGTATTAATTGTGTTTCTATATTAAGCACAAATTTTTTTATTAAATTTGAAAATATTTGAAAAATAATCTACTTAATTTGTGTTCATTGAATTGTTCTTATATTATTGAATATTTTAAAATATATACTATTAAAATTTAAAGAAATACTATAAAGTTTATAGTATTGTAATGTACTGAGCTCAGTGTTAATTGAAATATTTGAATATTATTAAACGTTATATTATTCAAATTAAATATTATTCTAATTTAAATATATAATAGTTAGCGTTACAGCTCTAAAGAGCCTAGGCCAAGCTCTCTTAACATTTGTCCATGTTATATTTGTACTCAAAGTTGTGGAACCTAGAGTTTAATGCCGAATCCCCACTTCAGTGTGAGCGCTTTTATTAGGCAATGTTTTACTTTCGTAGGTTTAGCTTTGACTGCTGAGAAGTAACGTCATATAGAAAAATGTTTTCTATCAAAAGATGTTGACGCTTGTTGGCATCAAACCCGGGACGTTTCGGCTCGTAGTCCAGCGCATACTATAAAGTTTATAGTACTGCTATAAATATTTTATAATACATACCGACATACATTAGATTATATCCATTTTGCTATGACTCAGTTCACTAGTTTAAATGAAATTTCTTAGATTTAGTACTAAATCCAATAGCGCTCATGCACTCAGAAAAAATAACTTGTAATTTATAGTTTTTTTAACTATTAAAATTAGTCAATAGAATGAATTATTACTTTGATCCGCAAAATAGCATGAAATTTCCATTCAGTTTATTTGAAAATATTTATTAAAATTATAATTGTCCTATTGACCAATTTGAATGCGATTTTTTGTAGGTGATAAGAATAAAAATGATCATCTCTTATTGGACTCACGTGGGACTTACTATTAAATGTGTAAAGGAGAATTTTAAAATTAATGGTACAGAAAAATAATATAATAAGTATTAATATTATTGCAAAGATAGTATGCAGCCTATTGCTCAATTGTATTAAACATATTATTTTTCTGAGTGTATAATTTCAAATTATTGATAAAATCATTAAATATTTATGTTTTCAAATATACTATATTTGAAACTATTTTTTTTGGACACCAAAACTAAACAAAAACAAATAAAACAACTGATTATTTTTTTTAAACGAACATAAAATGTATTACATAAATTTATTTATTTAATTTATTATTATGATTTAGTAAACAATAAACAAAACACAAATAATTTATTAGTTTTATTTAATAATAATAATATTAAAAGAAAAATGTAAAATATAGTTTATAATTTAAATTAAAGAAATATTCTGTTTAACTAATAGAAACATAAGGCAATTAATATTTGGAATATACACTGAAAGAGTGATATATATTATTTTTTTGTTTTTATAAACAGATTTTTTTTGCTTTTTTTTTGTTTTAATACATATATTTTGCTGAAATTAATATTCCCTAATTTTACGCTACATATTTGTTTAGCATTTTGCTGTATTTATATTTTTTTTGGTTTAATGCTTTTTACTGTTTTTTAAATATTTTTAGCATTTTAAATATATATTTTTTTGCTGATTTTATGCTTTACTGTTAATTTTCACTGATATGTATTTGGTTTTTTTTTGTTTGTTTTAATTTTATTTAAATTATTTTACTTGTATTTTGCAACTAGCTTCTGTTAAAATGTTCCCATAATTCATAATTGTTTTTTTAGTAGAAATTATTTGATTAATTTTATTTGTTAAATATTATTAAGACACAGGCAAAAAATTAGCTTGTCTTTCAATGCTTTTATTTTTATCATATGTATTTTTTGTTGTTGTATTTAATGCTTAACTTAAATTTATGCATACAATTTATTTATATATTTTATGGTTTTTATAGCTTCTTGTTTTTAACTTATTTTCTAAGGTTTAATAAAACACAATTAATATGCGGATTTGCATAGAAAGTGTTGGTGATTTATTTATTTAAAAAAAAAACTCTAAAATAAAAAATACTGCAATAATTAAAATACACAGTGTGACAAAAAATAAATGAAAGTTTAACATACACCCAGAAAAAAATAATATATAAATAATAGTTTTTTACTATTAAAAATAGTCAATAGGATAAATTATTATTTTAATCGGAAAATACCATTAAATACTAGAAAATACCATGGCATTGCCATTGAGTTTATTTGAAAAGAATTATTTTTATGTATACTATTAAATCAATAATTGTCCTATTGACCAATTTTAATGGGATTTTTTTTTCTGGGAGTAGATTTTCGTGTAGACAACCTCAATACTTTTGATACAACCCTAAGGTTTAATTTAAAGGTGCATAATTCATTTTTGCGTTGGAAAAAATGTCATTGAAACTGGTCAATAGGACCATTATTGATTTAATAGTATACAAAAAATAAATATTTATATAAAATCAATGGATTTCATGGTATTGTGTAGTAGTATTAATGGTGTTTACCGATTAAAATAATAATTTATCCTATTGACTTGTTTTAATGGTAAAAAAACTATTAAATTATATTACAATTTTTTTTAAGCCAGGTAATGATGTTTTTTCTAAACTATATTAGGTATTTTTGTTGAAACACAGTGTTTTTATAAAAAAAAAAATCACAACAGATTGTTTTTATATTTAACGCAATTTTTGTTTGGTTTTTTATTTTATTTTTATTTGTAGTAAAATTATAAAAAAAGGCAAGAAAAAGTACTAAAACAACACAGAATCACTGTTAAACTTGTATTGGTTTATGCTACTATTTGAAATATTTATTACATTCAAATTGATTTTACATTTGTCATAAATATTTTACTACATCTTTAACATTATCTTTATTTAGTAGGTATATATCTATATTCCACTTAAATATTATAAAAGTTTGAATGAAAATGTTTTTACCGCTGTCAATGATTTTTTTTTCTTAGTAAATTTGATAAAATGTTCTTATTTGCTAGTTTCCAAAGAATTAAATAAAAAAGGCGCAATGTCTGATATGCATTCGTATTTGTTTCAATTGAATTGTTTTTTTGTTATTAAATTTAAATTTTTATCTTATAATAATTGCAATACGTTTTATATTGTTAATTACAATGATTATTGTAATATTAATTGTAATGTTCATTTTATTGTTTATTGCAATGTTAATTACAATGTTATTTGCAATGTTAATTACAATGTTAATTGCAATGTTAATTACAATATTAATTGCAATGTTATTTAAAACGTTGTTTGTAATGTTAATAGCAACGTTATCTGCAATGTTAATTACAATGTTTATTGTAATTCTATTTGTAATGTAATTTGTTATGTTAATTATAATATTAATTATAATGTTAATTTTAATATTTTCTTGAAAATGTTTTTATGAATGCATAAAAAAAAATTTAACATTGTTTGTGATTCATGGCGCACTTTTAAAAATTCACCAAATTCACTTTCTATAAACATTATTTTTTTACTACAAATCCTTTTAATTGTTTTTACTACTTACGTAGTTAAATTGAGCTGCATTAGTGCAGTTGTTAATTTATTATATTTTAATTAGAAAACATTTTCAAATAATACATTTCTAAATTAAAGTATAGCGAAACCTAGAGAAAATTGAAAAATTAAGCAAAATAACTTTTATAAATTCTTGGACGGAATATTTATGTCGCAATTAAAAACTATAAAAATAAAATGTCTTCACTATAAATAAACCTTAAGCTAAATCAAATTTTTGAAATTGTCAAATTAAACTTTGGGTAAACTTGTCTTTTTTTATGTGGGGTTTGTTTGTTTTGAACACCACTCTTTTCGAAGCGTATATTTTGTATACGTATTTATAAATATATTGGGTACAATACTTCATATGTGAATGCCTTTGGTTTTGCTAGTTTTCAACTAAATTATAATAAATAATTGTTTGCATGCTAATAATAATTAAATTATAAAATCATAATAAAACTCAAAACTATAGTTTTTAAGTAAGGACAACTTTGGTAAAAAAATTAATTATTTTTTAAAATACTACGTTAATTGTTTAGGGAATATGTTTTTCTTTTTGTTTGTTTGTTTTTAAATAGAAACAATTTTTGTAAAATAAATATTTGTATAATTTTTGTTTTACTATGTTTCAATTTCGAATGTTCACTTACAGTTTGGAACAAATTGAAAATGAAACAAAATTATATATGTCATTTATTGCTTTGTAAATTAAATTAGTTTAAAAGCAAATTAAATATAAATACATGTAATATTTATTTTCAATGTCTTTTTTGAAACTTAAATTCTTAAATTTTTTTTTAATAATCTACTTTATATATATAATTAAATTTTTCTTCAGATTCTACATAAGATGATATGTTTCTGATGCATGTTTTAATGTTTGCATAATTTTACTATATTTCAATTTATTTTAAAAATTTTGTTTGCTCTCTCATTTTTTAATTTATGTCAATTTTTGTTAGCTGTCAGTGACGACCGCATATAATTCATACTTGGTTCGCAATTTAATTAGTGCGCATTACAATGTCATTCACAACGTGTCAGCTGCTTGCTGTATATTTAATTTTCATTCAAGTACAAAATTGATTGTTCTTGCATTTTTATAAAACATTTGTTAATTTTAAAAAATTTCAAAATTTCGTCTGTACTTTTTTCGTCTTCTTCTTCATCATCATATAATTCCTAGTCTTTTACGCTGACGTATTGCTTCATATATTTTTTTGTTGGTTGAATAGGTAATGTTTTGGTTGCAAACGTAGTATTAATTAGTGGGCGGAAATTTTATTTAGTAGTGGTTGTAGTTTTAGTTTTTTTTACTAATTTTTTTAGTTAGTTTTTGTAATAGCCAGCATAGTTAAGTTGTGAAAATTGATATAAAGTTCTATAGCATTTTTTCAGTTTGATAACCGCGTTAAAAGTGGCGCAGCAAATAAGTTAGTAAATATACTGTAGAGTGGTTGAGTCTTTAGTAGTTATAACAAAATTTCATTGTAGCAACAACAAATTTAAATGTCATTTCAGCAACTTGTTCTAATAATTTCAGCAAAACTGTTGTTGTTTTTATTTTTTGTTATGTTATTTTTGCAAATATAAATGTCTGCCTACAAATTCTTTGATGTCGCAATTAATTCTGAAACCCTTATGATTTTTGTTGTTGTTCTTATTGTTGTGTTGACAAATTTAGTTGTGACACTTAAAAGTCAGCATAATTTCACTGTTGTTCTGGTTGAATTTTGTCGTTGTAAACGTTTGTATTTTTTTTTTCTAATTCAATTATTTAAATGTTTACCATCTTTTTGTTGTGTTATTAACTACATATATATTTTTTTGTTGTTTTCATTAAATTCATTATGTTTATGTCTAAAAATCTAAAAAGAGAGCTATTAAAGGGCACATTTGGTTAAGCTATCTTTATAATTATAATGTATTTTTGGTTAATTAATCAAATTCTAATTAGTAATTAAGCAAATTTAGATTTTATGTTGTTCAAATTTTTATAGAACATATAAGTATGAGAATATTGATATTTTATATATTTATATTCAGCGTTTAGTCTATTGTATAAATGAGTTTTTAAAAAGTTTTTAAGTTCAATTCTATTAAATGAAAGTTAAAGAGTTTACCTTTTAAACTGTCGCTGGATAGTGCGAAAATTAAGCTTTCAATAAAAAAAAACAAAGATCTGCTGAATATGTTTTAAAATAAATCAGCACATAATAAAACAGTTGTTTGATTATGCCAAATCAAAATAATTATATTGTTTGTTGAATATGCTTTTTTAAAAATTAAATGCTTGCCGAATATTGGTGAATATAAAACAGAATATGTAAAACATTTTATTTTCGAAGTTTTGTTGGGTTAATTTAAGTTAGCCCTAGTTCAGCTAGTATAGTTCTGTTATTTTTTATGTTTTATGATATATATTATTATATAGACCTAAACATATAGCTATACTTTACATAGTCATAAGAACTATGCCGTTGTTACACATATTTTCATATATTTACTGTAATTATAATGTAAAATAATAACTGGTTCATTCCACGTCAGAAATGTCTTTCGATTTTGTTGAAAGTTTTGAAGAGTTATTCAATGAGAAATATAAAAAAAAAACTATTATCCACTTTCTGTATTTCGAAATGAACGACAAAACGAAAATTTGACGTCAAAATTTCGTCATACAAATTTTGATTTCATGTTACTTGCATTTTAAAACTTTGAAATTTATCTTAAATTATCTCACTTTCATCTAATAGTCTTTCGTTTCGAAATACAGAAAGAGACAGTATATATTTTGTTTTGATTTTCGAACAAAAACAATGGTATGCGCTTTGATAAATCAAAATACTATTTTACATTATTATTTATAGCTCTGTAACCGACTAACATATTTTAATAAAATTAATGGTTTCTAAAAGATTTCTGATCATGCTTTCAAATAAAAATAGCAAAGTTAAAGCAACAAAGCTATTGTGTATGGAGCAAAATCGGCAATTTAAATTTAAAACTTCAGGATTTTCAAAAATATTTTCTATTGCTTTTTTAAATAGTAAGTTGTACACGATATAGTGATTTAAAAAATATAAATTTTTTTTTCGAAGTAAAATATCGTCGTTGTAGCACGAAAAATCACCAAATACATTTTTATGAAAAACTGAAATTTCAAGTTTGTTGATTAATATTATAAAAAATAATTGATGCTTCTTTAAAGTTGAAATATCAACTGATAGATTTACATTTTCCTATCATATAGTAAAAAAATTGCGATCATATATTAAAAATTGACAGATATATGAAGATTTTTGTAAATGAATATTTTTCATTTTGAAATTGTACTAGGCGAGTTTTCATTCTACAACGACGATATATTTATTTTTTTTTAATTGTTATTCTTATTTTAAAGCATGATCAAATAGCTTATATAAACTATTAACTACATTAAAATATGTTGATTAGTTATAGAGATGTACATTATAATGTAAAATAGAAATTTTATTTTTCGGAAATAAAAAAAAAAAACAAAAAAATAAAAAAAAATAAAAAAAAGTATACAAAATTTAATAAAAATCCAAAGAAATCATGCAAAGTTTGATATTTCTGCTGTTGAATGACCCACATATTTTATTTTTGTACAAACGCACTAAACAAATTTCAAATAAATTTTGAAAATAATGGAGTTATATGGGACTCTATTGAGTTTTATGTCTATTTTAAACTACTTAGCTAGTTTTTGGTTACCAATTGCCACCTAGCATTTTAGAGGAATTCCTAGCATTTTTTTTGGAATTTTTTCAAATTTAATTAAACTTTATATCGATTAAATCATTGTCTATATTTTTTGAAATACATTTTTTTTTAACAATAAATTAAATGTTTTGTCATAAATTAGAAAATTGTTTGAACAAATTTTAATTTTTATAAAATTGTTTTTTTTTCAATGTATTCTTATGAATTTATTATAGTTTTAATTTTGTTTTAAATAAATGATTTTTTTAAATTTAATTTTTTTATAAATTACTTTTTTTTTCAATAAATTTATTATTTTTTGAATAAATTTATAATTTTTTTATATATTTTTTGAATGAATTTATTATTTATTTAATAATTTTAGTTTTTTTATTAATGAATTTATTAGTTTTTAATCAACTCATTATTTTTTTAATAAATTAAAGAATTTTGAAAATAAATTTATTATTTTTTTTTAATAAATTTTATTATATTTTTAATAACTTTATTATATTTTTAATAAATTTAATGTTTTTATAAATTTATATTTTTTTAATAAATTTATTTATTTTTGTATTTTCTGTTACTATTTCTTTTTAGTTTTTTTTTTTGTTTTGTCATAAATTCTAAGATACAAATATTTTTTGTTATTTTGTGTAATTTATTTTAACTATACTGGGTCTTTGTTGTAAGTGTAGATTTTGCTAGTCATATAAACAATATAACTTTATATTGAATATACTATGTCTTTTAATTTGCATGTCAGCGACATGCTGAGAAACTGCGATGCATCATTTTGAAATCGCTTATTTTGTTTTATTTTCTTTGAACAAAAAAAAACTCCTTTGTGAACCCCTAAAAACACTTTGAACCGCATTTATTGCACTCAGCAACATTTAAATTAATTCAGTGGTTGCCAGCTATATTTACTGCTAATGTTGAGAATAAAAATAATAGTGTTGTTGTTGTTGTTGCGCGTACTATGCCGCAATATGCGTTGTTGCTGGCAACACATATGAATAGACACCCGCTGCCGCAGCATTGGCGCCTGTTGCTGCGCCCGCAATTAATGTTGTTGGTATGTGATGTGTTGCAGCCAATGTTGCTGCATTGTTGGCGTACTGTTGCTGCTGTTGTTGTTGTTGCAGATGTTGCTGATAATGTTGCTGCTGTTGCATATGTTGTTGATACTGTATTTGTTGCTGCTGTTGTTGAAGTTGCTGCTGTTGAAGTTGCTGCTGTTGAATTTGTTGCTGTTGAAGTTGTTGCTGTTGAAGTTGTTGTTGCTGTTGTTGTTGTTGTTCTGCTGTTTGTTGCGCCGTTGTAACGGGTCAGGTTGGTGTTGTCATCAGAAACTGATGATGGTGATGATGATGTTGTTGTTGCTGCTGGTGATGTTGTTGCAGCACTTCACGCTCGACTTTTTTACTGAGTAAATCATGCCTTGATTCCATACCCGCTCCTCTGTAAGCAACAATGTAATCATTAGTTTAATGTTGAAAATATTTGAAAGCTTTTGTTAAGCAAGACATGTTGTTGAATTTAGCAAAAAACCATAAAATAGAAATAAACCGTTTGTATGAAGCTTAATAACTATTAAAAATAAGTTTTAATGTATTATAAAAATAATAAATTATTTAGTCTTTTACAATATATAAAATTATATAGTAATATACTGAAAGTGTACTTTACAAAATTATAAATTTTTTTTTTATTTACTAGAAAAAAGAATATCTAAAAAAAAAAACTGAAATGGAAAAAAATGCATAGCAATATCTAAAATAAATAACAGGGTTGACATAGCTCGTTCTTTGCTTTTTAAATGCTGAATAAATTGCTCAACTCTCCCTCTTTTCTTTTTCAATGCTACTTTGGTACCAAAACTCTCACTCTTTGCTTATTCAATGATGTTTCAATTGCAAAACTCTCATTCTTGCTTTTTAAATGTTGCCCGATTCCCAAACTCTCTCTCTCTTTGCTTTTTGAATGATGCTTCAATGACTCTCACTCTTTGCTTTGTTAATGCGGCTTTGATATCAAAACTCTCACTCTTTGCTTCTTAAATGTTGCCCATTTCCCAAACTCTCTCTCTTCGCTTTTTGAATGATGCTTCAATTACCTAACTCTCACTCTCACTCTCAGTATTTACTTTCGAAATGCTGCCCGATTTCAAACCTCTCACACTTTGTTTTTTAAATGCTGCCCGATTACAAAACTCTCGCTCATTGCTTCTCGAATGCGACGTTCATTAAAATATTTAGTAAAGCGCAAAGAGCGAATAAAATAAATATGGTGAAGGAAGCATTTCAAAAGCAAGGAGACAAAGTTTTTGCAGCTTTCTGTAATCTCCCTCGATTGAAATATTTAAGAAAGCATTATAGCGGAGCGCAAAAAGCGACTAAAATAAAAATTTTGAATCATTTCAAAAACAAGTAGCAAAGTTGTAAGCATTTCAAATGAAAAGTGATAGTATTTAAAAATTTAAAGCATTCTTAAATTAAAAAAATGTGCTTTCTTCAAAGCATCGCTTCCTTTCAAGCATCGTTATTAAATCTTATCAAACTTTAGCTTTTGCTAGACAAAAACATAATAAAAAGTGAGAGAAACATAGTGTAAGTATTAAAAAGTCTTAAATGTCTTTAAACTAAAAATAATGTCTTTAAAATAAATACAAATGTTTTTAGACAAATACAAATGTTTTTTAATAAATACAAATATATTTGTTTGCACTACATTAATATTGTTGTTTTTGTATGAAATACAACTACATACATTTACTGTATTTATATACAAATGTTTACTACATTATGTATTGCAAATAACTACATTTTGTATTTATTAAAATATATGCAGACATAGAAAAAATACTATTTTTATTTAATTCTGTAATTTTTTATCTTCAAAAAATTAAACATATATTTATTTTTACTACATTTTGTATTTATTTCAATTTCATAAAAATGCTGTTTGTATTCTCTCAAAAAGTATTGTTATAAACACATGTGAAAGTGTGCATAATAAATATATTTCTTTGATGATGTAGATGGAATCATAACTATCATCATCAGTTCTGAAGACACACCAAATACGAAAAATATGCACTCAAAAAAATAATAATAAACGAAACACATTTGTAATACAACTGTACTGTGTGTTTATTTAAAAAAAATAATGAAAATACACAAAAAAAAAAACCAAAAACAAATACAGTTTCTGCAATATGTAGAAAATTAGTTTCTAATACATTATGTAATAAAATCAAGTCAATTAAATACAAAACCTTTAAAAAGTATTTAAATTGAGAAGAACTATATATTACAAAAAAAAAAACAAAAAAAAAACAAAGGCTATTAAATATTACTACCTTAAATTCCTTGTTATGTAATCGTATGATTTAAGAATTCATCATACAAATGATTGCAAATAGTTGTTTGTATCGAAACAAAGTCTTGATAAATGTTGAAAAGCTTTCCCAATTTAAACAATTTTTTTTTCTGATTTTTTGTATTTGTATTCAGATTTTGTATTGCATTATTTTGTATTGCATTATTTTGTATACTTCTTTTTTTTTAATATTCGTACAAAATCGATTAAAATTCGTTAAAAATTGGTAAAAATTTAATTTTTCAATCGAATCGAATAAAACCTTTCAAACCTTAACAATTTTTGACGTGAATAAAAGAAATAAATATTTTTCAATGAAACTCATAATATTTTCAACTCATGATTTATTCTAAATTTCATTATAAAATGAATTTTTCGGAACAAATAAAATTTGTTTATCGAAATGAAATCTTTTCGATATAGGATGCGAAATCTTTAATGACCAAAATATCAATACCTAGATTTTCGTAGCATTATAAATTATGAAAACTTTAAACGAGCAGACACACAAAAAAATAATTGTTTGGCGTGCAGTTGTTTCAACGAATATTCATGTGCATCTACCAAATTTAGTCAGCCTCAACTGATTTTCATTTGTGTTGAACAATAGTATGAAGCGTAATCAACTATTAGTTGAAGCAACTGCAACATTGATTGGAGAAACAAACTTTTTATCTATTTTCAATTTTTTTATTTCCATTGCTACGGCAACTGAATTCAAAATGAGACCTAAACAATATTTATTTGACTTAACAGATAATTATATAACATTAAGTTGTGGCAACCAATTTGTATTTGATTCAACTGCGAAATCAGTTGACTTGTATAAAAGCGATGCCAAAGCAGGACAACACCAGTCGCACAAGCTTTAGATTTTTCACTCGTTTTGTTTTGTGCTGCAGACAGCGCGTGCCACGAGTAAAACATAATTTAGAATTGTTTTAAGGCTTTATCGTTGTAACTGTTTGGTTTTTTTATGCTCATATATACAGTCTTCAACAAGAGACATACTATTCTACAGAGTTCTTGCGATTTTGTTTCTATATGTTGTATTTCTATATGCAGCCCTAGCGCTCTAACGTGTTGCAAACACGAAGTCAGCAGCACAACGAATCGTCAGCAATGTTCGATCTCTGGAACGCCGTTGTGACGCTGACTTCGTCTTTGCAACATGTTGGAGCGCTAGGGCGAGGTAAAATGGCCGATTTCTTATAATTAAATTGACTACCAAAACTAAACAAATTGGTTGTGTCAATTGTATTCATTAGTTGTGTTAACTGATACGCGGTGTTGCAACAACTGAATCAGTCGAATGTTGACAGAACAAAGTAAATCGGTTGGCAAAAAAAAAACGTTTGCCTCAACTGATTCGTTCTTTGTGTGTATATAAACGTTATCGTTTCGATATAATTCGATGTCAATTAACGCTTTCAACTCGATTTTAATGTAAATAATTGACACGGAGAAAATTGTTTACTGATGATTTATGAAAAAGACGTTTATAAAACATTTTTTTTATGAGTTAAATTCATGAATTATGTATAATACTAAAAAAAAATTGCAAAGTTCATGCATAACAAAACTGTAAATCATTATGTATTTATTATGAATAGAATTCATATATTTTACAAATATAACTATTAAATTATGAATATTTATTCATAATTTGTGTTACTTATTGCATATTAGTTTTCACGGCAATTGGAAAGACCACAGCGTAATCACTAAATAAGTGAGTAAATAAAGTGAAATATGTGTCGTTTGAAAAGAATTGAGAAATTTAACAGACATATTACTTAAGGTGATGTATTTTTCCTTTTTTTATGTAATTTGTCTACTGACTTATTTTTTCTTTAATTTTTTGCACTTGGTTTTGCATAATTTGTTTTTGTTTTTCCAACTGGATGCTACGGATATTTGGCAAAATGTATGAAATTTAAATAATGAATTATGATTTATAAATCATAAAATGTATACGAGCACCAATTCCAATTACTCAGAACATATGAATGTATTCTACATAAAACATGAGAAAATATAATTTTATTTAATTAATCATAATAATTAATTTTTACTCAAATCATATATTATGAATAAAGACCAAATCATTATAATTACTTATTCTTGGCTGGATATAATTTTTGCAAAATTTATGCCTATAATACATGATTTATGAGAACATTTCTCTTCGTGTTATAGTCTTATGGAAACTTTTGATATTGTGTCTTGAAAATTTGTATAAAAATATTTTTTAAAATTTCGATTGCATATTTAAATTTAATTTATACATTATTCCATATTGTATAAATTAAATTTAAATTTTTTTATGGCCAAACCATTTTTAAAAATGCACCAACCACATCGCCGCAACCCCTAGCTTAGGGATTCGCATTCAAGAAACTACTTTCGTAAAATTTTTTTTTGTAGACTATCGTTGGCGTTGCAAATTGAAAAACAAATTTATGTACAGTTAAGCAAAACCTATTAAAGAAAATAAAAAAAATATACAAGTGGTAAGTGCTGTGGAAAACAGCTCTATCCTTACAACAACACTAATGGCACGTAGTCAGGTACACGTTGATAATGTTTTATATTAATATTTTATTAGTGTAGACGGTGTGCCACGCATATCAAATAAAAATAGTCATAGCAAATACAAATAGTTGTTATAAAATGTACCAGCCACATAAAAAAGAATAATAAAAACTGAAACAATGAATTCTGGATGATATTGTAATTGTATAATGTTAAAAATACAGGAATTAAAGTGAAAAAAAAGGGTTGATACGCTTAGGTGCAGGTTCATTGTATGCCAAAAATATAAGGTTTATATTTATTAAAACATTTTTTATATATTTGATTCAGAGATTAAAACCATAGTCAATATATGAAGCATCAATTTCCACAATTAAATACTAATAAGAGCTCCGAAAAACATTTGTTATATTTATACTTAAAGTGGTGGGACCTACAGTTTAATGCCGAATCCGAACGACGTGCTGAGAGTTATTCTTAGGCAATGTTTACTCTCGTGGGTTTGCAATTGACTGCCGAGCGGTTGAGTCGTATAGAAAAATGTTTCATTTTAAAATATGTTGACAGTCGCTGGGATCGAACCCGCTACCTTTTGGATCGTAGTCCAACGTTTTAGCCAATCGAGCCACCGACACTTTCCATAATTAGCTTTGTATATTTTCAGAAGAATAAAAAAAATAATAAGCAATGCAAGAAAACATCTCATTAAACCCTCAACAAGAGATATTTCCAAAAGCCACATTATTTTACTGTAAAGTCTAGGTAGAAATCGTCAACTTTAACTATATGACATTTAATCAAATCAAAAAGATAAAAGTAGTTAAATGTCTAAAGAGTTTGGGTTTGAACTCTACTCAAAAAAAGAACAAATGTGTGTCCTAAAAATGAAGTACGCGCATTCTTATTTTCATTTTAAGTCATTTTAGACTAAAAGTACCGATACTAGTTATTGTTAAAAAAATAACACACAGATTTTACTAGAATTTAATTCGCACAGAAGAAGAAACTTCTGCGGCGCATATTATTCAAATTTGGTATAAGTGAAAATCAATATTTTATTATTAACAATATATTTGTGTCGTCCGTCATAACTGATAATCTTAATGGTAGCATATTAAGTAATATTTCTCAAAAAAACATATTTAATAATTATAAAATTCTATTTTAAAATGATTCATAATGTTTCATGGCTTTTTAATAAATACAGAGTTTAGTAAAAATATGTGCAGTGTACACTCAGAAAAAAAAACTCATAAAATCCCATTAAAATTTGTCAATAAGATAGTTATTGATTTAATAGTATACAAAAATAAATATTTTCATACAAACTCAAATAAATTTATACCGATTGAGTTAATAATTTATAAGACAAATATCCTATTGAGCAATTTTAATAGTAAAAACTATTAATTTTATGGTATGTTTTTTCTGAGTGTAGTAAGAAAAGTATGAGATTATGAGATTGGACCTCGATTTTCATCAGTATCCGAAACCTATTTAAGAATACTTGCGCTGGCCAGTTAATGTTCCCAGTCTTTATTTGATCCTCATAAGCTATTTGTAACTGTCCATACATCAGATTTACCTTATCATTATTACGAACATATTTTTGTTAAATGTCAGTATAAAACTCATTTGATTGTAGCTATTTTTTTGTTTTTAAATATTTAGTAGGTATTTCGAATTGTTTATCTGTATTACAAACGAAAGAAAAATGCGAAAAAATGACGTGAAAATTACGTCAATATGATATTTTATGAATTTCAGGACATTCGATTTTTTTTTAAATATAGTATGGTTGTTAATGACGTCACTTTCGTATATGAGTCAAATGATATTCTTTTGAATATTTTAAAAGACGTTTTCGTTTTTGTGGTACGAGGTTTACGTGTCGAAATATTATTTATCGTATATTGGTAAAAAACTACGTTTCTAGAACATTATACGAAATATTTGTTCGTAGTTTTTTATTTCGTAAAATACATGAATAATTCGTAGTATACACGAAACATTTGTAATTTATATATTTTTTCGAAAATAGTTTTTATGAACAATTCGTATATTTTACGATTTATATTCGTAAAATTACATTAAGTTACGCATAAAAATAACAATCTTTCGTAATATGTACGTAAATAAAATCTACGAATAGTTTCGTAAAATACTCAAATATTATTCGTAATTTTTATCATTTATTTACGAAAGTTCTTTCGTGTATTTTAGGAAATATTTCGTAGATAAATTTCACGATTTTTTTTTGCTATATGATATTTTACGAATTTCAGGACATTCGACTTTTTTTAAATATAGTATGGTTGTTAATGACGTCACTTTCGTATAGGAGTCAAATGATATTCTTTTGAATATTTTAAAAGACGTTTTCGTATTATTGCTAATTGTGGTACGAGGTTTACGTGTCGAAATATTATTTATCGTATATTGGTAAAAACGACGTTTCTCATCGGGTCCTAACAAGTCAACACTCAAAATAATTTCTAGAACATTATACGAAATATTTGTTCGTAGTTTTTTATTTCGTAAAATACATGAATAATTCGTAGTATACACGAAACATTTGTAATTTATATATTTTTTCGAAAATATTTTTTACGAACAATTCGTATATTTTACGATTTATATTCGTAAAATTACATTAAGTTACGCATGAAAATAACAATCTTTCGTATTATGTACGAAGGACTTTCGTAAATAAAATCAACGAATAGTTTCGTAAAATACACATATATTATTCGTAATTATTATCATTTATTAACGAAAGTTCTTTCGTGTATTTTACGAATATTCACGATTTTTATTTGCTAGTGTAAACAAGGTTATTACAGTCCTGGACTTTGTCATGGTCTTCGAAAAGATTCTGATAAGATGACTGCATTACAGAGAGATTGTATACCAGTTTTTTTTTTTAGTTCGTTTAGGACTTGATCAGAGCCCGATTATCTGCAGTAATGACATGGTGAGTACATGATCATGGCGCTACCCTAATTTCTACTAGGGTATAGAAAGATAATACTTAAATTTTATATGTGAATATGAAATTAAATTAAAACTGACTTACATTGATTGAATTTTATATATTGCAATAAAAATGTATATTTTGAAATAATAATATTTACTATCAAATCATAATAAATAGTGCAGCTGCATAAAATAAAAACATGCAAATATTTTTAAAATTAAAACGAGTAATTTAAATAAAACACAGAGAATTGAACCAAAAGTGAAATGCAAAATCAATTTCAAAACTACGTTAAAAGAGTTTTTAGTGGTAGTTAAGGCAACCGTTTGTCGGATTCGAACGGTTCAGGCCCAGGCCAATACATACGTCTCTAAAAAGATGATTTTGGTGCTGAGTTGGTGGTGGTTGTGGTGGATGATGGTGCTGTAGTGAGTTAACAACAACAGTGGGCGGTGGTGGTGGTTGTGCGGTAGAACGATTATTAACATAATTAGTATTATTATTATTAATGGTAGAGGAAGTGCTACTAAATATTGATGGCAATGTGACGGCTGTTGGCGCTGCAGCGGTTGCAGTTGTAGATGCAGCAATATAATGTTGCTGCTGTTGATTGGTATGTGCTGCCTGCAGCAGCTGTAGTTGCTGATGCTGTTGTTGCTGCTGCTGCTGATGTTGCTGCTGTTGTTGCTGCTGCTGATGATATTGCTGCTGTTGGTAGCCATTTAAAATAATCAATTGATGTGGCTGCGAATGTGGTTGTAATTGTGAATGTTGTTGCAAGAGTTGTTGGTGTTGTAGTTGTTGTTGTTGTTGCAGCTGTTGATGTTGCTGTTGCATTAGTTGCTGCTGTTGTAGTTGTTGCTGCTGCTGTAGTTGTTGCTGATGTTGTAGTTGCTGCTGATTAATTGCAGTCAGTGTTGGTGCCACATTTAATGTTGGTGTTGCTGCTGCTTTCATTGCAACAACTGTTGGATTAATAACTATTGTATTTTGTGTTTCCGCTGCTATTGCTGTTGCCGCCTCATTGTTCATCATCATTTTGGTTTTGGCAAATTCGATGCGTATCGATCCGCGATCGGAGGAGAGCAAATATTTTCCCTGCAGCTGCTGCATGGCGGCCGAAGCGCTTGCAGTATCTTTGAATTCAATAAAAGCAACGGGGCTGCTGACAACAGCAGTATTATTATTATTGCTGCTATTGCCATTGGGCAATTGTGTTGCAGCATTATTTGCCATAACAGTAGCAGAAGTAGTGGTAGTAGTAGAATTGGTAGTAGAAGTAGTAGTAGTAGGAGTAGTAGAAGTGTTATTGTGCAAACAACCTTTTGTGTGCATTCGTAGGCGAGAAAAGCCAGGCATACTGTGCAAGTTTTTGGTGAATAATATATACGATATATTTATATAGGTATTTTGTATATTTAAATATAAAAATAATATGAATTATAATACTTATTGTCATTGTAGAGGTAAAACATAGCATACAAATTTTAATTATTTTGAAAAAGTGCTTTGTTTTGAATTTTGTTTAAATTTGGCACATTTTACATTTAAAATTGTTTTTTTTTAAAACAAATACATTTTTTTTTAAATTTTTTCAAATAATTCAGTTCTTAGTTTTTATTTCTCTTGAATAATTTCAACGCGATTGAAATAAGTTTTTGTATTGTAGTAAATTTTTTATAAACTATGAACATTAGCTAGAATCTCCGAAATATGTTTATAATTTGTAATGATGTTAGTGCCAGTTGAAAGATAATTCTATTAGCTTTCGTATGATATGGAATATTTGAAATTGCATTAAATAGTTTTTACAATATTAATTAAAAAATATAGAAAAAATCTATTTACTAAATTATTTTAGTCACTGTGCAATTTAAACTCATTTTCTCAAACGAAATTTGTTTTTTTAAATTAATCTTATATGTCAAGTATTCTTCAAATGTTTAGCAATCGTTTGAAAAATTAATTTTTGTAAAAATAATAAACATACGAAATCTTTCAAATCGATGGTTGGAATATGTAAAACATCTGATGGTGATTTTAGTATTAAATGAAACCCAATTCAGTATTAAATTGAATCCAAATAATTGGTTAGGACGATGAAGTTCCAAATATTCAGGTTTGATCAATTCAATCCATTATTCATGCACGAATTAATTACTTGTCAGGCTTGGCTCCTGAGTATCGAAGTCAGCCCTGAAATATTGAAATTATTCAAACGGGAAAACAGAGAACTGAATTCAGAACTGATTTTAAAATTCAAGTCTGAACTAATCTGACCCAATAATCATAAATCTTGTTAATCATAGACAAATTTAGATCCTAGGCAAATTAAAACGAAAAGATTTTAAAAACATCTCGCAATATTAGTATTCATTTGTAGCACTGTATAATATACATTAGACATCTGCACAAATGCATTTGAAACCCACTTCAAGACATTCATTTTATTTTAAAACATTTACTGTCACCGACTCTCTTCACTACAACTACGTCTTGTTTGTGTTTTGTTTTGACACTACTTGTGCTTTGTTGTTGTGAATAAGTTAATTTATTTTTCAAGCATAGGAAAATCAAAAGAAACTTATTCACAACAACAAAGCACAAGTAGTGTCAAAGCAAATAACAAACAAAATGTAGTTGTAGTGAAGATGATAATGAAAAAAATTCAAATACTTAAATGAACTGCTTATGACACCGAGTACTTAGTGCATTTTACATGTATCATTCGTATTGTAAGGAATTTTCATTAATATTGAAATATGGAAAAAAAACAAGAGGTATAAAAAAATCATATAATATTTTATATTATGCTTTTTATTTATCGAACAACATTTTTTCATTATTTAATTAAAAAAAAATGTTGGATATATTGCTTTTGACAATGCGTTGTTTTTCTCGAACAACATTTTTTTTTTTATATTTTTTTCAAATAATGTCTGTTGTATATTTTATAAACCGACAGCAACATTATTGCCGTCGAACGCCGAGCGGCAGATTTGTTCTTGTTATAAATGTACGTCTTCTCTCTCATTACTCATTGCACCCATTCGTTGCACTCACTGTATTCGTTGCATGTTCAGCGTCAGTACTGTCATTTGGTTTTGATTTTTCAAAACATCGAATGAAAAAAATGTGTTGACAGTACTTGATACCAATCAAACAAATACTGCAGTGAAGTCGCTAGAGGAGACTTCACTACAATACAGTTGACTGCCATAGCAAAATGTGCTCAATATTGTAGAATTCAATAGTGCATATTTTGTACAGGAAACTTAAAATACATTTGTGTAAATGTCTAATATATATATAATATTTAGTTTTTATAATAAAATGAATGAAAAATGCGATTAACGTATTAAATACTACAAAATACTATAAAATTTATTTGAGTTTGTATGAAAATATTTATTATTTGTGTACTATTAAATCAATAACTGTCATATTGACAAATTTTAATGGGATTTTATGAGTTTTTTTTTCTGAGTGCATAAGAGTGTTTTTATTTTGTCCACAATCCAGAGATACGAACTTATAGATCAGTTTTCCTTGCACAGAATTTTCTTAACAATATATTGACTAGATATATTATTCCAAAAATTTTAAAATTTTTTAAAATACTGCCAAATTAAAAAAAAGAACAAATATATGGTGTTCTTTTCTCGGTAAACCAGATTCAGTTTTTAATACGACTTCGAAAGAAGATTGGAACATGATCGATTAAAAAAATTATATATTTATTTTACCGCTACAATAACAATGCCTTAAAATAAAACAGTTTTTGTAAAAATATATTTTAAGTAGTACTCTATATTTATACAAAAATCATAGTTTTTTTTTTGGTATATTTGAAATTTTGCAATACAATTATGATTAAAAACAAAATTTTGTGCATTTTTTATATTTAAATTCATTGTGAATTTTGCAGTAAATTTCAATAACAACAATAATTATATAAAATAAAAATTTCCCACAAAAATAAAAACATTCAAAAAATCTTTAAAAACACAACTGAAAAATATCAATTTTCGCACTTACCTTGAAAAGACCTCCTTCAGCTCATGCTCCGACACAAATTGTCCCAAATTGGCGACGAACAACGTAGAGCAGGGAGCATTATTAGCCGCATGCGGATTGTTTGCTGGATTGCCAACTGGACTCGCCAGAGCGGGACTGGATAAAAAATGATGGTGGCCGGTTGTGGCTTGTTGTCCGACAGCAGCAGCAGCGGCGGCGGCGGCAGCAGAGAGTTGCATGCTGGGATGAATTGTTGTTGTTGTATGCTGATGTTGTTGCTGCATAGCGGCGTTCATTTGGTTCTGCATGGGTGGGGTTGATGTTTTCATTGATTGATTGATTGTGTTTGTTTGGTTGGTTGTTTGTTTGATTTATTGTTTAGGAGAAAAAATTTGTTGACTTTTGTGATTATTATTGCATGCGCCAGGCTTCTGTGTGTGTGTATGTGTGCTGGATGTGTTTGTGTGTTTTGGCAAAACTTACTTGATGCATCGGCTGCTCCATGACTTTGTCCGTATTTAGTCAGAGGTAGGAACGCACCGGCACCTGCGGATGCAGCGCCGGATGTACAAGTGTTGCATGCTGTAGCGCAGCGGCGCCCGGCAATTCAGCGGCTGCTGCTGAATACGCTAACGGATGATGCCATAGTTCCGGTCCGCCGGGAAAGAATGGTCCGCCCAGATCTAGCGCGTGTTGCGGTGCGTGTGGAGAGGAAGAAAAGTGTTGCAGAAAATTGTCTTTGTTAGAGAACAATTTTTTCGTTTTGTTTGTTGGTTTAATAAAGTAAATGAAAAGTAATTGATTAACAGCGATTTGCCAAAAAACATGAACAGCAACAAAACAATATTAGGAATATAGAGCAGGATAATAATGCATTAAAAATATGTGTGTTTTTTTGTTATATTTAATTTTATATATAACTTTGAAAAATATAAAATATTATATGGATGTTAAGAAAATACTAAAAACACTTTTACAAATACTCTGTTATTGACACGCAATTGTTTTACTTTTTTTATTATATAATATATTAAAAATCCGTCGGGCACTTTATGCAAGTTCGTTGCTGCAGTCTTTTGTTTTTGTGTTGTGCTTCGTTCGTTTACAACGCCATTTACAAATTCAATTAAGAAAATATCTAATGAAATTCCATATGAAATACAAAAGACTTCAATTGTAATTCAGAAATTTCATTTTAAATTCAAAAGACAATGTTCTGAATATAAAATTCAATTTTCTGATTTTTCAATGTAAACTTTTGATTATCAACTGACATTTTATGAATTCCAAATGGCATGTTCTAAATTCGAATTAATGTATTTTGAAATTAAATTTACATTTTATGAATTCCATATGAAAAGTAATGAATATCATTGATATATTCTGAAAATAAAATGGTATTTCCATCATGAAATGGCAAACCTTACTGAAGAGAAATGTCAAAAGATCGGCAAGAAATATGGCGTCGTTTACTGTCCCTGTCGCTCTACTTTTGTAGCGTCCCTGTTGAATACTTTTGTAGCGCTCTTATTGAAAAACCCCTTAATTTAAGTATACTAGTTAATACTAATATTGATTTTATTTTTTAATTTATTTTGTGTTACACTCTAAGAATCGTTTTCACCATCTTCGGTTAAGCACTAAATGCCACTTTAACTGATAGTTACCCAAAGAATAAATGGAAATGAAACACTTAGCTGAACATTGTGAAACGACCCTAAAAGTTTTAATTTTTTTACAAATTTATATACAAAATAAAAAGATAAACAAAAAAAATATTTATGGTTATGCAGAGCATAGTCCAAACTAATATCAGAATTACAAACTTTTGTCTATTTCAATCAACTTTTAATAAAGATAGCTTCACTGAAAGTAGCTTCACTTCCTATAAAAATGATGCTTATTCTAATAAAATACTATTTTTCTTATGAATTATGCCTTTTTGAGAAAAATACTGTTAAAAACTGATATTTTTCAGTAATTTATATGTAAAATAAATAAACTTTTATAAATTTAAAAAGTTTTTGACTTGATAGGGTATATTTTTAAAATTAGAACCGATGCAAAAAAGTTAGTAATTTTGATCGTTAATTTGGATTATGAGCTGTATAAATGTGTATAATTTACATATATATCATATGATTCGAAATGCTCAAAAATCATCTAAAAATTGTCTAGAAATATTAAAAAATGTTCGAGTTTATATTCAAATATTTTAAAAGTATATCAAAACATTAGCATTTATTGATATATTATAATTAGTTTGGACAATTGTAAGAAAAATTGCATTTGAAATTTTAAAGAAAACTTATTGTGTAAGGAACTGTATTTTTTTATTCCAAAAAAGTAGCTGAGAAAGCTGAAAAATTTACAGTTTAGATTCAAATATTTTAAAAAATATATCAAAACATTAGCATTTATTGATATATTATAATTAGTATAGACAATTGTAAGAAAAATTGCATTTAAAAATTTTAAGAAAACTTATTGTGTAAGGAACTTTATTTTTTGTATTCCAAAAAAGTAGCTGAGAAAACTTAAAAATTTCGAGTCTAGATTCAAATATTTTAAAAATATATCAAAATATTAGCATTAATTGATATATTATAATTAGTTTGGACAATGCTAAGAAAAATTGAATTTACAGTTTTTTGGAAAACTTGTTGTGTAAGGAACTATATTTTTTTATTCTAAAAAGTAGCTGTGAAAGCTGAAAAATTTCGAGTCTAGATTCAAATATTTTAAAAATATATCAAAATATTAGCATTTATTGATATATTATAATTAGTTTTGACAATTGTAAGAGAAATTGAATTTACAGTTTTTTGGAAAACTTGTTGTGTAAGGAACTGTATTTTTTTATTCTAAAAAGTAGATGAGAAAGACTATGAATAGCAACATAAACTGAGTATGCAATCGGCACACATGAATTATATAGAATTGAAGTATATATATATATATATATATATATATATATATATATATATATATATATATATATATATATATATATATATATATATATATATATTTTTTTTTTTTTTTTTTTTTTTTTTTTGGAATATCTACATCCACAGCACTCAGACAGATAATTTTGTGGTTAATATCACCATTGGAATATCTACTAAGATCCACAGCACTCAGACAGATAATTTTGTGGTTAATATCACCACGAGCGCCCATGCTCAAGCCGGGATTCGAACCCGAGACCTTTAGAATGCAAGTCCAGCGCGCTACCTCTGGACTGCTGAGGAGTTGTGTAGTATTATTTTAAGTTGAATCAAGTGAATTATAAAACTATAAATCAACCTTTTGAAATATATAAAAAATAGCATTATTATTTTTATAATTAAATCTTTTTATTTAATACACCAAAAATAAACCAAAAGGCAGTACTATTAATTTATAAAATAAAATTCGCCCTTTAATAGTTTTCTACACCATTTGACTATGTTTTTTCCCTCAGCTGCTACACTTTATCACTTTAAAAATACATAAAATATATTTTACAATTGCTATTTATTAAGTCTATAAATATCTGTCATTCAGATATCAATTTACAAGATATACTTAATACAAGCCACACATATATCACAGTGTTAAGCAGGGTTTTTGATACTTTGAAGTTACGCAAACAAGTGCTTAGTTTATTAAATACAAGAATATATTTTCTAAATAAATGTGTGTGTTTTTGTGTGCGTATATATTTTTTTTTCTCATGGTGTCATTGTAGCGCTGGTGTACATTGTGTTTGTGTGTGAGTTAATTGATTGGTGTATGTGTGTGTAGAGTGATATTTAGTGCAGTCATATTGCTGGGTAGTATTGTTTGGACGTTTTTTTTTTTATTCCATCAACAGTATAATTTGTAAAAGAGTTTTAGTATTTTATTAAACTTAGTAGTATGTGCGCATAAAAGCATTTATTAATGTTTTCATTGAAGGTGTAGGATTTTATTCAAGTGCGCATTTGTCGGGTTGTTTTTTTTATTTAATATTACACATTAACTACAATTCGTTTTAATTTTTGAAATAAGAAAAATCAAAAATTTTTAAAGAAACCATTGAACATAAAATATAAAAATTACTACTACATTTTGTAAAATTAGAGCACTAATTAGAAAAGTTAGAAAAGTTTGAAAATTTTTCGTTTAGTAGGTTTTTTCACATTATTTTCTTGTTGTTGTTTTTATTTTTTACTAAGTTTTTGTTTTTTTGTTTTTTTTTTTTACTTACGTCCAGTGAGTGGGTGCATCAATGCAGGATGTGAGGCTGTTGTCGCTGTATTGGGCTGTGGTTTGGGTTTGCTCACTTTTGTGTTACTCTTGGCGAATTCCAAGCGAATTGTTTGGGGCATATCGGGATCGAAGCGTACACCCTGCTGCATACGTACAGGGAATATTGTTACTTATATGTTTTTTTTTTTTAATTTTTTTTTTATAATATTTTAATTAGTTATATATAATTTTTTCTTATAATTTTGAAAATAACACAAAGTAACAAAAAAATATTATTTTGAATTTTTTTTTGTTTTTGAAAAATTATCAACCAATAAAAACGTCTTTACAATTCGCCAAAAATAATTGTTCCTCTATGCATAGTAAGGTGTTGAATTTGAAAAAATATAATTGCTTTAATTGCCAGGTGAAGTATTTTTTGCTTGGGTTTGGGTGTTTGTGTGATTTATGTTCTCAGAGGGGGTTTCTTTCAGTGCTTGCTAGCTATAAAAATGTATTTATTAATAAAAAATACAGAATGGGGAAATTAAAAAAATACGATCAAGATAATTGCGCTTTTTGTTATAATTTTAATTTTATCAGCGGATAAATTTGTGATTTTAGTGAAATTATATATATTTCGAATTTATAAAAAAAAAAATATTTTTATATATTTCATGAATTTCTTAAAGTTCGTCAATTTTTAAATACATGATTTTATAATTTGGCGATTTTGTTAATTTTATGAATTTAAAAAATAACTTATTTCTGATTTATATGAATCTTTCAATGAAAGTATGAATTTATGAAATTTTCAATTTGTGTACTTACGAATTTATGAATATATTTAAATGCACGATTATAGAAATATTTAAATTCACGAATTTATGATTTTATTTTTATTTATATTAATTGTATAGTTATTTTTATATTTTATGAGTCCATGAGGAATGTGTGAATGTTTGAAGTTTTATGGTTATGAATTTATGAACTTATGAATAAATATATTTATAATAATTTAATTTTATGGTTTCATATTAAAGGTTTTTGAATTTGTACGAATAATTATTTTAAAAATTTATTTAAATTGTAAATGAATTTATGAATGTATGAATTTATAAAATTTTAAATACATATGAATTTATGAATTTGCGAATTCATGAATTTATGAAAAATACTTATGAATTTAGCGAAAAAATATATTTTTATAAATGAATGAATTTATGAATTTATGTGTATATGAATTTATTTTTATTATGAACATTGTATTTAAAAAATTACAATTAAAGAGGTTATGAATTTGTGAATAATTGTGTTTATAAAATTAAAATTAAATTTATAAATAAAAAAGAATTTATGAATATATGAGTTGATGTATTTATGAATTATTGAATTAATAAAGTTAAGATTGAACGAATTTATGTATATATGAATTTCTTTTATTTATGTATATTGTATTTATAAAATTTAAAGTAAACAATATAATTATTAATGAATTTAGGAATATATGGATTAACGAATTTATGAATTTACGAATTAATGAATTTATGTTTATTTGACTTTACGAATTAATGAATTTATGGTTATTTGAATTCACGAATTAATGAATTTATGTTTATTTGAATTAAAGAAATAATGAGTTTACGAAATAGAATTGAATAGAATTGAAAATAATTGAATAGAATTGAATATAATTGAATAGAATTGAATAGAATTGAATAGAATTGAACAGAATTGAATAGAATTGAATAGAATTGAATAGAATTGAATAGAATTGAATATAATTGAATAGAATTGAATAGAATTGAATAGAATTGAACAGAATTGAATAGAATTGAATAGAATTGAATAGAATTGAATAGAATTGAATAGAATTGAATAGAATAGAATTGAATAGAATTGAATATAATTGAATAGAATTGAATAGAATTGAATAGAATTGAATAGAATTGAATAGAATTAAATAGAATTGAATAGAATTGAATAGAATTGAATAGAATTGAATAGAATTGAATAGAATTGAATTGAATTGAATTGAATTGAATAGAATTGAATAGAATTGAATAGAATTGAATAGAATTGAATAGAATTGCATAGAATTGAATAGAATTGAATAGAATTGAATAGAATTGAATAGAATTGAATAGAATTGAATAGAATTGAATAGAATTGAATAGAATTGAATAGAATTGAATAGAATTGAATAGAATTGAATAGAATTGAATAGAATTGAATAGAATTGAATAGAATTGAATAGAATTGAATAGAATTGAATAGAATTGAATAGAATTAAATAGAATTGAATAGAATAGAATTGAATAGAATTGAATAGAATTGAATAGAATTGAATAGAATTGAATAGAATTGAATAGAATAGAATTGAATAGAATTGAATAGAATTGAATAGAATTGAATAGAATTGAATAGAATTGAATAGAATTGAATAGAATTGAATAGAATTGAATAGAATTGAATAGAATTGAATAGAATTGAATAGAATTGAATAGAATTGAATAGAATTGAATAGAATAGAATTGAATAGAATTGAATAGAATTGAATAGAATTGAATAGAATTGAATAGAATTGAATAGAATTGAATAGAATTGAATAGAATTGAATAGAATTGCATAGAATTGAATAGAATTGAATAGAATTGAATAGAATTGAATAGAATTGAATAGAATTGAATAGAATTAAATAGAATTGAATAGAATTGAATAGAATTGAATAGAATTGAATAGAATTGAATAGAATTGAATAGAATTGAATAGAATTGAATAGAATTGAATAGAATTGAATAGAATTGAATAGAATTGAATAGAATTAAATAGAATTGAATAGAATAGAATTGAATAGAATTGAATAGAATTGAATAGAATTGAATAGAATTGAATAGAATTGAATAGAATTGAAATAATGAATTTATGTATATTTGAATTTATTTTATTTATGAATAATTTATTTATGAAATTGTTGATTTTATGAATTTGTGAATTAATGAATATATGAATTTACGAATATCTAAATTTATACATTACTAAATTAATGAATTTACGAATGTGTGTATATATGCATTAATGAATTTGTGATTTTACTAATTAATGTAAAAAAACCATTTATAAATGATTATAAAAACATTAATTTAAAAATGAATAAACATTCTTCTGCATAAAATCGACTCTTCTTTTAGGTTCTTTATAGCCTGTATATGCTAAAATAAATCTCAGAAATATCCTATGTTTTGGGTGAGACGGTCATGCAGCATTCTGCGTATGTAACTACATAAACTTACATTTAAATGGTGATGTCAGACAAAAAGTAAAAAAATATATATATTTATGAAAATCAACTAAAGTAGTGTGTAAGTGAATTGTTTAGAATGTATGCAAAAGTAAGGAAAAAATAGTAGAGTACTATATAAGTAGTATATGGAAGCCAAACTAAGGTGTTGCAATAATTGTTTTGCATATTGATATTGATTACTTGTTGTGTTGTGCTATACAACCAGAGCTGCGAGGTTTCATAACCGTTAGCAGAATGCAGTGGCAACTTTCTAAAATATATATTTATATTTTTACACATTTTGGTAAATTAAAAAAAAAAAAAAACAAATTTGCCTAACACTAAAGTGTTAACTGTTGAAAGTAGCAGCAAATATATGTGTAATTGTGAGTGTTGATGGTGTTTTTTACGTTTTATTTTTTATAAATAATTTTTTATATTGTTTTTTTTTTACATTAGCAACTGAGGAGGAGTTTTCTTTGGGAATTGCAATTGTTTTTAAATTTTATAAATATTTGTATAAATTTGCATTGCAAGTTAAATATGTAGTTGTAAGTAAAACTAATAGTATTGAATATAATTTTGCAGTGTACAATTTGTTTTTTTTTTTATTACCTGTAAATCTTGTTTGGCTGCTTCGGCGCCGGCTCTTGTGTGGAATGTAACAAAACCAACGGGCTATTTAAAAATTTTAATTGTATTAAATTATTTAAATTAATACTTATTATAAATAAATAACTTACCGAAGCCGTTTTGCCATTTTTGCTAGTCACTTTCAATAGAGAACCTTCGTAACCCTGAAAAATGTTTAAAATAGAATTTTAGTGATTGGTTTTGACAAAGGTGGTGTAGACAATTGCATCATTTGATATTTATTTGAAAGCTTATTAATTTAGTTTTAAGGTATAATTATAAATATTATTTTATTAAATACTTTGCGGCACTTTTGTATAGTCAATGTTTAAATGTTGCTCATACGCAGTGTGGTGCTAAATGCGGCTTAAATCGTTATAATTTATTTAAAGCGCTTGTAATGTTTAGTTGTTCTGCATTAAGTTAAAGCTTATTTATAGTAGTTAAATACAAAAATTAAAAAATGGCAGAAGTTCAATAGAATTAAAAAAATATAGAAAATAAATAAATTCAAATTTATTTTTAATAATCAGTTTTTGCTGTTTTTTTTATTAAGCTATTATTTCGATTTAATAAATTAACATATATACTTTATAATATTATGCGTTTACTGCAATAAAGAGCCACATATTAAATTTAAATTAAATTTTTACAATTTAATTCTATAACATTTTGACAATTATTTAAAAATTATACAATATAATAGAGCTCTTTAAAATGATTTTTAGTTATACTTAATTATGCATTTATTTAAAAAAATGTGTATTACTTTAGTAGATCAAGTGTTTATCATTTGAAAGGATTTTAATAAATGTTGCTCATACGTCATGCGTATGGTTTTGTTTTAATAAACAAAGTTATTTTCTAAATTTGAGTATGCATTGGACATACAATATATAAACATATTAACCTAATAATTAATACATTTCAATATAAATTTTAATTGTCTTACCTCATAGGCTCTGAATAACAGATACAGTTCACGCGGTTTAGCATCCATTGGCAAGCCGCTGACGAAAAGAGTCCGAACCTGAAATTATAGAAAAAAATAATATAATTAATTTGAAAAGATATATGGTATTGCAAATTTAATATTGAAATGGTATATATTTAGAAATTCAATAGATCGATAAAATCATAAAAACAAAAAATATATTAAAAATAATATATCATAAATTTTCGAGTTTAGATCAGAATACATTAATAATTATTTACTTATTGGAATATTAGCATTCATTAGTATATCAAAAAAAGACTTGACAATTGTAAAAAAAATTGTGTTTAAAATTTATGGAGAATCAGCATTGAAATTACTGATAATGAATTTTCTTGATTTCAAATCGAAAAATGAAAAAATCGTATGTACATATTTGGGGGTTATTTTTTTTTTTTTGAGGGATTGGTGCCTTTTAGATTATATAGAAGCAACAGTTGCTGCAACATTAGGGATTTTTAAATTTTATTTTGGGTTTACTTCATGGTGCCTTTTAGATTTTTGCGTTTAGGATAAGTCATTTCAAATTAATTTTGAAATTGTTGACTTGGGATAAAAAACACGATTTTGGACATACTGGTGTATTCATTACACATATTCGGATTTCGTTGTAAATCCTTCATATCGATTTTCTGATCCAATAGAGCACTTTTCGAGGTTGACCTTTCCAAACCAATACGGTAAAAAAGTCATACAAAGTCATTTTCTGAATATAATTGAAAAGAATTAAATAGAATTGAACAGAATTGAATAGAATTGAATAGAATTGAATAGAATTGAATAGAATTGAATAGAATTGAATAGAATTGAATAGAATTGAATATAATTGAATAGAATTGAATAGAATTGAATAGAATTGAATAGAATTGAATAGAATTGAATAGAATTGAATAGAATTGAATAGAATTGAATAGAATTGAATAGAATTGAATAGAATTGAATAGAATTGAATAGAATTGAATAGAATTGAATAGAATTGAATAGAATTGAATAGAATTGAATAGAATTGAATAGAATTGAATAGAATTGAATAGAATTGAATAGAATTGAATAGAATTGAATAGAATTGAATAGAATTGAATAGAATTGAATAGAATTGAATAGAATTGAATAGAATTGAATAGAATTGAATAGAATTGAATAGAATTGAATAGAATTGAATAGAATTGAGTAGAATTGAATAGAATTGAATAGAATTGAATAGAATTGAATAGAATTGAATAGAATTGAATAGAATTGAATAGAATTGAACAGAATTGAATAGAATTGAATAGAATTGAGTAGAATTGAATAGAATTGAATAGAATTGAATAGAATTGAATAGAATTGAATAGAATTGAATAGAATTGAATAGAATTGAATAGAATTGAATAGAATTGAATAGAATTGAATAGAATTGAATAGAATTGAATAGAATTGAATAGAATTGAATAGAATTGAATAGAATTAAATAGAATTGAATAGAATTGAATAGAATTGAATAGAATTGAATAGAATTGAATAGAATTGAATAGAATTGAATAGAATTGAATAGAATTGAATAGAATTGAATAGAATTGAATAGAATTGAATAGAATTGAGTAGAATTGAATAGAATTGAATAGAATTGAATAGAATTGAATAGAATTGAATAGAATTGAATAGAATTGAATAGAATTGAATAGAATTGAACAGAATTGAATAGAATTGAATAGAATTGAGTAGAATTGAATAGAATTGAATAGAATTGAATAGAATTGAATAGAATAGAATTGAATAGAATTGAATAGAATTGAATAGAATTGAATAGAATTGAATAGAATTGAATAGAATTGAATAGAATTGAATAGAATTGAATAGAATTGAATAGAATTGAATAGAATTGAATAGAATTGAATAGAATTGAATAGAATTGAATAGAATTGAATAGAATTGAATAGAATTGAATAGAATTGAATAGAATTGAATAGAATTGAATAGAATTAAATAGAATTGAATAGAATTGAATAGAATTGAATAGAATTGAATAGAATTGAATAGAATTGAATAGAATTGAATGGAATTGAATAGAATTGAATAGAATTGAATAGAATTGAATAGAATTGAATAGAATTGAATTGAATAGAATTGAATAGAATTGAATAGAATTGAACAGAATTGAATAGAATTTAATAGAATTGAATAGAATTGAATAGAATTGAATAGAATTGAATAGAATTGAATAGAATTGAATAGAATTGAATAGAATTGAATAGAATTGAATAGAATTGAATAGAATTGAATAGAATTGAATAGAATTGAATAGAATTGAATAGAATTGAATAGAATTGAATAGAATTGAATAGAATTGAATAGAATTGAATAGAATTGAATAGAATTGAATAGAATTGAATAGAATTGAATAGAATTGAATAGAATTGAATAGAATTGAATAGAATTGAATAGAATTGAATAGAATTGAATAGAATTGAATAGAATTGAATAGAATTGAATAGAATTGAATAGAATTGAATAGAATTGAGTAGAATTGAATAGAATTGAATAGAATTAAATAGAATTGAATAGAATTGAATAGAATTGAATAGAATTGAATAGAATTGAATAGAATTGAACAGAATTGAATAGAATTGAATAGAATTGAGTAGAATTGAATAGAATTGAATAGAATTGAATAGAATTGAATAGAATAGAATTGAATAGAATAGAATAGAATAGAATAGAATAGAATAGAATAGAATAGAATAGAATAGAATAGAATTGAATAGAATTGAATAGAATTGAATAGAATTGAACAGAATTGAATAGAATTTAATAGAATTTAATAGAATTGAATAGAATTGAATAGAATTGAATAGAATTGAATAGAATTGAATAGAATTAAATAGAATTGAATAGAATTGAATAGAATTGAATAGAATTGAATAGAATTGAATAGAATTGAATAGAATTGAATAGAATTGAATAGAATTTAATAGAATTGAATAGAATTGAATAGAATTGAACAGAATTGAATAGAATTGAATAGAATTGAGTAGAATTGAATAGAATTGAATAGAATTGAATAGAATTGAATAGAATAGAATTGAATAGAATTGAATAGAATTGAATAGAATTGAATAGAATTGAATAGAATTTAATAGAATTTAATAGAATTGAATAGAATTGAATAGAATTGAATAGAATTGAATAGAATTGAATAGAATTGAATAGAATTGAATAGAATTAAATAGAATTGAATAGAATTGAATAGAATTGAATAGAATTGAATAGAATTGAATAGAATTGAATAGAATTGAATAGAATTGAATAGAATTGAATAGAATTGAATAGAATTGAATAGAATTGAATAGAATTGAATAGAATTGAATAGAATTGAATAGAATTGAATAGAATTGAATAGAATTGAATAGAATTGAATAGAATTGAATAGAATTGAATAGAATTGAATAGTATTGAATAGAATTGAATAGAATAGAATTGAATTGAATATAATTGAATAGAATTTAATAGTATTATACAATTTTTTGTTTGTTGTATAAAATAGTAGTATTTTTCAAAAATTAAATATTTTAAATACATTTTTAAATTTCTTAAAAATAGCTGCTATTAGAAATATGCTGAACATGTGGATTGAACTCGGCCGCAGTGACCGGCAGCTATTTTTAGCGTACATTTTACGAAATGTTTACTTAGTGAAAATAACGATGCCAGCGGGAGAACATATTGTTAATTAAGCGTATGTATGAATGTGTTAATATATATATGTGTGTGTGTGTGTATGTGTGCGTTCATGTGTGCATAGCTGAGGTGCAAACAACGACACCAGTGCGACAGGACCCTAGAATAAAAAACATGTAAAGTGATGATGATGATGATGATAATGACGATGATAAACGCTATAAAACGTGTGAAATGTTGTTAAACATATGGAGGATGTGAGTATGTGTGTGTGATTGTCAGGTTTCACTGACATTGTCCGCCAACATATTGCTTTTTACAGACACACACACACACTCGCTCACACAGTTTTGAGCAGCGCACACAAACACTTAGTCAGTTTGGGATCAAAGCCAGACCTGACAAGCGTGTGTGACATGTACAGTGTCGACATTGTTTGGGGGTCCTTCGCATATATTTTAATATTCCACTCATCTGCTAAATTGCAAAAGAGATTTTTCCGATAGAACACGTTTTAATTTTCACACATATGCGCGCAAAGGCTGCTATCATTGACATTTGCAACATTTTTAAATTTAGATAAAAGTTAAAATTAAAAGCAGAATATATAAAAAAAAACTGATAAAAAAATTAAAGAGCCAGACTTTTTTTTATTCTTATTTACTTTAATGCATTCCAATTTAATGCACGAATGAATTAATGCAAATTAGAGCAGTGTAAATTGACAAGAAAAAAACATATATTTGGTTTGTAACTGTACTTGGGTGTTTGAGAATAATATTTAGCACCAACTATTTGTGGTTTTGAGCATAAGTAAATTTTTATTTTGTTTCCTTGGTTTCCTTTGTGAATGACCATGACTGTAGTTTGTGGTTTTGAAAGTGTTGATTAAATAGAAAATCGAAAGTCAAAGAAAATAATTATAGAATTTTACAAGTTAATCACTTGTCATTACTTCATTCAATCATTACTTTAGTTATTGCAAATGGTTTATGTGACGTAAGATCAAATGAAATTATTAAAGTTTTGGCTGCATCATCTCAGAAATTAATGAAATTTTGTAGAATGAAGAAAAACACATAATTTTAGTTTTTTTAACTATTATAATTTAGGAGATACGGGTCCTTAAATATGAAAAATGTACCTTAAAGAAAAAAATTTAGTTTCCTTTAAAATACCTATTGAAGATTCAATTTTAATATTATAAACATTTTTAATATTACGGACCAAAAGTATAATTACATCAAAATAATAATAATTTTAATAACTTATTCCATTTTAAGATAATAGGAACAATACTTTTATTTAGTTATGAAAGCCATTCATGTTATGAAATAAAGAATAGGTGCGCCTCAAAATTTAGATATATTTTTTTTGCGTTTGAATGTTCATAACTTTGGTTAGATTTACCATAATTTCATTGGACTTTATTATCTGAACTATTCTCAATGGAATACAAAAGAAAGCAGGCATTGCTAAGAAGCGTCGGTGTTAGTGCTTAGTGCGATGGACTACGAGCCAAAGTCGCTGTTGCAATGGATTATCAGGTTCGATTCCAGCGACTGTCAACCTCTTTTCATAGAAAAGATTGAATTTCGATTGAATTTCGAATAAATTGCATATTTAGTCAATCAATCAAATGATGAAATGTATTCAATGTCACAATACAAAAACTAGACATTAGAAAATCCATATACATCATTGTGCTAATGAATGACAATAAAATAGCTTTCAAAACTGCACTAAAAAGCCTTTATTGCATTTGCTAGGACCTGGTTTTTAACACAAAAGTCACCTGTTGTCAACATGTACTACATACTACTTTGCCACACAATAATAATTTCAATATAATTTTCATTACAAGCTAAACCCAACAAATAAACCAAATAAAAATAGTCGGCTGACCACAAGATATGGCAACAACGACAACAGTTGCTGCAACATCGTATTCATCATCCACATAATAACCCTCTAAACAAAAATAATGAAGTGCTGAGCAGCATTGTTGCAACCGCAATTGTTGACTTATGTTCCATGTGTGGGTAGGCGACAAAGAGTTTATGGACATTTCTAGATGGTGTACTTGTGGTTGCCATATTTCGGTCATTCGGTCAATTCTGCTGCAAGGTCGGTATTTGTTACTTAAACGAACCAAATACCCAAAAAATAAGATTTAGAATTTAAATAAAAAAATAAATATTTTAAATTTAATTTTTTTTTTCAATTTAATATTTTCAGTTCACTTTTTGTAATTTAAAACCGGTATTAAACGAAAATATTATGTATTAGATTTAAATATGCATTTTTTTGATTTTTATGTAATGGTTTCAATTATGGTATACGAGGATTTCATAGTATATTTATTCCGGTTACGGTTTCAATCTCTCTCTCAATCGATAATGAGAGAAAATGTAAAACAAAACTATGTAAATATCACAAAAATGTATAAATATTATTAAAATAATATACATAGAACGAACGCATATGCAAAGTTTGAATTTTGAGATTTCAAGTTTAAATTGATTAAGAATTTCCTTTTATTTGTGTACCGATAAGTACAAATTTACTGAGTTTCGATTTTTTTATGGTACCACATATCGGTTCCACGACTATATTATTTATATATTTTTGATCATAGAGACAAGGGTGTTTTACTTCGGGCGGTCAAAAGTAAAATCACCTGTAGATGTTATTTGAATTTAAGTGGTCAAGTCACAAGACACAATCGACCAATACCAGACAGAAGAATAGTTCAAATAAACGACTTTTTCGAAATTCCCACGGGACCCCCTAAAAAGTTTAAGCACGATAAAAAAGTACTTCACAAAAAATGTTGGCCTAGGTGATATGTCATAATTTTGATAAATGAGTCACGTTTGTGCGGTTTTCACGATAATTCACGAACGTGATTTTTGACGGAGAAACCGATTACACGACAAGATTCAGCAACCTTTAAGAGTTAAGATGTGAAAATATGGACAAGTTGGCAGCTCTGGAAGTTCCTTTTTTGATCCGTTTTTCAAGGTGATATGTCATATTTTTGATAAATGAGTCACGTTTGTGCGGTTTTCACGATAATTCACGAATGTGATTTTTCACAGAGAAACCGATTACACGACAAGATTCAGTAACCTTTAAGGGTTAAGATGTGAAAATATGGACAAGTTGGCAACTCTGGAAGTTCCTTTTTTGATCCGTTTTTCAAGGTGAAATGTCATATTTTTCGATAAATGAGTCACGTTTGTGCGGTTTTCACGATAATTCACGAAAGTGATTTTTCACAGAGAAACCGATTACACGACAAGATTCAGCAACCTTTATGGGTTAAGATGTGAAAATATGGACAAGTTGGCAACTCTGGAAGTTCCTTTTTTGATCCGTTTTTCAAGGTGATATGTCATATTTTTGATAAATGAGTCACGTTTGTGCGGTTTTCACGATAATTCACTAACGTGATTTTTCACAGCGAAACCGATTACACGACAAGATTCAGCAACCTTTAAGAGTTAAGATTTGAAAATATGGACAAGTTGGCAACTCTGGAAGTTCCTTTTTTTGATCCGTTTTTTAAGGTGATATGTCATATTTTTGATAAATGAGTCACGTTTGAGCGGTTTTCACGATAATTCACGAACGTGATTTTTCACATAGAAACCTAGTACACGACAAGATTCAGCAACCTTTAAGAGTTAAGATGTGAAAATATGAACAATTTGGCAACTCTGGAAGTTCCTTTTTTGATCCGTTTTTCAAGGTGATATGTCATATTTTTGATAAATGAGTCACGTTTGAGCGGTTTTCACGATAATTCACGAACGTGATTTTTCACAGAGAAACCGATATCACTTCGCGATTTTCAATTTTTAGCCCATTTAAAATTGTTAGATGGTAGGTCTGATTATAGTTGATTATTTTTGGTTGGATTTGATGAAATTTTGGAATCTGGAACATAATTCACTACTGATTACAATGGAATTATCAAAATTTTGATCGGACCATAAACAATTAATTCGCCGATTTTTACATATACTTTTTTCAATTGGTTCACACCCATTTTCGCCATCTTAATACAAATTTAAAATATATTGATAACTTCTCTTAAATATCCAATAAACATAATTAACATAAAAAGAAATTAAACACTATACTATATATTTTATTGTAATTCAGTTTTTAAGCCGTGAAATGTAAATGTTGGTAGTTTTCGTATTATATGATACATAAAGGCGTATACATGTAAAAATAATTAAAATATAAATTTAATTTTTTTTATTAACGTTTTTACTGTTAAGTGTGTCGATATATCTGCAAAGATTGTAAGTAATATATAGTTTTATATATACAAGGTGGTCTGTCCGCTTCAGGATGCAAATATTTTGTAAACTGATTTCTTGGTTCATTCCATGAAGAAAAATGTTACAAAGATTGGGTGTATCTGGAACACCCAATGATATACAGGGTGTTCTCTAAATTGATTTTATAAAAGTAGATAGAAACTACTTTTTAATTGTATCTTCTACAATTTAAATCTCAGACGAATAAGATTCTGTATACAGACATTTGACCGGATTTATTATATATTTTTTTAATATTTAAATTTTGTATTGGGACATAAGAGATTTTACCCATCAAATTAAAAAAAATATAAAAAAAAAACTTTTTTTTTTAATTAGGTTTATCTTTGAATTATTAGTTAATATATATTTAATTTTTCAATATTTATTAGACCCAGCAATATATACAATTTGTCATACCTCCTTCTGGGTGTTAAAAAAGAATCACCAAACTAAATATACCCTTTCATACTTCGTGTAGTACATAAGAATGACTTATCAGTCATGAGTGAATTTGAAATTCGAGAATTTTCAAAGTCGCAAATATCACAAAGAGGCGTGTTAAATATTTTTTTCTTTATAAAAAAAATCTGTACTCCAGTTTGTGAAATATTAAAATAATATGTAACAGGATATCACTCTGGGTATCGTCTAAACAATTGGATTACATTTTTTTATTTTGTACAAACGTAATTTTTCCAAAGTGTTGAGACAAGAAAATTTTAACATGTCAGCTGTCTTAACAAAGCTTTCTTCTTATAATGGCACAACAGAATTAAAAGGTTGCTGAAAATTCAGATTTGAAAGTTATCACAACCTAATTAGCCATTATTATTGGTTGTCACAACAAATTTCCATTTCTGTGTATATAATAAATCAAAAATAATTCAAATTTCACTAATAATGGTTTCGATTATCATTTATACTGAACATAATCTATAATTTTATTTTTCAAATATTATTTATTTTCAAAAAAACATAATGCAATTCTAGACAACTTTACATATGCGATGTCTACGGTTGTTCCATCACATTAGCAACATTGCACATTTTATGGACACATTTCGTTAATTTTACGCATTACCTTAATGCACAGTTTATGCATTTTACACGTAAAACCACTCACAAACATTTTGTGAGACTCGTCCGAGTTGTGCATCACTTTGGACACATGTGACTCATTTAGTCTACGCTGATTTAGTTTTTTTTACAAATTTTTACTACATATACCTATAGAGTTTGCAAATAGATTTAGTATACTTGGGTATATCCCTCCACAATGGATGCTGCCTGAAGTCCTAATATAGTTGAGCATGCCCTGCAGATTTCATTAATTTTGTGGCAGAAACACTTTCGTAATATAAATGTGTTTCATAATTATATTAAATTGAGTGATGTGATTGAATATTGATTGAAATATGTGGTTTTTGCTTGAAATTCTAAGATTATTTAGTTTATTTAGTTTGGCGTTAAATTCAAATGTCGCATTTATGTATTTTGAATGGGAATTTGGAGTGTCTTCACTAACTATTCGTGGTAAATATGAGTGACCGCAAATATTTTTATATGGAATTTATGTGCAAGTGTGAATTTAGAGACCACAAGATTTTGATTGCATATTTGTGCATCTTTTCATTTTGTATTTAATATTTACATTTCTATTAATATTTGATTGGAATCTGTGGTTTTGATTTAAATCTCTACACGATTATTCAAATTAAATTTTGCGTTAATTTCAATATTCTTGATAAGTATAAACTCATGAGAAAATTGTGTGCAAAAGCATATAAATATAACAAGACTTGCCACTGTTTAATTATTTTTGCAGCATTTCTTACCAAGCTGAAGTCACTTTAATTGGTAAGAAAATAATGGGAACTACCTGGTATATCATTATAAATTAGAAAAAAATGGGGTGAACCCTAACGAAATTTTGAGAAAATCAATGACAAAGTAAAAATTTTCTTTTTTGTAAAATACAACTTTACGTACCTTTTAAAAAGGAAAAAAAAAATCATGAGGTTAGAAAAAGTGATATACCATTTGAAAGGCAATTTAATTGTTTAAAACATGTGTTTAAAATTGATATTTATTCATCAACAGATTATAATTTAAAACCAATTATCTTGGCAAGGTTATGTCAGTAATATGCATTTCTTAAACACCCTGTATCTTAAACTGGGTGCAAGATTGGATATTTTTTTATATAATATTTTCTTATTTTTTAGAGTCATAGAATGCATCCCTGATGTATTGACATCGATGAACCAAATACCCTCTATAATCAGTTTAAATAACTTATTAACAAAATCTCCAATAGAACTCTGCCGAGAACACAGAAAAAAATATACATCATATTAATGAATTCCGTTCGTCAAACCATGATGTAATGTATTGAAGAACCATGAATAATGTTAATGAATAACGACATCAATGCAATGAATGCGTTCATAAAAATGATAAACGCTTGGTAACTGTCGAAAAAATGTTCTTCAATATGATGAAGTGTATGTAGAGAATACGTTTCATCATTTTAATGAACAAGAACATAAAATACAACATATTTTAATTCATATTGAAGCATGCTTTCAATCAAAATAATTAATTTTCGTTCATTTTCTGCCGTACTTCTCAGTTCTCAAGTAGTTCTTGTATGTTATTTCTTATATAATACTTGCTCGACATGCATAAATTAGTAAACATTTTTATAATATATAATATAATTTATAATTACAAATTTTTACTAATAAAAAGTTATATTTAAAAAAAAAAATTGTTTAAAAAAAAAAAAAAATGTCTTTTTTTTTTAAATTTGGATTGAAAAAAAAAAAAAAATTTTAAATTTTGTTTGAAAACAATTTTTTTTTTTGAAATATTTTTTAACATTCATTTTTTAAATAACATTTTTAAAACACTTTTTTTCGAATTATTTTTAATATTTTTATTTTTTTTAGTATGTAAAAAACTTTATATTTGTAAATATTATGAACAAATTCATCAATATGACGATTCAAATTTATTGTATTGATTGAGTTCTTTACTATGATTTTCAATAGTACGAATAATTTCATATATAATTAATAATATAATTAATATGTCATTTAATGAACGGTGGTATTAATATGATGAATCTGGCAGTTGGTGAAAGAGTTCATAATATTTATGAATAAATTCATAATATTTATGTATAAATTCATAATATTTATGAATAAATTCATAATATTTATGAATAAATTCATAATATTTATGAATAAATTCATAATATTTATGAATAAATTCATCACATTTCATTAGTTTTTTTTCTGTGTATAATCCGAAAGTGTTTTATCTAATTTTTACTTATAGAATTTTGTTAAAATTTTGTTAAATTTTGACCTAAACCAATCAAAAAGTTACATGAAATTGTGTTATTTTTTACTTGCTTTTATATTACCATATGTCAAATACATACCAAAAAAAAAGAGGATACTAATGACAAAATGCACTCTTGTACCTTGTCCTTGCGCAAAATTTTTCTCTCTGTTCTCTCTATATCCTAACCACATAGCGTCCGTTCTCTCTATTACGCTGCATTAAACCTTTCATCTTTTTGCACATAATATACGCTAAATTTTTGCCAGAATTTGAATCCTGTTGCTAAAACTACACTAACTAATGTCATTCGAAGTCCATGGCCATGGTCGTTGGCTCACGGCCGATTTTGCCAACATGCCGTTGTACTTGATATTGATGAAGAGCTTTTAGATGTTTCCGGTATTCCATTTAGGTAGCATTGCACACACAAAGGTACCTTACCTATTCGTGTGTCCTCGTGTGTAAGTGTAATTAAATTTGTGTGTTGTGTGCGGCTCAGCCTGTTTTGGGCTGCATGGTTATTGCAGGTAAAACGGACAGCACTTTGTTCGCCCCCATGCCACATGAGACCTACATAATTCACTTATTACCCAGCACCGCAGAACGAATTTTGGAGTTGGTAGCTGGACGTCGTTTACCTGTGGTTTCTCAGCTAAATGATGGAAATGTTTTGGGTATAAATTGTAAGACAGATGAACGAAATAAAACTGTGAACTAGTAGAGTACTTCGAAAAATATACACCGAACAATATATTGTATTAAAAATAAATAAAAAACGTACATCCAAAAGCAAAGTATTTCTTTTTACTACATTGATGTAGTTTGGAAATAATCTACATAGTTTGTATGCATTTTAAAAAAAAAAATTTAATAAATTTGTTTAAAATATATAGAAAAATGACTACATATGTTTTTAATTTTACTACATTCTGTTTTTATTTTACTTTGTTGTGATAATTAATTTTAGGAAAATATTTTCATATTTTACAAAACAAATATTCTTCTGATGATGAAGATGGAAACACCACTAAGCAAGTATCATTTTTGATTACTCAAATAAATGGCAAGCACTTAAGACTCGATTTTGAGTTGTATCACATATGAATAATACGTGTGTGAAAAACGATCAAAATGTAGTAGAACTACATATTATCAAAACAAAGACGCTAAAGTAGTATAATTTACTACAGTAATTTTTTCGATATAGAACTTTGAAATATAGTATATCTATTTTTTTTAAATACATATTTCGAAAATTAAGATAAAACAACATTTTTATTCGCACTAATCCTGTTCTCAGGAGATTTAATGTCCATATCCAAAATATGCTGAAAAATCTGCCTTTAAAATTACACAAAATTTTATATAATTTATTTTTTAAGGAATATTTCGTGCATATTATAGGCTAATACACAGTTAAGTGGAAGAAACATTTTATTTGAAAGATTTTATTCAATCAATCAAGTCACCAATTTCCAACCATTTCCTAAAATCGTACGCGATACTGCCTTTAAAATTCCACATAATTTGATATTCAGCATTAAGCTCCTATAAACTATAATTTATGTGTATTATTGCCCAAAAAAATGATCAAAGTTATTCGAAAAATTAAAAAAATTTAGTTAGACAAAATTTTTGGCAGGATAATGGCAGCTTAGAAGCATTTTTAGAGACGAAATTTTAAGCCGACAAAGTCGTAATTTATTTCAAATGTTTTCTATTGCCTGAATCTTCTCCGGAAGCTGCTTTTTTATAATCTTTTATTTCTCTATGTACTTTCCGGAATTATATCACATATATAACGAAAAATGCCAGAATTTTATTCTGTGAAATTTTTAAGTCAGATTCTAGGTAAAATCCGAATAAACATTGCTTTTGAATTTATATCACTGTTGTCTGCTTAAATCTATGGAAAAATTGTTTCTGAACTATCTTGAGCCTGCCAAAACTGTTACCTATAGTTTTCACAATCGAATACTTATTTATTTTTTATCGGATATATACCCGTAATATTCCATACACTAATTCACAAAAGTAGTTTATCGGGTGCTCTGAAAATTTTCGTAATTTCCGGATAAATCGCAGAAATTTGGTTTTGGAAACCAATATTTAGTCTCTGCAATTTAAATTTATTTTAACTCGTAGTTGGTTAATATTTTCTGATTTGAAATTGAAAATTTTGATTTCAATTTACATATTTTTATTTTTTTTTTCTGAAATCATTTTGATTCAATTCAATTTATATTCTTCTGAATTCATATCGCCAATTCTGTGTTTAATATATACCATTTTGAAAATAGTCTGTCACTTCTTGTTAATCTAAAAATAAATCATAATAAAATAAAACAATATCAGTGACAACAGCATTGTGCCGCAACATATTTCAAAGTTAATTTTATGCAAAAAGTTATACCAAACATTTTAAGGGTATGCTAAAAAGTGTCATTTACACAGTGCCTTAAAACACACAGACACATCACATATATAAATGTAGACATAAATTTACATTGCAACAGCCAGGAGCAGCTAGAATGGCAAAGGACCTCTCTAATGACTACATGGAGTTCTCCCACAACTTCTAAAATATATTCCGACTAAGCTAAATACTGCTCAACACATGACATCAGCAGGTATTAATTACCTACCATTTTACTTAGTTGTCTGATTTTCAGTGAGAGGTTAATATGAAATAATCTGTGGTCTACGAATAATTTTCTCAATTTTGATTTCTGGTAAATATCATTGACAAACTGAAAAAATTAAAAAAGTTTTCTGAAAATACAAAGAATATATTTCTAATTAAATTACTATATATGCATTTATTTTTAATACATTATATATATATTTAACAAAAAGAAAGTATAAATATATAACTATTTATGATTTTTTTTTACCACTTTCTGTACTAAGTTAATATTATTTATTTCAAAATAAGAAATATTTATTCTCTCATAAAAGATTTTTATACTTAAAAGTGTTAGCAATAATATTTTACTGATGATGAAGATGAAAGCATCACTACATATCATCTATATATATATTAAATATCTGCATTTATTACTACATTATGTATATATTTAACGAAAAGAAAATATAACCAGTTGGGAAGGTTAGATCACATGGGAAATTTTAAAGTAGGTGTAATTATGATAGTTCGGATTATCAAAATTATAGTCGGTCTAAGCCGACTATAAATACCCTACACATATGTGTGGTTACCATTCAAAGTGATATATAGGTAACCAGGGTATACGAATCCTGAAAATAACTACAAACATTCAATCGCTGAAGAATTTCCATTCATTTGATACCCATATTTACATATGGGTAGGTGTACCGAATATCGATTTCTTTTTTGGTGAACCACAAGTCTTTTCGCCGGAAAACATTATTATCATGTATTTGAGCATGATGTCAATACATATTTGACCAAAAAAGTTTACCTAAGCACGTATACAGTAAAATTGATCTGTATATGTAAATTTTATATGAGGTATTTGAACATAAGTGGTCGGATCATAGGTCACAATGGACCGATCTCGCCAATTTTTTCGCACATACAGCGTAGGTATATTAGTAATCTAAGTTATAAGTTTCATTTATCTAGCTCTTCAATTTTAAAAGTCTTAGGGATTTCAACAGACAGACAGACAGACAGACGGACAGACAGACGGACAGACAGACAGACGGACAGACGGACATCGCTAAATCGACTCAGGAGGTCATGCTGATCAAGAATATATATACTTTTCCATACCGGAGATGCTTCCTTCTGGGTGTTACAAACGGCGTACCAAACTGAATATACCCTTTCACTCTTAGTGTAGGGTATAAAAATGTAACTATTTATAACTTTAATTTTACCACCTTACCATTTTATTTATTTTTACTACATTTTGTATTTATTTAAAAAGCAGAAATATTTATTCTTTCAAAAAAGATGTTTATATGTAAAAGTATTTTACTGATATTTAACTGATGATGAAGATGATAGTATCACCTAAATATCACCTATATGTATGATATTAAATATCTGCATTTATTTTTACTACATTATGTATATATTTAACAAAAAGAAAGTAAAAAAATACTACAATTTATGACTTTAATTTTACCACCTTCTGTACTTATTTTGTTAATTTTTACTACATTATGTATTTATTTAAAAAACAGAAATTTATATTCTCTCAAAAAAAGATTTTAATTGTAAAAGTGTAAACAAAAATATTTTACTGATGATGAAGATGAAAGCTTAGTGATACCATCTTATATATATTAAATATCTGCATTTATTTTTACTACATTTTGTATATATTTAACGAAAAGAATGTATAAAAATGTAACTATTTATGACTTTAATTTTAACACCTTCTGTACTTATTTAATTAATGTTTACTACATTCTGTACTTATTTAAAAATCAGAAATATTTATTCTCTTAAATAAGGTTTTATATGTACAAGTGTTGAAAAAAATATTTTACTGGTGCTATAGAAAGCATCACTAAGTATCCTCTATATATATTAAATTACTATATTTGCATATATTTTTACTACAATATGTATAAATTTAATGAAAAGCAAATGAAATACAAATGTAACTATTTTTGCCTTTAATTTTACCACTTTCTGTATTTGTTTCATTAATTTTTACTACATTATGTATTTATTTAAAAATAAGAAATACTTATTCTCTCAAAATAGGTTTTTATATTTATAAGTGTTAACAAAAATATTTTACTGATGAAAAAGATGAAAGCATCACTAAGTATCATTTGTTCTGACGACTCAATGAAATGACAAGCACTTAAGTAATGCTTTTCAGTTGTACGATATATGAATATTGTGCGTGCCAACAACGCGCAATCAGAAAATGATGTGTTTTAGGCAGACTACAGAGTTGTAAACTTTAAACCCAATGAGTTGGCATCGCATAGTTTTCTATCATCAACGCGTTTCGATGTTGGTTTTTTTTTATACCTGTGCACTTTCGCACTCGTCCTTCAAATGTGTACAAGTTCTACAAATAATTACAAAAATACAAAAAACAAAAACAATACAGTTTCTGCAATATGTAGCAAAAAACAATACATGTTGTCCTCCACAGAAACGTCCATCGTGTGTCACATGAACTTCAAATAATTAAAAAAAAAAATGCAAAAAATAAAAACAGTATACACTTTCTGCAATATGTAGTAATTTCTAATACATTATGTAACTAAATGAAGTAAAATAAATACAAATATATTTAAAAACTAACAAAATTTAGTAGAATTAGATTTTTTTTTAAACATAGACATAATTGTAGTATAATTTACTATAAACATTTTTTTCAGCGTATGAAAATAAAAGTATAAATTGTAAACCGACGAATTGATAAATAAGATTGTGAGTTTAAACGACGTTTAACCTTTCAGTATGTGTTGGTTGAACTTAGTTTAAATGATAGTTTACTTAAAAAACTTGATGATTACAGGTGATTACACACATAAAAACTAGCCATAAATGTTTGAAAAATGATTCTTTATATATATATGACAATTCATAGGTGCTGAGGCGGATTAAATTAGATTCGAAATATGTTTATTTTGTATTGAAAAATCGTATACTGGAACAAAATTGATATTTGAATAGGATAATTTGAAATATATCGTAATGATATTCATTATAATTTTTTTTTTGTTTTACAAAACAAAAAAACTGGCCTATTACCTTAATGCGCTCGTGTATTTTTCAAATTATTCAAGGAAATTCCTTGTTAATTAATTAGCAACTTTATACGAATGAGCTGTTGGTGATGAGCTGATGTTGCTAATATAGAGAGGTTGTTATTTTGTTAAATTTTGTTGTGTTTTGTATTACATACATCAGAAATGTAACCTACGACACATATGGAGTGCCGTATTGTGGCGCAATATTTCAATGAGTTTCGCTTTCGGTTGCGGTACAGATTTTGACGTGCTATAGCAAAATGGGGTACAAAAAAACTCACATGCTGTTGGTGTTTTTTGTGACCTATACGGTGTTCTAAAATTCATGAATATTCGCAGCAAACTTTGCGAGTCAACGTGTTCGGTAGGTGTGAAAGTTACTAACCCTGGTTATGATGACAAAAAAACATTAATTAGAAGTTAGCTATATGTGGCTTGTTACAAGGGTTATATTGTTTTGCTAAAGTTTACATTTTACACAAGCTAATATGCAAAGTTAGTAATATACAAAGAAAAAATTAAATAAATAATACCAACATTTTTGAGCATTATATTTATGAGTATTACATAATACAAATGAATATTTAATAACTAAAATTAACCTTTTGTGTGTTTGGAATTTTGAGATAAGTAGGGTTGCCTAACGACCCTTGTCAAAATCATCATTTAGCTGCATATTATTTTGTATTTCTAAACTTTACATTCTATGCATCATTTAAATTAGTTCAAAATTATATTTCGAAAACTATCTAATGAAACATTAATTATTTAATTGAATGCAATTTAATTTTAGTTTATTTTACGACTACCCAGCACATTTTCCACTATATTTAAAGTGTTGTCTCCAAGGACCAGCGCTTTGAAGTCTGGCATATTTTGTCGTTTCCGCCATTGAACCCTTTAAAACGATAAACCAGCTGCCCCATCTAAACACCTTCAACTGGCCACCACTCCTACCACTTTCGCCAACTCTGCGCCCGCATAAATCTTGCATGAATGCAGCTGAAATTCTATAAATAATTAAAACTCATTAACACTTTGCTAGATGGCGCTGTGCCGTGTCATGGTTGAAGAAAATTTCCCGAAGGGTATGAAGATAAGGACAATATTTTGAGAAAAGCTAGAAACAACTTCAAACACATTTTGCTGAATTTTAAAATGAGAATTATTTTGACTTTGTATTTTTTTATTGTTGCCGCTATTTATAGAACTTATAAATTATGAATTTTGTTTTTTTCGCAAATCATCGCAAGCTGCAAAAACTATAAAAATAAACACAACTTTCTAAGTAGCTTTTGCTTACTTTGTCTAGATGGTAAATGTTTTAAAATTATGTTAAAAAAAATAAATGCGATGAGATGAGATGAAAAATGTGTTATTTGAGTTTTAAAAGATTTGCTAAATGGATTGGTGTTTGAGTGAAAGGTGCTGAAAAAAACAATTAATTATAAAGGTATTAAAATATATTTAGAATATTACTTAAAATTTATAAATAACTATGAATTTTCATTAAATATTTCTGTTTAACGTAAATCTGGCAATAGTATTTAAAACAGCACAATAAAATAATAAATTGTCCATATGATTTACAGTTGACAATATTTATACCCTACTCTAAGAGTGAAAGAGTTTATTCAGTTTGGTACACCGTTTGTAATACTCAGAAGAAAATATAGCCGTTATGGAAAATTTTATATAGGTATTTTTGAACATCATCAACTGCTGAGTATATTTAGCGATGTCCGTCAGTCTCTTCGTTTGTTGAAATAACAATTACAGAAAACTTAGAAGAACTAAACGAATGAAACTCCTAATTTAGATTACTTATATATCTATGCGGTACGGTACAGAAAATGAGCATAATCGGTTGATTATGACCAGTGAACCGACCATTTATATTAAAGTACGTCATATAACACGGACATCTACGGATGAATTTTTCTTTATACATATAGATATTCAATTTATGCTCAATTATATAAAAATAATATTGTTACTACAAAACAACTTGTGTTATATGTGTAGGTTATTTATTGAAGTACTATAATTTTAATAATACATACACCCAGATAAAAATACTATATAAATAATAGTTTTTTACTATTAAAAATAGTCAATAGGATAAATAATTATTTTAATCGGAAAATACCATCAAATACTAGAACATACCATGACATCGTCATTGAGTTTATACGAAAATATTTTTTTTTTGTATACTATTAAATCAATAATTGTCCTATTGACCAATTTTAATGGGATTTGATGACATTTTTTTCTGGGTGTACAATCTTCTATATAGAAGAACAAGTTCTGATTGACTGACTGACTGACTGAGCGATATAACTAGGAACATGAAATTTGGAGAGGGTGTTCATCTCCCAACGTAGGTGCGCACCAAGGAGGGATATTTTGAAATTCGCCCCCAAAGGTACAAAAATGGGCGTCACAAACCTGAACTTTTAATTGCAAATATCTGTGTACTAATGATATCCATATTCATGAAATTTGGCCCAGTGATGTATGTCGTGGTTATTTATCGTTTTACCAAATGTGGGCGTGGCACCTACCATATAACCAAATCATTAAAATTGCTATAACTCCTGACCTACAAAGAGCAGAGTTGTAAAATCAAAACAAAAAATCATATTGAACATTGTAATCTTCACGTAGAATGTGAGCGGGAATGGACAACGGGTGACGTAGGCATGCACTAAAAAGGGCAAAAGGGGCTTGAATGCATCCTAACTTTAAAAAGATATATTTTTGAATTTACCAAAACTTAGCACGGCAACACTGTGCACGAGTACAGCTAGTATTGTATAAGTGAATTTCGTATTCTTCCTCGTTTTTGTAGAAAAAAATAAATTTTCTGAACTAACAAATTTTTTTTTGTTATCTAAAATAAAAACATTTTCAATATCGATTTTCTATATCTACATATTTTCATTTTGTACGAAATGGTTATATCGTTTGAGATAATTTGAAATTATCGGATATTATATCAATTTCGTATCAGTACGATAAAATAATATCGTTGCAATATCGTATAGTTTTTTTTCTGGTAGTTAGATATGTCATAGTTTGAGATTAATTCGAAAAATATTGCGAAATCGATGGGAACAATATTTTAAATATCGTAAATTTGAATGTATCCAGTCTGTCACTCGATTCAATATCGCTTTGAGACTGTTTGGAGATGTCGAAAAATTCATTTGATCTTGATTATGATTTCGTATCTATATCATACTACAATTCGTTCTAAGATGTACGCATTATCTCGTAACGAGATAATAAAGTTTATTCGAAATGAGAAAAAATGATTCTGGTTCGATATTGCATCGAATATCGATATTAATTGGAAAAACATTGCGATATCGATGTGATAAATATTTAAACATGTTATTAAATGTTATTTTACGAAATATTTAATATTAGTAGTGATAAAGCAACGAGATCGTACTGAAATTACTAATCAGCAATATCAAATATAAAACTCTATATAATTCGTGGGTATTGATTTCGACTTGTTTTTTCTATTACGTACAAAATTTAGGCAAATTGCTTTTGTAATTTTAGGTCTTTATCAACCACTTTTTAGTATAAAAAAATATATTCACTTACACAATTAGTTTTCCAAAAACTGTAAACGCAATTTTTCTACTAATTGCCTAGACTAATTATAATATAACTGTAAATGCTAATATTTTGTTAAATTTTTAAGATATTTGAATCTAAACTCGAAATTCTTTGATATTTTTTAGACTAATTTTGGATGTTTTTTTTAGCATTTTGAATCTAATAATAAATAAGAAAACTTGTAGTTATACAAAGCATAGTTAAGACTGAATATCAAAGTTACTAACATTCTATTCATCGATTAGAATTTTTCAAATATGTCCTATCAACATAATTTCTTATAAATTTTACTTATAAATTACTGAAAATTAGCAGTTTTTACCAAAATATTCCTCAAAAAGTCTACGTTATAAGAAAAAACATTTTTTAGAATGTAATGAGTAATGATATTTCTAGAATACAGTCACTTTTTATTGAAAAATATATATGAAAGAGTACCAAAATTATGTTCAGAGAGCATATTTAAAAAAACATAATTTTTATTACTATAATTATAATGATTTAGTACATTGTATGTGCCAATCATTTTGTAGTCGTAATCAACTACATCAATTTTGCTATTTTACTCAGCGGTAGTGCACGCGTGCTCAAATTGTTGGCTGCCTCATCAGCATATTTTAGGGTATAATTGGCGCATGGTTTTACATATATTATGTAGGCATAATGAATAATGTTTGTCTGGCCGTAATAGTGGCAACAACAAAACGAACAAACAACAACAACTAGAAATCAATTACGCACATAATGCACTGCAGTGTTCGTCTATAATATGTGTAAAATTAGGCACATAAAATTGGCTAAAATTGTCAGGTAAATTAGGCAGACCGCACATGCACTTGGATGACATGAATTAGGCATTATTATATTTTGGTGTATTTTCGGGAAAATGTATTTTGTAAATATTTTTTTTATAAATTTGGATATTTGACAGGGTCAAAGCAGTTTAGAAACAGACAAGGACAGTGATTGTATTAAAAGCTGCATATTTTCTATCCTTTCTTAATATATTCCGTGAATCTGCCATTAAAATACCACAAAATTTTTCAACATGCTGTGTTTTTGCCTGAGATATGCTTCAAATTTTCGAGAAAAATGCCAGAAATTATATCTCAAGATCCCTAGATATAATTTGTGACAGGGTCAAAGCAGTTTAGAAATAAATTTTTCCAAAGATTTCAAGTAGACAAAGCAAGCAGGAGTGTGCATCAAAAACTGTCTGCATTCTACCGGTTTTTAAAATATGCTGTGAATCTGTTTTTAAAATTACAAAAATTTCATAATCTGTCATATACTTTCCACAAACTTCCAATTATGTGTGTGTTTGCCAGAAATATTCCTGAAAAATGCCAAAAATTTGGTCACAATGGATATGCTATCAAATCGTTATCGAAAACCCTCTTTTATTTGGTAGGTACGTGGTTTTTCAAATGGGACGCTACAAAAGTAGAGCGACAGTGACAGCAAACGACGCCATATTTCTTGCCGCTCTTTTGACATTTCTCTTCAGTAAGGTTTGCCATTTCATGAAAGATATACGAGCCAACAACGAGTCGAAATTATTAAAATTTACTACCTCAACGTTAAGAGCGCTACGTCCAATTTATGGGCGTCATAATCGTCCTAGCAGATCAACAATTGAGCGTCTAGTGTAAAAATTTGAATCCACAGGCACAGTACAAAATGTTCCCGTGTCATTGAGACAAAGAAGTGCCCGTAGTGTCGAGAATATTGCTACCGCTGAGGCTTCAGTTGAAGAAAGCCTAAATGTTTCTCTCACACGTCGTTCTCAAGCGTTGGGCATTTCTGTGACGTCCTTGTGGCGAATTTTGCGAAAAGATCTTGGCCTAAATCCTTACAAAATCAAATTGACGCAATAACTGAAGCTGATTGACCACCAGAAGCGTCGTATGTTCGTGAATTGGGCTGAGCAACAACTTGAAAATGATCGGATCGGATTTCCATCGAAAAATCATCTTCAGTGATGAGGCTCATTTCTGGCTGAATGGCTTCGTCAATAAACAAAATATGCGTTATTGGTCAGACAGCAATCCACACGTACTCCATGAGTCATCATTGCATCCCGAAAAAATTACGGTTTGGTGCGGTTTATGGGCCGGCGGCGTCATTGGGCCGTACTTCTTCCGTGATGATCAAGACCGGCACGTTACTGTGAATGGGAATCGCTACCGTTCAATGATAACCGAATATTTTTGGCCCCAATTGGATGATATGGACTTGGAGGACATGTGGTTCCAACAGGACGGCGCCACAAGCCACACAGCGAATGCCACAATCAATTTATTGGAAACCATGTTTGGAGAACGTGTTTTCTCACGACGGTCGTGCGATTTGAGGCCGTTAGACTATTTCCTGTGGGGCTACGTCAAGTCTATGGTCTATGCCAACAAGCCAGCGACGATTGATGAACTTCGTACGAATATCGAACGTGAAATTGCAGCAGTATCGGCCGATTTATGCTTGAAAACCGTCGAAAATTGGGTTCAGCGTCTGGACTTCTGCAAGCGTGCCCGTGGTGGCCATGCAAAAGAAATCGAGTTCCATACATAATGGCATCGAACGTACTTTTACAGGAATAAAGAATTTCATTGATATCCAAAACCGTTTTTGTTTTATTTTGTAGCGCTGTTATTGAAAACCCTTTATTTATTATTTTTTTGTTGTCAAAAAATAATTATTTATAATTTTTTTTAATTTCATATAAAAAATAATCATTATATTATTGAATAGTGAAAAATTAACGTCAAATAGTCTATGGAGCACACAATTAAGTCATATATAGCGTATTTAAAAATGCATACAAGGCACATCTGTGGCAAAACAAATGCCTGATGAATTCATGCTCAAACTAAATGAGTTTGACTGCGCTGAAGTGGTCCTTATCCTTGCCCTAGATTTTCTAAGTAATAATTTAGCACAACACTACAACAACAAAAACAATACAACCAACGAACTACAAACACCACATGAAAATCTCAACAATTAGGCATAGGTTGGGTATATGTTCTAAAAGCAGAAAAGCGAAAATATTTTAAATTTTTAAACACATTTTTCTGTAGCTGCAAGGCATAAACATACAGAAGTAAGACATATATATATCATAATATACAGAAACATAATGTAGACTATATCATGTTTATTCAAGATTATTTTTTACTCTTTGTTAGGTAACGGTGACAAAAAAAGAAGAAAAAAAAACCACATATAGTAAAGAGTTATTATTGTTGTCGTTGCCTTACCGTTTTTAGTTTTAGTTGTTGTTGTAATTATAATAGACCAGATAGAAAAAACAATACTAAAAATAGGTTGTATCATGTTTGAATTCTTTGGATCAAATGAATTCGCAGTCTTAATATCGGTGATACAGTTGGCGCGAGTGCAAAACATAAGTTTTTCAATAATATGTTGTGACATAATTGGACCATATGCATTTTTGTCGATATAAACATAAAATTTGTCTGTCATAAACATGACCATGAGATATGGCTAGTAGAGACGGTTTAAATACTATTGCTTTAATGTTTTTCTCCTATAATAAATGTCTCACTATGTGGCATATTAAAACTTAAACACGAATAGAAACATGTTTGTTGTGTGTGTCTTTTGCGAGTTTACATTATGAAATTTATGGTACAACAACATATTGTATTAAAAATTTGAATATTATTAAACTAATGGTATACTCAGAAAAAATCATATAAATTCATATTAAAATTTATCAATAGGACAATAGTAAAAAAATATATATTTTAATACAACCTCAAAAATAATTTAATTGTATTTTGTATTATTAAATGGGATTAACCGATTAAATTAATAGTTTATCCAATTGAATAATTTCAATAGTCAAAACTACTCAGTTTATGCTTTTATTTCTGAGTGTATGCATTCTATTGACTAATTTTAATACTATAAATAATTGTTTTTCCACTGAAATACTATTAATTTACTATGTTAGTATCATTTAAGATAAACATCAATTTGATCTGATCATTTTTGTGGATTTTACTATTTTACTATATATCTCAATTGTATCTCAATTGTATCGAAATAATGATATTAAGGACTTTCACTGAATTGTTTTAAAAAGTTTTGTTTAACTTTATCTATATATATAAAACTCTTGGTCCGTCTGTCTGTGTGTCTGTCTGTCTGTTTGTTCCAGTATCACGTCTAAACCGCTGAACAGAATTCACTGAAATTTTGCACTAGGATACTATGGAGTCCGGAGGGTGACATAGGCCATATATGTGTGGGATTCGACTACGGGGCGTGGTACCTCCCATACAACCTAAACTTTCAACGCGTTATAATTTAGGACTTACACCAGCTAAGAAGATAAAACAAAAAACTCAAATACAAAAAAAAAATTACAAAAGCAAAAACACACAAATACAAAAGTAAAAGCACAAAACAAAAGCAAAAGCACAAAAACAAGAGCAAAATCAAAAACATAACAGCAAGAGTAAAACCAAAAAAGAAAATTAAAAAAACAATACAAAATTAAAATCAAAAAAACAAAACACAAAATGACAAAAACAATAGCAAAAATACAAAAACACAAAAAGAAAAGCAAAAACATGAAATCAAACAAACTAATAAAATCAAAAACAGAAAAATAAAAGCAAAAACGTAAACAAAGCAACTACACAAATCAAAAGCAAAATCACAAAAACAAAAGCAAAACACAAAAACAAAAAACAATAGCAAAACACAAACAAAATCCAAAACACAAAAGCAAAAACAAAACCAAAAACACAAAACAATAGCAAAACACAAAAACAAAAAATTAAAAAAAAAGCAAAATAAAACTCACAAAAACAAAAAAAAAAAATCAAAAACACTGAAAAAAAGAAAATACACAAAAACAATAAACAATAGCAAAACACAAACAAAAACACAAAAGCAAAAACAAGAGCAAAAACTCAAAAGCAAAAGTAAAAAACACATGGACAAAAGAAAAAGCAAAAACACAAAAACAAAAGTAAAAACAAAAGTAAAAACAAAAGCAAAAGCATAATTTATGAAAATAATATATTCAAAAATAATATAATTAATATTTATTCAGAGTTATGGTAAATCTCTGGTTTTAAAATAAATAATATAATAAAAGAAATCCGTTGCGCAGCTCATGTACAAAATATTATAAATAATAAAAATGTTGTTCGTATTAATAAAATCACTCCATATCTTTGCATTCACAAAATATGTGCACGAGTCGTGTACGGATCCAGCTACTTAAAAATAAAATTTCACTAAAACTTTTAAATTTACTAGAAATTTCTTTATATTATTATTATATTTTCTTAAATTAAATTGAACTTTCTGAATTCTAAGGTTCTTATAAATCTAAGAAATTTTGCTTTGAAAACATTTACACAAGTATTGGCATTAATTATTACAGATCTGAATAACTTCGATATTTTTAACTGGGTCTTACTTCGAGTTACTTTGGCGTACACAAATACCAACTCACTCACACCCACTCACACATACTAACATTACAATGGCCAATTGTCCATGCGAAAGACAAATACGAACACACACACACACATAGCATCGCAGCATCGCGTTAACAATGAAAGAAAAGCTACCATAAAGTTAGCTATAAAACGAAAAGCGAGGCTAGTTTGCAATGCTGAATGTTTTTTTTTTTTTTTTGGTTTTGCTTTCTCTTCACTGCTTGCAATTCTTGGCATTTCACTTTTTTCATCACTTGTTTATTTTCTGCGTTCGTATTGTTGTCTTTGTGCTTTAAAGCAAGTGCAGCTTTTTGCTGCAATGCTTTGCAAAGTAATGATTGTTTGTTTTCATTTTTTTTCCTGTTTGAAGTTATTTTTGCACAAGATTTTGTAATTTGTTGCTAATTAACACCAATGCGCATTGCACAGATATGCAGCATTTTTGTTGGAAAATACATTAAATAATTTTGTGCTGCTGCTTTGTTGTGTGCTTTAAAGCTTTTTATAATTTTTTACTATATATTTGATAATATCAAATTATAAATAAAAAATGTGTCTAAAAATATTATGCTGTTTAAATTCAAAAAAGCTTCTTAGAAGACTGCTAAAGTTTAAGAAATTTCATTTGAAACTAGTTATATAAAACGTAACCTACAAACCATTTGACGATAGTTTTAAAATTTTGTATAATAATGATAAATTTTCTATATAAAATTTGTGTAAATATTTGAAAATTTTAGACAAAAAAAAATATATATATATATAAATAAAATAAAAAAAAAAAATTGAAAAAATATCGAAAAATAATTCTAAAAAAAAATTCTAAAAAAAAATGTTTTTCTAAAACAAAAACTTCTTCGATATCATCTTGATATGTATTATGAAAACAATCAACACCCTAAACCATATTAAGAGAGAGCAACATAACGAAACGATATCGTTTAGACGCTAAAATTGTCGTTTTCGATATTCTATAATGATACGAAAACGATAGAACTTTCGTTGAAAACAAATCTAAGGACTGTGCATGATAAATAATGTGATGGACAATTTTTCATCACATTATTTACTACATCTTTAAAAAAAACCAGTTGGGAAGGTTATATCACATGGGAAATTTTAAAGTACGTGTAATTATGATAGTTAGGATTATCAAAATTATAGTCGGTCTAAGCCGACTATAAATACCCTACACATATGTGTGGTTACCATTCAAAGTGATATATAGGTCACCAGGGTATACGAATCCTGAAAATAACTACAAACATTCAATCGCTGAAGAATTTCCATTCATTTGATACCCATATTTACAAATGGGTGGGTGTACCGAATTTCGATTTTTTTTTTTGTGAACCACAAGTCTTTTCGCCGGAAAACATGTATTTGAGCATGATGTCAATATATATTTGACCAAAAAAGTTTAACTAAGCACGTATACATAAAAATTGATCTTTATATGTACATTTTATATGAGGTATTTGAACATAAGTGGTCGGATCATAGGTCATAATGGACCGATCTCGCACATACAGCGTAGGTATATTAGTAATCTAAGTTATAAGTTTCATTTATCTAGCTCTTCAATTTTAAAAGTAGTAGGGATTTCAACAGACTGACAGACAGACGGACAGACGGACATCGCTAAATCGACTCAGGAGGTCATGCTGATCAAGAATATATATACTTTTCCATACCGGAGATGCTTCCTTCTGGGTGTTACAAACGGCGTACCAAACTGAATATACCCTTTCCCTCTTAGTGTAGGGTATAAAAATCATTAAAAATTAAAAAATGGTATGTAGAAGGCTGTGAAATAGATGTCAAAAAATTATACACCGAAAAAATATTACTATTACTATTATACTACATTTATGTCTTCGTTTTGAAAAAATGCAGTTCTACTACATTTTGATCGTTTTTTAATACATTTGTATTAATTTGTCTGGATTTTACTACACAATGTATTAGAAATCCGTTTTCTACATATTGCAGAATATGTAGTATTGCAGAGTATGTAGAATATTTTTGGTTTTAAAACTTAGTTGTCAACTCTGCAGTATACAAATATAGCACGCAGCTGCAGATGAGTAGTTTGCTGATGTGTATGTGTAGATTTTTTTTGTGGTTGTGGGTAACAATGTTTAGTTGTATTTGTACTATACAACTAAATTATTTTTCAGATTTATAATCCTTGTATCTTATTTTTGGTAGTAGCCGCGGTAGCTCAGTAGTTAGTGCGTTGGACTGCGAGCCGAAAGGTCCCCGGTTCAAGCCTGGACTGGGGCTAACAACATCTTTTCATAGAAACATTTTTCTATACCGCGCTACCTCTCGGCAGTAAATGGCAAACCTACGAGAGTAAAAAATTGCCTATGAAAAGCTTTCACCCGCCGTTCGGATTCGGCAATAAACTGTAGGTCCCACCACTTTGAGTACAAATATAACACGCACAGCTGAAAATGGTGAGAGAGCTCGGCCTAAGTTCTTATAGAGCTGTAGTGCCAAACTATTATTATTATTATCTTATTTTTGGTATTAAAATATGGTTTTTGTTAGAAAAAAGGATACCATAAAATTAATAGTTTTTACTATTGAAATCAGTCAATAGTATTAACTATTAATTCCATTAAATCCCATTAGCCGCGGTAGCTCAGTCGTTAGTGCATTGGACTGCGAGCCGAAAGGTCCCCGGTTCAAGCCTGGACTTGGGGCTAACAACATCTTTTCATAGAAAACATTTTTCTATACCGCGCTACCTCTCGGCAGTAAATGGCAAATCAAAGAGAGTAAAACTTTGCCTATGAAAAGCTCTCACCCGCCATTCGGATTCTGCAATAAACTGTAGGTCCCACCACTTTGAGTACAAATATAACACGTACAGCTGAAAATGGTGAGAGAGCTCGGCCGAAGTCCTATACAGGACTGTAGCGCCAAACTATTATTATTATCCCATTAAATACTACAAAATACTATAGTTTGTTTGCGTTTGTACGAAAATATGTATTTTTTGAATACTATTAAAACAGTAACTGTTCTATTGACAAATTTTAATGGGATTTTATGAGTTTTATTTTAAATACTACCATGTTACGTGCTTGATTATACTCAACAAAATCAAATAAAATTGCCTAACAACAGATTACATATTTTTCACATAGACTTCAAAAGAAAGTTTTTAAGATTTCATTTTCGATTTCAATTGCAACTTCATTCATCATAAACATAATAACTGCCAATCAAATAAATTCCACGACGTTAAGTACCTGATGCCAACCGAATTTTCGCCGTTGACCGACTTCAAAGAAAAATCAAATTGTTGAATGCAAGATGGCTTTACAAGAAATCATATTGTTTTCGAGGTTAAGAAATTGCAAAGAAATGTAAAAAAATAACGAATTCGTAGAATTTTACGTGCCGCAGTAAATGTGCCATTTCTTGCTGTAATGTTGCGGGTACAGAGCAGCAGCAGCACGTATTGGTTCTGCACCGATTGGCCAAACAAAGTGTTGCATAATAAAATAAATCGACTGAGATGCTAAGAAAACTGCCGCAGAATACCGCAAAAATTGAATTGAAAAAATAAAAAAATGCGGTTTTTATTTAGACATACGCAATATAAAAAAAAAAAACAATCCATCGAAAGGGTTTTAAGTGCCGTATTTTCGTCTGCTTTCATTGGTACTGTCAGAATTTGGGTGGCAAAATGATTTTCTATTTTATTTGTTTTTTTTTTATATGAAAAATTTCACTTATTTCTGGGTCAATTTAACAGTAAGTCATGCATCCTTTTCGTACAGTATTCAATTGAAATTCTGTCGAATTACTCAAACAATATGAAATAAAATGCCAAACAGTATTATTAAAATCATACCAAATCCTTTTCGTACTAAATAATATAAGTGAGTGTATTTTTCTTTTGATTACACTATGTATGTCATACCTGCAAAGAGAAAAAAAAGAAAAAATCATTAGTTTATTAAATAACAAATAATGTGGCATATATTTGTCTAGATATTTTAAGATAAATATTCCAACATTGAAAGCTAAATTGAGTTTAAATATTCCCACATTGAAAATTCAATTCAGTTTGCATATTTTAATTGTACCTATGTCTTATCTCATAGTTTTTTAATTAAAGAAATATAAACAGTAAGTGCTTCTTGTTGTATTTTCATTTAATTAATAGAAGTATTAGATGTTATAGGACGGGAAAGGTTAAAATTAAATAATAACATGGAGTCACAAAAAATTATTTAATATAAACTAATAGCGGAAAAACACATCAAAATTAGTATCTGATACGACTTGGACAAATGATCGAAAATACAATAAAAACTAAATAAAATCAAAAAGGCTTTTGAGTGTAGAAAATGCGATTTTGCAGGTGGATATTGATTAAACAAAACTGTCATTAAAAACATGATTTCACTGCACACAAAAAAAAAATATTCATCAGGAACCAATATTCATCATATTGATGATATTATTCATTGAACTAAAATCGTATTTTTTCATAGTTTTTCATTTTCAGTTTTTTTCCATTTTCCATTCAGTACATTTCCATTACACATTTATTTATTATTGTTATAAGATTAGTGATATTTAAATAAATATTGCTTGATGAACAAAATTCATCAATATGATGTATATTGTTCGTTAATATGATGAAATGGAGTCTTCGCACAATTAACAATTAAATACAATAAATCGTATAAGCATTATAAATACATGAATGAAATTGAATGTTAAAAAATATTGAAAATGAAAAACATTTAAAATATACAATCTTAATTCAATGAATGAATTCATAAATTTAATGAATACTGGTTGTTGATGAAATTTGTTTTGTGTGTGAATTACGCATAATTCTTCACCAACAATGCTTTCACAGAGATAACATAATTCCATGATCCGGATAATTATGATCCGGATAATTCTTTACCGCGACAATTTTCCCAGAGATAAGTTGTCATACTTTTTGATAACTTTTTTCCACATAATTAATTCATTTCCACTCATTATAGAATGAAGACATTCTAAGTGGAATAAAAAAGGAACGCATAGTATAAAATTAATACTGCATAAACTTTAATTTTATTTCATGTGCGGACTCATTTTATATCGTAATCGCAGCTTTTTTATATCGGCCAGTTATAATATTTTTATTTTCTTTTACGGTACAATTTATCGTCAATCTTCTTTATAAAAAAAAATATCCTGTTAAGAATTGACTGAGGGAAGATTTTTGACATGGAAGAATTTGTCTCGGCGACAGAAATAGTTTCGTAGAAGAATTATTATAGCATTCTTCAATGATCGATTAAACTAATTAAAAAGTTAAATTAAATATTAAAGTTTCAGCAACTTTTACATGACCGTTAACGATTCACATACGTATTAGATGGAAGACGTCTTTTTTTTACAGGTCTTCGTTGAACGTTTCGGTCAATTTAAGAAGCCGCAATTAATAAACACGTATATTTCAAAAAATATTTATATATTTTATATTGCTTTAATGCTAAACATATTAGTGTTTATTGTAATTACAATGTTCTAAACTTATTTAGCCCAATCATAAACAAAGCAGAGCAATTTTCTTGTTTCAAATGTCAGATTATCAAATTTTAGTGAATTTTAAATACAGATTTCTGGCAGATGGGGCTGCTTTTGATAGAAACTTCACTTTTGTCTGTTTAAAATATGTCGAAAACTGTTTCCAAACTGCTTGGACTCAACCAAAAATTTTGTCTGTGCCCGACACAAAATTTTGTGTTATTTTACAGTAATATTTACTGCAGACATATGGAAGTTTGTGGGAAGTGTGTGGCAGATTATTAATTGAGAACGAGTATTGTGAACGAGTAGAAAATAAAAAGTTTTTGCGACAAACACCGTCTTTGTCTGTTTGAAATCTTTCGAGAAAAAAAATGTTAAACTGCTATTTCCCTGTTATAAATTTTGTCTCAGGAGGTGCCTAAATTCGGAAATTATGATTTTCTTAAATTATATACACGGTACTTAGTATAATTTATGGGCTGTTTCTATGACTCAAAAAAACTACGAAAATATAAAATAAAAAATGTCTAATTTTGCACCCAGTTTAAGATACAGGGTGTTTAAGAAACGCATATTACTGACATAATCTAGTCAAGAAATTCGTTATAAAGTACAATCCGTTGATAAATAAATACCAATGTTTTACGCTTATTTTAGTCAATTAAATTACCTTTCTAATGGTATATCACATTTTCGAACCCCATCATTTCTTACTTTTTTAAAAAATACTTAAATTTGATATTTACAAAAATAAAAATACTAATTTATAACTTGTCATTGGGTTTCTCAAAATTTCGTTACAAATCACCCCATTATTTTCTAATTTATAATGAAAGACCAGTTCATTCTAAGTATTTGCTAATCTATTACAATGATTTTAAAAAAGTGAGTTATGCTGCATAAATAATTAAACAGTGGTGGTTCTTTTTGCATCTTCGAATGACCCCAAGAATCATAGAATTCGATGAACCAAACACCCTGTATATAGATAACTCTTAAGCAATTATATAATTATGACAAAAAGCTGTAGCATGTTTGACTTAAAACTGATTTTAATATTTATAGCCAACTTGATATTTAAATAAAGGCCATTGCATCAAAGTCAATATATGTGTTTTATTGTACTGACTTTTGGCAATTTGCAATTATGTTGCAAATTATGTTGCAGCTGCAGTGGTTTTTAATATTTAATCAGAAACAACAACGAACCGCAACATGCAGCAGATTGTGTTGTTGACAGACGAGAGGCCTGTTGACGACAACATTTTGGTGGTATTTGAAATGATGAGAACTCTGTGATAGACAGGTTGACAAATATAAGTTGGTTGCTACCTTAAACAAGGCGAAATTGAAATCAATTTGAACAAATATCCCTGGGGCGTACTGAATACTGCAGTAATCGGATTTTCATTAAATATTAATATTGTGCGAAAGGTAGCCATAAAATACTCATATTATTGAATTAAAATTGTTCGTATGGAAAATGCATTTTTCAAAATTTTTTTTTGATATAATTTTATTTTCGTTACTTTTCCTATAATTCAATTTGAAATTAAATATTGCCAAATTGCAAGCGGCTACGGCTGATGTTGCAATTAATCAAATATTTTCCAAGTACTGAACTCTGCACATCACTGCACTTTATTCAAAATTAACTTATAATTCGTATTACGTTTACGTGAACCACTCATACTCAGTAAACCTCTCGGCACTCTATTGGCCATTGCAACAGGAGATTTATTGGCACCTGAAGTGTTTTTTTTTTGCGTTTCATTAAAAGGTCAACATTTTATTTTTTCTGCTATTCCATCTGCTGATCTATCAATAACACCATCGTCGTCGTCATCATCAACAATATTATCTGCAATTGTGATGCCTGAAGTCCTGCACTCGATGTCAATTGCATGATATCCTTTCGCAGAAGTTGGTTCGAATTTGTTACACAGCAGCCCGTGCTACAGATTTTGTAACTGAAAAAATTGGCGTGGTTGACTGGATGCTGTTTGTTAACTTTATTAAATGTTTTTTTTTTCCTGTTCTACCAGTTTAAAATTCGATTTTTGTTTCATTTTAACAAAGTCAAATGTTTTTTTTTGCGCTCATAGTATTTTTTTTTCTTACAGTAAAAATGTGCTTACAGCATGTTGTTGACATTTATTTTGATTGTAGCTTAAAATAATATTTTTCTATTTAAAAAGTCAAATTAAAATGTTTTATTTTTTTTTATATAAAAAATACATCCATTATATTTTATTGCAATGCCGTAATTGTACTACAACAAAATATTTTATATATCTGACACTTTCTGTTTGTTGGTAGTACAAATATTGATGTTAATTTTACGTATGACAGCCACAATTTAAAATTATATTTTTCATATTAATTAATAAACATAAAAGATATGTTTGAACAATAGATACGTTTTCAATGACAATATATGTTTAATTTATGATATTTTTATAATTAAGAGAAACATACATAATGCATAACATTATATAATGATATGCATAACATTATATAATGATATAAACATTATATAATGATATAAATGAGTTTAAACACATATTATAATTACAATAATCATAATAACTAATTATTTTTGTTATTATGAAAACATGTATTTGCTAATGATATTATTATATACAGTATTTCCAATAATCATATTCTCTAATATGTTATCTGTAACATATTGATGTTTAGCGCAATTAAGTTTTATTTTGAAATACTGAAATTGATTCACTTAATATTTCAATTATTATTTAAATTTAAATAATTTAAAAACATACTTTTACTTAATACTCTTGTCAATCACATTATTTCATATCTTGTTTCGTAACATATTTGTGCTCCAAACATATTAGTGAAAAAGTATTATAATTTAATTATAACTTTATTATACAGGATCATCCATGTTAATAGTTCAGAGTGGCATTCTATGATTACTATAAATTTAAATAATTTGAAAGCAAACTTTAACTTAATACTTTTACCAATCACATTATGTCATACCTTGTTTCGTAACATATTTTTGCTCCAAACATATTTGTGGTAAATTATTAAATTTTAATGAAAACTTTATGATACAGGCTATTTGGATCATCCATGTCAATAATTAATGATTTAATAATAATGATAATAATTAATAATAATAATGATTTAAAAAAAATAAGATAATTTAAAAATAAAAAATTATCTCATTTTGCACCCTGTTTAAGATACAGGGTGTTTAAGAAACGCTTATTACAAACATAACCAAGCCAAGAAAATTAGTTATAAAATTTAATCTATTGACAGATGAATACCAATTTTTAATTCATGTTTTAGACAATTAAATTACCTTTCCAATGGTGTATCACATCTCCTAATCGCATGCTTAGTTTTTTTTATGTAGTTTTAAATGTACGTATAGTTGAAATTTACAAAAATTAAAATGCAATTTTTGAGTTTGGTATTGATTTTCTCAAAATTTCGTTAGGGTTTAACACATTTTTTAATTAATAATGATAGAACAAATAATTTCTAGTAATTTTAAACTAATTACATTAATTTTAAACTGTTAAGTAATGCTGCAGAAATAATTAAACAGAGGCGGTTCTTGTGTTTTCGTGGTCTCAAAAACATATTTTAGCTTTTTTTTATTAAACATAGATTTCATAAAGTTGATACTGATAAAACTATATTATATTTAAATATAATAATAATAATAGTTTGGCGCTACAGTCCTGTATAGAACTTCGGCCGAGCTCTCTCACCATTTTGAGCTGTGCGTGTTATATTTGTACTCAAAGTGGTGGGACCTACAGTTTATTGCCGAATCCGAACGGCGGGTGAGAGCTTTTCATAGGCAATGGTTTTACTCTCGTAGGTTTGCCATTTACTGACGAGAGGTAGCGCGGTATAGAAAATGTTTCTATGAAAAGATGTTGTTATCCCCAGTCCAGTCTTGAACCGGGGACCTTTCGGCTCGCAGTCCAACGCACTAACCACTGAGCTACCGCGGCTACTGATCTATCTTAAATATAGTTATATTTAAATTCTATAAATTTAAAAAGTAAAAAAATAAACAATCAGATTTACACTCAAAATAAATAATTTGCTATTAATAGAAACTCTAATTTTTTATGTTTGCTATAAAACTAGTGTGTACAAAAACGAGTCGTGTCCCTGCTATGTACATCGTTAGTGTAGCGAAAATACGCTAGATGGCGTCATAGTCCCAAGGCATTTTAGCACGCTGCAGCTAATGCGTCTATAATTCGTAGACTGTTTTTTGAAAAACAATTGATTAAAACACCAATATTTCTTGCATTTAATGGTGCCATCGTTAGTGAAATATGAATGCACGAGGTGCAGTAGCGCAAATAAAATATAATGTGTAAGTAAAAAATAAAATTAATAATATTTAAAATTGGAATATAAAAAAAGTATAAATATAAAATAAATAATAGCTGCGTTTTTTTCATAATTTTTTGTTACGCATCAAAGCAGTTTTGAAAAAAACGATGTAGCTCAAATGATATGATACACAAACTTTTCCTAGCGACAAGATACAAAACAATCAATCAAGGTTTATGTCTTTGCTACCATTGGACATTTGCCACTGTCATTTATATTGATAAATGTTGTCAGCAATATTCTTGTGTACTTACTAAATACATTTCAAGTGACTAAACAACCCCTTAGGGAAATTGTTTGAAGTTTCACTTTGAGCTGGATAGCTACACCAGAAATCTATCTAGCTCAAATTTGTTTTTGTTTTGCGTATAAAATTTGTTCCGGCTCAAGTTTAAATTATGAACAAAACGCAGCTAATATATACAAAATAATTGTTTTTTATGAATTAACGACGAAAAATCTATTAAAACAGCTAAAATTGTCTAATAGCATAAGAGAAGCTATTTAATACAACAAAGATTCGTTTGCTGTTTCAGCAAAATTCGCCGCCTTTCAGCAACATTTTTTTTGCTATATTAGCAATCTTTTTGTTGCTACTGTTACAGAGTTTTTATTTTGAGTATAATAAAATATAAATTGTACACAATTTTTTTTATTGCTAAACAAAATAACAATAAGTTTTTTTTTTATATTTAAATTTTTTTTAATAAATTTTAAATTGTTATTAAAATAGAAATACTGTCGTTTATTAAAATACGCAAAATATTGCCTAATCAATTATTTATATCATATTAAAATTAAAATTTTTAATTAATTTAAAATAAATGTTTTCAATTATTTACTAAAATATTGTAAACATATAATAAATAAATATTCGTATTAATCAAATTAATACCAACATGTTACAATGAATACCAACATGTTACATAGAACGACGTGCATTTTTAAGTAGATATAAATAATTTAAAATTACCAAAAAGTATAATTTAATTTTAAGTTTACTGAAATCAATTATGAAAAATTAATTTGTTTATTACATTTAAAAAAAAAAGTGTGATTTTTTGAATATTGCAACAGCAGTGTTTAACAATTGCCAACTGTAATTTAATTAATTTGATTTGTTAACCACATAGATATTGATGTATAAATAATTTTTACATTAATTGCATATAATAATACAATAATTAAATAATATAGTGATTTTTTTTGAGGTACTTTTAATGTTGGTACTAACACTACAAAGAATTTAACAAAAAAAAAGTTAGATATTTTTTAATATTGGTTTAACAATTGCCAATTGTAAATTAATAAAATTGACTGCTTTGCCGCATAAAAAATAAATTAATTATATTTATATTAATTGCATTAAAACAATACAATAATTAATTAATACAGTATTATTTTGTGGTGCTTTTAATGCACTTACACTACAAAGAAAGTATTAATTGCTTTTTATAATTTAAAAAAATTTCAATTTAGAGATTTTTAAAATCCAATTAAATTCAATATTAATTGGTCGCCGTAGGTCGCAAATGCAAAAATGTATTCGAAAACATGCCTGAATTCAACTGCCGCCATCTAACACAAATTGATTCAATAATTTTGCAAATTTCCAAAGATGAAAAAATTTTGCAATGTCTGGTGGCAAAAAATATTCGCATAAAAACTGTTTGAAGTTTACGGCTGGCAAAGTTATTTTCTTTTGTATAATTTTAATTTTTATTAAATTTGTTTCAAAACATTTTTGCTTCAGTTTTTTTTGTGCCTTGCATAAAATGTCATAGCCAGGTGTTACTTTTAGCTGCTACATTCATCATAATTGCAGACAATACACAAAGGATAAAGCAGTAAAAGAAACAAAAAAATAGGAAATTTTTTTAAAATTTTAACATTGTAAAAATTGAATGGGAAAACTTCAACAATAACTCGTTAATTGTTATGATATAAATCCTTTAAATGTAGAAAGGGTTGGGACATACTAAGTGGACTGCGTAAAGTTTAAATATCTTGAAGCAGTTAAATTATAAATAAATATAACAGGATGTTAAATACGAAGAAAACTTAGTTTGCAGAATGCTTCAAGGAAGTGAAATTTTACAAATTATATATAAAGGATGTTGAAAACATATTTTTCCGTTTGAAGTTGTTTTCATTTTCGTAAGCTCTGTATTTGTTCGCTTAAATGTTGTCCATCCGCAGAGCACAGCTCTATTTTATGGATCGCATTTATGGGCCGCATTTATTGCTGGGATTATATGGGATGTACATTTTATTGCTGGCATTTAATGCGGAAATAGGCGAAAAAAATAAAATGAAATACGCATGCAATAAAATGGAATTAAAGCCAATATAGACATTTTTGCTACAAAAATAGTATTTAAAAGAAATCACTTAGTCAATCAATTTTTTGAACACTTTGTTCTTGGAACTAACTTCTTATAGAACTTATTATCTTTAAATATAAAAAAATCTTGGTCCGGCCGTTTTACTACAGCACCACGACAAAATCGCAAAACCGAATTGAGTGAAATTTTGCACGAGAATATTATGGAGTTCGTAGGATGACATATATGGCTATATATGGACAGGATTGGACAACGGAACGTTGCGCCACACTTACACCAGCTACGAACATAAAACAAAAAACTCAAATACAAAAAAATATTACGAAAGCAAAAACACAATATACAAAACACAATATACAAAACACAAAAGCAAAAACACAAAAGAACAGCAATATTAAACACACAGAAAAAAAAAAAAAATCAATAACACAAATACAAAACTAAAACAAAACCAGTTGGGAAGGTTAGATCACATGGGAAATTTTAAAGTAGGTGTAATTATGATAGTTAGGATTATCAAAATTATAGTCGGTCTAAGCCGACTATAAATACCCTACACATATGTGTGGTTACCATTCAAAGTGATATATAGGTCACCAGGGTATACGAATCCTGAAAATAACTACAAACATTCAATCGCTGAAGAATTTCCATTCATTTGATACCCATATTTACAAATGGGTAGGTGTACCGAATTTCGTTTTTTTTTTTTGTGAACCACAAGTCTTTTCGCCGGAAAACATTATTATCATGTATTTGAGCATGATGTCAATATATATTTGACCAACAAAGTTTACCTAAGCACGTATACATAAAAATTGATCTTTATATGTACATTTTATATGAGGTATTTGAACATAAGTGGTCGGATCATAGGTCATAATGGACCGATCTCGCCAATTTTTTCGCACATACAGCGTAGGTATATTAGTAATCTAAGTTATAAGTTTCATTTATCTAGCTCTTCAATTTTAAAAGTAGTAGGGATTTCAACAGACGGACAGACAGACGGACAGACGGACATCGCTAAATCGACTCAGGAGGTAATGCTGATCAAGAATATATATACTTTTCCATACCGGAGATGCTTCCTTCTGGGTGTTACAAACGGCGTACCAAACTGAATATACCCTTTCACTCTTAGTGTAGGGTATAAAAGCAACAGAAAAACCAAAATAAAAACAAAAGCAAAAACAAAAAAATGTGCAAAAACACAAAAATGCAAAAACATAACCAAAAGCAGAAAAATCAAAAGCTAATTAACCAATGGATAGACAAAAACAAAAGAATAACACAAAAAATTCAAAATAGAAAAACAAAATCAAACGCAAAAAAAATCAAAATTAAAAATAGAACACAAAATTGAAAGGTTAATAAAAAGCAAAAACGCAAAATCAAAACCAAAACAAAAAAGACAGAAGGAAAATCACAAAAAGAAAAGCAAAAACACATAATTAAATGCACAAATCAAAACAAAAAATAAAAGCAAAGATACAAAAACAAAATAAAAGCATAAATGCTAAAGCAAAATAGTAAAACAAAAATAATATCGCAAAATATAAAAATACAAAAATACAAAACAAAACCAAACAAAAAAAATAGAAAAATAAATCAAAAACACAAAAGCAAACAAAAACAAAAGCAAAAACACAAAAACACAAAAAAAAAACGCGAAAACAAAATCAATAACACCTAAATAAATTTAATAACAAAAGAAAAAACAAAAATGTATAAAGAAAAGCAAAAATACAGAACACAAAAATAACACAGAAAAACTACAATAAGCAGCCCGAGTAAAAAAAAAAAATAATTAAATATAATAACACAATACGAAAATAAAGTGAAATATTTACTGCCTTTACCAATTATTTTATCTATAGTACTCAAGTATGGAGTGAAATAATATTAAACATGTATGGGACCGGAAATTCTTCTAGACTAGACAATTTTTTCTCGAGACACATTTTTTCTGTGACAATTCCTGCAATTCTTTTCGCTAATTATTTCTCAGATAATTCTCCACCTAAAAATTCAAAACCAAAAATTTCTTTATCGGATAATTTTTTGAAGATCTATTCTTTACATCTGAAGTGTGCTAACAATGAACGTAGCTAAAAGTTGTAAAGTAGTCTAAAAATTCTTCTAGCTCATTTATTTCCCGAGACAATTCTTTTCCAAGCAAAACTTCTCATCTTCTAAAATCCTTTTCAGACAATTATTGCTCGAAAAATTCTTGAACTTAAAATTGTCCAATGAATAATTTCTCCCCGGACAATATTATTCAGGTAAATGCTTTACCGTATAATTCTTCGCACGACAATTGTTCTCCAGACAAATTTGTCCATGAGAAATCATTTTGGGAGAATTCATTCCGAGACAAATCTTTATAATAGTTTGTAACAACAATAAAATAAATTAAAATTGAGGAAGAATTAACTTGGGAAAAATTATTTAGGACAAGATTGCCCATTTTTCATTTTTTGACAATTAAAATTATAGGATAAATAATTATTTTAATCGGTAAATGAATGGTTATTGTTATTATATTTCGAGATATTAATGAAAAGAGTACTAAAGTGTTGCCGATTCGTCATATCAAATCAAAACGTTCAAATTACGATACATTTTACACAGGCCAAGACTGCTGTTAAAATTTTAAATTTAAATACTAAATAAATTTTTGAGTAATTTTACAAAAAAAAAATTAACTGAAAAATGCATTTCATAAATTATTTCTGACATAGCAAGTCAATATAGTTACAATAAATATAAAACTGATATTATTGTCAAATGTCAAAAACCCAATTGACACAAATTTCGAAAAACAAACAAAAATTGAATGAATGAATGCACAAAGTCTACAGCAGACTCTCGAATTATTTTCCGTTGATAGGAACAATTGCCACAATTCTAGGCTATACCATTTTCTGTCATTCCATGCCATTTCAATCTAATAACAAAACTTTTGCAAATTACTTCAATTCTCTCCACACAGACGCTGAAGCTTGATGGTAGTTATTAACAGTGTTTGTTGGCCAATTGCCAAAAAGTCGGCAATGCATTTGAGTTTCAACTGTAGCCTATTTCGTGGCGCACAAACCAAGTACGTGCATGTGTTACAAATGACAATACAAATGCACAAAAGTACATCATACAATTGAGAGTGCATTTGTTATATGTGGTTTCGATGGAGGCTTCATTCAGTTGATGGTGTGGCTAATTTCGGCAATTGTTGGAAACTAATTTATTGAGTAGTTAAAAAAAATAATAATAATAAAATTGATATCGTAAAATAATATATAACAATGAAATTTATCATGAATTCGGAAATGACATGGAGATTAAATTTATTAGAAATGATCGATTTGACTGACATTTTACACGTGAATACTATGGAATCTGGAGAGTAATATAGGCTTTATATGGGCGCGATTGGTCAATAAGGCGTGGCACATTCCATATAATCTGAACATTGAAAACGATATAACTCGGCACTAAAACCAGATACGAACGTGAAACAAAAGCTCAAATACAAAAAGAGATAAAATAAAAAAAAAACAAAAAAAAAGACAAAATCAAACACAATCACAAAAAGAAAAGCAAATTAAAGTAAAAACACAAACATAAAATAAAAAATCAATAAATCAAATGCAACAAAAAAGTCAAATAAACGAAATCACAAGATAAATGCTATAGAAAAAAACACAAAAATAAAAACAAAAGTAAAAACAAACATATAAAACAAAAAAGAAAATACAAACGCTAAAAGTGAAGCAAAACAAAAAAAAAAACAAAAGCTAAAACTTAATAGCGGAAAAAATTCTTAAAAAGAAATCAAAATCAAAAACTAATAAAAATAAGCAACTTCAAAAACTAAAAGCAAACAATTTGAAACTCAATAAGAAAATAAAAGAAACAAAACAATAAAATGAAAGCAAATACAAAATTAAATTATAAAAAATAGTAAATATTAAAGCAATAACTAAAGAAAACACATGATAAAAAGAATAGTTTAATAAATAAAAGCAAACATACAAAATACTAAATCAAATAAAAAAAAATCAAACACACAAAATAATAACCAACAACAAAAGTAAGAAATTTAAAACAGCAAAAAAGATTCACAAAAATCTAAACAGAATTCAAAAGATATACACAACAGCAAATGTAAATGCAAAAACAAGAAACAAAATCATAAACAAACACAAAAACAAATAAAACCGCAAATCAAAATGAAAAAAAAACAAAAATATAAAAACAAGGGGATAAATAAACACTGACAACAAAATCTTAAGGATGCCAAATTGAAACCAAGCAAAAACAAAATCAAAGTTAATCACAAAAACCAAAAAACATAAAAGGCAGAACATAAATAAAAATTAAAGCAAAAACTAAAATTCAAACACATAAACAATAACAAACAAAAACAAAATATAAACACAAATTTCACAAAAACAAAATTAAAGTTAATCACAAAAACCAAAAAACCTAAAAGGCAAAAAATAAATTAAAATGAATGCAAAACTAAAATCTAAACACAAAAGCAATAACAAACAAAAAAAAATATTTAAATACAAAAATAAACACAAAATCAAACACAAAATAGCAAATTCTGGCAGTTTTCAGTAATATTTCGGTCATATTTCCGGCAAACACACAAATATATGGAATATTGTGGAATTTTCTTGGCTGATTCATGGCATATTTTGAGTACGGGCAGAAAACAAGCAGCTTGTGATACAAACTTCGCTTTGTTTGTTTAACATATGTCGAAAAAATGTTTTTAATCTAACTTGACCGTGCCAAAAATTTTGTCGGGGGTACGCTAACAAAAAAAAAAAAAAAAGAAAATTTAAGTAATTTTAAATTAATTTTGCAAATTTAACATTTTTTAAAACATTCCAAATCCTTCATCGATATGCCTATTGTAGAGTGACAATCAATACGCGAGCACAGGTCATTGTATTACAATTCAAAATTAGCTTCTATTTTAGTTGCCACTATTTTATGCCACACGGACGTCAGCATCCAACATCCGCATAGTTTCCTGCTGGCCCACAAACAAATGCCAGACGTGTTTTGTCGTCCTCAGTACCAACTGTTATCAGAACCACCACCACCATCATCATCACCACCACCATCACCACAACAATCACGTTCAGCAATTTCAGCCGATGCTGAGAGATGAACATAGGCTTTATCAAGTTGGAATGCTCTTAAAATTCCATTGTTGTCTGCTCCTGTTTGTTCGTGTTTAATGTCATGGGTTTTATTTTATTTTCACTTTTATTTTTTTTATTTCTTTTGTGATTCACATTGTCAGCACAAATCGCTGTATAGTTTGACTTGGTTGTAGTAACTACAATGTGGATGAGCAGCTAATAGAGTTGAAAATAAAACAAAAACAAAATCGTAGAACACTTGTCTAAATATTGAAGAACGAATCATGTTATACATGTCGACTCGAATAGCAATGCGAAATGCCAGTGAGGGAAATAGTAGCTGGAATTTCGGTGATAAGACGGGAAGTGCGTGAATTGTCCGTGACAAATGAAGCCAAAACTGAACTGCTGAAAGATACTCAATTAATCACGTATGTGTTTGCAGGAAATGTGTCAATTGACGCTGATTGTTTGCCAAAGCCAATGTTCTTTGTTTTACTGTGTTTAGATGAGCCCAATTAAAAAAACTTCTTTTTCTGTTTGCCATATATGTTTAGTGAAATGAAAAATCACATCGCAGCAAACCAATCGATATTTTTACGATAACGAAATTCAACTGACATGAGTTATTTGAACATCGACCGATCATGTATATTTTCAATAGCAGTTGGCGCAGATATACATGTAAGCTAACTTCGAAGTTTTATTGATCTAATTCTTCTAGCTTCTCTGTAATCGTGGTTTCAACAGACAGACGGACATCATTAAATCGACTCAGAAAATAACGCTGATCAAGAACACATAAAAAAAATATAACCAGTTCGTAATTTTTCAATTTGTTCATATGTTTATGTTATTTAGAGTCAGTTTAGAGAAAATATAACTTACTTACTTATTTCATAGAAAAAAAAATACATCAATATGATGAAATTCTTCTTAAATATTATGAATTTTTTTACCAACTACCAGATTCGTCTTATTGATAATAATAATATTAGTTTTGCACTACCGTCCTATAAGAACTTAGGCCGAGCCATATATTAAATGACATATCGATGAATGCATTCATTATATAAATGAATGAATACCATCGAACATCATAGTGAAGAATGAAATATTCAATACAATGAATTCATAATCATTATATCTATGAATAATATGCAGTTTTGTTGGAAAATTGTTCATAAAATGTATAAATATATTATTCACACAAAATATTTCAACAAAAATTGTACCAACTACCTGGATTCATCATATTGATGAATTCATTCATTGAATTAAAATCGTATTTTATAAATGTTTTTCAGTTTCCATATTTTTTTAACGTCAAATTTCAAACAAAAATGTTTCTACATTTATGTATTTATAATTCTTATACGAGTTATAATATTTAATTGCTAATTATGAGAAGACTCCATTTCATCATATGTATGAATAAGTGTACATCATATTGATGAATTTTGTTCATCAAACTATATTTATTTAAATATCATAAATGTTATAAGAATTATAAATACGTAAATGTGTAAATGGAGACAAATTTTAATTTGCAATTTTGAAAATAGAAAATATTGAAAATGAAAAAAATTGACAAATTCGATTTTAGTTCATGAAATCATCAATATGATGAATATTGGTTGTTGATGATTTTTTTGTGTATTTAATATGTTGAATATTGTTAAACAAATATATATTTTCAAAATAAATTAATGGATGGACATTTTTTTACAAATTTTTCAAAAAAATTTTAAAATTGTGTTTACAAAAATTTGAAAAAATGTCCTTAAAAAAATATTAAAAATAATTTTCCAAAAAATATTATTCAAATTTAAATTTACCTATTCTTTTTTTTTTTTTTTTGAAAAAAAATATTGAAAATAATTTATTTTTTTCGAAAAAAAATGTCTAAAGAAATTTTGTTCGAAGAAAAAATTTAAAAAATAAATGTAAATTAACCTTTTTTTTTTGTCAAAATTAAATTTTTTTTCGAAAAAAAAAATTGTTCAAAGAAAAAATTATAAAATATGCATTATATAAGAAATAACAATGAGAACTGAGAAATGTGGTAAAAATTTAACGAAATTAAATATTTTAATTGAAATATGGGTTGATGAACAGCTTTCATCAGTATGATGTACATATGATGAAACGTATTATTCATATATACTTCATCATATTGCAGAATGAATTCATTACATTGATGTTTTGTAGTTATGAACATTATGAATCCATCTTCAATACAATGAATCATGGTTTGAAGAACGAAATTCATCAATATGATGATATTTGTAATGTTTCAAAACACCACAACAACAAAAAATGCCTATCAAATATGTGCACCAAATATTCAGAATTAAAAAAAAATACCGACTTTGTCTACCACGGCAATAACTAAAACTGTATTCTCTACTCTTAAATACAGATACACACAGAGAGATCCTCTTTTGGCACGAAAAAGTTAGTTGTAACAGCCAACTTCATTCGATTAAAACGAAATGTCTACCAATTTGTTTTGCGGATATTCGGTTGGCGCTGAAATATTAGCCTATACACACTCCCAATTGTTCAAGAACTTTCTGAAATTAGATGTATTCCAAACTACAACACTTTTTCTTTTAACAATAACAACCGACTAAGCGGTTGAAAGAACCGAATTAGTTGATTTGGCAACGAGTTGGATGGCACAACAAATCTCAATTCTGTGTGTATTACAAATATATTTGTAATACAATCGTCTGGCATGACATGAAAACATTATTTAAAACGTATTATTTTTCTCTTGTGGTTCTTAAAATTCGTTTTGCAATACATCGCACTGAATGGAAAACACCACAAAAGCCACAGACTTGCTCTTGCATTTCTTTGCATGTTACTATGTTGTTTGTTTGTTTGTTTTTTTTTGTTGGTTCAATTTCCACTGCTTTTGAATTTCAAAAACAGCTACATAAATCGGAAACATTTTTTTTTGCTTTTGAAAAATTCTTTTCATATAAAATTCGAGTTATCTGGTTTAATTACAAAATGGTAACTTCATCATTTTGTGTTAACCTAACCTCAGAGTGAACTTAAACGAACTTCTGGTCTGGCAATTTCCGGTTTTTCGGTTGTGTATGTTTTTTAGCGTCCCGCCGTAAATACAGACGTTATTTACCTGGCTGGCTTAGTACAGTTTTGGCGGCATTTGTGAGATTTCGAGTTATTTGTATGCGTGTGAGGCGTATGTGTTGTAGGCAGCTGTATCTGTATCTGTATCTGTTGATGTGTTTGTATGTGTTTGTCTCTTCCTATCTGTCTGTCTGTCTGTCAACTGCTATCTGCAGTGTCAATGTCTGCACCCAAAACCACAGCACAAAAATCAGATTTCAATTAGCAGTGCATATGTTCGTATTACACAGAGAGAAAAACTTGATTGTAAATATCATTTTCAAGAGATTTGTGTTTTGTTATGTTTGTGACAAACAGCAACATAATTGTAACAATTATGTGTGAGAGGATGATGATGCACACAATCATATTCCCCTGACAAACATTTGGCACGGTCGAAGCAGTTTAGAAACATTATTTTGATATATTTCAAACGGACAAAGCGAGGTTTGTATCACAACCTGCCTGTTTTCTGTCCGTTTCCAAAATATGCAGCGAATCTGCCATTCAAATTTCACAAAATTGTACAAACACTTGTACAAAATATTCCATTTATCTGTGTGTTTGTCCAAAATATGCCGGAAATATTCCTGAAAAATGTCAGACATTTTGTCTCGTGTTGCCAATCACTTTAATTGTGGGAAGCGTATGACAGATTACCAAATATTATGGAATTTTAATGGCAGATACGTCGCATACGGGCAGAAAACATACCGCTTGTGATACGTACTCGGTTGACAGTTTTTATGTCGAACACATATTTCTGACAAAAATTTTGTCTGTGGGACCCGAGACAAAATGTATGTAATTTTTCTGCAATATTTGAGACATATTTGCGGCAAACACACATGCATTTGACAGTTTTTGAGTAGTGTATGTGAGATTATCAAAATGTAAGGAATTATAAAGACAGATTCTCGGCATTTTTTGGGAATACGCAGAAAACAGACTACTTTTGATAAATACTTTGAAAATTGTTTATCAAATGTTTCTAAACTGCTTTGAACCTGCCAACAATTTTATCATGGGAAAGGTTATTTGTAAAAATTAAAGATTTCATATCGAGGACTACATACTGAAATCTTCTGAAAGAAATACAATTTTAACTAGGTCAGACCAAATTTTACTTTCATGTCGGATATATATTTCGATTTTATGTATATACTCCACTCTACTTTCGACAGGTCAACACAATAATTTACCAAATTTAAATTATAGACCCTCAACCTTAGTGATCGTGGCAGCATAGAAAGTATGCTGCATAAAAAGTCTGCAGCGCCATTTGTGACAATTTAGCTTGTAATCGAATCAAAGTGCAGACGGGCGTTGACAACTTTAATGACATTAGAGGTTGGTTGTCCATCTGTCTGGCAGGATGCTCGATACAGCGACAGGATGTTGGAATTTGCTACCATGATAGCTTTATTGCTTTATTGACTCGTTGATCATTGATTGAGGGGTGTTGATTGCGCAAATTGTTGTTGACTTTGGAATTGTCGACCATGGAACGCAAATTAAATTTTGAAATCAAAACTATTTCCCGTGTCAAAGTTTAACTGTGGCCCACTAAATTCGATGAAAACAAATAGAATTTTGTAGCGCATTAATTTAGCACATAAAAATTGATGGCAGTACATTAATTTAAGTGCAGCGCTGTGTATATTATATGCAACTGCTTATTATATATATTTATACTATATAGGTTCTTACAGACTCTGTACACAAATAGCTGCTTAATGTCAACACAAGTGCAGACGATTATTCAGAGCTGGTAGACAGACTGACGGATGAACGGACGGACGCAGGGCGACGACGGAGACATGCTGAGATTTGCGCTCGAAATAAATTGACGACAAGTGCACGCGAATGAGCAAAGAAATCCGTTGACAATGAGCGAATGAAAAATGAGCTACGGTGGCGCAAGGATTATTCGTTGATGCGGTGCATAGTTTGGGCCCCTTGGCCCCCCTTAAATGATCCATTTAGCATTTGTCAATGTCAGGCACAAGAGTTTCTTAAATTTGTGCAGCATACACATTTTGCGCATACATTTTGTGTATTTTTCACAAAAATTATTGAAAATCTTTTTTGTTCTATAAAATATAAATAAAAAAGTGGTATAAAATACATTAATTAAGTGTCTTCAAAACTGCATCTTAATTATGTGATTTGATATATGAGTTGGTGTCGTTGATACCTTATTTATGTGACCTACATACTTTTGAGGTATTTTTATTCATTATATAATTTAACTAGGTGGATCCGTGCACGATTCGTGCCAAGATTTTGTAAATGCAAGGATATGGAGTGATTTTATTAATATAAAGAACATTTTTATTATTTATATCTTCTCCGTAAAACGCTTTCCCGTAGAATTCTTCCCGGTAAAATTCTTTCCCGTAGAATTCTTTCCCGTAGAGTTTTTCCCAGTAGAATTTTTAGTGTGGTTTATTTTATTGTGGTGAGTTTTAGTGAGGTGAGTTTTAGTGTGGTGAGTTTTAGTGTGGTGAGATTTAGTGTGGTGAGTTTCATTGTGGTGAGTTTTAATGTGGTGTGGTTTCTTTTGCATATTTTTTTTTTGTATTTGAGTTTTTTGTTTCATCTTTTTAGCTTGTGTATGTGCTGAGTTATGCCGTTTGGAATGTTTAGTTTGAATAGGAGGTACCACGCCCCTTTGTCCAATTGCGCTCATATATAGCCTAGACACCCTCCGGACTCCATAGTATCCGGTTACAAAATTTCAGTTATATCGGTTCTGCGGTTTAGACGTGATGCTGGAACAAACAGACAGACAGATCGACCGACAGACGGACCAAGAGTTTTATATATATAGATAGGTAATACTTTTTATACTATAACATATGCTGTTCTATATTATTGACTATACTAACTAATATCAATTGCACTATATTTGTATCAACCCTACATTTATTGCTTTTTCCGGAATATATTCGGCATATTTCAAAAAAAAAAAAACATTATTACCTATTAGGAAATTCCCCTTTTAGAGTAGACAGATCATGTCCAAATCATATTCTTTATGTTCGGAACTGATCGTATTAAGTAAAGTAATAAAGTCTATGAACCCTATTATACCCTATTATGTTTTGTTTTTTAGTAGTTTGTGTGAAGCGTATAGCAGTTTATTAAATTTTCTAAAATTTTAAAGATTTCCGTTATATTTTTAGATTGTCCAATTTTTATATAATATAAAAGAATTCGGTAAAAACTTTATTAAAAGATACTTAGAGTCAACTAAAAAGTTTTACTATTTTATACTATTTTTAGTATAGTTGAATATTTGTATTTTATACAGGGTGTTTGCTCAATAATTCGGGAGGTCATTCTATGACTCAAAAAAAATAAGAAAATATTAAATAAAAAAATGTCTAATTTTACACCCAGTTTAAGATACAGGGTGTTTACGAAACGCATATTACTGACACAACCTAGTCAAGAAAATTGGTTTTAAAGTATAATCTGTTGATAAATAAATATGAACTTTTCACTCTTGTTATAAACAATTAAATTACCTTTCTAATGGTATGCCACATCTTCGAACCCCACATTTCTTCCTTTTTAAAAAATTATGTCAAGTTGAAGTTTAAAAAAAAAAAATACAAATTTTGATATTGTCAAAATTTCGTTATGGAACACCCCATTTGTTATAATTTATCATAATATACCAGTTCAATCCTTGTACTTTCTGCACATACATTTATCAACAGATTATACTATATAACCGATTTTCTTGACTATATTAAATTGGGTGCAAAATTAGACATTTTTTTATTTAATATTTTACTATATTTTTGAGTCATAGAAAGAACCCTTGAATTATTGATATCGATGAACCAAACACCCTGTAAATTAATATATCGTAATATTTTATAAAATGTTTTATATATTTTTGAGTACAACACTAGCCTACTAAATGACAACAAATTTCCTATAAACATCCCATACCTCATTTATATATAATTCTTATTCAACATAAAAGAATATTGCTCTTTGTTACTTTTTTTTGTGATACCTAAGAACATAGTTTCTGCATATCAAGATTAAAATCGCGAATATTGTCTGTAATAGTCCAAATTAACAACAGTTATACGAAGATGTGTTCTTTAAATTTTGGGAAGAAACCAGCAACAACATTTTTGATATCTAAGACATTAACTTCTGTATTATCAAGAATAATTTCTCTTTCTTAATTTCTTAGTTTCTTAAAATCTAGAATGTTTCCGTTTGGTTGAATATCACTCGGTGTATTTCTTGATACCTTATGGATTTTAGAACTATTTTCATTATAGGAAAAAATAAAATTATATAAAAATTATGTATGGGATGCACATAGGAAAAATCGTCTTGTGTAGTATAATGTGTACTATATTTTATACCAATTGTGTACATTATTTTATATATTTTATATACATTATTTTATATACTATTTTTTCTACTATATTTTCTACTATATTTTATACTATATTTTATACTATATTTTATACTATATTTTATACTATATTTTATACTATAGTTTATACTATATTTTATACTATATTTTATACTATATTTTATACTATATTTTATACTATATTTTATACTATATTTTATACTATAGTACATACTCTTTTTTATACTATATTTTATACTATTGTAGTTTAGACAAGAAGTACATTTAGAAAATGCTTCTGTAAATGAAGTCAACCAAACGTATTTGCCCAATAAAGAGTTTATCAAAATATTACGTACCCAAATTTAATTTTCTTTTAAAATATTTGTTTTTTTTTTGTACTACTTAATTCTCCAATTTTTCAGAGCATACCTAAAAAGAAAATAAAAGATTCGACCCACATTGAAAGCTCGAGTGCAATGTGAATTTTATGTTGAAAATCTTCAATACTTAGCAAATAAATGCACACACACACACAAACATATGAATGTACTTCTGAAGCCAAAGCCCTAAGATCTATAATAAACATGTTTTAAGTTTGGCCCAAAGCACGTTTTATCATTTTAGCAAAGATGATAAAACGGAAAAGCAATGCAAGAAATTGCAATGGATGAAGTTTGTTGGCAAAGGGCGGCATAAATACGAAAATAGTTGAACAGGAAAATAAGAGCAATCGAATTATGTGGAAAAATTGAGCTCAAAGTATTTGGTTGTTAAATCAAGAGGACAAAATAAAAAAAATAAAAAAAATCTTATTGAATTTATCAAATATATTTTATTAAAAAAGTATTATTAAATATTTAATTAAATATGTTAGCGATATGGTATTCTATGTTTAGTTATTTAAATATTGATAGTCTTTAATATTTAAATTAATCGAAAAATGCCAGTTCATTTGTGATTTTGTACTGCTTTAATAAATTGTTATACACCACATCTGAAATTCTGTGTTATATGTTTAACCTTTGTCCTATAAATATAAATAAATTTTATATAAAAGAAACCACAATGTCTTCTGGCTGCTGGCACTGCGACGAAATCGCAGTAATACGAAAAACTCCCTGTGCGTAAAGATTCATTAAGCATGAAATTGATACGGTGTTAAAAGAAATTGATAATGCATGTCACAGCCCGTCGGAAATTGTAAAATACTGTTGGTAGTGGGCGAACGCTGAGTTATCAATAAAGTGATTGTTGAATTCGTGTATAATAAAAAGACAATGTTATTGTGAATTGTTTTTTTTTTGTTACTATATGTATTAGACATCTGCACAAATGTATTTGAACTTGCTTCTGCAAAATATACACTACTGCACTCTAAAGTATTGAGTGAGTTTTGCAATGGCAGTCTTGAGTATTATAGTGACTTAGGCTCTCCAACGACTTCACTTCAAGCAGTATTTGTTTAATTGGTGTCAAGTAATGTCAAATCAATTTTTACTCAAGACATTCAGTGTTTTGAAAAACAAAACCAAATGACACTAATGTCGCTGTAAATTCAAAAAGTACAGCGAGTGAGCACAACGAATAATGAATGAGAAAACGAACATTGAAAACAACAACAAATCTGCCGCTCGGTTGAAAAACTATATTACCAACAAATTTTTTTGAAAAAATTAAATATGAAAAATATTTGGATCGATAAATATAAAACTTAATATAAACCATTAACATATCGTCACTATCATGCTAAAGGGGCGAATGAGTAATTTTTGACATTTTCGTTTTTTTTTTTGCATTTTTGAATGTAGTTTTTCCTCAAGTATAATAATATAATATAATAGTTTGGCGCTACAGCCCTGTACAGAACTTCGGCCGAGCTCTCTCACCAGAGCTTTTCATAGGCAATGGTTTTACACTCGTAGGTTTGCCATTTACTGATGATAGGTAGCGCGGTATAGAAAAATGTTTCTATAAAAAGATGTTGTTAGCCCCAGTCCAGGCTTGAACCGGGGACCTTTCGACTAGCAGTCCAACGCACTAACCACTGAGCTACCGCGGCTCAAGTATATTGTGCCAAAATCGTGTGTGGTTTTCTTGGTTATTTCTAGCCACAAAAGACAAAACCAAAAGGTCGATTTCGAAAAATTGAAAATCTTGTCATGCTAAAAGGGCGAATCGTTTCGTTTTTTTGCCATAACTTTTTATTAGTATAAGATAAAATAGTGGTGTAAAGGCATTAATTGTTTGTAATCAAAGCACCTATCGATCATAATTATTTTTAAATATTTTGAATTTTTATCATTTGCAAAAAAATGTTTGGCACATTATTTTTAAATATTGATGCCAATCGATTTAAAATCAAACAATTAATACCATTACATAACTATTTTATCTTGCACAAATAAAGAGTTATAGCAAAAAACGAAGAAATTTGAAAATCTTGTCAGGGAAGATAAATACTTTAAACTTTTAAATATAGTTTTTTTATTTTTTGTGAAAACCTAATCTTCAAATTTTAAATTATTAAACCTCCCAGACAACAAAAAATGCATACTAAAATTATTAGAAGCAAAAGTTTTTAGCTGCCAAAGAAATATTGTCGTTACAACAGCAATAACAATAACAACAAGAACATCATCATCATCAGCAATAACAATAACAACAACAACATCATCATTACCAGCAACTTAAATAACGCCACAAACTAAAAAAGTAACAACAACAAAACATGTCCTGCGGTGTCACGTCACAGCCAACAAAGTTTTGACGCAACTTCTTTGGCACAACGTTTGTTTTCCCATCACGTCTAAGAAAGCACGACAGCGCCTTAGACCCGATAGTTCCCGCATCATACAGGCAGGCAGGCAGTCAGGCGCAGCCCTACCAGTCAGTCAATCCCATCTCCGGAACCCCAAACACGAAGCATTTCGACCATATCCTGCGGATCACTTGCTGTCAGAACATAGCAGAAAACAAAGCAATTTTGACAGACACAATGAACGGTGCTGCTACTGCGTCTGTTTTACATGCAGCTGTCATTTTCATGTCAAAACAAAAAAATAAAAAAATGATTGCAAAAATAAAACAGTAAAAGAAACAAAATAAAAATGGTGTTTCTAAGCACTTTGAAGCCAAAAAATCACTAAAGTTAGGAGGCAGCAGTAGCAGCAGCCAAGAACATTTATCTTACGTTCAATGGGGAAAACTGCGTAAATCTTGCGACAGCTCTGTAACTGACAGAAGAACGAAGAGACCGACAAAAATAGCAAAAACGACATGCAAAATATTGAAATCAGAAATCTAAAAAACAAAAACAATAATAAATAGTAACATAAGACAAATTTTAAATTCGAAAAATTACCAAGTAACTCATTGGATCTGGATGGTCTGGATAAATAGATTAATTGCACCGAATTTAAATCGATACGTAAAATGATTAATTGCAATAAATGAAAATAAATTATCATTATATATTTCCGTTTGATTGTAGAGAATATCAGTGTTGTTTGGACATTGATATCAGCTTTACTTTATTGAAAGTTGACAGCAGACGATAGATAGTCCCATTTTTTGTTCATTGTTTACGAAACAACGTTTGGAATTTGGAAACAAACTACGAAAACCAACAGCACAAATTCAACTCACACGTAGTTGTTACAAAGCCGTCGCCTGTCGTGTCGTGGCACTTAAGGGCGCCATTTTGTTTTTTTTTTTGTTTGGTTTTTGTTTTTTGCATTGTGTGCGAAACAACTGTTACTCTTAGTTAGCAAAAAGTTAGTTCCGTTGGTATGTTTTACATGCGTGTGTGAGTGGCTCTATGACAGGGTGGGCCTGTAAGGTTGCCAGGGGCAAAGTTTGGCAGACGGTGGCTTAGTTTTAAGCAAGAGTGTCAGGCACAGCATGTGGCAGAATTTGACAGGACAAGTTTCTTTTTTGTTGTTGTTTTGTTCTGCATATTTTTTAACAAGCATCGCTTTTTTTTATATTTAAACAACGCGTCTCTTTTCACAGAGTGGTAAAGTAGTTTTGTAGGGTTCCTTTTTTTTTTCAAGTACGATATCTCTAAAGTTTACCTTACAGTTTGTGTAGTTTTCAGTTAATGTTTATATTTGCTACATTCGTGTTTTTGACAGGTTAGCCAAACAAATTTGTAAATAACCTGTGCTATAATTTCTAGCGGCATAAAATTATAGTGTTTATACAAAGAGAAATTTATGTAGTATTTATTTTGAAAAAAAAATATATATATATTTGCTTGCTTTAAGCGCATTTGTATTTATTTGACTAGATTTTACTACACAATGTATTAAAAACTCATTTTCTATCTATTGTGGAAAGTGTAGTATGTTGTTGTTCTCTGATTTCTATAGTTTTTTGACGATCGTGTATACCCAAGAAAACTCAAGCAACGTAAAGTATAATACGTTAAAGTCAAATACAAAGTATACAAAGTAGGGTATACAAATTGAATAAAGTAAGTAATGTAGTAGTAATATTTGTTTAAAAAAATATATATTTTCTTGCTTTAAGTGCATTTGTATGTATTTGACTTGATACACAATATATTAAAAACTCATTTTCTCATTGTAGACGCGGTAGCTTAGTGGTTAGTGCGTTGGACTGCGAGCCGAATGGTCCCCGGTTCAAGTCTGGACTGGGGCTAACAACATCTTTTCATAGAAACATTTTTCTATACCGCGCTACCTCTCGTCAGTAAATGGCAAACCTACGAGAGTAAAACAATTGCCTATGAAAAAGCTCTCACCCGCCGTTCGGATTCGGCAATAAACTGTAGGTCCCACCACTTTGAGTACAAATATAACACGCACAGCTCTAAATGGTGAGAGAGCTCGGTCTAAGTTCATATAGGACTGTAGTGCCAAACTATTATATTATAATTATTTTCTACCTATTGTAGAAAGTGTAGTTGTAATATTTGTTTTGAAAAAAAATGTTGTTCTTGCTTTAAGCGCATTTATATTTATTGGACTATATTTTACTACACAATGTATTAAAAACTTATTTTCTACCTATTGTAGAAAGTGTAGTATGTTTTCTGAGTTCTTTAGTTTTTTGAAGATCGTATATAACCATGCAAACTCAGCAACTGAAAATATTGTGTTAAAGTTAAATACAAAGATTTTTTCTGTGAACGTACATGTTATTTAATTTTTTGTGTATTATGCATATATGGTACAAGTGAGAATCACTTAAATGCTGATATTGGTTAGACAGACTTTAAACAGTATTTATGGTTTTTGAGTTGTTAAATAAATACAGAATCCATTAAAAATGTATACAGTTGCAGTATTTGTTTTCAAAATATATGATACTTAAAAAATACAGAATGTAGTAAAAATAATTAATTTATAGTTAGTTCTTTATATATTTGTGAAGTTTAAAATGAATTTATTTTCTACATATTTTTGGAAGTTTAAAATAAAATGTTATCATTTTTAATCAAAATGCAGTAAATTTAGGAATTTTTTAAAACAAAAACAGCTACATGATGAAAGAATATATTCGCATTTGAACATAAATCCAATATATATTGCTCATTTACATCAAGAGTATCATAAATGAGTGATATATAAGTTAAAGTTTTTTTTTTGTATTTTTTAATACAGATATTTTTTCGCTGTAAGATGCCCATAGGAAAAATTATATAGAGTAGTGTATTTATTGATAAGTATTTCTGCAACATATCCTTAGTATTAGACAGCACAACAAAAAAATTATCTGCGATCTAAGTATGATTTTCCGATGGATGTCATGGCTGCAATAAATAATAGGTACACCTTAAAATTCATATTTTTTGCGTTTGACTGGTCCTAACTTTGGTTAGATCAATCCAATTTTTATATGATATATTTCGAAATATTATGAGAAGTATTATCAATGAAATACAGATGAAATGAGATCGAAAACTTAAATCGGTGAAAGACCAAAATATATAGGAAAACACAAGTCCCATATATTTGTATTACGTAATAAATTAAAAACTTGAAGCAATCTGAAAAAACTGAGTATGAAGTCGTGATTAGAGTCTTGGAGTCCATCGGAAAATCATACTAAGATGGTAGATAAATAAAAAAAGTCTTCCATTTGTTGTCTAGTGTTATTAAACATGTTAGAATTATATAATAAAATACCTTACTTGATGATTATTTAAATAACCACACATGAGCACATGATCAAAGTACATACCTGCAATGAAAAGAAAACAATAAATATGTTAATAAAGACTGCATTAAAAGAAAACAACATAAACATTTATTAAAATGAATTAATCATAAAATAACGAAAAACACATTTTGCTTTAAGCGTAGCAACAGCAATTATGCGACTGTCACACATTTAATTATCCAATTAAAGCACAAGTTGGAGTTTTTTTTTAAATGAATTTTGATTTTTTTTAATAATATATATGAAATTAAACAAAATATACAGCCATTTTCATGAAAATAAAATAAATATTTTTCAACACTGTTTTACGTATGCAGCAAAATTAGCCCAACGAGAATTGCTGGACAGGGCAGGACAGGACAGAAGAACGCAATAAATAATGACATTCTTTACTTTTATTTTACTGCTGGTAACACTGCGCCCAACTGACTAGCTACGTGCGCTGCCAACGAAGACATATTGCGCCATCAGTTGTTGGCTCGTTTATTCGTTAGTTCTCGTTTATTTTGTAGCTGTTTATGCTGTTTATGTTTTTATTTTGCGGTCGCATTCTCATGTCTGCTGTCTCGCTCTCTTGAGAGCTTTGAGATTATATGTTGTTGTCAACGCATCGACATGTTGTTGGAATCACTATAATGCCGGTTGTCTCTGTGTTCGTTGTTAACATCGTTGGCGTTCGTTTGTCTTGGAAGCGCTTTCTTCGTTGCTGCCACCATTATTGTCGTTGACAGCGTCCTGTGCGCGGCAGGCACTCGTTGCTCTTCGGTGCGTTACTCGTTATTGTGATTCATGTAAATCGTACGCGTTGTGTTTATTTTGTTATCGTGGATTTTTACTCGTATTATATGTGTGCGCGCTCGTTTGTCATTTGTGGCTGCCCTTTGCGATTCAACAATGTTTTCAACGTGGACTTTCTTGATGTTGGTGTTGTGGTATAGATTCCATGCTGTTTATTTATATATTTAGTAAATTACTTATTTTTATTTATTTATAATTTAATTAATATATTTCTTATTTCATATATATTATCATAGTTTTTTCTTTTTTTAATAATTATTTTAATAAAATTTATATTTTATTTTTTGTAATTTTATCAATTTTTAAAGTTTTTCTATATTTTTTTATTATTGTTTTTTAATTATAATTTTTTTTATATAAAATTTAAATTTTATAATGTTAAATAAACTAAAGTCTACTTTTAATTTTATGCTTTATTTGCTGTGATGCAGTTTCTTCTTATTAATATTTTTTTACATTTTTCCTAAAATTCATATCTTATTTTTCCATTTCGTTTCATTCTAATTGTCTCCCTTCACTTCTAAAACTTGTTCATTAACACTCCTTCTTTTCTATATTTTTTTCACTTCTCTGTTAGTTAGTTATTGTACTGTTCCTTCTATATTTTTCATTCCTACCATATTTTCAGTTCGTTCTTATACCCAGAAAGAAATTTCATCAAATCCGATTAAAATTGGTGAATAGGACAATGATTGATTTAATAGTATACAAAAAATAAATCATTGCATATAAAATCAATGGCAATGTCATGGTGTTTTCTAGTATTTAATGGTATTTTTCGATTAAAATAATAATTTATCCTATTGACTATTTTTAATAGTAAAAAACTATTTTTTATATAGTATTTTTTTCTGGGTGTACGTCATTCTCTAGTGCCTGTTTCTTCTATTTCTACTGTTCTTTCTATATCTTTTTTTTTTTTTGTTTTTCTACTGTTCCTTTTGTTCCTTTCGTTCCTTTTGTTCCTTTTGTTCCTTTTGTTCCCTTTGTTCCTTTTGTTCCTTTTGTTCCTTTTTTGTTCCTTTTGTTCCTTTTGTTCCTTTTGTTCCTTTTGTTCCTTTTGTTTCTTTTGTTCCTTTTGTTCCTTTTGTTCCCTTTGTTCCTTTTGTTCCTTTTGTTCCTTTTGTTCCTTTTGTTCCTTTTGTTCCTTTTGTTCCTTTTGTTCCTTTTGTTCCTTTTGTTCCTTTTGTTCCTTTTGTTCCTTTTGTTCCTTTTGTTCCTTATGTTCTTTTGTTCCTTTTGTTCCTTTTGTTCCTTTTTTTTTTGTTTCTTTTGTTCCTTTTGTTCCTTTTGTTCATTTTGTTCATTTTGTTCCTTTTGTTCCTTTTGTTCCTTTTGTTCCTTTTGTTCCTTTTGTTCCTTTTGTTCCTTTTGTTCCTTTTGTTCCTTTTGTTCCTTTTGTTCCTTTTGTTCCTTTTGTTCCTTTTGTTCCTTTTGTACCTTTTGTTCCTTTTGTTCCTTTTGTTCCTTTTGTTCCTTATGTTCTTTTGTTCCTTTTGTTCCTTTTGTTCCTTTTTTTTTTGTTTCTTTTGTTCCTTTTGTTCCTTTTGTTCATTTTGTTCATTTTGTTCATTTTGTTCCTTTTGTTCCTTTTGTTCCTTTTGTTCCTTTTGTTCCTTTTGTTCCTTATGTTCTTTTGTTCCTTTTGTTCCTTTTTTTTTTGTTTCTTTTGTTCCTTTTGTTCCTTTTGTTCATTTTGTTCATTTTGTTCCTTTTGTTCCTTTTGTTCCTTTTGTTCCTTTTGTTCCTTTTGTTCCTTTTGTTCCTTTTGTTCCTTTTGTTCCTTTTGTTCCTTTTGTTCCTTTTGTTCCTTTTGTTCCTTTTGTTCCTTTTGTACCTTTTGTTCCTTTTGTTCCTTTTGTTCCTTTTGTTCCTTTTGTTCCTTTTGTTCCTTTTGTTCCTTTTGTTCCTTTTGTTCCTTTTGTTCCTTTTGTTCCTTTTGTTCCTTTTGTTCCTTTTGTTCCTTTTGTTCCTTCTGCTCCTTCTGTCTCCTTATATTTGTTTTATTTGGTCTCTTTCTATTTATTTTTTCTTTCTTATACTGTTTTTCTACTGTTCCTTCTATATCTTCCATTCCTATTACATCTTCTGTTCCTTCTTACGTCGTTCTCGAACAGAGGTTCTGTTCCTTCTTTTCCTTCTGTTTCTACTGTTCCATCGTTTCCTTCTGTTCTTTCGGTTTTTTCCTTATGTTAATTCTGTATTTTCAGTTTCTTTTGTTTCTTCCTTGTCTTACTTGTGTTCCTTGTCTTCCTTGTCTTCCTTGTCTTCCTTTTCTTCCTTGTCTTCCTTGTCTTCCTTGTCTTCCTTGTCTTCCTTGTCTTCCTTGTCTTCCTTGTCTTCCTTGTCTTCCATGTCTTCCTTGTCTTCCATGTCTTCCATGTCTTCCTTGTCTTCCTTGTCTTCCTTGTCTTCCTTGTCTTCCTTGTCTTCCTTGTCTTCCTTGTCTTCCTTGTCTTCCTTGTCTTCCTTGTCTCCTTGTCTTCCTTGTCTTCCTTGTCTTCCTTGTCTTCCTTGTCTTCCTTGTCTTCCTTGTCTTCCTTGTCTTCCTTGTCTTCCTTGTCTTCCTTGTCTTCCTTGTCTTCCTTGTCTTCCTTGTCTTCCTTGTCTTCCTTGTCTTCCTTGTCTTCCTTGTCTTCCTTGTCTTCCTTGTCTTCCTTGTCTTCCTTGTCTTCCTTGTCTTCCTTGTCTTCCTTGTCTTCCTTGTCTTCCTTGTCTTCCTTGTCTTCCTTGTCTTCCTTGTCTTCCTTGTCTTCCTTGTCTTCCTTGTCTTCCTTGTCTTCCTTGTCTTCCTTGTCTTCCTTGTCTTCCTTGTCTTCCTTGTCTTCATTGTCTTCCTTGTCTTCCTTGTCTTCCTTGTCTTCCTTGTCTTCCTTGTCTTCCTTGTCTTCCTTGTCTTCCTTGTCTTCCTTGTCTTCCTTGTCTTCCTTGTCTTCCTTGTCTTCCTTGTCTTCCTTGTCTTCCTTGTCTTCCTTGTCTTCCTTGTCTTCCTTGTCTTCCTTGTCTTCCTTGTCTTCCTTGTCTTCCTTGTCTTCCTTGTCTTCATTGTCTTCCTTGTCTTCCTTGTCTTCATTGTCTTCCTTGTCTTCCTTGTCTTCCTTGTCTTCCTTGTCTTCCTTGTCTTCCTTGTCTTCCTTGTCTTCCTTGTCTTCCTTGTCTTCCTTGTCTTCCTTGTCTTCCTTGTCTTCCTTGTCTTCCTTGTCTTCCTTGTCTTCTTTGTCTTCCTTGTCTTCCTTGTCTTCCTTGTCGTCCTTGTCTTCCTTGTCTTCCTTGTCTTCCTTGTCTTCCTTGTCTTCCTTGTCTTCCTTGTCTTCCTTGTCTTTCTTGTCTTCCTTGTCTTCCTTGTCTTCCTTGTCTTCTGTGACTTTCTTCCCTTTAGTTTCTGCATTATCATCTATCTCAGTCAGTGAATCTAATATATTTTTTTTTATTATTTATTTCATTTCATGAATATTTTTTTACATATTTAATTTTTATCCTCTATTCATGTATCTGAATTTTTTCTGCATTTTTTTTTATTAAATTCTCTTTCTTCGTATCTTTACGACCACAAGAAGTACGCCCAAAAATTAAATTTTTGCTAGTGCTTAAAGGACTAATGCAATTTTAATTTATGCATTATTTTATGACATTATAAAAGTCTGCTTAATTTCCTGTTTATTTTCATTCCCTGTCGATAAAAGAAAAGTTTTCTGCCTTCTGAAAGAAAAAACAACGAGTAACGTTGCATGCGTATCCTTTACACAGATCCTTTGCATGCCATCCATATATATTGTAATGCCACTCAGCACATAATGAATGACACAAAGTCACACACTTGAGCATGTTTACTTGAACTTTTTCACTATGAAACCTCTTTTGGAGTATATAGAGACCGACAACAATATTTACGCCTGGTCAGGATACCAAACTCCGTGTTATCCTGCACGTATTTTTAATGCTATAATGAAGTGTATGTGGCTTAGTATTTATTTTTGTGGTAACACGTATTGACTTTGCGCTGGTCTTAAGGAAACCAAACAATTTTTTTTTTGTTGGCTTTTTTCCCTTCTTTCTTAATTATATGCTGCTTAATTATTCAAAGCATTTTAAGCTGATGTAGAAGACGGCATTATACGAGAAGCGGCGATAAGCAAGATGAAACAACACAGTTCTGATAATATTATAGATTTTCATTTAGATTATCGCAGACTGTATTATGTGAAGTGTTTTTTAATATTTGCAGTTTAAAAAGGTTGTAAAATAAAACCTTAACTGATTTAAATAATTTTAACACCGACTGAAGATTATTTATCATTTTAAGAGAGACAATATACCTTAAAATAAATACATATTTTTTAGATTTGCATTTAAAAGCGAATGTTTTACTTTTTACTAAATTGATATCGTAGGTTTTTGTAAGGAAACAATAACATATATCGACTGCGATTCTGTACATAAGTTTACTACATTTATATTGAAACTAACTACATTTTGTAGTTACTTAAACTTCTAGAAATATGTAGAAAAACTACTACAACTGCATTTATTTTTATTATGGGGTGTTTAATGCTCACATTTAAATAATTGAAACAAACAATGATTAAAGATGAATATATCAGAAACCGTATACTTTATATTGAATGTCATACAAAGCACTATCCGCAGAATTAGAATTTTCGTATGTTGAATACTGAAATTTTAAAGTTTTTAAATTTCCCAAAAGGTTACACTCAAAAATCAATGTGACAAAAAAAAATGCAAAAATGCTCATGCGCTACACCCAAAAAGAAGAAATCTCATAGAAAATGTTATTGTAAAACTTTGTCGTGTTGCGGTTGACTGATTGCAGAAAGCGAAATTGAAATGTATATGCTGTATAGAGACCGAGAGACAGAGAGACAGACAGACAGACATACCAACAAGAGTCACTCTGACTACCAAATAGTGTTGCCAGGCACAGTCATGCATATCAAATGAAAGTCCTTGCGCCGCATATCAAGCGCAAAATCTCACCCAGTTCATTTATGCGACGCGCATAAAAGTATGCAACACATGCAATGCGAAACGCCTAGGGAATGCAATTAATTTTGCAAAAAGCTAAAGTTTCGTCAATGTACTTTACGTACAAAGTATTAGTATTAATAAATGCATAAAAAATACCTATGTAAATATTAAAATAAAACAGACTTTAGTCAATAGTTGGTGTAGCATAGATTGGTGCGTGCAACAAAATTTGCAATTTTAATTTACAATTTTCGCTAAAATGTTTTTAATTAATTATGTACTAAAATCTAAATGAAAAAAATCAATATGGTTCACATAACAGCTAAATTAGTTTTAGTAAAATTTGCTTAATTTTCAGCTATTTATTTTATATTTAAATATTTATTATTATTATTATTATTAAACGTGTACATTGTACGTACATATTTTATATAGCATCTAAAAATAAAAATGTACAACGTAAATGCATCGCCATCGTTAGTCGAAAGCTGCATTGTGCTTTAAGCTCTTTGTGCTGTCATCCATTTTAAAAGTACCGTTGGCAGTATGTGTTGATCTTCAAAAGTATTGCCTAAATTTAGGCGAAATTGCAGTTGTATTTTTAAGTCGTTCTCAACGACTACTTAAAATCAAAATATTTAGTACTGTTGAAAAATAGTTTTATAAAAATCTTAGTTTAAACTATGCTCTGCATAACTGTAAACATTTTTTTTATTTATTAAATGTTCCGAAATACTAAAAAAATCAGCCAAAAATAGTCCACACACAAAAGTATAATTTTTCGATTTTAGAATCAAATATCTTAAAAATATATCGGCATATTAGTATTTGATGATATACTTTATTTAGTCTTGACAATTGCAAGAAAAATTACGTTTACAGTTTGTTGAAAAAATAGTTTTTTGAAGGACTGCATTTTTTTGTGTCTAAAAAGTGCATGAAAAGAACTTAAAAGTACGTTAGCAGTTTTTTTATTTTAAATGTTACGTATTAGATAAAAACTAAGTTTGCAGTCAAAATCGGCAATCGTGAATTATATAGAATTCATTTTGTTAAAATCAAACATTATTTCTCATTGTTTTGAGTAGTGTATTTAATTTTAAATGTTTTAATTGCTACTTATCATTTATTGCACGAATTCTTTAATATATCATTAATTCTGTGAAATTAAATTGTTTTTGATTTGATTATGCGAAAAGCCTTGTAATCATTTATTCGTGGATATATATTTAATAGGATTGTACACACCTTTATAACGTCGTGTGCTTGGGCACAAACAAGTACATGAAGTGATAGTTAAATTATTGGAAAACATATCGAACATCCCATGCTATACGTTGCTATACGTTGACTTAACATGTCTTTAATGTTAGAACATTTTTGAATTCTGTATGCCTGAATTTATCTCCTATCAATCTCTAATTTCAAAACTTGAAATAGATATTTGATTTAGTAAACTTAGCAAGTTAGGAAATTAATGAAATTTGTAAGATTCTAAGTAGACTAAGCAATTTTTGGTTTTTAATAAAAATGCTATTAAAATGTTGGGGTAAATAGTATAAATTAAAATTGAAAAATTATTGTTGAAATTATTATTTTATATTTTAATTGGTAATTATAAAAAATTATAAAAAAACTATTTAAATTTAAACAACAACAAAAAAATTGTGTAACCGATTCTATCAATAAAATATACATAGTACTATTTTATACGCGTGACAACATTTTTGACATATTTCAGAAATATTTCCGGCTAACACACAGATATCATATTTTTATTGGCAATTTAGAGGAAAATTTCCAGCATATTATAGGACCGAGCTAAAAAGAGGCAGCTTTTGATATTAGCAATGCATTTGACTGTTTAAAATTTAACGAAAATATGTTTATTGCATTTTGCAATGACATTCTACTGTGTTATAGTGAAGTATCTCCAACGACTACACTTCATTGCAGTATTTGTTTCATTTGTGTTTAATAGTGTCAAGACATTTGTTTTTTTAAGACATTCATTGTCTTGAAAAACAAAACCAAATGACACTACTTTCGCTGCAAATGCGGTAAGTGCAGTGAGTGAGCGCAACGGGTAACGAGTGAGACGACAAATATTGAAAACCAACAATAGATCTACCGCTCGGCGTACGAGGGCAGTAATGTTGTTGTCGGTGTTTATGTGTTTAAAAATTACAACAAACACTATTATTTGAAAAAAAAAATTTAAAAATAATGTTGTACGACAAAAACAAATAAATAAATAAAAAACCAATTTTTTTTGAAATAAAAATTAAATAATAATAATAAATTAAAACCTTAATACAAACTATTATACGTATGCTTTTCTTAAACCTTTGATTTTTCTATATTTTAATATTAATGAAAATTCCCAAGAGTAAGAATGATCAAACAAATTTAAAAAAAAAACTGAGTACTCAGTGTCATAAGCAGTTCATTTCAGGGTTTGCATTTTTATTGCACATCATTATAGACCTCTTCACTACAACTAAGTCTTGTTTGTGTTTTGTTTTGACACTATTTGCGCTTTGTTGTTGTGAGCAACACATTCATTTGAATTTTAAGCATAGAGTCGGCGACAGTACAAATGTAGTTTCAAATGCAATTTGTGTAGATGTGTAATATGTATTACATTTTAAACAAAATATTTAATATTTTTTTAAATAAGCATTTGTTTAGAATTGCTTACATTGTAAATTTATTATTCGTCAAATTTAATGCTTTTGTATTTGGAACTATGTAAATAATTGCTCAAAAATTAATATTTAATTATTACAAATTAGTCGAATAATAGTGTTTTCGAATAAATACATTTGTCTATATATATAAAACTCATTTTCCGTTTGTTTGTGCGCTATGCAAACGCACACCTGTGCACGGATTTTCTTAAAATTTGGAATATATATCCTACAGACCCAGAAGAAGGTCACTACATAGTTTTCGTTGACCACGCCCACTTTTACGCCGAATTTTATTGTTGGTGTATTACTCAGATTCATAGCAAAACCACTAAATGTATTTTTCTGATAATTTGCATTACTATGCTATAAAGTCCATGATTAGATTGGGCAAAGGGGAGTGGAACCTCACATAGAACCCAAAAATTCAGTGCGCTATATCTCAGCCCTAATTATATCGATTTCAACTAAACTTTAAAATTGGATGTTACTCATCTTACTTAAACTCACCACACTAAAACTCACTACGCCAAAACTCACCACACCGAAACTCACCATACTTAAACTCACCACACTAAAACTCACCACACTAAATTAATCACACTAAAACTCACCACACTAAAACTTCTACAGGATAAACACTACGGGGAAGAATTGTACGGGGAAGACTGAGTCGTGCACGGGTTCATCTAGTATTATATAAATTATTAAAAACAACTTCAATTAGTATTCCCAATAATCACTGTCACATGCAGTGCATGTTTTCATATTTATTGAGGTGTAATTATTGATTAATAGGAATTTTGTATGGCAAACGTATTATTCGTTTCTTAAATTACACAACCATTTAAACAGTAGACACTACACAGAGGGAAAAATCTATTTTACAAGCATCTAATTATGTTTGTAATAATATTTTTTGAATTACTAGGCTTTTAAAATAAATATGTTTATAATATTTATATGACCATAATCAAAAGTTGATTGTCTACTCGAGCATGACAATCTAGAAACATTTCTGATGATTGCATAATTTATTACGACAATTATATTAGAATTTTATTATTCATATAATCTATGAATTGCTTTGAATGATTTTTAAAAAATACACAAATATAATGCATGCATTTATTTTGTAACTTTACGAAAGTTCATTCGTACGAAATTTTTCGAGGATCATTTTCACGAATAGTTCCTTCAAATATACCAACACTTTCGTGTATTTCATGCATGTTTTATTTGCAGTGTAGTATTTTATTAACTAGAATTTCAAAATACTAAGAAATCGACTTGATATAAAATTAATTGCTTTTAGCAGAAACAATACACAATGCATTAAATGTGTCAATGTAATGAATTTTGATGAAAACCACCCATAGGTCTTGAGTAGACGTTGCGGAATGACATTTTTGACATTCCACCCACATGTACACAAATCATTTATAGTAGACCATTGTTCATATATCGTCGTTGTAGAACTAAAAGTCACCAAATACATTTTTATGAAAATATAAATTTCCAAGTTTGTTGATTTTTAATATAAAAAGTAATTGATATATTTTTAAAGTTGAAATGCCAATTGACAGATTTACATTCTCTTATTGTTTGGTACAAATTTTGAGCTCATTGTTAAGAAATTGTCAGATATATAAAGATTTTTGTAAATTAATAATTGGAATTTTGAAAATGTAATTGGTGACTGTTAGTTCTACAACGACGATATATAAACAAACATATGTGCATTGTGCCTGTCAGTAATTAGTTTAATTAAACGAAATAAGTTGAGTAATTTTATCGCTCATTTTAAAATTAAAAAAAAGGAATTAGTGGGAAACATAAACGTGGCTTAAAAAAATAAATTAATCGTGTGTAAAATATTATATTGTTATCAATTGAATTAAATAAATTTTAAAAAATATGATACACATATAATTGAAAAATATTCCTGTAATTAAATGATTTACATATTAACATTGTTTAGTATATTTTCCAATAGACACCGAGAAATTACTAGTAATTATAAATGATCGTTGTATTTTTAATTTATGAAAACCCACATCATAAACTGGTCATGGCTAAGACTACCGTAATCGTACTGCTTTTGGAAAGACAGTCCTCCTTTTTCAAAGGTTTTCCACCTAAAAAATACTCAAAATCAAATTTGTCCAACTATTATGATTTACTAAAAAATCAAATTGATTCGTATTTTCTAATTTCAGATTCGCGTTAATATGACGAAATTTAATTTTAAAAAATTTATTATTTCAACATTTCCAGTATCCCATACGTCTCTTCTATGTACAGCATATTTGATGTACAAAATCTTAAAATGAATGTTATTGTCATCATAAAGCATTATTTTGATTATTAAATTTATGTATTTAGCTTGGTTTATTATTTACTCTTGTCATATTTCAAAAGTTGATTGATGTACATATAATTGATGAACAAATTCATAATGTTAATGCAATATTTTATTGATAAAGTATTGAATAATAATTATTCAATTCGTTTAGTTAAGCTTTGTTTGAAAACTATTCTTGTTATCTTATTATTTTATTGTTGTACATAATATTGATATATAAATTCATAAAATAAATGTATATTTTTCATAAAGCATCGTTGTGATTATTTGGTTTATTTATTTAGATTTGCTTGGACAGTTTGCAGTCATTATAGTTTCCAAAAGCGTATTATAGTTGTAAAGAATTGATGAAAAATTCATAATTTTAATGTATTTATTTGTAGAATGCATTATTTAAGTATTTATTGCATAAAATAAACACATATAAACAAACATGAAATTGAGTCATTGCTGTTAGTTCTTGAATAATAACATAGAATTCTATAAAAAAAGAACCAAAGTTAAATTAATTATTAAAGCTGTAATAAATTTGCTATAAAGCTATATCTACAACTTCTACTTTTAAATGTATCAACACAAAACAGATGTGAAGAAAATAAAGAAATTATAGCAAAGTTCAAATTTTGTAAAAAAATACATAAAAAGTTAAACAATTTATGAGGAATTCGTATGATTAGTTGTGGGCGATTTCAAGTTGCTGCGGTTTGCAGCAGATGTTGTTTTAGTTGTTGCTTTGCTGTTGTTTGCGGCAATGATGATGATGTTATAACTAACGATGACAATGTCCCCCCACACATTTAGTCACTCACGCATGCACATGTGCTAAAATGAAGTTTAACTTTTGTTTTTATGTTTATCAACAATTATAGTTTGTTTAAGATGTGGGGTAAGTAGTATAATGGAAGACAGAGAAGATGATATACATTGTAGCTAAGAAATATTGTTTCGACGGGAATTGAATTTAAGTGGGGTTATGTTGGCAATTTATTAAGTAGCACAAACTAATCATCTAAGTAGTTTACATGTTGTGTGATGTGTAATGACAGTGACAGCGATGCAACAAGTGTTTGTTTTCTTTAGAATGCTAATAAATTAATTTATTACATTGAATATATTTCAGTTGTATGATTTTAATGACAGACATAGCTTAAAACAGATATTAACCAGAAATATTTTATAATAATAATAACGATTAATTAGTAATAACGATTAAATAGTAGTATGATATGTTTATTAAAATGTTGTAAAGTATGATGTACAATTCATCAATATGATGAACGTTTCATCAATGTGATGAACAATTCATTAGTATTATGAACGTTTTAAAAATTTGATATATAATTTCATAAAACGATAAATGTGATTCATCAATATGATGAACGCTTCATCAATATGATGAACGTTTCAGAAATTTAATAAATAATTTAATAATACCATGAATATGGTTTTTTCAATATGATAAACGATTTACCAATTTAATGAATAATTGTAATATTTGATTTAAACATTTTTATATTATGTTCTCCATTCAACAAACACAAATAAATTTAATAAGTCAATTGTGTGAAATGCTTATTCAAATGATGAATAACATGATGAAACATTCATTCACATGATGAACGAATCATCTACATGATGAACGATTCATCTACATGATGAACAATTCTTTAATATAATGAACGTTTATGTAATTTGATAAATAATCACAAAATATAATGAATGAAATTCATCAATATGATAAATGATTAATCAATACTATGTACAATTCATCAACATTATAAACAATCAATATTTACTATTATCACCCTATTACTATTTATTACGCACAAGAAAAATTCATCAATATGATATAGATTTATCAATATGTTGAATATATACATAATAAAATATTCATTAATATAATGAAAGATTCATAAATATGATGAACGTTGAATGAATTTGATGAACATTGAAGAATATGATGTAGGATACATAAATAATAAAAAAAAAGAAATTTAAAACTGTATATATATTATATTTGCATGGTATCATAAGCTACATGTAGCCAATTGCTTTAATTCAAAACTTCACTCAATAATTAACTATGCCTGAAAAAATACAACAACTCATAACAGTGACGGCAACAAATTAAAAGTTAATTTATTCCGGTTATGCTTGGCAAATTAAGGCTGCGTGCATTACGGAAATTAACTGAGCAAAAAACATGTATAGAAACTGAAAAATACAATATAAAAAATAAAAATAAAAAAAAAATAAACAATAAAAATATTAAAAAAAAAATTTTTAAAAAATATTGTTATGCATTTGCCATATATATAGACATGCTAACTCATTTTCCATAGTCAGCAAAAATTTGTTTTTATTCATGTTTTATTATTAATTTTATTTTAGTTTTTTTGCACCTGTTGTTTACTGTATTTTTAATTTGAAAAAAAAATTAAAGAAAAGTTTTAACGCAGAAACAGCGTGAGTTACTAGTAGTATCTGCGGTAGATGGTTTTCAGTTGTTTGGTGAAAAGATTGCATGCAACATGAATATGTTGCTACTATTGCGTGTCATTTTATAAATTGTATCTATCTATAATAGTTGAAAGGTTTTTTTTATTTAACAAAAACGTTTATTGAAAAACATTTCATTGGTTTAAATTCGGTTTCAATTTGATGACCATTGATTTATTAATTTTTTGAATGCTGCAACTTTTTGTTGTTCGAAGTTTGAAGCAACAATAAATCTATATTTTTGCATTATTAAATATAAATAACAATGTAATATTAAACATAAATATATTGTTATATAAAATATAAATAACAAAACAGAATATCGATTATAAACGTGCAATGAACTAAAAAGTAACAACGAACCGTATTGCGTTGCGGTGAACCAATGTTAATAATGTCGGTACAACAGTATCGGACAACAGAGTCGGTAAAACAGTGCTGGTTATGCAGTCGATATAACAGAGTGGGTTGCTGTCTATGATCAATTAAATAATTAGTAAATCTCATTATCTATATTAATGGATTTCATTATTGATTTCAGTTAATCACAGTTGCTATATTTACCACAAAAATAAATGTTTCTTTCTTATATGGAAAAACAACTCTCCAAAATTCAGCTAGTATTGCATTGCGTTGAACCAATGTCAATAATATCGGTACAACAGTGTCGGTAAAACAGTGATAGTTATGAAGTCGATATAACAGAGTGGGTTGCTGTATATGATCAATTAAATAATTAATAAATCTAATTACTTATATTAATAGATTTGATTATTGATTTCAGTTAATCACAGTTGCTATATTTACCACAGAAATAAATGTTTCTTTCTTATATGGAAAAACAACTCTCCAAAATTCAGCTAGTATTGCATTGCGTTGAACCAATGTCAATAATATCGGTACAATAGTGTCGGTAAAACAGTGTTAGTTATGAAGTCGATATAACAGAGGGGGTTGCTGTCCATGATCAATTAAATAATTAGAAAATCTCATTATCTATATTAATGGATTTCATTATTGATTTCAGTTAATCACAGTTGCTATATTTACCACAGAAATAAATGTTTCTTTCTTATATGGAAAAACAAATCTTCTTATCAGCTGCTAAGTAATAAAACTAATTTTGGTAAAAATTTAAGTCAATGCAAAATAGCTGTTTATGCCGTAATTCGAGTTCGTAAATTTTATAATAATTTTATAATTATAAACTGAATTAAAAAAAAATAATATACACCACAATCAAATATAACAAATCTAAATTCTTTGCATAGTAGACACCACAAATATCTTTTTTGCAATTTTATTGATCTAAAAACAGCTTTCGAAGTTAACTTTATAAAAACGGTGTGTTTTTCATCATAATCTTGCAAAATTTTGGGATTACTACAAAAATGAACTTATATATTTTATATATATTTAATAATACTGACCAAATTTCATGAAATTCGAAGAAAAAAAAAAACTTGAAACCCTGTCGATTTGATGTGAAATTACCTTAAAGTATTATTCCTGAGTTCGGAACCGATTATATTGTGGAGCCTCATATACAAAGTAATTTTTGTAGTGTTTCTGACAGGTTTTTAGTAGTTTTTACCATTTTTACGTACAAAAAAAAAAAAAATAATAAATTATACATGTCAAAACAATAAGAATGTTTGTATTTTTTGTTTTTTATTTTTCATTTTAATAAAAATGCTGTCACTTAAGCGTGGTAATTTTTAAAATTCATGCAATTTTTGAATGAGTTTTTTTTAATTTATTTTTCTTCTGATGGAATTAAAAAAAACAAAGCGTAAAGCTAAATGTAAATTTTGCCTAATTAGTAGAGTGTGCATTAAAATACATAATATGTTTAAAAAATGTAACGTACTAAAAAAAAAATACATGATTTTAATTTTTATATTTAATTGCATAATGTAATATTCTAATGGATTTAAATGTATATTTATAGATGTAGATTATATGACATTTGGCATTTGGGGTTGTTGCTATATGAGCAGAGAGTGTGTCTGAAATCAGCATAACTTATTCTGTTTCATAGCTAATTAACAATTAACGAGCTGACATTAAATTCAATTAAAACAGTCAGGCAGTAGAGAGTAATATATATACAGTGAGAAAAAAATGTGTTAAAATTAAATGAAATTGTTTTAAAATTAAACACAAATGACAATGAAAAATATCTTAAAACAATTTCATTTAAATTTAAAACAATTGTTTTTAACACAAAATTTGAAACAATTTTATTAAACAATTGTTATTAATTGTTTTTTCATTTTAGTAAAATATTAAAAAAATATATATATATTTATTTGTTTGTTTTTTAATTTTTATATATATATATATATTTTTTTATTATTTTATTATAATTTTTCTTTTTAATTATTTCAATTTTCAATAATTGTGTACTTGCTGAATGCAGTAACCTATTTTACCAACAGCCATCATCTTTCAACATAAGTCATGCTTTAGTCCCTCAAAAAGAGGCTATGAATAGGGACAGTGTGACATCGAACACAAAATTTCACTTTAACGCGTTAATGTTGCCCCTAGATGTATGTTTCACATTGTACTTTTCACATTGCATTTCACACCGTAAACGCTGCATACCTTTAGGGGTATGTCACGAAATTTCGATTTTAAAACTAATGTGATTAAATTGAAAACAATTTTGTGTAATTTGAAAAAAAAAAATCGTTTAATTTGAAAAAACTATATTCAATTTCAGTTTTAAACATTTGTTGTTAATTTTAAAGTATGTGTTTTTCTCAGTGATTGTTTACAAATTTTATATGAAATTCGATCGCAATTCGATCGAGAGCCGGCACATGACCGTCAAATCCATTTTTGGTTTTTATAAATTATTAGGAAAATATATACCACAAAGTTGTTAAAGTAATTAGAAAAGTACTATAAAATTTATGGTACAACAACATATTGTATTAATAGTTTTAATATTATTGAACTAATGGTATTCATCCTATTAACCCATTTTAATTGTAAAAATAATAGTTTTTCTGTTGTGTTACTATACCATGTTTGTTCTGATTGTATTACCCAATGAATCTATCATTAAATATTTATAACACTTGTTAATGTAATTAGAAAAGTACTATACAATTTATGGTACAACAACATATTGTATTAATAGTTTTAATATTATTGAACTAATGGTATTCATCCTATTAAACCATTTTATTTGTAAAAATAATAGTTTTTCTGTTGTGATACTATACCATGTTTGTTCTGATTGTATTACCCAATGAATCTATACCATAAATTGCTAAAATATGGTAAAATGGTACGTTAATAAAATAGTTTATTATTTTAAATGAATGAAAATCAACTTGTATCTTTTTTTTAACCAAACTTACTTTGTGACTCAACATAAAATCACATTGTAGTGTGCAACTTAATTAAAAAGTATTTAATGATTACATAGTACATGGGACACACCTCAAGTATGCACTACACAATTATGACACAGACAGCTGTATGTAGAGATAGCTATTTTTGCCAAGGCACCAGACCTACGTGTATATATCAACAAAGTCATGTGCGATACTTTAGCCGCACAGATTAATATCGCATAAAACTCATTAAAATGTCAGGTTTTTGCCATTTGGTTAGTTGTTCGTTATGTGCAGGGCCACAGGAACCACGAAGGAGTTGAGCCCACAAGAGGCTACATATTTGATGTGCAGCAATTTATCAAAACCCAGTCAAGACACACACACAGCCAGAAAGAGACGACACCTGCTCGAGTGTGTAAATAAGTGCAGTATAAGCCGATTTTATAACTGGAGTTTTTTCCATTTTACCTTTTTTCAAAAACTAACTGAGAAAACCAACTGAAAAAACTCATCGTAAACACGGAAATAATTTAGATTCAACAAAAAAAAACTGATAAAAAACGTATATTTTTTAGATCCGTGCATTTGGCGTTATGTTGAAGTGAGACGGTTAGCGTGTCATACAGTTCCGTTTGCTGTCAGATAACTTGTCAGTTTGACGCGCCCTTCACAATCGACTTGATGCGTTCTTCGCATGTGATGGGTAGTAATAAATTGTGCTGTTTCTTGCCTGTGAGCAGGGGATGGCGCTAAAATGATGTAATCACATTTTGTGGCAAATTACATTTGCAACCTTTACACATATGTACAAAATTAAATTCAGCAGTAAACCACGTTGTGACCAAGTTATGACAAACAAAACAAAAAATAAAATTAATTTCAAACCAGTTACAATGGTTAGGTCACATGGGAAGGGAAGCACTAGTCGGTTGCAAGAAAAAAACAGTATTTTTATATGTATTATGTAAAGGGACCTATTAAAAAAAATCACTGCGGTATTTATGAGGTTAAGTTCACCCGTAGATACATAGCAGGTCACAATTGAGCAATAATGCTCATTTTCAATATCAGTAATTATAGATATTTATACATAAGCTTTTCTAGTTTTGCTGTTATCAAAAATCAGACAATTTGATAGACCGACATCGCATAATCGAATCCACCTTATCGAGAATATATATTTTTCCATATCGGATAAGCCTCTTTCTTCATGCTACAAACGGAAGTCTAAAGAGAATATACCTTTTTAACACTAGTGTATGGTATAAAAGTCTAGTCTTTCTTGTAGAGCTTTGTTTTCTTTACTATTGAATCCACCTTATCAAGAATGTATATTTTTCCATATCAGACACGTCTTCAAAACGAAAGACCAAAGTGAATATACCCTTTCACTTTCCACTAAAATTTATAAAAGAGACGACTATGGATCTACTTCATAGTGTGGAAGGTAAGTGTTTTAACTTTTTGTCTTCATAGAGTTCATTAAATTTGTATTTAAATGAATTTTTTGACAAATTTGAGGAAAGATGAGAAATTTTAACCATAATTTTTGAAAATTTACAGTCTTTGTGAAAAATTTGGAAAAAAAAATTTGGATGACAGAAACAATGCAAAGGTCGAATTCACCATTTAAAAAAAAAAATCGATAAAAAGAACAATGTTCGAAAATTTTCGAAAAATAAAATGTGTTAAAAAATATTTTGACGACATAAATGTTCGATATTACCATTTTCCAAAAAAATATTCGACAAAAACAACAATGTTCGAAAATTTTCGAAAAATAAAATTTGTTAATAAAATATTTGGACGACTTAAACAACGCAATGGTCGAAATCACCATTTAAAAAAAAAATATTCTACATAAACAACAATGTTCGAATATTTTCGAAAAATAAAATTAAAAATATTTGTACGACATAAACAACGCAATTGTCGAAATCAATATTTTCCATAAAAAATATTCGACAAAAACAACAATATTCGAAAAATTTTGAACAAAAATTTGTTTAAAAAAATATGGACGAAATAAACAATGATCGATATTACCATTTTCCAAAAAAATATTCTACATAAACAACAATATTCGAAAATTTTCAATAAATAAAATTTGTTAAAAAAATATTTAGACGACATAAACAACGCAATGATCAATATTAACATTTTCCAAAAAATATTATACAAAAACAACAATGCTCGAAAAATAAAATTTGTTAAAAAAATATTTGGACGACTTAAACAACGCAATTGTCGAAATCAATATTTTCCTTAAAAATTATTCGACAAAAACAACAATATTCGAAAAATTTCGAACAAAAATTTGTTAAAAAAATATTTGGACGACTTGTTTAAGTCGACTTAAACAACGCAATGGTCGAAATCACCATTTAAAAAAAAATATTCTACATATACAACAATGTTCGAATATTTTCGAAAAATAAAATTAAAAATATTTGTACGACATAAACAACGCAATTGTCGAAATCAAAATTTTCCATAACAAATATTCGACAAAAACAACAATGTTCAAAAAATTTCGAAAAATTAAATTTATTAAAAAAATATTTGGACGACATAAACAACGCAATGATAGATATTACCATTTTCCAAAAAAATATTCTACAAAAACAACAATGTTTGAAAAATAAAGTTTGTTAAAAAATATTTGGACGACATAAACAACGCAATGATCGATATTACCATTTTCCAAAAAAAAAAAATGAGACTAAAACACTGTTCGGAAATTTTCGACAAAATAAATTAGCTCAAAAAATTGTTTGACGGCAAAAACAACAATGTTCGAAAAATTTCGAAAAATAAAAATTAAAAAAAGTGTTGGACGACAACGATCGAAATCGTTATTTTCCAAAAAAAAATATAAAATTTCAAATGCTATTGACCTGATAAATTGGAAATGATTCACCCAAAAAGTTCCAATGACGCACTTGAGGTGCTTCTGTAATCCCACTGGAACAAATTAACCTGAATTCCAAAAATCCATAATTTTCTGTTCTCCTATTATTTTATGAATTCCCTTTTAATGGGACCAATTAAATTTTCGGATTACATATGAAAGGGGATGATTATCTTTATAATCGAAAAGAATATTAAAAATATAGAATTTTACAATGTTATATTGCATTTTGTAATTGCCCGGAAAAGAAAATATTAAGAGTTCAAAATACATGGCAGAGAATATGGTTTCTCTTGAAAATTATGTTTCTAACTATAAACTACAACAACGTATTGCATTTTTATACTAGTCATTCATAGAAAAATTATATATAATGAGTAATTGGGTGCCATTAGTATTCCCAGTTGACAGACTCCATTATCAATCTGCCATTTATAAGTTTTTCCACATCTGCTGCGTATCCGACATTTAATGAAATATTTATTTGATCGTTCTGATATACAAATCTAATATGGTGGTAAGAACTACAAAGAACAATCATTGTTTTAATTGAATTCCATATATTTTTGCACACAAAACTATTCCTAACACAATATGTTACCAATAAAGTGAAATATTAAAAGGGGCCCACAATTGATAACATTTGTTGTGCTCGATGATAAATTTTATTATTAATGATAGGCACTTTTATTAGTAAATACTATTAATATTGATTTTATAGAATATTAATATAAATCATGGTAAAGTACTGTCCAATGATATAACATTTCAATAAAATACAAAATACTGCATGTGCAATAATCTTAAAACATTTAAAAATATATTAAAAATTTGGCAAATAAAATAATGAATTCCCAAAAGCATGCAATTAACATAATGTATTTGCGGCGGACATAATTTCTACGAATTGCTGTTTCTCAACGCTTTAATTAACCACTGAATTATGCCAAAAAAAGGCAACCTTAAAATGTTGCATTCAATGTGGTTTTCGGTTGGACGACTGCAAAGGAATTTTTAATAAAAAGGTTACAACGTCGTCGTCATCGTCGTCGTAAAAAATCAACATTAAGTAAAGTGGTTGTTGATGGTAGGGTTGATAATGAAGTGAAGACTCTTGATGATTCTTTTTTAAATGTAAATATTAAATATTAATTAATGCAAAAGTTTAATTATCATGCTTTTGCAGTCATAATTATATGAAATAATTAGCGAACATATGCAAAATACAAGTAAAAAATTTTATGAAAGTAAGAAATAATTTGAAAAAAAAAAATTAGAATAATTTCATTTCCGAATGTAAATAAAAAAAAAATAAAACAATTTCAATAATATAATTTAAACTCCTTTTTTCAACTTTTCTATATTATTGATTACGGTGTATTTAGTTTCGCTATTTTAAATTTTGACTTATTTGATTGCTTTTTTATTGCTTCGTCAAAATATTGCGATATCGATGTGATAAATAAGTATTTTGTACTTAAACTTGTATGTTCGAAGATTTTTTAAAACTATAACCGATTAAGTAACGAGATCGAACTCTTTTTTTGACACACTTCTCAGTTCTCCAGTAGTTCTTGTATATTATATGTTATATAATGCTTGCATAAACTAGTAAAATGTGTTGTAATATATTTATTTATAATTATAATGACAACTATTTATTAATAAAAAGTTGTAATTATGAAAAATGTATTTAAAAAAAAAAATTTTTTTTTTGAATTTTTTTACGGACCCTTTTTTTTTGAAAAATTTTTTATCGAAGTATTTAAAAAAAAATTTTTTTTTTTGATTTTTTTTTGAATTTTTTTTTCGGACCCTTTTTTTTTCAAAATTTTTTTATCGATTTTTTTTTAAATAAATTTTTTCCAACAACATTTTTTAAGGACACAAAATAAATTAAAAAAAAAAAATTATAAATATGAATATTAAAATTCATTTTATTGAATATTTCGTTCTTCAATAGTATGAATACGTTCTTACATATAATGAATCCATTTATCAATCTGTCATTTGATGAACGGTGGTATCAATATAATGAATCTGGTAGTTGCAGAAAAAATTCATAATATTTATGAATAAATTCGTAATATTTATGAATAAATTAATAATAATTATGAATAAATTCATAATATTTATGAATAAATTCATAATATTTATGAATAAATTCATAATATTTATGAATAAATTTATAATAATTATGAATAAATTCATCATATTGATGATTTTTTTTTCTGTGTAAAAATTATAAATTTCGAATAATTAAAGTAAAATGTTTTGAAGTGGACAACTTGTTTGTATTTCTATCATTTATAATGAGTTTATTTATAACATATCCTTAAAACTTATAAATATTCAACGAAATATCTATTTTGTATGCATTTCACAGAATTGCTGTGTTTTAGTAAAACATTACTTGGTTTTCGATTTGTTTAGTTTTCTCCTAGAAGCTGACACATTTCACACTGCTTATTGACCATCATACTATATCTTTTTTTTTTTTTTTTTGTTATTACAACACCATTTCCTTTTTATACAATTTTCACACACAACTTCATTCCTTACATTCTATTACGTCTATCTTCACGTAGTGCTCGTAGTTTTTGTTATAGTTGTCGAGTATAAAAAATTCATTTCTTATTTACTGAAACGGTAACGTACCCCGCTACCAGTAAGAACGTAAAATATGGTGCTGTCTAAATTTACGTTACGTTTATTTTTACGACGTTTACGTAGTTTTTTTTGTATTTTATTTTAGAAGCGTGTTTTGCATAAAGACACTTAAGGTAAATATCAGCTGATGCTGCTTTAGCTTTTGTTGCTCAGGGCTAAGTGACCGTCCATGGAGCTTAGAACAAATATCCAACACCTACCGAACAAAACTATTTCGTAAGTTGGTAAGTGCTGGTGCTTCTTTCACTTTTCTTTTGTGTCTATTTGGAAGCTTGCTATTATTTTTTTAGCATTTGATAAAATATTTAGTCAAACATGTTTTGTATTACACAAAAAGCAGCAGGCTACGTGTCTAAATTACATATTTAAAATGTAATATTTTTATATTGTATGTAATTTTTTTTTATAAATTACCTAAAATTTGTTCTAAAAATGAAAGTATTTTTAATAGTTTAAAAGCACTAACTTCAATTTAGTGTTTAAAATAATGTTATCTCTATGGGTTTAGCAGTTATATGTGTTTGTACCTTAAAACATTGTAAACATATTTTTTCTCCAATGCAATTTTGATTATGTATGATACATTAAAGTGCGCTGATTACGAATATGTAAAACAAATTTCTCTATCGTGCTTCAGTCGAAAGATATAAAATTTTAAAATTTTATTAAAATATTGGATTTTTCGAAAGTGTTTGATTTTATTGAAATGTGTATGTATTTTTTGCATGTTGTATGAACCTAAAGTTGTATTATACAATATTACACTTCAAAGAGTTTTAAAAATCTACATCTTATTTAAATCTGTCACGTCCGAAACCACAGGAAATGCCCATATATTAAATTTAAAGATTTTGTATATCTTTTTAAACTCCTGGTATATATACATTTTTGGAAAAATTATAATATTTTAGTTTTCAATATTCTATAAATTAGTTAAAGTTTTTTTTTTAATATAAAAAAATTAAATATTTTCATTTTAACACACAAAATATTTAATAGTATTATGTAGTATTTAATGGTATTTACCTGTCGAAATAATAGTTTATCCTATTGAATTATTTTAATAGTAAAAAAAAAACTATAGATTTTATAGTATTTTTTGCTAATTTAAAGCACATTAAAGGATAATGCTTTGATTTTATTATTCATATTATAATATAAAATTCAATTGTAATCAGTCAAATGGAAAAGAGCAATTTCCATTTCCATATATTCAGTAATTTGTAGAATCCAAAAAAAAATCTTAAATTGCAACCACTTTCAATTGATTGGCGGTTAACCGTTTTGATTGCCAACATCAAAAACCACAAAAGGTTTAAAATAAAAAGGTATACAAATGTAGTGAATTTTAAATTGAATTTTAAACTTTTTTTTGTTATCATTGATAAATTATCGAGTGTCACTCGTTCGCAATGCAGCAATTTGCATGTTGCTCACGCTGTTTGTCACGTGCAATTTCAATAGAAAAAAACATGAGCTCTATAAATTGCAACAGCTCGACAGGCAGATTGATACAGAGCTAAACTGTAGCATATACAGACAGTCGCAGCAACCCTATCATTTTGATGTAACAGCGGTAACAATGATTAAAACCACATTTGAACTGCAGCAATTTGTTGGCAACACTATTCATATTGACAAAGGTGCCTAGGTAATTTTATCGTACACGTAGAAAAAAGATACTATAAAATTAATAGTTTTTACATTAATTAGTCAATTAGGATAAACTATTAATTCAATCGATAAATCCCATTAAATACTATAAAATTCTGAGTTTATATGAATATATTTATTTTTTCTATACTATTAAATAAATAACTGTTCTATTGACAAATTTTAATTGGATTTTATCAGATTTTTTCTGAGTGTATGTTTATAGAATGAATGAAATTGTAAGAGTGGTTGGTTAATGAATTGCAGCAGCATCGAAATTATATTGGACGTCATTACCATTAGAGTGGCAATTTAACCCGCATCCTCCTGGGTTATTGTTTTTTCGTTTTTTGAGATGCACGTCAGTATTCTGAATATACGATTTCTTTTTTAATTGGTTGTAGCATATGCCAGGAGAGGGGTTAAAAACCGAAAAAACACATACAAATATTAATTTACAAACAACATTTTTTAAATTTAAAATTTGAGCTAAACTAAAAATAATAGACGTCGAAAGCTATCATATGCAATAATTTTAACATTTATATATTCAAATAATTTGTCTTCTTCTTCACTTTATACATTTTTTTTTGTTACTTTTTATGTTTTCAAATTTTGCTTTATTTTGTGACCAATTACCAAATAAAAATGCGACAGTGGATTTAATTGAAATGTTTTAAATACTTAGCTACACTAGTCAAGAAGGAATAATAATTGAGTTTGACTTTGTACTTTGCTTTCACGGTTACATGAGTTTTTGTAGCATCATCGCAACTGTGACTATATGGTCACACTGGGACGTTTCGGGTTAACTGAAGGCTATATATTTAACTGAATATTTTACAAGAACAATGAGCGATGAAAATAATCTGAATGTAGATCATCAACAACATCAGCTCAATAAACAAAAATGTCGATTTTATATCGACATCAAAGTTGATGAATTTTTTCATTGAAATTTCAATAATATTCATTATATTAATGAATTGTACAAAATTTTATAAAATTTATTAAATTTTTTAAATTGTTTTAAATTGTTGTAAAATGATATTTTTATAGTAAATATTATTCATCAATAAAACTTAAATTATTTCTTAATTTCATAATATTGATGAAATGTTCATCACTATCAATTGGTAGTTAATTTATCTATTTATGCGTTTAATATACAATTTATTTTTTTAATTGAAATTAAATTATTTAAAAATGACATAAACGTCTATAAAATAAATGAAACATTAATGTTCAATATAATGAATATTTATTTTTATTTTAAATTCAACTGAGTCTATAATTATCGTAGTGTTGATGAAAAATGTGTAATATTTTGTAATTTTTACATCAGACGTTGAATTCACAATATGAATACAGTATTCATAATTTTAATTTGCATTTCATAATAAACTAAATCAACTGAAAATATCAAAATATTGGTAAAATATATTATTTTAATTATTTGATGAATATTAGCATTTTCGTTCATTAACCCTCAAAAAAATAGGTTTAAATAAGATTAAGTTTTAGTAGATATTGTAAATCGAGGACTGATCATTATATTTTTAGCAGATACTTGTACGAAATAATTATAAATCAACAGAAATGCTAACTCTATAAAAGACACTCCTTAAACTATTAGTATTTGTAACCTACAGTAATATATTTGTAGTAAACACTTTAATTGTTTTCATTAAACACTTAATAAGTGCTGTTTAAATTATTGCTCGTAATCTCTTTCATTATTTCGGGCTTTCTTTTTTCATATGTGGTATATATTAATCAACGTTTGTAATAAATACTTCCTTATTGTTCGCCCTAAACACAAAAGTGTTCATTTTAAGTATATTTTAATTAGCGTTTGTAACAAATACTTCTTAATTGTTTGCTCTAAACACAAAAGTGTTTGAAGTAATAACTACAATTCGAGAATTACCGTGAGCAATCTTGTGAATTCAGTGCATAAACAATAAAAGTATTTATGGGGAAGTATATGTTAATTAGCATCCGAAACAAATAATTCTTAATTGTTTGCTCTAAACACAAATGTGTTTGCAGTAGTAACTACAATTCGAGAATTACCGTGAGCAATCTTGTAAATTGCGCGAATTCAGTGCATAAACAATAAAAGTATTTATGGGGAACACTTTTGTCTAAACCAGAATGTTTGTAGCAAATAAAAAGACAAATTTTATAATTTGATACGACTATTAAATGAGTTTTCTAGTTATAATTTATGTATTTACTTAAAATCATCTGTAAATAATTTAAGTATTTTTTGGATTATTGTTTGAACTAAACAACAATTTGTTTATCAATATACAGCACTAAATTCGAAACTTGATTAAATCTGTCATCAACTTTATAAAAATGCATAACTATATATGTTTCAAAAAAACGAGAATTATTTCATTAGTATTATGAATTGGTTCATTACAAATAAATCGTATGAAAATTTATAATTTATTATAAAAATAATAAATATTTGTAAATTTTATAGTATTTATTCATCAAGTTTTAAAATTGAATTTGCTGATTATTGAAATTGTTCATCATTTTTAACATGTACTACCAATGATACTTTGTACATTATCTACATTATCGCAATAATCTGTTAAGTAAAACCAAGCGATAATACGAATGCTTTTCACATTTTGCTGTTTCATTTGGTACGGCCAAATTAACCTCGCAATTTTCCGGTGTGCAATTATACGACCGACAAAATTTTAAATTCCATTATGTGGCAGTGGCAACGCTGACGCATTGTGCCGCTGTTGTGCACTGATTCAAACAAATGAACTAAATGGCAGCAATGGCAACATCACAAGCTAATTATCACTATTATTGCTGTTGCAAATGATGTTGAAGGATGTTGTAATGTCGATGATTTGATGCTCGTGGTGTTGTTGATTTTATTCTAGTTGGGAAGATAATGTTGTTGCTGAAATGTGGTTCTTTGATAATTCACATTAGGCGGCCTAAAGTGTAGCAGTAACAAATTCTCGAATATTTGTAGTAGCAACATTGAAAGTAGCAACATGAATATAATACACGGATGGGAAAGATTTATTTGAATATGCTTGAGAGTAATTATAAAGTAATTCAAAATAATTACATTAATATTATGTGTAATATTGAATTAGGTACATTATATTTAAATTGTATAATTATGTTGTTTATATTGTAATATTATTATACGATATTTAAACGTAACTTGCTTTAATTATGGATTTATCAGATTTTACTATATAAATGTTTCCTTACAAATAGATAATTTTCAACAGATTTTATTATATCGTCGTTGTAGAAGTAAAAGTATCCAACTACATTTTGAAAATGTCAATTACTCATTTACAAAAATCTTCATATATCTGTCAATTTCTGAGCGATGATCTCAATATATGTACCAAATGAGAGGAAAATGTGAATCTACCAATAGTAATTTCAACTTAAAAAATGTAACAACTACTTTTTATAATAATTATCAACAAACTTGAAATTTAATAATTTCATAAAAATGTATTTAGTGACTTTTAGTTCTACAACGACGATATGAACTCCTAAACACACCCAATATTAATAAAGGTTCTATGAATTATTTGTATTCGGTTAAATGTGACTATTATTGGGTGACAACGATTTCACAAAATAGTGGAATTAGTATGAGGCACTTATTAACACACACATTATCATATATGAGTAGGGTATTCACATATAGTCGGCTTAGTCTGACTATAACATTCATAATTCTTACTAAAATTTACTTACTTCAAAATGACTCAAAATAACATTACTGGTTTTACATAAAAATTAATTGTATTCATATGTTTACATGTAAATATAATGTTTTTCACATACAAACATATATGTGTTAGCAGTAATATCTCAAATAATTCGTTCTAAACATAAAATATGTTCGTACGAAAACAAAAATATGTTTGATTATTATTATGTTATTATAATTATGTTTACATAAAACTTTAAACATATTTATTATGCGTGTAGCCATAAATATTCAACATGTTGTTGAATCATTGTAACAGCAATAAGAGCAAAAAATGTAACAAGACTCTTATTTCCACCGCAAAATTTGTCAGCAGTAATAACAAAGTCTTTCACATGACAATCGCCAATTAAATGAATAATTTGAAACAACAAATATAATTACAGCAATAACAACAAATCACAGATGTCGCTACAATAAAATATTACTGTCGTTGGCAACATTAGTGCATTATCGTTGCTACTTATCATCGACAGTTCCAACTATAACAGCAATAGCTTATAGTATAGGCAACAATAGGAAGAACAACAAAATGGCGTCTGGAAACAATTATAATTGAAGCAACGCTTGGTTAGTCAAGCGTAGTTGGCATGAACGAGCGAAAGAGTACGACAGAGCGTAGAATGCAAGCGAAACAATGAATAAAATTGTTTGTCACAAAGGTCTATTGTAAATTGTCAACAACAATAGTTATTTTAAAATTATACAATTAAAAAAAAGGAAAAACAATCGTCTACTGTTTCCGCTTTAAACCCTCTATGACCTGTAATCACAGTCGACAACGCATGACACTAATGAGCTACCGCCGCACACGAGCGCGTATGCGCCGCCTCCGATCAATTTGACAGATAAACACGCGCTCATGGCTCATAGCCATCCACATTGTTTACTGCAATTAAAATGCAATTATGTCGCTGATGATGTCAGCGAAAAATTAGTAAAATCAATTGATCCATGACCGCTCATGTGCTCTAAATGCCACACGTCGCGCTAGAAGGATTTTTTTTTGTTTCCATTTTTAAGTTTTTTATCATGTATCATGTGTCAATTTTGAATTTGCATAACGTATTGATTATGCTATAATATTCTGTTATTTAAATTGTGTATTCTGCTAATTTCCATAAACAGTAAAATATACAAACATTTTAAATTTTAACACTCTTTTTTATGGAAACTGTGTTGATGTGTTCATATTTTAAAAGTTTTGCATATATGGCTTATTTTGAATACTTTTAATATTTTCATATTGTGAATTTTTTGAATGTTATCCGTATAATTAAAATGTTAGCATAATTTATAATATTTAGCAGGTTTTGTATATTTAGCATGTTTTGCATTTTAAGCTTATTTTGAATACTTTGCCTATTAAGCATGTTTTTGTATATTTTGCATATTTTGCATATTTTGCATATTTTGCATATTTTGCATATATTGCATATTTTGCATATTTTGCATATTTTACGTATATTACATATATTAAATATTTTACATATTTTACATTTGCATTGTTTGAATATTGCATATTATACATACATTACATATTTTAAACATATTGCATATTTTGAATATTTTGAATGTATTCATATTTTGTATATTTTGCATATTTTGCATATATTGCATATTTCACATATTTTACATATTTTGCATATTTTACATATTTTGCATATTTTGCATATTTTGCATATTCTGCATATTTTGCATATTTAGCAAATTTTGCATATTTTGCATATTTTGCATATTTTGCATATTTTGCATATTTTGCATATTTTGCATATTTTACATATTTTGCATATTTTGCATATTTTGCATATTTTGCATATTTTGCATTTTTCGCATATTTTGCATATTTTGCATATTTTGCATATTTTGCATATTTTGCATATTTTGCATATTTTGCATATTTTGCATATTTTGCATATTTTGCATATTTTGCATATTTTGCATATTTTGCATATTTTGCATATTTTGCATATTTTGCATATTTTGCATATTTTGCATATTTTGCATATTTTGCATATTTTGCATATTTTGCATATTTTGCATATTTTGCATATTTTGCATATTTTGCATATTTTGCATATTTTGCATATTTTGCATATTTTGCTTGTTTTGCATATTTTGCATATTTTACATATTTTACATATTTTATATATTTTCAAATTTTACATAGTTTGCATTGTTTGAATATAGCATATTTTACATATATTACATATTTTACACATATTGCATATTTTGCTCATGTTGAATATTTAGCTTATGTTGAAATTACAATTTTTGCAAATGTTGCATATTTTGCATTGACATGGCAGACTGGGAATGATTAATTGTGATTTTTAGAATCATATTTTAATTATTAATATTTTTTTTATTAATAATATTTATTTATTTTTTATCCTATATAATTTTACAAAACTTTATTAATTGACAATTTTTATATAATTTTTATATAAAAAAATGTTTTTTCACCCACGCCAAGTATATGTAAACTCCACCTCAAAATACTATCCAAATATCGGATCCATCGAAACGTGAAATGTTTGAATAGACTCAATGAAGCTAATCGAATACCATTAAAAGATATTTAGTTGCCATTTTACTTGCACAGATATCTGCACATACATTTGGACAGAAATACCTTTGCATAGTTTTTAAATGGCACATTAAACCGCCGGAAGTTTCGTTATATGGCATATCCATTAAGTTCTTAATAGCAGCAATAATAAATTTTAAATTGAATAAAGGATGGGTTTATTTAAAAATTTGTTCCGAGCCAATTGTAAATGCAAATAAATTAAATTGTGCATTGTTAGTTGTTTGTATAACAAAACAGTAAAATTTAAAAATATTCGATTAAAGTTAAAAGATAAAACAGAAAATTTAGTTTCTTTTTGCCAAGAATTAAAAAAATAATCGACGTAAATATAACAACCGATTTAATTGCATTTATTAATCAGTCCAGCAATGAAATTCACTAATTGAAAACATTCCGTTTGCTAATATGAATATTTGTTGTCAATGCAAATATATTTGATTAAATTGCGTAGACTTAATTATTTGCTGCATTGACGAACAAATAATCATATTTGCGAACGTAATTGCTATATTTACGACGTTCATTTATTTCCGTGTATACCTAAGTTTAATTTCAAAATTTTATCATTATTTTATTGATCAAATAATAATTTTCGTCAAATGTTTATAAAAATTATAAAAATTTATTGTTTTCTAAAATATAACCAACAAATTGTCAAATATACAAACAATGTGCCATATACATATAATAATTAATTTTTTCTTATTCAAATTTTTAGTAGTTTAATGGACACATAAAATTATATTTTTAAAATGCATAGTTGAAAACGGAAAATAATTTGAACTATTTAAATATGTTCGCATTGTTTTCGAGCGCACAGCGACATATTTTTGGTCAGATTGCCCGCTCCTGATTATTTTGACAGCAGACACCTCAATCAAGGGTATCGCATAATCTAAATGCATTTGCGGCATATTTTTGTGCAACATTCAGTTGTTTAAATGTTGCAGCAACATGAACAAGTAATAGAAGATGTGATTGTTATGAGAAAGATATTTAAAAAAAAAAACATTTAAAGATAAAAACACAATATCTGTTTGCATTAGAAATTTGTTAAATTAGAAAGTGTTGAATGGAAAATACAGTGAAAAGTTGGTTTTATAAAATGCTCTATTATGAGAATAAAATTTAAAATAAACAGAAACAAAGATGTATTTTTATATTTTGCACATACAAATTTTTATATTATTTTTGCAATTTACTGTGCACTGTGGCAACACTAGCATGTTGCTCTTTTATATTTAGAGTGTTGTCAACGAGTGTGAGTACGCAACAATTTACAAAAGCCGCTTAAAATGCTTAGAATGCGTGTGAAATTTAGCATTAAATTTGTGACTTTACATTTCTGACAACTACAGCACCCGTCCATTAACCCTTGCCTTACCGTTGGAGGTTGTGAAAGATAATGCATGCATTAATTTGTAACGCTTACTTAATGTAGCAAAAATTATTAATTAAATTTAATTTGTTAATGTAGCAAATATATTAATTAATATAACAAATATTTTCTTTTACAAATTTTTTGCTTTGTTCATTGTTATCTGAAAATTATATATACAACTGAGTGTATTTTTTTAATTGTAATAACAAACAATATTAATTGATACAACAAACGTGTTTGCTATATTTTTGAAATATTTTTGAAATTTCATAAACAATAGGAAAGATTTTTGATATTACACCATTAATGATTGGTACAAAAAAAATTGAAATTTTGAAAAATTGAAATTGAAATATTAATGAATTATATCTAATTTTTTAATTTTTGCAAATAATATAAGTTAAATGTTATTTTTAATAAAGAAATTTTTTTTTTTTTTAATAAAAAAAATTATTTTTTTTTATAAAGTATATTAAAACTTTTGTTTGCTTATTTTAACAAAAATTTTGCTGCTATAGCAAATTGCTTGTTGATATAGCAAGAAGTTTTATTAATATATCTATATATCTAAAGGGGAATTTTGAAATGTATTCGCTTTAATAAACACTGATACTTTTGGAAATTCTGAACTGAGATATTAAAACGTCTGCTTTTAGTGCGTTAGTAAAGGCAGCTAATTATTTGCGAATATAACAAACAGCTTTAGTTAAAAAATATATTTAAATTTGACTAAAATTTCATAAATTTAACTAAAAATATGTTTCGATTTATATATTGTACATATTTATGTACATTCAATTGTTGCATTAATTATTTCAACAAACTATTCGTAAATTTAGCAAATATTTTATTAATATCTACAAAAACCATTAATTGATACAAAGAAATGTTGAATTTTTTTTTAAATAAATCTATTACAATTTATTTTAATTATTATTTTTTTTGTTAAAACAACAAATGTCTTTTCCATTGTAGCTCTAACAAAACTTATCTTCGTACAAAGTATTTGTTAATTGCACTACCACGCCGACACTTGTCTCTGCCAATTGTAATTTCTTGTTCTAGTAATTCTTGTAATCCAATTATAAGAAAATTTCACATCGTGTCAAAAGTGTGCGATTAGTTTTTTTTTATATAGTTTTTTTTTGTAACATTAAACAATTTTTGCACTAACAACCGACAACCTGCAAACAGCAGTTTCGTGTAATTATTTTGTTGTACATTTCATTGTAATTTTTGTGAATGTTGTTGTGTTTTTTGATTTTTATTTTGACAACTTTAATGACTCAACGCACGCCTGTTGCAGAATATTTGTGCACATCGTCGGCATCACTGCGTCAGACTTGATTGAAAATGACATCGTTAATTGTATAGAATTTTCTTACATATTTATGAGAAATGATGAATTAATGCGAGTGAAAAAAGAATTCTGTATTGGAAACTATGACTGAGTCGTATTAGTTTTTTTTTTTTTTGTATAATGCTGACATTAAAAATATGGCTATTTTTTGTCAAATGAATAAATTTTGTTAAATAGATTTTTATAGGTAATGTTTATGTATCCTATGTAATGGAATATTTTTATGGAATTTGTTTTTGATATTTTCTTCGGAAATTTTCTAAAAAAAATCAATTTTTTTAGAATATTAATATGCGTAAAAATCTTCATGATTACTAAGATTGTTAATGAAATATTATAGGAAATTTTATAGGATAATATCTATAAGTAATTTTTATTAATAATAATAGTTTGGCGCTACAGTCCTGTATAGAACTTCGGCCGAGCTCTCTCACCATTTTGAGCTGTGCGTGTTATATTTATACTCAAGGTAGAGCGGTATAGAAAAATGTTTCTATGAATAGATGTTGTTAGCCCCAGTCCAGGCTTGAACCGGGGACCTTTCGGCTCGTAGTCCAACGCACTAACCACTGAGCTACCGCGGCTATTTTTATTGCAATTTGGAAATAATATAAAGAATTTTGTATTGTTGTTTTTTACAAGAAACTTTTATAGGAAATTTTTAAAAGAAATTTTTATAGGAAGTTTATTTGATAGGAAATTTTATCGGGAAATTTTGTAGGAAATTCTTTAGGATATTTATATAAAATTTTGTGGAAAATTTTGTAGGAAATTTTGTAGGAGATTTTGTGAACATTTTTGTAGAAAATTTTAAACGAAATTCTGTAGAAATTTCTGTAAGAAATTTTATAGGAAATCATGTATGTCATTTTGTGTATGTTCATTTTTGTAAAACATTTTTATAGAAAATCTTCATAGAAAATTTTAATGGGAAATGTGTATAGTCAAATTTTATAGTAAACTTAAGTATGAAAGTTTACAGGATATTTAAAAAAAACATTTAAAAAAAAAAAATTTAGTGGAAAAATTTAATAGGGAATATTTATAGGACATTTTCATGGGAAATTTATACGACATTTTTATGGGAAATTTTATTATGATATTTTTATAGTAGATTTTGACAGAAAATTGTCATGTATTCAAAATTTAGATAGATTTAGAGAATTTGTTTGTCAAATTATAACAGGAAATTTCTTTTAATTTAATATTTTTTATTGTTTTATATTTTTACTGTAGAATTCACTAAATTTTTATTGTTAGATATTATTCACAATCATATTAAATATTAATAATATATTTGAGAGGTATTTGTTATAAATTAAATGTTTATTAGTATTTATTTTGATAATATTTTTATAAATGAATTGAATTATAAAATATATCAGTGCTTCGTTGATTTATTTTGAAAAATATAAAAAAACGAGTTGGGAAAGTTAGGTCACATGGGGCGGATTTTTATAGTCGGTCGGGCCCGACTATGGAATACCCTACACCTTTGGTGGAGATATTAATGAGGAATATTTAATTGTATACCTTAATTTTAAATTTTTAATTATGCTGAACCTCAGAATATTATTCATATATCAGAAATTTACGTCTTATATCCCCATAAATTAAATAAAAAATTTATATAAAGTATAAAAAACTAAAAAAAAAAATTGAAAAATATAATTGGGCGGACCACGCCTATATTTAAAATTTTGAAAGGCTAATATTTCATAGATTTGATTTTAATAATTTCCGGATCAAATTTTTACTATGAAAACCCGGGATATAATGAAAAAAAAAGTGGGCGGATCACGCCCATTTTTGGACCACATATTTTTAGGTAAATTCTAACAATATGTTTTAAATCTTATAACTATACCTTGAATACTTTTCGAAATATTAGTTTCGAAAGAGTTATATAAAAGTGACTTGTATGGGAGGTGGGCGTGTCCGTTGGCCGATTTTGCTCATTTTCAAACTCAGTTCCTACTTTTGGCTAAAATATATTGAGACGAAATTTCATCGCATTCTGATCAGTATTTCTCAAGTTATTCTGTATTCGGACAGCAAGACAGCAAGACAGCAAGACGGACAGACAGACGGACATGGCTAAACGGACTCGGGTAGTGATGCTGATCAAGAATATATATACTTTTCCATACCGGACACGCCTCCTAAGGGGCGTTACAATATATGCACAAAGTTAATATACCCTGTACCTCATAGGTGTAGGGTATAAATATTTGAAATGTTTGGTATAGAAATAATTAACATGATTTAGTGTATAAAAAAAGCTAATAAAAAAAACTAAAAAATTAACCGATTTTTTAATATATATCGAATATAAAGTTCAAAAAAACATGATGCAACGTCGTGCTGCAATTTAATACTTGGTGAGTGTTGCTGGTTAGTTTTTCAAATGTGTACATCAAAAACCTCAACAAAATGCTCTATATAAAACAATTACACATATAAAAAGCAAAAAAAATACAAAAATAGCTGTGTAAAACAATTAAACAGTTTGTGGTCTACTGAACGCAGCACCACATAGAACTTAATAACTACGGTTACAAGGAAAATACAAAAGTGGCATCGAGTTACCCATGAAGTGCGGTGGCGTAAAACCGTAAAAGTAATTCAAGCACCCGTAATGACAACTGTATTTTATTTGTATTATTACTATTAGTTTACAATTGCGTAATTTGTGTCACACGATGTCAAATTACAATAAAAAAGTAGAGAAATAAAATAAAATAAAATAAAACAATAGAAAAAATTATTGTTTTACAGAGTGGTTTTGTCATTATTTTTGTCATTGATATTATGGTTTTCCGACACATTTTAATTTTGTATAAATTTGATTTAATTTGTTTACGAAAGTTTTAATATTTTGACATTTTGTTGGTTTTTTCGAATAGTTAATTTTTTTTATTTTCAAATTATAAATTTTGAAACTTAAGTAACATTTATAGTTTTATTTAATGCAGCTTTTTTTGGCAGATTATAATTGAGCTCTGAATTACAGTAAACAATTGCATTCAACCACAATAGAACTAAGTTTAGAGTTTCTTGAATTCTGTTTTAGAATTACAACGGTAGTAGTAGTTAATTGTACTTGGTAGCAGTAATTACTCATAGTTACACGCAGCGAAAAAAAATATATATAGTAAATGTTAAAAATAATAATATTTGTGTGATTGTGTCAAACGTATACCATGCTTGAACTTATAATGTGGTGAGAGTAACACTTTAGCTTCAATCATATTTCTATCACAAATCTTTCGATTTCTGAATGCCTAGCATTCACAAAGTAATTATATGATTACAGAAAACGTGGTATCATTACGGTCAATCATACTATGGTTTTGACAACTATTAATAAATGAATTTTTTTTGTTTGCTACAAACATTTGCTATTATATACATAAAATTTAATCATAACATTTTTTCAGTGTATGTCGTATGAATGGTAAAACCATTTTAAAAGTTACCAATTATTAATAAAAACAATTATAATCACTGCAATTATATTATAACTTTTGCAGTTACAGAACACCGAAACATTTTAATGTTTCCTCTCATAATGGAGTTTAAAAACATAATTATTATATGCAAACAAAGATTATTTGTAATGTTTTTCCATTCAAATATATTAATGTCGTTTGGAAATGATTTTAATATAAATATGTTTCAGGATAAATATATTGTTGTTGTTGACGAATACATCAAAAATACAAACGATGACAATAGTAACTGTTAAATAAAAGTATGGCAAGCGTACTTATATTTTAATTTAATATAATTTGTTATTTGTTTCGAAACATAATTTGTAATACAAATTAATGTTCTTGCCAAGCACAATTTTATTTGATGCAATAAATAATGTTTGTTTTGAAAATGAAATGATTCCACTGGATAATATATATATCATAGTAGGTTATTACAATCTGAAGAAAAATACATAATTTAATTACACTTCATTCCAAATATATATATGGTAATTTCGAATTACTTTATATTTAACATATTCAAATATATTTTTTTCTATACACTATTATTATAATTAAATGAATACTGAATAATCATAAATGTGAGATATATAAAAATATTACATGCTTTACCAGAATACATTTCATATACTAATTGAAACATATTTAAAAATTAAATTTTCTGTAATTTACTTTCGGTTGAATTTCACATCTTTGATATGATAATTTGATTTGCATTTGTTCCACAGAACTTTAACGGTAGGAATTCTAGAGAAATATTTATTTCTTAGTGTATAATAGAATTCTGACATAATACAAAAATGGAATTCGAACAAAATGAAATGAAAAATCCCTTTTTCAATCGATAGTTGCCACGTGCTGTTTCAATTCATCACATACCATCGTTGTAATTGTAAAATTCACAAAAAAATATTATAGAAATAGTTATATTTCTGGTAATATATCAATGATATTGGATTCAATATTGAAATAAATAAAAGAAATCAGGTTAAACTCTTAAATAATATTTGAATTTTTCAAATGAATTATGCAAGTATATTTATTTGGCGTACTATATATATATATATATATATATATATATATATATATATATATATATATATATATATATATATATATATATATATATATATATATATATATATATATATATATATATATATATATATATATGAATATTTTACAAAACATTTTACTAGTTTCTGCATATCGAGAAAGCATTATATAAGAAATAACATACAAGAACTACTTGAGAACTAAGAAGTATGGCAAAAAAATAAACGAACATTAATTATTTTGATTGAAATTTGATTTGATGAACAGCAATCATCAATATGATGTACATTTATGTTGTATTGTATGTATTTGTTCTTTAATGTGATGAAACGTATTCTTCACAAACAGTTTATTATATTAAATAATACTTTTTCGACAGTTACCAAGCTTTCATCATATATATGATCGCATTCATAACATCGATGTCGTTAGACATTAATATTATGAATCGTTCGTCAATACAATGAATCATGGTTTGAAGAACGGAATTCATCAATACGATGTACTTTTTTTCTGAGTAAATTTTCAAATGCAAATAAAACCCATTAACGAATAGATCCAGGAAAACTTTAAGAATATATAAGAATTTATGTTGTGTGCAGCTTTGGTTTATTAACAATTTTTGAAAGAATTTTTTGAAAAAATCTTAACTTTGCTGATTTGTATCTCCATAACCATTACAGATACAATTCTAAATAAAAAAACTTTAGTTCTTTCAAAAATTGTTTATATAATACATTTTTAAAATCGGTTGAGTGCTGCCGAACATAATGAATTTCAGCCGATTTGAGAGCTCTGTACAGTGTAATATGTATAGAAATTGTTTGCTTTTTTTTCAGAATTTCGTCTGAAATCCTTTTGTTTGTATTTTGCATACATTTTTATAATACATATTGTGTCGCATATTGTGGTCGATAAGTGCGTCGCATTTTTGTCATTTTATTTTTTAATGCGTAGTTAATTTTAAACGTGTGTTTAAATAGCCGCCGTTAATTAAATGTAATAAAACCGCGGCTGCAGCATTGCCACATGTCGCTGTTATTTTATTCAAAATTAACGGTAATCATGCAGAGTGATTAAAGTCGTAAATGAACGGATGAACGCGCGCAAACAATGCAAAGGCGTTGTTCAAAATGTTGCTGTTCATGTCCGCAACATGTTGCGTGGTGGCGTCCGAGAGTTGCGTGGAGCCTAGAGTTGCCCCCATTAATGGAGTCGTTCATTACTTAGCATGACACGCGCGTTAGCCGACCAAGATGACCTCATTCTCAAACATAATTGAGCATAAATTATAATTAAAAAAACTCAAATGCAAAAACCCTAGTAGAAATATATGCGAAAACGTGGATAGTAACTGGTGCAGAACGATGTAAGTAACATTTATCATGTTTTGGTAGCATTTATTATCAAAACGCCATAGAATTTATAATTAGGTTCACTTACCACAAATATATGAACTGTAATTATGCTGAATTTTGTACATACCTGCAATAAAAAATTAAAATTAAAATAAAATTTATGTATTTTGATAAATATATGTATATATTTATGTATATAAAATATTTTTTAATAACTTAAGTCAATAAGAAAATATTACTGCCTGCGTCTAGACTGTGAAAATCGAATAAAACGGAATTCGAAAAACACAGTAGAAAAAATCTGTAATAACATTCTTTGCAATTGTCGGCGTCTGTCTGAGTTTTACCGGCTACATTCAATAATAAAATATAAAATTTACACCTAGAGCCAAACCGCCAGACAGCCAGACACATACAAAAATGGATCTGCGGTAATGCAGTCTACATGTAGCACGGCGGAAACGGAAAAAACACACGCACACAGAAAAAAAAAAACAAAAACACAAAAAAGTAAATTTTATAAAAATGGAACTGACAGAAGAAACTGCTACATTAAAAGAAAAAAAAAAAATGGTCATACGATTTTCAGAAACTTAAATCATATTGCATTAATTTTGAAAATTATTGAAATCCCAGATATTTTCACTAGGGCTGTGCGATTAATCGATTAATCAAATTATATAATTAATTAATTATTTAATTAAATAATACAATTTTTAATTATCGGAGACCATGTAGTATTTAAAATACATAAACTATTCAAAGAAAATTATATTTTTGAATTTTAATTTGCCTACTGGAGAACGAATTGGAACTCGTACACGTTATTGGTATCTCGGAGAAAATTAACCGGTTCGAGTTCTGCCACTTTTGTATGAAACCAACCGGAATTTTTAACACAGCTTTATCCTCAAAAGAGACGAATTAACACCTCATGCAAATCCCTAGAACTATCACATAACTGGTCTTAAATATCCTGTTCTTAGTCGGTACGGAAACCTTTTTTGCAGGGTTATTATAAATTATTTGTATTATTTGTATTTCATTATATAGCGAATCTATGAAATGACAAAAGGAAGTTTCCCAAGTAACCACGGCTCGACAATTACCACAAACTTTTGTGGCAAATGTGTAGCTTTTAAATTACCTCTAACACCAGTGTTGCAAACTTGTAATTTTTAGTTGCAAAGCGGTGGCTAAGAACATGTATGGAACATACGCAATATTATGTCACAATGCTGTGACATATATGTTATACATTCCGATAATGGAACATGTACTATAATGGGCGGAGCTAACTTTGTTGTTATGAACTGGCAAAATAGCACAAATTAAAAAGGTTCCATATATAATGTATGTATATAATGAAGAACCTAATAGGAACATGTTTATTAATAATATAGCTAATTAACTTTAAAATGGTATAAATGTATATTATTATTTTTCACAAAATATGTATTATATCCAGTACATATGTCCATGGAACATTGGGTTGTAAAAAAGACAGTCGTATAAATTAAGAAATTAAAAAAAAATACTTTTTTTAAAAAATGTTCACAAATTGCATTTTTTTAGGTGCACGTTAAAATTAGAGAATATAAGCTTTAACCCGAAAACTTGAACCGTTTGTTAAATTAGTGTTGTAGTTTCCGGAAAAACTGTTCGTGAGGACTTATATTATTATGCCTTAGCATTATTTGACATTATGTTCAGTTTTATTACAGGACAAACATCAATCCACACAAGTTTCACATTTTAATTTAAAGTTCAAGTTTCAAATTGGTGAACCGACACTTTAATGGATCGAAATTGGTGGCAACTAAGCCTCGCCCCGTCTGGCAGTTGGGTGGCAAATATGTATATTTCGCATGATTTGGAACAACACTTTTGTTTGTTCGCATGTGGCTACGACTTAAGTTGCCACAAAGTGGTTACTTGGGTTGATATGTTGGATTCCTCTACATATTGCCATAATACATATTTTTCAAGCATTGTGGGACATTTTCAACGTCTCAATGATTATATATAAGAATAATTTTTTTTTTTTGGAATATCATATTATTATCCCTCTTCATATATAAAAAAAAATAAATTGTAAAATGAGAAGTAAAATTAAAGTTTCAATTAATCTTCAAATAATCCTCTATTCGTCGTGACAATGATAACGTCTAAAATTTGGTTAAAAATGTTTAAGCATCATGTGCAACGTATCAACTTTGTGAGATAAATCACAAATCGTGATATTTTACGCGATGTGTGATTTTGAGATTCCCGTGAGATATTTTCGTGCATTCGTGATTTGTATGATTTTTGTGAATTGTATGAGATTTGTCACATCGTGTGATATTGTGTGATTTTTGGTGGCATAATTTCTATATTTTAAATTTTTTTCGGTATTTTCAATATTTTTGAATATTTTAAATATTTTCTATATTTTCTTTATTTTCTATATTTTCTATATTTTCTATATTTTCTATATTTTCTATATTTTCAATATTTTCTATATTTTCTATATTTTCTATATTTTCTATATTTTCTATATTTTCTATATTTTCTATATTTTCTATATTTTCTATATTTTCTATATTTTCTATATTTTCTATATTTTCTATATTTTCTATATTTTCTATATTTTCTATATTTTCTATATTTTCTATATTTTATATATTTTATATATTTTCTATATTTTCTAAATTTTCTATATTTTCTATATTTTCTATATTTTCTATATTTTCTATATTTTCTATATTTTCTATATTTTCTATATTTTCTATATTTTCTATATTTTCTATATTTTATATATTTTATATATTTTATATATTTTATATATTTTCTATATTTTCTATATTTTCTATATTTTCTATATTTTCTATATTTTCCATATTTTCTATATTTTCTATATTTTCTATATTTTCTATATTTTCTATATTTTCTATATTTTATATATTTTCTATATTTTATATATTTTCTATATTTTCTATATTTTCTATATTTTCTATATTTTCTATATTTTCTATATTTTCTATATTTTCTATATTTTCTATATTTTCTATATTTTCTATATTTTCTATATTTTCTATATTTTCTATATTTTCTATATTTTCTATATTTTCTATATTTTCTATATTTTCTATATTTTCTATATTTTCTATATTTTCTATATTTTCTATATTTTCTATATTTTATATATTTTATATATTTTATATATTTTATATATTTTCTATATTTTCTATATTTTCTATATTTTCTATATTTTCTATATTTTCTATATTTTCCATATTTTCTATATTTTCTATATTTTCTATATTTTCTATATTTTCTATATTTTCTATATTTTATATATTTTCTATATTTTATATATTTTCTATATTTTCTATATTTTCTATATTTTCTATATTTTCTATATTTTCTATATTTTCTATATTTTCTATATTTTCTATATTTTCTATATTTTCTATATTTTCTATATTTTCTATATTTTCTATATTTTCTATATTTTCTATATTTTCTATATTTTCTATATTTTCTATATTTTCTATATTTTATATATTTTATATATTTTATATATTTTATATATTTTCTATATTTTCTATATTTTCTATATTTTCTATATTTTCTATATTTTCTATATTTTCTATATTTTCTATATTTTCTATATTTTCTATATTTTCTATATTTTATATATTTTATATATTTTATATATTTTATATATTTTATATATTTTCTATATTTTCTATATTTTCTATATTTTCTATATTTTCTATATTTTCCATATTTTCTATATTTTCTATATTTTCTATATTTTCTATATTTTCTTTATTTTCTATATTTTCTATATTTTCTATATTTTCTATATTTTCTATATTTTATATATTTTCTATATTTTATATATTTTCTATATTTTCTATATTTTCTATATTTTCTATATATTTCAATATTTTCAATATTTTCAATATTTTCAATATTTTCAATATTTTCAGTTTTTTAAACACATATTCTCTATATTTTTCGCAAACACCGCTTCAGGTTCATTAACCCTATGGACAGTACCTACCGTGGCTCAATAATGCAGAAACCCATTACAGCAAGTGCCATTTGTCCAATTTTTGCAACTCAAAAGCTAAAACAAAGTGGTCAGAGTCCATTCATTCATGAATTCATCAGTGCTGATGAAAGCCTCTTAATTTTCCGACCAAACCAGAAAAATTTCTGTTTACGCTATTTTAACTATGGGAAAATCTATGCCCCCATCTCCCTACACTGTCGAAGCAAATATTAAAATATACCAACAATGCATTCAGATCTCCAAGGAGTATAGTGGGGTTATTTTTGCAGTTGAAAGCTATATAAAAACCACTGCACGTAAACAATATTTTCTTCTTATTCGCATAAATTCGCAACAGCCTCTTCTGGTTTAACTGAGTTGAGAATTTTTCGAGTTCTCTGGTTTCAGTGTTTTTTTTTTACATTTAAAGAGTTGCCTTTTATGAAGTTTCTATACATATATATATATTATACAGCTCAATGGGGGCGCATATTGAATACAGTGTTTGTGGAACAGCTTTTGTGCTTCTGTGCAACACGAGCCGCAGGGCTCCTCGGTGGCACAGCAACCAAAAAAATATGGGTTTTTAATAATTCATGTTGCAAGCGAGCTTTTTTTTTTTTTGTTATATAGGTAGCGAAGGTGTATTAAGTGTGCTGTATATTCGAAAACGAATTTACTTTAAATGCGCATAACAATTATTTAATTTAAATATCAAGTGTGAAAAATACTCGTAGAAAGGATGCGCAATTAATATCAACATGCTGTTTTTGTACAGTACACAAGTCATGAGTTTTTAAATATTTAAATTTTTCATAAGTATTTTTTATGCTATAGAAATATATATTTCATTTATATATTTTTCATAAACATTTCCATTATTCTTTATGCATTTTATGTAAGTACACCGAAAAATGTATTTAAAATAAATAAGTAAATTGATTTACACACACAAAAGTAAATGTATTGTTTTTACTACATTGATGTAGTTGTTTTTACTACATTGATGTAGTTGTTTTTACTACATTGATGTAGTGTTTTTCCATGCAGTGCATTTAAGTACAATATTTTACTATATTCGTATTTAAAATAACAATTTTATGTTTTTATTTAAAAATCCAGAAATATTTGAATTTGTACATATTTATAATATTGCATTAATTTTTACTGCATTCTGCATTTATTTAAATGTCATAACATGTAGATAAATATACAGCCAGTTATTTTATTTTTACATTTTGTATACTTTGAAAAGAAATTGATGATGAAGCAATCAAAATTATTTTTACCAATGATAATTACCAATGAAATGTATGCCATTTTCATGTATTTAACAAACACATTCGCTAAAAATGTTAATTGCATTCAAATATATGCAATTAAACTACTTTGCTTCCACTGCTGACACTGAATTCACTACTATTTAATAAAAAATAAATACACAAGTATAAATTATCATATATTTTAAATATAAGAAATACTAAAAATGGTTTAAAACCTGAATATGCAATTTTTCATATTTTTCTCAAAATATCCTTCACATTTCATAGGTATATCTCTTTATCAACAAAATTTCTTTACCAACATATAATAGATATTATAAACTATCCGTTAACTACTTTTTGTCAAAATATTATTGTAGAAAGTATTTAAAAAATATCTTTGAAAAGCTGTTACCACATTGTTACAAATTACTGAAAGGGTAAGCGACATAAATAGATTATGTCAAGCTCTCTAAATGTTTCTTTTGACTTAAACCAATTATGAATAATATGCGCACCACCAAATGCGTCAATTGAAAATTCTGATTCAAAGCGAATTCGCAATACAGCGCTGTAAGCGAATACACACAATAACGGCGCGTCACGTCACGTCAACATCTGTTGTCAGCAAATGTTATTTTTAATTTGCAGATGTGTACGCTAATGCAATTAATAATTTAATCGGCGCAGTTTTAGAAAAAAATAAATAAAACTTTTAGGTTACATTTACGATATTTCTTTTATTTCCCATATTTCATATCCCTTTATGAAAAGCGACCAGATCTGATATAGTACTGAAATTCTTCTTAAAAGCTAAAAATAGTTCTTTTTGCTACATGGAATCGATAATCGGAATATAGATTCCCTATATTTTATATATTTCCTATATTTCCTATATTTCCTATATTTCCTATATTTCCTATATTTCCTATATTTCCTATATTTCCTATATTTCCTATTTTTCCTATTTTTCCTATATTCCCTATATTTCCTATAATTCCTATATTCGCACATTTCTTATATTGTTTTCACAAAATAAGGAAAAACACGTCCGTTCGCAGCAATGGGATACCTCAAAGCGACTCTAATGAAAAATAAGAAAAAATATATTCTCAAATATAATATGTTTTCTCCATATAAATATTATCCACATTGATATGAAGGCGCACATCCTGGTGTTATGTTTTTGTCCTTGTTTTACATATTTATCATACCGTAGACACCTAAACTCCAACCACTAACCTACTGCAGATTGAATGTGTTTTTTGCCTTTTAGCAATTTATTAAATTGACGTTTGGTGTAAAGAAAAAAAAAAACTAAAGTGAATAGAACGTGTTGCCAATGAGTCAGACGCAAGAACTGCATGCATACGCAATGCCAGAGGCAGAAATGAAGAACGAAAAAAGCAGAAAAAACCGAACACTTTTTTTATTATACATGTGGGCTCGGCAAACAGTAAAAAATCGAATTTTCCATTATAAACGATGATAGTGCAGAGTTAAACGCAGTTTATACGAAGAGTTTATTTCTTATTGTAGTTGTGGTTTGTGTTGCTTAAGAGTAATTCAAATTATCTTTTTAAAAATATTTTGCTTACAAAAATATTTTGCTTTTATTAATATTAATTAATTTTTTTTGCATTTTTATTGTACTGCATTTGTTATTATGCCCCATGGTCATGACTGCGCCGTTGCATTAATGTCTCATTATGGCCTCGCACCGACAGGCGCTACTTTATATTACCTCTTTTGCTACTACTACTTACTATTATGTCAGCCGTTAATGCTTTCGCCTGCTGCACATCCCATCCTTCTGGCATAACTCTGTTCACTGTTCACCTTTTCAGCCATCTACATTTATATGCTTCATCCTGCACTGTTTTTATGCTCCACGATAAAATCCTTTTTCGTGAGCGCATTAAAAATGCATCAATCAAATGTGAAAAAAAGTAGCGAATAAAAGCAAATGTTTTTTCATATTTAAATTCGAAAAATTTCGCTTGGTTTAAATTGAGTTGCGTCAGAGGGCTATTCATTGCACATGAGTATGGCAGTAGGCAGGATAAAAATTATTTGTTTGGCTCAGCTCATCTTTCGATGAGTTAAAAAAAATATATATTTTATTTTTAAGTACATTTTTTTCAGTCTTTTTGCAGGTCAGTGATTAAATGATATTCAATATTAATTAATTTGCGTACGAACTTAATTTTTCCAAAATGTTGTGATTGTTGCGGGTGGTGCAGCATTTGCCAGCTGTTAATGGCTGAGTCGCTTAAATGCTAATTTAATTAAAAAAAAAACATATAAATGTAAAGTTATACATTTATTAACTGTTCAAAAGATTAACATCTAATACAAGTTTTTTTTTGTAAATGGGTAAATTTTTTGATTTTATATAATTCGAAGTACATTTGTAGTACTTTTGAATTAATTTAAAAAATAGAACAGCTTTTAGAATATTCTAAATTGTGAAAAGCTTGTTTTTTTCAAAGCTCAAAAGCTTTGTAAATCAAAAAAGCTGTGTAAAACTCAATAGCTTTGTTAAGCACGAAAGCTATTCAAGTTAAAAAAGTTATATAAAGCTCAAATGCTTTATAGAGCTCAACAGTTTTATAAATTTTAACAAATCTCAAAAGAATTGGTATGCTCAAAAGCTTCCTTAATTCCAAAGCTTTGTGAAGCTAAAAATATTTGTACAGCTCAATATTTGTGTTATGCTCAAAAGCTTTTTAATTTATATGTTTTCGCATGCTCACGAGCTAAAAAACCCTTCTTATTAACAAAATGGCGTTGTAAATCTCAAAAGCTCTTAAATCTTAAAAGAATTGTAAAGCTCAAAAGCCTTTTTTTTAATTCCAAAGCTTTGTAAAACTAAAAAGCTTTGTAAATCTAAAAATTTTGTAAAACTCAAAATCTTTGTTAAGCTTAAAAGCTTTGTAATTTGTAATATTTTCTCATGCTCAAGAGCTAATCAACTTTCTTATTAACAAAAACTTTCCAAAGTCCAACGCTTTCCAAAGCTTACGTAAGCTTAAAACTTAAAAGTTTTCTAAATCTCAAAAATATTCTTTAACTCAAAAGTTTTATAAGTTCGAAAGTTTAGAAGGCTTTCTAAATCAGAAAAGTTTTTGAAAGCTCAAAAATATATCTAATGATCGAAAACGTTTCAATCAGTAATTGTTCTAAAGATAAAAAACTGGAACGTTTATCATTGCAGAACAGTTTTTGACAGCTTCAAGAATAAATTTCTTAACGTTATTATTAATAATAATCAAAAGCTTTGTAAAACTCAAAAGCTTTGTAATGCTTAAAAGCTTTTGGGAAACTTAAAAATTTTGCATTGCCCAAAAGCTTTTGTAAAGCTCAAAAGCTTTTTAATGCTCAAAAGATTTTGTAAGACTCAAAGACTTTGCATTGTTCAAAAGCTTTGTAAAGCTCAATAGCTTTGTAAAACTCAATAGCTTTGTAAAGCTACATAACTTTGTAAAGCTACATAGCTTTAAAAATCTTAAAATCATTGTTAAATTTTTGTTAAAGTTTTGTATTCCAAAATTTTTGAAAGCTCAAATGTTTTTGTAAGCTTAAAAGTTTTATAAGGCATTTTAAACCAAAAAAACCTCAACAGCTCAATAGCTTTCTCAAATCAAAAATATAGCAACAGGTCAAAAACTGTTCAATTTTTTTTTACGACATGATCGATTTTACGCTTTTAAAGCTCAACGTTCGAAAGCTCAACATTTTTGTTTCTTAAATAAAAAATATAGCTACAGCTGGAAAACTATTCAACTTTTTTGAAGACGTGAACGAATTTTCGCTTTTAAAGCTCAACGTTCAAAAGCTCAACATTTTTTGTAAACTTAAAAGTTTTATAAAGCATTTTTTAATTGAAAATCTCAACAGATTAAATAGATTTCTAATTCTCTATACTTTTTCAAAGCTCAAAAGCTTTCTTAATTCAATAATATAGCTAAAGCTCGAAAACTGTTCAATTATCAAACATTTGTAAAGCTCAAAAGCTTGAAAGTTTATAAACGATTTTCCGCGTTCGCACTTTTTTTAACTTCAGGCAATATTTTATAGTTTAAAAAGATTATCGAAAACCGAAAGCTATGTAAATTTAAAAAGTTTTGCGAAACTTTTGTTGAGTTGAACAATAATTTAAATTCAAAATAAATGTTTAAAAGGTAGTTGGCTCAGAAGAATGCATACGATGAAATTACAAAATATTATAAAACTGTTTTTTATAACTTGCACATGTTCAAACAACTGTCTAAGGACACTTGACGTATGAGCAATATTTGTATTAAATATTCGTTTGGGATGCATTCAGCTTGTCCGGCATTAAATTTGACATATCCATTAGTTGGGGATTTTTGTTGAAAATATTCTACTTTCTCCTGCAGCAACTGCTTATGTGCCTAAAATGTCAAAACACAAATTTGACAAAGCAGCAAACAATATAAAAAAGATTTTAATGCTTTGTTTGAGATTTACGCAAGTCAACGATATATTAAAATGTCGTAAAAAACGTTGGTTGTTTTTCTATTTTTCAACAAACTTAAGTGAAATAATATAAATAATTTAAATTTTATATAAAGTTCATTTTAAATTTATATTCCAAGCAATTTTGTAGTATCTTTGGCATACAGAGTCGAATTGCTTTATTTTAATTGCATAGAATGTATTTGTCAATTATAAAATATTTTTAATTCCATGGCAGTTAAAACAATTTCTACAAGAGAACTTAAATAATTTACTCAACACTCATACCTCATGTAGAACCATTAAGAATAAATTAAATTATTTTAAATTTACTCTTGTAGCAGAAACAGCTGCATTTTTCGCTGCAGTGAATCATAAAATTTTCAACTTCAAAAATTGATGCCGAACTCCGAAAGCTAGACCCAGCGGCCAGACTCAGGTGCACTTTGCTAAAACGCTGTAAATGTCATTAAAATTTCAGCGAAAGTATAAACAAATAAAAATACAAAAAACTGTACAAAAAGTGCAAAAAAAAAAAAAAACACAAACAAATAAACTTAACTAAAACTTTGTGCTGCCAAAGTGGCTAAAACGAAATATTAAAAAGTTTAAGAGCTGGCGGCGCAAATTCGCAAAGCAATTTGCTAAACGAAGTAATTTTTAGTTGTATTTAAGATGAACACGTAAATTTTGCATATTTCGTTGCCACTTAAAATTTTAGTGGGCATTTGGAGCATATTTTGCAGTAAATGCTAAGGATTTCCTAATTATTAAGTTAAAAAAGGTTTATTTAACTTGTCTTGTACTTTAAATTAATATAATTTTGTTCATTTTTTTTGATATCTTTTTTGATAACAAACATTAAGTAAATGATATAAATTGTGCAATGTTTAATATTTAATTCTTTGAAATTTGGTATTTTGAATTCAAAAAAGTGTTTGAGAAAATGCTATTTTGTTGAAATTGTAAATTATTAAAACATGTAAATGTGGGTCATTTTAGACCCTTTTTAAAACTGCCACAAAAGACGCAGAAAAGCCAATAAAAGAAATTTTTTAATGTAATTAGTTACTTAATATAAACATTTTCTTATTTATACTAGCTTTACAAATATTTATTAAAAATGTAAAAGTAAAAAATTTAGAAATACAAATTAAATTTAATTGTGTAGAATTAAAATTTATATTTTTAACAGTGTTGTACTTTTTGAAATTTATTGAATTTAATTTCTGTTTTTTTATGTTGGCTTGAAAAATAAACTTTGAAGTTTTTTTTTCATTTTTATTTTAAATTTTGTTTTTTTATAAATAAAATTATTAAAATTTTCTAAATTAGTATAATTGAACAGACTTTAATATTTACCTAATACCAATTAAGTATTTTCAAGTCTGTAAAGCATTTTGAGAATGCGCTATTTTGTTAAAAATATAAAATAATAAAAAATGTATGTGGGTCATTTTAGACCCATTTTAAAGCAGCCACAAAAGACGTAACAAAGGCAGTAAAATACAATGTTCAATATCGTTAGATGCTTAATATATACATTATTTACTTAATGTTAGCTCTGCAAATATGCACTGCAATAATTAAAAGTGAAAAATAAAAAAGCAAAAATAAAAAATTTAAAAAAAAAATTCATTAAATTGTAAAATATCGCACACCAAACACCTTCACACTGCTTAACTGCTGCCTGCAATAACTTCTAATTAACGTGCGGTTGAGTTAGGGCTCGCTTTGCTAATTTATTTCCAAATAACCCAGCTGACACGACCGCCCATGATGTGGCATATGCAGTTCCCTTGAACTCATTTGATGTTGGTTGTATGAATGGCAAAATAAAAGAAAAAAAAAAACAAAATTTTGAACAGCCACACAAAATGTGTTGGCCTCGACAACAACTCAAAGCGACACTACCACATTGTGGCCAGTGTTGCCAACCAGAGACGATCACCTGCAAAAAGGATATTAAAACAAAAGAGGATGGGTTTGTGTTTTTATGTATTCAAAAGGATGATTACGTGCTAATCAGCAGCTATGTTTTGTTTTGTTTTTTGATGCACTAGTCACTGGGTATTTTTTCTCAGCTATTGTTTTGCAGCTACTGCTGCAGTTAATTAAAATTGAGCTTGAAGCATAAATCACACAGTGTTTGGAAATGCGAAAGAAATGCAACACAACAAAAAGATTCAAAACTAGGCATACATTTTTCAGCGAAACATGTTGAGAGCTAATCAGAGCGGAAAATCTTATTAACATTTTGTATTTTTTATCAATTAAAATTTTTGATGAAACATAAAAGATTTTTATAATTTTTTTTTTTTGTTTTGCTTTTATAATTTTTTAATCGACTTTTTCTCATATTTCATTCAAATAAGTCTAAAAATACTAAATGCATGACTTTGACTGATAAAATTGCAAATTGAAAAACATTGAAACAAAATAGCTTTAATTTTAAAAAGCCGATATAAAATTTAGAAAAAGTCGAAAATCAAATGCGAAAATTACATGAAATAATTAATATTGATTTAATAAAAAGAAAATGTGACTAATGAATTATTTAAACGATTTTTGTCACATAAAACTTAATAGTTTTGTTTTGCTCTGAACCACCCTAACCATATCCATAGCAACATTTCGTGTGCCAGTCACCGCCAGACAGTTGTCACAGCAAAAACTTTTGTATTTATGGCAAGCTACAGCATTTCGTGCTCACCTGCCTTTTTTATGTCGATTTTATGCCTTTTATGTGTCTTTTTTTTTGTCTACTTTATATTGGACTTTGGAAACGACAACGTTATACATACTTGAGGCGCATCCTTGCAGCGAGCATTTTATGTTTATGCCTTGGCTTGCGTTTTTATGTGTTGGCCACGCAATAAAATTTGAAAAAAAGCAACAAATATAATATTTATATTTGACGACGCGACGAAGCAACAAAATTATGTTGCACCTTTTGGCGCCGCAGCAGATACGTGCGGTCGTTTAATGCTGATGTTGCTGTGTCATCATCGACACGCAGTATAAACAAATCAGCAACAAAACAACATCATAATAAAATATAAAGAAAAAATATATATATAAACCAAACAACTGATGTATACAGAATAACAAAAAAAAAAAAACCAACGAATGGTCGCGCCATAAAACGACAGGACAAAGTTGAATGCGAGCAAACATTTCGTGACCGAAAGCAATTTGTCCTGTTTGTGTTGGGCAATTTATTGTTGTTGGTTGGGTGTTTTTTTTCTTTTCTTTTTTTGTATAGTACTGTTATTGTTTAAACATGTCTGTTTGCGTGTTTACAGCTGAATTCATTTTTTCTATATATACAACGAAAATGAGTTTATTTAATAGTACGAACCATTAATAAAATGTGCTGTGACAAACAGTAAAAATTTTAAAAACTCACTAAAAGTATGCAATGAATTTGCTAAATTTCATTTCATTCTAAACCAATTTTATTCAATAAAATTACTACGAAAAGTATGCAATGAAATTGAAACAAAGCTCAAAATATTCGGTTTTTATACATTTTTTGTTTAAGGAGTAAAAAAAAAAATATTAATAATATAATTTTGCACACAATATATAAATTATTAATGCCTAAATTGAATTTGAAATTGAATAGCATCGAAAAGTATGCAAAATTATTGAAAAAAAAAAAACCTAAAAGTATGCAAAGAATTTGTCAATTTTTATAATTGCATATTGAATTGAATTACTGCAGCAAGTAAGCAATAAATTTGACTATAAAATGAAATTTATTAGAGTACATTTTGGCACTAATTTAATTTATTATAAACGATAAAAATTTAAATTTTCGTCATATGCAATATACAAAATATGATAAAATTGAAAACACACTAAAAGTATGCAATGAATTTTTCAAATTTGACTAAATTCAAAGTCAACAAATTTATTTAAATTGCTGCGAAAAGTATGCAACGAATTTAAATAAACAAAAAATTAAATTATATTGATTTTTTATATGTAATAACAGAATATTAAAAACATTAAAAGGCACAGAATATAAACATTTTTTTATATATTTATTTAAAATTTGAATTATAAGTTCAAAATAAAGTTGCGTCAAATATATGAAATTTTTTTTTTACGAAAATCCACTAAAAGTATTTTGTTAATTTTTATTTTATTTCTACAAATTCAATAATTTTGCTGCTTAAAGTATGCAATATATACGCAAAACTATAGACAAAATTGCACTCAAAGTATGCAAAGAATTTGGCAAATTTAATTATTTTCTAAACCTGCCAATTAAAATTAATCGTTGCAAAAACTATGGAGTGAATTGGAAAAGTGCAATCATTTAAACTATGCATCAAACTATTTGAATCAATTATAGTGATATCAAGATATTTCATACCAGGCTATCAACCACCCCAAATTCCTTTAACTCAAAACACCGAAATTCACTACACCAAAACGCATTACACTGAAACTCATCACACTAAAATTCACCACACCTAAACTCACCATACCGAAACTCACCACACCGAAACTCACCACACCGAAACTCACCACACCTAAACTCACCACACCTAAACTCACCACATTATAAAAAATAATAACAATAGCTTGGCACTACAGTCCTATAAGAACTTAGACTGAGCTCTCTGAGTGGTGGGACCTACACAGTTTATTGCCGAATCCAAACGGCGGTGAGAGCTTTTCATATGCAATGTTTTACTCTCGTAGGTTTGCCATTTACTGCCGAAAGGTAGCACGGTATAGAAAAATGTTTCTATGAAAAGATGTTGTTAGCCACAGTCCAGGCCTGAACCGGAGACCTTTCGGCTCGCAGTCCAACGCACTAACCACTGAGCTACCACAGAGCTACCACTGAGCTACAGCATTATAAATTCCCATACTAAAACCCACCCCACTAAAACTCACTAATCTAAAACACAAATTCTCAAAATCTTTGCACGAGTCGTGCACGGGTCACCACACCGAAACTCACCACACCGAAACTCATCACACCTAAACTCACCACATTAAAACTCAGCATACTAAAACTCACCCCACTATAAGTCACTAATCTAAAACACACCACACTAAAACTCAATTCAAATTCACAAAATCTCTGCACGAGTCGTGCACTGGTCACCACACCTAAACTCACCACACTGAAACTCACCACACCGAAACTCACCACACCGAAACTCATCACTCCTAAACTCTCACACACCGAAAATCACCACACCTAAATTCACCACATTAAAACTCAGCATACTAAACTGATATTCCAAATAATGCTGGCCCTGATTTTATTACAGTATTAGTCGAATAAAACAGTTTGGAATTGATGAGACTTGCTGATTTAAAAATTAAAGTACATCAATTCTGTGCTTAAGAATTCGAAAAAAATAAATATTTTAAAATATGCCTATTAAAGCACAATTTTCTATGAGTTTTTAAAAATTTCGCTGTAAATATAATAGCAATTTCTAAAAATGATATCAATACTTGATGTGTGGAGTTTTATAGTTAGTTTAGATCAATGAAATATGAGTCACAGTTTTAATTCCATCAAAAAAAAAAGGTAGACCTAAATATCTGGTTTTTCATATTCATCGACAACGGATTATTGCAATGAGTTGCTAACTGATGTTTTGTATAATTTTAAAGCTGCTTTTAAATATTTTGTACTAATATATTTTTTTCTGTTCATTGTACAACTCGCCACTTCAATAACATTGCTCAATCCATATTATCTATCTTCATTTTGCCTGTAACTACCCGGATACTGCCTGCTGTTCGCCTGTTTGGGCAGCATGAATAAATGATCAGTCAATTAAAAAAATATATATATATGACCGAGGTTGATTGTACGTAAATATTTAACGTGACTTTTGTACCGTTTTCTTTTCATTTTCAACGCTGCGATGCATATTTTTATTTCTGTTATACAGCGCTCTTTATGTGCTGTATTTGTGCAGGATTTGTCACCGTTGACATGTAGGGGGTTTTGGTTTAATGTTAAGTTCAAGTGTTGGACAGAAGGGCTTATACAGGAAGCAATCGAAATTAATACCCCTTAAAACTAAAAATATTTTTTAAATATTCATTGCCGTTCTAACAGTTACAATTTATACCTATTGTGATACTTGATTTTTGTTTTAATTTTTTTTTAAATTTATATATCCCATACATTTTTTCATATTTGATAATCAAAGTTCAGAACGGGTTCGGTTTCAATGATTTCTAGATTATAGGAAATCGAAATTTGGAATTTTGAAAAGTCAGTTTTTCTGGTAGAGTAGACATCTGCAAAAACGAATTTGAAACCCACTTCCAGACATTCATTTTGTTTCAAAACATATACTGTCGCCGACTCTATGCTTGAAAATCAAATGAATGTGTTGCTCACAACAACAAAGCACAAGTACTGTCAAAACAAAACACAAATGAGACGTAGTTGTAGTGAAGAGGTCTATAATGCTGTGCAATAAAATTCAAATACTGCAATGAACTGCTTATGACATTTATTGCAACATTCTTATTCTAAGAAATTTACATTAATATTGAAATATAGGAAAAAAAAAAAACAAAAGGTATAAGAAAATCATATTCATCGAACAACATTTTTCTCATTAATATTTAAATTTTTCAAACAAAATTATTATTTTTTTTTGATTATATTACTTTTTGACCAATGCATTGTTTTTGTCGTACACAATTAAAAAAAAAAACATTTTTTTTGAAAAATAAATAATGTTTGTTGTATTTTGTATAAACCGACAACATGATTATTGCCGTCGAATGCCGAGTGTCAGATTTGTTGTCGTATTCATTGTGGGTCTTGTCACTCTTTGCTCGTTGCGCCCATTTGCATTTACTGTATTCGTTGCATGTTCTGCGACATTGGTGTCAGGTGGTTTTGTTTTTGATAACATTGAATGTTTTGAAAAGTAAAATGTGTTGACAGTACTTGACACCAATGAAACAAATACTGCAGTGAAGTGATGTCGCTGTAGAAGATTTCACTATAATACTGTAGACTGCCATTACAAAATGCGCTCAATTCTGTAGTGTGCAGTAGTGCATATTTTGTAGAGGAAACTTCAAATACATTGGTGCAGATATCTAATAGCTTATTATAATGACGGTATATTATCGATCATTAATTTGCTGGGGTCATTTTGAAGATTCACACATTTTTGTATAGTCAATTTAATATACTTTGTACAACTGTAAAACATGTATTTTATTTTACAAAGAATTAAGATTTTTTCTACTGCTTTTGCATAGAAAATAGAGCTTTCTATGCTGAGTTTTAATTTCTTAAGTACACAAGGGACGAAAATGGGAATTTGCACAAAAAAGTGCAAAGTAATTTTAATTGATTTTTCTGCACGATAAACATTTATATTACTGTAATAACCTTAATTGATTGATCTGTTTTATAACAACAAAAACTCACCTCTTCTTCATTGCTGGCGGTATTGACCGAGTCCATGCTCTGGGAGAGTCCCAACGGTGCAAGCGCCATTTGATTCTCCATGTTTGAGGCTGTGTTGTTGTTGTTGCTGTTGTTGTCCTGCGAGTTAGCGACAGTTGCTGGTGAAGGTGTTGTTGATGTCGACGACGAACGCGAATTTGTTGCTGACTCGTTCGAGTGTGACGATGAGGAAACAACAGCAGCTGTTGTTGTTGTTCCTGTTGCAGATGTATTTGTCGAAGGGTTGTTGTTGTTACTATTGTTGTTGTTGTTGCTATTATTAGTAGATGTTGTTGTCAATGCAGAGTTTGCTAACAATTGTTGCTGCTGCAGTTGTTGGTGCTGCGCTGCTGCGTGCAGCTGATGTTGACGCAACTGCTGCTGTTGTTGTTGCTGGTGCTGTTGTTGTTGCTGCTGATGATGTTGTTGCGCTGCAGCAACTGCGGCGGCGGCGGCTGCCTGTTGCTGACTCAGTTGATGCTGATGTTGCTGCTGCTGCTGTTGTTGTTGGTGGTGGTGATGTTGTTGCAAAATGTGTTGCTGGTGTGCGGCAGCAGCTGCTGCGGCGGCGGCCTGATGATGCGCGTGCGTTGGATGCTGCAGATGTTGCTGCAACAATGCGGCGGCTGTTGTTGGATTAAAGACGGCGATGCGTTGCTGATGGGCGGCAGCAGCTGCAGCGGCGGCGGCTACGGCCACCTGCGACTGATGCGTAAGTGCGTGAGACGCGTGTGCGTTGGCGGCGGCCAGTTGGGCAGCAGCAACAGCGGGATTAAAACTCAATTGATGTCCGGTCTTGGCTGCCGAGAGTGCGACGGCGTTGGGTGCTGTGGCAACGGCGGCACTGGCGTACTGTACTTGTGGTGTCAATTGGGCGGTGGCGGCTGCAACGGCGGAGACGGCGGCGGCACACTGTCGCTTGGGTGACAACACCTGTGGGGCGCTCGCTGGCGTTTGCGGCAGCGTTGGCCTGCGTTTAATCGCAATCGACGAAATGGTGATGGCTTTTAGGACACGTGTGTTGGGGGGGAGTGATTAAAAGGGAGGCCGACGCAGTTGTTTTGGTTGCAGCTACAATTATTGTGATGCTTTCAATGTTGCTAATGTTTAGTGGGTTTGGGGCAACTAGTGGGCAACGACGTTGGTCGGTTGGAGCGGCATTGATGTTGGCAGCGCACGTAGTAGATCAGAGAAGCTGTAATGAAAAATACAAATATAAGAAAAATTATTAACTAATTTAAAATTATTTTTTTTGAAAATATATAAATATTATTACTATTTAATATATGAACGTAAATATTTGAATTTAAAAATACATTTTTCTTTGGCTTTTAAATAAATACAAATTGTAGTCAAAATAAATGCGCTTGTAGTATTTTTTTGTTACTCTTATTACTAAGCAAAACTAAAAAAAAAATATTGAACAATATATTCAAAATAAATACACATGTAGTATTTTTTACATTTTTACATATTTTTTACATTTACTGAACAGAATGTTGTCAAAATAAATGCAGATGTTGTTATTTTTCTACGTGCTACTGTACGTTTTAAGAAAAACAAAATGTAGCTATTTTGCATGTATTTTTTTTTTATTTTTAGTAAAATTTTGAAAAAAAATTTAGTTCTTTTCTACACAGTTAAAACATTATTAAAAATACATTTTTGCGGTTTTAAGCAAATACATATTGCAGTAAAAGTAAATCGTCATGTAGTACTTTTTAACATTTTATAATAAATTAATACAGAATGTAGTAAAAATAAATGCAGATGTAGTAATTTTTCTACATATTACTGGACGTTTAAAGAAAAATTAGATGTAGTTATTTTGGATATATTAGATATAATTTTGTATACAAAAACAACTACATTAAAGTAGTAAAAACAAATGCATATATATGAATTGGTTTTAATGGAATTTAGTTAACTTTTTAAATACGTACTATTTTTCGGTGTACAGCAAAACACATTTTCCAAATATATCTTTTAAACTTTACGAGTTATGTATTTGTCATGAAAAAATTAAAAAAAAAATATATATAAATTATATATTATATCTCTGCGTGTTCAGCGCCATTCTGCGTCATTATCGCTCCTCATATAAATAAATTCTACTGCCTTCCCACTTAATAAGTAACTCGCCCCGCAATACTATTAACGAAATTGCGTTCGTTTTAGCAACCTTTTTGTGAGCTGCGTGTTCTAGGTACATTTATTATCAGACTAATATGCAACGCATTGCCACAAAATCCAACCAACAACCAACACCCGAAGCAGCACAAAGTACAAAATACTTAAATAAATTACAAAAATGTACAAAATGTGCAAAAGTACTGTGACATTTTCAAAGAAATACAGTGTAAATGAAAATTATACTCAAGTTTTTAAATTTATCAAATTGTTTTTTCGTTTCTCTCATAAAATATGAAATTATTTAGCCCAAAATTAGGCTAAATAAATTATCGAAAAAAATGTAAAATTCTCTTTGCTAAATAAGTTCCAATCTAATAATATATAAAGTGTTTACCAACTAAAAAAATGTTTCTTTTTGTGCTTCTAACAGTTAAATAATTGACTTAATGCTTTTATAATTTATTTAATATATGCCTTAAAGTATGCAGCATTTATTTTTTTGTATTTTTTCTTTGCCTTTCACTAAGTGTGCCTTAGAGCAAGCTATTTATTTGCTTAAAGTGATGCCTAAAATTATGCAAATTTGTTTTGAAGCAATTTTATGCCTAAAAGCATATGTGATTTAAATTATGGATAAATGCGGACTTTTTATTCGAGGGATTTTTTAATTTAAAAATTTATTTAGAATTTCAAGAATTTTTGATTGTATAATAATTTAAACATCGGAACAAATGTTAAAAATAAAGTAAAATATATAAAATAATTTTTACAATTACCTTGTTTATCATTTACAAATTTATTAAATTCAAATGCCCAAAGTCAATAAAATTTAATAAAATAGAGACGTGCAAATACTAAAAAAACATGCGTAGAGCTTAAATGCCGTGTGCAAAAAATCACTTAAACATTGAGGAAGCAAAAACGAAACACTGCGGCGATTAACAATCGTTCATAATATTTTGCCGCCTTATATTACAGAATATATTAACGGTAATGCCATTGAGCGCATTTACAATTACAAATTAAATAAATACCTACTAATGAGTATCGTTTTATAGTTTATATATTTTTAATTATTTTTAGAAACGTGTATTGCAAGTTAAATGAGTAAAAATGGAAAAAAAAAACTATTTGAAATATCATCTGATTGTCTCGAGAAACACTAATATAAAATTAATTCTTATTTTAAATATGAAAATAAAATTGTCAAAAATGTCCATTCGAGAAAAAACATGGTTGTGTTAATCATATTTAGAGGGCATTATACTATAATTGGGATTGTGGTTGTAGGCAATGAGTACACGCGGGAAAAAATCATTTTGCAGGCAACATATTATGTTTGCTACAATATTTTTTGAATTTTTGGACTTTTAAAATAAACATGTTTATAATAACGTAGAACCATAAATTATGAAATAAATAACAAAATAATTTAAAAATTTTTGATTTCGAATTAACAGCCTATTCAAGTCGAAAAAAGTATTTAAAAATTAATTTAAAATTTAAACATCAATATGTTGCCTGCATGCATATTTTTCTTAGCCTGTACCTTTAATATGATCCTCAATGACCGCTTGCGATGTCACACAGCCATAATATGGTTCTCACTGACCATATTATGATTACACACAACCATTAGGTACCGTAGAGCTGGGGTCAAACACGGAACACTGTTGCTCGTGGTCTCCTTCCAACAATCTGAGTTTTTATATCCTTCGACTTTCATTCACTCGAATTATTTTCTTGCCAGAAAAATAGCAAAATTTATTTGAGTGTTTTTAAATTTACGATAAATGCAAGAATAGCGGAACGTGATTTCGAATAAAACATTTGAGTGTAACATTTTGTTAATTAGACATCTGCACAAATCTATTTGAAGTTCCCTCGACAAAATATGCACTACTGCACTCTACAGTATTGAGCGCATTTTGCAATGACAGTCGAAAGCATTAGAGTGAAGTCTCTTCCTGCGACTACACTTCACTGCAGTATTTGTTTCATTGGTGTTAAGCACTGTCAACACTTTTTTGTTTTTCAAAACATTCAATGTTTTGAAAAACAAAACAAAATGACAATAATGTCGCTGAACATGCAACGAATACAGTGAGTGCAGCGAGTGAGCGTAATTAGTAACGAGCGAGAGATGAACATTGAAAAAAACAACAAATCTGTTTTTCGGAGTTCGGAGATATTGTCGGAATTTATGTGTTTATAAAAAATAGAACAAACATTATTAATTAAATAATGAAAAAAATGTTGTTCAATAAATAAAAAAACTTAATGTAAAATATACGATTTTTTTTCTATCTTTCAATATTAATGAAAATTCTTTTTTTTTTTTTTTTTTTGGAATATCTACTAAGATCCACAGCACTCAGACAGAATATATCCATTGTACTGTGAAATCTATTCTCTACAATTTTGTGGTTAATATCACCACGAGCGCCCATGCCCAAGCCGGGATTCGAACCCGAGACCTTTAGAATGCAAGTCCAGCGCGCTACCTCTGGACTGCTGAGGCCTTATAGTAATTATCCTTATAGTAATAGTAATAAAACAATGAAAATATACTGAGTACTCAGTGTTTTAAGCAGTTCATTTCAGTATTTGAATTTTTATTGCTCATCATTATAGACCGCTTCACTACAACTGAGTTATGTTTGTGTTTTGACACTACTGATGCTTTGTTGTTGTGAGCAACACAGTCATTTGATTTTCAAGCAAAGAGTCGGCGGAGTCTTGAAACAAAATTAATGTCTTGAAGTGGATTTCAAATGCATTTGCGCAAATGTCTATTGTTAATATAAATGTCTAAAAGATTTTATATTATCTAAGAATAATTGTAATGTAATAACGAAAAAAAAAAACAAAAAGTCAATATTTCCTAAATAAAATATGCAAGGTGTGAGTACAAACTCTAAAAATGTTAACGAATTCATTATATTTATTTATTTTTTTTTTTATTTTTTTTTACCAATCTGTAATGTATTCACTAAATTTGCCCTATTAATTTCATAAAAAAAGTATTTTGTTATTGGTAGAAAAGGACAAAAATATATTTCAAATACAAACATTTAATTGATATTCATAATAAATAACAATGCAAGTGTGAAATGTCAGCAAAAATATAAAAAACTAAACGTTTGCAAAATTTAAAGATTCAAAACTTGTATTATATTTTTGTATAATGTATTATATTTTTGTATGCCCCTTTTAAATATTCTACTCACGTCGCTAGACTTTTACAAAAGTGCGCATATGTCATACACAGAGACGCGTGCCTATCGATTTATGACTCCGTCCGGCACAATCTTTTATTTTTATGGCTTATTTATTTTGTAGACCATTTAGATGATTTAATTGTGCTATAATATCTATGACATGGACTGCATATCGATTTCAAATACAACTGAATTACTTTTAAATACATAAAGATTATTTTAATATTACTCAATTCCGATAATATCAAATATATACTTTAGTATTTTTGCATTGCACTCTTATTTTATAATATTTTGAATAATAAACAAACAAATTTCCAACTAAAGATGATAAATAATAAATATACAAATAATAAATATATAATAAATATACACAAAATAAATCCATACGTTATGAATATAATACACATCAAACAACAATTTTGAAATAAGTTCAGCTTAAATTTTGACAGCACATCTTGTGTAGCATCTGAAATGCAAATTATGCAGCAGTCAGCTAAAGCAACAGCTCAATAATAATGCTCAATCATACAATATAGAAATGGAAATAAAATGTGTATCTTATGCATAAAATATACAGTGATATTGTAATGGAAATACAATTGAAAACGAAATGTAAATCAGGTGAAAGTTGATACAAAGAGCAATGAGTGATTACACAGCAAAAATATGTGCATATATATTATAGAAATATTGCTCATACGCTTTTTTGAATAAATTCTAAAATTAAAGAATTATTTGTCGTATCTATGAATCTAAATATTTTGACGAAACTTACTCAACAACCAAATGCAATATATTTAATGATTTTCATACCCTACACTAAGAGTGAAAGGGTATATTCAGTTTGGTACGCCGTTTGTAACACCCTGAAAAAAGCATCTCCGGTATGGAAAAGTATATATATAGCATGAGTCGATTTAGCGATGTCCGTCTGTCTGTCCTTCTGTCTGTATGTTGAAATCACGATTACAGAAAAAGTTGAAGAGCTAGAGCAATAAAACTTTAGATTTATATTACTTATATATCTAAGCTATCTGAACAAGAAAATTGGCATGATCGGTCTATTGTGATCTGAGAACCGACCACTTATGTTCAAATACCTCAAATAAAATTTACATTTACAAATCAATTTTACTGTATACGTGCTTAGGTAAACTTTTTTGGTCAAATATATATTGAAATTATGCTCAAATACATGAAAATAATGTAATAATGGTTCCCAAAAAAAAAAAAAAAATCGAAATTAGGTACACCTACCCAGTTGTAAATATGGGTATCAAATGAAAGAAAATTCTTCAGGGATGGAAAGTTTATAGTTATTTTCAGGATTCGTATACCCTGGTGACCTATATACCACTTTGAATGGTAACCAAACATATGTGTAGGCTGTTTATAGTCGGCTTAGACCGACTATAATTTTGTTAATCCTAACTATCATAATAACACCTATTTTAAAATTTCCCATGTGATCTAACCTTCCCAACTGGTTGTTTTATTAATAAACAGATGGTTTGTTTTCATATTTATGGTGTATGTAAATGCTATAGTGGTTTGAGAATAAACTATAACCAGTGAAGAAGGTTAAGGTCACATGGAAAGTTTCGAAATTTTTTAAGTTGGTGTTACTAAGAATTATGAAAGTTTTAGTCAAACTATGCCGACTATAAATACCATACATAAATCTTCACTGACATGTCAAAGGGGCGAATGCACATTTTCAAAAATATCGGGAAATTTAATTTGAAAGTTTACAGGGCTTTAAAAAGTAGTAAAAATGTTTTTTTTTGTTATTTTGGTTTATTCAACAATTATCATAACGTAAGTATATAACATATCTTTGGATTTGGACAACTCACTGAATTATAAATACGGATTTTGTGTGCCTATATCCTGACCAAACGCAAATTTTTGTTTATTTGCCATAACTTTTCATGGGTACAAGATCAAATAGTTGTGTACAAGCATTAATTGTTTGTTTTTAAAGCACCTATTGATTGGCATAGTTAACCAAACAGTAATTTGCTATTTCTCAATTGCAAAAAAAATATTAAGCAAAATATTTTTAAAAAATGATGCCAATCGATAGGTGCTTTAAAAACAAACAATTAATGTCTTTACACGACTAAAAACAAAAAAGAAAATCGTAAAATAAAAATTTTCTCATGCCAAAAGGGCGAATCTTTTAGTTTTTTTGAGATAACTTTTCATTGGTACAAGATCAAATAGTAGTGTAGAAGCATTAATTGTTTGTTTTTAACGTACCTATCGATTAGCATCATTAATTAAAAATAATTTGCCAAAAATTTTTTTTTTTTGCAAATGATGAAAATTGAAAAAAATATTTTGAAATAATGATAACAATCGATAGGTGCTTTAAAAAGAAAGAATTAATGCCTTTACACCACTATTTTATCTTATACTAATAAAAAGTTATGGCAAAAAAAACGAAACGATTCGCCCTTTTAGCATGACAAGATTTTTCAATAGTTTGAATTCGACCTTTTGGTTTTCTCTTTTATGTTAAGAAATCCACACACGATTTTGCCACAGTATACTTGAGAAAAACTATAATCAAAGATGTACAAAAACACAAATGTCAAAAAATAAACGTTCGTCATTTTGGCGTGATATGTATAATACTCATAAATAAAATGAACACATTTATAAAATGTATGAAACTTTTTTTTTTCGGTGTAGTGCGAATTCGACCTTTTGGTGTTTTCTTTTGTGTCAAGAAAACCACACACGATTTTGGCACAGTATACTTGAGAAAAACTATATTCAAAGATGTACAAAAACGCAAATGTCAAAAAATAAACGTTCGTCATTTTGGCATGATATGTATAATACTCATAAATAAAATGAACACATTTATAAAATGTATGAAACTTTTTTTTTTCGGTGTAGTGCGTAGTGCGAGAGCTGGGTGATAGACGAATATGTAATGGCATCAACTCTGCAAAAGCATTTCTATGTAGAAATATGAATGTTAATACATAAATAAATCAAAAAGATTTATTTTTTACAAAATATTAAAGCAAAACATTAAATCCAATGTCATTCATTTATATCTCTCTTATTTACTCCAAGAGTTATGACACTCTTTTAGTAAAAGAGCGATATATTAACCTTCAAAATATTCTTTAAAATGTACTAAAATAAAATATAAAAAAATATCCATGAAACCAATTTTCTAATCTTTTATTTTATTCAAATATCATTTATAAGTCAGTTTATGTTTTTGTATTTTATCAAAAAGTACAGCATGAAATTTCTAAAGCTAAGTACTTTGACCCCCCCATGGGTGTAACACAATCATTTCAATTAGTTCTCTAACAAAAAAATCACTGACCTACTTGTGCCGTCGAAAGTAACGCCTTAAAACTTTAGACCAACAATGGAAAGAAACTAAGGCGCTGAAGTACAGAAAGAAAGGTTAAGAAAATCATTGTCTAGGGTCATATGCACTAGGGTACAATGGACAAGCGATGTTTCGTATCGTGTTTCATGATCTTGCATGATTTATCATAATTATTAGTTTAGATTTACGTTTTTTGTATATCTAATAGGTAAAACAATTAAATGCAAAAGTATATAAGTTAATTTATGCACTTAAATAACTGGAAGAAAAAGGTATAATAAAATAAAATTGTAATTAAATGATAATATTTCAAGTTGCAAGTAGTTACAGGAAAACAGCAAAAGCTAGATCTATAAAACTCATAAATTAGATTATTTATATACCTACACAAATGGGCGTAATTGGTCAACTCATACGCCCACTTTTTACAAATACCTCCATAATTTATAGGAATTCTTTACAGACCTAATTGAACATTAATTTTAACTTTAAGGTAAAATATATAAAAATCGAAATTCGGTCCATTTAAGCATTTCTTTTTTCTTGACTTACTTATGGAACACTTTAGACTGTAACCGCCTTTTACATTTATTTCTTCATGCATTATTCCAAATGTGTTGGCTGTTTTATAGTCGGCTTTGACAAACTAAAATGTTTATACACTCAGAAGATACTATAAAATTAATAGTTTTTACTATTGAAATTCAATCGGCAAATCCTATTAAATACTACAAAATACTATAAAATAAGTTTTAAGTTTGTATGAAAATATTTATTTTTTGTAAACTATTAAATTAATAATAAGTCCTATTGACAAATTTAAATGGGATTTTGTGAGATTTTTTTCTTAGTGTAGTCTTTACTAACTTTACTATCCTACCCTAGTAAAAAAAAATCCAGGGTCATTATAGGGAAGTGATCAAAGATTTTTTCCTAGTAATTTCTAAAATTTAAAAACTTCAAACCTTGACTCTTTTTATGACATGCTTTAAAATACACCTCATACTCTCTTACACTCTCTGGCTTTTTCGCTCACGCTCTATCTATACAGCACACCATCACATTTACGAAAGAGTTACGAAAAGAGGTAATTTGCCCCATAGTTCAAGCAATCAACAATAATTAATGAGACGCAAGACAATTCAGCGCACTAAGCATGTGTTAGAAAGAGACGAAAGATCATTCAGCGCACTGAGGCAGTGTGCGAGAAAGAGATGGAAGATCAGCGCATTAAAACACATGAGTGCGAATGAGATGCCAATAGCATGCGTCATTCACGAAACAAGTAGAAGGTTCTCGAAACAAGTCGCAGCTTGTCGTAACGTGTCGAACTGATGCATGCAGTATATAAGGGAGCCGCATCTGAGGTACTTCACTTCAGTAGTGATTGTAAAGTGGTCGAGTGCAGCTCGTGTGATAAATGTCAAGTTAAATTGTGGACATGCAGCAGTTGTAAGAATTTGTTATTAGTAAAGTTGTTTATTAAAGTGAATTAATAAAGTTAATTGTTATAATTCAAACCAAACATAAGAGTGTTTTTATTTTGTACACAATCCAGAGATACGAACTTGTAGAATAGTTTTCCGTAGACTGAATTTTCGTAACATTATTTTCTCTCGATATAGTTTTATTATTCGTGGGTGCTTTTATCTAGCTTTTGAATCTTTATGCATGCATCTTGCATACAATTAAAATGATTGATACTACTAGATATAAATAACAAACACAACGAAAAATAATAGCAATTACTACAACAACATTGCATGTTGTCAATACATAATAGTAGCAGCAATAGTTGCTGCTATTGCAAATGTACTTGGACTACAGACAAAAAAGAAATATAACGTAAATGGATTTTCCGGCTGTTCGTGAGCAGCAATAAAAACGAATAATAAATTATAATATCGTTTAAGTATTAAATATCTATATGTGTCGGCACGTTGTTGATTGGAAATTGGAAATTTGAATTTTTTCATTTTATATTTTAGTCTCTTATTATAAAAATGTACCATATTTTTTGTTGTGCAGTAGTTAAAATATTTTGAATTGGCAATTGGGTTATAGCATTTAATATATATTTATTGGAAATATAGCTATTTCGTAGACTTAGAAATTAAGTTAATCAGTGGGAAACTTATCTTCTTTGATTAATGGTGGTATCATCTCATTTTGTTAATTAATACAAAAAATTAATTTGATCAACGATTTAAATCGATTCGAGATAAAGGTCCTCACGAGACTTTTTGGTTGGGTAGACATTTCAGGAAAAACAAAAAAAACAAATTTTCACATGAATCTAAAACCGTTACCGATATTCGTTTGAAACCGATTCATTTTTGAAACCGAAACTGTTATGCGAAAATCAGAAATAAACCGATATCCAAAACCGTTATAAACTATTTCGATTTTATACCGGTTTTTAAACGGTTTTTAAAAAGTATAAAACAGACAGAAACAAACTATTTTATTTTATATAATACAAGACAATTTTATTGTCATTTAATATAATAAATACTACTTGATGTACAAAAATATTCACATCTTGTTTTTTGAAATAAAATATTTCCCAGAAATTTGTCTAAAATGTATTATTATTCATTCTTTTTTGTAGCTGTGATAACAAAAAAAAAAAAAACATAGGCGATTTCCCGCACCAAATACACATAGCTTTTTCTTTTTTCACTACGCTAGTGTCGTTCGTCATCCGACTATGCATGTGTTCTGTTATTGTTTTCTTCCATCGCTTGTTTAGCGGTAAATCGTATACAACTACACAAAGACATACAACTCCAACGAAAAAATTAACAAAGATGTGCTGTTTCTGTTGCTACGCTTATGTCATTGGTGAAGCATCCACTGAAATTTCATATTTTTATATAGTTTGTTTTCTTTTAAGTATAATTTTTTTGTCTATTGTAAAATCTATAAGTTTTTCCTAATTTTTCCTAATTAAATACACATAAAACTAATTTAATTTATAAAACAAAAACAGATATTTTTTAATATATAAACATTTCAACTGTGTACCTACAATTGACTGCTATTGCTTTTTGTGTTTTTGTATATTTTGATTCGCATACCTTCTGCTATTTTTTTGAATGTACAATAATTACAAAATATAAATACAGCATCCAAGCTTACACGGGAAATTTTTTGTACAACAAACTAAATTCGTGAGTGTTGTTGTGCAAGAAGTTTGTATTGGCAGATGAATGGCTGTACTAGAATACACACAAGTAGTGTATGTCATGCGTCTGTTTGTTGTCATGCGATTTAACAGGGTAGCAAATAAAACTAAAATATGCTTATACGAAATATGGCTTTATTTTTGTAATATAGACATATAACTTTACAATATAAGAGTCCTTTCAAATGATTTTTTTTATTCATTTTTTTGAGTTTCAAACAGATGTAAATCTCATTTTTTTAACTATCCCTATTTTAGAGACGATAACGGGCTAGATTTTGAATTGTCTCGTTCGAATCACCAGATTTATACTGTCTTCATTGTTTTCTTCTAGACTAAAAAATATGAACAAAAAGTAACATTAATACAAAAACTGAAATCAAAACCGAAACCGAAACTTGGAACCGGTAAACAGAAACCGCTTTGTTAGAAAAACTTAAAACCAAAAACGAAACTAGGAAGAAACCCAAAATCTAAACAGTTATTCGATTAGATTTCAACACTAGATTTTTCATTGTTTCACTCAACATTCAGAATCCAAATATTAATTTTTTGAAAAATAAAGTACGCATTGTTCATATGTCATGTAAAAAAAGATATACAACAATAATGAGAAAAATCTATAAACCTCTGTCACACCCCCATGAATTACTTAATATTCTTATTAATACCAGAAACTTACTTATTGATTCAATGCATACAAATTCACACTATATAATTTCTGATAAAAATATCATAAAAGATAAATACAAAATACCACAAAAAGTATTAGTACAAATTAGAATCTATTATGGCTTTTTTTGTTTGGAAAAATACTATGTTTTAAATTAAAATTGCTGGAATTGCTTTTAACAGACATTTTAGTGCCTAAAATGAAATTAATGAAATATATATAAAAAAAATCTCACATCATTAAAAGAAACTAAAAAACTACAATAGAAAATGTTGAAAAGTATCATGGAAAGTTTCACATGGGAAACAGATTTTTTTGTACGTATTATTTTTAATATTTAATTGTTTCAACTGTGACTAATTAAGGTTAATTTTATTTCTTTTTTTTTTATATTGTTTTATTGATATGAGATTTAGTTACTACACTTAGAAAAAATACTATAAATTCAATAGTTCTTTGCAATTAAAATTAATCAATAGGATAAATTATTATTTTAATAGTTAAATACCATTAAATTGCAAAATGTAGATATTTTTTAAAGTAATGCAAAAACAAATAAATTAAAAAAACAAATGCATTCGGTTTTAATTGATAACAAAATCAATGTAGTACAAACTAAAGCAATTGCTTTTATTTGATTTACGTTCAATGTGTAAAATAAACAAAAATATGTAAAATATTATAAAAGTATGTAAAGCTTTCAAAAATATTCAAAAGTTTCAAAAATATCCAAAAATTTACAAAAATTTGCAAAAGTTTCAAAAATATAAAAAAATATCAAAATTATTCAAAATATGCAGCAATATGCAAAATTTTTAAAAATATGCAATGTATTTAAATATATGCAAAATTTTCAAAAATATTCAAGTTTCAAAAATATGCAAAATATTCAAAAATATGCAAAATTTACAAAAATATTCAAAATATACAACAATATGTAAAATATTTAAAAAAATGCAAAATATTCAAAAAAAAAATTAAATATGCAAAGTATGCAAACATTTCCAATATATGCAAAAATTTCAAATAAAAAATAAAAGTTACAAATAAATATGCAAATGTTTCAAAAATATATAATTTTCATATAATGCAAAATTTTCACAAATATTCAAGTTTCAAAAATATGCGTAATCTAAAAAAATATGCAAAATTTACAAAAATATTCAAAATATACAACAATATGTAAAATTTTCACAAAATGCAAAATTTTTAAAAAAATGCAAAATATTCAAAAAAAAATTAAATATGCAAAGTATGCAAACATTTCCAATATATGCAAAATTTTCAAATAAAAAATAAGAGTTACAAATAAATATGAACATTTTTTCAAAACATGTATGTAACATTTTCAAAAAATGCAAAATGTTTAAAAATATGCAATATATACAAAAATTTTTAAAATATACAAACATTTTCAATATATGCAAAATTTGAAATATATGCAAAATTTTCAAATATATGCAAGAGTTACAAATAAATATGAACAATTTTTCAAAAATAAAATTATATGCAAACATTTATATAATAAGAAACATTTTGAAAATATGCAAAAATAAAAAAAAAAAATTGTGATTTTCAAACAAAAAAAAATTTTAAATTTTATACATATGCAATATAAAATATCTAAAAATATGCAAATGCATAAATATAAGAAAAAATAAAACTATGCACAAATTTGCATAATTTTTAAATCAAATTCAATTTTGTCAATTATGAAAATGAAAATTTGAATTTATGCCACAATAGTTTAAAACAAATTTTATTTTTAACTTCTTTACTATGCAGTTATCTGCGAAGAATCTATGAATTGCTAATAGTGTCAACTAATATAAAATCGCTGCCGTTTCCTTGCCGACGCGCATGGCGTTCAATTAGCAAACAACCAACCATCAGACGAACATCAATTTCAAGTTTAAAGTGAAAATGTAAAAATACTGACAAGAGCAGTAAGATTACCAGCAACTCCCCAAGCAGCAGCAATTTCATGAATACCGCCAACACTATTTGCACCACTACCTGCACCTGCACCAGCACCAGCAGCAACTGCAGCGCCATATTGAAACAGAGACAACATTTATATGAATTTGTGTGTGTTGCCTGTCCCATGTCGCATTGATACGAAATGCCGCTTATTCCCCCAGCGAGTGTCACCAGCATCACCACCAACACCATCACCACCACCATCAGTAGCAACAGCAATTGCAGTTCATGTTGCTGCAATGACATAGCTACTGCTTTTGTTGCTGCTGCTTCTGCTTTTGTCACTCAATGTTTTGTTGTTTCTACTCGAAGAAAATACATACGCGCCATGTCAACTTTGGACATATTCTGTCATTTCGATGCCAGAACCTGCAAATTTGATAGTTCTTGTGAGTCGTCCTCGTCCTCGTCGTTGTACAGCCGCTCGTGTGTCTCGTGTTTGGGTTGACAGCAGACAAACTCATATTTGAAAGGATAAATAAAAGCACAAATATACGAAATGACTGAATGCTATAAACAGCAGACAAGCAAATTGCCCAACCAGTAATGACAGCCATGTTGCTGTAACAGCTGATGGCCGATAACATCAGTGGTTCAAAAGTCACAAGAAGTTAAACCAAAGAACTACTTTTCATTTATTCAGATTTCATAGTCTATTTTGTCACACAATCAAAACAAATACACGAATTTTGTACGAAATACAAGAATTGTGATAACTTTGTGAGTTGCAGTATTTCAATTTTGAATACAAAATAAAGATTTTAATTAAAATCCGAAAGAATACTTTTAATATAATAGCCGTAATATGTTCTTATATGCATATATAATTCAATAATAAATCTTTGATACTAAAGGAGATTAATGACACTACCCAGTCTTGCATGTCTCGGATATATGCGATGCCACGAAGTTTCTCGAAAAAATTCAATAAAAAAGTTTGATCTCGTTCCAATATCGATTTTGAAAATATATAAAATATTACAATTTTTAACATTCATCACATTAATATCGCAGTATTCGTCGAAAAAATAACGAACTTTGATTTTATTTCGATATCGTTTAGATTTCGTATAACACTATCCAACGCGATTTTTGCAATGAACATCCCATACATCAATTCTATATAGTTCATTGGTGCTGAGTTCGACAACATACTCAGTTTTTTTCTATTAACTAACGTTTTTGAAAAAATTGCAATAGTATTTTTAAACCATTCTCACTCACTACTTAGAATAAAAAAAATATAGTTCTGTGCAAAAATAGTTTAACAAAAAAAACTTAAACGGAATTTTTCTTCTAATTATCTGGGCCTATTTTAGTATACTAATGAATGCTGATATTTCAATAAGTTTTCATGATAATTGGATCTAAACTCGTAAAATTTTGATTTTTTTAGAATTTATTTTATCATTTAGGATAATTAACAATAATGATTTATAGTTATCTAAAGCATAGTCCAAATTAACTGTCAAAATTAAAGGGTTTTTCATAGGGACGCTACAAAAGTAGAGCGACAGGGACAGCAAACGACGCCATATTTCTTGCCGCTCTTTTGACATTTCTCTTCAGTAAGGTTTGCCATTTCATGATGGAAAGATATACGAATTCGAATTTCGATAGTAAATTTTAATAATTTCGACTCGTTGTTGGCTCGTATATCTTTCCATCATGAAATGGCAAACCTTACTGAAGAGAAATGTTAAAAGAGCGGCAAGAAATATGGCGTCGTTTGCTGTCTTTGTCGCTCTACTTTTGTAGCGTCCCTGTTGAAAACCTTTGAAAAAAACTTTTGTAGCGCTCTTATTGAAAAAGCCTTTACTAACTTTTTAATAAGTGGTCTACTTTTAAAAATATGCCCTGAGAACGAAGCATTATTGAGGCGTAAAACTCGACACTTTTTGACATATGTGTAATCTGATTATTTCGTATACAAATCAAAAGAATCGATTTAGCAATATTTGAGAAATCATAGAATGTTCAAATTTGGTACCTTTGTGATTATTTAGTACCGAGAAAATTATGTTAAACGATTTATTAGAATCTGAAAAAGCCGATTTTTAATTTAAAAGAGGAACTAAAATGCTTTGGAATATCGGTTCCGTTTTGTTTTAAAATTTTTTAAAATAGCGATTCCGGTTCTTATTCCAGTTCCAACCAAAATAATAATATAGGTCACGATTTCGATTCTACACATTTTATTAATAACGGTTCCCATTTCGATTCCGGTTCCAAATTCTAGTTCCGGTTCTGGTTCCGATTCTGATTCTTTGTGGTTCCTGATTTAAAATGACTGTTGAATCTAAACGGAGCATCGTAGAGGAGTCAAACTTTGTACAATTTATCCGCATATGAAATCTGATTATTTTTTATAAAAATTGTATGGGAAGTTTCCGTACTTTTCGAAAAGTCAGACATTTAATTTAAAATGTGGTCTATTTTATGGTATAACTAAAAAAATATTGATTTAGTGGAATTGTTTAAATCACATCCCATATGAAATTCGATTTTTTGTTATAAAAAGAAATAGTATCGATTTAGTAGAATTTGAAAAATCACATTTAAAACTTCCAATGACTAAAATATTTATTTTTAATAATGCTACTGATAAACACATATTTTTCTGAAAATATTTAAAAAGAAAACCAAAAACCTTACCCAAATTTACCGCCTGTCAGTCAAATAAATGTTTTTACAAAATTACACAAATGAGCGCAAAACCAACTATACACTTGACCAGAATTAAGTTTGGAAAACTCTTTAAATATATAAATAAACATGGTCAGACTAATAAAGTTATCCAGCATTTGGCAAACAAATGAACCACAATATTCAAACACATAAAATCACACAAAATACAACAAGCTCAAAGTTAATAGGGCAAACAAAAACAAGAAAACACAAAAGTTCAGAAGGATGTATAATATAAATCCTTGCCCCAAAAGACCGCATTACATTGAAGTTAGCCAGCAGAATTGCCCTGTGTTGCTGTTAAAACTGTGAGATAAAAATATTTATTTTCTATATATGACTTTTTCAAGTGGTTTTGGGTTTTGTCTGGCTGGTCTGTCAACCTGAAAATAACTTTATCATATATATGAACTGTCATTCAATGACTTTGAGTCAAATATATGAAAAAATGTGTGTGAAATAATGAAAAATAAAATAAAAATACTTCAATCATGTTGTCGGTCAATTGTTCTGTTTTTTTTTTTTTTGTTTATAGATATTTTTATGAAATGTCTTTATGGTGTATTTATGAAGTCTGTTACTGATTTTCGAAGCAAAAAATATCAACCTCATCAAACCGCAAAGCAAGCAAGGAAACCTTTATGCAAAGTCTTAGATTTCATTTGATTATGTTCGATTTGTGGTTTAGCATATAATGGAAATAGACATTTTCGATTCAAAAACTGATAATTAATGCAAATATAATTCCTAATATAAATATATGGCAATTAAAATGTTTGCAATTATAATTTTGTCATTTGAAAATTTATGTATTACAGACAATTATTTGATATACCCTTTAAGAATTACATTTTCATGCTTTTATTATATTTCAGCACAAGCAACGATTAACATGAGCTGTCAGAATCTTTTTCAAATGCATTTTCTCTTTTCTTTAGTTTTTTGTAGTGAGTATTTTACCACATTGTTAGGTTTTTCTTTCTTTATTTTTTCTTTCTTTTTATTTATAGTTTTTCTTTCAACTATTCGTAGGTATCCATCATGCAGTGTAATCCAACCATGCGAAATGATGATGTAGTTGATTTCGCTGGATCTTCGCTGAGGTCTAATGAACTTTTGAACTAGATTCTTGTATGCCTTTCTTTCATTTAAACTTTTCTGTGAGGTTTTTCTATAGAATCTGCGTCTGTTTAACCCATTAAAGGTATCTTTCGGACGCTTTGACGGCTATGTATGGTGTTTTTTTTTTGTGTTTCTGATGCCTGCTAAAAAATGCAAACACGATTTTTATTTTAAATATATTCTTCTCTATGAATTTTCATGATCGATGCCATTATGCTGGTCTTGCTAAAATTCTATTCACACCTCGTGTTATGTCTGGAAATCTCATAGAGTTATGCGGACAATAATTTAAAATTATTGACGCAAAATCATAAAGAATTCAAAGTCAACGTTTAAAATTAGCTTTTTGACAGTGCAATCTATACAAAATTTGTCAAAAAAGCCGAATTTGTTTTTTTAATTCGACTTTAAATTGGTTATGATTATGCGCCATTGAATTCTTTTTATTTTAATAACAGAAAAATATTCTGTTGAAAAAAATATATATTTTAATTATAAAAATATTTTTCATCAAAAATTTTTCTTTTTTACAAATCGTTATCGTTTTTTGTATTTAAGTTATTTTTTAATTTCTTCAACCCCAACAATTAGCCAGCTCTTCAAGCATAATTAACTACAAGTGGCTTCCAATTGAAAGATTCAACTCTTCTGAATATTTTTTGTAATTCAGTCGCATAATATTAGCCAATTAAATACCCACGGTTGACCACCACTCAAACTAAATAAGAGCCTTTAAAGATAATATAATACGAATGAAACATGAAGAGTAAACATAAAATGGCGATGAGACAATGACAGATGCCGACGAAGAGGCGCAAAGAGTCTGTCAAAAGAATGCTAAATGTCAGAAGTGTAAGTTGAACAGCGGATACGTAGATGAAAATACTAAATAAAACATGAGCATAAATTACAAATAAAAATATATACCTACATATATAATTCCAAATAAAGTTACACGCCCACGGGAAGCAGCATCTTCGCCCCAATTAAGACAAACTTCTTAATTTGACGAAGAATACAAATAAAAATGAGCGTGGGTAAAAAAAATGTATAAGAAAAACAAATTTAAATAAATGTGTTTAAATTTATATATGAAATTGGATTATTTATGTATTAATATTAGTCAAACTTTATTGATATGATACAATAGCAGTTAATCAACCGCCATTGACAGTGCAATTTTTTGGCAATAAGGTTTTTTTTTTAATTTGATTTTTAGTTATAATGAAGAAAATAATATTGGAAAGGTAAATATTTTAAAAAGCAAGATTTCAAATATATTTAAAGTTATTTAAACCAGAATTATTTGTTACCACTTTAAAAATTAAAAAGAAAAAAATTAAATTATTAAAAAATACAGAAATTCAGTTTTCTAATTAACAAAGTTTCAGAGTTATAGGCACTTTAAATAGCAAAAACATTGACCGTCGTTTAGGTTTCGGTTAAGGTTTCATGAAAAAAAATTCCCTCAAAATTCCCAGAAAAAAATTCCCTCAAATCCCATTAAAATTGGTCAATAGGACAATTATTGATTTAATAGTATACAAAAAATAAATCTTTTCATATAAACTCAATGGCAATGTCAGGGTATTTTCTAGTATTTAATGGTATTTTCCGATTAAAATAATAATTTATCCTATTGAATATTTTTAATAGTAAAAAACTATTATTTATATAGTATTTTTTCTGGGTGTACCGATTCCATGTTATGGTTACGGTTACAGTTTTGATTTCGATTTCGATTTTTTTTATTAAGTTTACTTTATATCCATATTTTCAATATCTTGAAAAAAGTATTTACTAACACAGAAACTTAAAAAAAAAACCAAACAATAAAATAAGAATATAAATTATCAATATTTGTTGATACTTTGCATGACAACAGACGATGCATGAGACACATACAATATTCTCGTACAATCATCCAGTTAGCTATAATAACTTCTAATAGAAAAACACCCACAACTTTTGTTTGTTGTACAATGTACAACATTTATTTCTGCAAAAACCTCGATTACAAGCTTGGATGCTGTGTTGTTGAATTCGCATACTTTTGTTGTTCCACTTTTAATAGATGCAGTATACATGCGAACACAGAAAAAAAATGTACATCATATTGATGAATTCCGTTCTTCAAACCATGATTCATTGTATTGAAGAGCCATTCATAATATTAATGCCTAACGCGTACTACTTAGTTCTCAAGTAGTTCTTGTGTGTTATTTCTTATATAATGCTTGCTCGACATGCATAAATTAGTAAAATGTTTTATAATATTTATTATAATTACAACTTTTTATTAATAAAAAGTATTTATTAAAAATATATTTTTGAAAATAATTTTTTTTTTTTGAAAAAAAAAATTTTTTTTGGTAAAAAATGTTTTTTCGAACAAATTTTTTTTTTCGAACAACTTTTTTTTTGGAATAAAATTTTTTTTCGAACAATTTTTTTTTCAAAAAAATTTTTTTTTTCGGAACAATTTTTTTGTCCGAATTTTTTTTTTCGTATAATATTTTTTTTTATTTTTTTTACTGTTATTTTTTAAATAAAATTATTTTTTATAAAAAAAAAATATTAAAAATATTATGAACAAATTCATCAATATGACTATTCAAATTCATTGTATTGTATTTACATTACAACTTTTTATTAATAAAAAGTATTTATTAAAAATATATTTTTGAAAATAACATTTTTTTTTTGAAAAAAAAATTTTTTTTTTGGAAAAAAATGTTTTTCGACCAAATTTTTTTTTTCGAAATTTTTTTTTTTCGAACAAATTTTTTTTTGGAATACATTTTTTTTTCGAACAATTTTTTTTTCAAAAATTTTTTTTTTTCGGAACAATTTTTTTGTCCGAAATTTTTTTTTTGTATAATATTTTTTTTTAATTTTTTTACTGTTATTTTTTAAATAAAATTATTTTTTATAAAAAAAAATATAAAAAATATTATGAACAAATTCATCAATATGACAATTCAAATTCATTGTATTGAATATTTTGTTCATATATATAATGAATACATTCATTAATATGTTATTTAATGAACGGTGGTACCAATATGATGAATCTGTTAGTTGGTGAAAAAATTCATAATATTTATGAATAAATTTATCATATTGAAGAATTTTTTTTTCGGTGTACTAATTAATACTGCATCCTAAAATTCGCTACAATTTAAAAAAATAATTGAAAAACCACTAAAAAAAATTTTGTATCAATACCCTAATATACATATTATAGTAATCTAAAATACTGGAATTCCAAAAATAATCTATGGTCTTCATCTTTCAGCTACTTAGTGCATATTTTAGCATTTAAAAATTAAATGAATTTTACAAATTGAGTGTTTTTGAACTCATTAACAGAAAATACAATTAGCTGTACCTTTGATAAAATTCTTTCAAAAACATTTAAAATAATGTTATTTTCTAAATTTTGAAAACAAATTATTTTTTGGAACAAATTGTATATTTATTGGATATTACAATTGAAATTGTAAAAATAAAAATTAAAAAATATAAATATAAGAAAATATATATATTTTTTATTTTAAAATTATTTTTGTTATATTCTATTAATCTTTTTTGTATAAAAAATATATTATTTACCATTTGAGCATACAATATGTTATCAATTACTAATATGTTTATTATATTTTAATTTTTTACTTTTTAAGTTTTTTGAACTCATGAACCAAATAAAAAGTTAGCCAAACATAAATTTCTGCTATAGCCTCTAGCTATAGTTTTAAAATTCCAACACAACATAATTCTCTTAATAAACATAATCAACTTAATCCAGCAGACGTGCTCGACATGCAATAATTCTCGTAGTCAATAGTTGAATTTATTTTAGTTTTTTTTTTTTAATTTTCTCTCTTGTACACTGCAGTCTTTGCGAGGCTGCACAATCAATTATATTAGTTCCTTCAATTGTTGATGTTGCATTTTTTGAAATTTTTGTAATTTTTTTTTGTAGCCGATTTTATGTGCTTTGGACACACAATGAATGCATCAAGTTCTAGTAATTTGTCTGTCTTCAATAGATATACAAGAATAAAATAAAATTTAAAACAAAATAAAGCAAATAAAAATTCACATAAACAAAATAATTGCATTGTACCCCCAATGCTGTTATTAATTAATGGAATGTGTCTCTATTCATTTTATTTGTTTTTATATGAACGCATTCAATTCCGTTTAAAGAAAAACAACCAAAATAAAATAAAAAAAAAAATATTTCATAGAAATTACCGACGATTACTGATGAAAAATCTGCGGTCTATCAAAAATTCATTGAACCTGATATGAATTTGTATATTTTTAATATTTAAGCGGCTTTTGTCATGTTTGTACTATTTCAGTTATTTGAAATATTTTTTTTGTTCATTTTAATAGTATTTATTTATTTATTTATTTATTTATTTATTTATTTATTTATTTATTTATTTATTTATTTATTTAAGTCTCGTTTGACTGTTTTTATTTTATTTTCATATTACATGAAATTGGATTTAAATTATTCAATACAATTTATTATATTTTCAATAATTTGTTATTATTTTGCTATTGATATTTATTGTAACTTTGACAATGAATACTTTTATACTTTTTTTTTCCAAGTTTGCGGCATTTTAATTTTTTTTAAAATTAGTATAGGTTTTAGTTTCAAATTGTTTACATTTTGTGTTGTTTAATAAAAATATATAATATATTAAAAAACATTTGTAATAAAGTGTTTTTCAATAAAAGCGCTACAAAAGTTTTTTTTTCAAGGTTTTTATCTTTTGACATTTCTCTTCAGTAAGGTTTGCCATTTCATGATGGAAAGATATACGAGCCAACAACGAGTCGAAATTATTAGAATTTACTACCGAAGTTCGAATTCGTATATCTTACCATCACGAAATGACAAACCTTACTGAAGAGAAATGACAAAAGAGCGGTAAGAACTATGGCGTCGTTTGCTGTCCCTGTCGCTCTACTTTTGTAGCGTCCCTGTTGAAAAACCCTTTATTATAATATATTTTTATTAAATCGAATTTGTAACAAAAATATATTTTGCAATAATTACCATTAAATTAAAAGCTTTTATATTATATTGCTATATATACATTTTATATTTTATATATATACATTTTATATTGAATATATATTTTAACTTTGAGTAAAATAAGTTCAGTCGTTGTTATTCGGTATTCTGTTAGGTGGATAATAATCCACTGCATTCATTTCAAAATTTACAGCAGTGCACACTACTTCAGTGCACACTACTTCAGTGCACATTACTTCAGTGCACACTACTTCAGTGCACACTACTTCAGTGCACACTACTTCAGTGCACACTGCTAGACTTGTGTATAATTGAAAGAGAGAGTGTGTATAATAGTTTCAAATCAAGAGACAAAACGAATACTGCACTGTACTCGTTTGCTTCAAAACAAAACATGTGCACTGCTTGATTTTATGCAATACGTGTGTTGTTTTGTTAAATTAAAACATGCATTAAATGCAACGAGTACATCGAGTGCAGTAAATAATAATTTATATTAAAATTGATTGCAATGAGTTGTTAATTACATTAAATATTAAATTAAATTTGTGTTTTTTTTTATAATTTATTCACAGTTTTAAAACTATGTTTTTATTACTAGTAGGGCTAAGTGCACTGCCAAACTCAAAGTTTGAAACATTTGCATGCCATTTTCAATATTCTAAATTTAAATATTGAATTTAATATATTTGTGTTTGTTCTTTCTAAAATATATCTTAAACCCATTAACGAGCAAGCGAAATATAATAAAATAAACTTTATTTATATATATATAATTATTTGAAAATATTAATACACTTCATAAAATTTATATTAAATTCTTGTAAAGCATCGTTCTAAAAAATGCGACCTCCTAGACATTGACTTATAAAATTTGTATATTATTTGAAAACCATTTACGAATACTTACGTTATTTTGTTGAAGTTTCAAACACATTTAGTAGAAACGTACCTTAAATAAAAGAGAGAAAAATTTGTTGTTATTACAAAAGCAATAAATAAATAAATTTAAAAGTTCTTTGTAGTATTTGTCAAATGTATAGATTATAATTACTTTTAGGTAAATATTCCGGTACAATTTTAAATAATGAAATACTTCTATTCAAATTGAAATAATTCTTTATTAGGATAATTACAGTCAGAAAAAAGTCTCCCATTAAGTACTTAACGGGACGACTACTGATTTAGTCGTACAATTAATGATAGGATTTTCAGAATAATTAAAAAGTTTTCTGAATAATTTTATAGTATAAGAAAAATCCAGTACCAATCTATATAATAGTACTATTGTTTTCATGTGCTTTCTCCTAGTGAAAACTTGAACACTTAAACATAATGTTCTTTTTGTGTTTAATGGTGCAACAACATATTGTATTAACAGTTTCAAAATTATTAAACTAATGGTATGCATCCTATTGACTAATATTAATTGCAATAGTAAAAATAATAGTTTTAATATTAAAATCCTATTCATTTTGCAGGTTTTCAGTGGATGTATGCTCAGTTGGGACTTGTAACTTGACGGATTAAGACAATAAAATATTCAATGAGTAATAGTCGATTATGGAACTAAAATAATATTCCATGCCATGAACAGCAACTTTTAAAACCAACTTGATCTAAACTTTCCACTATTAGGTTTGAGTTAAGACTCCCTAAAAGTTCTAGTTAATGGACGTGTAAAATAACTTGTACCACACCCAGAAAAAAATCCCCCAAATCCTATTAAAATTGGTCAATAGGACAATTATTGATTTAATAGTATAAAAAAAAAATAAAAATTTTCATGTAAACTCAATGGCAATGTCATGGTATTTTCTAGTATTTAATGGTATTTTCCGATTAAAATAATAATTTATCCTATTAAATATTTTTAATGGTAAAAAGCTATTATTTATATAGTATTTTTTTCTGGGTGCATATATATTTAAAAATTTTATTTTGATGATTATAAAACTATTACATTTTCACTTTCAAATTGTGTTTTAAGAAGTACGAATTGTTATGATTTTTTTCTTTTTAGTTTTACACCGACTATCAATAAAAATAATATAAAATTCCAATTTTATAATATTTTATTCATTTAAAATATTTGAAAATTGACCTAGTTTTGGAAAAATTCAACCTAAAAGAGTCAGTTTAATTGTCTGCAACACTAGACAAACACAAACTTTTGCCAATTTGAGTTGACTTTCGTGCATAGTCGATGTTGGAAAAATCTGCAATTTAAATATTTCAATTGCATTTAAGTGGAAAAGCTGCACTCTGAATGTTTAAAGAATACAGAAGAGTGAGCAAAAAGTTATGAAACACAGCAGACGAGACATATTAGGTGGTAGACGATGTAGTTAGACGATGAACTAAGGATATAAAATAAGGTGTGAAGAGTGATAAAAGCAACCTAAAGTAATGAATTAGGTATGAGGCTGGTGTTGAGCTGGACATTAAGTGGTGGTGAAAAAAGTAGTGAACGGTTGAAGCTCATCCGTTAGACGAAATGAAAGTGGAAAAAATTCTTTGCCAAAGACTATTATAATTTTTAACTCTATGGGTTGTATATTTTTGCATATTTTTTATTTAACATAGCAATTGGTGTGAACTGTCAATGTTCAACTGCACATATTATAATTGTGTAGTAGATTTATGTTAAATAAAATGTTTGCAGCCGAATAAGCTGGCTAAGGTAGTAGGTTTATTAACTTGATTTAGAATTCTAAGAAAGGGAAGTATGAGAAAAAAGATAAAAATGTATAAAAAACAGTAAATTTAAGAAAGACTGCATAATTGAAAAGAAAACACATTTCTTGAATCTAATCAACGGTGTATATTTTATTCAATAATGTTTAAATAATAAACTATAATTCAAAAATAGAGAAAAATATAAATTATACTACTTTAAATTCAAATATACTGCAAAACTGAGGTGCGAAAATTTTACTTTCCAAAATTTTTAGATTTTTACCGCAGTTTAACTCTTGAACTTCAATCAATTAAACAAAGTTTAAATGATGTTTAAGTTTTACTTATGATTCTTACATTAAACTAAGTTTAATCTACAAACACTGAGTTCAGTTGAGCACTGCAAAACTGGTGCCAGGTAAGCATTCCAAATTAGAAACTTCGTATTACAAAGAAATGATGAATCGGATGTCTAGCAAAAATTTTTGTTTATCTTCATTATCTCATAATATAGAAATAAATTGAAAAATTAAAAGTAAAAATAAATAAAACACCAGCAGCTATATACACAGCGTAATATGAGCGCAAAAGGGTTACCACCTATATATATAAAAAAAATAAACCTCCCAGCAAGTAAAAAAAAAATATATAAAAAATTAACAAAAACAACAAAATAAATAAGAAAAAGTACAAATGAAAGAAAACAAAATAAAACAGAGACCAAAAGCAGTAAGTACAACGTGCTACTCATACATATTCCAGACGTATCCAGCTATATTATATGTGTTTGTCAACATTTCGAGGGCTATCATCTTACAAGTGACGCATTTTATTGGGGGAGAGTCAACAAATATTTAAAGTTGTGCATTCTTTATTTCATTTTAAACAACAATGGGCACAGTCTGGCCAAACGCGCTTAAAAGTATCGACATTTATTATTTTCAGAACCACTTTACCGATTTTTAAAATTTTAAAAGTTTTACATAGAAAACGAGTTGGGAAAGTTAGGTGACATGGGTTGAAATCACCATTTCCTAAAAAAAAAAACAAGTTGGGAAAGTTAGATCACATGGGTAAGTTCGGTTACATGGGGCGGACTTTAATAATCGGTCGGGCCCGACTATGGAATACCCTACACTCTTGTTGGATATATTAGTGTTATAATTTGGTGGGCAAATTTTTAATAATTTATGACTAAAAATTCCACTACAAAAATCGGTAAAAAATTAAAAAAATTCAAATGTGGGCGGATCACGACCATTTTTGGAACATATATTTTAAGGTGAATTCTAACAATATGTTTTAAATTTTATAAATATATATCTAATACTTTTCGAGTTATTGGTTCCCAAAAAGTTATATATAAGTGACTTGTATGGGAGGTGGGCGTGTCCGTTTACCGATTTGGTTCATTTTCAAACTCATACCCATTTTTTGGCTAACACATACTGAAACGAAATTTCATCGCATTCTGACAAGTATTTTTAAAGTTATTCTGTATCCGGTCAGACAACAAGACAGACAGACATACACACGGACATGACTAAACGGACTCGGGTAGTTATACCGATCAAGAATATATATACTTTTCCATACCGGACACGCCATCTAAGGGGCGTTACAATATCTGCACAAACTTAATATACCCTGTACCTCATAGGTGTAGCGTATAAAAATTTAACGTAAATATAGCAACTGAGATTAATTGATACAAAATTATTAATTCTATTAATATAATTATTTAATAGTATAAATCAAATCCCCATCTGGGTTGGTGTATATGGTCAAATATATACATAAATACCATATACACCAACCGACAGTTTTACAGGTAATACACAGTTTGACAGCCATTACACAGTTATAAATTCACTACATAGTATTACAGGTACTATTTTACCGATCTTCTTTTACATTGGCTCATCGCAACGCGTGCTTGCCTATTCGGTTCATCGGGTCGTACATTCGAACATCCTGAGCATGACTTTGATATTCTTCTACCTTATTTGTGTTTAACATTTCCCTTTTATTATATATGAGTCTATTGGTGACATGCACGTGGTTCAAACCTCGAACAAGAACGATTTTTTTTATTTATTTTTTATTTTGGTCTCTCGGGAGCAATGTCTAATCATTCTAAACTAAATTGGGATGGACATCGACTGTTGGGATATAACAAATGCAGGAAATGAGACAAAATTATTTTCTACTCCACAAAGAAAGCACTAACTTCTCAATGCATGGATGTCCCACGATGTTGAGAAGGAAAGAGATAATGTTTTTCAAATTAAAAAAATATATATGAAATGCGTTAATACCAAATACTTATTTTTGCCTTGTAAGCACTCTCTACAAAACGGTATTTAACGTTTAGTCTTACTTTACTATGTAATTAATAAAAAATCAATGAATTTGTGACTACCTAGTAATAGTCAGGTTTTATTGACTTTTAGTGTTCGTTAACCGGATCATCAAGAGGTCTAACATTTAGCTCAAATAGTAAGCTTACAAGGTCACAGACACAAACAATGTTTGAACTAAATCTACAAATTTTAAAAATTTAGGTGACCATTCTGACATGGAATGCCAGAACGAATACCAAAAATAACAAATAAAAAAAATTTCAGAGGTCCTTTAATGTATGTTCACTTTATTTATTAACTAATATAATTAAATATTTAATCAATACAATTAAATGTCGTATCGGCGATGAAACAATTTCAAATTAATTTTATTGATTCATTTTTGGATATATTTACATAATTTTTTTTTCTGTATATGTAGAAATTTTTAAAGAGAACTTATGTTTTGAAATTAGAGATTTTGTCTTTAATATTTATATCGAAATATGTCAAAAATCCAAAAATTATCAGATTTCAATTTTTTTTTATTTGAAAATCTTAATTTTAGAACTCAATGTAATATGCTCACTTGAAAAAATATCTTGTTTAGCTTTAAATAGTTAAAAAATAAAAATGCGAAAATTTTGATTTTCTAAGAATTTATTCACATATTTTGTAAGGAATTTTTATAAACAATTAACACATAAATCATAAACTGAAAACTGTTTTGAAATCGTCGTTGTAGAACGAAAAGTCACCAAATACATTTTTATGAAAAACTAAAATTTCGAGTTTGTTGATTAATATTATAAAAAGTAATTGATGCATTTTTAAAGTTGAAATAATAATTGATAGATTACTATTTTCTTATCATGTGCTAAAAAAATTTAGATCTTCGATTAAAAATTGATAGATATATAAAGATTTTTGTAAATGAATATTTGGCATTTTGAAAATGTATTTGGTGAATAAATATGATTAAGTATATATAAAATTGCCAAGTAAAATTTTAGTTTGTTTGGAAAATTGGAGATTCTAAGCCCTAAAAAGGCATACAAATAGTTTTATAGTCATTTAAAACAATGATTTCCATAAAGATATCTTTAAAATAAATAAAATATATAAAAAAAACCAGGTAATTAAACGGGGGTTTAAATTTTAGAATAACCTTTACCGTATGTTTCCGACTGATGTTTCCGACAAACAGAGTTCGAATGATAATCATCAAACAAGTCAATGGCTTTAAAATTATGAAATGCACTAAAATGCTGCCGTACTTTGAGTCACCTGCTGTGTCGACCCGAACTATTGCCCAAGAACAAACATTATAAGACAGGTGCCGTGACATGCAGCACATGTCGTCATCGCACTGTTATCAAATAAGGACTCACAGAAATACAACAAAACCGAACACAAAATCGAATTATTTAATTGCGAGTTATGTGGGTCTTTGCCGTAAAAAAGGTCAAATTTGTTGAACAGGTAAAGTAGGGTTGATAAAATCTTCGCCGACGATAAATAAATTTTTGTCTTGTTACTGTTAGAAATGCAACGCACCGACAGACGCTTGGGTAAAATAAGGATAATGCACATATGCTGTAACATTTATTCTAAATACACAATGTGGTAGTTATACGCCTACTTGACTGTTTATTCTTCTATTGTATTCTGTGTGGCTTGACACTGTTCCATTGTGAACAGCTGTTTTTGTTTATTTTTACCTTTGACTGTACGGAGTTTTCGAGAAATGCGTTTTCCTTCTTTGGCAATTCAGGTTTCAAAAGACTGTACACATTTTACCGCTTTGTTTGGTAGACTTATTCAGTTATAATATCTTTTATGATATATATTATTTTCAAAATAAAAATGGTTTTCGTAGTAGTTTGATTTAATAGTATTTAAAATAAAATAATAAAGTATGTTTAAAATAAGTAAAAAATATAATTGTGACATGAATGCTGAAAATATTGATATTTTTCAAATGATTATATGCTGCAATCATTTAAAATTTTATATAGCATTATGATAAAATATTATTTTATGATTAGAAAGGTTAATGGTTATGTGGTGTTTACCAGAACAATGGTATGATCAATAGTTATAAACCCATTTTTCCTTGAATCATGCAGTCACTATATGATTGATTGTGAACTTGTGTTAAGTTACCTACAACATTGGCATATTTAAATAGTTAATAAGCAAAGTTTTTTACAGACATGTCCTCCTTTGCACCAAGTTTCAAGTACCGTACCAAACTTTCGAGTAACTTTTCAAACTGCAATATGAGGTTAGAGCAAGTTGTATGTTAAAATACTTCACTAAATTGAACAATGACTATCAAAGTTCAATTAATTTAATTCAATTAGTAGCACACAACTTCTGAGAACCAATATTGTCACTGCATTTTCTGACCTTAACAAGTTCAAGTTATGATTAATTAAAACTTGAAACCGCCAGTCAATTTCTTACAAAACTTAAAACATAAAAAAAAACATTTATATCCCATAAGTGTCTCATAAATATGCTTTATTAATAAAACATAGTTTGTAAAAACAAAAACAAAAATATATAGCATAGCCGTTAAGAAAACCCCAAAAGTTAAGCCAAATTAATGCGCTACAATCAATCAACTCAAATATTTCGAACTTTGACGTTATTGTGCGGGCCCTCACAAAGACCTATGTGGTTGGGAACTTTTGTCTAACATTGCGCTAAATCGCATGTCTTTCAATTTAAATGTCTGTCCATTCATTCAACTGTCGGTGTTTTATTCTTCCATCATTAACTTGAGATATTTTACTTTCACCCATTTCTTGGATTTTTTTTCTCATTATTGTATGACCAACATTTGGCTCATTCATTTTTGGAAAAACAAATAGTTGTTAATTAGTTTTGGCATATATTTGAAAATTGATTTTGTTTAATTATGTTTTGCATGCCGTTGGCAAAATTTACTGTGTATGCTGCATTTAATATTGGCTTTGTTTTTACTAATCGTTTGGCGAAAATTTGCATTTATGTTAAATAAATAAACACTCTGTGTTGTTTTCATGTAAAACTGTAAAAAAATATACATAGAAATCAGTAACACTAGACAACAAATGAAGAAATTTTTTTATTTCTCCACGTTCTTAGTATGATATTCGGATGGACTTCAAGATTCTAGTCAAAAACTCATACTCTGTTTTTTGATATATGCCAATTTTCACGTTCATCTATATTTTTTACTAAAACTTTTTAAAACATGAACAGTTATGACCTTGGGCACATTCACCCGACATAAATTGGATTTTTTTTGCATAATATTAGCTGAACTATTTCCAATGGAATACAAAAGAATACAAAATTAATACAAAAATCGTTCGGAATTCGATAAAAAGCTGTAACTTGCAAGTTTTATAGTATAAAATAAACGTACATGATTGAAAAAAATATATAATGCGTAAATATAGCCAAGAAATTATAATTTTTAATTGTTTCATCGCCGATTCGACATTTAATAGTATTGATTAAATATTTAATTATATTAATTAATAAATTAATTGAACAAACATATTAAAAAGTTAACACACCCGATGAAAAAAAATGTTGCTTTTTTATGTAATATAACTTATAAATATTTTATATTTATTTTACTACTTGTTTTTCGAAGTTTCAATCACGTTGACGTCACCAATAGAGCTATATATAATGAAAGAGACATTTTAAACAGAAATAAGGAGAGAAATATCAAAGCCATGATTATATTAATAATTGCGATGAATCCATGAAAAATAAGATCGGTACCAAAGTAGGTACCTGTAATACTGTGTAGTGAATATAAAACTGTGTAATGGCTGTCAAACTGTGTATTACCTGTAAAACTGTCGGTTGGTGTATATGGTATTTATGTATTTATTTGACCATATACACCAACCCAGATGGGGATTTGATTTATATAATAATAATAATAATAGTTTGGCACTACAGCTCTATAAGAACTTAGGCCGAGCTCTCTCACCATTTTGAGCTGTGCGTGTTATATATGTACTCAAAATGGTGGGACCTACAGTTTATTGCCGAATCCGAACGGCGGGTGAGAGCTTTTCATAGGCAATCTTTACTCTCGTAGGTTTGCCATTTACTGCCGAGAGGTAGCGCGGTATAGAAAAATGTTTCTATGAAAAGATGTTGTTAGCCCCAGTCCAGGCTTGAACCGGGAACCTTTCGGCTCGCAGTCCAACGCACTAACCACTGAGCTACCGCGGCTATTAATTAATTCGTATATCTAATTAATTATATTAATAGCATTAATTATTTTTATATATTAATCTCAGTTGCTATATCGTCGTTGTAGAACGAAAAGTCACCAGATACATTTTAATGAAAAACTTAATTTTCGAGTTTGTTGATTAATATTATAAAAGGTAATAGATGCATTTTTAAAGTTGAAAAATCAACTAATAGATTTATATTTTCTTATCATTTGGCATAAAAATTGAGAGCATCCATGAAAAATTGACAGATTTATAAAGATTTTTGTAAATGAATATTTGGCATTTTGAAAATATATTTGGTGACTTTTCGTTCTACAACGACGAAATTCATGTACAATATTTTGTACAGTGTGTATTGAATCAAATTCATCGAAATATTTAGATACATAAATACGACGAATAATTCATTAATATTAGCATATATTTGTAAACAGTATGAACAAAATTTTAATGAACGCTTATGTGTATAAAAATCGTTTTATTATAACATTTTAACATCTGTTACATTTTATAATCTGCGTTATAAAAAAAAATGTAGAGTTTTCAAAACCCTATAATACATTTTAAAATTAAAAAGAAAACCTACCCAAAAGTAATAACTAGGTATAATGAAAGGCTGCTGCCAGTCATGACGTGTGAATAGTTTTTAAAGGTGTGTTTCATGTGCAGGAATATTTTTTATTTTTTTATTTTTAAAAGAATTCGCTGGGAATAATGGCGCCGACTTTTAACGTTTGCTGGACTCTATATCAAATTGTGTTGTCTGATTACGTTGAAAAAGACGGGTAACTTGCGCTTTACAACCTTACCGCGAGCATATGTTTGAGTAGCATGGCTGTCAGGTGTGACTGAGGGTTGAATTATCGAGAAGCCAGTGTAGCCCAGTGGTGGAAAAATACCAGAAAAAGTTAGTTACTGAAATTGTGCAAACGACAAACTAGAACAAATAACAGAACGATAATGGTAACTCAGTTAAAAAACAAAGAACCTTTTTAAGAACACTATGAAATGCTTGAATTAAACATTATTTGATATACGTGTGGGTGCTAACACATGTTGTGTATTCATCTGCAAAATTTCATTGCTACTACACTCACAATAAAATATAATAATTTACTTAGTTTCGTGACAAATTTTCTTTTAAAATTAATCATTATCATATGTAATTTATAAGGCATGTTTATCAGGAAATCGGTTTAAAATTTCAATTTGATTGATTTTGTTTTTGCTGTACCAAAATTCGATTATTCTGTGTAATTTTCAGAATTTAAACACTTTCATTTCTAAGTGTATTAGGCACCAGATCCTGACCCTCAATGTTAACTGGTTACATTATGCGTTTTCAAAGCTCTACAAAAGTGTATTGTTACTTAGTTAGTTAATTTTCAATGAGTGGATAATGTTATAGTTAATGCTTTGTAACTGTGTCCAGTTGATAGCTTCTTTATGCATTTTTTTTTTGTTCTAAGTATCTGAATTGATTATACTCTTTGCGTGCACAGGATATCTATTTTTATTTATTTACTTTTTACTCCTGCTGTTACGCTTGGTGCTGCTAATGATGTGGGCTCCTGCAGTTCGGTTCGCGTTTCAGCTGTCCGCATTATATAAAAAGAAAAGCAACATAAATTCCCGACGTTGCGTTGCATGTCCTGTGATAATACGAATATAATAAATGCATTTATACTGGAAATGCTATTACAAAGATAGTATTATTTATCGTTGAAAATAAAAGTTCATCAGTAGTTTTGAGAAATGCTTAATATGTACACATAATGATTTTGAATGCTGAAATAAAATAAAAGTTTAAGAAATCGTTATATAAAGATACAAGAAATTTTTCGAAATCGGAACGCTATCGAAGAACAAAATAATCAAAGTTAGAGGTTACTTCGAAAAAAATTGCAATATCGATTTGATAAATGCTTAAATATCGTATCTTGTCCATAAATTTGAATGTTCAAGAATTTACGAAATTTAGAAGCGAACTAGAAGCGATTTAGCTACGAATTCGTACTTTGATATCGCAGTAAGTTCGAGAAATCTCCTTGGCATTGAAGGCCTCCGAGACATTGCTGACTGTGTTTAAAATAATAAAGAAATTTTATGAACAAAGAAAATTCCTTTATTGAAAATTCAAAATTTACGATTACAAATAATGACAAAACTATCGAAATGAAAACGTAAAACACAGAAAAAAAATGTACATCATATTGATGAATTTCGTTCTTCAAACCATGATTCATTGTATTGAAGAACCATTCATAATATTAATGACTAACGCCATTATTGTTATAAATGCTATCATAAATATGAAGAACGCTTGGTAACTGTCGAAAAAGTGTTCTTCAAGCTGTATGTGAAGAATACGTTTCATCATATTAATGAACTAAAATATAAAATACAACATATATGTACATCATATTGAAGAACACTGTTCATTAAACCAAATTTCTATTAAAATATTTTTTTTCGTTCATTATTTGCCGTCCTTCTCAGTTCTCAAGTAGTTCTGGTGTGTTATTTCTTATATAATGCTTGCTCGACATGCATAAATCAGTAAAATGTTTTATAATATATTTATTATAATTATAACTTTTTATTAATAAAAATATATATTTTTTCGAAAACTTTTTTTTTCCGAACATTTTTTTTTGTGGAACTTTTTTTTTCAAACAATTAATTTTTTCGAAAAAAAAATTTTTTTTTGATAATTTTTTTTTCCGAATTTTTTTTTTTTTCGTATAATTTTTTTACTGTAATTTTTTAAATAAAATTTTTACAACACTTTTTTTCGAATAATTTTATAAAAAAAAAGTTTTGGAAAATGTATTATGAACAATACAACAATTCAAACTCATTGTATTGAATATTTTGTTCATATATACAATGAATGCATTCATTAATGTGTCATTTAATGAACGGTGGTATCAATGAATCTGGTAGTTCCCTAGAAGAAATTTCGGTAGGGCCATGGTCATGAAGTGATCATGTCATTATTTGAGATGATCGGGATATGACGAGGCCCATAATGTCCTTGTAACGCAGGGTCCAGATCATGTACTAAACTCAGGCCATGATTATGTACTGATCCCCATTTTATTATTTACCCGACAATTACCTTGTCAGAGCCCGAGCATAATTGGGTTTCTAGGGTTAAATCTCGATCATTGTCTGATGCTAATTTCGTTATGAGGAACAAATAATGTAGCTATGATCAGGACCGTTGACTATTTAGATAATGTAAACCCTGGTATAGTAAGCATGATAAGGGCATGCAAAGGCAATGATCATATTTTCTCTAATAGGGCTTACCTAACGAAAACCCGATCATTTCCCGATGGCGCATCGGGCAAATTTCTACTAGGGTTGGTGAAAAAATTCATAATATTTATGAATAAATTCATAATATTTATGAATAAATTCATCATATTTTTGAATAAATTCATAATATTTATGAATAAATATATCATATTGAAGAATTTTTTTTTTTACGAACAAACCGAATATTTTATTATTTTTATATATATATTATTGATTTTCAAAACCGTTAAGAAATAATGCAATTTAGGTTTAGAATGTCGGTTTCACAATCGGTTTTATAAAACCAAAGAAAAATATATTTTTTTTGGCAACATTTTTATAACTATTTATTTAAAATCTTTACTTATTCAAATTATAATTTAAATTTTCAATTAATGGGTTTTTAGTATTTCTGTACCTAAAACAATTCGGTTTATTTTTCATGACATTGTAAATGTGCGCAAAATCAACAGTATTACAAAACCATTAATAATTAGGAACGGTTTCGTTGTAAATCACAATCGAAACCGTTATTCGCTTGGATTTCAATTTTTGTTTTCCAGATAAGTTGGTGTTATTGAAAACTGCTTTATTTTCGAATCATTATCCAGTATATCACAACATGCAGCCTCTAGTTGCCTTTAAAAATTCTCGAAGTGAATTCGTTTTAAAAATTCGTTCAAAATCTTATCTTATTTTGTTGTTTCGAAGATTATCTCTTATATCGATTCTAATATTTTAAATAATTTGATATAAATTTTAGTCCACGAGAATTCAATCAACGATATAATTTTATTTTATTTCTTCGATAACCTGCTGACCGTTTCAGTAAAAGTATTCATATAATATGTATCAGTGAAAGAACTGACATCAATATCAGAAAAATTCTTCAACATCTCGCAACATTATCGTTTCGATATTCTAACAAATCGAACAATACACGTTACCGTTTCGGTAACTTTTACTTTGTTGGAATTAAATATAAAACATCTAAAAAATCTTTTATGAATTCTTGATTTTTAACAACTAGGAAATACTCCAACCTATTAAAAAAAAAAATAAAAATATATAATACACCACGACAACTCAAAAAAAAAAAAAATAATTGACTCGCCGTTGTAGCGTGCGCACACTTAACCCTCTGCGGTACACAGTGTTGCCACCGACCCACTTTACACGCTCATCAATAGCGGCCACAGAAAAACAGAAAACAGAAAACAAGAAAATAAAAATAAGAAACTCGTTTTACACATACACACCCGGACTTAATTCAACATGCCGCATATTGCAGTTTCACCCATCATCCCTCTGTTGTGTCTGTGTGTGTGTGTTGCGCGTATGATATCCTTGCCACACATTACAGGCAGGGTTTATAAAAGGTGCCCCGTACTTACGGGTTCCCTTTACACTGGTACTGCGTTAAATGCGACATTTGCGTCATGACAACGTTGCAATTATCTTTTTTTTCCGTTTTTCCGTTTTGAATTTTTCTTGTGCATTAAAAAAAAGCAATACAAGAACAGTGTCTAAAAAGACCTGCTGTTTGTTAAGTGGCCGGGGTGGTGGGTGTTTGCCTCTGTGTAAAGGTGGTGGCTGTTCCGGTTGACACACCTACTTGTGCTATTTTTTATTTTTTGTAAACAGCGTATAACATTTTCTATGTGTTTGGTTTTTATTTTTCGTTTTACATGTACTTTGAGAATTTTCAACTATCCGTAACAGATTTTTAACTACTGCATCTCGTAATTGTAATTGTAGCACATAAAGCGCTGAGGTGTGCTATTGTCATAATATAGTGGAATTTGCTTTTGACACAAAATTATATATCGAACTTATAACGAGAACATTAGACCAAATCGAGAATGCTTTATAATAAAAATACTCTATTCCCAGACTGCCAATAGTTTTTGATATTGATGCGAGAACGATACGATATGTCGGAGAATACGAACGACATCGAATTAGATCTTGTACCAATAGCAGACAGTTTTTTCGAAACTAAGATAAAAAAAAAACGATTTGGAATTGATTTTTCTTCAAAGTATATAGAGAATGATTCGAAAAAATTGCATTCTTAAATATGTTCGAGACATTTTAAAAATCAGCACGAGTTCGAACTTTTTTTTATCAAAGTTAGTTCGAGCAAACATCGATCATCGAAGAGCTCACAGACATGACAGTCTGAATTGAATGAGACAAATAATATGTAGAATTTTATTTAAAATCCGAATATGGAAAATGAAATTACCAGAATTCCAAAAATCAAGTTTTGCTACCCAAATGGATAATTTCAAAATTAAAATGATGTCTGTCAAATCTAAATAATCTAAAAATAATTAATGTGTCATCAATTAGGAAATTCGATTACTCTTTCCACTAAACATCAACGTATCCTATACTCCGATTTCGCACAAAAATTCTCCACATCGATTTCCTCATCTATTTTCTCATCTCAAATTCTATAAAAAAAATGTTTATACATTGCCATTTTCATTATAGTGAACATAAGATGTTTATAGAGTTTTAAATGTTATCAATGGAACTATTTTAAATGCTATGGAGTGCATGGCTTATATTAGATACCTGCACAAATGTATTTGAAGCTGAATCTGCAAAATATACACTACTGCACTCTACAGTATTTAGTGCATATTGCAATAACAGTCGACAGTATTATAGTAAAGTATCTCCAACGACTACACTGCAGTGCAGTATTTGTTTCATTGATGTCAAGTAGTGTCAAGCCGATTTTTGCCTCAAGACATTCAGTGTTTTGAAAAACAAAACCAAATGACACTACTGTCGCTGAACATGCAACGAATACATACACAAAGTGAGTGCAGCGAGTGAGCGCAACGAATGGACAGTGAGAAGACGAACATTGAAAACAACAACAAAATGCTGTAGTCGGTATTTATGTGTAAATACAACTAACATTATTTTTTCAAAAAAAAAGTAAATTTAAAAAAATATTCTACAACAACAATAACGCATTCCTCGAAAGAAATATATCCAACAAAATAAAATATATATATAAAAAAAAAATTAAATAATGAAAAAAAAGTTCGGTAAATATAAAACTTAATATAAAATATTATATAATTTTCTTATACCTTTTGATTTTTTTTTCAATATTTCAATAGTAATGAAAATTCCTTAGAGTAAGAATGTAAAAAAAATGTAATATGCACTGAGTACTCAGACAGACATGCATCAACAAGGAAAACAATGTCAGCCTGGAGATTAGCCGAAGAATAACTCTTGCCAACGGGTGTTACTTTGGGCTCAGTAGGCAATTGAGGAGCAGAGCCTTCATCACCTGAGGCATCACCGATGAGCGAGCTTTAGGAGCGTTCGAGAGAAAGATTGTTCGGAAAATCTATGGCCCGATATGCGTTGAAAACGAGTACAGAATCAGATGGAACGACGAGCTGTATGAGCTCTACGCCGACATTGACATAGTCAGGCGCATTAAGATCCAGCGTCTACGCTGGCTTAGACAACAAAAAAGGTGTTCAATTCTGTACCCAGTGGTGGTCAACGTAGGCGAGGGCGTCCGAATCTCCGGTGGAGCGACCAAGTGCGAGACAACCTGACAACACTTGGAGTGCAAAACTGGCGCCAGCGCTCGCAATGCAGAAGCGACTGGCAAGGGGTGATTGCTGCGGCTGAAACCCATCATGGGTTGTAATGGCCAAATAAGTAAGTAAAGTAACTTTTGCTTTACAACACATTCATTTGATTTTTCAAGCCTAGAGTCGACGAGTAAATGTTTTGAAATAAACTGAATGTCTTGAAGTGGATTCCAAAAGCATTTGTGCAGATATAAAGCTTATATTAACCATTAACATATTTTTTATAAGCCTACATTTTTCCATTAGCAATATTTACATTTTATAGCCAATTTAATTTTTAGTTGTCATTGAGAAGATGTTTATTTTTCAAAATATTAAAATACATATAGCCCACACATTGAGTAGTAGCAAAAAAAAAAAAAGGTATCTGCGTTCTGCCCACATACTAAGACTACATTTATTATTTATTATAGCTGACATAATCTATAAAATATAAACTGCACAAAATACAATACGTATTAAATGGTTGTGTCATTGAATCACCTATCACTAATGCACTTTTATAAAGAATTATTGAAATTTAAAACCCTTTCAAATAGGCAAAACTTGTTTTACTTCCTAAACAACGTAATTTTTGTGGCGAGAAAATATAACTAAAAAAATTAACTCATGTCGTATTAAAATCGTCTCGGAGTGTAACATCATCTTGTAATGGGAAATTTAATATAATATTACGTGTGGTTTTTTTTTCATTATATTAATAACTTTAGAGTTGTTTTATTTATTTATATTTTTTTGCATTTTGCAGTTAAAAGAAAAACAATTGCGTCAAGATACTAGATATTATAACCAACCGCATTACTTAGATTGCAAAGCCACATCTTATTGTTTCTGTTAACATTATGTATTATATAGTTTTTCTTTTTTTTTAATTTATATCCTATGCAAATGTGTATGATGTGGTGATGTTTTTATTTTTTTTTATTATTTTGCAATGCGTTGCAATACTTTTCAACGCAACTGTCAACAACTCACACGTTACTGTGCGCCATATTTTTTTTTTATTTAAAAATTTTTTTTTTTTATTTTATAGTTTTTTTTATATATATTTGTGATTTCTATTGTGTATTTAAAGCTGTATCAATCTCTTTATTATTTTAAAACGAGGAACAAAGCAAAAACAGCTGTGCGAAGACCGCAATATATTTTTTTAAGTGATGGATTTAAAAATATGTGTACTTGATAAATGTTTTAAAAATAAAATAAAATAAAATAAAATAAAATAAAATAGAATAAATTTAAATAATCCAAAATAAAATAGAATAAAGTTGTTGAAAATATACAAAATACTTTTTACAAAAATAGTTTCAGATTTTTTGTACTAAACCGTATAAGGATTACCTGTATAAATCATTTTTCAAGCATTACAATAAAAAAATAGGATGTAAGTTTTATAATATTTTGTGATTTTTGTTTTTTTTTTGATGATAAAATTTGCCATTTAATTTGTTGTAGAAATTTTGTAATCCGTTGTAGAAATCGGGTTATGTCTCCCTAGGAGAAAATTTTCCTATTAGAGTTGACATGATATAGTACATATCATATCTCGTGTAAAAACAATAAAACAATTTATTAAACTGTTTTCGACTTAAAACAATTTATACACACACAGAAAAAAGATTTGTTGCGGCAGCCAACTAAATTACCTTACCGATTTATGGCAACAACTGATAAATTATTTGCCCACAATCTCTTCTTTCCGTTGTGGCAATTTACTATTCTGTAAGCTTTATGTTGTGGCAACCTCTATGTACAATATTGAGGTTGTTGCAACCTCTAAGTCGGTGAGCATGAAGTTGTAGCAACTCCAATTGATTTTTTTTTTAAAGAAAAAATTTTATTTATATTATAATTCTATTTATGTTAGGTTTTCTACATGTATTATAGATGCGTAAATATTTTGCGTTTCAAAGGTGTATCGACTACTTTCTGTTCCATGAAAAATAAAAAGAGTATGAACTCACTTATTATTTTATTTTTTCATAATCCGAAAAAACAGAATTCTTGCCATTCAATTTGTTTTGAATTAATTTATTATACCATTAACATTTATATATTTATTTCGTTCGAATAAATACTTAATTAATTTATTTCCTATTGTTTTCGACTTGTGAACATTTCTGACGTTTGTTTCATTATTTCCGTGTGTATCCATGATACTTTGCAATATTCTGGCAACCGAGCTGCTGCTAGACATAAGGTTGCCGTTTGTCATTTATTTTGTTGATACAACAACGTACTCAGTTGTCGTAACAAATGCACGAAGGTCAATTTTGGCAGAAATTCAATCATGAGGTTACGGCAACCGAATTTGCAGTTGTGCGAACTAACAGTAAAATAAGTTACGTTCATTTAAATGACATGCGGTTACAACAAATGTATTTCGGTTGCAACAATTACAACAAATGTATTTCGGTTGCAACAATGCAACGGTGGTTCGATTAACCTTATGCCAAAAGATGATTCTCCTGTGCGCAAGACAGAAAAGCGCCAAATATGGGTTTATTTCATTGACATAACATTTTTTCTCAAATAAAGATAAACCTAGCTTTAAACTAAGAACAGTTTTAATTATATTTTTGTTTTCAATTCAATATTTTTATTTCGTAGCATAAATTCTTAAAAATACTTATTCATTTCCGATAGGTCTGAATATATCTAGTGTATTTTGACCTGACAAAGGTTTGAACAAATTTTATACACATTATAGTGCAATTACAGACACTGTAAAACATGCAAGCCTGCAATACTGGCATTGAATTTCACAATTTATTATTTTATTTGTCTGTATTTCAAATGGTAAAGTTAATTTGAGCTGCTGTTTATTTAGCACACAGAATTACAGTGAAATGTAGGCACTTTAGAAATAATTAAAACAGCCAAAGTATGAACGTCTGGTAGTTTTTCTAGAAACAATAATTAAAACAAATTAAAATAAAGTATTTGTTATCATGAAGTCAAGCTCAAGTTGTTGGCATATTTTAGAATTTTATGCTAGTTTTGAAATGTTTAATATACGTATGCATTATAAATCGGATAAGTAGAAGAAATAGAAGTAGAGGAATTGGGAGATGAAGAAATATAGTGACCTACAAAATATAGATGCCAACACAATAACTCATTATACGAACGAAGCTTATTATTTTCGAAATGAAACATCAAAATTCACGTAATACGCAGCAAATAACAAGGGAAAGAACAGAATTGGCGACACAATACTCATATGAAAAATTTTTATATGTAATGTTTGAGAAATATACAAAGTAAAATAAAAGGGCACAAATTAGAATTTTTAATATATGCGCGTAAGATAAGCACAAATATGTTAAAGAACTACAAAAACTACAATTGAGTCATTTTGAGAATTTATAACAAAATAAGGTATAGTATAATTTTATGATAAAATTGTGTTAGAAGATTTTGTGTATGAAAGCGAAACTGTATTTTTTTTAACTCTGTAGTTGTAGAAGTTAAATTAATGAAATACATATATGTTTGGAAATTTAATAATATTATAAAAATTTGTTAATACATTTAAGAGGAGCAATACCATTCGATCGGTGAACATAATGTTCTAATGTGATACAAATATCGAACAGAAAAAGTCTGATGTACAATGTTTAGTTTATACCCTAGTAGTAGAAACTATATATCTATTTCGGTAGACATGAACAGATCAAATTCAAAATTTAATGATCAGTTATCGAAGAGCGATCTCAAACAATTTGTACTTGGTTAAAGGTATTAAGTTGGTGGGCTTTTTTATAAATTTCGCTTTTCATTAAAATGTTTATAGTGTCAAGTTTGATGTACCATAGTAGTAGAAATTATACCTATTACAATAGACTTGATCATAACCTGATCAAATCCAAAATTCAATGATCAGTTCTCGAACAATTTCTACTCGGTTAAAGATGTTATGTTGATACGTTTTTTTAACCAAAGTAATTTTTCGTACCAAAGTAGTAGAAATTATACCTTTTACGGTAGGCTTTTTTTATAAATTTCGCTTTTCGTTAAAATGTTTGTAGTGGCAAGTTTGATGTACCATAGTAGTAGAAATTATACCTATTACAATAGACTTGATCATAACCTGATCAAATCCAAAATTCAATGATCAGTTCTCGAACAATTTCTACTCGGTTAAAGATGTTATGTTGATACGTTTTTTTAACCAAAGTAATTTTTCGTACCAAAGTAGTAGAAATTATACCTTTTACGGTAGGCTTTTTTTATAAATTTCGCTTTTCATTAAAATGTTTGTAGTGTCAAATTTGATGTACCCTAGTAGTATAAATTATACTTATTACGATAGACTTGATCATAACCTGATCAAATTCAAAATTCAATGATCAGTTCTCGATCAATTTCTATTCGGTTGAAGATGTTATGTTGATAGGCTTTTTTTATAAATTTCGGTTTTCGTACCAAAGTAATAGAAATTATACCTTTTACGGTAGGCTTTTTTTATAAATTTCGCTTTTCGTTAAAATGTATGTAGTGTCTAGTTTGATGTAGCCTAGTAGTAGAAATTATACCTATTACGATAGACTTGATCATAACCTGATCCAATTCAAAATTCAATGATCAGTTCTCGAACCATTTCTATTCGGTTGAAGATGTTATGTTGATACGTTTTTTTAATAAATTTCGGTTTTTCGTACCAAAGTAGTGGAAATTATACCTTTTACGGTAGGCCTTTTTATAAATTTCGCTTTTCGTTAAAATATTTGTAGTGTCAAGTTTAATGTACCCTAGTAGTATAAATTATACCTCTTACGATAGACTTGATCATAACCTGATCAAATTCAAAATTCAATGATCAGTTCTCGAACAGATCATTTCTACTCGGGTGAAGATGTTAAATAGATAGGCTTTTATAAATTTCGCTATTCGTTTTATGGTTAAGTTAAGTGGAAATAACATTGTAGTAGAAATTATACATATTACGGTAGACATGATCAAGATCTGCAAAATTCAAAATTCAATGATCAGTTATCGAACAGGTCACACAAAAAAATTTCTACTCGGGTGAAGTTGTTATTTTGATAGGCTTTTTTTATAAATAAAAAACTGTATATTATTATAAAAATTTCGTTTTTTTTCTAAAAAATGTCTTTAATTATTGATAATGTGATAATTGTTAAAATTCATAAAATATATATAAAAAGAAATACCACTTATTATACAATAACTCATCAACTACTTGAACTTAACAATACATCACGATAATCTCAAGCGGCGTCACTTCAATTCGAGCACATACACTTAAAAAAAAAATAATCAAAAAAAAAGGCCATATCAAAAATCAAGGTACAAATCAAATTTTACACTAATTAACTGTGGCAATTAGCTACTGATATCATAAAGAAGTATTATATATACATGCAGACATATAAAAATCCGAAGCACACAATGTCTGTGAAGCTTATCGATGTGCAGAACTAACATTAAATAATAACAAAATAGAATGACAATAAAACCAATCAATCAAAATGTTAAAAAAAAAATGGTATACAAAATATGAAATTTTCTTATCGAAAAAATTGATATAGTTTGAAAGCAGAACGTGAAGTTAAGAATTTGTCACCAAACGATAAAATGAGATAGACAAAAATATGAAAATTCTGTTTAATTTTGTGATTTTTTTTTTTTTTTTGTTAAATTTCTGTTAATGAAATAGGCGGCATTTTGTCGCGTTTGCATTAAAATATATAAAGGTGTGTTGACGTTATTTAATTTCGTTGATTGTGGTCTAGTTTTTATATTTTTTACATTTTTTGTACTGTATTGTATTGCTTATCTTTGGCATATATTTGTATACAATAATATTAACTGATAAGCGTAATTGTTGTAGCTCTGATAAATATATATATGAGAAAATATAAAAAAAAAAACGACGACGACAAAATATGGTAATGGTTGACAAATAGTTAAATACGGCGACCTGTAAGTACCGCAACCTTACTGTGCATAATAAGCGTTTTGCCTATTTGGCGATTGGTTCTTTTTTATTTACTTTACTTATAGTCTACGAAAAAGAGTTATATCAGCAAAATTTATATAAATTTTAATATTTATACTTATATTGTGATATAATAATTAACAATACGAGTTTTACAACAAAAAGGGCGCTGCAAAAAATATGGCTCTCCCAAACATAATTTTCCAGGTATTATACACAAAAAAAAAAATAGTCAACGTAAATATAGCAACCGATATTAATTGCATTCATTAATCAATTCAGCAATGAAATTCACTAACTTAATGAAAATATTTGGTAATCTTCGTTAAATCAGCAATTTCGTTTGCTAATATGAATATTTGTATGTCAATGCAGCAAATTAATTAGTACACGTTGTTTCAGCAAATATATTTGCTAAAACTGTGCCGACTAAATTATTTGCTACATTGATGTACAAATATTCATATTAGTGAACGCAATTGCCTATATATAAAGAAGAATAGCAAATGTTTTTATTAAATTGACGAGTTTCATTGCTGGATTCATTAATGAATGCAATTAATATCAGTTGCTATATTTACGTCGATTATTTTCTGCTGTGTATATATGTTTGGAGCTTTTTGTAAACATAATTATTAATTGCCTGATAAATTCTTTATAAACAGGCTAGTAATGAGACTTGAACAGCGCTTTAATGAACTCTTATTTACATTATGTTTACAAAAGAATACACGAAAACATAGAATAGTGTATGTACAAATAGAAACATAATTAATACTACATTCAAAGTAAAAATTATTGAACCTAACATTAATATAATCAAAATCAAAATTAGTTTGGAACATTCTGAATATAAATATGTTTTCAGAGAAACATATCGATTGTTTCATTTCATAAAGCAGTATATTTGCCTATAAACAGTTGAGTATTTAAATTAGATGAATATACAAATTTTTGCATTTATTTAGTTTTTGTATTTATTTAAAAACATCAACGAGTAATTGATAAATGTATTTTTATTTTTATAAACAAACTAATTGCAATTTTATTACAAATTAATATTAAATTACATACAAATCCCACGTCCATCAGTTTAGTTTACATAGGTTGCCTAATTGAATTGAACTCAACCAATATATGTAGGTACCAGCGAAAATAATTTGAACATAATATAAAAAAGAGAAACCTAAATGAGAATACAATACTAATGTTGTATGCATCAATAATGTTCAATTAAATAATATATCGACAACTCTAATTGCACCCCAGTTGCCCCGATATTCGTTAAAAGGTATGCTATACATATGAGGTATGGGGTTTGAATTTGACCATCATGAAATGAGTTTTTTTTGTTGTAACTATTAATTAATTCATTGTTGCCACAGTCATTAGTTTCGTGTTCATGTAACCATGGGTAGTAAATAAAAAAATTAAATAAAATCAATATAATGAGCTGATTTATGTGGTACTGTTTAATACTACATTTTTCAAGTTTTTTTTTCAGAAATATATATTGAATTAGTAAAAATATTATGTTATTACATTCTGAAATTACTTAAGTTACTCAGTCCCTTGTAGAAAGGGAGTGAATAGAAATATGAGTCAACAAAGTACATAAAAAAAACCACACTCAAATATTTTTTGCTATAACTTTTGATGTCAATTAAAATGAACTGTGGATTCGTTCAATTCATTTAGTATTTTTTTTTTCTGAAATATTTATTGCTTTTTGTTGTTGTTGTTGTTGTATATAGTATTTTGTATCCATTAAAATTTAGATGTGTTCGATAAACTTGGTAGTTTTTATATTTATTACGACGTAGCTGGAATTATAGATTACACTATTCAACAAAACGAGCAAAAATGTTTGCCATGTACATACTATAAATCAATTATATATAATTCGAGACTGCTGATTTTGACTGCATACTAAGTTTTTTTCTATTAACTAATATTTTAAATAAAATTTCTTACGAAATTTTAGGCCTTTTTCAGTCACTTTTAAGGATAAAAAAAATACAGTGCCTTACACAACTGGATTTCCAAAAAACTGTCAATGCAATTTTTCTTCTAATTGTCAAGCCTAATTAAAATATACTAATATATACTATTATTCCTGTAGGTTTTTAAGATATTAAAATCTAAAATCGAAAAATATTTATTTTTTACACTATTTCTGATGATTTTTTTAGCATTGTAAATTTAAAGATAAATAAGAAAATGATTTATGGTTATGCAGAGCATAGTTCAAAGTAATGACGAAAAGTACTAACTTTTTTGTATCGGTGCTTATTTTTAAAACAGGCTATGTCAATACAGTTGCCGTCGAAAACTGTTTAAATTTAAAATGCTTGTATATTTTACATACAAATTACTGAATAATTGCCGATTTTAGCCGAATTTTGACAAAAACACTACGTCATAGAAAAAAACTGAGTATGCAAAAAGAATAAGCTTACCGTAAATGTAAATGAGTGGTATTTTCAGAACAGAGGCATTAGTATTTTGGATTGAAAAAATATTGAATATAAAATGAAATTGAATATAAAAGAGTACTAAAATCAAATTCTAACGAATTAGTTTAAAAAGTGTAGCAATTGGAAAAATGTTAGTAATTTCAGTAGTTAATTTGAATTATGCTCCAGATAAACATACATATTTTTGTTTGTTAATCATTAATCCTAAATGTTAAAAAAATACTCTAAAAAAATCAAAATTTTCCGAAACTAGATTCAATTATCTTAAAAACGCATAGCAATATTAGAATTCATTAGTATATTAAAATTAGTCTAAACAATTAAAATAAAAATTGAGTTTAAGTTTTTAAACTATTTTCTATAAAATTATATATTTTTTATTCTAAGTTGTTGGTGGAAATGGCTTAAAAATACTATTGAAATTTTCTCAAAAATTTCATCAAAAATAATATATATCAAAATCATAAAGATCAAAAATAATAAAAAAAATTATAATCATTTATAAATTTTGAAAACATTTTAAATTTGTATCGTATATGGGCCATTTCACACCAAATCGACCAAAAAAAAGTCAAATTTGAGATTTTACCTTTTCGATTTTAATGAAATTTTGGCAACTGATAAAGGGTATTAAGACATACACTAACCATACACACAAAGTTGGAAAAAAGGGCCAAAAATAACTTTTTTATGGTTGTTCATATTAAATATCTCTTGAACTAGAAATGCTAGAAACTCCGTTGATAACTCGTTTTAAAGCTAATAGAACAATCTTTTAGAAAAATTAAGTTGTAACTTTTAAACGTTAACATGTGGCCCGTGGTCATTATCTTTGCACTTCAAAATTGTGGTTCTTAAAAAGGACCTTTTTTAAAATTCTGAAAAAAATTCCTAAATTTTCGTCAATTTATTGTAAATGTTCATGCAAAATTTCAAGATTGTATTTTGATGGCATCATAATTGGTTAGTGCATGTCTCAATACCCTTTATCAGCTCCCAAAATAATTGAAATCGAAGAAGGTGAGTTCCAATCGCTGATCGATTTGGTGTGGAATGGCCCATATATCCTTGTATCATCTGTCATGCAGGTGTAAATTCATGTGACAATTCTATCGGTCATTCATTTTTCTTAGCTATATGGATACTAACGAGAAATTATTACTGAAAATTAGCAGTGCGCACTGCAAAATTTGGTTACCACAGACAACATAAGCAAAATATATTGGGACTTTTTTGTGCTGAAGATGGCGGTGTTACATTGGGATTCTTTGTTGCAAACAAAAATATATTTCTATTAAAGAAATTATATTTGGATCGAAGTAAAAAATTATTTTACGAAAACCAAACTTTTAATTGAATATAAATATAATGTTATTAGAAGCAAATGTAATATATACACAGCCGAAACATATTTATATTCCCATCCAAATATATGTTATATTTATAGCCAGACATATTATGTTTGAACTATAAAATTTACTGTGCACGTGTAAACATATTATGTTAAAAGATACTAATATTATGTTCAGAGGCAAACATATTACATGTTTAAATATGGAATATGCCCCAAATATTTTTATGTTTGCAGTGTTCTCCAAACATGCACGTTGTTTGCTGCTTATAATGTTTGGGAGAGTCATTTATTTCGCTACTTTTTACATATTACAAAGTAAAAAATGTTTTACGAATACAAAACTTCTAATTGAATATAAATATAATGTTATTAGAAGCAAATGTAATATATACACAGCCGTAACATATTTATATTCCCATCCAAATATATGTTATATTTATAGCCAGACATATTATGTTTGAACTATAAAATTTACTGTGCACGTGTAAACATATTATGTTAAAAGGTACTAATATTATGTTCAGAGGCAAACATATTACATGTTTCAATATGGAATATGCCCCAAATATTTTTTATGTTTGCAGTGTTCTCCAAACATGCACGTTGTTTGCTGCTTATAATGTTTGGGAGAGTCATTTATTTACGCTAATTTTTACATATTAGAAATATATGTAATACAAACTAATTATATTTATACAACAAAAATAATCAAGTGAATATTTACCATATCTTAAAGAGTCCAAATACTAAGAATTCCACAATTGTTCAAAATGCTATATGCTTTTTGTATAGTTGATTTTGTAATCTTATACTTAATGTAACACTTTTTTTTTAATATTGAATTTTTTTGTTTTTTTTTATTCATAGACACATAAACATCAATAGTGCAGTTTTTTTTATTAAGAGCTTTTATTACGATTACCACATATAAGGGAACATGAATTTATGTTTTTAATACTGTATTTTAATATTTTTAATTAGGTTTTATTGTAGCTGGACACAAAAAGTTACACTTTATATATAGTAAATATTTTTGTTTTTCAAATTTCTATTGTAATTGTTGAGCTATTGCTGTAAAAGTGAAAATATTCTAATTTATTTATATAAAACAAATTGAAGAATATATATTTTGCGCAAGTTGTGAAAGACATTTGAGCAGGAAAAAGTTTACAAAATACTGTTTTCAAGATGTAGTTTTTGAATAAAGAAAATCAGTGCTTCAATTTTTTGCACACAACTGTATTAGACTTGTACTTATTTTTTGAATTTTTTCGAATATTTGAAAATTTGCATTTTATTAATTTATATGAAAGATAAGGCTGTCCAAAATTTGACCACAGTATAGCGGTAGGGAAAGATATATAATTTATTATAACTAATTGAATATTAAAAAAAGTTTATTACTAACTTATGAAAAATTAAGCAAATGGTGAGACTATTTCTAAAATTTTTAATTTATATATATTTTTTATTACTTTTAATGTTATAATTTTTGAAAGTATTTAATTGCGTTTTAATTACTTCCTAGAAATACATTTATTACAGAATATGTTTTTTTTTTCAGTATTTCTGAAAATGTTGCACTGCAGCACTTCAAAAAGGTGGCTGACATGGAGTTCAAAAAACACCAAAAAAAAAAAGCCATTAAATTCTTTACATCCCGAACAGCTGTTGCGACAACGACAATTGAAACGTCAATTAAAATTCAGCTGCCGCAAATTTACGCGCCGTTCACACTGGCTGACTCGTGCACCTCGCGCCGCCAGACGAGAATTGTGGCCGTCTCAGGTGTTGACTTGGTTAACGCTGGAGAGACACCAAACGGTACAGTGAACCAGAACACATAACAATTTTAACAGAAAGTACAAGAAACAGAGCGCGTTTGCGATGCGATACAATGCAACAACAACAAAAGAAGGTAAATGAATAACAAAAAAAAAAACGCAAGATCAAAGAATGAAAGCACGAAATAAAACTAATGAAAAATTCAAAGGAAGTTGTTACAACAACAAGAACAAGAACAAATTATAAAAAAAAATAAAATAAAATAAAAATAAAATAAATAAGTAACAGCAATAATAAAACTGTGAGACGAAGGAAGTGGTAGAGCTAAAGACCCCACCATGAGCTAAGAACAATAAGAAGTATATAATAAGAAGTAGAAAACAAATAACAACAACATTGACCGCAAGTGAGCATGAACTCCAAGCAAAAAGAACGTTGAAAACAAAAAACTAATGTTGGTAACAAAGAAACGCCAAAGTTAGCCAAGTGTAGTTTGCTGCAGTCATCAAAAAATTAAACAAAAAAAAAAAAAAACTAAAACAAAAAAAAACCTAAATTGGCAAAGCAAAGCGTTGAATTTTTTGCAAAACTTAAAGTTGATGTTTAACTTAATTCAGTGTGAATGCTTCGTAAGTTTACATAAAAACTAACGCTAATCTATGAAAACAGCTATTGATAGAAACACTGCAAATGTTAAAATTTTAGTTAGAAATTTCTCGATATAACTCCGTTTCTAGTATTTTTTCTATATATAATAATTATGTGTTAAAAACATTTTAAAGTTTGTGTTTATTATTCAATGCATTTAGCAAAAAATCGTAAATATCATTAAACGTTGATTAATATTTTAGTTTTAAAATAAACTCACTCAAAAAACATTAAATTTAGTTTATTTATATATCGAAATATTTTTGTCAGGCTCAGGGCATTTTAGGAATATTTTGTAAAAAGATTTCAAGCATACAAAGTTGAAGTTGGTATCAAAAGCTGTCTGTTTTCTGCCCATTTCTAAAATATGCTACAAATATATAATCCAAAATATATAATCCACAAATTTTGGCACTACAGTCCTATGAGAACTTAGGCTGAGCTCTCTCATCATTTTGAGCTGTGCGTGTTATATTTGTACTCAAAGTGGTGGGACCTACAGTTTAATGCCGATTCCGAACGGCGGGTAAGAGCTTTTCTTGGGAAATATTTTACTCTCGTAGGTTTGCCATTAACTGCCGAGAGGTAGCGCGGTATAGAAAAATGTTTCTATGAAAAGATATTGTTAGCCCCAGTTAGGCTTGAACATGGAACCTTTCGGCACGCAGTTCAACGCACTAATCTCTGAGCTACCGTCACTTGCAGTTTGCTTCACAAAATATGTTGGCCACAAATATGCACCAAATACTCCAGAAAAATGCCAGAAAGGTTGTCTCGGGTATGCCATTTATTTCGATATCGTTACGAGATCAATGCGAAAAGAAAGTAAATGCGAAAGGCACATGATATCGGATACGTTATCTTCAAATTGGACCTCCACGGTAGCTACCCAGTCTGCCATGTCTCGGAGACCTTCGATGCCTCGAAGCTTTCTCGAATAACTTCGATAAAAAAGTTCGATCATCTTTGTTTCTCGATTCTAATTGTTAAAAATATACGTACATTCAAACACTTTGACAATATACGATAATTAAACATATATCAAATCGATATCGGAATATTTTTCGCAGCAATCTCGAACTTTGATCATTTTATTCTTCGATATCGATCCAATTTCGAAACATTTATCGTATCGAGAATACTCCGACACAACGTTTCGATATCTACCTACCATGTAGGTTCAATTTGACGCTCGATATCGTAACGAGAACGAAGCCGATATCGTGTGATTTCTCCATATACCCGCGTTGATCTCGTAACGACATCGAAACGAATGGCATACTGGGTACATATCGTGGTAGTTACATACGTATAAAAAAATAATGAAAGTCTGAGATTGCTTTGAAAAGCAAAACTTAGAAAAGACAAATATTTAAATATCATATCGACGCCTCTAACAAAAATAAGCAGGTTTCAATTTGCTTACGAAAAACAGCACAATTTACTATACGAATAACATGTAAACGTGCCGTTTTTCGTAAGTAAATTGAAACGTGCGGGTTTTCGTAAGAGGCGTCGATATCTTGTCAAAGAAATTAAAAATACGAAAATTTTTAAAAAAAAATCGATTAAGAAGCAATAAGATATGGAACTTTTTGTTATCGAAGTTATTCGAGAAAGCTTCGAGGCATCATGTCTCCGAGACATGGCAGACTGGGTGTTCAATTGATTTTAGGTAGATTACAAAATTATTAGCCCTATTATGAATAAATTTCCGAGGATTTGTACATTCAGGAAAAGTATGTTGTTATCGAAAACTATTAATTGTGGCTAATAAACGATATGATGTCGATAACATTTGGTTTGCTAGAAAGAATGTTTATGAAATTGTGTTTGAAAAATAATTTTATGTAAATACATATATATTTAAATAATATTTTTCATAAACAATTAAATTAACATTCATTCTATCACACCAAACGTTATCGACATCATATCGTTTATTAGCCACAAATAATAGTTTTCTCCAATCTATGTTGATATCGAAATTATATGATTTTCGATAAAATGAACTTATTTCAATGAACTTATTTTAATAATAAAATTTTATATGTTGAGAAAATTTAATTTTTTGACCATAGAACACAGTATAATTTTTAAATTTATTGGCGCATAATCATAAACAATTTAAGTAAACTTTTAATTTGAAATCAGCTTTTTGACAATTTATTCTATACAAAATTTGTCAAAAAAGTGGAATTTATTTTTAAATTTGAAAATGCGCCATTGAGTTTTGGATCGAAAATTTATCATTGTTTTATGAAATTAAAAATATGTGCATAGAATAAAAACAATACAAATACACAGGTACTTTAAATCACATGATATAAAAATTAGCATATTTAATAAATAATTGTATATAAAAAAATGTCTTGAACAGACAGAATATTCTCATGCTTGAGAACAAAAATTGTATAATAACGCAATGCTTGAGAATTCATAGATAATGCAACGTTCACACGAACTGAATAAAAGTAGCACGTGCGATTGCAGATAATTGCAATGAGAATTTTACACTAAATTTATTAATTTCCTTATTTTTTTCAAATAATCTTTTTTTTTTATATATATTATTTAATGATTAAATTGTTATAATATTTTTTCACAATTTCCGTAAATTATTCATTATAAACACATTTGCGCAAAATATATATAATTCGATTTTTTCAGTTTATCTTTAATAATTTTTATTATAATTACTTTTATTTGCACAATATAATTTTGTTGCTGCTGTTTTATTTTTTTTTTTTCCAATTATAATTTTTTTTCCTTGCGATACCACGTTAGACGGAAGTATGTTATTATTATAATTTTTTTTTTTTACTTAAGTGTATATTTAAACAACTGCTGTTGTATTGATTTAATTCAAACAAATTTAATAATTGTTTTTTATTTTTAATTGATCACTGTTTTGCTTTGCAATAATTTTAAATATATTTTATTCTTTGAATTTTTTTTAACTACTTTTGTTGAATTTTTTTTTTTTTTGTTTAAATAATATTTTTAACTATTCTGAATTTGTTGTAGATTATTCTAAGTAAATGAAATTTAAATCTTCCGCGCGACGAACTGCATTACTTCGTATCTGACGTTAGACTGACGAACTGTGACGGATAAAGCAAGCAGCTAGCAGTCGTGGTTGTTGCCGCATTCATTGAGCACCGGCAAATGTGCTGCAATGGCAACCCTGCGCATAAGTATTTTCCCCATTTGTTTTGGTAACGCAATTCGGTGGATAAGAGAGCCAATGGGCTGTGAGCATGGTTGTGGCCGCACAGTGTTGCCATTGACAATAATGTCAGAACTAGAAGTTTATTTCTTATTGTTAAATAGTAAAATGTATATAAAAGTGAATATATTTCATGTACATTTTTGTTTTACCTTTTTTATTTATGTCAATAACCCCGCTTTAACAGAGTTGTTAATTTATTGAGTACTAACAATGAGGGGTGGTTATGATAAAAATTAGTTCAAAGTTTCAATAACATTTCAAAGAACCTTGGAGAAAAAAAACGAAGACTTTACATCCCCCACTTACACTTTGATATACAGGTGGTAACTACTACTGTACATACTATGATCTCTCTTATTTTAATTCATAATATCGATTAATTGTCAAATAAAATGACAAAGTATTAAACGAAACCTAGTCACATATTACGTAAAACTACTATTAAAAATTAACAAATTTCAGAAAATTTTAAATTAAACTCTGTGTATCAGAAAAAAAATGTATTTGCAAGTTCTGTCTTGTCGGTGGCCCATATAAAACCAAATATATGATATGTATGATGATATTTTTCCGACTGCTTTTTCTGATTATAGCTCCTGAAAAGTTCTGAAAAGTAAAAATTATCAAAAAATCAATGTTTTGTTTTATACTACCATTTTTTATTTCATTTATCAATTTAGGAACACTTTGAATTTAAAGTCATATAAGCAGTCTTTTTAGCTCTCAGATAATTAAAAAAAAAATAATAAATGTATCGCATTTACGATTGTTTTCAGGACGTTTCAAAATATTACACATAAAAGAATACTTTTTAAGTGTTATTTAAGAATGTTCAAAAATTAAACTCCTAAAAGAATTTAATTGTTCATGAGAACTGGGATTAAAACGGGAAATCAATTATCTGGAAGTTTTACTATAGTTTGTGCGATTCTCGTTATCCCATGTAGGAAATGCCAGGTCTGACGACGGTCTGAAGACTCAACCAGCCCTGGCAGACCAATGCTTGGTTAATAAACCATCGCTCAAGATTCTACCAAAAGGCTCGATAAGGTAGGCTCGATAAGGTAGGTCTCTCCCAAGACTCAGCCAGAACTGACAAATGAATGCTTTACCAGGCCTTCATTTGTCGCCCTTGACTCAGCCAAAATTGAAAAATCAATGTATGCTTAAAACACCTTTGCCCAAGACTCAGCCATAACTGACAAATGAAGGCCTGGTAAAGTAGTTATCGCCCTAAACTCAGCCAGAATTGACAAATCAATGTTTGGTTAAAACACCTTTGCCCAAGACTCAGCCAGAAGTGACAAATGCAGGTCTGGTTAAGTAGTTCTCGCCCTAGACTCAGCCAGAATTGACAAATTAACGTTTGGTTAAAACACCTTTGCCTAAGACTCAGCCACAACTAACAGACATATGCTTGGGTACCCGTAGGAAACGCCAGGCTTAACAACGGGCTTAAGGAATAGCCAACCTTGGCCGTCCAAGGCATGGCTGATTAGACTTTACCCAAGTCTCAGCCATGATTGGATTACCAAGTATTGGATAACTGATATTTTTCCTAGAGTTACTCAAGACTCATTGAATATGTCTTCGTAAATGGAGATTTAGCCATGACCAAGCGGCCAAATCATACTTCAATTAAATAAAACAAAAAAAAAAGATATATATATATATATATATATATATTTATATATATATATATATATATATATATATATATATATATATATATATATATATATATATATATATATATATATATATATATATATATATATATATAAAAAAATCGTTTGGGATTCGAACCGGAGTTCTACTCGTTACGCTATGAAGCTCACTTGTTTCAGAGCATATTTTTCAAAATCTTGAATTTTATAATTTGAAAATGTCTGTCACATTAGAAAAAAAATGACAAATTAGAAAAAAAAACATAAATTTTGTTTTTGAAGCAAAAATCTCAGACAATATAAGTTAGATGAGTAGCATAACGGGGAGAACAGTGGACGTTAACATCCGAGTCAAGAGTTCGTGACAACTGAATTTTTTCTACAATTGTTAAATTACCTAACATTGGAAATTGTATAAAATAAATGAGAAATTAACTAAATAGAATGGAACAAAAAGAAAAGTAAAATAACTATATATATTTTTTTGTTTTGCATTTTTGAAATGGCAAAGTATTTTATGCCAGTCTTGGCCGAATAATTAGAGCCAGTCTTGCACCCTTCTTATCATTCCATGACTTAACCAGTATTCAGCCAGTTTTAGGTACCAGACCTGGCCCAGAGCAATGCATTCTTGGCGCAAGACTGGGCGAAACTTGGGCCGATCGTTTTTTTTTTCTACATGGGATCTTATCAAACTTATTTTTGAATTTTTCGGTACGATATTCGACCGTTTTTATATTTTGCTATATTATTGTTGCGAACACTGGCATCGATATCGTTAAAATTCATAGACATATCGCAACATTTTCGTTGCAATATCGAAACGAATAGTGAATTTTAAAAAAGATATGATGTTTTAAATATTTAGATGGTATTCCATGTAAGAATAGCAAAGAACATAAATAATATCAAGAATAATAACAAAACTCGGTGCCCATTCAATTTTTTATTAACCCTTTTTCAAACAAATATATTTTGAAAAGAAGGAGTTATTTTTCCAATTTCGTAAAACAAGAAGTTCTTTGTGATTAAAACAAGTCAAAATTAGGATAATTTTTAAATAAGTGGCAACACTGAAATCATGCTCTTGAGCAAAGCAAGCATAAATAACAAAAAAAAAGAGCAAAAATCACTCAATTTTTTTTACTCAAAATGCAGAATTCTACAAATTACTGCGGAATTATACTAGGTACGGCTGAATTGCGGAACTCTGCAAATTAAGTAATTTTTATTTCGATTTATATTATCTTTTTCGCTCTTCAATATTCTTTACTCTCACATCGAACTTCCAACATCGTCCGAAAGTGATATCAAACATCAGACTCAGTTCAACAGGTCGTGCGTTGTAACGAACCGACGCACAGTGGTTCAGAAAAGTTTTTCTATGCCAAAATAATACATTTTTTAATGCAGTATTTTTTGTTCTTTGATTGGAAATTGATGATATTATTGGTAACATTATTTTAAGATAACAAAATTTAAAATTGACCAATGAGGTTTATATAACTATATAATAAGCTATAGTTGATTTATTTTTGCATTTTCGTTTTTATAGTATATACCACTTCAAATCAAATAAGGTATGTGAATTTTTTCAGAAATTTAGAGTTCATTCTGTGGTGCGATAGTAAACTAAAAAATCAAAAATTAAACTTTATTTACCAATAATATCACATATTACAATATGATCAAATCGAAGGGATTCGGATCACAGCTCGGCGAATTGACTTGGAATGCTCCATATATGGGCATACTTTTTTTATTAATATATTGCAGCATAGAAAAATTATTTTTTTTTTATAATTTTTTAAACTTTTTACATTTTTATTTATTAGTTTTTACATCATTTCATCATAATTTTTCAGGAATGATTTGAATAATTATTTTTATGATTTTTACCAAAAGTTGAATTTTGTTCCAATTGTTTGACGTTATTTTTATGGTTCAACAAAATAATAATACATGTATTTTAATAATACAATAATTTTGATATGAACTCAAAATAAGATTTTGTAGCATTTAAAAAAAAAATATCGAAAAAAAGTTGTTTGTCAAATATAAAAACTTTTCCGATTTAAACTCGATATATATAAATAGAAAACCAGCGATATTATTCTCCGGTACGTTTTTATCAAACCTCCCATAATTTTCGTATTATTATAGATAATTGAAAAAAATATAATTGTGGCATATAATTGGTTTATAAACGATGAAGATATCTATCTGTTGGTTTGTTATAATTTTAAGTCAACAATTTTGCGGGATTTGATTTTTTTTTATTTTAATTTTATAATAATTTTTTTGATGTTTTGCATTTTAGTCTAATTTTGAATTTGTAGTAAACTCACTTTGCGCATTTTTTGCGCGCACCTCTTTGACATCGTTCTTCGCACACTCACTCGCTCGCTCGTTCATTCGTTCGTTATACCGCTGCATTTTGCGCTAAAACGTATTTCGTAATATTTCCGCATCCGGAATTAACAGATGTTGTATCAAGATAGTGGTGCGGCAATGGCGATTTAACGAGTTTCAAACATTGCAGCTAACGAATTATTTATTAATTGCAGGCTTTTCAAACAGTTTACAATGTGTACAGCGAGAGGAAATGTTAAAGACAAACAATACATGCAGCAATTGAATAGAATTTTTTATAAATTTCTTTTATTATTTAATTTAATTTCGAAAATGAACAATCACATGGACATTACTTTAAGATTAAATTGTACTTGTAAATTTATTACTAATACAGTCCGAGAAATATCATTACCCTGAAGTGTAAGACTAACCAACAATGAATTTGTACTAGAATATTTACGAGTTACAATCCAACAAATCCTCTTTTGGCATGAGTTTAGAAGAATGAAAAAGTTGGTTGTACCAACTAACTTTTTTCGGTTAAAGCGAATTGTCTACAAATTTGTTGGCAAAACTGCCATATTAGCCTATACACTTCAAATATTAGGTTATACATACTCCTAATGGTTCTAAATATGTACTAAATTGTTCTAAAACAGTTCGAAATTGGTTGCAGTACAAACTACAACTCTTTTAGTTTTGACAATAACAACAGACTAAGCGGTTGAAATAACCGAATAAGTTGGTTGGCGCCACAAATCTCTATTCTGTGTATACTTGTTATTTTTTTTGCACAATACACCATGTTTGAGACTTGTTTCAAACCAAATAGTTTTATCTAGTTAAAATATATGTAGATCTATGTGAATGTTGATCTGTGGGGTGAATTTAACTTTACCGAGTCGTTCCAAATAAAAAAGAAAAAATACTCATCAAAATTGGATACCATTTTTGGCATTCGACCAGCTGAAACCGCTCAAAAATCTAAAATTGATCGAGGAAATGTTTACTAGTCCAAACCTTATACTGAGTATTACACTAGTCTTTTGCTATTAGATACCGACGAATAAAGAAAAATCGATAGTATTTTTTTTTAGGTAAAAATTGTTAGTTCTGATGTCGTTTCTGTAGTTAACCCAAAAGATTTTTTTTATTTAAATGTTTGCGAAATTCGGCACTGATATAGAAGATCTAACTTCTTCAAAAAGTAGACAGAAAGTTGATTTTTTAGAAGTCAAAATTTTGTAACAATTTTTAATCAACAATTGAAAAATTTGTCTTACAATTTTATTAGTATGGTTTGTGAGTGTTTTTGAGGTGAAGGATAAAAATCGAATTGAAAGCTTTACTAAGCATGTGGCAACTCATTTATATTCGATTCTATATCATTACGAGATAAATGTGAGTAGAAGAAGAAATTATACGATATCGGACCCGTTCTGGCAATGAATGTCAGACTTCAAATTGGACCTACATGGTTCAAGAGATATCGATGCGTTCTATCGGAGTTTTTTCGGTACGAAAAAATAATCAAAGTTCGAGATTGCTTTGAAAAATATTGCGATATCGATGTATTAAATATTTTAATATTGTATCTTAAATTTTAATGAACGTGAAACTTTGAAAATTAGAAACGATAAAACTATGAGATCGAACTTTGTAATCGAAGTTAGTTCGACAACGCTTTGTGGCATGCTGTGAGCTGAAAACTGAAGATAGTTTTTCAGAATTTAAAAAAAAAATTGCCGACATGTCCCCACATAATTTGTTACCACCAAGTCTGCCATTGAATTTGATATTGCTTCGAGACTGTTTCGAGATGTAGATGAATTCAGTCAATCGATTGCGATTTCGTATCTATATTATACTATAATTCGTATAATATTGTAACGAGACAATGAAAATTATTTGAAACGAGATGAAAATGTTTCTGCTTCGATATCGCATTGAAGACTGATTTTGAACTGAAATACAATGCGATATCGATGTGATAAATATTTAAATATTGTAACTTCTCATTAAATTTTATTGTACGAAATTTTTTATAGTAGTTATTTCGAGAAGATTTTAATCATCAAAGAGCTCCGAGACATGACCGACTGTGTATTATTATTCTATTTCTTAAAAATTCGTATGGCTATTAATAGAGAAAGTTCAAAGAAGACAACGGTATCAATTTCGTCGATTTTTGAGAGTCCAAATTTTCGACTTTGAGCACTTAGATTTAACATCTGTCCCAGTGTGTAATTAAGGTATTCAGAAATATGGAGGTTATAATTATAATGCAACGCATTTTCTAGTCTAAATTGGTCAAAATTGGTCTAAATGTCTCTAAAGTTTAAAAATATTGTGAAAACATGTTCGAGTAAGAGAATTTCCAATCCATACTACCGAATTTCGATTTTGTTTAAGACATTATATGTTGATTTATAGGTAATTCATAATTAAATCATAATAAGTTTTAACTATAAATGTTAGCGTTTTATTTCAATAAAATTCATTTCGGCCGGTAAAGTGAAAAACTCCCGTAGATTTTAGTGTTATATGAGGCATATAAGTGTTATATTAGTGTTATAAATAAACTAAAATATACACTAAATATTCAAAAATACAATTGAGCCCCTCTAGAGCGATATTTTAAAAAGTGAAATTACACCTTATCTACGCCACACAAGCAGTTATATGAATGCACATTAAAAGTTGTTGGAAATTGGAACTAGGTAAGTTTATTTGAAACTAATATAAGTTGCCTAGTAACGTTGCACACTTAACACTCCCTTTCCGGATGGGTTTTCTAGTTGTCGCACATCACCTGAACCCCTTGAAATCAGCAAACAATTACGTGGCCGCCTGCATACAACGGCAGACGAAAACAAAGACACCACCATACACTCGAAAAGTGCCCGTAGAACGAAGACCATAGACCACATACCATAGCACAGAATGAAGGCACGACATAAGATACCCTCGTTGTGGCACGGCAACGAGTACCAGCCACTCAAGCGTTAAGCAATGGTAGTAGACACCAGGTAAATCATTTGGATGGTAACCAGTTTGAGTAGACTATGGGCAAAAGAAGGCAGGCAAAATAAAAACCATAAACTGCTAACTAATGAAGGTACCACCACGCGCACGAGGCTTTAACTCTGCCGTTGTTCTGTTACGAAAATGCGATCATCATCGTCGTGGCGAAGAAAGCGAGTCGGTACGTACTACACACTACAACTAAAGCGAGGGCGCTGGCAGAGACAATGGTAGGTAGTGTGGCTAATAAAGTCAAATGAAGTGAGTCGTAAGCAGCCCGGTCTCGGCAACAAGGAAGCAAAACTTCTGTTACAGACTTCAGTTTGGTTTCGAGCAGCAGAATACGGGAAAAAACGCGCAAAAGTTTGAAAGAAAAAGCGAAAAATCACGAATTGGGAATAGGTTACGAGTGTGTGTATTTTAGCCAATATTCAGGTCATAGTAGTGGTTGTAAAGAAATGAAATAATGCAGATACAACATGTTAAATATGCTAGGAGCGTAAAGCTGGTATCAGCGATGCCAGTTATTTCTTTTTAAAGTTCTAAATCAAGTTTTATATAAAGCTAGATGTTTGACTTATATTTTTATATGTATTTATAGTTTATTTTGAAAAGTATTGAACACATACATGTTTTATTTATGCGTTTTTTTTGGTGTTAACTACTTTATACCGTTTCCTAACAAATATCTTTTTCCGTGACGAATTAAATTATTTAACGAATTTAAATTTAAATTTACTATAAAACCGCATTTTTTAACATTTTCAGTAATTAGAGAATTAACAAAAAATCGAAATTCAAATATTTGTATTTATCTATCCACCCTGTGGTTCAGAAACGTTTTCAAGGGCTAAAACTCTGTAACTGTCAGGTTTAGAATCCTTTGGCATTAAATGTGTTATTAGCTGAAAGGATATTCATTCAGCTATAAGTCAAAATAAATTTCATCTTAAAGACTTTTAAAAGTTTTGAGTTATGAACGTTCATAGTTAAAAATTTGGACTTAATTCAGTTATAAAGGGTTAATTTATTTATAAAGTATCCGCACTATTCGGTAGTAAAAGTGGGTACTGGTGAAACGCTATTCCTTTTGCTATATGTTAAAATCAATTTCATCTTTTGAATGATTTTGGTGGATAACGTTAAATTCAAAAATTTCGACTTCTGGCGGTCAGGGTCGGAACGTCCCGGTAGTAAGAGTGGGTATCGAGTGAAAAGGTATTTATTCGGCTATAATTTTAAGTAAATTTTGGCTTAACTACTTTTAACTGGCGGATGTTATGAACGTTCAAAATCTAAATTAAATTAAATGAAAAAAATAGACTCTTCTTAAATATTTCATAGCTCCCAAAATAAAAAAGTTTAATAATACTTTAATTTTGAAAAATACAGATAAAATATTTAGTATTTAAAAAAAATATATTTAATCTGAGCTCAACATCTTTCAAATTCATGCAGATATTAGAACTCAAAGTGAAATAAAAATAATTCACTTTTTAAAAATTTCGACTTAAGAGGTTCAAAATTTCAAACCAAAAAAGATGTTTTGATTATTTAATATTATCAATCATAGAAAATAATAATCAAAAAAACTTATTACAAAAAAAAAAAAGTTGTATACTAAAATTGGGAAAGAAAAAAGTTCAAATTTGACTAATTATACAGCGGAATCGAATTGTTAAATTTTTATTTTACATTATTTTATAGTACCTTAAAAATATATTTCATCAATTTTAAATCAAACCGCATTCAAAAATATCGACTACATCAAGAGATGCAGAGTTTTGGCCTATGAAAAACATTTCTGAACTACTGCGCTACACAGTCTGTCATTCAATTCGATATCGCTTCGAGACTGTTTACAGATGTCGGGTTAAAATTTTACTAAGATATACCCAGTCTGCCGTTCGATTCGATATCGCTTCGAGACTGTCACGAGATGTCGAGGCATTCATTCGATCTCGATTACGATTTCGTATCTCCAATTAACTCCAATTCGTTCTAAGATGTATGCAGCTATCGTAACGAGATGATGAAGTTTATTCGAAATGAGAAAAAAACGATTCTTCATCGATATCGCATCGAGATTGATTCGAAAGAAATTATAATAATAATAATTTAAATATATTTTTTTAATTTTATAGAACGAATAATTTAAAAAATAGTAGTGGTAAAGCAATGAGATCGAACTTTTTTTTATCGCAGTTAGTTCGAGAAAATTTCGATCATCAATGAGCTCCGAGACATGGTAGCTATAATTCTTTCTAATATTTACGTTGATCTGCGTACTCGTTAATGAAATTTTCTCCTTACGAGATTTACTTCTAAATCTAACTGACAGAAAATTACAATATTGGGAACTTCCATCAAAACTCAATTAAACTTCATGAAAAAATCGAATCCATAAAATGAGAATGGTACGATATCGTTCAGAAATCTGCAAATATTTAGAGACAAATTTCATTTAAAAGATATAGACAAAGAAAATTCAAAATTAAATAAAATCTTTATTTAAAGACATCTTTAAAAATATTACTTAAGAAAATTACTTATAGAAGTTTGCTAAAATCGAATAAATAATTTAAAAAATAAAAAAAATTTACAAAAAAAAATTTAAATCTTCGTGTTGATTATAAAAATTTTAAATTAACTTGTAAAACAAACAGTTTTAGAAGATTTCTTACTCGAAGTCTTGTCTTATAATATTCTACATTTCGACTTCTAGTACAAATTCGCCTCTTTGTACAATTTCCAGTATCATTGCGGCACGTGTTCTCGTTCATCAAATTCAAAAATCTTATGTTTTGTCCCTAAAAAACAATCATAGAGGTTGAGAAATATATAATAATAATATATATAATAATAATAGTTTGGCACTACAGTCCTATAAGAACTTTGACCGAGCTCTCTCACCATTTTGAGCTGTGCGTGTTATATTTGTACTCAAAGTGGTGGGACCTACAGTTTATTACCGAATCCGTACGGCGGGTGAGAGCTTTTCAAAGGCAATGTTTTACTCTCGTAGGTTTGCCATTTACTGCCGGGAGGTAGCGCGGTATAGAAAAATGTTTCTATGAAAAGATGTTGTTAGCCCCAGTCCAGGCTTGAACCGGGGACCTTTCGGCTCGCAGTCGAACGCACTAACCACTGAGCTACCGCGGCTACTCTAATTATATAACTACTAATATATATGATATTGTAAAATAATCATACATTTGGTCGCATTGAACCAAACATTAACTCTGTAACTCTTACATAAACATTCGCAATACCATTAGCTTTGTCTTGGGATAAGTATGGCGTTGTCACTTTCCTTATTTTTCCATATCCTTCTTTTATCTGCAATTCTTTTGCAATTTTGGTACTAAATCACATTCTACTTAGTAGTTGGCGCTCCCTTAATGCAGCCAAATAAAACTTAAACTTAAGTTAGTTTAGACAATGAAATTTCACGAGAGGTCCAATGAAGATAAATAGTAAAATATGTGTATAATATACATGATTTAAGGAAAATAATATAGAAATCTTTACTAATTTTTAGCAATTTAAGTGTTTATAGATCTATAAGACCAATATTTCTAAAATTTTATATTAAAAAATTGTATATCGTTAAAATTCGAAAAAAATACCAAAATTTGGTTTATGTTGAAAATTTTTTGAAAAAAAAAATAAACGAAATAAAAATGTTCATATTATAAAAAAATGTTCATATTATAAAAAAATATACATATTTTATGTATCAAGCTGTATTTACTATTAAATAACATAAACCTTTTAAGAATTATGAATACATCAGTGTGTAAATGAAGACTCAGTTTTGTTTGTAAACTTCATGAAAGTTTTATATGATCTACCTTTTAAAAAATATGGTCTTGGATCCAGAAATGCTTTTTGAACAATGTTATGTTAGAATTGGTTGATTTGCAATGGTGTTGACCTTCATTTTTTAACATTTTAATGAGGGATGTTTGAACATCTGTACAATGCTTTGCACGACTCATACGTCTGAAGTAACGTATTCGGCCATGTTCCGGCTTTCGATCGAATTTCATATAAAAATTGTAAACAAACAGTTTGTATTCGATGTCGCAATGTGTTTTTCAAAAAAAGCAAACGGAGTGAATTCATTGAAAAAAACAATTTTTGTACTCAGACATCGAATTCAAAACCGTTTGTTTACATATCGTCGTTGTAGAACTAAAAGAAACCATATAACTTTTTTTGAAAATCTGAAATTTCAAGTGTTGATTTTTATTATAAAAAGTAATTGATATATTTTTAAAATTGAAATTCCAATTGATAGATTCACATTTTCTTATCATTTAGTAAAAATATTGAGCTCATTGTTCAGAAATTGACAGTTATATAAATAATTTTGAAAATGAATAATTGGCATTTTGAAAATGTAGTTGGTGACTTAGTTTTACAACGCCGATATTTTATATGAAATTCGATTGGAATTCGATCGAAAGTCGGAACATGACCGATTTTATTTTTAAAACTGAATTTTAATATATTTACGGAGAATATAAAATTATTACTTAAAAATTATGTTTTTTTTTAACATTTTTAATTATTTTTAATGGGACACTATTTTTTTGTCCGTTTTCAATACTGACTTTTTGAGTTTAGAATGTTGTACCAAACTCAGTTTATTTTTGAGGTGTTCGCATTTAATCATTTTTTTTTGAAATAAGATATATTGACAAAAAATTTCAATATATGTGAAAATGTTAGTGACCCTATCACAGAAAAAAAAAATATACATCATATTGATGAATACCGTTCTTCAACCCTTGATTCATTGTATTGAAGAACCATTCATAATATTAATGACTAACGCTATCAATGTTATAAATGCTATCATAAATATGAAGAACGCTTTGTAACTGTCGAAAAAGTGTTCTTCAATATGATGAACTGTATGTGAAGTATACGTTTCATCATATTAATGAACCGAAATATAAAATACAACATATATGTTCATCATATTGAAGAACGCTGTTCATTAAACTAAATTTCTATCAAAATATATATATTTTTTCGTTCATTATTTTCCGTACTTCTCAGTTCTCAAGTAGTTCTTGTATGTTATTTCTTATATAATGCTTGCTCGACATGCATAAATTAGTAAAATGTTTTATAATATATTTATTATAATTACTACTTTTTATTAATAAAAAGTTATATTTATAAAAAATATATTTTTGAAAAAAATATTTTTTTCGAAAAAAAAATTTTTTTTTTCGAACAAATTTTTTTTCGAACTAATTTTTTTTTCGAACAAATTTTTTTTTCGAACATTTTTTTTTTTCGAAATTTTTTTTTTTTCGAAGCAATTTTTTTTCGAACAATTTTTTTTTCGAAAAAAAATTTTTTTTTTGATAAATGTTTTTTCGGAACTATTTTTGTTCCCTAAAAATTTTTTTTCTGATAATTTTTATAAATTTTTTTTCTTTTATTTTTTAAATAAAATTTTTACAACACTTTTTTTTTGATTTATTTTATAAAAAAAAAATGTTTTTGAAAAAATATTATGAATAAATTCATCAATATGTCAATTCAAATTCATTGTATTGAATATTTTGTTCATATATATAATGAATGCATTCATTAATATGTCATTTAATGAACGGTGGTATCAATATGATGAAACTGGTAGTTGGTGAAAAAATTCATAATATTTATGAATAAATTCATCATATTGAAGAATTTTTTTTTTCTGTGTATATAAAAAATATATTTTTGAAAAAAAAAAGTTTTTTTTGAAAAAATTTTTTTTTTTGAAAAAATGTTATGAACAAATCATCAACATGAGAATTAAAATACATTGTATTGATATTCATATACATAATGAAAGCATTCATTAATATGTCATTTAATAAACGGTGGTATCAATATGATGAATCTGGTAGTTGGTGAAAAAATTCATAATATTTATGAATAAAGTCATCATATTGAAGAATTATTTTTTTTCTGTGTTTTATATATTGTCCGTAAATGTATATAGTTCTAATAAAAATCAGTTGCTCATCTCTGCTAAGGACTCTAAGTTTGGTTTTATTTTATAAACATTTCTAAAAGATGTTGAACTGAAGGCGTAGTAGATGTATGGCACCGCACATTATTCATTTTGTATTTACCTTTATGCCAAAACTCAGACCTTTGGCCAACTAAAAATTTATTTGCGACCTCTGTGAACCTTCACAATTAGTAGAGCCTTAGCAAAACCGCGCAATTCTTAGCAACTTTGAATGAATTTTGAATTTACATTTAAAATTTACATTTTCCACGCATTTTGCTTTAAATTACGCGTAATTTAAAATGTTCTGAAATGACGGAATTAGGTTCTGGTAACGGACTTTACTTTCTTGAAAAACAATAAAAAAAATACGCACTTATCTAGTTAAAATCCAATTAGGTTTAAAATTAGTTTTTTAATATTTGATAAGTCAATTTGTGAATCTTTTTTCCTTTACAAATATTTCCAGCAATTACGACAATTTGTAATAATTGTAAAATGCATTTAAATTGACATGACATACAAATTGATCAAACAAATGCGTTAAACTGTCACAACAACAATACAAATGACAACAATTTAAATATTGAATTAGTTTATTTTTCTAACCAACGGCTTTTTCGCACATTATTTATTTATGCATAATTTTCAAACATTTATTTTTATTTTTTGTTTTAATATAACCTCTCTTTGACGTTTGAACTACTGCATAAAATGTGCTGATTTCTGCCTAGAAAATATTGTCCGGGTATGATGGAAGTTTAACATTTATTTACTATAAATAGTTTGATGCTATATATTCATATTTTTTTCTAGTATTTGTGTATATTATATTTGGTTTTGATGTCTGTCATGCCAAAAAACAATTACTTTTAAATTATTTACTGCTTTGCAATATTACCGCATTGTCGTTGCCATGTCGTGCTGTTGCCTTGACGACGTGATATTGTAAAATTTGTTATTTTTTGTATACAAAAATAATAATAATCAAAGTTTTTATTTCTGTAAATATTGCTTATTTACATCGCATCAACAAAATTGCAATTTTTGGACAATTTTTGTACTTAGAAAAAGAAAAACAATTGGCAATTGCTTCTTAATCATCAACTTGTTCATCCATGATTATAAGCAAATAATTACTGTTTATAACAAGTGAAGAATTTTTTTTTTTAAAGTTTTTTGGCGTGCTGGTGTTTACTATCAAAAAGTAAGATTTTCATCATTTTTAATTAAGACAATATGTTTAAAATTATCGCAAAGTGTACAAATATCTTTGGAAATACAAAATGGTTTTGCAAGTAATTTAACAGTACTTAAATGGTGCTAAGGTATGTTGAAATGGCGATATTGGGGTAAAGTGGGAAACAATTTCTGGGGTAAGGTGGGAAACGTAATTTAAGCAATGTTTGTTGTAATTTTAGAAAAAAAATATTGTATTATATGAATTATTTAATTGGATTATAATAATAGTTTGGCACTACAGTCCTGTATAGAACTTCGGCCGAGCTCTCTCACCATTTTTAGCTGTGCGTGTTATATTTGTACTCAAAGTGATGGGACCTACAGTTTATTGCCGAATCCGAACGGCGGGTGAGAGCTTTTCATAGGCAATGGTTTTACTCACGTAGGTTTGCCATTTACTGACGAGAGGTAGCGCGGTATAGAAAAGTGTTTCTATGAAAAGATGTTGTTAGCCCCAGTCCAGGCTTGAACCGGGGATCTTTCGGCTCGCAGTCCAACGCACTAACCACTGAGCTACCGCGGCAAATTGGATTAGCCAAGAAAAAACTCCAATCTTGGCCAACCAAGCAATAAATGGCAAAATTTAAATTTCACCTGAGAACAAAAAGAATACAGCAGAAAATAAAATATATCACAAGAAAATTTTTAAATTTAAATTTCGACGAATTTAAATTTTAATAATTATGTTAATTCCCATATCTGCAAATGGCCAGTATATTTGAAATCTGCCAACTTGACGACCAGCAACTACATACACTTCTCTCCATTGTCACTCAGAATATTCTTTTTTTCGTATTTTCTTAATAAGAAGATGTTTTTGAATAACATTTTTTTCTTCATTTTTTTCTTGCATTACCATTCTTTTTTTATTACATTACAATATTTTTGTATCCTTCATATACTTGAAAATAACAAAACATGAAAAATAAAAACTAAAATAGTATTTTGTTAAAAATTTTGAGTTTCCCACTTTACCCTAAAATTTTTCAACAAGTCCGAAATTAAGGTATTTTGAAAAATCGTTCTAAAATCAATTAAATTTTTCAACAAATCCGAAATTAATTTGTTTTTAAAAATATCAAAAAAAAATCAATTAAAAGGCATATAAATGATATTCTGTTAATGCAAAAAGTTAGACCCTGAACCAGTCATTCCACAGACCCTTCAAAAGAACTTAATAAATTATTCAAATGCACTTTTTGGAGGAAAAGAAAAATGTATCCCACTTTACACCAGGCTCCACTAATTTTTTGGATTAAAAATAAATGTATTTGAATTTACTTTATTTCAAAAGTATGACAAATACAAAATACATTTTTGACAATTTAGTTTTTTTCAAACAGTTTGGCGTACATTTTTTTTTTCGAAAGTTCAAAATTCAAAAACAAAAACTAAAAAAAAACTATATTTTCAAATTTTTTATAGAACTAAACATTTGTAAAAAATTAAATAATTCTATTCCAGCACTTTTTTAATTTATATCATTTGATATAAGAACATAAATTAAAAAAGTGCTGGATCCGAAAATGTAATTTTCAAAAAGTTTGAGAATTTTGCATTTTTTTTTTTTAATTATATTAAAAATAGCTGTAATAATATACCTACTTTATTTATATATTTTTATTTTGTTTTTAAAGATTATAAGGACTGCGTCGAATAAAATTGTCCGTTACATATCTTCCCATAATGTGCTATTGCAAGATTCAAATTAAAAAAATTTGATCATAGTAGCTCTGAATTAAATGGCAGAAAATAATTTGTATCAGTTATAGTCAATACAAAATTTATTTAACGCGAAAATGGCAAACGAAGTGGAAGTGCGAGAAAATATAATTAAAATTTTTCGAAAACAACCTAGTTGGTCTTTTAAAAAAATTGCCAAGGAGGTAGGGGCTAACCCTAAGACCATTTATCGCGTTATCAACCGCTTTAAGGAAGACCTGAGTATTGATCGGAAGAAAGGTTCTGGTAAAAAAAAGGCCCACATGATCGTGAAAAGTCGAAGAAGGTTGTGAATATTTTAAAGAAAGATCCAAGCATATCCGGAAGGAAATTGGCGAGAAAGGCGGATTGCTCAGATTGCATTTCGTGCGCAGGACTAAGAAAGAAGCTGGGCTGAAGACGTACAAGGTCCAAAAAGTTCCGGATAGAAATGCCGTCAAGAATGAAACCGAAAAACAACGAGCTAAAAAGCTGAACCGACGAAACTTATGTTTTAGCGGACTTTTCTCAGCTACCTGGGCAGGAATTTTATACAGCCGATTCTGGAGGAAATGTCGCTGAAAAATTCAAATCAAAAAAAAAATGACAAAATTCCCAAAGAAATTCCTTGTTTGGCAGGCAATTTGTAGTTGTGGAAAAGGAGCAGCTCATTCGTGACATCGGGTGCAATTAATAGCGAAATATATGTGAAGGAATGCTTGCAAAAGAGATTGCTTCCATTTTTACGCCAACATGAAGTGTCCAACTTTTTTTGGCCTGACCTCGCTTCATGTCACTACAGCAAAACGGCCTTAGAGTGGATCCAACAAAATTCAGTGATTTTGGTGCCTATAGAAGCCAATCCACTAAACTGTCCAGAACTCAGGCCGATTGAGAGATACTGGGCTTTAGTAAAAAGGAAGATGAAGACAACAAAAAAGTGGCCAAAGACCTTCAAGACTTTAAAAGAAAGTGGTCTTCAGCAGCTGTGAGGGTGTCGGACACTACCATTACAACATTAATGGAAGGGGTTCCGGAAAAATTAAAACTTTTTATTAAAAAATATTAATTTCTGGTTTTTTATATTTTTTTTTAAATCTAAAAATAATTTTCAAAATAAAATATTTTATTCTATAAAAATTCGATTACTAGATTTCTAGATTTTTTCATTTTTGTAGCGGACAATTTTATTCGACGCAGTCCTTAGTTTTTATATATTAACTCACAGACAAATTCCGGACGGGAACTAAAAATGCGTATGAAAATGTTTACATAGATATTTTTTTCTAAAAACTTTCCTAATTCTGACTATCTTCAGTATACTAATCAACATAACCTGACATTATAATTTACCATGTCTTTGTTGTACAATTTTAAATAATCAATTATTATATAAAAAATAAAAATGTTTCCTATGAAAAGATGTTGTTAGCCCAGTCCAGGCTAGAACAGGGGACATTTCTGCTCGCAGTCCAACGCACTAACCACTGAGCCACCGCGGCTACTCTATAGTTAGGTTTTCATATAAAATATGTTTGTTCATAAAAAGGTCCTAAATCTGATGAAACTTGTATTCTGAAAAATGCATAAACTAGTTAAATTTTCCCATAACAGTTTTATACAAATATTCAAAATAAATTTCAGTAAAATTGTTATGTCTGAAACAACCCTTTTCAAAAGCACTGTTTCAATTGCAAACATCCCCCATTCAATATGAATATAAAAAGCATTAACATATAAAAATCGACCATTACAATATTTAGATTGTACAACTGCCTTTCACATTCCACAAAAATTATATTTTCATGCGCAGTTACGTTCCACAAAAAACACCTGACTAAATAAATGTATGACGACGCAGTGCCAGAGGCAATAACAGCAGCTACAAACACAAAACACCTGCCTGCCGCCTTATTTGCGGCTACTTATTCCTACTACTACTAATTCTGCTACTATTTTAAATGCTACTTCACTTTTGCTGGCAACGGCTAAAGAGCATGAAACGCTTTAATAGAGACCTGAGAGTGAGAATGCTAAGTAAAGAGAAGAGAGTTAAATTAATGTGAATGCAAAGCTGTAAACTGTTTATTGGCCTGGTTGCTAAGCAACGTCAAACCCAAACAAATGTGGTAACACACATTTTTTAATTAATCATATTTATATATTGCTTTATTCTTGATCTAGAACTAACCAATTTGATTATTGTATAAATAGTCTTTAAATGGTTATTGAATTATATAATAACTACAAATCAAAAAAACGAGAAAAATAAAATTTATCCTGAATATCGCATACATAAATGCTATATAATTCGTGGTTATTGATTTTTGACTGCATAATGACCGTTACTCAGAATGAAAAAATATATATTAGGGGAAGCTGTAGTAAAGTGGGACATGTGGTAATGTGGGAAATTGTAAATTTTGATATTTTAAAAAATTAAATAAGTGCTTATTTATATGGCATCCACTTTTTCATGGTTATAATCAAATTTATACCTTTTAACTGCATTTCGAAAACAAAAAATTGAAAAAAAAATGTTTTTGAAAGTTTTTTTAGAGTGCTGCTATTTGCTATCAAAAAGTGAGAATATTTGTCGTTTTTAATTGGGAAGATATTTTTAAAATCATCAGAACTTTTATATCTTTTAAAATACTAATGGGTTTTGCTAATAACTTAATATTGCTTAAGTGGTGCTACGTTATGATATATTGCGGTATTGTGGTAAATTGGCAAACGCTTTCTGGGGTAAAGTGGGAAACGTAATTTAACCAGTTTTTGTTTTAATTTTGGTGAGAATATATATTTTTAGCCGCGGTAGCTCAGTGGTTAGTGCGTTGGACTACGAGTCGAAAGGTCCCCGGTTCAAGCCTGGACTGGGGCTAACAACATCTTTTCATAGAAACATTTTTCTATACCGCGCTACCTCTCGTCAGTAAATGGCAAACCTACGAGAGTAAAACCCTTGCCTATGAAAAGCTCTCACCCGCCGTTCGGATTCGGCAATAAACTGTAGGTCCCACCACTTTGAGTACAAATATAACACGCACAGCTCAAAATGGTGAGAGAGCTCGGCCGAAGTTCTATAAAGGACTGTAGGGCCAAACTATTATTATTATTATATATTTTTGGACTGTTCAATAATAACTGCAATATTGGCCATAAACCAATGAAAATTAACACAGAAAAACAATTTACAGCATATTGATGAATTCCGTTCTTTAAACCATGATTCATTGTATTGAAGAACCATTCATAATATTAATGACTAACGCCATTAATGTTATGAATGCTATCATAAATATGAAGTACGCTTGGTAACTGTCGAAAAAGTGTACTTCAATATGATGTACTGTATGTGCAGAATATGTTTCATCATATTAATGTACCAAAATAAAAATACTTCATTTTGAAGAACGCTGTTCATTAAACCAAATTTCTATAAAAATATTTTTTTTTCGTTAATTTTTTACCGTACTCTCAGTTCTCAAGTAGTTCTTGTATGTTATGTCTTTTATAATGCTTTCTAGACATGCATAAATTAGTAAAATGTGTTATAATATATTTATAAAAATATATAAAAAAAAAAATAAAGAAGAATTTTTTCAAACATTTTTTTTCGAATTTTTTTTTTTCGGATTTTTTTTTTTTCGAAACAAATTTTTTTTTCTGGAACAATTTTTCGAAAAAAAAAATGTTTGTTCATATATATAATGAATGCATTTATTTATATGTCATTTAATGAACGATGGTAACAATCGAAAAAAAAATTTCATATAATTTTTTTTACTGTAATTTTTAAAATAAATATTTTACAACACTTTAATTTCTAATTATTTTATAAAAAAAAAGCAAATTGCTGCACACAACAACAACTTTGGCAAAATCTTGAGATGATGCAGTTTTTACTTTTTTTCTTTTGGTTCTTTCTTCAATGCACATAATTCTTATTGTGTTTATTGGAGAAGGAAAACTTAGGCGACTTGAAATGTAGAATCTGCAGAGAAAAATCGCTGATGAATGGGCTTGGCTGCCTCTGAAACAGCTGTACGATCTGCCACTCAATACATTTTGCCAATTGTTTGTTGTTTTATTTGTTGGTACAAAACACCCAATTTGTACCGACTGGACCTTGAGCACGTTAAGACAATATCTTAAAAAAAAATATTTTTAAATATTATGAACAAATTCATCAATATGACAATTCAAATTCCTTGGTATGAATATTTTGTTCATATATGTAATGAATGCATTCATCAAAATGTCATTTAATGAACGGTGGTATCAATATGATGAATCTGGTAGTTGGTGAAAAAATTCGTAATATTTATGAATAAATTCATCATATTGAAGATTCTTTTTTTTTCTGTGAATAGTTTGACTTCACAATGCCGGAGAAACTAAATTTTAACAATTCAGTTCCTATATACTTGAAATGTGGTAACTTGTCCTTTCTGTACCTTTCTCCAATGTCACTCAGAATATACTGACTAATTCTGACACTTTTTTTTCATATTTTCTAAACATAACTACTGAGACGTTTTTGAATTTAAATTATTTTCTTAATTTTTCTTCCATTTTTTCTAATTGTATTACTGTATTATATTTTTTGTTTATCCTTAATATATTTGACTTTGCAATGACAAAACCAAAGCACGAAAAAAAAGTCTAAAATAATATTTTGTTAAAAATTTGGAGTTTCCCACTTTACCCTTACATTTTTCAACTAGTCCGAAATTAAACTATTTTTAAAAAATCATTCTAAAATCGATTAAAATGCATATAAATGGTAATTCTGTTAATAATTAAAAAAAAAAACCTTAAATGTTTTAATTTATTTTAAATATTTTAGACATAATTAGATTTTATATTTTAGACATATATAGAAAAAATACATTTTTCATTTAATGAAAAATATTTTAAAATTAACGTTCTATTATGATTATGTGCGATTAATTATATTTGATTTAAGTTTCCATTAAATCAAAAATTGTTTTCAAATCATTTGTATTTATTGAGGTATTGCATTAAGACAATATTAAATTAATTTCCTCTTGAATCATTTTTAAAGCACTTTTATTGTTGTATCTCCTCGATTAATTTTTGTTTTTTTTTGTTGTGTTCTTAGTTTAAACAATGATTACAAACGTCACAAGCGACTGAAAAAGCTGTCACACCTGAGTTGTGTTGCGTCCGTTTTACGTCCGTTCATCATTATCATGAAATGTTTCACTTGGCTGCGCATTTATATGGTTTTTGTTTTGTATTTGTCGGTGCTGTTGTTTTTATTTATACAATTTTTTCCACTAAAATATCTGCTATTAACAATGGCCGCTTATATGGCATTAATACAATTTCCATTTTATATGGTTCGGCAGTAATTCACGTTGTATTCATTTCTGAATGTGCATCAAAATGTGTATCCGCTGTAGCTGTAGGAATCACCACCAACCATCAGTCTTTTATATATTAATTTAGTACATTTTATGTGTTTCAGTCTAATCGAAATTCTGTGAGTTGCGCTTTTGTAGTCTTTACAAATGTTTGCAATTAGCAGAAAGTGATGTTATTAAAAATAAAAGAAGGCAAAGCCTAGGCAGCGGCTATTGGATACAACAATTACATTTCTTGTTCTAGTTTTTATTTTTTCAAATCAACATTGCGTTCAAGCGGCAGCGGAAGCAATGCCAGTTGCCGATATGCTGATGTTCGACAGAAAAAAATTTAAATTTTAGATATGATTTTGAGATCTAAAAACACTGTGAGTGCTGTAAAACTACTAAAAAAAAAGTATTTATGGCAAACAGTGGAATGTTCTTAATGGTCAATCAATATGATGAATTTATTCATAAATATAATGAGTTTTTCGCCAACTACCAGATTCGTCATATTCATAACACCGTTCATTAAATGACATATTGATGAATGCATTCTTTATATATGAATATATATATTTTATCGAACATCATAGTAAGGAACGAAATATTCAATACAATGAATTTAAATCGTCATATTGATGAATATAATCATAATATCTATGAATAATTTTTTTTAAATTGATCATAATATTTATAAATATAATACTCAATATGATGAATATTATTGAATTAATTTTTTTTTCAAATATATATTTATTGATGGACATTTTTTTCCGAGTTAAAAAAAAAATTATATAAAAAAAAATATTATCCAATTTTTTTTTGTTTTGAAAAATTAATTTTTAAAAACTAAATGTTTTTCGAAAAAAAAAACCAAAAAAAATATTTTTCGAAAAAAAGATGTTGTCAAAAAAAAAATGTTTTTTTTTTTGTTAAATATATTTGTTTATTTTAAGATATTGTCTTATTGTCAAGGTCCAGTCGGTACAATTTGGGTTTTATGTATCAACTAGCTGGACCCGTGCACGACTCGTGCCAAGATTTTGTAAATGCAAGGATATGGAGTGATTTTATTAATATAAAGAACATTTTTATTATTTATATCTTTTCCGTAAAACGCTTTCCCGTAGAATTCGTCGCGGTAGAATTCTTTCCCGGTAGAATTCTTTCCCGTAGAATTCTTTCCCGTAGAGTTTTTCCCAGTAGAATTTTTAGTGTGGTGAGTTTTAGTGTGGTGAGTTTTAGTGTGGTGAGTTTCATTTTGGTGAGTTTCATTGTGGTGAGCTTTTGAATATTTTTTTTTTGTATTTGAGTTTTTTGTTTCATCTTTTTAGCTTGTGTATGTACTGAGTTATGTCGTTTAGAGTGTTTAGTTTGTATGGGAGGTACCACGCCCTCCGGACTCCATAGTAACCTGTTACAAAATTTCAGTTAAATCGGTTCAGCGGTATAGACGTGATGCTGAAACAAATAAATCAACAGACAATTAGCAAAATGCATTAAGTGGCAGATCGTATCGCAGTTTCAGAAGCAGCCAAGTCCCTTCATCAACGATCATTTTCTGCAGATTCTACATTTCAAGTCGCTAAAGTTTTCCTATTCCAATGAACACAATAAGAATTATGTGCATTGGAGAAAGCAAAAACTACATCAACTGCATAAAGCCAAAGTTTTTGTTGCATGCCGCAATTTGACACTTATAGGCTGCAGAGTTTCCACTGTGTCAAATACGTAGGCTGCACTTTGTAGAAAAAATGGGATATTTAATATTTTTAAAAATTCCTTTAGATTGCAATCTAAAAGGGTTGATAAAGGGGCTTGGATGCCCTCAATGCATTTTGCCAATTGTTTGTTGTTTCATTTGTTGGTAGAAAACACCCAATTTGTACCGACTGGACCTTAAGCACGTTAAGACAATATCTTAAAATATTCAACAGAGGTCGTAAAATAAAAACAATTAATATTTTTATAATATTACTTTTTATTAATAAGAACTGGTAATTATAAAAAAATATATTACAAAACATTTTACTGTCTATGCATGTTGAGCAATAACATACAAGAACTACTTGAGAATTGAGCATTCTTCAATATGATGTACATATATATTGTATTTTATGTTATTGTCCATTAATATGATGAAACGTATTCTTCACATACAATTCATCATATTGAAGAACACTTTTTCGACAGTTACCAAGCGTTCTTCATATTTATGATAGCATTCAAAACATTGATGTCGTTAGTTATTAATATTATGAATGGTTCTTCAATACAATGAATAATGGTTTGAAGAACGGAATTCATCAATATGATGTACATATTTTTTTCTGTGTATAATGCACCTGAAATAATAACAAATGCTAATAACTAATGCGAACTAATACTAATGCTTTTTTTTAGTAATCTATAGTATTTATTTGTCGTAAATACTTTAAATGTATTCATCCAACACCTTATAAGTATTATTTTAATTAATGCGTCTAAACACTTTCATTACGTCTGCTTAATCCTGTATTTATTTCTCCTAAATACTATATTTTAGGTAGCGTTTGAAACAAACAAAATATGTCCGAGCTTGTTTTTAATTTTAAAGTCCACGTCACTACCCTAGTAGAAATTTGCCTGATGCGCCCTCGGGAAATGATCGGGTTTTCGTTGGGTAAGTCCTATTATAAAAAATTAGAGAAATACGTTGGGTAAGTCCTATTAGAAAAAATTAGAGAAAATATGATCATTGCCTTTGCATGCCCTTATCATGCTTACCATACCAGGGTTTGCATTATCTAAATAGTCAATGTTCCCGATCATAGCTACATTATTTGTTCCTCATAAGGGAATGACATCAGACAATGATCGAGATTTAATGAGAGAAACCTTATTATGCTCGGGCTCTGACAAGGCAATTGTCAGGTAAATAATAAAATAGGGAATTGCCCGATCAGTACATGATCATGGCCTGAGGTCAGTACATAATCAGGACACTGCGTTACAAGGACATTATGGGCCTCGTCATATCCCGATCATCTCAAATAATGACATGATCTCTTCATGACCATGGCCCTACCAAAATTTCTACTAAGGTAGCGGTTCCACCGAAATATATAATAATTATTTTATTCACACAAAAACTTCAAATCGATTACCTAAAACATTAAAAATATATTTTATTATGAATTTGACTATTAATAAGAAAAATGTTTTGCAATTGAAAATAAATTTCGTTCGAAATTAAAATATATGTCAAAAAAAATATATTTTACAACTAATGGAAATTTTAATATATTTTCGAGCGAAATTTTGAACTCTGTTGGAAAAATTGGACATTCGCAATTTGACATGTTCTGAAATTAACGTCCTATAGAATTGGACAAGAAAAGTCGAATGAGTTTCACAGAATTATAATGTATTGAATGCGATTGTAATTATAAATCGAATTCGAACAAAAGTTGTTTTCGATATTAAATTTATGACTTGCATCATTGTTAAGTACAGTCAACCTCCTCCTTATTATTCCTAACATCGCCACGTTTAAGGCTCATCCGCATTATTACCATCATCAACATTACTGGAAGCGGCACTGTATGAGCAACATGATTAACAGACAATAATGTGCATCAAATGTTGTCGTTGGCTAGTCTGCTATTGTCGTTATACGACTCATCAAAATGTGTGCAAATGTTTTAAAGTGCGGCATGTTTATTATTGCCGCTAGACTGTTGCTGGCGCGCGCCAACAACTTGAACATCATGTACATCAATTAAAAAGAACAATGTTCAAATTATTGTCTTAAATGACTTTACCATGCGCTATACAAAAAGTATATTGTAGTAATTAGTTATATTATTAATTTAATGTGATGCTGCCAATCTTTAGCATGGGCAAATGTTTATATTTTGTATTTTAATACCACACTCAGAAAAATACTATAAAATCAATAGTTTTTTTGCTATTAAAATTGCTATTATTATTATACTATTGAATCAATAATTGAGGGCCTATTTGGCGAAACAATAGGACCTCAATTGTTTCCCCAAAATTTTCTATTTTGCCATATGGGTGTAGATCACTACCTACCTCAACACAATCACTCATTGAAACAATAGTATTTATACCATCATATTCAAAAATATTGAAATTATTAATCTAATGGTACTGAATTTTTTAAATACCTTCAAATTAATTTGAAAACTTTTGAATAAATATGAAAAAACGATCAATACATGAACCCTAAAAATCAATGTTCATACCATTATGTATAATATACATATATACTTTGTTTTTAGTTCAAAAAAACAAATGAGCACTTTTGAAAGTTACGGCAATTTAATACTAATCTAATTTAGTACTAAAGAAAAAAGAAAACTTTTTTACTGTTTATTTTTACTAACGAATAAAGGCACTCTTAAATTCACAAGACCTATAAAGTTGGCCAATAGAGCAACTGAAGAACAATAATTTTGTGATTTTGAAAGGTCAATGTTATTAAAATAAAACCGTTGATTGTATGTAAATATCGATTTATATTAAACATTATGAATGTGAATGTATTTTCAAAAACCGTTGGAACAGTATAATTAAAAGTGTGAATTTATGAAAGTCAGCCGTATTTGAAAACTTTTAAATTTAAATTAAATTTAAGTTTTTAATTTAATTTTTAATAAATTTTAAATTTTAATCTTTCTAAAGTATCACTTTTAAATTTTATCACTTTTAAATTAAAGCCGCGGTAGCTCAGTGGTTACTGCGTTGGACTGCGAGCCGAAAGGTCCCCGGTTCAAGCCTGGACTGGGGCTAACAACATCTTTTCATAGAAACATTTTTCTATACCGCGCTACCTCTCGGCAGTAAATGGCAAACCTACGAGAGTAAAACCATTGCCTATGAAAAAGCTCTCACCCGCCGTTCGGATTCGGCAATAAACTGTAGGTCCCACCACTTTGAGAACAAATATAACACGCACAGCTCAAATGGTGAGAGAGCTCGGACTAAGTTCTTATAGAACTGTAGTGCCAAACTATATTATTCAATTTAATCTATTATTTATGTTTATGTACATTTTTAATATAATACAAAATCATATTATTGTCTGTAAAATAATGAAAATATTCATTTAATTATCGATTTAGATGAATGTCAAATTCAGAAATATAAATTTCCATAAAAAAACTCAATTAATTACACCACTAAAGTAATTATCTTACTTTTCCGTTTATCATAAATAGCAAGTTTATTTTGTTGATAGTGTGTGAACAGCTGCTTAGTTTGAATAATAACACTTCCCAACACGATTTTTATCATGGACTTCCCATATATCAATTCCATATAATTTGCTGGTGCTGGTTTTAACTGCATATTAAGTTTTTTCGTAATACGCAAAAATGAAATCGTATTTATCGTAATAAGACGTTGTCATCTACGACTGTTGACAAATATTTTACAAAAAATAACTTAAATACTAATATTCTTTCAACTGTCAAGACTAATTTTAATATATTAATTCAAATACTTTTTTAAGATAAATCTAAACTCGATATAAACATGGAACATTTTGATTTTTTTGGATAATTTATTTATGCACAGAAAAAAAAAACTTCAATATGATGAATTTATTCATAAATATTATGAATTTTTTCGCCAACTACCAGATTCATCATATTGATACCACCGTTCATTAAATGACATATTAATGAATGCATTCATTATATATATGAACCAAATATTCAATACAATGAATTTGAATTGTCATATTGATGAATTTGTTCATAATAATTTTTAATATATTTTTTTTTTTATAAAATAATTCGAAAAAAAATTGTTGTAAAAATTTTATTTTAAAAATAAAAGTAAAAATATTTAAAAAAAAACTACAGAAAAAAAAAATCGGACAAGATTGTTCGGAAAAAAAAATTTTTTTCGAGAAAATAATGTTTTTGAAAAAATAAATTTTTCGAAAAAAAAAATTGTCGAAAAAAAAAATTTCGAAAAAAAAAATTTCATCGAAAAAAAAAATTGTTCGAAAAAAAAATTTGTTCGAATAAAAAAATTTTGTCGAAAAAAAAATTGTTCGAAAAAAAATTTTTTTTGAATTTTTTTTTTTTTTTCGAAAAAACATTTTTTTCAAAAATATATTTTTTATAAATATAACTTTTTATTAATAAAAAGTTGTAATTATAATAAATATATTATAAAACATTTTACTAATTTATGAATGTTGAGCAAGCATTATACATTATAAGAAATAACACACAAGAACTACTTGCGAACTAAGAAGTACGGCAAACAATGAACGAAAAAAAAAACATTTTGATAGAAATTTCTTTTAATGAACAGAGTTATTCAATATGAATAACTAATATGTTGAATTTTATATTTTGGTTCATTAATATGATGAAACGTATTCTTCACATACAGTTCTTCATATTGAAGAACACTTTTTCGACAGTTACCAAGCGTTCTTCATATTTATGATAGCATTCATAACATTGATGGCGTTAGTCATTAATATTATGAATGGCTCTTCAATACAATGAATCATGGTTTGAAGAACGGAATTCATCAATATGATGTAAATTTTTTTTCTGTGTGGTTATCGAGAGCATAGACTAACTATGAAAATTACAAAGTTTTGTTTGGTTGATCTACTTTTTAAAATATGTCTTGTAAACATAATTTTAGTACACTTTTATGTAATCAACCAAGAGACTCGGAAAAAGCTGAAGCGAGTTAAAGGCAATTGTTAAAAACCTAACACGATGGCGTATAAGCGTAGTTGATGCCCTATGTCCCGCTAGGAATTGAAATACCTGAAGAAAGAAAGAAAGAAAGAAAGAAAGAAAGAAAGAAAGAAAGAAAGAAAGAAAGAAAGAAAGAAAGAAAGAAAGAAAGAAAAAAAGAAAGAAAGAAAGAAAGAAAGAAAGAAAGAAAGAGAGAAAAAAAGAAAGAAAAAAAGAAAGAAAGAACGAAAGAAAGAAAGAAAGAAAGAAAGAAAGAAAGAAAGAAAGAAAAAAAGAAAGAAAGAGAGAAAAAAAGAAAGAAAAAAAGAAAGAACGAAAGAAAGAAAGAAAGAAAGAAAGAAAGAAAGAAAGAAAGAAAGAAAGAAAGAAAGAAAGAAAGAAAGAAAGAAAGAAAGAAAGAAAGAAACAAAGAAACAAAGAAAGAAAAAAGCATGCAAGAATAAACCTCTGCATATCAAGACTAAACCTCTGCATATCAAGACTAATTAAACTTAGTTACTTTTTGATACCTAAGAACATAATAGGGATACACAGGGATACTAACAAACAGAAAGCGACCTCGCAAATCAAAGCAGGATCGATGAAAACAACAACAGATATGTGTGAACACGTGCTCTTTTGGCGATGAATACAGAAACAATTTTGCGTGTTAATCAATAAATTAACTTCTCAAAATCCAGTAAAATAAAGCTTGTTTACTCGTTTTTTTGATAAGTAAGTAATTTGCTTTCTTAATATTCAGATAATAAATTCTAGAATTTTGGTAGTATTTTATTGATATAAGTGAAATTCTACTATATTTCATTCAAACCGAATTCTTCTCGAGTTTAAGAAGTAATTTACCTCATATTTAAAGTAAGCATATTCTTGGAAAATACTTAGATAATCATTTTAAGAAAAATTCGGGTTTAAATTTCAGTAATTTATATTTAAAATACACAAACATTTTAAACCTTTTTTTTTTTTTACGGAAACTGAAAGATAGTTATTTTGCGTATTGAAAAAGTTATTTATTTTGCTACCTAGTCTAAACTATACTCTGTATAACTATAAGTCATAGTCTTATTTATCACCAAATCAGCATGGCTAAAAAAATCATCAAAAAATAGTCTAACAAAATTTAAATTTATCGAGTTTAGATGCAAATATCTGAAAAAACATAGCTCAATGCCCTAGTAGAAATTTGCCCGATGCGCCATCGGGAAATGATCGGGTTTTCGTTGGGTAAGCCCTATTAGAGAATATATGATCATTGCCTTTGCATGCCCTTATCATGCTTACCATAGCAGGGTTTACATTATCGAAACAGTCAATGTTCCCGATCATAGCTACATTATTTGTTCCTCATAACGAAATTAGCATCAGACAATGATCGAGATTTAATGAGAGAAACCCTATTATGCTTGGGCTCTGACAAGGCAATTGTCGAGTAAGTAATGAAATGGAGAATTGCCCGATCAGTACATGATCATGGCCTGCGGTCAGTACATGATCAGGACACTGCGTTACAATGACATTATGGGCCTCGTCATATCCCGATCATCTCAAATAATGACATGATCACTTCATGACCATGGCCCTACCAAAATTTCTACTTTGGTGTTAATATTTTTTAGTATACTGTAATTAGTTTTGGTAATTGAAAGAAAAATTGCGTTTGGAGTTTTTTTTTTTTTGAAAAAGTTATTGTGTAAGATTCTGAATTTTTTTTATTCTAAAAAGTGTCCGAAAAGGGCCTAAAATTTAGAAATTCTCTTAAAAAAAATTACTTATTAGCAAAAAACTGAGTATGCTGTCAGAATCAGCAACCGCGAATTTTATGGAAATTGTTGATTGGGATGTACAATATTTTTTTTCTCATTTTACTGAGTCGTGTAATCAATGAAGATTATGTTTTTAATGTTTTTAATTATATACTAATATTGCAATGTAGTTATTAATAGATAATATATTTTGAAATTTACCTATTTTCCCAGAATAATATTTTCGCATAATTGTATTGTTTTCTGCATATTGTATTGTATCTATTCAAGCGTATGATGCATCAGAACATGTATTATTCGTTACCAAACTGCTCCATGGAAATTGAATATCATTGTTTATACCTTCAATAGATTATATTGAATATGCCTAATTATGTGCTATTCATTTATGTACTAGATTCTTCATAAACAAATTTAAAATTTTGAAATGTTTTACTGATAAGGTTACAAGAATTCATTGGAGATTATTACACAGTTAATTAAAACCTTGTTATTATCCACATTTTCAGAATGGTACACGCTAAAAATATATTTTATAATAAATAAACTCTTTATAACTGATTTTGACGAATTTTTATTTTACAATAGATTCGTACAGGTTCCGAGGTATTGAATATTTCAGGCCATCAATGGAAAACAAAGCTTTCAATTTAATATTTTATCTGGATTTAATAAACACCTCTCAACTACTTGGCTCCGAAATTTCCTATCAATTTGTATCAGAATTTTTGTTGACATCCATTCAAAGTGCAAATACCATGTGTAGTTGTACTTCCTGCACCGCACTTCCAATCCAAGTCAGCGCTCTGTTTGAATGCCAAAATATCAAGTTGACTTAGACGCCTTCACCTGCCATTTCGGACTCACTTCAAGCAGACAAAAACATATTGTTTGCCAAACTGTTGTATACTCTGTATATTATTTGCCGGTTTAGATTATTTTTTCAATTTTGGTTGCACCGATGCAGATTTTCCGATGCCCCATTGGTCTCTAAATGTGGCCGATGCAGAACCTGTTTATGTGCCTCACAGCCGCAAATTCATTTCTAACCAAAAAATCACAAAATTCAAATCCATTTATAAAGGAGCGCTAAACCAGAGCCGCCTTCATCACATTTTGGCACAGTGAGTTATGTGGTTCTTGAACAGTCGATTGTATGCTCGGTCGTTTAGGCAGCTCAGCTCATAGGTTGTGGGATATGCATTTGCATAACCGGCCAAAGCCACAAAAATTGCAGTGCATGGATTGTAAATTTACAGGCCTACATGGTAGAAAACTACATCGTAGACAATTAACAATGGCTCAATTGTTTTAGAGGAGCTGTACATATAGAACACAACCCAGCAAATAATGTTTGTAAAATGAAGTCTAATGCTTGGTTTTCACTATGTCATGTTCGAAAATTTCTCAAATTTGTTGTTTTTCGACTTGGCACAGATATTAAAAAATGCTAACATGTTGGCATATCGATTTAGTTTGATATGGATAATGCACATTTTAATGTTGGACAGTTTCTGCTTCGACCATACGTAGTACCAGCTTCCAGATTCGATTTCGTAAATTAAAAAGAAAGACAAAATCTCTAAATTAAAAAAATCAAATTTTGTTTTTAGACACACATCGAAGTAAAGGGTTTTTCAATAAGAGCGCTACAAAAGTTTTTTCAAGGGTTTTTCAACAGGGACGCTACAAAAGTAGAGTGACAGGGACAGCAATCGACGTCATATTTCTTGCCGCTCTTTTGACATTTCTCTTCAGTAAGGTTTGCCATTTCATGATGGAAAGATATACGAGCCAACAACGAGTCGAAATTATTAAAATTTACTACCGAATTTCGAATTCGTATATCTTGCCATCATGAAATGGCAAACCATACTGAAGAGAAATGTCAAAATAATAATAGTTTGGCGCTACAGTCCTGTGTAGAACTTCGACCGAGCTCTCTCACCATTTTTGAGGTGTGCGTGTTATATTTGTACTCAAAGTGGTGGGACCTACAGTTTATTGCCGAATCCGAACGGCGGGTGAGAGCTTTTCATAGGCAATGGTTTTACTCTCGTAGGTTTGCCATTTACTGACGAGAGGTAGCGCGGTATAGAAAAATGTTTCTATGAAAAGATGTTGTTAGCCCCCGTCCAGGCTTGAACCGGGGACCTTTCAGCTCGCAGTCCAACGCACTAACCACTGAGCTACCGCGTCAAGAAATATGGCGTCGTTTGCTGTTCCTGACGCTACAAAAGTAGAGCTACTTTTGTAGCGTCCCTGTTGAAAAACCCTTTATTTTCGAATGAACTAACTAAATACGAAAATCTCTAAATATTAAAATCGTTATACGAACGAATTTGTATTTATATTTCGAAAACACTTCGTGAATTCGTCGAGAAGGAGATACCAATTTTTATAATTTAAGTTTAGATTTAAACGGTTCGACTTTGACTGTTATAACTTATTTCAAAATTCAAAAATAAAAATTTCAAAACATCATAAACCACATCATAAACTGTAATATGTCAGTGTATTTTTTTATTAAGTATTCGAAAGTGTTAAAATTGTACATACAGTCAGACATTAGCTCAGTAATCAAAAATGATTTTAATGATTTAGGTCCACTTTTTCAGTGTTAGTTTAAACTTAGTTTAAACTACTCCACATTTTTAACAAGTTCATAGTTCATAAACAAAACAGATGAAATTTTAGACAGATAAAAAATTAGTAATCGATTAATTTGACATTTAAAATATGTTTGATATGTTGACTATAGACGAAACTAAATCTAGTTTAAACTACGTTTAATTTAAAAATCTGACTTAAAAACTGAACCTAAATCGCTCATTCAAACTAAGAATGAAACAGAAAAACCTGAAGTTTTAGCATTTACTTTGATTAACGTACTTTTGTTATTTATGTCAGAATTCTAGATACTGACAATACATATTATACAATTGTTTTTTGCTTTAATAGTTACTATAAAAATGCTGCATCGTCATTGATCTCGTCTGTAGGGCGGCAAAATAGCTTAACCAGTTTTTGTTCACACGAAACCGGCTTAGAGACCGTTCAACCACAACAATTTTTCCAATTTTCTTTTACCATTTTTCAACTTTTTGCATTTATTTTTATTTTTTATACATTATATATTTTTTTTTAATTTTTTGCTTTTGTTTCAGGCTGCTGTTGTTGCAGCAGCCATTAAATATAAACCACGATCTGGCTAAGCTATGGCTTAGTAACAGCTTAAGGTTGTAAATGCAATCGTTGTTGTAGTTGTTGCCGTTTATACTTGTCGGCTGTAATATGGCTGGCACACTTTACCGCATAACTATGCATTTTATCTGCCTGTTGGGTGGGTGACTAACATGGTAGAAACATTGATAATTTTAACAAATTAAAAAAAAAAAAATTGCAATTGATCGGTTATTGTTTAGCGAAAAACACTATATTGTGAAATTTTCTCAAGTTATTGCGACAGCGTAATTTGTAAAATTTATAACACTTACCACATTCCGTTGATTTATTTCAAGAAAGTGTAGCTAAAAAGACAAAATGAACAAAAAAACAAAACATTAACTTGATTCGCGATATTTGATTTTTTTTAGTTTTTAAAATATATAAAAATAATATACTAAGATTATTCAGGTTTATACATTTTTTTTAAACGAATGGATTCTATTCCTTCTTTCCCCAAAAACTAAGTATATAAAATATAAAATTTATATTCACACAAAAATATATCGTTTCCTGTAAACGCGTTTTCAAACAAACACTAAAATGTGTGCAAGCTCATTTGAAGGAAATAATCGAAGTGTTTCTCACAAATGATCAGTAGTGTTTCCCACAAATAATTGTAGTGTTTCCCACAAACACGAAAAGTGTTTCCCACAAACACGAAAAGTGATTTCCACAAACACGAAAAGTGTTTCCCACAAATATTTGGAGTGTTCCCACAAATATTTCAAAATTTGGTAGTGTTTGCCAAAAACATTTGAAGTGTATCCGGTAAATATTTGTAGTGTTCGCTAAATTCAGTCAAAGCAAAAGGTTTTTTTTATTGCGGCAGCCACTACTTTACGCGAAATGTCGAATAACGCAGAATTCCGGGGAAGATTATTCGACAAGTCGCATAAACGAGCGACTGCGTCTTAAAAAGTCGTCTAAACTGACAGGCTTTTCGTCAGATGATTTGCACAGAATTGCAGTAGTGTTTCTGCAGTTATCTGTTTTGGATAATGTGAAGACCGATTATGATGAATTGATGGCAGTGGCTATAGATGATAATAATTAGCTTCAGATGTCGCACAATTAGAAAATGTAGCTTCTTATTCGACAAAAGAAGCTTATACACGTTTTTTCGTGCAAGTGTTACATGACACGGATCAGTAGTGTTCAATTGTTCAATTGTTCAAGTGATGCTACTTTTGTGACAAGCTGCACAATTTTTGGGGCAAACACTTTCAATGTAGCATTTTTTCCGAGAAGCTATTAGTATTTAGGGCAAACACTTTTTAAATAGATTGCGTTCTGGGAAACACTTAGTGTTTGCCCCAATGAAATGTCATGAATTTATTACTTTTCTTAAACACTTTCATTATTTACTGGTAACAAAGGCGTGTTTGTAATAATTGATGTGATTTTTATAAAGTGTTCTTGGAAAACATTTTAAATTTTTTTAAGAAAATAGATATTGTTTTGTTTAAACACTAGCGTTGTGTAATTGTTTGTAATAAGCCATTACTATTTACGACTAACAATAAGTATTTCTGGCAGCCAATATGTATTTACCAGAAGTTACCGATAGCTTCCCACAAGTATTTTATAAATCATCCCTTTTTTAGAGTGTACAAGTTCAGATGTAATACATATTCCCCGTAAGACATTCATATCGACATTCTGCACAGAAAAAAAAAATCATCAATTGATGAATTTATTCATAAATATTATGAATTTTTGTACCCACTACCATATTAATTATATTGATTCGACATATTGATATGATATATTGATTCGTTATATATATAAACTTATTCATACTATCGAACATCATTGTGAAGAACAAAATATTCAGTACAATGAATTTGAAGCGTCATACTGATGAATATAATCATAATATCTGTGAATAATTTAAAAAAAATTGTAAATAGTTCATAATAGATTAATATTCAATATGATGCATATTCTGGAACTAATATTTTTTTTTAATAAATTAATTTATGTAAAACTTTTTTACAAATTGAAAAAAAAATTTAAATAATAAAATTGAAACAAAATGTCCTTAAAAAAATGTTCGCAAAATTTTTTTTTTTCTTCGAAAAAAAATTATGTGAAAAATTGGTCTGAAAAAAAAGGTTTTTAAAAAAATAAGTTTGAATTTTTTTTTTTAAATATTAACAAAATTTTTTTTTTTTAATTTATATTTTTGATGAATATTTAAAAACATTTTACTAATTTATGCATGTCGAGCAAACATTATATAAGAAATAACATACAATAACTACTTGAGAATTGAGAAGAATGGAAAAAATGAACGAAAAATAAAAAGTTTGATCGAAATTTGGTTTCATGAACAGCGTTCATCAATATGATGTACATATATGTTCTATTTAATGTTATTCTTCATTAATATTATGAAACGTATTCTTCACATACACTTCATCATATTGAAGAATGAATTCAAAACATTACTGTTTTGTAATTATCAATATTATGATTTTTGCCTGTATTACGAGATCGATGCAAGATGCAGAAAGTTTCATATGATATTGTAAAATTTCTCATACCGATATCGAGTTAGGTCGGGAAAGACTCGATGCATCGAAGGTCTCAGAGACTGGCATACTTGGATTGGAACTTAATTTTTCCATTTATCATGTATACGGACAAGCAGCACACAGAATAAAAGTTCATAGTATTTGTGAATTTCTTCATCAATCTTATGAATTTTTCATTACGACTCAATGATTTATTGTATTGAAGAACTACACAACGACTCAATGATTTATTGTATTGAAGAACTACACAACATCAATGCTATGAATTTGAAGCGTCATACTGATGAATATAATCATAATATCTGTGAATAATTTATAAAAATTTTAAAAACTGTTTCATTTATTTAGGATGTATACGAGTTCGTTAAAAGTGCTGATAAGTACGGGTACCGATGTCAATTCAGTAACTGGTATATGTCTATTTGCTGTCGTCAAAATTCGTTTCAGTTATGTTTGTTCAACCTTTTCAAAATTGGATTAGTAAAAATTGAATTACCTACAACATTTACTTTAGTCAGCAACTTGCACACACCTTTAATATAAATTCAAAATAGAAAAGAGATCTATTAGATTATCGTGTTTTCATAATGAATATATGAGATACAAAAAAATTAGAACCAATATGGTAAATTATTCTCGAAGTGTATTCGAGACCTATTCGAGACATCAAAGAGCTTCGAGACATGGCAGAGTTTTAAATTATATAACTAATGTAATAGTTGTTTTCTACACAATATAGAACATTTAAGACCACACTTCACGAAGGGAAAAAAGTTCTAAAATCCAGAAGGAATCAAGAAGTATACGGAGTGATATACAGCTAAACCGCAAAATTCTTAACTTCAAGAAATAGATTTTCTTAGTAGTCAAAAAAGTAACTAAGTAGAATTATTCTTGGATTCGGTTATTAATTTCTTGGGTATTAAAAAAGTAACTAAGTAGAATTATTCTTGGATTCATTTATTTATTTCTTAGGTATCAAAAAAATAACTAAGTAGAATAAGTCTTGAATTCTGTTATTAATTTCTTAGGTATCAAAAATGTTGTTGTTGTTTTCGTCCCAAAATTTAATGAACACGTATTCGTATAGTTGTTGTTTTTTCGATCTTTCTTTGTCGCTATTATGTTTTGTTTTACTTTGTCCGTCTGTTAGCCCCATCTGTTTGTTCGTGTGTCTGTCTGTCGATATGTTGAAAGTAACTAAAAGCAATTATTTCGAAGCTAACATAAAATAAAAAAATATAGTCGAGTTAATTTATTGTTTATTTAGAACTTTTGAAATGACTTCTTTGAATACTTAATGTAATTGGATTGTTTATTTTATTTTTATTATTATTATTTAATTTAATCTATGTATATTATTCTGAAACCGTTTACTTACCTTATACACTTTCTCCTATCCAGACAAATTGTACTTAGTTACTTTTTTGATACCTATGAACTTAATGTCTGAATATCGAGAAAAATTTGGCTTAGTTACTTTCAACAGACAGGCAAACTAACAAACAGATGGCGACCTCACAAAACAATGCATACAGACAGAGCAATATCGATGAAAACAACAACAATACATGCACACGTGTTCTTTTTGCGATGAATACAGCAACAATTTTGCGTGTTCCTTTTGGTTTTTAATAATCAATAAATTAACTTCTGAAAATCCATTTGAATAAAGTTTGTTTACTTTTTTGACAACTAAGTAATTTGCTTTCTTGATATCCAGATGACAAATTCTTGAATTTTAGTAGTATTTTATTGATATTAGTCAAATTCTACTATTTTTCTTTCTAACCGAATTCTTCTCGAGTTTTAGAATTTTATTTCCCTCCGTGTTGGTTCCGCACGAAACACATAATTATCCCAGCACATTTAGGAACTAAAATAGGATCTCATCTTGCATAGACTGCACCCATCAAGGTAGCATTAAACACTAAGTTGAACAGATACCTCTTTGTGTTGCAGTATTTTTTCAATAGGTCCAACGCTTTATATTGTTAAAATAAATTAAATAACAAATCTCCTATGTGCCATTTGCATATTAGCGATGTGTAAATTATAAGTACCAAAATACATTTATTAAATACTCAAAATTTCAATCAACTAAATAAATTTTTAATAAAATACTTAAGAAATGTGCTTATAATAAACCATAAATATATATTTTAGAATAAATACAATTTTAAGTTTATTTTAGTTAACTTGCAGTTAACATTTTAATGTTTGCAATCGGACATTTTCGGAATTCAATTGGCTGTTACATTTAATTCCAAATTAATTTGGTAACTTACAGTGATGGTTTCTTTACGATCTTATAGATTACAAGGTTGATTTATTTATTTGGTTTTAAAAAGGCTTCCACTTGAAATTTTCGATAAGAAATGTAATAACAAATTATGCAAAATCTATTTATTTTTTATTAACTATAATTTTAGATAATTTATTTTTAACTTTTGTGTGATTACCATAATTCAGTTGAAAATGTGGAAAATGTCCACTGAACATAAATGAAAACAGTAACATGTAATCGGCATTTAGAAAGCGATTCATCAAGAGGTTTCAGTCCTTGATTAAAATTCAAACTTAATTTAGGTTGTGTGCGAGTTTGCCTAAATTGAAGACTAAACTAAATTGAATGAGTTTTCATTCGATGAGAATTCGGTAACCCGTAATTAGAAAAGTCAATTAATCAATTGACTTATGGATTAATGGATTAATGTAATTTAATGGATTAATGTCATTCAATTTAGATGAATTTAGATTGCTCAAATTGCTAAATTGCTAAATTGATAATTGAAAATTGCTAAATTGTAAACTAAAAAAGCTAAAAAGTAAACACTGCATTACCGACAAAATTTAGTTTATTCAACAATTTAGTCATATTCGCACATATTATTAAAAAGCATTCCTTTCGTTATATATAACATCAACAAAATTTAAATAAGAAAATACTGAATAAAAATGCTTTTACCAAGAAGTTTTATTAATATAAAATTTATCATTTTGGTACCCAAAATTAAATTTTCACTAACAGCTTTAGTTTCATACTTCTATGTATGTGTGTTGTGTTGCACATTGGGCGCTCCAGAGTGGCTTGGAAAAAATTTCATTAAAAATTTAACAACATATGTTGAATTTCCCGCAAGAAATAACGATGGCTAGAGACCAAAGGTAGGCCAATCAGCGTACCAAAAAAAAAAATTGAAAATTAAAAAAAAAAATCTAGACAAGAAGGAGAGTGAATGAAGTAGTTCCAAATAATTGAACGGCAACAAAGCCTTGTAAAGCACTAAAATCTAGCACCGGGTATTTTTATTTTATTTTTTGTATATGTTTTTTTTTCACCTGTATTTACACCATTCCCGAAAAACCACACTTGACCGTTTGTGGCTTAAAAATGACCACACATGAGCAAAAAACAAAAATTAAAAAAAAAATGGAATATACCAACCAATGTTGCTGGGTTGTCGGTGCAAAATATGTTGCTGCTGTTGCCAGTTTTTGTTGCTGCATAAATGAGTGAGTTTGCTAGTAAATTTACGAGTGCGACCAACTCAATTTACAATGAGCTACACTTCAGTTTAGAATTTCGGAATATTCAAGTTTGTATTTTTTACGAGATTTAATAGAATTGGTATTTCTCATTTTTGTTGTAGTGAATTAAAAGAAAAAACACATTGCTTTAATTGTAAAATAAAGAAAAAATCAATATTTGAATACATAATTAAATGAAATGAAACTTAAGAGTTGTGTTCATATACAGAAAAACAAATATACATCATAATGAAGAAATTCTATATTAAAACCCCTTTTTCATATATATTGAAGAACAACAGAACGAAATATTTTTTTTACATGCCATACATAAATTCTATATAATTCTTAGTTGCTGATTTTAACTCCATACTCAGTTTTTTTCTGTAACGTAACGTTTTTAAGAAAATCGATCTCGAATTTTAAAGCTCGTTTCAGACACTTTTTAGAGTTAAAAAATTATAGACCCTTACACAACAAGTTTTACAAAAAACCGTGAACGCAATTTTTCTTTCAATTGTCAACCCTAATTAAAATATATCAATAGATATTATTGTTCTAATAGGTTTTTCGGATATTTGAATCTAAACTTTAAAAAAAATAATTTCTTTAGTCTATTTTTGGACGATTATTTTAGCTTTGTAAATCAGATGATAAATAAGAAAATAATTTACAATTATGTAGACTATAATTCAAAATAACAATGAAAATTACTAACTTTTTAATATCAGTTCTCATTTAAAAAAAAAATGCTCTATCAACACAGTTTCCGTCAAAAACTGTACAAATTTAAATGCTTTATATCAAAAATAGCCGTTTTCCCATGAATTTTTTTCAAAAATACTACGTAATACTGAAAGGGCATATTTTAAACAGTGGATCAATTAGAAAACAGTTAGTAATATTAATAATTAATTTGTTCTAGTTTGTTCCAGATACATCATTTTTTTTTTGTTTATCATTAAATCCTAAATAATAAAAAAAACTTTAAAACAAAAATAAAATTTTCCGAGTATAGGGCCAATTAACTGAAAAACAAAATGGAATATTAGAATCAGGGCTAGAAACGGAAATTCTATTCTCTGCGGTTTCGGTTCCATAAAAAAATAAAAAATGATTCCGGTTCTTAAATTATTTTTTATTTCGGTTTAAGTTTCGGTACCAGTTTCGGTTCTATACAAAATAAAATAACTATTCCAGATCCGGTTCCATAAAAAATTAAAATAACGATTCCAGTTCCACTTCCGGTTCTATAAAAAATTAAAATAACGATTCCAGTTCCGGTTCTATAAAAATAAAACGGTTCCGGTTCCGGTTCCAGTTCCACCCCTAGTAGAAATTTTGGTAGGGCCATGGTCATGAAGTGATCATGTCATTATTTGAGATGATCGGGATATGACAGGGCCATAATGTCCTTGTAACGCAGTGTCCTGATCTTGTATTGACCTCAGGCCATGATTATGTACTGATCGGGCAATTCCCCATTTTCATATTTACCCGACAATTGCCTTGTCTGAGCCCGAGCATAATAGGGTTTCTCTCATTAATCTCGATCATTGACTGATGCTAATTTCGTTATGAGGAACAAGTATTGTAGCTATGATCGGGAACATTGACTGTTTAAATAATGTAAACCTTGCTATGGTAAGCATGATAAGGGCAATGATCATATTTTCTCTAATAGGCCTTACCCAACGTAAACCCGATCATTTCCCGATGGCGCATCGGGTAAATTTCTACTAGGGACCAAAGCCCTGATTAGAATACTAAAATATATTAAAATGGGTCAAGACAAGATGGAAAAGTGCTTTCATGCTTTTTTTGGGTAAACCATTTTTCCACAGAACTATATTATTTCATTCTAAGTTGTGGGTGAGAATGGCTTTAAAATACTATTGAAATTTTCTCAAAAACGTTACGAAATAGAAAAAACTTAGTATGCAATCAAACTCAGCACCAACGAATTATATACAATTGATATATGGGCATTTTCTGGGGGACATTCGTACGCTTAAAACATGAAAGAAAATAAATTAATTTAGTTTTTGCATGTAGTATTTAAATAGGACTAAACCTCTGCAAAAACTTATAGTATTATATGCGGTAGATCAAAATATATAAACGGAACTAAATTTCGACGTTGAAATAGATATTCCAAAAAGTCAACGAATTATGCGTTCAAATCGTTTTTTTTTTATATTTTACAAAGAAGTTGAAATAGTTTATAGTTTTTGCATAATAAATCACAGAAAAAGTCCGAACGGGACATTCCGGACGGTACAAAAATTTCGTATAGAAATTATCTGTACAATTTTTATTCCAAAAATACTTTTTACACACAATATATATTTTTTTAATTATCTCTGAACATAGCTAAGACAATTTACTTTATTTTTTTTATGCACTTTGTTCTTAAAGCTTACAGTTATTTCATAATAAATCGCAGAATAATTCCGGACGTTCTGTATAAAAATTTGCACTACGATTTTTTGCTAAAAATAATTATGTATATGACAATATCAATAATCATTATTACGAAATGAAAATTGATGTATTGTTCAAAATTCCAGATGTTTTTAAAGTTTTTAATTTTTTTTCTGTTTTTTTTTTTTTGATATTTTTTATACTGTAGTTTAACACTTTTGGTACTCAAAGTTCCGGACGAGACAGATTTCAATTAGCTGTCAAAAATGTTGGAGAATTACTAGGTAAATGATGTTCACATTTTTGAAAATGCTGAGGAAATTCTGTTTTGCTCTTTAAAAAAACTTGTCAGTTTACTATGGTAATAAATGTATCTTTTTGGCTCCGGACGGGACATCGAAAACCCCTATACAAAAATCAAAATTTTTCCGTTATTATAATTTGTATCATTATTTGAAAAGTTTTAGAAATAATTATTAATGTTACCAGAACCAAAAGAAAATAATATTTTGTATCTGTATGTCTTTAAAGTTAATTAATTTGGTTACTCAAAATACATGAAAAATTGGTATATTTACATATTTCATAGTACGTAACTTTATGAGTATTTTTATACCCAACACCTATGAGGTAGAGGGTATATTAACTTTGTGCATATATTGTAACGCCCCTTAGAAGGCGTGTCCGGTATGAAAAAGTATATATATACTTGATCAGCATCACTACCCGAGACCGTTTAGCCATGTCCGTCTGTCTGTCCGTCTTGCTGTCTTGCTGTCCGAATACAGAACAACTTGAAAAATACTGATCAGAATCCGATAAAATTTCGTATTATTATATTTTAGCCAAAAGTAGGAACTGAGTTTAAAAATGAGCCTAATCGGTCAACGGACACGCCCACCTCCCATACAAGTCACTTTTATATAATTCTTTAGGAACTAATAACTCGAAAAGTATTCAAGATATAGGTATAAAATTTAAAAAGTATTGTTATAATTCACCTAAAAATATATTATCCAAAAATGTGCGTGATCCGCCCACATTTTTTTTTCATTATTTCCCGGGTTTTCATAGTGGAAATTTGATCCGTAAATTACTAAAATCAAATCTATGAAATATTAGCCTTTCAAAATTTTAAATATTTTAAAATTTTATTATTTAAATTTTTTAATTAGTTTTTTATACTTTTATATTAATTTTTTAATTTATGGGGATATAAGTCGTAAATTTCTGATATGTGAATAATATTCTGAGGGAGGGGAGGCTCAGCATAATTAAAATCTTTAAAATTAAGGTATGCAATTAAATAATAATAATAGTTTGGCGCTACAGTCCTGTATAGAACTTCGGCCGAGCTCTCTCACCATTTTGAGCTGTGCGTGTTATATTTGTACTCAAAGTGGTGGGACCCACAGTTTATTGCCGAATCCGAACGGCGGGTGAGAGCTTTTCATAGGCAATGGTTTTACTCTCGTAGGTTTGCCATTTACTGACGAGAGGTAGCGCGGTATAGAAAAATGTTTCTATGAAAAGATGTTGTTAGCCCCAGTCCAGGCTTGAACCGGGTACCTTTCGGCTCGCAGTCCAACGCACTAACCACTGAGCTAAATATCCCATATTAATATCCCCACCAAAGGTTTAGGGTATTCCATTGTCGGGACCGACCGACTATAAAAATCCGCCCCATGTGACCGAACTTACCCATGTGACCTTACTTTCCCAACTCGTTTTATATGTTACCGTTAACGGAGTAGAAATTTCTTTTCAGATATTTAAATTCAGACATTTATGATTCCAAATCCATCATTATTTCAAAGATTTGAGCATTTTGAATTTTTCGGTCGTGGTTGACGTTTTTCGGGAAATGCTCATATGGGATGTCCTTGGCAAAAATAGTGTTGGGTAGTGTTATTATTGAATATTAATGACTACGAAAGAGAATTCATCAATTTTATGAATGACTGATAAATTTTTCTTCAATTTTATAATGTGAGGATCAAATAAAAACAAGTATATTTAAAACTAATAAAAGATCGTAGAATTCTAAACAAATACATAAATATTGTAAATTATACTACATTAATATTCTCGATGTACATACTTCAATATTAGAAGCGTGCACACTTATGTCGCAGTGATAGCAATGTGATTCGTGGAGAATTAAAAACGCAGGAATGTTGAAAAGCACTTTGGGATTGTAGTAGTCAATACAAGAACGATTGCTGGATACCATTCGTTGATGCAAGATGGCGCTTTTGGCATTGCAATTTTTACTACTGCTGCTCCTGTGACTTAGTTACGAGTTGATTTTTATCAACGTTGAACTTTGACCTAAATTCCTGCGCAGCCAACAGGATGCGGCTATAGATCGTGTGTCTGTGTATGTGTGTGTGCAAAAGGAATAAATATATTTATAAATTTATATATTTTTATAGTATGTAACGCATATAGTATATAACGCATATAGTATGCATGAGGAATGTCTGCAAATTGGAGTAGCTGTGACATGACATGAAACGTTTTAAGCAGCAACAGAGTAGAGTAGCACAGAGTAGTGTAGAGTAGTGTAGCAGGGCAACTAACAGAGGTCCTTCGCGTTGCTTGCGCTAATAGCCTCCGGCGTATACGTGACAAGAGTGAGAAATGCAGGCAGAGAGTCAGACAGACAGACAGACAAACAGACAAACAGACCAACCGACAGCCAGACAAACAGGAATAATGTCGAAAAGAGTGCAGCAAAAATTTAAGCTTCGACCGTCGCTCTTTTGAATTGCATTTTATGTGTCTGTGTGTGTAACTTCTTCAAATTTTGGGTGAAGATGTGTACGTGCCATGGTGTCCATTTTCTAGTCGACACACAAATACACTTTCGCACACACATACACACGTACAAAACGTGTGCATGTGTGTGTTAGTGTCGCCAGCAATTTAGAAAGAAAACATTGTACGTGTGTCGCTTTCTACACTCAGAAAATAATACTATAAAATCAATAATTTTTATACCCTACACCTATGAGGTACAGGGTATATTAAGTTTGTGTAGATATTGTAACGCCCCTTAGGAGGCGTGTCCGGTAGGAGGCGTGTCCGGTATGGAAAAGTATATATATTCTTGATCAGCATAACTACCCGAGTCCGTTTAGCCATGTCCGTCTGTCTTGCTGTATGACAGAATAACTTCAAAAATACTGGTCAGAATGCGATGAAATTTTGTTTCAATATGTTTTAGCCAAAAAATGGTTCTGAGTTTGAAAATAAACCAAATCGGTAAACGGACACGCTCACCTCCCATACAAGTCACTTATATATAACTTTTTGGGAACCAATAACTCGAAAAGTATTAGATATATATTTATAAAATTTTAAATATATTGTTAGAATTCGCCTAAAAATATATGTTTCAAAAATGGGCGTGATCCGCCCACATTTGAATTTTTTTCATTTTATTCCGATTTTTTGTAGTGGAAATTTTAGTCATAAATTATTAAAAATTTGCCCTCCAAATTATACCACTAATATATCCACCAAGAGTGTAGGGTATTCCATAGTGGGGCCAGACCGACTATAAAAGTCCCCCCCTATGTGACCTAACTTTCCCAACTCGTTTGCTATTAAAATTAGCCAATATGATAGATTTATTTATTTTAATAGGTAAATACCATTAAATTCTACAAAATACTATAAAATACTATTAAGTTGAAACATTAACTGTCCTATTGACCAATTTTAATAGTTTTTTTTCTGTGTATGTGTACGTGTTCGTGTGTGTGTGTTTTGCTGCAACTATGAGTATGTGTTAGTGGTGCTCTTATTGCCTTATACATCGTTGAATTTTTGGCTCTAAGGCATTTGAAGCTACTACTTTTGTTGCTCCTGTCAGGTTTTTTTTTTTAGTTTTTGATGTTATTGTTGTTGTTGTTGTGCACACAATTTTAGTGCACGTCGCACAATGAAAATTTTAAGGATTTGCCAAGGAGCACCAGGACAGACAGCTAAAGTCTTAATACCAATGAGAAAAAACGAAAAATTTAAAACGTAGCTTCAACTAAAACGTTGAATTATGTGTCCATGTTGATGTCGGTCCCAACGGAAGCTGGTGGGCGATTTTCAGTAACTAACTAAAATAAAACAAAAATAAATCGAAAATTAGAAAAATAATACGAAGGGAAATACTATTGAAGCAAAGGTTTGAGAAAAGTAAAAATGAAAAATAAAAGTAAATAAAAAATTAAAGGTAAAGAAGTTATAAGAAATGAAATGAAAAGATATAAAAAGAAATGAAAAGAAATGAAAAGAAATGAAAAGAATTGAAAAGAAATGAAATGAAAAGATATAAAAAGAAATGAAAAGAAATGAAAAGAAAAGAAAAGAAAAGAAAAGAAAAGAAAAGAAAAGAAAGGAATAGAAATGAAAAGAAAAGAAAAGAAAAGAAAAGAAAGGAAAAGAAAAGAAAGGAAAAGAAAAGAAAAGAAAAGAAAAGAAAAGAAAAGAAAAGAAAAGAAAAGAAAAGAAAAGAAAAGAAAAGAAAAGAAAAGAAAAGAAAAGAAAAGAAAAGAAAAGAAAAGAAAAGAAAAGAAAAGAAAAGAAAAGAATTGAAAAGAAATGAAATGAAAAGATATAAAAAGAAATGAAAAGAAATGAAAAGAAATGAAAAGAAATGAAAAGAAATGAAAAGAAAGGAAAAGAAAAGAAAGGAATAGAAATGAAATGAAAAGAAAGGAAAAGAAAAGAAAAGAAAAGAAAAGAAAAGAAAAAGGAAGAAAAGAAAAGAAAAGAAAAGAAAAAAAAAGAAAAGAAAAGAAAAGAAAAGAAAAGAAAAGAAAAGAAAAGAAAAGAAAAGAAAAGAAAAGAAAAGAAAAGAAAAGAAAAGAAAAGAAAAGAAAAGAAAAGAAAAGAAAAGAAAAGAAAAGAAAAGAAAAGAAAAGAAAAGAAAATAAAATAAAACGAGTTGGGAAAGTTAGGTCACATGGGAAAGTTCGGTCATATGGGACGGACTTTTATAGTCGGTCAGGCCCGACTATGGAATACCCTACACCTTTGGTGGGGATATTAATGTGGGATATTTAATTGTATACCTTAATTTTAAAGTTCTTAATTATGCTGAACCCCATCACCCTCAGAATATTATTCACATAACAGAAATGTTCATCTTATATAATTAAAAAAAAAAATTGATATAAAAGTATAAAATAACTAATAAAAAAATGGGCGGACCAAGCCTATATTTAAAATTTTTTAAGGCAAATATTTCATAGATTTGATTTTAATAATTTTCGGATAAAATTTTCACTATGACAACCCGGAATATAATGTAAAATGAAATGTGGACGGATCACTCCCATTTTTGGTCCACATATTTTTATGTGAATTCTAACAATACGTTTTGAATTTTATAACAATATCTTGAATATTTTTCAAGGTATTAATTCCTAAAATTTTATATAAATATGACTTGTATGGAAGGTGGGCGTGTCTGTTCACCGATATTGTCACCAAATTTCATCGCATTCTGACAAGTATTTCTCAAGTTTCTTCGTATACGGACAGCAAGACAGACGGACAGACAGACAGACAGACAGACAGACAGACAGACAGACAGACAGACAGACAGACAGACAGACAGACAGACGGACAGAAAGACAGACAAACATACAGACGAACAGACAGACATAGCTAAACGGACTCGGGTAGTGATTCTCATCAAGAATAAATATATATTTTTCCATACCATTTTCCATACGCCTCCTAAGTTGCGTTACAATATCTGCACAAACTTAATATACCCTGTACCTCATAGGTGTAGGATATAATAAAAGAAAAGAATAGAAAAGAAAAGAAAAGAAAAGAAAAGAAAAAAAGAAAATAGAAAAAAGAAAAACAAAGAAAATAAAATGAGACAAAAGAAAATAATATAATAAAAAAACAAAGAAAAGAAAGAAAAAAAGAAAGAAAGAAAGAAAGAAAGAAAGAAAGAAAGAAAGAAAGAAAGAAAGAAAGAAAGAAAGAAAGAAAGAAAGAAAGAAAGAAAGAAAGAAAGAAGAATAAACAAATATAAAAATATAAAAGAAAATAAAAACAAGATAAAGAATAAATGGAAAAAAAGAAAAGCAAATAATAGAAAATAAAATAAAAGAAAATAATAGAACAATTAAAATAAATGTAATGAAAATAAAAATAAAGAAAAGGAAAAATGAAATAAAATAGAAACAAAAAAAGGAAAAAATAAACAATAAAATTAAAAACGGAAAAAATACTAAAAAAATAATACAAATAAAGGAAAAAAATAAAGAAAAAAAGAAAATAAAAAAAATTAAAAAATCATAGAAGAAATAAAAAAAGTAAAATAAAAAATAAATAAAGAAAAGAAAATAAAATAAAAAAAATAAAACGAAAGAAAAGAAAAATATAAAATAATAAAAAGAAAATAAAAGAAAAGTATAGAAAGGAAAATAAATAAATTAAAAATTAAAAAAAACCAAGGTAAATTTATCTAAGTCTTGGCAGAAAAATTGACGGCAGGCAATTTATGATGTGAAAATCATATTTTTGAGATGTGGATAAAATCTTTGCTGCTACACACAGAAAAATCAGATAGATTAATCAAACCGAAAAAAGTTTTTAATAAACCATTTTTCTATTTTGTATTGAAAACACAAACAACAAGTAAAATTCAGGTGTTTTATCTAATCGACAAAAAATTGTTAAAATAACAAATTTTTAACCATAAAAATATTTAAACTATTCGTAAGAATTGTAGCAAATAAATATAACCATAAAAATGGTATGACTAACCACTGAAATGGTAAAGTTACTATTCTCAACCACTAAAATGGTAAAACTAACAAAATAAAATTGTAACTTTACTATTTTGGTTGGTTATCTAACCGAAAAGATGGTTCCGACACCATTATCTTCTCTCTTTACGATGATAATATCGAGAATATTGATGCTTTGTACAAAATGAGACAACTCGTTCGTTAATATTCAGTGACGAACTATTCGTGGCCGTGTGTGGATTTAAGTGATTTTCAATTAACTTATAAATTAAACAATTTGAAATGAGTTTTTGAAATAGTCAATTGTTCAATATATTTTGTGTTCTGCAGACGGATGATCCAGATAATCCTGTCAATTCTGACTTCGTTAATTTTATGCAGCAGTGGCAACAGCAGAACATCACTGACATCGAATCTCCTTCATGTTCACAGTCATACAGTTCTTCGTCTAATGACTTTGTAAGTGTATATATATGCAAAATAAATCATTAATAATTGTAAATTTTTAGAAATTTTAATAAGTGTTGAATGCCCATCGAACTGGTGAATATGTTCTGCGCTTGGAAAAAGTAGATGACGCTGGGAAGAAAATCTTAATTGATGCGTAGAAATACGTTTAATTATTATAAATATATTTATTTAGTACTTTATATACCGTGAAATACTATTTTTCATGGTAAATAAACTATTTTTCATGAAAATAAACTATTTTTCTTGGTAAATAAACTATTTTTTTGGTAAGTAAATGAACTATTTTCATGGTATACGAACTATTTTTCATGGTACTCGAACTATTATTCTTGATAGATGAACTATTTTTCATGGTAAACGAACTATTTTCACGAACTATTATTTTAACAATTTTTAGTCGGTTCGATTTACCACGTTATTCGGTCATAAAAATAAATCATTATTACATTTTCTATATTAAAACTAAATAAATACAAAATTGTTAAAATTCGTCTATGTGAGAATGTGATAATCCTTTCTGAACGAAAAATCTGACATGAAATTAAAAAGTTTGATAAGATATCGGCGATTAAAAATCTGACAATGCATTAAATTATATAATTCTCATCGTCGCCGTACCTCTTTGCGTACCTTGTATTTTATAATCAATCAGCTCATTTTAAATCCCTGAAACACTGTGCAACATCATCAGCGATACATGCAGCTGTTTAATTGCTGGCAACACTGATTGACTGGTTGCCTTTTTAAAGTAGAACTAAAATATTGTTGTTGCTCTTTGTTAGCGCTTCACTAAAGTTATAAAAATTGCTTCTGGCTTTTAAAGCAAATTGCGTTGTTTAAGCCAAACGTTGTTGGGGATTTGACTAGCTTCAGGTTGGGTACTTTATGGTCTGTTGAATGCTTCGCTTCGTGATTTTTATGAATGAAAATTATTTAATTTTTTTTTTTTGTTTTTTTGATACTGAATTTAATTTAGCAAAATAATGAGTTTGTGTTTTATATGTGCTATTCTATTCTATTCTATTATATTCTATTTTATTCATAATTCAGCAGAAATAAAACAATACCTTGTACGAACATATTTTTGTTTTTCAATTTGCAATTCTATTAATTGTGATAATTATAACAAAACAATTGTGTTTTACATGATTGAACATTTCATGGAATTTAATTTCTATCTAAATATTTTAAATAAATAAAAATTTGAAATTATATAGATTTTATAATAAATATATATTTCTCATACATACCAATTTCCGAATAATTATCTTATAGATTCATACGCTTTAGTATTATATTATTATCCCCACCCTACACAGAAAAAAATTCGCCAACAGATGAATTTATTCATAAATATTAAGAATTTTTCTACCAACCACAAGATTCATCATATTGATACCATCGTTCATTAAATGACATATTAATGAATACATTCATTATATATATGAACAAATGAGTCAATACAATGAATTTGAATTGCCATATTGATGTATATAATCATAATATTTATGAACAATATAAAAATGTTTTAACGAGTTTTTTAGAAAAAAATATTTATTTAGAAAATAATTTGAACAAAAATTTTGGAAAGAGTGTTATTAAAAAAAAATTCGAAAAAAAGAATTATCCGAGAAAAAAAAAATTTTCGAAAAAAAAGAATTATTCGAAAAATATTTTTTTATTTTTAAATTTGAAAAAAAAAAAAAAAATTTAAATATATTTTTTTTATAAATATAACTTTTTGTTAATCAAAATTGTAATTATAAATAAATATATTAGAAAACATTTTACTAATTAATGCATGTCGATCAAGCATTATATAAGAAATAACATACAATAACTACAACCAGAAAAAAATACTATATAAATAATAGTTTTTTACTATTAAAAATAGTCAACAGGAAATTATTATTTTAAACGGAAAATACCATTAAATACTAGAAAATACCCTGACATTGCCATTGAGTTTATATAAAAAGATTTATTTTTTGTATACTATTAAATCAATAATTGTCCTATTAACCAATTTTAATGGGATTTGGGGGAATTTTTTTCTGGGTGTACTTGAGAACTGAGAAGTACGGCAAAAAATGAACGAAAAATAAATATTTTGATTGAAATTTCGTTTGATGAACAGCATTCTTAGATATGAAGTACATATATATTGTATTTTATGTTTTTGTTCATTAATATGATGAAACGTATTCTTCACATACAATTTATGTCGTTGTTGATGTCGTTAGTCATTAATATTATGAATGGTTCTTCAATACAATGAATCATGGTTTGAAGAACGGAATTCATCAATAAGATGTACATTTTATTCTGTATAGGCAATGTTTAGTCTATTGTAAATCTCGGCTGAAACTACACTCAGAAGAAAATCTTCTAAAATTCCATTAAAATTTGTCAATAGGACAGTTATTGATTTAATAGTATAAGAAATATTTTCATACAAACTTAAAAATAATAATAAATAGTAATATTTTGTAGGATTCAATGAGATTTAACGTTTGAAATAATAGTTCATCCTATTGACTAATTTCTATAGTAAAAACTATTAATTTTATGTTATTATTTTTCTGAGTATTTTCTATATAACCTATTCTATTTTTTATTATTATGTAATCTAAATATATTCTACAAAAAAAAAAACACAAGAATTCAGATCAGGGCTAGGAACCGAAATTCTATTCTCTGCGGTTCCAGTTCCTGTTCTATAAAAAATAAAAAAAATGGTTCCGGTACCGGTTTTTAAATTATGTTTTATTTCGGTTTCAGTTCCGGTTCCGGTTCTATAAAAAATAAAATAACGATTCCAGTTTCGGTTCAACAAACAAGCCAAAAAACGCAATAAAATTATAAATATTTTTTATTTTTACGCAAAAACATAATGAATTTTATTTTAATAATGAGGATTCGTTTATATAGCCACTACGGATAAATTGGATGAAGGGGAGTGACACGTCCCATACAACCAACATTTTTAAGTGCTATTTCTCCTGGCCTCCTAAGAGGAGATTTTAATAATGTGACGCTATATGTTTTTCCCTTTATTTTTTTCACATGTCGAGATGTAAGGTCATTTAGTTTGTAGTATGTAGGTCTCAATCCTACATGTATGTTTTAAACTAACAAATATAATATATTTTGTATGACAATCAATATGTATAAAGAAAATTTTCCAAGCTCAACATTTTTTGAACATGTGTCCACATGTGTATCTCAATAAATATTCGTTTTTGTTTCCAAGTTCATTTTCCAAATTGATCTAATTATTTTTTTGATATATTAATTTCTGATCTAATTAATTTAGTAATGGTTCCAGTTCCGGTTCTGGTTCTGGTTTTCTGTTCCAGTTCCAGTTCCGGTTCTATAAAAATGAAACGGTTCCAGTCCGGTTCCGGTTCCAGTTCCGGTTCCACCCGCGCACTGATTCAGATACTCATTCAAATTAAATACATTACAGATTTTCTTTCATCCACCAAAAAAAAAAAAATGCACTATTGAAAGTATCAATTTGTAACACCTGCTATATTAGACGTGTTCTACCTTCTGCTGCCTTTTCTTTTGCTTTACCATTAGCTTATTGGCAGATTTTGTTACAGAAAACTGACAGTGTTAGCTCATTGACATTGACATTGACGTCCCCGATGCTACTGTGATAACTAAGTGCTTTTTGCTCCAATTTTTGTATACTTTATTTGACTAATAGAATGCGTTTTTTTAGTTGATTACTGGAAAATCAGTACATACATCAAATGGTAAACAATTCTTATGAAAAAAAGAAAATAACTATGATGAATATTTTATTAGTTGTTTTTGGTAGTTGCTCCATATAATTTTAAAGAAACTTTTTATTAATTTTTTTTTTAATATTTGATATACAAACTGCAATAGTTAGTAACTATAGTTCTCAATTTATAAAATGTCATTTTAATTAAAATAACAAAATTTTAATAATTTTCAATAAGTTAATTTAAATCATTTTAAATCATATTGTCCTATAGTTCTTTAGGTACAATATTGAATTTTGTCTTTCTCTCAAATTTTCAATCACTTGCTTATTTCTCATTCAGTTTTATTGCTTTGTATTGCAGCAAATTTCTTTCAATTCCATCTGGAGTTGCTCTGATTCTCAGATTTTATTTGGTAGATATTTGATTATTTTTTTCATTTGAGCAATATATTTTATGCATGTCTTTGTAGTGCACAATTTCCGAAATACAATTTTCGAAATACAATTTTCTTACACTACACGGAATGAGTTTGTGGATATTAAAACATTAAATAAATAATATTGTAACTAATTAATGAATTTGTTACCATATTTGAATAATTCAATTATTCAATACTTAAAATTAGAGATAGGCGCTTGCCGTGCTTTTTTCGTGTTACGCCCGAAAATCTGAGTTCGTGCGTGCAAATCTCCGTGAGTGCTAGTTGCTGTCGTGTACGTGCGTGTCCGTGCCTCTAAAATCAGGCCCACTAAAGATTTTTTTTATAGTTTCTAGTAGAGATGGGCATGTGAGCGTGATTCAGCGTGAATCACGCGTGATTGTGATTGAATCCTAATTTTGCTCTCGTGATTGTGAGTAGATCAAAAAAGGCCGTGAGTGAGTGTGCATGATTAGAAATATTCTTTCGTGAGCCTGAGTGAGTGAGTGTGAGTCAAAACTCACTCACGTGCCCATCTCCAGTTTCTACCCCAATTTAAAAAAACCCTTACTTCCAGCTTCATAAAATAAATATTTCGTGGTATTTTAACCCTTCCTTAAAAATCTGTATTTTTAGTTTTACTTATGGTTTTAAGAGAATAACACAGTATCAAACTCAATTTTTTAATTATTTTTACAGGGACTAAAACCTATTGGTATATCGATTCCTGTTCGGGTTCCAAGATTTTAAAAATTGTGGTTCCGATTCTGGTTTTAACCAACAAATTAAATGGGTTTCGATTCCGGTGCCATACATTTATAATAACGGTTCCGATTCCGGTTCTTTGCATTCCCTAACAGGGACTATATTATCTGTTCCGATTCTGGTACCGATATTTTTAAAAAAGCGGTACCGATTCCAACCAGAAAAAAATATATATGTTCCGTTTCCAGTTCCGGTTCAATATATTTTTAATAACGATTCTGGTTCCAAAAATCTAAACGGTTCCGGTATTATTTTCAAGTTTCGCTTGCTTTTTCATGTTTTTCCGTGCTTTTGTCGTGTTTCGTCGTGTTTTTCCATGTTTCTTCGTGTCTTTTAAAATCCCGTGTTTATCGGGCTTCTCGGTGCGTGCCTGTAAATATACTCGTCGGGCTCGTGCTCGTACGTGTCACCTATCGGCGTGCCCGTACGTGTCTGTGTCATCAAAAACAGGCACGCGTCCATCTCTAATTCAAACGTATAAAATTAATCAATATTGGAGCTAACGGGGAAAACCGGGTTATAACCGGAGATGTATTATATTATAATTCAAATTTCATACATATTTGTATTGTATATTTATGCTAAAGACTGCAAGCGATATTCTTCATAAGAGCTAACTTATTTATGATCATTATCAGGGTGGTCTAATTCAACAAAAAAAAATGCCATCGCTATATCAGCTCTGGATTTTGAGATATCAAATGTCTGAAGCTCTCGTTTTCACTAAAATTTCTTTGTATTTTTATAGCAGAAACTACACGCGATATTCTTCATTAGAAATAACATATTTTTGATATGCATTAATAATAATAGTTTGTCGCTACATTCATGTATAGAACTTCGGCCGAGCTCTCCACCATTTGAGCTGTGCGTGTTATATTTGTACTCAAATTGGTGGGACCTACAGTTTATAGCCGTATCCGAACGGCTGGTGAGAGTTTTTCATAGGTAATGCTTTACTCTCGTAGGTTTGCCATTTACTGCCCAAAGGTAGCGTCGCATAGGAATATGTTTTCTACGAAAAAGATGTTGGTAGTCACTGGGGATTAAACCGCGTACCTTTCGGCTCGTAGTCGAACGCACCAGCGACTTTTCGCTCGTAGTCCAACGTAGTCCAAAAGATTTATTTTTTGTATACTATTAAATCAATAATTGTCCTATTGACCAGTTTTAATTGGATTTGTTGGATTTTTCTTCAGGGTGTATGTAATATTTAGGATTTTTTATTACTGTTACCCCGAGTTTAAAATAAATAGAAATTTAAAAAAATAACTAATGCAATTGAAAAAAAAAAAAAAGTATTCACATAAAATATCGATTTAACAAATATCAGTTACTCACTTTTTCAGTTACATAATGCGCAAAAAATGTTCGCAAATTTCTTCGGTTCGTTTACTATTTGACGTCGTTTGGTGGAAATTTATTTTCAATTACTTTCTGAGAAGCTGGTAAATTTTTATATTAATTTAAACTTAAAACTCATGAATTTCTTTGAACAATACGCTCTGCAATTTTTTTACAACATTTTCGTGTAAACTTTTTAATTGCATAGAACTTTTGGCTCAAGGACATGATTTTTCTAACAGTTCTTGACCACCAAGCACATTAAGTACAATGAAATTTGAATTGTTATGCAATTTTTTAGTTTTTATAGTATTTTTAATGATTTTGTTGTTATTTAAATTTCTATTTTAATGAAATAAATACTCGCACACATACTAGGCTTTGTTCTTTAAGGATGACTGCTCCGCGGACGACTATTGTTTGGGTGTGGCTCGTGTCGTATCCTAGCAATTGGCCTTAAGGTATTTTTTACGCAGTTCTTTCATATTATTCATTGGTTGTCATGGCTGCATTTTGACTAACAACAAATCAACTTTGCATAGTGTATCCGTGGAGTGCGAGGATCTCATATATATTTAGTTGTAGCGCTAATGAGAGGTTGATAGTAGCTAAATTGATGGTTTGTAGCGGAATGTTGAGACAGGACGAAGCAGAATATGACATGGGGGGGGGGTCACGAAAATCGTAATAAAAAATAAACTTTTCGAAAATATCGATAAAATAAATTATGTATTCAATATAGATAATGTTTGAACATTTTTACGAAAATAGTATGAAATTAAATAAAAAAAAACACTTGAGTCATAACTACGGTGATGCAACAAAGAAAATAACTTGTTATGTGTACAGAATTTTTGATTTTATTTAAGTCTGTTCTCAATCATGCCCATTTTCAATACCAGCTATATACATAAGAAACCAAATTTCTAAGTTTTACGATCTACTTCTGTTGGTTCTTCTGTAATCGTCATTTTAACAGACAGAGAAACAGAGACACAGAAAGGTGGACAGATAGATAGACATCACAAAATCTACTAAGGAAATTACGCTGATCAAGAATATATATAAAATGTTCCATACTGGATAATATTCGCAAAATTTTTATATATCTTATACCTCATAGGTGTATGGTATAATTTATGTACCCTTTACATAGAAAATGTACATCATATTGATGAATTCTGTTCTTCAAACCATGATTCATTGTATTAAAGAAACATTCATAATATTAATAACTAAAGACATCAATATTATGAATGCGTTAACATATATGATGAACGCTTGGTAAATGTCGAAAAAGTTGTCATCAATGTGATGAACTGTATGTGAAGAATACGTTTCATCATATTAATGCACAAAAACATAAAATACAATATATATGTACATCATATCGAAAAATGCAATTCATCATACCAAATTACAATCAAAGTACTTTTTTTTTCGTTAATTTTTTGCAATACTTCTCAGTTCTCAGTCTCTCAAAGTTATTTTTTATATAATGTTTTAATATATTTAATATATATTTTATATGTTTTGTAATATGAATTTTGTAATTTGAAAAAAAAATATTAGTTCATCCTATTCAATTTTATATTATTGAATATTATTTAATTAACATTTACAAAAAAAAAAAAGTAATACAAACTAATTTTAAATTACTCATATGTAGATGTTATGATTGTAGCCGCGGTAGCTCAGTGGTTAGTGCGTTGGACTGCGAGTCGAAAGGTCCCCGGTTCAAGCCTGGACTGGGGCTAACAACATCTTTTCATAGAAACATTTTTCTATACCGCGCTACCTCTCGTCAGTAAATGGCAAACCTACGAGAGTAAAATCATTGCCTATGACAAGCTCTCACCCGCCGTTCGGATTCGGCAATAAACTGTAGGTCCCACCACTTTGAGTACAAATATAACACGCACAGCTCAAAATGGTGAGAGAGCTCGGCCGAAGTTCTGTACAGGACTGTAGCGCCAAACTATTATTATTATTAGATGTTATGATTATATTCACTATGATGCTTGATGGTATAATTAAGTTCATATTAGTGATGAGCAAAAATTTCTTGTTCTTGTATCTTATTCTTACATTTTTTTTCAAGAACAAGAGCAAGAACAAAATCGAGATTTTCTTGCAAGAACGAGAGCAAGATAATAAATGCCAGGACAACAGCAAGTGCAAGACTAGCACTACAAGAAATGCAAGAAAAGCAAGACTCTTGCGTTTTTTTTATCATTTTAATGATTCAGAATTCATTATATTACTAAATATTGAACAACAAGTAATAATGGAAAGCGTGCAAAATATTTATGAACGTGAACATTAATGAAGATCTGTGTTTTTTTTTTCAAGGCTAAAGAATATTTGCATCTTAAAAATAAGGTCTGTGAAGCACTTTTGAAGCGGTTAATAGCTTAAAGTGCTTCAAAAGTCTCTTCAAAAAGATAAAATAGACAAAACAATGTTGTTTCTCTTTTTTTCGATACGCTACTTCGTACATCGATTGTGCGTATGCAGTGTGCTATTCACATAATTTTTTTTAAGTTAGTATGTGCATTATTTCATTTAACTTATAAAAATAAAAATAAATTATAATACATGAACATTTTCACAGTGTAACTCATTTAGCTGATATTGCTTTTTGCGTTTTTATTTTTTTCTCACAAATCCGCTGATTCGTTTGAAAGTGCAACAACAACAAAAATGCGAATAAAGCAGCATCCAAGCATGTGATAGAATTTTTGGCGGGAAATTTTCTGTACCACAAAGAAAACTCGTTGTTGCGAACTAGATAGCTGTACTAGATACATACATGTAGTGTGGTACCATGCGACTGTCTGTTGTCATGCGTTTGTCCGTTGTCATGCGTTTGTCTGTTGTCATGCGTATGTTTGTTGCCATGCGATGAAACAGGCTAGCAACGAAAAGTTGTCGTTGTGAAAGTGTGTGTATACGCATAGTAATTCGTTATTATTGTATTCTTTTTTTTTGTTAGTGTTTGCTATGTAGCGTTTGAGTTTGTGTTCGCAAAGATGTTCCGCTGCAAAATATTATTTGTGTTCTCTTGACATACGGTACGTGTATCATACGGTTTTTTTTTAATCTCTGACTAAAACAGAAATATGCCTATTCCTTATATTTATTATGAAGGTATATGTTCATTTTATTATGGCCTTGAGATTTTGATTTGTCTCGTCAACATCACTTGATTTATACAATTATTTTTTATTAGTTAATTATTGCTAAAATATAATTACAATTTTTATGTTATTGGATTTTTTTTTTGGTAGTAAAATAATTTATTTTTTATTGAATAAATTCAAACTAAGTAACTTAAATACAATTAGTGTTCAAATTCTATTCGTTTTCATAATTAATATGCAGTTTAAGATATTTGTCATCGATTTTTTATTTAAAATTTAAAAGTAAAATTTTGCAAGATTCTTGCAAGCAAGAGAAAGAAAGGTATTCCAAGTACAAGTCAAAGACCAAGATTATATGTACCTATGCAAGAGCAAGACTTAGCGTGCAAGAACAAGAGTAAGACAAGATTAACATTCTTGCAAATTATCATCACTAGTTCATATATTAATAATTTGTCATTGATGAAGGCGGAAGGTGGTATTAATATGAAGAATCTGTTAGTTGGGAGAAAAATTCATCATTTATGAATAAATTCATCATATTGACATTTTTTTTGTTTAGGTGCTAAACAAAAATGTCTGCCACCAACATGTTTTCATCATAGTGATGATTTAATTTATTAAATTAAAATCGCACTTTTTTAACATCAAATTTCAAACTAAAATTTGTCTCTATTACAAATTTTTGTACTTATAATTATTATATGTTTTATAATATTTAATCTATAATTATGCAATGACTCCATTTTATCATATTAATGGAAAAGTGTACATAATATTGATGAATTTTGTTCATCAAAGCATATTTATTAATATTTTATCAGAAATTTAAAAACTTAAATGTGTAAATGGAGACAAATTTCCGATTAAAGTTTGAAGTTTTGCAAATTATTGAAATTGAAAAAACAGAGAAAAAATACGATTTTAGTTTAATGAATGAAATCATCAATATGATGAATACTGGTTGTTGGTAGATTTTTATTGTTTAGGAAATAAAAATATCAACATTTTATAAAATTTCTTTATTAAAAATAAGGTAATACCTTTTTAATTTAGTGATATATTTAAAATCTTTTTTTTTTTTTAATTTTAATTAAAATTTTAATTTTTCAATAGGCAAGTGTTCTTATTATTTTTGTATATAAATGTATATATGGCAAAATGTTTCTGGATTTTAGTACTAAAATATAGATAAGCTAATTTTAATATAGATTTTAATTTCTATAGTTCATTCAATGAAATATAATGTTGAAACAATAGTTAATGCAGTCCAACTTCCCCGTTAACAACCACATATAATTGATGTTGCATGATTATAAAAAAAATGTCTGATGACGCATTAAAAACTGTTACATGCTATGACCATATAAACGAATGCGCCACACTACAATTACACAACAATTCAACCTGAATTTAGAACACAATCCAACTCTATATCATCAACATACTAGAGAATGCATAAACATATATTTTTGTTAATTTAGTTGGTACATTTTGCAGTATTTCACATTTAAAAATAAAAATGATACAAAATAGCAGTGCTTCTTACAAAGAAATCATAAAATGCAATTCTACTAAAAACGTTCTTAAATCCATCAATTTGTAGTTAAAATTCTATAGATTTCCATGGATCTGACATCAATGCTTTTACGATACACAATATTTAATCCCTTCTACGTGCCTGAATATTCATTGATTTACATGTATTGTGTGCTCTTCCGACTTTAGCAAATTTAGAAACAATTTCTATGCTGTCGTCTGCAACATCCTTTGCCTACAACTCGAATACATCTAAATGCTTCTGGTAAAAACAAAGAAAAGACAATATTCCCAGCACCACGCACTCAATTTGTGCTGTTTTCGCCATTTTCATTTGAATAAAGCGCTTGTATATTTCCACCTGAAAAACTCGTATATTCGCGTTTTCTGTACTGTTGATGTTGACAGTTCCATTTAGTCGCATGTTTTGTATATACTTCAAAGACAGCAAATAAAATTGTAGAGTTTTTCTCTGTCTACCAGACACCACTTTATTAGGTCATCGCGTTTGCTTCAGCACATCCTGGCTGGATTTCAATTGTTTTTCAATTTAATCGAATTGTTATGCGACGCAACGTTATTTTCGTCTCGTTTCACATTGATTCACTCCGCTTGTGTATTTAGTTATTTTGTTGATTTTATGGTTGTTTTATTTTTGTCTTTTTTTTTTGTTTTGTTAGCTGTATTGTGGCATTTATTTTTGTTATTATTTTTGCTTTAATGTAGTCAAATTGCAATTAAAACTCTTTGACATAGCAGATTTTCCTTGTAAGGAGTCGCAAGTTAAGGAATCAGATTGGTTAGAAATGTTTAAAAAATCTATGAGTTATATATTATTATAGATGATCAAAATTGATTATTTCCTTTTGTTTCATTATCATAGAGATATGGTTGATTTGTTGGGTTGGCATAATAATGAATGTAAAATGCAAAATAATAAAAGTTTTAAATTACACACCAAAAAAGATAAAGTAGTCAAATGTTTATACCTTTTTGTATTTGGTTTGTAAAAATGTAGTTCTGCCACTAACTTTGCATTTGTTTTCTATTTCAGTTCATTTTACTGCAGAATGTATTAGAAATTTGTTTTCTATATATATTTGAAACTTTCGAAAACGTACGATTTCTGTATTTTTGAAACTGTTCACTTTACTGCAAATGTAAAAAGGTAGAAACCTCAACCGAAGAAAAAGAAACAAAGACAAAAAGCATAATACAAAGAATTTTCTACGATATTTAATTTTGGTCATATTATTCAAGTAGTTGAATTAAATGAACAGCAAGACCTGTGGAGCCTTCATCAGAACTAATTATGATAAAGTTTGAGTATTTATATATTCATTCATCTTCTTTTTCAGGAAAATATATTGGTACTCAATTTTTTAATGCAGTTAAATACATATAGAATTTATTAAGAATAGTTTTTTTATTTAGTTTTACAGTCTGTATTTATTTAATTTTATAATTTTTTTTTAAATTTCAATATTTCTCAATAAATACAAAATGTAGTTATTTTAAATAGCAATATACAGTACAGAAATTAAGTAAATGTATATGTTACATCCATACGAAAACAACTAAATCAATGTAGTAAAAATAAATACATAAATTGAGTATTCTTTAAAATTTTGTCAAATACGAATTTAGATTTTAATTTGATTTTTTCGAGCATTGTCATAATTTAAATTATAGTTAAATCGTAATTATTGATTATGATTCTTTAATTGAAAATCGATTAAAGCGATATATAGTATATAACATATTAAGTACAAAATACTAATTACACAAATATAAAATAGTTTTTGAGCCATCAAACTGTTTACATGGAGTTTTTTTGTAATAGTTTCGTCTGATACAATGTATAAAGCTCTATAAAGTATTTTCATCATCAAATCCGAAATCATTAAATATTAAAATTTAACAAATATGCTAGAATCTCATAAATATATATACAGACAAACAAATATACATTGTAATACCAACTCAAAACGCGTAGACACTCTGTCAATATTCATGAACAAAAACACACATGCAACTGACATTTTGAATTCCCACACGAGACCATTTAAATATTTAATTTTAATTGTTAACAATCGACGAGTTCACATACAATGCATACTATAAATTGCCACAATCAGTGTATATGTGAGTGTCGACTCTATGGACCAAATCCTCTTTTGGCGCCCATCAATTTGAGTGGTTTATTGGCATTCTTATGACGTATGGATGACAACATATTGATGAGGTGGATTGAACACAACACAAATCCTAGTATATTAAATATTTATATTTAATGTGTTGAAGAACGAAGTATATTTACTTCATATTTAAATGGCATATTTTTAAAAAGAGTTAAGTATAGACGTAATATAAAATATATCATGATATAAAATATAAAATTTGAGAAATCATCATTATAATAAATTTATTCATAAATATTATGAATTTTTTCACTAACTACCAGATTTGTCATTATTATACCACCATTCATTATATACAATATATGAACTTATTCATACTATCAACTATCAAGCATCATAGTGAATAACGAAATATTCAATAAAATGAATTTGAATCGTCATATTGATGAACAATATCATAATATCTATGAATAATTTAATTTTTTTTTTTTGGTAAATTGTTAAACTAATAATTTAATTTTTTAAAATAAAATAATTAATTGGAATTTTTGAAAATGTTGTTAAAAATAATGTAAACGAAAAACGTTGCCCGAAAAAAAAAATTTAGAAATTTTTTTTTTTTTTCAAAAACTAAAATGTGAAAAAATGAAAAAGAAAGAATTTATTTAATAAAAAAAGATTTCAAAAAAATTTTTTTTTTAATATATTTTTTATAAATATAAATTTGGATTAATAAATCGTTGTAATTATAAATAAAACATTTTACTAATTCACGCATGTCGAACAAGCATTATATAAGAAATAACATACAAGATCTACACGGAGGGAAATAAAATTCTAAAACTTCGGTTAGAAAGAAAAATAGTAGAATTTGACTAATATCAATAAAATACTACTAAAATTCAAGAATTTGTCATCTGGATATCAAGATAGCAAATTACTTAGTTGTTAAAAAAGTAAACAAACTTTATTTAACTGGATTTTCAGATGTTAATTTATTAATTACTAAAAACCAAAAAGAACACGCAAAATTGTTGCTGTATTCAACGCAAAAAGAACACGTGTTCATGCATTGTTGTTGTTTTCATCGATATTGCTCTGTTTGAATGCTTTGTTTTGCGAGGTCACCATCTGTTTTTTAGTCTGCATGTTTGTCTGTTGAAAGTAACTAAGCCAAATTTTTCTAGATATTCAGACATTAGGTTCTTAGGTATCAAAAAAGTAACTAAGTACAATTTGTCTGGATTGCAAATTTTTTTCTTCTTAGGTATACAATGTTTGCATGTGTGAATTTTCACGAATAGAACAACAAAGCACATCCAGACAAGCAAGCGTCTGTTTATGTGTGAATGTTAAAGATATAAATAGAAAAAACGATTTTTCCTACGAATATTTGGTTTCAGTTCGTAAACATAAATTTGGGTTCAATTTTGCATAAATACCAAGTTGATTTCATTCCATTGTTATCTAAATACACTATACAATGCTTATGGGTAACGTGCGGAGGGTTTATACATAACCAACAGAAAAGGCAACAGAAGAGGAGAGAGTGTATAAGGTAAGTAATAATATACAGAGATTAAATTAAATAATAATAATAAAAATAAAATAAACAATTCAATTACATTAAGTATTCAAAAAATACTATACAAAAATGCATATAGGTAATAAAGTTCTAAATAAACAATAAATTAACTCGACTATATTTTTTTATTCTATGTTAGGTTCGAAATAATTGCTTTTAGTTACTTTCAACATATCGACAGACAGACACAAGAACAAACAGATGGGTCTGACAGACGAACAAAGTAAAACAAAACATAATAGCGGCAAAGCAAGATCGAAAAAACAACAACTATACGAACACGTGTTCATTAAGTTTTGGGACGAAAACAACAACATTTTTGATACCTAAGAAATTAATAACTGAATTCAAGACTACTTCGTTACTTTTTTTGATACCTAAGAAATTAATAACTGAATCCAAGAATAATTCTACTTAGTTACTTTTTTTGACAACTAAGAAAATCCATTTCTTGAAATTAAGAATTTTTCGGTTTAGCTGTTTATCACTCCGTATACTTCTTGATTCCTTCTGGATTTTAGAACTTTTTTCACTCCGTGTACTTGAGAACAGAGAAGTATGGGAAAAATATGAAGAACATATATGTTGTATTTTATGATTTTGTTCATTAATATGATGAAACGTATCGATTTGGCGATGATTTTTTTTCTGTATAAACCGTAAAATCAATTTACATATAAAATACCTTCTAAACTAAATATACAACTTAAATAGAAATTATCTACAATAGATTTAAAAACAGCATATTAATTTCATATTACATTTTATAGTCACGTTTAAAATTGCATACGTCCACTTCTTAAATGTGTCCCCAAAACTCTAGATTGAATTTCTAATTACGAAAATCATAAATAAGCTGTACCATCGAAAGAATCCTTTCTAACCTCAGAATATCCACTCTACTCTCATTTAACATTTTAATAATTCATAAAATTTGCAAACTCAATTAATTGCCGCAATATGCTTATAGACCACAGAATATAGAAGCTAATTTAGTTCAAGAACACCGCAGGCCCTACGACATAATTTCACTTTTACCATATAAATCAAAGCAAAGGCCATCCGTATTGAAAATTTATGCTGTAGAAAACGTAATTTACAATTCATGCCGAGGTGTGGGAGGTCTAAAAATAAGCAAGGATGAGCGTTTTTAACATGGGGTAAATGGTGAAATTTATTCGAACAGTTGTTGGTTTCTCCAACCGTTGACTCTTACTTAATATAGTTGAAGTTGTGACAGTCAAACTGTCAACTTGTCGTTGAGGGAAAATAAAACAATTGGCTGAAATTTTCTCAATTCAAAGGTTTAAAAAATTAAATATTTCCCAATAGTAAAATAATGCAAAAAAAAACACGAAAATGAGTTTTTACAATTTTGAACGATACAAATATGAACGAAAAATTGATTTTTTTTTTGATTTGGACAACTTATTGAATTAAAAATACGGATTTTGTGTGGTTACATTTTGACCAATTCGCAAATATTTTTGTGTTTTAGCCAGAACTTGTTGTGGTTATAAGATAAAATAGTTATGCAAAATCAATAATAATTTGCTTTTAAGCTACCTATCGTGTGGCATCGTTATTTAGATATAATTTGCCAAAATTATTTCTTGCAAATAACAAAAATTCAAAAATTTATTTTAAAATAACAATGCCAATCGATAGATGCAATAAGAAGTTATGGCAAAAAAGTACTTTCAAATAGCAAAATTCGAATAGTAGAATACTTTTTCATGCCAAAAGGACGAATATATTTGTTTCTTTGCTATAACTTTTCATGGGTACAAGATCAAATAGTGGTGTAAAGGGATAATTTATTGGTTTTTAACGCACCTATCGATTGGCATTATTATGTAAAAATAATTTGTCAAACATTTTTCTTGCAGATAATAAAAATTTTAAAAAATATATTTAAATAATGACGGCAATCGTTAGGTGCTTTAAAAACAAACAATTAATTTCTTTTCACTACTATCCATGAAAAGTTATGGCAAAAAAACAAAAAGATTCGCCCTTTTGGCTTGACTGCAATTAGTAACAAATCATATTCGCCTTTTTTGTTTTTTTCTTTTGTGGAGCTACAAATATCCAAATTGGCACAGTATACTTCAGGAAATACTACATTCAAAAATATAAAAAACGCAAATTTCAAAAATTACACACTTCGCCCCTTTGGCATGATAGTGACGATATGTCGAACTAGATCTTTATTTCTATGCAACTTAAAGACCCTAGAAATATCATTAAATGATATTTGATATTAAAAAACAGTCAGTAGTATTATTTTTTATAGTGTTCTTTCTCTTGTACATACTTCAGGTGTATTTCGTGTAAAATTTAACAATTTAGTTTTATGCCCCGATCAATAACGAAAACATGAACGTTACCAATACTGTTCAAAACATGAAATAAAAAAACAAGGATAATAACACATCTACGTAAACAGGAAAACATGTAAATGTGAATCCATAAACTTCACGGTTTAGTTCGAAGTTTTAACACGAAGCGTACTAAAAACAACCACTACTGAAACTACGACAACAACAAAAAAAAATCAATAACATAAAATAACAATCAAACAATGGTTGGGGCAAGAACTAACTTAAAATGTGTGTGTGTTTTTTTGTATAATATGGAAATGACAAAATGCTCGAATTTAACTTACACGAAAGCGTTTTTTTTTGTGGGAAAAATATCATTATTGACATAATTTCTATTTTAATAAAAATACTTTGTACATTTAACATATTGTTTAAATGAGTTCTATTTGAATTTTTTATTGTTTTATGAAATAATTTATTCTTAAAATATTTTAAAATATATCAATATAGTGTTTTTGATTTATATTTCACGATATTTCACGATTATTAAATAAAACTTCAAATATATTTCGAGTTATATTCATATTTTTATGTATTTTTCCTTACCTTAAAGTTGTAAATACTTCTAGACTAAAGTATGGTAAATACCAGACGGCATAAGTTCTTTCAGTTAAATCCTACTGAAATATTTGCTACCGACGATAACATTAAAAGAACGTTATACATACTAAGAGAATAAAAAAAAATAAAACAGAACGACGTTTGGGATATTTGTAGTCAAAGTAAGATTTAATATAAGTTCAAAATGCATTGCTATGCAGTCATATAAATCTTTAAGGTAAAATAAAATGTAATATTAAAGAGAAATACTACACCAAGAAAATGTAATTTTAAAAATATTTTAAGTTCTGGTACAAAACATAATTGTTATACGATTTTACACTTTCGCAAAAAAAATGTACATCATATTGATGAATTCCGTTCTTCAAACCATGATTCATTGTATTGAAGAACCATTTATAATATTAATGACTAACGATACAAATGTTATGAATGCAAACATAAATATGATGAAACTCTTGTTAACTGTCAAAAAAGTGTTCTTCAATATGATGAACTGTATGTTAAGAACACGTACATCATATTAATGAAAAAATACATAAAAAACAACACATATGTACATCATATTGAAGAATGTTGTTCATCAAAACATATTTCAATAAAAATATTTATTTTCCGTTCATCATATTGATGAATTCCGTTCATCAAACCATGATTCATTGTATTGAAGAACCATTCATAATATTAATGACTAACGACATCAATGTTATGAATGCTATCACAAATATGATGAACGCTTGGTAACTGTCGAAAAAGTGTTCGTCAATATGATGAACTGTATGTGAAGAACACGTGCATCATCATGTGAAGAACACGTTGCACATATGTACATTTTTACATATTTACATCATAAAAACCAATTTCAATAAAAATATTTATTTTCCGTTCATTTTTTGCCATACTTCTCAGTTCTCAAGTAGTGCGAGTATATTATTTTTAATATAATGCTTGCACGACATGCATAAATTAGATTTTTTTTTGTAATATATCTATATATATAAAACTCTTGGTCCGTCTGTCAGTCTGTCGGTCTGTCTGTTTGTTTGTTCCAGCATCACGTCTAAACCGCTGAACCGATTTAATTTTGTAACAGGATACTATCGAGTCCGGAGGGCTATATATGGGCGCGATTGGACAAAGGGGGGTGGTACCTACCATTAAACCTAAACATTCCAAACGACATAACTCAGCACAAACACAAGCTAAAAAGATGAAACAAAAAACTCAAATACAAAATATACAAAAGCAACCACACCACATTAAAACTCACCACAATGAAACTCACCACACTAAAATTCACCACACTAAAATTCACCACACTAAAACTCACCACACTAAAACTTATCACACTAAAACTCACCACAATAAAATTCATCACACTGAAACTCACCACAATAAAATTCACCACACTAAAACTCACCACACCAAAACTCACCACACAAAAACTTACCACACTAAAACTCACCACACCAAATTCACCTCACCTAAACTCACCACACTAAAACTTACCACACTAAAATGTCTACTGTGAAAAACTCTACGGGGAAGAATTCTACGGGAAAGAATTCCACCGGGAAGAATTCTACCGGGATGAGTTCTACGGGAAGATTTCTTCCGGGAAGAATTCTACCGGGATGAGTTCTACGGAAAAGCGTTCTATGGGGAAGAATTTTACGGGGCAGTCTGAAAAAAAAAATGTCTTTGAGTAAAGTTGTTTTGACGGAGAATTATAATTTGGCTACTACATTTATAAAACCAATAAAAAAACTTTCACAGCTAAGCACGGGCCCCTGCTATAAATAATAAAAATGTTTTTTATATTAATAAAATCGCTCCATATCTTTGAATTCACAAAATCTTGGCACTAGTCGTGCACGGGTCCTGCTAGTTTATTAATAATTACAACTTTTTAATAATATAAAGTTATATTTATAAAAATATACTTCAAAATAATATGTTTTTGAAAAACATTTCTTATTTGTTTGAAATTAAAAAAAAAATCTCACTTTTTTTATTTTGAAAAAAAATGGATAATTGTTATTCGATTTTTTTTTATGAAAAAAAAAATGTTTTTTTGATTTAAAAAAAAAAAATTTTTTTTGAAAAAAAAATTGTATCGGATCATTTAAATAAATCCAACATAATTTTTTTTAATTTTTTTTTTCAGGAACATTTTTTCGAATTATTTTCTAAAACATGATTCTGAAAAAAAAAAATAGTTCAACCATATTCATCATATTGAATATTAGATTCATAAATACTATGAATAACTTGCAAACAAATATTAAATTATTTATATAAATTATGATTATATTCATCTATATGACGATTTAAATTCATTGTATTGAATATTTCGTTCTTCACTATGACGTTCGATAGTATGAAGAAGTTCATATATATAATGAATGCATTCATCAAGAGTTCATTTAATAAACGGTGTCATCAATATAATAAATTTTGTAGTTGGTAGAAAAATTCATGATTTTTATCATCATATTGCTGAATTTGATTTTTCTGTGTAATGTGAAAAATCATGGGTGTTTGACAAACTTTAAGATCCCGGCCCGTTCCATTTGCCATATTCTCTGAAAATTCTCCACATCTGTTTTCGTATACAGGAGAGCATTATTAGGGATTGTTCTTTTCTCAATTCATAATCATGAAAATGCATTGTCATTCTAATGGAAATAGTTTAATAAGTCAATTTTCTATTAATAGGTAGAATTTATGTTAAAAATACAATTAATACGCACATTTTTGCCTGTGTAAAAATTCTAAATTTCAGAATATAAAGCGTGAAACAAAATATAGTATTGCAAAGGTATAGTGGGAACCTGCTGTTTAAGATAAAAAGAAAAGAAACTGCTGGCTTGAAATTAAAGTATAACAAAAGAAAATGCACTGAAAGGAGAATAGAAATTAAAGAATTGTAAAAAAAAACCCAATTGACAAAAAGTAGTACAACGAAAAACCTTTATTTTGTGGGTTAATTGAAAATGATTTCCGCAGGATATAAAATTATCCAAGAGCAACAGAAACAGTACAAAATACTAAAAAGACAAGAAAATTAGGCAGTTGTCGTGTAAAGAAAATATAAAATATTATATAAAGTGTAAAGGTATGGAAAAAATGTAGTACGGTGTAAAAAAATCCCATTTGAATAATAAATTTGTAAAAAGAATTTTAACAAAATTTGAGCCTTGTTTTTCAACACTATTTGTTGACGCGTGTTGGCGTTTTAAACTTTTTCGTACAAAATAAACAAGGGTTTCCGCCTTTTTGGCCAACTGCCATTATATGCTGCGCATAACTTTGGCGATTGAAAGCAATTAAAAGTATAGACACGAAATCCTACAACAACTTCATGTTGCTGCCATTCGTTGATGTTTTCTGATGTTTTTGCCATCAGGTTTTGCGCGTTTTACAGAATTTTCACTATTTTATTTAAAAGTTGTTTATAGAATTTATGCAGTTTTTGTTGGTAGAACATTTGTATTCGTGCCAAAAGTTAAACAGTTCTCTTGAAGTGTGCGCAAATATTGCTGCAGTGAATTTGATTGCCTGACGTTATTTCATTGGGTGGAGAATTTAAGGAAAATGGTAAAAATTAAATTAAAATAAAATAAAACTCATTCATAACACCAAATATAATAACAATAACACAGAGTTATAAAATAATTTATTATTAAAACGAGCAACTTTTGCACAGACTTGTTGACTTTCTAATACCTATACTTTGTAACTTTCAATGAAATAAATATTTAATTATTCTTTAAAATATTTTAGCCATGTCTCAGTAATAACGAGTTGGGAAAGTTAGGTCACATGGGTAAGTTCGGTCACATGGGGCGGATTTTTATAGTCGGTCGGGCCCGACTATGGAATACCCTACACCTATGGTGGAGATATTAATGAGGTATATTTAATTGTATACCTTAATTTTAAATTTTTAATTATGCTGAACCTCCCCACCCTCAGAATATTATTCATATATCAGAAATTTACGTCTTATATCCCCATAAATTAAAAAATTTATATAAAGTATAAGAAACTAAAAAAAAAATTTGAAAAATATAATTGGGTGGACCACGCCTATATTTAAAATTTTGAAAGGCTAATATTTCATAGATTTGATTTTAATAATTTACGGATCAAATTTCCACTATGAAAACCCGGGAAATAATGAAAAAAAAAGTGGACGGATCACTCCCATTTTTGGACCACATATTTTTAGGTAAATTCTAACAATACGTTTTAAATTTTATAACTATACCTTGAATACTTTTTGAGTTATTAGTTCCGAAAGAGTTATATAAAAGTGACTTGTAAGGGAGGTGGGCTAAAATATATTGAGACGAAATTTCATCGCATTCTGATCAGTATTTCTCAAGTTATTCTGTATTCGACAACAAGACTGCAAGACGGACAGGCAGACAGACAGACGGACATGGCTAAACGGACTCGGGTAGTGATGCTGATCATGAATATATATACTTTTCCATACCGGAAACGCCTCCTAAGGGGCGTTACAATATATGCACAAAGTTAATATACCCTGTACCTCATAGGTGTAGGGTATAAAAATGAGAATGTTTATTTATTGTAAATTAAAAAAAATAAATAATTTCTAAACTTGAAGATGTCGCCAGTAAAGGATCAAGCCAAGAATAATTTCTTACACTTCAAATTTTCTTAAATAGAACCATTTTTAAAATTCAGAAAAAACTTCAATTTTAAATGATTTATTATAAATGTTACAGCTGAATTTTCAGATAGTATGTTATCGGCATCATATTTTAAAAAACCTTTTTATCATAATTTAATGAACCTTTTGAATTGAAGAACATTTATTATTTTTCTACAAGCTGAACCCGTGCACACCTTCGTCCGAGTGAATTTTATAAATTCTATGTCGTTTAATTCAACTTTTAGAAGGTCAGGAATTATAGCATTTTTAACAGGGACTAAAACCCGTTCGAATATCAGTTCCTAGATTTTTAAAATAGCGATTTCGATTCCGGTTGCAATTTCGGTTATTTGCGGTCCCTGACAGAGACTAAAATATAGGTTCCGGTGCAGATTCCAAGATGTTTAAAATAGCGGTTCCGGTTTCACTCCGGTTCCTACCAAATATATTATACATCTGGGTTCCGGTTTCACACTTTTTATACCCCACACTAAGAGAAAGAGTACGATTACAGAAAAACTAGAAGTGCTAAATCAGTGAAACTCCTATTGCATTTTCATTATGTACCTATACTGTTTCAACAAGAAAATTGGCAAGATCGGTTTATTTAGACCTGTGAACCGACCACTTATGTTCAAGTAGCTCATATAAAATTTACATCTACAGATGAATACGGGCTTAAGTGAACTTTTTTTATCAAATATATATTGACTTTATGCTCAAATATATGAAAACAATGTTTTTCCGCGAACCGACTTGAGGTTTTCAAAAAAATCGGAATTCGGTCATCTACCCATTTGTACATATGGGTATCAAATGAAAGGAAATTCTTCAGCAATTGCATGTTTATAGTTATGTTCATGATTCCTATATCCTATGTACCTATGTACCACTTTTAATGGTAATCACACACATTATCATATATGTGTAGGGTATTTATAGTCGATTTAGACCGACTATAACTTTCATAATTCTTACTTACTTCATTACACCAACTATAACAATTTCCCTACTGCAAGATTTTCCATGTGATCTTACTGGTTTTTGGTTGGAACCAGAATTGGAACCAATATTTTAATAATCGTGGAACCAAAATCGGAACCGATATTTTAGTCCCTATCAAAGACCACAAGTAACGGTAATCGGAACCGGAACCGTTTAGAACCGAAACGGGAATCGGAATCCATATTATTATTTTTTGTTGTTGTTGGAATCACAATTGGAACTGGAACTGCTATTTTAAGAAAATCTTAAAACCAGAACCGGAACCGATATTCCAAAGTGTTTCAGTCTCTGGTTATCTTTTTACTCAAAATGGTGGGATTTACAGTTTAATTTCGAATCTGAACGTCGAGGTGAGAGATTTTTCATAAGCAACGTTTTACTACCGTAAGGTTGGCATTGACTGCCGAGTGGTAGCGTCGTATCGAAAAATAATAACTATTTTTTGATGTTGACATTCGCAGGTATCAAACCCTATTGAAAAATCTTCAATTTTAATAAAATAATTTCCAATTGATACGGATAATTTTTATTAGAGTTTATTTAGATATAAACATGCTAACAAAATTAAGAAGACCGTAATTTTATACACACCACTAAAAAAGGGGAAATATTTCAAATTACTTTTTCGGGTTATTGAGTAAATACACGCTGCAAAAGAAATGGTTCTCCCAAACATAATTTTGCAGGCATTAACATGTATGTTTGGAATTTTATGTAAACATAATATATAATTGCCTGATAAATCATTTGTAAACTGGGTTGTCTTGGACTTGAACAGTGTTGTAATGAGCTCTGATTTACATTATAAAATCACGGAAACATTTTGATGTTGCCCCTTAAAATGGTATATGTTCTAATAGAAACATAATAATTACTACATCCAAAAAAAATAAATACTTGAATCGAAACATAAATATGTTTAAAATATAACATGATTTGGAACGACCTGAATATAAATATGTTTCCAGACAAACATATCAGTTGTTTCAGTTCAAAAAGTAGTATGTTTGCATTAAAACATATCTAAATATTGTTGAAAAGGAATCCTGAAAATAAAATATAAATAAAATATTGTTTTTTTTTATAATTTTTATTAAAAATTATTAATCATGCACATGCCCTGTTTACAACATGCACAGTGGGAATTAATAATATTTCAATTCATATACAAATTTTTAAATGCATAAAAAAATAATTGAAGTCTCAGTGCAGCACATAGCGTTGGCAAGAAATTCGCGGAGCCTGTTCCAAAAAACCATGCCGAATTCTGTTTGAAAATTGAAGCACTGATATTTCAGTTATGGTTTTTTTGATGAAATAACTGTGTCGGCTTTTCACAATATTTTTAGAAAAACATTCAGGAACAATTAAATTATATACTGCACTATTAAATTATATTATTTGTTACTATTTGTACTTTTTGCACAAGTTGAATATTTTTTTAATTTACAAATGACATCGTATTACCGATACGAATACGTTTTCTTAACAAACATCAAAAGACACGTATGCAGAAAATGGCGGTCAACGAGTGTAAACTTCGTATATAAGAAGAATATTGCAAGAATACTTTTATTTACATCTAATTTAATTTTTTTTTTGTTTCTTTTACTTACATACTTCAAACGAAGACAAAAGAGACGTCGATAGAAAATTTTGCTCAACGAGTGCCAACTTCGTTTACAAGAAGAATGTTGTAGAATACATTTATTTAAATCCAATTTCTTTTTTGTTTGTTTTTAAACATCAATATGTTCAAACGATGTCAAAAGATGGCGTAGATAGAAAATGCGGCGCAACGTTGCAAACTTCGTCTGTCGATAACTAATCGAATGAAGACGAGCGTTGCGAACATACGTTATAATTAGATTTGAAACATAGTTATAACCAAGTAAGCAGCCAAGAAATAGTATACTCAAATGCAATTAAAATGTTATGTTTGCATTATAACATATTTATGATAAGTTTGACAGATTCTGCTGGGGAATATATAAAATGTTTAATTACACTTCATCCGTAATACATGTATGGTGATTTCGTATTATTTTTTAATTACATTCTATCCGTGTACTTGTAAATATAATAAAAAACACAATAAACAAACAATTGAATTTAATACATAGTTGAAACATGTATATTTAAAAAGATTAATGTATCATCAAATTGGCACGGTTTGACAATTGTGCATATTTTCCCGTACGTTACATGTATCTGTCCGATGGTGACGTTGATATATGAGCATATTTTTGACAGCATGGACCGTCAATCAATCAACAAAACAAAAAAAATCGCGGTTGAACTTTGACATTATTATACAAATTATTGACAAGTAGGCATATTTTAATGATTTTTAATAACATGTAGTGAATTAATTGCAAAAAAGAGATGTGGTTTTATAAATATTTTATAAAATAATTTTCAACAATTATTAAAACCTAAAATTAAAAGTAAAAATTCATTTTTCAAACATAATTCTTTTATAATTTTAGTTTACAAAATAATTAGTGAAAATTATCATATTTTTCATATCTGAAAAGTAACAAAAATATTAAAAAAATGTCAAGGTAAAATGAAAGTGCGTATCTGTCACTTTGTGTGATTAGTTACGTGAACGGTGCGGGCTTCTTTTGAATGTCATGGAAATACACATAATTTTTTTTTCACTTTACCGTGTCGTGTCATCTAATGTAATGAAGCGAAAATATTTATGAAACCATTTTTTATTCCTGTGACGCTCAACTATACAACATAGATATTCCATCACACACACAAAGAGACAGACAAACACACATACAGACACATGCATATATTTAATTCCCCTAACAGTCAGTCTGTGTGAGTGTTGTGGCTTATATGGAAAATTCAGTCATTTCAATTATAGCATAGTGCATTTGCTTTGGGACTTAGAGAATTTTAATTAAATATTTAGAAACATTTTTTTTAAAAACCGACCGATGCATAAACATAATAAAAATATTTGTATTAAATTGATGAATTTATATGTTCAAAATTATCTAATAAAAAAAAATGTTTAAATCATTCATATACCATCGTTGCAGATGTAAAATACTCCAGTTACATTTTTAAAATTTCAAAAATAAATTTACAAGATATATCTGACGAACCAAAATAAAAAAAAACCAGTTGGGAAGGTTAGATCACATGGGAAATTTTAAAGTAGGTGTAATTATGATAGTTAGGATTATCAAAATTATAGTCGGTCTAAGCCGACTATAAATACCCTACACATATGTGTGGTTACCATTCAAAGTGATATATAGGTCACCAGGGTATACGAATCCTGAAAATAACTACAAACATTCAATCGCTGAAGAATTTCCATTCATTTGATACCCATATTTACAAATGGGTAGGTGTACCGAATTTCGATTTTTTTTTTTGTGAACCACAAGTCTTTTCGCCGGAAAACATTATTATCATGTATTTGAGCATGATGTCAATATATATTTGACCAACAAAGTTTACCTAAGCACGTATACATAAAAATTGATCTTTATATGTACATTTTATATGTGGTATTTGAACATAAGTGGTCGGATCATAGGTCACCATGGACCGATTTCGCACATACAGCGTAGGTATATTAGTAATCTAAGTTATAAGTTTCATTTATCTAGCTCTTCAATTTTAAAAGTCTTAGGGATTTCAACAGACAGACAGACAGACAGACAGACAGACGGACAGACAGACGGACAGACAGACAGACGGACAGACGGACATCGCTAAATCGACTCAGGAGGTCATGCTGATCAAGAATATATATACTTTTCCATACCGGAGATGCTTTCTTCTGGGTGTTACAAACGGCGTACCAAACTGAATATACCCTTTCACTCTTAGTGTAGGGTATAAAAATTATAACTTATACTTTCGCCCATATTTATTTTTGGTGTATAATTCAGATTCATAGCAAAACTACTGAATGTATTTTTCTGACAATTTCAATTACTATGCTATAAAGTCCATGGAGTATCCTAAACCAAAGGGGAGTAGCACCTCCCATAAGCCCAAAAATTCAATACGCTATATCTCAGCTAAACTAAACTTTAAAATTGGATGTTACTCATCTTACTTAATCTCACCACACTAAAACTCACCACACTAAAACTCACCACACCAAAACTCACACACTAAAACTCACCATACTAAAAACTCACCACACCGAAACTTACCACACTAAAACTTACCACACTAAATCTCACCGCACTAAAACTCTCCACAATAAAACTCACCACAATAAACTTCACCACATAAAAATTCACCAAACTAAAACTTACCTCACTGAAACTCACCACAATAAAATTCACCACACTAAAACTCACCAAACTAAAACTCACCACAATAAAATTCACCACACCAAAATTCACAACACTAAAACTCACCACACTTAAAGTCAACACAATAAAGCTCACCACACTAAAACTCTCCACACTAAAAATTCACCACACTAAAACTCACGACACTAAAACTCACCACACTAAAAATTCAACACATTAAAACTCACCACATTAAAACTAACTACACTAAAACTTCTACTGGGAAAAACTCTACGGGGAAGAATTCTACCGGGAAGAATTCTACGGTAAAGCGTTCTATGGGGAAGAATTTTACGGCGAAGATTTCTACTGGGAAAAATTCTACGGCGAAATATTCTACTGTCTGAATTGTCTTTGAGAAAAGTTGTTTTGGCGGAGAATTATTATTTGGTTACTACATTTATAAAACCAATAAAAACTTCCACAGCGAAGCACGGGCCCCTGATATAAAAAATAATAATATTTTTTTTTTTATATTAATAAAATCGCTTTATATCTATGAATTCACAAAATCTTGGCACGAGTCGTGCACGGGTCTAGCTAGTTCCATATAAAATGAGAGGTTGCTGATTTTGCCTGCATACACAGTTTTTTTCTATTACGCAATGTTTTTAAGAAAATTGCTCTCGAATTTGTAGTCCCTTTTCAGCCACTTTTTGAATTAAAAATTCAAACCCTTACCCTAACCTGTTTTCCAAAAAAACTTCAAAAGCAATTTTTCTTTTAATTGTCAAGACTAATTACAATATACCGAAAATACTATTATTCCATTATGTTTTTAAGATATTTGAATCTAAACTCGAAAAATATTAATTTTTTTTAGACTATTTTTCGACGATTTTTATCATTGTGACTCTAATTATAAATAAGAATCGTTGTACAGAGCATAGTTCAAACTAACGATAAAAATTACTAAGTTTTTTGTATCGGTTCTCATTTTTAAAATATGCTCTATCATCAAAGTTTCCGTCAAAAACTGTTAAAATTTAAAATGCTTGTATATTTAACATACAAATTATCCCCGTTTTATCCCGATTTTATAATAATTTACACATAAAAACAAATAATAAAAGAATAATGCGAAATATTGATTGATTTAAACAGTTTTTGTTATGATAACTCTGTATTCCTTTTTTGTTTTGGTAAAATAAATCAAATATGATATTTTTTTTCAGAACACATTTCGGTCTTATATAAACCTTTTTTGATATTAAAATAAGCATGGTTGAAAAATGTTGTACAAGAAATGGTTGAGAAGAGTTCAATTATTCTACAATCCTCACGTAATAATAAAATATCAAATGTTCTATTACAGTGTATTGTGTTGATTTTATTATCTAAGTGTATACCCTGATATATTAGACATATGTATAAACAAAATACTGAAATGTAAGATGTCTATTTCTGTTGTCATGAAAATCAATATTGATTAGTGTTTCTTCGTGTAGCCGTCCTGCCTTAATTGCGCGCGTCCTTCCAGGGGACATTAGCAACTTATCCGACACATTCGCCAGTTGTATCACGACTGAACCACCCCCCACCCCTCTTAGCATAAGTTCACATCAAGTCGTACAGTGGTATGGGACTTTAAATAGAATGAAGTGAAATATATATATATATATTTTTTTGTTAATTCTCTCTAATTTTAATACTACATAAGAACTACTACATACTAAACTCAAAAAATTTCTAGGACATTTTACGAAATACTTTTTGTAATTTTTTATTTCGTAAAATACGCGAATAAATTGTAGAATACACAAAATATTTGTAATTTTTTTTTTGTTTACAAAATATTTTTTACGATCGATTCGTATATATTATGAATCAATGTTCGTAAATTTTAAATAACAACTGAATTCCTTTAAATTACGAAATGCTCGTTATATTATTACCTGTTATAATTTTTTTATGAAAAAATAACATATTATACGAATGAGCTTTACATTTTACGAATAAATTACTAAACTTTCGTAAATTTTGAAGCTATATGTAGAATTTTACGAAACATTCGTATTTTTTACGAATTAATTGTAAAAACAGAAGTACGTTTACTTGGAGCTGCATTTTATTTTAATCGGTATCGTCTCAAAAGTTCAAAAATAAGAAATCAGTGCACAATATTTCATTTCTTATGAATGAATCCTCATTTTCATCATTTAAAATTCCTTCAAAACATACAATAAATTACGAATAAAAATAAAAAACTTCCGTTTATGTACGAAGGAAATCTACGATTTCGTAAAATATGCAAATTTCGAAGTTTTATCATAAATTTACGAATTTTTTTTTTTGTGTATTATACGAAATATTTCGTAAAATACACGAACGATATTAATTACCCAAGACAAATGTTTTCGCATTGTCTGGAATAATTTTGGCATAATTGGAAGTTTGTAGAAATCTTACAGTATGAATTTGTGGAATTTTAAAATTAGATTCCTGATTTTAGCACAGAGACTACACTCAGAAAAAAATGCCATAAAATTAAAAGTTTTTACTATTGAAATTAGTTAAAAGATTAAACTATAACTTCAATAAGTAAATCCTATTAAATACTACAAAATACAATACTATTATTTTTGAGTTTGTATGTACATATTTATTTTTTGTATACTAACTGTCCTATTGTCAAAATTTAATGCACTCAGAAAAAACATACCATAAAATTAATAGTTTTTACTATTACTATTTACTATAATTATTTACTATAAAATAATCGACAGGATATTTGCCCGATTAACTATTAACCCAAATGAATCCTATTAATTACTACAAAATACTATAAAATTTATTTGAGTTTGTATGAAAATATTTATTATTTGTATACTATTAAATCAATAACTGTCCTATTGACAAATTTTAATGGGATTTTATGAGTTTTTTTTTCTGAGTGTGGGATTTTCATTAAAACACCGCAAAAACTTTCGAAAAAAAAATGTTTCTATACTGACTTATGCCATATTTAGATAATTGACAAATTTGAGTCTGACTGCAAAATTTTATGTAATTTCGTTTTCCGTTCTACTTATTATTTTTGCACATTGTTCTATGTTCTTCATCCCACTGTCAGAAACAGCCGACGATAAAAAAATTAATGCCTTACATTTCGAGGGATGTTTTTGTCCTTTCGAAACAGGGCTGACGTATGCGTTAAAGGTGAGTGAGAATATTTTTCTGTCACATGACGTGTACAAAAACACATGATACTCTTATAGTTACTAATTCAATAGTACACCATAATAGAGATTTGTTGCGCCAACCAACTCTCAAAACCCAACAAACTTATTCGGTTCTCTCAACCGCTAAGTTGGCTGTTGTTGTCAAAATATAAAGAGTTGTAGTTTGTTCTGCAACCAATTTCGAACTGTTTTAGAACAATTTAGTACAGATTTAGAACCATTAGGAGTGTGTAAAGACTAAATTTGCATGTGTATATGCTAATTTGGCAGTTCCGCCAGCAAATCTGTAAACCATTCGATTGAACCGAATGAAGTTAGTTAGTACAACTAACACTTTCATTCTTCCAACCTCATGCCAAAAGAGGATTTTTCTGTGTGTATAAACACAAAGTTAAAAATATATTAGGGCATTTCCAGGAAAAAAGTCTACCACGAGCTAAAAATTCAAAATTCTAAACACAATTTTTTCTGATGATACAAACTAAAATTTCCATAAAATTTAAATATTTTTATAAGGGTGTTTTAATGTCACTTCCATAACCGAACGAAATCTCAATTAAATGACCATGCTGCCTACTTTTAGCGGCACTCAGATTAATGCTTTTATTATATAACACTGCCTGACAAAAGTCAATAAAAGTTACAGCAAATTTTTTGTCAAATTAGCTCTAGTTTTTGAGATATGGCCTCTACCACTTATTCATTTTTATGCTCTTCTTTTGTTTTAAAAATCAAAACAAGAGAAAGTATTGAAATTTTCTTTTTGATATTAGATGCAGAATATCCAGCACTACAATACAAAACATTTCTATTATGCTTCTTTAAATTATAAAAAAATGATGAATAAAAAACGCAATTAGTTATGAACAAAATGATGTCTAAGCATTGTTATAAACCGCCATGTATCCTCTCTAAACGCCACACACAGAATAGAGATTTGTTGCGCCAAACCAACTCTTTGCCCAATCAACTTATTCGGTTCTCTCAACCGCTTAGTCCGGTATTATTGTCAAAATGAAAAGAGTTGTAGCTTGTACTGCAACCAATTTTTAACTGTTTTAGAGCAATTTAGTACAGATTTAGGACCATTAGGAGTGTGTATCGACTAGTGTAATAGGCTAATATGGCAGTTCTGACAGCAAATTTGTAAACTAACACCGAATTAAGTTAGTTGGTACAACTAACCTTTTTATTCTTCCAACATAATGGCAAAAGAGGATTTTTCTGTGTGCATTGAAGAAAATAAATTACAAATCTGGGCTTAAATAAAGAATTAAATAAAGGCAACCTTTTTTTTGCATGTTAAATCTGAATTCTCTGATTTTGTAAATTTTTGGTGGATTAATGTGTCTCGGTCAAGATAAAATTATCTCTGGTAGAATTTCAATCCGAGATTGAATTGTTCGTGGTTAAATTGTCTATGTAAAAAAATGTGTGGAAGAGATTTTTTTTTCTTATTTCTACATTTATAAAGCGATTAAAAAAAGTTTGTATCGAACCTACTAGTTTTAAATATTTGCAATAATTTGACTACACTGAGAGAAAAAAATTAATAGAGAATCCTTTTGAGACACGTTTTGAGTTTCTTCCAAAAAAGTACATTTGAATAAATTTTTTATTATTTCTATTCCAAAGACTGATTCATGATCTAACTTTTTGCATTGACAGAATATCATGTATATGCCTTTTAACTGATTTTTAAGAGATTTTTCAAAACAGCTCAATGTCGGATTCGCTTTAAAATGTTGTGGTAAAGTGGGAAACTTATTAATTCTTACCAACATTTTTAGATATTTTTTAAACATTTAGGATCTAATGATAGCCCAGAAAATTATCTATGATTGTTCAGAGCATAGGCCACACTAACTATCAAAATTACTAATTTATTTGTAATTGATCTACTTTTTAATACCTATATGTTCTGTGAACATTATTTTAGTATTCTTTTAAAAAATCAATTTTCATTAAAAAAAAAAATACTTCTGCCTGTAATCTGAAAATATTGCACACAGGGAAAAATATGTTTTGCAGCAAACATATTATATTACATCTAACTTTATGAATTTACAAATTTTTAAAATTTTTATTTTAACATCGATATATTATCATACATTATTAAATAAACAAGCAAATAATTTGAAAATTTTGTAAATAAATGTTACAGCCAATTAAAGTCTTTTAATTTATGATTGCAAATATATTATGTTTGCTGCAAACTAATTGTGTTCTCTGCATGTATAACTTCATAATTTTTAGTTTACTTTAAGGATGAAACGCTATTACGTAAAAAATGTCGTAAAAAAGGCAAAATCAGCAACCGCGAATTATATAGAACTGAAGTATGAGATGTTCATGTCAAACATATTTCCTCATTTTGCTGAGTAGTGTTATTAAAAATAAACACAAAAATTTAGTTTTAAGCTAGGACTCTTACCTTTTGCTCTGACTTCTTTTTCACTATTATTTTCTTAACTGCAGATTGTTCTCTTTGAGTTACTCAATTCCGATTTGGTTTTCTCTGTGCAGAGAGAGAGAGACAGTGAGTGAGTGCTTGACAGAGTATTTTTTCTATACAATTTATGTAATGTTTTTTTGGTTTATTATTTGCAGATTTTTTTTGCTGACCAATTATTTTCCAGTATTAAATTATTAATATTTTGTATTAAAGCTTCAATGTTTATATAACGAATTAAACAATATATTTATGATATTTCTATGCGTTATATTTAAAATACGTAATAATTTCTGCCTTGATAAATATTATTAAAGTTGAACTTTTAAATATTGCTTGTAAATTCCCTTTTGTTGATATGTTTGCATTACTAGTAAAATGTTATTCGTTTCTTTGTTTATAAATTTTATTGATTATATTTTATATTTATATTAAATGTTAATGTTTTTTTTTTATTACTTAATTATTTTTATATATACTTAATGAAAACGAACTCTTTTAGAGTTATGATATGTTTGTGATATATTTTAATTTTTATTTATGTACTAAGACATAAGTATATGAAATATAGATGTCGCTTAAAATGTTTCTTCTTTTGTTTGTTTTATGAAATATTTATATTTTAAATTAAGGCTGCATAATTGATATGTTTGGTTACGCGTAGCATTTAGTTTATTTTTTGAATATAGTAATTCTTGCTATAGATTTATTTTTATTTTCTATTAGGTTTTATTGCTAAGATAATTTAATATTTTTTAATGCTTATATGTAGTACATGATAATTAATTTATAATTTTATTTTTAGGTTTAGTATTTTTTAAAAATAAAATAGTTTTATTTTGCTTAAACCACTGCGACCCAAAAAGTCAAGAGGTTTTCCAAACTCATATATAGAAGGCGCTACTCTCGTTTTGTCATAGCGCTCAGAGCATTTCTCTAAGCTGCGCTCTCTCTCTCTCCTGCGTGCTGCCTTTTTCACTGTGCGCTGCTCTCATTCACTTCGCCAGGTTTTACGCCGTTTATCATCCACTTTTTGTTTGCCTTTTTCTAGATTCTTTTTCACTTTTGTCTTACTATGCCTGTCACCTTCTTTTATTTTATTTTTTAATTATTTTTCGTTGCTTGCAGCAATTTATTAAAGTTGCCCATTACAAACAACAACAACCACGCAATTACTTTAATTTTTGGTGTATACTTTGCGGCTGCCAAAAATGTAGATACCAATATATATGGTTTGACTTTATATATATATATTTATTGGACTATGTATATAATTAGAATTTTGATTTACTTTTTTTCAAAATCGATATTTTCATCGTCGATATAATTTTATATTTTGTTTTATTGACTTAATTGAGGTGCAATATTAATTAGCATTGCCGGCTTTTAGGCGCTTCTCGCATACACTGCTGCACACTTTTCAGCACAAAGTTTTAAAAGAAAATTCTTAGTTTTTCATTATTTTCACTAAGCAAACTTGAAATGTGTCAAATATTAAGGCTTACACATAGCCCGTTTGTTGATTTTTGCTGTTTTTGCCTCTACACAACGCGCATAAAATTATACAATGTTTTTTTTTTCTTCGAATGATTTGTTTTTATTGAAAAAAAGCACGCCTAAAATTATGTCACAAATTCTACAACACTTTTGTTTATGATTTTATCGAATAAAAACCTAAAAAGTTGCTATATATCTGGAATTTCGTTATTCACTGTTAATAAATACTGTCGCTAACTCGTCGCCGTCGTCAATGTTGAGAAGTTAAAGTGTTGGCGATTACTCAGTGATGCTGTGTGGCGTCAGAAATCTAATGATGAATTTTTCATGAGGTTTTCTGCACGTATTTAACGATGCAGCAGAATGTTAGAACGCGCAGTACTGATAACAGAGGGGCTAACGAGTGCGCGCAAGAGTGCGAGAAAGAGACTTATTGTGTTCAAAATGCACCTAGAAATAGGTAATTTGCTTTAAGTGGACAATATCATGAATACTACGCCTGAAATTAGATTTCTGCATTTAGTTTTGAGTAATATAATTTAAAGAAAAAACAAACATTTTATATTTTAATGTTTATTATATGGGTGTGAGTTGCTCTCTCTCTCTTTCTTAATAATTATGTCATTTTGACGTTTCCGTTGCATGCGCATTGTCTACTGTGATATCTATTACTATTTCGTATTGTAAAGGATTTTTAAGCATATTTGTAAAAGATTTTGGAGATTGAGGAAAACAATTGGTAATATTTAATTTCAGTATAAAGAAATTTATTTTTAATCAACTAAAAAAAAGCACTTTAAACGTCATCATTTTTGAAATATATTCTAACATACTTTACTAAGAAAAGTCAAAAATGTTGAACCACTCGTTTTTATGGTTCCCAAAATATGGCGGTTTAAAAAGTAAAAAAAAAATACCTGATGAAAATTTACTTCCGGATACAATCTTTATCTGATCAGGCTTGTCTGATTTTAAATAATGTTATGAACAGCTTTCCACATCAGTGCCAGATTCAAAACGTGACGCTATTCGTAGTGCCTATCCCTATCTGATGGCCTGATCAGGCTTCCTGATTTCCTTATTCTAACATTTCAAACAATGGTTGGAATTTAAGGAGTAAATCCAGTGTAAACTAGTCGAAACCTGGTCAGTAACTGGTAGAGATTTGAAGATTGTATAACCCCGCCAGGAAAGCTTGTCAAAAACAGGTAAGTTACTGATAGGGATTTTTGTCTAAAACTAGTCAAAAACAGGCCAAAAACTGTCTACAGTAAAACTAGTCAAAAACTGGTCGGTTGCTGGTAGGTACTTGAAGAGTTGAGTCATTCCAGTAACACTAGGTCCCACACAGAAAAAATATTCATAAATATAACCAAAAATATACATCAATACAATTACATTTTAGCTGAAACTGCTCCGACTAAATTATTAACTGCATTAGCGTACACATCCTTCATATTAGCAATCGCATTTGCTGGCAACAGCTGTTTTCGCGACGCGCTGGTGGTATATTCGCTTAATTTGGTTTGTGTATTCGCTTACATTGGTGTGAAATGTAAAATAAATATTTTTTTTATTTATTTTATATTTTTTTAATATAATTTATTATTTATTGTATACATCATTTTTTTTAAATTTAATTATTTTACTTACTCTGTTGTTCGAAGTTAGAATCACTTTCACACGTAACCAATAGAGCTATATATAGTGAAGGGAAATTAAGCACAAATTAGAGAGAAAATATCAAAGATGAAGTCATTCGCAAAATGTGCCGAAAAACGACCCAACGAATCGAAGAGGCAAGCACGCATCCATCGAACGAATGTAAAATAATAGCTGCGTTTTTTTCATAATTTAAACTTGAGCTGGAACAAATTTTATACGCAAAACAAAATCAACATTTGAACCAGATGAAAATGTGTACTGACTAAAACGTATGCGGCGAAGATTGCTGAATGTTGCTGACAAAATTTGACAGAATATAAACTTCAAATTTTTTTGTAAATAAAAAATATTTTTTGAAAATTAACGACTCAAAAGAAATGATATCGGAGATTTCAAGAACTTGGAACCATTGCTGTTAGAGAATCTGAGGCATCCCGAGCGTCCACTAAAAAATGTGCTGTGTTTGTGATTTTTTAGTGTGTGTTAGTGTCACCGTCGTAGCTACCATTTGAGGTGCTGCAAGAACCATTTTCAATGAAACATGCCTGTGGCCATCACTCTCACCTCTTGGTGAAATTCCCGTTGTATCATAATCACCGCTGCATCTTTTTTATTTTTTTTAAGCGAGTGTGAAGTTAACAACTTTTTTTTCAACAACTATTTTCTGTCAAAATATGCGGAACGGGTGGAATTGGAACAAACCAGCGTTTGACAGCTGGAAAGAAGAACAAGAGAATTTTGACAATTGGCAAAAAGTTGACGGATTTTGAGGTTTCTCTGGATTTGTGGACAAAGGAGCAGGATACTCATAGCAAATGATACATGGATCGACAGGTATTATCAATATCTATCAATTAGTATCACTGACATGTATGTGAATTGTTTTCTTTAGCCGACAGAACCAGTTTAAAGTGCCAAAAAGCAGTGGACATGTAGCTAAATATGGTTGTTGGCTATAATGCTTCCAAGGATCATCATAAAAATTGCTGGGTTCAGTTCGCAATGTATTCACCTATCTGGCCATATAAACATTTTTCTTCAACTCCTTATGTCCATCAACTCCAGAAATGGTTTCCAACAACCATTTTCCTCATCGTACGTCCATCGAAGGCATCTACCTTTTTGGAACGAAAGGTCCTAGAAGAATTACAATAACTGTTTTGGAAAGACAATTTTAATTAGAATTAAACTGCTTACCAAGATAAATGATTGAGGGACAAATTATGTCCATCAACTCCAGAAATGATTTCCAACAACCATTTTCATCATAGTACGTCCATCGAAGGCATCTCCCTTTTTGGAACGGATAGCCCTAGAAATACAAATGGTACATTTTTGAAAAGGTCGTTTGAATTAGAATTAAACTGCTTATCAAGATAAATGATTCCTGGACAAAGTATGTCCATCAACTCCAGAAATGGTTTCCAGAATGGTTCGTCCATCGAAGGCAGCTGCCTTTTTGGAACGGATGGTCACTGTTTTGGAAAGGTAATTTGAATTCAAATTAAACTGCTTACACAAATAAATGATTCTTGCACAAATTTTGTCCAACAACTTCTTAAATGTTTTCGAACAACCACTTTCAGCATGGTACGTCCATCGATGGCGTCTCCCTTTTGTGAACGGATGAACGTAGAATAAATAAAGATATGTTTTTGGAAAGATCGTTTAATTTAGGACTAGACTGCTTACCAGAAAATATGTTTCTTGGGCGAGAACTTTCCAACAACCCTTGAAAAGTCTTTTATAAGTAAGCCTAAAAAATAAATGGCTTAGGATTCGTTGATTTGTGGCGAAAAATGACAGAAAGAATTAAAATGTTTGCACTGCCTGATATGTAATTTAATTCTGAATTGAGTCCAATTAATTTTAAGGTGCTTCTTGAAGGCGATGTGGTCAACAACTTCTATTAGCTGCAAGGCCACTAATTTTCGTCTGTTTAAACTGCATCTAATGACTAAAATAAATACTATACAGATATGACAGTGCTTTAATCGAGTAGGTATTGAGTTTACCTGTCGATCCATGTACGTCTTATCATGAGTATCGTACTCTTTCGTCCAGAATTCCTCCAAATCCCTCAATTTCTGCGATATTTTTGTCCAGCTGTCAAAGTGGAACGAGTGGAATTGAAAAGTTGTTGAGAAAAGTTGTTAACTTCACGCACATTTTTTTAATATCAAAATTTTAAGTCTCATACCAAAGACACAAACCTTTCATTCAGAAGAAAGGTTTGTGTATTATTTAATTTGAGCCATATCGTTTTTTTCAAAATTGCTTTGATCCGGAACAAAAAATTATGAAAAAAACGCAGCTAATATCGGCTGCAAAGTTGTAGTTGCTTTAAAACTGTGAAAAATCTGTAAAACTGTAGTGTCTTTAAAACTGTGTAGTTTGTGATTTCGGATGGTGTGTGTGCTGTATATATACATATACACCAACCCATTGCATATACACCAACCGCAATTTTTTAGTAACTACGAATAGCAAATAAATGTGTTCACTAAATTACTGAATTTAATTGCTGGACTGATTAACGACATGCAATTAATATATTTTGCTATATTTACGTGAATTATTTTTTTGTGTAGCTTCCGTAATTCCCAACATATATTAATTTAATCATTTCAGTTGTATGGGAGGTACCACACCTACTTTTAAAAATCTACATGATTGATTATTAAATTTTGATACAATCTTATTTAATTCTCATACTTATTTTTTCTAAAACTACCACCATTTGAGGTTTTCGCCAACTTTTGGTACTCCCTGCGCTATTAAACGCCATTTTGAATTCGACAGTAATCTATAGTATTCTAATTCTTTGAGTATTCTATGGCTACATAATTGTATATTCAAATTTTAAAATTAAATGAAAATAATATTATTATTTTTATTTTTTTTATTTTATTATTACGTTTTACGTAGTTTCTCATTCAATATTACTCGAAAAACTATGTCGATTTGTATAAATAATTAATAAACACTTTTTACATTTTATCTAAAAATTGATTATTTTGTTTTGAATAATGAAAAATGAGAACAAATTAAATGCTTGAGTAAATTTAAAAAAAATTAAATTTCGATAAAAAAAAAATAGATATTTATCCTTATTTTTGCGTTGTTCTTAATTTCGAAAGACTCGTTTTTTAGCAAATACACACACCTAATACAAGAGTTCCAGTATTACTTGCCGCTCTTTTGACATTTCTCTTCAGTAAGGTTTTCATTATGGAAAGATATGCGAGCCAACAACGAATCGAAATTATTACAAACCCTACTGAAGAGAAATGTCAAAAGATCGGCAAGAAATATGACGTCGTTTGCTGCCCCTGTCGCTTTACTTTTGTAGCGTCCATGTTGAAACAGGCTTTATATACCAATTTAAAGTGCATTTAATGGGTTATCTTTTATAGAAAAAATGGCTTTTTATAGAAATGGCTACATAAAAATTTTAAAATATACAGCCTATTTTCTGAAGAACAAAAAAATACAAAAAAAAAAAATGGTCCGTAGGTTGGGCCACCACGTTAAAAACCTTTCAAAAAAAGACCGAAAATAAATTATTTTAATTATATTATCGTTGTTCAACCAATCTGTATTATTTTTCATTTAATGGAACTCAAAAAATCATGAACTAGTGATGGTTATTCATTGTGATATTTTATACGTAAATGTAAACCAAAAACCCTAAATTGAAAAATCATACAAAATTAACTAAAAATGTTTTGATATCACTCTCTATATTAAAAAAAATCACTATGACACTAGCATTTGAGCAATTATATCCTAGGAAAATCTTTGTGAGTGCTTCTAATAATGAGAAAATGGGTGGCCCAACCTACACGCTGCAAAAAAAAGGGCTCTTCCAAACATAATTTTGCAGGCATTAACATGTATGTTTGGAATTTTATGTAAACATAATATATAATTGACAGATAAATCATTTGTAAACAGGGTTGTATTGAGGCTTGAACAGTTTTGTAATGAGTTCTGACTTACACTATAATATCACGGAAACATTTTAATGTTGCCCCTTAAAATGGTGTATGTTCTAATGGAAACATAATTACTACATTTAAACAAAATAAATATTTGAACCGAAATATAAATATGTCCAAATTAAAACATGATTTTGAACGACCTGAATATAAATATGTTTCCAGTGAAACATATCAATTATTTCAGTTCAAAAAGTAGTATGTTTGCATAGAAACATATTTAAATATTTTTGGAAAGAAATCCTGAAAATAAAATAAAAATAAAATGTTATTTTTTTATTAATTTTTATTAAAAATCTTTAAACATGCACAGTGGGAATTTATAATAATTGAATTCATATACAAAATTTTAAATGCATAAATAAATAATTGGTTTAAAACTGCAAGTACAAGTGACAGAATCAATAAACCAGACGACCTAGGCTCGCTTTATATTTGGTACAGTTACAGTTGATCTCAGTACAGCACATAGCGTAGGCAAGGAATTCACGGAAGCTTTTGTAAAAAAATATGCCAAATTCTGTTTGAAAATCGACTTTGATATTTATTTGTGGTTTTTTCACATTAGTTTCAGAAATTATATACTGCACTATATTATACGCTGTTACTATTAGTGCTTTACAAATATCAAAATTATTACCGCCGTTTTCTCAACGAACAACAAAAGACACGTACGCAGAAAATGACGATCAACGAGTGTCAACTTTATATACAAGAATTCATTTTTTGTCTGTTTTCAAACATCAGTATGTTTAAAATAACCCTATACATACTTCAAACGACGACAAAAGAGACGTAAGTAGAAAATTCTGCTCAAAATGCTGCACAGCGTTGCCAACTTCTTCAGTCGATAAGTTATCGAATTAAGACAAGCGTTGCGAACATACGTTTAATTAGCATTTTCTGTGTTTCGAAACATAGTTTTAACCAAGTAAATTTACAAGAAATAGTTTATTCAAATGCAATTAAAATTTTATGTTGGTATTGTAACATACTTATGGTAAATTTGCATATTCTGCTGGACAATATAATAATGTTTACACGTGAACAAAAATAAATTCAATTTTGATTATAATTTAATTACACTTCATTCCTAATACATGTATGGTAATTTCGTATTACTTTTTAATTACATTCAAACATATTCAAACTATTCTTTTCTATCCGTGTACGTACCTTGAGTGACCCAACCTACGTTTTTATCATATTTTAAGAAAAATTCTACATATTTTTTCTGCATCAAATTTTGATAGAAAACTTTTTTACATTTTAAATAGGAATTCTTAATTTTATGCAGAAAAATAAAAACGTGTCCCACTTTACCACAGGCTCCCCTACTGAAAATGAGCTGGACCTGCGGCAAATCCTTCGTCACGCTGCCATATGTTAAGAAAAGTAGCAGCGGCCAATACCATAATTATTGCCTCAGTGTAGGAGGAAAAGGAAGACTATATAAAAGAACATCACATGCGAGGAAGAGAGCGAGTCAAATTATACGCAGAATATAGAAAATAAAAAAATAATAATAATAAAATTAAAATCAATACAAAAGCTCAATGACGTCAACATGAAGGCAATCTTTGCAAACAAATTGACAAACATACGCAGGCACAAACACATTTAAACAGACACACACACGCACACCATACAAGCACTGACTACTAGAGAAGTTTTCCAAAAAGCACAGTAGAACAGACACAGATAACGTGTCAGTCTGATAAGAAAAATTCTGATACCGCTCGAGCCGATGCATAATGTAAACATTGTAAATTTTCCAGAAGTGCCGACTACTCAACAAAACGAGAATAAAAAAATGTTAGTCATGGATATCACATACATCAATTCAATATAATTCATAGTTGATGGTTTTGATTGAATTCATTTTTTTTTCTATTACGAAATGTTTAAAGAAAAGGACCTCGAGCCACTTTGTATAATAAAAAATACTCTGCTACATTGTTCTTTTAATTTCCATGACTAATTATAATATTATCAAATAATACTAATATTCCGATATGTTTTAAGATAATTGAATGTAAACTCGAAAAATTTTGATATTTTCTTTTTGGACGATTTTTTTAGAATTTTGTATCGAATGATTATGGTTGGCGCATAGTTGAAACTAACGATAAAAATTATTATATTTTGTTTATCTGATTGCATTTTTAAATAATGCCCAATCAACACAGTATACGGTCAAAAATTAAGGTTAATTTTTTCAAATTAGAAAGTTTGCATATTTATCCTAACCAAAAAAAGTTGCATTTTTTATTATTAAAGTTAATTTTCAGTATATAAGGACTTACAGATTAAATACTAAAAGATTTACTTAACTAAGAAGTTTCAAAATTATAGTTTTTATGTTTTTATTAACTAAATTAACATTTGTGTTTCATTTATAAACCATTAGGTTGAAAAATTGTATTCGTATTTCCATAAACTAGTCCGTATGATTGGGAAATTTATACCTTTAAGTTAGAAACTCATTCTTCAAGGTTATAATATCAACTATGAAGTTTATAAAGTGAACCATTTAAACTTTTTAGTTAGACCCTCATTCTTCAAGGTTATTCTATTTTTACACGCTGCAAAAAAAAGGGCTCTCCCAAACATAATTTTGCCAAACATAATTCAGTCATTATATATATCTTTGCAGCTTAATGCAAACTAAAGTATTATTTCATTGCCAAACATTATTATAATAACAGCCAAACATATTTTTGTTTTCGTTCAAACATATTTATGTTCATAATGAATAATTTTCGGCGTTCTTACAAACATATATATATTTGAATGTGAAAAACATTTTATTTACATGGAAACATATTTATGTTTACATTTAATTAGATTTTAATCCTAATATGTATATTGTGATTTCGAATAATTACATTCAAACATATTCAAATAAATCTTTTCTATCCATGTTGTAATAAAAAAATATTTATATTACTTATTTTCATTTCCTTTATTATATAAATTTTTTTGTATATAATTTTTAATTAAGCATTTTTCGATCCTTCCGATAGATATTTTATTTTATATTTATCATTTTATTTTATTTTATTTACATACATCATACTTAGCACACCTTGCCGCTACCTAGAGAAATCTCTAACGTACCTGCAAAACCAATGACTTATTTGACGAAAAGACATGATCTATAAACATTATTATCATTTACTATTAGTGCAATATAAACATACTTCCATCGAAAAAGACGTTTGGAATTATGTAGCGAGCATTCGAGTGAATCTTACTGACATGGTGACAACGAATTTAGTTAAGTATCGATTGTTCGAATGGGTGATAATTATTTTTTTAAAATTTTTTTTATTGTTTTTAAATTTTGTTTTTATTTTTTTTTTTTATTTATTAATAAAGAATGATCACAAAAAAATAACTTCAGCTAGATGTAAATTTGTCACATTATTTTTTATTTATCTATTATTTTTTTTATAATTCTTAATTAAAAATAATAAAAAATAATTTTAAAAATTAAAAAAAAAAAAAAGAAAAAAAAATTATCACCCTGACCGAGATTTGAAGCTGGAATTCTAAACTAATTTTTCTAAGTACGATTTACAAATTAAAATATTTCAAATGCTTACATTTTTCAACCATCAAAATAAAATGTTTAAAAATTTTAAGTTTTCAACACAAAATCTACATTAGACTGATTCAAATTTGTATGAAAAATCTAGAACTATTTTTTCTTTCGCTCCGCGTCGACCTCTAAAACTGAGAAGAAGCTTTTTAAATCAAAAAAAAAATGATCCTGTGATGTTGCGCAAAGAGCTTTAATGACATTTTTGAACTTTTAACGACTATTTTCAATAAAATTATGATTACTTCAAGTGTAATATGATATCACTAAATTTTCTTTATTTAATTTAAAGTCTCTTACTGAAATTATAATTTTTTAAATTATAAATTTTTAGTTAATCGTAACAGTTTTTTGGCTTGCCAAACACGTAAAATGTAGACTTTTTTTTAATGTAGTAATTTTAACGTTCGAAATTTTGCAAATTTTATTCTATCGAGTTTGGGATAACATTTTTGTATTATTACATATACAATTATCTTCAAAATGACATATCACACTTATATTTTTTAGATATCGTTTTATTAGTACATAGTAAAATTCTGCAATCCTGCCTAAAACACTCTTAACCCCAAATTATGCAAGAAAATGTTTCGGATATCCCTCCAGAGTTTTTTAAGGTCCAAATAAATAAATAGTCGTTGGCACATTTTATTAAATATCACGATTTAATAATTTTTTGGTTTTTTTTTTGATTTTTTTTTAATAATTTAATTGTGTGATATCTTTTTACACTTGGAGTAATAATAATATTATTGAAAATAGTCGTTGAAAGTTAAAAAATTTTCTTAAGCTCTTTGCGCAATATCACAGGATCACTTTTTTTTTGTTTTTTAAAAGCTTCTTCTCAATTTTAGAAGTCCTAGTTTCAGAAAATCGACGCGGAGCGAAACATTTTATGATGTTTGGTTTTTGAATCAGTGTAATGGATTTGATAGTTTATGGTACAGTAAAGTATACAAAATTCAAAATTAAAGTTTAAAATTCATTTTCAAAGTTTAAATTTCAATCATACCTGATAAATAAAAATCAATCAAAAGGCTTAAAAAAGTTTTTAAACTAAAAAAAAATGATTTAGGTTTAAAAAGTGAACATGAATTTTTCAGCGTGTAAACTCATTATGGTGCAGTAATAGTTGCAGCGAATACTGAATACATTTATGGCGCTGTTTTCGAAAATGGCAAGAGTTTTGTCAAATTGGCTTTAGTTTTTTGAGATATAGCTCTTTTTTCAATTTCCCAATTTCAATTTCAATGGAATACAAAAGATCTCAGATCGAATACTCAAAATTGAAAAAATAAAAAATCAAATGTGTAGAAAACCACAGACCGCCACCGTCATATATTTGTTATAAGTTTTAACTGAAAATATGAGGAAATTTGAATACAAAAAAACTGAGTATGAGGACGTGATTATAATCTTAAATTCCTTCGGAAAATCATACAAAAATTGCGACTAAATAAATAAAGAACTCCATTTCTTGTTTAAAGCATAATACACGCTCAATTATTGCCTATATTTTTTGTTCTCTCTTTCGACTTCAAATCTCTCCAATTTTTGATTCCATTTCCTTCATAATCACGGAAATATTTGTTTATACAATTTTAAAAGTTTAAAGTATTTATTATATTTGTGCATCAAAAATTTCATATTAATATTCACTCATATAATTTTTCAAATAAATAAATAAATATTTATTTAAAAAAAAAATATATATTTTTTTAAAATTAATTATCACAACAAAGTGAAATAGTGTATATTAATAAAGACAAATTGTAGTTGAAATAAGTAGTAATACAAAAATAATAGATCAATGTGGTAAAAACAAATACATTTTCCTTTCAAATACATAATTATATTTTTATTTTAAATACTGTTTTGTTGGTCTGTGAACCGAAAGGTCCGAGGTACAAGCCTGGACTGGGGCTAACAACATCTTTTTCATAGAAACAACAACGAGAGTAAAACATTGCCTATGAAAAGCTCTCACCCGCCGTTCGGATTTGGCATTAAACTGTAGGTCCCACCACTATGAGTACAAATATAACACGCACAGCTTAAGGTAGTGAGAGAGTTCGGCCTAAGTTCTTATAGGACTGTAGCGCCAAATTATTATTATTATTATTTGTTTATTTTTATTATAGTATTTTTTTTCCTTTTACAGTTTGAAAGAGATTTTCCAGCAATATTTAACGTATTTGAGATGTTTATCCCAAATACGATCCAATTAAATTCATGTTTAGAGCTGGGATATCTGTAGTAAACCATAGATAATTTGAATGAATTTAAAATAAATATTTACTACTGAAAAAAATTAGTCACAATTAAAAATTAAAATACTTCCCCAATTAAATTTAAATTTAAACCCAACATATTTGCCATGACCTAAACAATCAAACGCACGAAATTCCTATTGTTCCCTTTATGAAGAGTCAACTTAAATACGAAACCCACCACGACTTTGGACTTTCACCACGCGCCAATCAGACCAGCAAAAAGGCAAACTTTTCACATCAACGAAGCCTCGTGCAATCGCCAGTCGTTGTCGTGTAGTGGAGTTGTCGCCGTCGTTGTGCTCCATTGTCACTACGTCTAAAGGAAAAAAAAACTAATACAGACACACACACACACAAGTACACACAGACACACACACACGCACACTAAAACACTTCAACGTATACATGCAACGTATGTGCGCATGAAAAGTAACTAAAAAAAAAAATTACTACATTGAAAATATAACAGAAATATGTGAATATTTGTTCAAATAATTTATAAATTAATAAAAAATAACAGAATAAGAAAATTTTGACAAAAAGTAATGAAAAAAAGTGTTTTAAAAAAAAAGTGAAAATATAAAAAATCGTGTCACATTTTCCAACGAATATAAATATATTTTTCTCTATACATTAAGTGAGGCGATTTGTGTACGCTTCCCCAGGCTATGAAGCAGCATTAAATATTCATAAATCCGCAATACGTAAGGAAAACGTCGCATCAATTGTGCATAACTGTTTTAAAAATTGTAAAACTTAAAATATACAAAAATTGTAATGTTCGAAAATAAGTTTCAAAATAAATACAAAATTATATACAGTTAAAAAATTAACAAATACAAAAAAATATATATGTAATAAAAAATATATATATTTAGAGAAAACATAAAAATAATTTGAAAAAAATGTATAGTGCGAGTTTTAAAAAATAATATTGAATTTTGTCGCATATTAACGTAATATTTGTTTCATTAGTCACCACATGTTTAATGCTCCATTTCGCTGCATTAACTCACCTCAACTCACACTATAAAACATACACACCACAGCGCTTCCCGTACGCGTTAATATTCCCGTTAACTGTGAGTGGTGTTGCTGCGGCGCTCAGTTATTGACATTCTCTCTTAGAACGTACGAGGAAATTTTACCATTTAATGGCGGAAAATTTCCCGCCTCTTAGCAGTAAACTCAACACGTGGTAGATACGCTCTTCAACACTTGAACTTTCTTTTGTTTGGCGCTGCGCTATATTTCAAATTGTAAATAGCTGTAAATCAATATTATAAAAAATATATAATTAAAACCCGCTTCGAAAAATGCACAAATCTTAAACGACATCAATATCCTATACGACAAAAGTAACTACTTAAAATAACTACTTAGATCCCGTTAAACTACCAGTGTCTAGTGCCTCGTCTTAAATAAAGAAAAAAAAAACCTTAATTTATGTAACTAAACCAAAACCCTCGGTAAAATCTAGTGTAAATATATAAAATAATTATTAAAAATATATATATTAAACGTTAAAATTCTATACATTTCTGTATGGACCAAAATTTATCGATAAATATATACATAAATATAAATATACAAACTTACAGCATATAGGTACTAAACTCGCATCGTTTGTTGTATTTTTTTTTTACATTGCGCTCCTCTTTTTTGTATTCACCACAATACAACTATTTCACGACACACTTTTGACACAGTTTTATAGCGCAAAACTTTGCTGAATTCCAAAATAATAAAATAAATATAAAGTAATCATTATAATATACACAAAAAATTAAAATTTCATATATTAACAAAAACTACATAATAAATAGATTAAAATAGATAACACAACGAATGTACACACAACGCTATCCGAGAGAAAAATGCGTAAGTATTAATATATTTTTTACAATATTCAACAATCATTAATTTCAAATTTATTATTTGTAAATTAAAAAGTTTCGATTTTAGATCAGAATATCTTAAAAACTAATAACAATCTAATGATCAATCTTTGAAAAGTACTTTTATAAAGTATAACAATTATATATTTTAACCACACGAATGAAAAATATTTGTTTGAATATGTTTGAATGTAATTATAACGTAATACGAAATCACCATATTAATATTAGGATTAAAATCTAATAACATTATAATTGAATTGTATAATTATTTTGTTCAGATTGAAATATTATTATACGATATTTAAACATAAATTGCATTAATCGCGGATTTACATGAATTTACTATATTAATGTTTCTGTTGAAATATATATTTAATTTATGTATGTTTATATTTCCGCTATTTAACACGTCCAACGTCAATACAAGGTTCTTTGAATTATATGTATTTGATTATTCGTGATTGTTACTGGGTGACAACGAATTTTAAACGATTATTTTGATTTACGACATCACAATTAAATAACAACGCACTCTACTTTTAGCACTCAGCAATCAGTAACACTTTTAGCACTCAGTTACACTCACATTTATACTCTTCATATAGTTCAAAAGTTCTTTTTGGTGGAATAATTTGTTTAAGTACCGCCAATTACTGTTAATACCAAATAGTGGCTGTTTGTGAAATATTCAATTCATCCGTAATTCATTAAACTCAAAATAGGAACAATGGAGATTTCCATCAAAATTATTAAGTATATATAAAAGATGTGTAATAAAAACGAGTTGGGAAAGTTAGATCACATGGGTAAGTTCGGTCACATGGGGCGGATTTTTATAGTCGGTCGGGCCCGACTATGGAATACCCTACACCTTTGGTGGGGAAATTAACCCTCAGAATATTATTCATATATCAGAAATTTACGTATTATATCCCCATAATTTAAAAAATTTATATAAAGTATAAAAAACAAAAAAAAAAAATTTGAAAAATATAATTGGGCGGACCACGCCTATATTTAAAATTTTGAAAGGCTAATATTTCATAGATTTGTTTTTAATAATTTACGGATCAAATTTCCTCTATGAAAACCCGGGAAATAATGAAAAAAAAAAGTGGGTGGATCACGATCATTTTTGGACCACATATTTTTAGGTGAATTCTAACAATATGTTTTAAATTTTATAACTATACCTTGAATACTTTTCGAGTTATTAGTTCCGAAAGAGTTATATAAAAGTGACTTGTATGGGAGGTGGGCGTGTCCGTTGACCGATTTGGCTCATTTTCAAACTCAGTTCCTACTTTTGGTTAAAATATATTGAGACGAAATTTCATCGCATTCTGATCAGTATTTCTCAAGTTATTCTGTATTCGGACAGCAAGACGGACAGACAGACAGACAGACAGACAGACAGACAGACAGACAGACAGACAGACAGACAGACAGACAGACAGACAGACAGATAGATAGACAGACAGACGGACATGGCTAAACGGACTCGGGTAGTGATGCTGATCAAGAATATATATACTTTTCCATACCGGACACGCCTCCTAAGGGGCGTTACAATATATGCACAAAGTTAATATACCCTGTACCTCATAGGTGTAGGGTATAAAAAATAAAAGTTTAAGTTTATAATTTTATAATATAGATACAAACATTTAATTTAACGAAGCTAAAAAATGAATATTGTGTAAAGAAGTTATTAGCACTAAATATACTTTTTTTACATTAAAATTAAATTTAAACATAAATATGTTTATATGTAAACAACATGTTTTTCATATTCAAACATATACATGTTTGCAAGAACGCCGATAATTATTCATTCTGAACATAAATATGTTTGAACAAAAACAAAAATATGTTTGGCTGTTATTATAATAATGTTTGGCAATGAAATAATATTTTTGTTTGCTTAAAGCTCCAAAGATATATGTAATGCCTGCAAAATTATGTTTAGGTGAGCCCTTTGTTTTTGCAGTGTGCAGGTCACAATCGACTGATTGTGTTCATTTTCATAACAGATAGCATAGGTAGGGGAGACCGGGACTAAATCGACACCGGGCTAAAGTCTACTTTTGCTTTAAAACGCGAATGACATGTCAGATCAACTTCAAATTGATATCGTACACGTAACATTAGGTCCCCCTATTACAAAAGAAAAGAATACCACTTTGTGCTTCAACTTCAGTTTTCATGTAATAAAATTAGTTTTTTCACTCCAAAAGTTAGATATTTATTATGAGTGCCTTAATAAACGCAATTCATAACAATTATGGATGCGTTTATTATATGAAATAATGCGATTAGTATATACGAAGAATAGTTCATAAATATAATGATTTTTTTCATATATATTATGAACAGTGTCACAATTAACGGCGTTCATTCCATTTATGAACAATTATTTTTTCTGTGTAGAAAAAAGGAAAAAAAAAATTTTTTTGAATGTTTTTTTAGAATGCTGTTTTTTGCTATCAAAAAGTGTGAATTCATTTTTGAAGTTTCCCACTTTACCCCAGGATTTGCAAGAGTTCCAAAATTAAGCTGTTTTGAAAAATCGCTCAAAAATCCTTTAAAAGGCATACAAATGGTATTCTGTTGATGTAAAAAGTTAAATCATGAACGATTCTATGGAATCGTGGAAAATTCCCTCAAATCCCATTAAAATTGATCAATAGGACAATTATTGATTTAATAGTATACAAAAAATAAAAATGTTCATATTAACTCCAAGGCAATGTCATCGTATTTTCTAGTATTTAATGATAATTGCCGATTAAAATAATAATTTATCCGATTGAATATTTTTAATAGTAAAAAACTATTATTTATATAGTATTTTTTTCTAGATGTACTTTTTTTTATAACAGATATGCCTTCTTCTGTATCCCAGCAGGAAAGGGCCTCATTGACGACAAGGTCATCAATGATGAATCAAGGACATTAGGAAATTTGTCATAAATAAAAATTTCATAAATGACATTGCATTAAAGACGTCATACACCATATGTCATTAATACATATATCAATGACATTGTGAAAATCTGACGTCATACACCATATGTCATATATACATATATCAATGACATTGTGAAAATCTGTCATTGATAAAATGTTATTGATGACGTTATTGATGAAAATTAACATTCACGTCACATGCCTTTAAATGTATGCAGCATTTCCGTTGTGAAATGCAACGTGAAATGCATACAACATACGTCTAGGGGCAGCATTTACGCGTAAAACTGAAAATTTGCGTACGATGTCACCTTGCCATATAATTCATAGGCACAAATTGAGGGACCTTTGGACATTTGTATGAAAATGTCATCAATGTTTTGCCGGGCGAAAATGCTATCGGTAATCGATGTTTCTGACCTGCCATAGGGGAATCATTGATGAATCATTGGTGACATTTCCTGCTGGAATGTTAACTCTTAGTGTTGTTATAACCTACACTAATAGTTATTTGTTCGACTCAGTTCATATTTACAATTTGGTGATATTTCAAACTATTTTATCGATCCGGTGTTCCCGCTGTTTATAAAAATAGCGGCAGAACGAACTTGCTTAAATATTGATCTATTATATTAAATTTTAATAAGTTCTGTTTAGCGATTACAAAAAACACGGAATTCTTGTATGCCCTATCAGTATTAAAAAATCACTATTGAGTACTAAGCATTTCAGTACTAGAAAGTGTCATTTGTTCTAATAAATGATTACAGAGGTATGAAAATAATAACTTTACGCTCGAAAGTTATAAATACTATACATATAGTTTAAATGTTTTTAGTTTATTTATCTTTAATTGGATTTCTACAAAGACCCTGCGCCTACACCTACGCCACTGTATGTCACACGAGTGCCTACCAGAAGGTTAAAATTACGCAGATTAACTTTTTTCAAAACTGATATTGCACTTGAACTTTGTCAGTGAAAAGCTAACATCATTCCTATAAAGTTTGCTAATTAATTATTGCACCAGTTTTACAGGAAAATGTGTTCATGCATAAAGTGTTAATGCAGAAGTAGTGCAATTATCATTGAAATGTGCCATGGAAATTAGAGTGATAAACAGATGATTTCTGTAATTTTATGAAACTACGACGTTATGATAATACGCAAAAAAAATAACGTTTTTCTAATGCGACATAATCCGGAATTTCCATGAAAATACACTACAGCAATCAACAAAAAAAAACGTATAACCAAATCAAAAACACCAGCACAAAAAAATGTATCATAAACTATAGCAAAAACACATATAAATATTAAAAACAAAAAACAGAAGCAAAAAAAAAAAACAAAAACAAGAGCAAAAACTAATAAAAAGAGAATGCCAATTATGCTAAAAAGAATGACAAAAGTAAAGTGAAAAAAAAGCATTATCAAAGCAAATTTGAATATACAAAATCAAAAGCATAAACACAAAAAAAAACAAATACACAATAAGAAGCAAAAACAAAACATAACCACACAGTAAAAAATAATCGGTGTGTATACAGCAACCGATATTAATTGCATGCATTAATCAGAACAGCAATAATACTCAGCAATATAATGAAAACATTTGCTATTCGTACTTAAATCAGCAATATAATGTTTGCTAATTTAAATGCTGAAACAAAAGACTATTACACTACCTGTGCGCTTTTTTCGAGCTAAAAGTTCGGATAAAAAGTAAAAAAAAAATAATCTTTCAAATCCTTTTGTTTTTTTCGTTTTAATCCATATGTTATTATAAAGCTTTAAAAAAATAGTGCGAAATTATTGTGTTTTGCCTTAGCTTACATATATTTAAACTGGGTTTCTGGGTTCCTATTTTTTTTGCTACGCCACTGCATGTGACAGAAGGTTAAAATTACGCAGACTAACTTTTTGAAAATTGATATTGCACTTGAACCCTGTCAGTGGAAAGTTAACATCATTCCAAAAAAGTTTGTTTATTAATTATTGCATTAGTTAACAGAAAAATGTGCTCATGCATAAAGTCTTAATGCAGACGTAGTGCAATTATCATTCAAATGTTCCACGAAAGTATGAGAGATAAAAAAATAATTTCTGAAATTTTATGAAACTACGACGTTATGATAAAACGCAATAAAGAATGGTTTTATTTTAATACGACACCATGAAAATACATAACAACAATCAACAAAAAATCTATAATCTAATACAAAAAAAAAAATTTCATACACAATAGCAAAAGCACATCAAAAAAACAAAAACATGGTAAAAAAAATAAAAAGAGAATGGCAGTTATGCATAAAAGAAAGGCAAACGCAAATATATAAGGAAAATAACGAAAAAAAGGAAAATACATATACAAAATCAAAATCTAAAAAATAAATACAGAAGGAAAACAAGATCATAATAATAAGCAATAGCAAATACAAAAAATAAAAGTAAAAACAGAAGCCGCCGAAAGCAAAAACAAAAGCAAAAAGAAATTATAAAACAAAAACACATATAGAAGTACAAAATCAGTTGCGAAAATACTAAGGTAAAACAAAAAAATAAAATAAATAAAAGCAAACAAAAACAACAAAAAAGCAAACAAACACAAAAGAAAATCAATACATTAAAAGAAAAGCATACGAAAATAAAAAAGGTAGCAATAATAGATAAAAACCAATGTTTAATACTTGCTAATATCAGTGAATTATCGATTATTACTCTCTTGCAAAGCGATTTTAGAACAGTAAAATGTGAAAAATAGCAACATTAGTTTAAAACACAAATGAAGTCGAACTACCACTGAAAAACTTACACTAAAATAACAAACATATATTTTTACACTCGGAGAAGAAAATGTCACATTATGTACCTGGTACCTGGGCTAATGTGGGATACTTTTTGGTTTTCTTACAAAAAAAAAGTACATTCCTTAGATTGGTTCATGATCTATAATTTTGCATTAACAGAATACCATTTAGCTGTATTTTAATTGATTTTTGAGCGACTTTTCAAAACAGCTCAATTTGGGCTAATGTGGGAAACTACAAAATTTTTACCTAAATCCTATTTTAGTCTTTCATTTTCATGTTTTTTTTTATTTTTAGAATTGCTTATTTAACGACGAATAGCAAATGTTTTTATTAAATTAGTAAATTTCATTATTGGATTGATTAATAAATGCAATTAATATTGGTTGCTATATTTACGTGGATTATTTTTATCTGTGTAACAGGATTCGTTTGGCAGTCACAATCAGTCAAGTGAACATTTTTTTGAAAATAGTCAAAATTAAAACATTTTCCAGCAGATCAATTATATTCGGAATTGTTTGGGACAATAAACAAAGTTCGAATTAATAATTTATTATAATTTTTATGTGAGAAATAAAAATACGTGAATGGTTCAGTAGAGACCGTTTGTTGTACCTGGCGACTAAACAAAAAATTGATAAATGGACTTCGGATTCGTGTTTTTCGTAACAACATTACATCATAGAACATGCTATTTTATCTTGCTGATTAAAGGGTTAAGGAGCATTTGACAATGTCCAAAAATTGCAATTTCCCACATTACCACATGTCTCAATGTACCCCAGACTCCCCTACTTAATTGATTTTATTTTTCATGTTTTAATCGTTTTTTCATGTTAATTTACAAGTTTTCTAATGAATTTTGTAGTATTTCATACATTTAGAATTATAAATGAAATTCATCTTATGGCAATGGACTCAAGAATTAAGACAGACATGCTAAATTATTGGAAATGGAAGCAAACATGAAATGTGGTGTACTCTTTCGTAATGAGTTTGAAAACAATAGATGGAAATAAATCCAAACTACTTCGTCGTAATACGCGGTAGAGAACAATGGAACACTTGCAGTAACGCAAAGTGAAATAAATACAAAAGTCCTTTTTAAAATAATTTAATGCATTTTATTTTAAATTAAAATGAACAAGACTTTTTTTTATTACAAAATATTTTAAATCCAAATTTAATTTATCGTCGTTGTGGAACTAAAAGTCACCAACTACATTTTTAAAATTTCAATTGTCCATTTACAAAAATCTTTATATATCTTTCAATTTTCAGTTGGTATTTCAACTTTTAAAATGTATTATCAAATCAAATTTAAGATTTTCATAAACATATATTTGGTGACTTTTAGTTCTACAATAGAATTATATTTAAAGTCTTTTACATTTTTCTATATTAAGAGTATTGTATACTCTAATGAATTTAATTATCTGGAAAGTTCTGGAACAACAATAAATAAAGATCGAATTAAAATTTGAATGCGATTTAGATTGAATGTCGAAACTGGCCATTTCCTGTATTTTTTTTTATAAATTACTTTTATAGTTTTTACATTACTGCGAATCAAGGTAAAGTTTTACCTATAATTAATGTAGGCACCTAACCAAAGGTTATAACATAGTCGTTTTATTTATTTTGAATTTATTGTCGCCCCTATACAATTGGCAACACATGCACTTGGCAGACATTTACTGACTGAAATTTATTAACACTTTTAGTGCTTGCTATGCTTTGTGTGTGTCATTCACCCTAAAGCAATGACACTTCAGCACAAAGTGCAATGTACGATCGAATGCTTTTGATTGGCAAAGTGCAGAAATATTTTTTTTTTGCATTTTTTTTATTTCTCTCCACACGGTTTACTGCCTTTTGGCTAAAGTGTCATAGAAACAACACATATGTACCTATCACAGTAGAGTTAGCGGAGGACAGATATAGTTTACCGATAAAAATTTAAAATGGTCAACAAATTGCTTAAATAATCTAATAAAAAAAAAATATTAATTAACGAAACAAATATAAAACATCTTTTTCTATACAACGGTTTCTATGCAAAGCTTTAACCACACCGCACAATGGGTCAGAAGGCACTTTTTCTTCTCATAACTTGCACTTGTGAACAAATTGGCGGACTCGGAAAAGAAGGAGTGTAACTTTTCACTAATGAAAGTTCAATTATATTATATGCAGAAAAAATCGTAAATATAGCCAAAAAGGTACATCAACACAATTAAATATTTGCTAAAACTGCCCGACTAAATTATTAATTGTATTAGCGTACACATTAATCATATTAGCAATCGCATTTGCTGGCAACACAGATGTGTATTCGCTTACCGCGTTGATGTTATAGCAATGCGTGGTCGCTATAGCAGTGCGTGGTGTGTGTGCGCAATAGACATCTGCACAAATGGTTTTGAAGTTTTCTCTGCAAATATGCACTACTGCACTCTACAGTTTTGAATTCATTTCACAAATGACAATCGACAGTATTATAGTGAAGTCTCTTTGAGCGACTTCACTTCACTTCAGTATTTGTTTCATTGGTGTCAAGCTCTGTCAAAACATCAAGCCATTCAAAACATTCAATGTTTTGAAAAACACAACAAACGACAACACTGTCGCCGAACATGCAACGAATACAGTAGGTGCAGCAAGTGAGCGCAACGAGTGAGAAGACGAACATTGAAAACGACAACAAATCTGACGCTCGTTCGACGGCAGTAATGTTGTTATTGGTATTTATGTGTTAGTAAAAAATACAACAAACAATATTTAAAAAAAAACCAGTTGGGAAGGTTAGATCACATGGGAAATTTTAAAGTAGGTGTAATTATGATAGTTCGGATTATCAAAATTATAGTCGGTCTAAGCCGACTATAAATACCCTACACATATGTGTGGTTACCATTCAAAGTGATATATAGGTCACCAGGGTATACGAATCCTGAAAATAACTACAAACATTCAGTCGCTGAAGAATTTCCATTCATTTGATACCCATATTTACAAATGGGTAGGTGTACCGAATTTCGATTTCTTTTTTGGTGAACCACAAGTCTTTTCGCCGGAAAACATTATTATCATGTATTTGAGCATGATGTGAATATATATTTGACCAAAAAAGTTCACCTAAGCACGTATACAGTAAAATTGATCTGTATATGTAAATTTTATATGAGGTATTTGAACATAAGTGGTCGGATCATAGGTCACAATGGACCGATCTCGCCAATTTTTTCGCACATACAGCGTAGGTATATTAGTAATCTAAGTTATAAGTTTCATTTATCTAGCTCTTCAATTTTAAAAGTCTTAGGGATTTCAACAGACAGACAGACAGACAGACAGACAGACAGACAGACAGACAGACAGACAGACAGACGGACAGACAGACGGACAGACAGACGGACAGACGGACATCGCTAAATCGACTCAGGAGGTCATGCTGATCAAGAATATATATACTTTTCCATACCGGAGATGCTTCCTTCTGGGTGTTACAAACGGCGTACCAAACTGAATATACCCTTTCACTCTTAGTGTAGGGTATAAAAATTGTTAAAAAAAATGTTGTACGACGAAAACAACGCTTTGGTCGAAAAGCAATATATCCAAAAAAAAATTAATTAAATAATGAAAAAATTAAATAATGAAAAAAATGTTTTTCGATAAATAAAAAATTTTTTGTGATTTTCTTATACCTCTTTTTTCTATATTTCAATATTAATGAAAATTCCTACTCTATTCCTTACTCTAGTACGAATGATAAAAAAAAAATAAAAATACACTAATGTATTCATGCAGTTCATTTCAGTATTTGAATGTTTATTGCACATCATCATAGACCTCTTCACTTAAGTTTTGTTTTGCTTATGTTTTGTTTTGACAGTACTTGGTTCTTTGTTGTTCTGAGCATGACATTTATTTGATTTTCAAGCATAGAGTTGATGTTTTGAAACGAAGTGAATGTCTTGAAGTGGGTTTCAAATGGACTTGTGCAGATGTCTAGTGCGCAAACTCACTTACAGCGCTGGTGAATTTGGTGGAATTCGTGAAATTGGTGGGATTCGCTTTGAATTAGAATTTTTAGTTGGCACGCATTTCAGTTCACATTTGGTTCATGTCACCAGAAACACTTATAGAGTTTGATCCTATTTTAATGGTGATGATGATGGCAATAGTTGCATATCTAATTATAAATGAATTATAAGTCATCAGAAAAGTATATTTGTTACATACTTGCACAAGAATTTATAATATTTTTTTTTGATAAACTAAAAAAAGATTTATAAATATACTATGAATATAAAAAAATACTTTTCGAAAGTCGACCATACCAATTAAATAATTTGCTACTTAAACAAAATTATTTATAGGTATATTTTTGGACGCAAATAACATTTTTAGCGAATGAAAATGACCAATAAATGGTTATTTACTCCATGCTTGTGTCTTGCGATATTATGAAAATGGGTGGAATCGGAAAAAGCATTAGTATATATGTTTGTATAAGTGGCTCGTTTTGTATATGAAAAAATAATAAAAGTGTTTTTGACTCATATTTATCTGTAAGTTTTTTTCTTTAAAGAGATGAACAATACCTTACACGTTTCTGTGATTTCAGAAAGTGCCACATTTCATATATTAAAAATCAAATTTATTGGAAAAATTTTTATATGTTTATTTGTAGCAATCTGTGATTTTTGTATTTAATGAGATAAATGAATGAATTATTTAGTTAGATATTGATTGTATCTTACTATGTTCCAAAATGGGAGGAATCGTACTAGAGGAAGTAAAACCTTTTATATATTAAAATCCAGTGCAGTATCCTGGAATTCATATGAACTATATACTCTTATTTGACAATTATGATTGCATTATAAGTTTTAGTATTCAAAATATGCACCTATGCCTTTCCAAAATAGTACGGCGAAAGTGCTATCGATCAACATTGGTCCTGCCCAGGTATGAGTACACGAGTACACAAAAAAAATAATTACTTGGCGTACAGTTGTTTCAACGAATATTCATTTGCATCTACCAAATGTAGTTTGCCTTCACTGAAAATCAGTTGTGGCAAACGATAGAATAGAGCGTAACTCACTCTTCGTTGAAGCAACTGCAACATTGATTGGGGTAAGAAACTTTTTCCTTATCCATTTACAATTTTTTTATTTTCCTTCGCAACTTATGAATTCCAAATGGAAAATTTCTGAAATTTAAATGGATATTAAAATGGAAAATTCCGAATTTTGAATGAACATTTCTGAAATTCAAATGGAAATTTATGAATTTCAATTGTGAATTTCTGAATTGCATATCGAAACTTCTGAATTTCATATGGAAATTTCTGAATTTCATATGGAAATTTCTGAATTTCAAATGGACATTTTGTGAATTTCAAATGTAAATTTCTGAATTTTAATTGATGTCTTCTGAATTTCAATTGATGTCTTATGATTTTCAAATGGAAATTCTCCAATTTCAATTGATGTCTTTTGAATTTCAAATGGAAATTCTGAATTTAAATAGATGTCTTCTGAATTTAAATTTCTGAATTTCTATTGATGTTTTTTGAATTCCAAAAGTAATTTCTGAATTTCAATTGATGTTTTTATACCCTACACTAAGAGTGAAAGGGTATATTCAGTTTGGTACGCCGTATGGAAAAGTATATATATTCTTGATCAGCATGACCTCCTGAGTCGATTTAGCGATGTCCGTCTGTCCGTCTGTCTGTCTGTCCGTCTGTCTGTCCGTCTGTCTGTCTGTCTGTTGAAATCCCTAAGACTTTTAAAATTGAAGAGCTAGATAAATGAAACTTATAACTTAGATTACTAATATACCTACGCTGTATTGGCGAGATCGGTCCATGGTGACCTATGATCCGACCACTTATGTTCAAATACCTCATATAAAATGTACATATAAAGATCAATTTTTATGTATACGTGCTTAGGTAAACTTTTTTGGTCAAATATATATTGACATCATGCTCAAATACATGATAATAATGTTTTCCGGCGAAAAGACTTGTGGTTCACAAAAAAAAAAATCGAAATTCGGTACACCTACCCATTTGTAAATATGGGTATCAAATGAATGGAAATTCTTCAGCGATTGAATGTTTGTAGTTATTTTCAGGATTCGTATACCCTGGTGACCTATATATCACTTTGAATGGTAACCACACATATGTGTAGGGTATTTATAGTCGGCTTAGACCGACTATAATTTTGATAATCCTAACTATCATAATTACACCTACTTTAAAATTTCCCATGTGATCTAACCTTCCCAACTGGTTTGATTTCCAAAAGTAATTTCTGAATTTCAATTGATGTTTTTTGAATTCCAAAAGTAATTTCTGAATTTAAATTGATGTCTTTTTAATCTGAAATGGGAATTCTAAATTTAAATTGATGTCTTTTGAATTTCCAATGGAAATTCTCAACCTCAGTTGAGGTATTTTTAATTTCAAATGTAAATTTCTGAATTTTAATTGATTCTTTTGAATTTCAAATGGAAATTTCTGAATTTTAATTGATGTTTTTCCATTGATGTGTTCTGAATTTTAAATAGAATTTCTGAATTTCAATTGATGCCTTTTGAATTACATTTGTAAATGGTTTAGACAGATTTGTATTAAATAAATCTGTCCCTCTGTGAGTTAATCACCAATTTATCCTGAAATTGTTATACAATATTATAATTTAAATGAATTTTTCAAAGGGTCAAAAATTAAATTATTAAATTAAATCGCAATAAAAATATGAATGCAATTATAGAATTGCGAAAAAATTTCTCTCTTGCATTTATGTATCCGTCGAATGATATTTTCATGTTCCGTTAGTTTTTCAATTTAAAACCTATCTCTCATTTCTTAATTAAATTCTTCAATTAGAAAATGTCGGTGAGTATTCGGAGTGACATTTCAGAAATCCGCAAATGCGGAGCATACGGATAATTTTAAGATACGCATTTTTTCTATCCGCATTTTTCTATACTTTAACCGAATGAACAGGTTTCAGTTATCAAATTTAAACAAATCATTCAAAAATGTATGCTCCAATTCTTTCGAAATTTATTTCCGAAAAACTAAAAATGTCGCAAAATATCATCAAAGAATAATCCACTGAAATATTACAAAAAATTTTATATTGGAATAAATAAATCGAATAATTTATTTATGTAAATTAGTTGCCAGAAATACAGAAAATCTATTACAATATCATTCTAACCAGAATTTACTTCTGTTGTTGGTAGAAAAGAAAATATTTAACTGAAATTTTGTTCTCAAAACTAGGTAATTTACCAGTTATCAAACATATATCTAAATCGAATTTATCAATTTTACTTTAACTTAGTACTTAAATATTTATATATCTACTTTGACATATTTTAAATACTTTTATCTAATTACAAAAACCATATATCGGCCATTCCACGTTAAGCCGCACACTTTTAGGGTTTACTATTTTTAATATTGTTGAAACTTTGCACTCATATTCTGTGTCCAAAAAGACATTTTAATTTTTGGTATTCTACCATTTCAGTACCATTTTATTTTAACCCTAAAAATTCTTACTTTTTTTTTGGGATCATTTTTAGCCCAATAAGTGTAATTTTTTAATGAATACATATATTTAATTAATCCATCCGACACTGAATACACTATTATTTAATAAAAATTAATAGACAAGTGCTAATTATCATAAATTTTGAACAAAAATAATTTTCCGCCAAAACAACTTTTCACAAAGACAATTCTTTCTCAGACTGTGCCTCCCAGTAGAATTCTTCCCAGTAGAATATTTCACCGATCAATACTTCCCCGTAGAATATTTCGCCGTAGAATTCTTAGCAGTAGAAACCTTCTCTATGAATTGTTCCCCATAGAACGCTTTCCCGTAGACATTTTCGCAGCAGAATTATTCCTGTAGAATTCTTCCCGGTGGAATTCTTTCCCGTAGTATTATTCCCCGTAGAGTTTTTCCCAGTGGAGTTTTTCCTAGTAGAAGTTTTAGTGTGGTGAATTTTAGTGTGGTGAGTTTTAGTGTGGTGAGTTTTAGTGTGGTGAGTTTTAGTGTGGTGAGTTTTAGTGTGGTGAATTTTAGTGTGGTGTGTTTTAGTGTGATTAATTTTAGTGTAGTGAATTTTGGTGTGGTGAGTTTCATTTAAAAAAAAAATTATTAGACAAAAACAACAATGTTCGAAAAATTTCGAAAAAAAAAAATTGTTAAAAAAATTTTTGGACGACAAAAACAATGCAATGGTCGAAATCACCATTTCCTAAAAAAAAAATAGCCAAAAACGATGTCGTAAAGAAAAATTTGTGTTTGTTTTTTCTTATTTTTTTTTGTTTGCTTTTGTTTTTGTATTTTTGCTTTTGTTTTGTGCCTTTGCTTTTGTGTGTTTGCTTTTATTTTTTTTTTGTATTTGATTTTTTTGTTTCATGTTTGTTTCTGCTGTAAGTACCAAGTTATATCGTTTTGAAAGTTTAGGCTGTATCGGAGGTGCCACGGCCCTTTATCCAATCCCGCCCATATATAGCCTATCAATCCTTCAAGTCCATACCTCATATGTGGTTAAAATTTCAAGACAATCAGATCAGCCGTTTCGACGAAGAAGCGGAACAAACAAACAAATTTTTTTTTTAGCGACATATCGTAAGGCTCCCAATTTCTCGATATCTGTACAATTTCTTCACCAGAAAAAATACTATATAAATAATAGTTTTTTTACTATTAAAAAGAGTCAATAGGATAAATGATTATTTTAATCGGAAAATATCATTAAATACTAGCAAATACCATGACATTGCCATTGGGTTTATATGAAAAGATTTATTTTATATTTATATATACTATTAAATCAATTATAGTCCTATTGACCAATTTTAATGGGATATGAGGGAATTTTTTTCTGAGTGGTAAATAGGTAAATTTGAATGAAATGAATCATTATTTGTTTTAATATAACTGTGAATTCTATATAAAATGTTATTTTTTCTATGAATTTCACACAGTTTTCTTTTAGACTTTAATAATTTTTGGACTGTAATAAATTACTAAACTAACTGATAGAGCCATAAATGTGTAAACTGTGTGTTCGTGGAAAACTGTTTATTCGTATATTTTCGGTTGTCTAATGAATTCCTGTTTGAGTTGGAATGGTTGCAATATAGTTTTGCACAAACTGCGAATGATATGTGTGTGGTAACAACTTCAAGGAAATTTCTCTATAATATTTACAACTTGCACAAGCAACATGAGGTTCTTTCACAATTCATTCCTGTTAAATACAGAAAGACTGTCCAACATTGGAAAATTTGTAGCAACACACAATAAAATAACATCCTGCAAAATGATTTTCGATGAAAGACAGAACAGATTACACATGTTCAATGCAATGTATGATAACAATTTGAAATTCTGTAATTCTTGTGAAAAACAACTTTATTATAAAATCGAAGAACAATAATCGGATTCATACATATAAACGCGTAAAACTCGTAATTTATGAAATTAAAGCAATGAGATAAATATAATCGAAAAAATTCAATTAAAATCAAAATTTCATGTAAATTCTCTCTTCTATGTGATTCGTACGCTGTTATATCTGAATTAGCTGATTATGATTGTGTGATATTATCATTGAGAACCATAGTACGGTTGTGTGGAATTATAATATAATCACTGACGATCATAATCTGGATATAGTCACTGATGATAATTTTAAGGTACACAATATTGTCACTGAGGATCATATTAGACAAATTGTATGATTGCTTACAACCATAATTCCAATCATAGTAATATGCCCTTCAAATATGATCACCACAACCATGTTTTCACTCTGCAATCACATATTCCATAGATATTAATGCTTTTGCAGCAAACCTATTAATATTTTCTAAATAAACAAAAAGTGTCGAATATTTGACTTGAGTATTTGACCATGTGAAATGGAGTTAAGAGTTGCAGTACAATTTTTCGATTGCAGTAAAATTTCAAATTTCCACCACAATAATTTTTTAATAAAATTTAACCATAATTATACATTTCTAAATAAATTATTAATATAATTTTCCCTCCCACCATTTGCATTTCATTTAAAATTTTATGTTCTCTAAGAAGTGCATAGACTGTAATAATCCCTAACCATGTGCTTCATTTAAAAAAAATGTTAACTATTTTTTGCTCTCGGGTTTTCCTGTGAATTAATTACAATGAATTTCTATTTAGTCAGGACAATGTATATGTTCCACTTGCGAATGGTGTGTGTGGTAACAATAAAAGCTGCAGGTATACAACATGATCATATTTCGAATAACCTGAATAATTAGAACAAATACATTGTCCTGGGAACTAGTTCGACTAGATAGAAATTCATTATACATAATTCAAATGAAAAATTATAGTTTACAGTGTAAATAACAGTTTTTTTAATTGTAGTCCTGTTTTCAATGATATTTTATTATGGTTTCCTACACGACAGTTTCAACATTTATTGCTCCGAGAGCAATTAATTTATTAATTATGGTATATGCAACTCTTAGGAAACCTAACATTTTAAAAAAAAATGCAAAATGGTGGTTAGTAAATTATTTTAATAACTTATTTAGAAATGCATTCATTTAAAAAAAAAATATAATAATTCATTTTATTAAAATTAATTAAGGTGGAAATTTGAATTTTTCGAGAAATTGTACTGCTACATAGAAAAAAATAATGAAAGAATATATAACAATTGATAATAATTAAAAACAAATTTCCAATTAATGTTATGAATGTATTTACTAATTAATTAATTGAATTTACACATTTTTTAATTAAAAATATTAATAGAAATATATTTAATATAATATCATTCAAATTAAATTATTAATTGTATTTACAACTTTTATTTGTTGCTTTTGAGATATTAATTTTCTTAAAATGCAACTCTGCTGTTTTCTCTTTTCTTTTCTTGTGGATTTCATTTTGTTTTGTGCGTCGTTCTGTTCGTCTATACATTATTTTTTCTTTCAAAGAAACGACTGCGTATCGTTTTTCCTTTAAACAAGGAAAATAAAGCGGTTAATATTGTTGATGCTGTTGAAATTAATATAGTTCACCGCTGAACATTTCTTAGAAATGACTCAAAAAAACTATTTAAAGTTTTTTTTTTATTCAACTACTTAATTTTGTAAGCAACTGCATAACATTAATAATTTAAATATTTTTGTTTCATAATTAAGTTTCATTTTAAACCCAATTTTAGATTTTGACAAAAAAAATATTTTCAACCAAAAATAATATCACGGTAAAACAAACTTTAATTCGTTCTACAATATATTTAATTACTTACTATTAAATAAATTTCTATCTAATTAAATTTTTAATTAATATTACTAAATAATTAATTAAAGGCTAATTAATTCTCAATAATAAATTTAATAAATACAACAACTTTAATATCAATATTACAAATAAAAGTTATTGAATTTTTTCAAATCAACAACTTCATATTATTACAAATATTGAATTCAATAAATAATTATTCAAGATGATCTTCAGTCCCCCATATTATAATTTCACACAACCGTACTATGGGCCTCAGTAATCACATAACTATCACATAACTAATTTTTCCCTGACTGTATTAGATATAAAGGAAGCATATCCGGTATGGAAGAGTATATATATTCTTGATCAGCATGAGCTCCTGAGTTGTTTTTCATCTGTCTGTATTTCATCTGTATTTCATCTGCCTGTTCATCTGTCTGTATTTTGAAATCCCTACAACTCAAATAATTGAATAGTTAGATCTATGAAATCAATGAATTTAAATTACTTATATATCTGCGCTGTCACAGTCAGAAAATTGGCATGATCGGTCAATTGTGATCTGTGAATATCTCAAATAAAATTTACATCTACAAATCAATATAACTTTATACGGGCTTAAGTGAACTTTTTTTGGTGCAATATATATTGACATTATGTTCAAATATCAAAAAAATACTGTTTTCCCGCGAACGGACTTGTGGTTCAAAAAAAAATATTTAAATTCGGTGCACCTACCCAATTGTAATAAATAATAATAATAGTTTGGCACTACAGTCCTATAAGAACTTAGGCCGAGCGCTCTCGCCATTTTTAGCTGTGCTTGTTGTATTTGTACTCAAAGTGCTGGGACCTACACTTTATTGCCGAATCCGAACGGCGGGTGAGAGCTTTTCATAGGCAATGTTTTACTCTCGTAGGTTTGCCATTTACTGCCGAGAGGTAGCGTGGTATAGAATAATGTTTCTATGAAAAAGATGTTGTTTTGTTAGCGCCAGTCCAGGCTTGAACCGTGGACCTTTACGATGCAGTTCAACGCACTAACCACTGAGCTACCGCGGCTACATATGGGTATCAAATAAAAGAAAATTCTTCAGAGATTGCAAGTTTGTTGTTATTTTCAATATTTTGATTTTAATTTGTATTAAATTATATGCATTTTGATTTCTTTATATAAGATGTTTGGTTCATCGATGTCAATAATTCCTGGGGTAATTCTATAACTCAAAAAAATAAGAAATATAATTAAAAAAAAAAAATGTCACCCTGTTTAAGATACAGAGTGCTTAAGAAAGCGATATTACTGACATAACCTAGTCAAGAAAATTTGGTTATAAAGTATAATGTGTTGATAAATAAATATTTTATATATTAGACAATAAAATTGCCTTTCCAATGGTATATCATATGTTTGAACCCTAAGATGTCTTCCTTTTATAAAATGTGCGTAAATTTGAAATTTACAAATATAAAATTATAAATTTTGACTATGTCATGGATTTTCTCAAAATTTCGTTGGTACCTAATTTTTAAAATACTATTGAATTAATTAGAAAACTTTTGATTTAAAAACAAAAAACTATTAATACATGAACCATAAGATCAATGGTCGTACCATAAAGTACTTAATGGTACATTTTCTTCTGAGTGTATAAACCACCAAATCACAAGACCCGCCACTGTTTAATTATTTTTGCTTACCAGGTTAAAATCTTTGTGAATAGCGGCAAAATACTGAGAATGAACTAGTATATCATTATAAATTTAAAAATGGGATGATCCGTAAAAAAATTTTGAGAAAATCAATGAAAAAAAATCAAAATTTGTAATTTTATTCTTGTAAATTTCAACTTTATGTACATATTCAAATAGTTAGAAGTCATATTATTCGAAGATGTGATATACCATTGAAAATGTAATTTAATTATCTAAAAAATGAGTGAAAATTTGATATTCCTTTTTGAACCGTTTATACTTTATAACCTTGATTAGGTTATGTCAGTAATATACATTTCTTAAACTTGACATCGATGAACAAAATACACTGTACATGTTTTTAAATATTAGAAACCTAAAACCTTAATTCTTTTAATAACAAATTGTTGTTGTTGTAGAGAACACTAAAATAAAAACCCAACTGAACTTGATTTATAAATTAAAAACTAATTTATGTAAAAGCTTAGTAAAACAGTTCTTTTTAATAACTTTTGCAACAATATGTTCTACAAATTTCAATTATATAAGTGGAATTTATATGCTTGAAACTGATTTTTTAGAAATTAATAAAAATAATTCCGTTGAAAATCAAATCTAAAACTATTTACAAAAAATATATTTTAATTTAAAAATAAAATCTATTAAACATTGTTTTAGAAACATAAAAAACAACTTATCGACTGAGTCCCAGAATATATTGCTCTTGTTTGCTCTTATTTTGCATTTTTCAATGCAATCATTCTCTTTTTAAAAAAGCTTATACAAAGCTTTCTACTACACACTCTCTCTCTCTTGCGCTCTTTCATGCACTTCATGGCCATATAATGGGCTTACTCATATTTACGAATATATATAAAAATATATATATATTACTCGCCTCTCAATTGGATGCTTTTGTTTAAGGCAAAGGATATGAGGTCGATATCCTTTTAATTTTTGCATTTTCTATGCTCTCCAATCAGTCACCACATTTCAACCTCTTTTCCGAAGCCAACGGTGCAGTTAACGGCGCATTGAAGGCAACGCATGTTGCGGATGGAAATTTTGATGGTCAGTCAGTCGTTATTCTTCGACGTTGACATGCAGTGTGCATGAGCTCATTTTATGTTATATCAAAAAAAAAAAAAATTAAAAAGTGAATAAAGTGAAGTTGTTTTAAAAAAACATTTAAATAATAAATAATTAGTTGAAAGTAAAGAAAAAAGGTAATATATAAATTGAAATTTTTATAAACGTTTTAAATTTTTAAAATATGAAGGGGATTCATATAACACGCGTAAATTTCAATTCTCGTAAAAAAATAAATTTACGCGTAATTTGATTTGAACGCACTTTGTTTTGACTTCGCGTAATCTTGGGTTTAAAACTTTTCAATTTATTTTAATTTTTAATTAAATCAAATTGCACAACTCAATTTCATAAATTTCATTGCTACATAAATCGCTTTATTGACAACTAACGAAAAGATAGAGCAAAATGTTTATGAAAATATATTACCGTTATTTACACATAAAAATCGACAAATAAATTTATGGGTAGCACATAAAATATGCTCAAACAAATTTTGTGTAAATTTCTACGATTTACGAAGTTTTCACTATTTACGAGATTTACGCTGTTGATATGAATCCCCTTATTATGAAAATTAAATTACAATGTATCAGTGCAGGGCAATTTTTACTTCAAATTAAAATAAAAACTAACGAATAAATTATTTTTATTCTTCTTTCCAAATAAAGAATATATTGTTTTATTTGCTTATGGAGAATAAAAAGCACGATTTGTTTATTTGTCATTTGTTAAGTTTTTTATGCAAAAATATTATAAAATTATGCGAATACTAAGAGCGCAACCAGTTATCATTAACCAGTTATCATTATCAATAAGTAAAATAATTTTGAAGAAATTCGCATAACGAAAAGGAATTCTGTGGTTTAATTAAGCAGTAGTTACAAATTGGAGTGATTTTTTTTTATTTTCACAATAAATTGTTTTTCCACAAAACAGAAATTAATTATAAATATTTCTGTGTAACCTGTGTAACTGTGTAAATAATTATATAGCAATTCGTTCAGATGAATTCGGAAACCCATTAATATTTAGAGCGTAGTACAATTCTTAAAATTTTGTGATTGTGTTTTTTAATATATATTATATATTTTTTTTGTAATACAATAATAACGTAATTTTACTATTTGCAGCAACAAACAACATCAACAAGTATATATTGAAAAATATAACAACGTCCTGCTAATATGCGGTAATGCAAAAAGTAGTAAAAACCACGATAAAAGCAACGACATGGAAAATGAAACAGATAATAGTAGCAACTAAAATTTGCTTTCAAAAATACTTTACAAAAATAAATAGCGCAAAATATAAATAAAAAAAAAAGTAGTCTCTGCTGTGCCATTAAATTGCAGAACCAAACACTATAAAAAATTCCACAGCAGGCAAACGACGAAAAGTTTTAAAATTTATAAGAAATTTATTCAGAACAAAATTCGAATGCAACGAATGGCAAAATTGTAAGAACGTAGCAGACATATACAAAAAAACAGCAGCAGTTTAAGCAAAAAGCAGACATAATAGTAGTGAAAAAAGTAGTAGAAAAGTAGTAGAAAAAAAATTACAAAAATATGAAATATATATATATATATATTGTACATACTAAATACAATATATAACAACAACAAAAAAAATAGTAGCTAAGTGTGCAACAAGTAGTAGTTTTTAACGGCAAGCAAAGCATTGGCCTGTGATCCAGAGATGGCGCTACTAAAAGCAAACTTAAAATGCCATATTAAATAGAAAAGCTTTAAAAGGTAACGAATAAAAATTAAAAAATAAATAACATAGCTCAAAACAAAATATATTAAAAAAAAACAATACAAAAACCGAAAAAGCCAAAAACTGACTGCAACGAAAATTACTAAATAATAAAAAACAACTTTAAAAAAAAAACATATATATTTAATAAAATTTATAAAAGTTGTAAAATTAAAAACGAACCAAAATTTTAAATGTCAACAACTCAGATATACTAATTTAATAGTTGAACCGCAAGTGACAGCTAGACCGACAAATAGTCAGGCAGAAAAGCAACAACAGTCCGACACTTAGTCTGTCACACGCACACGAAGCCAACAGCAATCAAGAAACTCACAAAATGGACGAAATGCCAGACTTGTCACACTTGACGCCGCACGAACGAATGCAGATCGAAAATGTGCTCATGCGACAGAAGCAGGAGGAGGAGAAGCAGAACGAGATCATGCGGTAAGTCATGAACAAAAAAAATGAAAATACATGTTATTCATTTAATCCTTTTATTTGCTACTTTTTTACAACTTTATTTTTTACTTAGTAAGTTTTATTTTTAATTAAAATACCAAGTATTACCAGTATTTTTTGATTGGTTAAGCTGTTCCTTTTCTACTACCTATATAAAAGTACTAAAAATAAATAAAAGTTCAGTTGCAAAAATATTTGGTAAATTATTAAAAACGAGTGGGGAAAGTTAAGTCGGGACTTAAAGTCGGTCGGGCCAGACTATGGAATACCCTACACCTAAATTTTAAAGTTCCTTATTATGCTGAATACCCTTAACCTTACAATATTATTCACAATTACGCCTTATATCCCTTTCATCAGAAATCCCTTTCATCACAAAAATGTATAAAAAACAAAACTAATCAAAAAAAAAAATGCTCATTGTTATACTCAGAATCATTTTTTCGGAAAACTATATTGGAACAAAATTTCATCGGATTCTCAAGTTACCGCTTAGGCGAACAGACAGATGGACGGACAGATGACAGAAAGATAAACAGATAGAAAGGCGCACGGACAGTTATGGCTAAACGGACTCGAGTAATAATGCAGATCTAGAATATATATATATATATATATATATATATATATATATATATATATATATATATATATATATATATATATATATATATATATATACTATTCCATACCAAACACACTTCCTAAGGGGCGTTAGAATATCCGTAGGGTATACAAAATGTAGGCTGTTCTGAATCTTGATTTTGATTTTTTGTTGGTTTTTCCTAAATATCATTTTCATTGTTTATATTCTTTTGTTTTTTGATATTTTCTTATTTTATTTTTGTTTCATATTTTTTTTGTTGTTGTTGATTTTGCTCATATTGTTTTTAATTTTATTTTTATCTTTTGTTTTCGTTTGTTTTGGGTTTTTCTTTTATTTTTTTTTATTTTTAGTCTTTTGTGTTTTTTCGATTATGTTTTGCTATTGTTTTTACAATTCTTTTGATTTAGTTTTTGTATTCCTTGTTTCTTTATTATTTTCTGTTTCTACATTTGTTTATGATTTTGTTTTTAAGACTTTCGTTTTGTTTTACTTGTTTTTGTGTTTTTCTTTTGGTTTTGTGTTTTTGATTTTGATTTTGCTTTTTTTATTGGAAATGTATGAAATATGTTTTTAAATTATCCATCAATTAGATTCCGACAATTATTTTTTTTACCAATTTTAGTATATAAAAAAAAAAAATTCTAATAAGTTTTTTTACTACCTACTATTTTGGCTGGTTGCTAATATTAGTTACTAAAAAAATATTTTTTTTTTTGTTGGGTTTGAAATATTGAACCCCTGAAAATAGGTCATAATGTAATTTAAATTTGTCAGCATTGGCAAATTGGGCCATAATGTTTTTATGGATTATAATACAGGACAGTTCAAATTTAGTACGAATATATTAGACATCGACACAAATGTATTTCAAACACACTTGAAGACATTAATTTTATTTCAAGACATTTACTGTCGCCGGCTCTATGCTTGAAATTCAAATGAATGTGTTGCCCACAACAACAAAGCAAAAGTAGTGTCAAAACAAAACAAAACATAAACAAGACGTAGATGTAGTAAAGTGGTCTATAATGATGTTCAATAAAAATTCAAATACTGAAATGAGCTGTTTATGACACTGGGTATATAGTGCATTTTAAATTTTCTATCATTCTTACTCTTAGGAATTCTCATTAATATTGAAATATCGAAAAAAAAAAAAACAAAAGGTATAGGAAAATCATATAATATTTTATATTAAGGTTTAAATTTATCATTATTTAATTTTTTCACAATTTTTTTTTGATATATAGCTTTTCGAATAAAGCGTTGTTTTTATCGTACAATTATTTAAAATTTTGTTTTTTTAAATAATGTTTGTTGTAATTTTTATAAACTCATAAATACCGACAACTACATTACTGCCGTCGAACGCCAAGCGGCAGATTTCTCATTCGTTACTCGTTGTGCTCCCTCCATGCAGTCACTGTACTTATTGTATTTTCAGTGAAAGTAGTGTCATTTGGTTTTGTTTTTCAAGGCATTGAATGTCTTGACACTACTTGAGACTAATGAAACAAGTAGTGTCAAAATACAACAAATAATGAAACAAATATTGAGAGACTTCGCTATAATACTGTAGACTGTCATTGCAAAATGCACTAAATACTGTCGAACGTGGTAGCGAATATTTAGCAGAGGAAATTTAAAATACATTTGTCCATAAAATAATATTATTAAAAATACAGTAATTAACCCTTAAAAGCCTGACTTTTTTTTTTTGAGCTGGTAAAAATTTATGTTATAGAACTCGCGATTCTGGACAACGTTTGTTCAACGACTTTGCTCATAGGTGTTACTTACTTGAACCAGATCAAAAATTCCTCATTGGTTCCTAGCGGAACCACTGGGCACTCGGACTTCAAAATTGAAAAAGTTCATTTTGTACTTTAGAATTTTTAAAGGAAAAGTCAAGAAATTTTATTACGAAAATCGTGGAAAATGATAAAAAAGCATAAAAGTATGAATACTAATGGTTTGCTTTGATGAAAAAGTTCTTTTTTTATGGATTCACTCCAGCCATTGTTGATGTCATATTCACACCATTTTATTCCAAGCACTAATTCTGTTCGAAAATCAGAAATTCTGTAGTTTGTAAAAAAACAAACTTTAAAAAAACATTAAAAAACGTTTCTATAGAATTTCACATATGCTCAATTTGAAGTACTTTTTCCTTACGCTCGATTTATCCACAACAATTAAGTAAATCCAATGGTTTAAAAAAGTGTCAAATCAAATATTTTATTTTAATGGTACTAGTGAACATAAAATTTCCTATGATTGAAATTTTATACACGTTATGGAAAATTATTTCTTTTCAGAGTTTACTTTGATGACAGTATCGCTGTTCGGACTTGGTTATTCCGCGAAAAAAGCCTCAAGTCGTTGTACAATTTTACCTTCAAAGAATTTATAAAGACGATGGCGATGTACATTAATAATACTGTTTTAATTCCAAAATAAATAAAATACATTTGATTCATTTTATTTTAATTCAATAAAAATTACTCCGCAAATTCTAATGGAGTGCCTTTTCCAAATAATCCTCAACTATCTTCCTATTTGTAAGATGTTTAATTGATGGTTGCTATACGTAATCGTAAATTTGAAAGATGCTTGCTAGCAATAGTTTTCGTTTTAGTTATCGTATTTGTCGGATATTTGAGAGATGATTGTCTCAAAGACGATCTAAATAATTTGTAAATAACTTGATACTTAGTGCTGTGATATTTCTGGTAATCATCTTTGTTTCCTTAATGTATGTTAACACTGTAGAAAAATTTGTAGGAAGACTAAAAGCAGTTTAGAAATATATTTTCCAAAGATTTTAAACAGTCAAAAGCATTCTCTTTTTAGCTCATTGCCAAAATATGTCGGAAATTTGCCTTTAAAATGCAAAAAAAAATATGATAAGCTTTATCATAGTTGCACGCATTTTGAATATTCTTTTTACAGTTTGATTTAAGATTTTTTGTACTTTTTCTATTTTCTGCCACTTTTATATAATTATTTTTACATTTAAATTTTGCATTCAAATTTCATTTATTTGTCACTTTCATCCATCATTTATGTTCTGTTTTTTTTAAATTTTTTTAAAAAATGTTAATAATTTTTTTTTTTTTGGCATTCTAGACGGAAGCAGGATGAAGTCGTCACACTGGAAATGCAAATACGTCAGCGATCGGAGCAGCAGAAAAAGGCCGGCGTCGAGCTCGATGCCACATGTCACATTTGCCTTAAGACCAAATTTGCCGATGGCGTTGGCCACATCTGTCACTACTGCAACATCAGATGCTGTGCGCGCTGCGGCGGCAAAGTGACGCTGCGCAGCAACAAGGTGAGTAGAGTACAATGTGTGAGTTGAAACAAATCTATACTGCTTACTTGGGATCAACTCTAAAATACTGACTTGAGCTGAAGCAGCAGCATCGATATGGTTTAAAGACAGTGAAGAACCCATGCCAGTTGGACACTTTGATAAGATTTTATTTGGCTTTTTACACCGTAGAACAAAATTCAATTGTTGGCTGCATACATGAGAAAATCCTAAATATTTTTAAAGTACACTAAAAATTACAATACACGTGTTTCACAGTTTTTATAGATCAATTCGTTAAAGTGTTTTATTTTCATTCGAATAACAAGTGCATTTGAAATTTTTGTTCGAACATTTAAAAAGAGTTGGATTTACTTTACATAGCTGAGACATCACTGAGTATGAATATGAAAATGTTTGCCCGATATTAATTCGCTTACAGATTTTATTTGTATTTCATAAATTTGAATTGATTTTTAAAATATCTCACATTTCAAATGGGAATAAAAACTTTAAATGAATTGATATTAGAAAACCGTTTTCATATCCATAATCAGAGAGATCGAAGCTACAAAATATATTCCACAAAAAAAAAAAAAAATCATTTTGAAAATATGATATGCAATTGAAATGTAGGTAAATAAAAACCGTAAACAAATTGATCTAAAAAAACTGGGTACTCACAAATTCCTAGAATTATCCCTAGTTTCACGAACTTTGCATGTGTGCAAAATTGTGTCGGACGGTGTTTAATGTGGGCTTCTGATATAATAACACGACACAGAGGGGAAAAAAAGTTCTAAAATCCAGAAGGAATCAAGAAGTATACGGAGTGATATACAGCTACACCGAAAAATCCTTAATTTCAAGAAAAGGATTTACTTAGTTGTCAAAAAAGTAACTAAGTAAAATTATTCTTCAATTCAGTTATTAATTTTTTAGATATCAAAAAAGTAACTAAGTAGAATTATTCTTGAATTCTGTTATTAATTTCTTAGGTATCAAAACTGTTGTTGTTTTCGTCCCAAAATTATATGAACACGTGTTCTTTCGGTCTTGCTTTGTCGCTATTATGTTTTGTTTTGCATTCAAATAAAATTTGTATTCAAATAACAATTGAAACAAAATTTTATTCATTAGTTTTTCAATCGTTTTTCAAAAAAAACATTTTCAATCATTTATTTGTTATTTGAAATTTCAAGCAAATTTATTCAAATAAATTATTTGTGAAAAAAAATTTATTCTAAATCAAAAAAATCAGTATTTTATTGATATTAGTCAAATTCTACTATTTTTCTTTCTAACCGAATTCTTTTAATTTTATTTCCCTCCGTGTACTCAATACGATTTTTGCCATCGACTTTCCATACAACAATTCTATGTAATTCGCTGGTGCTGATTTTGACTGCATACTCAGTTTTTCATTGCAATTTAAATTTTAGACACTTATAGACCACTTTTTAAAAAATAAAATACATCCAAAAACAACTAATTTTCCTAAATACTAGAAATCAAGGATCGAAACCTAAACGAATAAAGGTTTCGAGTTCGGTTTCGGTTTTCTTCCTCGTTTCGAATTTGGTTACGGTTTCTGTTTTAACTTTTTAAACGAAACGGTTTCGTTATACCGGTTTCAAGTCACGGTTTCAGTTTCGATTTCGGTTTTAATATTATTGTTATTTGTAGCTATGCGGACGAGAAAATTTAAAATCTCACTCGATATCATTTTTAAAATCGAAAAAGAAATTTACTCTGATAGTTAAAACGAAATTCTGACAACGAGAATTGATTAATCAGCATTTTGATTAATCAGTTAATCATTAAATCGGAAATTTTATTAATCAAGAAATTTGATTAATCGATTAATCGCACAGCCTTAGTAATATATTTACTTTTTATGTGAAAAATGTACAATAGATTAATCAATTAATCAGCATTTTGAATATTCAATTAATCAGGATTCTGATTAATCAATATTTTGATTAATTGATTAATCCCAACATCCTTATATATTACATAAATAAAGGCATATTTTTTATATGAATATCTCAGTTTTCGTTGCTACCCTGTATAAAACTCATAATAGACAGACGGCCTGACACACACATTGCATGTGTATGTATTTTAGTACGACAAGAAAAACTTCTTGTACAACAACACTCACGAGTTGTGTTTGTTGCACAAAACAATTTCCCGCGAAAAATCGATCACTTGTTTTGTTTGATTCGCATTTTTTGTTGTTGTGTTATCAAAACAAGCAGAAGATATGTGTAACTAAAAAAAAGCAATAGAACCCAAATGTAGGTACACTGTTAAAATGTTTATACCTATATTTTTTATAAATTAAAACATAGTACTACGCAACTTAAGAAAACTTCATTATTTTGTTATTTAAAAAAAAAACCTAAAGAAGAACAAAAAAAGCATACAAATGTATTGGTTAATTTCAGTGCAAGTACTTGTTTCAGAGACAAGGAACGACACTAGCGTAGCATGTTTTTGGTAGTTGTGATCGAAAAAACTAACAACACACATGCATAGTCGCACTCCGAACGACACTTGCGTATCGAAGAAAGAAGAAACAAATAGCGTTATCTATTTTATTCTTGGAGTTGCGTGTGTTTTTTAGTCGATTTACCGTGATCACAGACCAAAGTCCGTCGTTCTGGGAAATATTATTTTTCAAAAATCAACATGTATGCTCAACATATTTTTATGAACAAAGAAGTTATTTCGGGACTCCTAATTTAAATGAAATTTGTATTTAAATAAAATATTTTTTGTCGTTTCTCATAATTTTTTAAAAAACCGTTTTAAAACCGGTATAACACCGAAACCGTTTATCGATATTGGATATCGGTTTATTTCTGATTATCATATAACGACATGTTTAGCATGTCTCTCCATACAGACCTTTAGACATATCACAAAACTGGTCTTTAAGATCCTGTCCTTAGTGGGTACTTATGATACCGGTCACGTGATAGTAGTTTTAAAGCTTAAAATACACGTAATCGTACAAAAAAATTAGTGATATTTATTCAAGTAATATTTCGTAAAATATACGAAAGAACTTTCGTAAATTTATGATAAAATTACGAATATTAATTGTTTATTTTACGAAACTATTCGTAGATTTTATCTACGAAAACCATTCGTACATAATACGAAAATTCGTAATTTATTGAGTATTTGTGTACCTTTTTACGAATATATTCGTACATTTTACTAAAGTATTCGTTCTTTTGACGATAGCATTCGATGACGTGAAACGTATTACGAATGTTTCGTAAAATTATGATGTTTTTACACTCTTGACAAAAACAGAACTCACTCAGAACACATTTTAAAACTGTTTTCATTATATAACTATCTGCTTATGACCGCGATACTAATTAAAATAAAATGCACGAATGTTTCGTAAAATTCTACATATATTTTCAAAATTTACGAAAATTTAGTAATTTATTCGTAAAATATTTTATTCTTTCGTAAAAAAATTGTAATAGAATATAATTTAACGAAAGTTTCGTAATTTAAACGAAATATTTGTAATTTTATTGTTGTTTTAATTTTACGTATATAGTTTCGTAATATATACGAATCGTTCGTTAAAAAGTAATTTGGAAAAAAATAGAAATTACAAATATTTCGTTTATTATACGAATAATTAGTGTATTTTACGAAATTAATAATTTCGAAAAAATATTTCGTAAAATGTCCTAGAAATTATTTTGAGTGTAATTTGGTATTAAAACTGTCCGTGGTACGTCCCTGTAAACGATGTACACTGGTTCTCCTCGTATGTGCAACATGTTTATTTCCAATAATTGACGTATCAGTATTTTTTTTCTCTGCTTCTATTGTAATATTCAAACAATATCCTGGAATTCATATTTTACACACAATTCAAGTTGTGGTTTGTTGTTGTGGTTTTTCTATTGTGGCTACCAAATAAATGCACAATCGATCAATTATTTCACAATGAGCTTAAGTTAGATAATTGAAACATTCATTAATTCTCAATGCATTGTCAAGGATGCCACGATGCCACGATGCGCTGCTATTGTGTTTTTATAATACGAGAGTAAAATGAGTTTGATAATTTCTAAAATGTTAATGTTCACGCCTATTACTATGTTCAATTCAGTTCAACAATCTTTACAGAATAGCATATTATAAGAGATCAGGGGTCGGCAAGTAATTTCAAGTGGGGTCCGGATATTGTAGAAAATTTTTTTCGAGGTCCACAGAAAAAAAAAAATCTTCAATATGATGAATTTATTCATAAATATTATGAATTTTTTTCACCAACTACCAGATTCATCATGTTGATACCACCGTTTATTATCTATATATATAAAACTCTTGGTCCGTCTGTCTGTCTGTTTGTTTGTTTGTTCCAGCATCACGTCTAAACCGCTGAACCGATTTAACTGAAATTTTGTAACATATACTATGGAGTCCGGAGGGTGTCATAGGCTATATATGGTGGTGGTACCTCCCATACAACATAAACATTCCAAACAACATAACTCAGCACATAAGTACACAAGCTAAAAAGATGAAACAAAAAAACTCAAATACAAAAAAATATATATAAAAGCAACCTCACCACATTAATACTCACCACAATGAAACTTCCCGCACTAAAATTCACCACACTAAAATTCACCACACTAAAATTCCCTACACTAAAACTCAGCACAATAAAATTCATCACACTGAAACTCACCACAATAAAATTCACCACACTAAAACTCACCACACTAAAACTCACTACACTGAAACTCACCACTTTAAAACTCACCACACTAAAATTTCTACTGTGAAAAATTCTACGGGGAAGAATTCTAAGGGAAAGAATTCTACCGGGAACATTTCTACCGGGATGAGTTCTACGGGAAGATTTCTACCGGGAAGAATTCTACCGGGATGAGTTCAACGGAAAGATTTCTACTGGGAAGAATTCTACGGCAAAGCGTTCTATGGGGAAGAATTTTACATGGAAGATTTCTACTGGGAAGAAATCTAGGGCTTTAGGGATTAATAATATCGCTCCATATCCTTGCATTCACAAAATCTTGGCACGAGTCGTGCACGGGTCCAGCTAGTATTATATATAGATATATTAATATATTAATTAATTCATTCATTATATATAAGAACAAAATATTCAATACAATGAATTTGAAATGTCATATTGATGAATTTGTTCATAATATTTTTTCAAAAAAAAAAAAAAAATATTATAAAATAATTCGAAAAAAATGTGTTGTAATAATTTTATTTTAAAATAACAGTAAACAAATTTTAAAAAAATTATCCGAAAAAAAAAATTTGGGACATAAAAAAATTGTGCCAAAAAAAAATTGCGAAAACAAAAACTTTCCAAAAAAAAAATGTTTACAAAAAAAAAATTTTTTTTTTTAAATTATTTTCAAAAAAAAAGTGTTCAACATTTTTTTTTTCAAAAATTTTCATAAAAAAATTGTGCCAAAAAAAAATTGCGAAAACAAAAACTTTCCAAAAAAAAAATGTTTACAAAAAAAAAAAAATTTCGAAAATTTTTTTTTTTTTTTAAATTATTTTCAAAAAATAAGTGTTCAAAATTTTTTTTTTCAAAAATATATTTTTTATATATATAACTTTTTATTAATAAAAAAGTAGTAATTATAATAAATATATTATAAAACATTTTACTAATTTATGCATGTCGTGCAAGCATTATATAAGAAATAAGACACAAGAACTACTTGAGAAGTGGAAGTACGGCAAAAAATGAATGAAAAAAAAATATTTTGATAGAAATTTGGTTTAACGAACAGCATTCTTCAATATGATGAACATATCTGTTGTATTTTATATTTTGGTTCATTAATATATTGAAACGTATTTTTCACATACAGTTCATCATATTGAAGAACACTTTTTCGACATTTACCAGGCGTTCTTCATATTTATGATCGCATTCATAACATTGATGTCGTTAGTCATTAATATTATGAATGGTTCTTCAATACAATGAATCATGGTTTGAAGAACGGAATTCATCAATATGATGTATATTTTTTTTCTGTGCATGCTTTATAAATTAAATTGAATAATTTGCATCATGAAAATCGTGATATTAAGATTTTTTTTTTTTAATTTCTATCTTTAAACCGCCATAACTTTTACGCCCCTTGCAATAAGCAATTCACACGAATGCAATTTACAGGCATTAATATCATAGTACTTTGGTACACAGCGAAATTAATGTGCCATTAAAAAAAATAATTCTTTTTGTACCCCAAATTCTAATTACTGAATCTCCAAGTTTCAACTTTTCAAAAATGGGGCATTCCATTGTGACGGCCGTTACATTCGTACGATTTAAAAAGTTCTCATTTGATAAATAAAAAAGGATAGATATATTTTTAAGATGCAGAGGATAGATCTTATGGTCGTCTACGCATGTAAAAAAAACGTTTGCAACATATCCTATATCTTCCTACAAATTTAAAGTTATACAGAAAAAAAATTCTTCAATATGATGAATTTATTCATAAATATTATGAATTTTTTCACCAACAATCACATTCATCATATTGATACCACCGTTCGTTAAATGACATATTAATGAATGTATTCATTATATATATGAATAAAATATTCAATACAATGAACTTGAATTGTCATATTGATGAATTTGTTCATATTATTTTTTCAAAATTTTTTTTTTTTTTTTTTTATAAAATAATTGGAAGTGTTGTAAAAATTTTATTTAAAAAATAAAAGACAAAAAATTTAAAAAAGAAGAAAAAAAAAATTCGGACAAAAAACATTGTTCCGAAAAAAATTGTTCGAAAACTAATTCTTTTAAATAACTACTCTGTCTCTTTTTCGGATTTCGATGTGATTTGTGATTTTTATGGTTTTTTTTTTGTAAGGTTTGGAATTTCCCTTTTTTTATCTTTGCTTATTGAATATTTTGGAATATTTACTACTTTTTCTATGGTTAAAAAATAATATAATTGATTATTGATGCATATATTAACAAATATATAATTTTCCAGTTTTTTTGTTTTACTACGATTTTTACTTGTGACGGGCGTTACAATATTTTGGATGGATATAGAAACCATCTGGACTATCTATGAGACCAAAGACTATAATAAATGAAAGGATACGACAAAAATCTTTACTTTTACAAAGTTTCCTAGTTATAGGTTTGCAAAATCGTTCGCAAAATAACTTTTAATATATTTTTTTTGTGTGACGTGCGTTACAACTCAAAAAAGGAGAACTGTTTGGTTAATTGTCAGTACTTTGAACTACTTATCACCAATGCAATGTGTGGAATACTTTCGCAAATAAATTACCTTTCAAATTGTACTATTCATTTTTCTTTCGGATTTAAAACTACGATACTACACTGTTTCATATATTGCCTCAATCAAAAAAAACACATTTTCCATGCATTTTGGTAAATTCAGATCACAGAATATGAAATTTGAAGTATTTCTTATCCTAAAAACCATTAAATGGAATCAATAGGTTTAACTTTAATATATCACATCTTGGTAACGTTTTCTGTGGAATGCCCTAATGTATAAGGTAAAACAAAAAATAAAATTCAAACAAACGTTTATATATATTAGTTACAAGGTGTGAATACTTGTCTTTTGCAACACGTATAAAAAGATTTGTTAGATTATGTTTGAATGTAATTATAACACAATTTAAAATCACCATATATGAATTAGAAGTAAAATCTAATCTAATTTTCAGATTGAAATAAACATAAATTGCTTTAATCGCGGATTTACATAATTTTACTATATTAATGTTTCTGTAGAAACATATTTTTCTCATCAGATTTAATATATATATGTATGTTTGATATTTCCGCTATTTAACACCCCCAACGTCAACAAAGGGTTCCTTGAATTATATGTATTTGGTTATTCGTGATTGTTACAACGAATTTGAAAATAATAGCATTATTTTGATTTATGTATGTTTGGCATTACGATATCACAATTAAATAACAACGCCGCCTACTTTTAGCACTCAGTAACACACACGTTAATACTTTTCATATAGTTCAAAAGTTCTTTTTGTTGGAAGAATTTGTTTAAGTACCGCCAATTACTGTAAATACCAGATAGTGGCTGTTTGCGAAATATCCAAGTCATCCGTTATTCACTGAACTCAATTATTCAGTATAAATAAAAGATGTGTAATAAAAAAAAAGTTTAAGTTGATAATCTATATATATAAAACTCTTAGTCCGTATGTCAGTCTGTCGGTCTGTCTGTCTGTCTGTCTGTCTGTCTGTCTGTCTGTCTGTCTGTCTGTCTGTCTGTCTGTCTGTCTGTCTGTTTGTTCCAGCATCACGTCTAAACCGCTGAACCGATTTAACTGAAATTTTGCCACATTGGCGGGATTGGACAAAGGCGCGTGGTACCTCCCATACAACATAAACTTTCAAAACGACATAACTCAGCACATACACAATCTAAAAAGATGAAACAAAAAACTATAATTCACCACACTAAAACTCACCACACTAAAACTCACCACACTAAAACTCACCACACTAAAACTCACTACAATAAAACTCACCACGCTAAAACTCACCACACTAAAAATTTACAGTACTGAAACTCACCACACTAAAACTCACCACACTAAAACTCAACACAATAAAGCTCACCAAGCTAAAACTCACCACACTAAAAATTCATCACATTAAAACTCACCACACTAAAACTCACCATACTAAAAACCCACCACTTCGAAACTCACCACACTAAAACTCACCACACTAAAATTCACCACACTAAAACTCACCACACTGAAACTCACTACACTAAAAATTCACCACACTAAAACTCACCACACTAAAACTCATCACACCAAAACTCACCACACTAAAACACACCACACTAAAACTCACCACATTAAAATTCACTAAACTAAAAATTCAACACTCTAAAACTCACCACATAAAAACTAACTACACTAAAACTTCTACTGAAAAAAACTCTACGGGGAAGAATTCTACCGGGAAGAATTTTACCGGGAAGAATACTACGATAAAGCGTTCTATGGGGAATAATTTTACGACGAAGATTTCTACTGGGATGAATTCTACGGCGAAATATTCTACTGTCTGAATTGTCTTTGAGAAAAGTTGTTTTGGCGGAGAATTATTATTTGGTTACTACATTTATAAAACCAATAAAAACTTCCACAGCGAAGCACGGGCCCCTGATATAAAAATTAAAAAAATGTTTTTTATATTAATAAAATCGCTTTATATCTATGAATTCACAAAATCTTGGCACGAGTCGTGCACGGGTCCAGCTAGTTATATAGTATAAATAAAAAAAAATAATTTATAGAGGGAAAAAACGAATATTGTGTAAAAAAATTATTAGCACTAAATTTACTTTTTTTACATTAAAGTTAAATGTAAATATAAATATGTTTACATGTTTTTCACATTCAAAAATATATATTTTTGCAAGAACGCCGATAATTATTCATTCTGAACATAAATATGTTTAAACGAAAACAAAAATATGTTTGGTTGTTATTATAATAATGTTTGGCAATGAAATAATACTTTTGTTTGTATAAAGTTCCAAAGATATATGTAATGCCTGCAAAATTATGTTTGGGAGAGCCCTTTTTTGCAGCGTGTATATATTAGTTACTAGGGTCTTTTGCCATCAAATATTTTTAAAAGCTAAACAAATAAGTATAGTTTTTTGCCTACATGAAAATGGTCAATTTCTTTTTATCATATTAAAGTGAAAAATATTCAAAAACGTTGTGAGACGCTGCGACTTGAAAATATATATTAAAAACAAAATGTACTAACTTTCAGGCTTTAAAAAAAAAAAATTGATAATTTTTTAGGCAAGAATGTAGGTATGCATAGACCTCATATTTTCCACTGGGTAAATTCAATTTATTTAATCCTCTTTAAATTGGCTGTCGTCAGGCAGTGAAGTAACATTGTACGAAGATTTGAAAATGAGAAAAAAGTTGATTTTCTGTTGCATATTTTTCCTCAGGTCTTTCAGGTATTCGGGGAATCTGCATTAAAGAATGCATTAAAGTGAAAAATATTGAAAAACCTTGTGAGACGCTGCGGCTTGAAAATATATATTAAAAACAAAATGTACTAAGTTTCAGGCTTTAAAAAAAAAAAAATTTGATAATTTTTTAGGCAAGAATGTAGGTATGCATAGACCTCATATTTTCCACTGGGTAAATTCAATTTATTTAATCCTCTTTAAATTGGCTGTCGTCAGGCAGTGAAGTAACATTGTACGAAGATTTGAAAATGAGAAAAAAGTTGATTTTCTGTTGCATATTTTTCCTCAGGTCTTTCAGGTATTCGGGGAATCTGCATTAAAGAATGCACAAAATTTGATACTCTGCATTACGCATCTCATAATTTTCCTTGAACGTTATCCTTGGGCATTATTTATGCTTTTGACATTTTATTTTTTTCAAATAAATTAATACATTATTCAAATTTCGCAGAAATGTTATTTTAAATACATCTTAATTTAGCCTATAACAAAAACATTCAAAAACAAATCAAGCTTTAATACTAAAATGTATTAATATTAAATGTATTAAAAATGATTAGGGTGTCCCTTATTTGACACTTTTTTCGATTTTGAGTTTTATCACCCCCTAGGATTGTTCATTAGGGACAAAAAATAAGATACGCAAAATGTTTTTGAATTTGAACAACGGGAACACGTGCCGCAATTACAATGAAACTTGTACTAGAAGGTGTATTTGAACTAGGAGTCGAAATTTAAAATATTTCAAAACAATATCTCGAGTATGCAATCATGTTTGAGTAAAAAATTATATGTAATCGCATTTTCGATATTTCAATAATTTTCCGAGTTATCGATTGTTTTATACAGCAATAAACACACATAAACCAAAAAAATATTTTTAGTATGCCATCCTTTAAAAAGCTTAATTAGTTTCTATTGAATTGGTGTACAAACTTTGTGCCAATATTTTGTTTTTATATTTTAAAAAAATATCGTTGGATTTATAAAGGTTTACTGCTGTATAAAACAATCGATAACACGGAAAATTATCGAAATATGGAAAATCCGATTACATATAAAGACTGGTAATGTATATTTTCATTGCTTTAGGGTTTTATTGATATTTAATAAAATTATTAATAACGTATTTCGAATCAGCAGTTTTAATGTAGTGAGTTTTGGTGTGGTGAAGTTTAGTATGGTTAGTTTTGGTGTGGTGATTTTTAGTGTGGTGAGTTTTAGTGTGGTAAGTTTTAGTGTTGTGAGTTTTAGTGTTGTGAGTTTTGAAAATGTACATATTAGGGGGGTGCCACGTCCAGTCCACCAATATCATCAAGATACAAGCGTATACACCGCCCAGACCCAACATATGTACACATTGTGTCAAAATGTTATTCAATTCGGTTCGGTCGTTTTGACGTCTATTCGGAACATACATACATACAAACATTCACAAATATATAGTAGATTGTTGCAAAATTAATAAAAAAATATTCGACAGAAACAACAATGTTCGAAAAATTTTGAAAAAAAGAAATTTTGTTAAAAACAAAAAAAAAATTGTCGACAATAAGAACGCAATGGTTGAAATCACCCTTTTACAAAAAATAAAAAAAATGATTCGACAAAAACAACAATGTTCGAAAAAGTTCGAAAAAAATGTTGGTCAACGAAAAGAACGCAATGGTCGAAATCACCATTTAAAAATAAAATGATTCGACAAAATCAACAATGTTCGAAAAATTTCGAAAAAAAATTGTTAAAACAAAATCTTTGAGGACAAAAAAACACGTAATGTTCGAAATCACTATTTTAAAAAAATGATTCGACAAAAACAACAATGTTCGAAAAAAAAATGTTTTGTTAAAATAAATATTGAACGGCAATAAAAAAACAATAGTCGTAAAGACCATTTGAAAAAAATATTGACAAAAACAACAATGTTCGAAACATTTCGAAAAAAAAATTGGTTAAAAATATTTTTTTGGACGACAAAAAAAATCATTATTTTTCAATAAAAAAATATTCGCCAAAAAAATTGTCGAACAATTAGTTTTTGTATTTGCTTCTGTTTTTCCTTAGCTTGGCTTTTAGTTTTATGTTATTGCTTTTGTTTTACGCTTTTGATTTTGTGTTTTTGCTTTTAAATATTTTTTTCGTATTTGAGTTTTTAGTGAAAGTGCCGAGTTATATGGTTTGGAATACCGCCCATATATAGCCTATCATTCCTTCCAGACCTCACCGAATCTGTGTTAAAAATTTCAAGAAAATCGGATCAGCCATTTAGACGGAGATTCGGAACAAACTAACAAACGAATAGATTTATTATATTAATAGGGTGATATTAATTAAGACATGGAGCATTCTCTTCAGAACAGTGTAATTACTATAAACAATAGGTTTTCTTATCTGTTGACACAATGATTCAATTCTTAGAAATTTTTGATTGTATTTTATATCACGAAAATGGAAATCTAATGGTCAGTTGAGCTCCACAAATAGGTATTATTAGTTCTGAAAATTGATGCGCATCAACAAAAGGTAGAAATGGGGCAGATGGGAATTTGTTGCTGAAAATCAATAATTTATGTATAAAATTAAAACAGTAATGAACATTTTTGAAGTTGAACAAAAAAAGAAACCTTCTACTATGTTTTCGATTATTTTCTCTCAATATATTTATGAGACATTTTTGTATATCTACAATTTTGTATTTAAAATTGACCTAAAAAATTGTGTGTTTTTTTATACACTTAGTTCATTTGTAATGCTGTGTCACAAAATGCCAAGATTTCTTGGCGTCGAATGTCTACAAAATAAATTTATTATAATGCTCTATATTTTTGGCAAAATTATACCATATTATATTATTTTATTACTTTTTTCCTGGTATAATGTTTTGGTTTTTTTTTTTGCAGGTCATTTGGGTTTGTATTTTGTGTCGCAAAAAGCAAGAGCTGCTTTCGAAAACCGGACAATGGATAAACAAAACCGGGCAACCGCAGGATGGTTTCATAAGACGAATCGAACCCGATGGCAGTAGTGTAAGTGATTTATCAAGGATATGAATAAAATACTACGTACGTTGATAGTTTTGTTTCTAACTTAAACGCCATCGCAGTGAAAAATTAAATACACCGAAATATCAGAAAAGTTTTTTTTTAATATAAAACATCATTATTCAATTTACGGCAAAACCAAATTTATTTGTTTTTACTACATTGATACATATGTTTTCGGCATTTCTACTGAAATCGTATTTCAAATACATTGAGTAGTAATATCTAAACAATTAAATACAAATTTTAATAATTTGACAAAACTAAATTATTTCAAAACTAGTAATTAATTTAGTAAATTTTACTGTATTTACACTAGTTGAATATTAAAACTTATGATAGCTTTAGTTTTTCAGACTATCACGTAATAAGCACTATAAATATCACAAATACATTTGAAAGCTATTTCCATTCATTTTATTTCCAGACATTTCAAGACATTCATTTTATTTCAAGACATGTACTATTGCAGACTCTATGCTAGAAAATCAAATGAATGTGTTGCTCAGTTAAAAACAAAGCACAAGTAGTGTCAAAACAAAACACAAACATAACGTAGTTATAGTGTCTGTGCTATAAAAAGTTTTTGTTGAATTCAATGTTCGTCTTCTCACTCGATACCTAATACGCTCACTCACTGTACTTGTTGCATTTACTGTATTTTGTTATAGTAGTGTCATTTGATTTTGTTTTTCAAAATATTGAATGTCTTGAAAAAATTTCTTGACACTACTTGACACCAATGAAACAAATACTGCAGTGAAGTGTTGTCGCTAAAGAGACTTAACTGTAATAATGCAGGCTGTCATTGCAAAATGCACTAAATACTGTCGAATGCAGAGGGAATTTCAAATACACTTGTTTAGATATCTAATAAGCACTTTACATATATCGATGTATCGATTGGTCAATGTAAAATATGGAATAAATTAATATGAAAACATAAAATAAATAAATAAAATAAAGTTAAAAAATGACATAAAGTTTTATACATTCATTTTTTTTGTTTTTTTAAAACTTCTCTTTGTATTGTTTTTTGTTATTATTATAAATTGTTATTAATAAAAAGTTTTTTTTTATAAAAAAAAAATAGTTTATTTTTGATCAAAAAAAGTATATTTTAAACAAATTTTATTTATCGTTTTTCATCAAGAATTATTTTATTGATAAAATGCACAATCATTCTCTTATTTGATCGCTAAAACGCTCTCTGTTTTCTCTCTCTCTCTAATATCGCTGTTCTCTAGGACATCTCACAACAGACCATCGTCGATCCGCACGACACGATGGACAAACGCCCCAAGTTAGAGCGCACGCGTAGCGCTGCCGAGAAGGAGAATCTACCGATGCAGCGCACGGGCAGCGTCCTGCGTCGCCAGTACTCGCAGCAAGAGCAGCCGACGAATCGGCGCATGTCAACGTCTGACAGCGGTGTCGACGTTGTTAGTCCCGGACATCGACGCATGCAGCCAATGAATCAGCAACAGCAACATCAGCAACAACAACATACACAGCAACATTCACAACAGCAGCAACAATATGGAAACTCATCTCAGCAGCAGCAGCAACAGCGCGCCAACAGCAACAACATGTATCCGGAAGATGATCCGAAATTTTATCAGGTGCGCAGGGTAAATAATAACAACAACATTAAGGCATTAATTCAATGAGTTTCTTTCATATGTTTTCAATTGGTATTGCTGTTATTGCTGTGCTGCTCGCACTCAGGGTGAAATCGACGGACTTATGCGCCAGCATCCGCATCTGACGCATCCTAGTCAGCAGCAACAGATGCAACAACAGCAGCAACAACACCAACGACAGCAGCAACAGCAACATGCACAGTCACAGCACCAGCAGCAACATCTCAAGCAGCCAGTGCGCGGTTTGCCTGCGCAACCACAGCAGCACTCACAACAGCAACAACATCCACAGCAACATCCGCCGCAACAACAACAGCGCCTCGCACAACAGCACTCTTACAATCCTTCGTCGACGGCGTCACCCTCGTCGCATCTGCAACCACAGGTGCCACAATCCGTCGTTGGCGGCTACCAGAAGCCGCCACCAATCTCACGCAATCTCACGATCAGCGGCGGTCATGCCATGGATGCGACTGCCTACCAGGCCAGCCAGCGACGCACGCTCGCCGGTCAGCAGTATGCGTCGCAGCAGCAGCGCTCTTTCAGCAGCTCCGAGGAGGAGATACACGCGCAACAGCTGCATCAGCAGCAACAACAGTCGTTCTCCTCCAACGAATACGATGGTGAGTGGTTTCGTTTTGTCCAATTTATTTGCTCAGTGTTATGCTCTGTCTTTTTCTCACACATACAAACTCCTCTCTGTTACACACTCTGCGCTCTGTCAAACTCTCTCCTCTAAAACGATCTTTTTCTGTCAGTCAGTCTGTTTGTCAGTCTGTCTTTCTGTCAGTCTGTTTATCAGTCAGTTTGACAGTCAATTTGAATGTACTACTCACTCACTCTCCGTCACTTTTTCACTTTAACTATCTTTACATTTCACTCTCTATCTATCTACCTCTCTCTCTCTCTTCTATTGTGTCTTATTGGTGCGTTGTCTCTTTCTTTAAAATCTTCTATTTTTAAAAAATATATCTCAAAATCCTCAAGCTAAAGTGCTGCGCGTTCGCGCTACCACAAACTTTTGTTGGAAATTTTACAAAATACTATTTCGTATATTTATTATTTATTTAGTTTTTTAGTTTTATAAAACTTTTCGTAACTAATTTTATCAGTAGTTTTACAAAACCAATTTGTAATTTTTTATTAATTTTTTCTATAGTTGTGCTATAAAAAAATTAAATTGTTTTCTTTAGTTAATAGAAAAATACTTAAAAAATTCGTTTCATTTCGTATGTTTTCGTATTTCGTAGAGACTGATATCATAAACAAATTAAGACGTACGATGCAGCAGATACGAAATGAAATGAATCCAATTTATATTATATACATCTCCCTATATATATATACAAACTCAGACTCACCTAAAACACATAAGTATTCCAATCTTCACCTCGTATGCGCGTAACTCTCCTATCTCGTAAAGTAAGTGATACGAAACACGTTTTCTGTATCTAAAATAGTCTTGCAAATATATTTACGAATCGGTAAATATACACGTACGTAACGAAAAATCACTAATTGACGTACAAAATTAAATTATATTTGATTTATACGAATTTATTAACACTGTTTGAATAGGGTCAGAGTTTCGTCTTCACTCCAACCGATTAATATTACAAGCATTGTAAAAGTCCCAACTAGAAGACCATTTTAAAACATCATTTTATTTTAATACTTAGAATGACATTGAACAATTTTCAATACCAATCAAATAAGTAAAAGTATTTATTGTTGCACAGTTTCTGCATGTTTATACACATTACGAAAAATATGTTAATTGAAGTGTGGACCCCTAATAACATAACTGAGTAATATAAATTTAAATTCGTATTAATACGCAAATTATGAAAAAAATTAGCAATATTTTGTATTTTTACGATGGAATTATTAAACAAGAACAGACTTTAGAATCATAAAATGCATGTTTTTATGAAAAATTATAATTTCGTAAACATAAATAGATACGTTGTTCAAATTTATCTGTTAAAAATGTTAATAAATGCGAAGTTTCACCAAGTAAATTATGAAATGTGTATATGTGAAAATATAGCAATAAAATTTAAATAAAATTTTAAAAGTATATAAAACAAAGACTTAATAGACTCACAGTTGTAAATAATAATGCACAGTTGCCTTTTTTTATCCGAACTAGTCAGATAATAATACGTTATACACAGAAAAACAACATTATTAATATTATATATATTCATAAATATTATTAATTTTTTTATCAACTACCAGATTCATCATATTGATACCACCGTTCATTAAATGACATATTAATAAATGCATTCATTATATATATGAACTGGTTCATATCATCGACCATCATAGTGAAGAACTAAATATTCATTACAGTGAATTTGAATTTTCATATTGATGAATATAATATTCAATATGATGAATATTGTTAAACTAATATATTTTTTTATTCAAAATAAATTAATTTATTGAATTTATTTATACGAATTACTAAAAATTTTTATTTGAAAAAAAAAAACTTGCCCAAAGTAAAATATTTTTAAGAAAAAAAATTTTTTTTTTTTCAAACAAAAATGTTTAAAAAAATATATATATTTTTATATGTCAAATTTTTTTTTAAGAAATTATAAATAAATATATTACAAAACATTATACTAATTTATGCATGTCGAGCAAGCATTATATACGATATAATTGAGAACTGAGAAATATGAACGAAAAATAAATATTTTGTTTGATTCATGAACAGCATTAATCAATATGATGTACATATATGTTTTATATAATTTTTTTGTTCATTAATAAGATGAAACGTATTCTTCACATAGACTTCATCATATTGAAAAATGAATTCATAATATTGATGTTTTACAGTTATCAACATTATGAATCGTTCTTCAATACAATTTGAAGAACGAAATTCATCAATTTGATGATCATTTTTTTTGTGTGTAGGGTTTTAAAACCTAAGGATATTTGGCAAGGAAACTACATCACTGAGTCTTATATTGCATGACTGACGCTATCTTTAGTAAACACCGCACAGTGTGCCCAAACGCTCTTAAATCGGGTGAAATTCAATATTTTCGGAACCACTGAACCGATTTTAAAAATTTAAAAAGTGTTGAACAGAGAGAACTTTAGAGAACTTAATCTTTAAAACTGGTTTGTATCTTTAATGGTTGAGTAGATAAAAATCAGTAAATTTGAGATTTTTTCAAAAATTGTAAAAAATTCAAAAGTTATCCGATATTTAAAATTCTTTTGTGTATGAAAATTGAGATTGAGATCTAAAAAAAATGTGCTTATATGAGAAAATATCTTGATTTGTTTGAAAGATATAGACTAGAACATTATTTTTATTTTTTAATTTTTGAAGACTTTACTTTACATATTTATACATAGATTGATATCATGAAATCGAAATATTTGTATGGAACTTTTATAAAAATTTAACACATAAATCATAAACTGAAAACTGTTTTTAAATATCTCAAGTGGTTTAGTAAATATAAAATTGTAAATTCGAACATTTTTTTTATTTCCATTTTTTAATTTTTTTTAGGAAAAATGGACTTTTACGCAAATCTCCGCAAGTATTTTTTTTCTTCAGTAATATGTACTTTTGTTATATTTTTTTGATAGATAACATTACTGGGAATCTTTTAAATGATAAAACTTATCCAAAATATACAAATATTTTGATTTCATGATAAAATGTACAGTCTATGTATAAATATGTAAAGTAAAGTCTTCAAAAATTTCGAAAAAAAAAAATATGTTCTAGTCTATATCTTTAAAACTAATCAAGATATTTTCTCACGTAAGTACTTTTTCTTTAGATCTCAATGTATGCTTTTTATTAATAAAAGAATTTTAAAAATCGGATAACTTTTGGATTTTTACAATTATTGAAAAATTTCAACTTTACTGATTTTTATCTCCATAACCATTAAAGATACAAATTTTAAAACATAAGTTCTCTCAAGTTCTCTCTGTATAACACTTTTTAAATTTTTAAAATCGGTTCCGTGGTTCCGAAAATACTGAATTTCACCCGATTTAAGAGCGTTTGGGCATACTGTGCACCGCACAGTGGATCGAAGGCGCGCATTTGGGCCGAAACAAAAATGTCGTCAATTTGTATTATTTTTTTTGCAATCATAAAATAGACATCCTAGTGAATAGAAAAACCATTAAATGAATTGTTTTATATGTATTATTTTCAACAGGATATCAGTCCAAAGTTGGCTCTTTTTTGATTTTTTTTGTTAATTTTAATATTTTTTTGAAAACTTTTTTTAAAATTTAAATTAAATTACTTTTTGTTAAGTAATTACATTGAAACTTTCACATATTATAGCTAAAGTCACGTATTCTTATTGACTTTTAAAAATTACTAAATATTTTAATTTTTAAGTTCGACATTCGGCGACAAAAGTATCAAATATCAAATATTTCGAAAAAAACTTTTGTGTAAATAGGATGCAACTAGTGTGCAAGACACACTAGGATCGATAACTACAGATATTGAGCCATATGCTAGTATAAAAACTTGGATCCGGAACGCCCCGGAGAGATAAAAAAACCGATTTGAAAAAGTGTATTTTTTAAATAAAATAGCCAAATTTATACTTTTAATAATACCCTACACCTATGAGGTACAGGGTATATTACAGGGTACAGGGTATATTACAGGGTACAGGGTATATTACAGGTTACAGGGTATATTAAGTTGATCAGCATCACGACCCGAGTCCGCATAGCCATGTCAGCCAGTCTATCCGTCTGTCTATCTGTTACACTGTAACTTGAGAAATAATAGTCGGAATACGATAAAATTTTGTTCCAATATGTTTTACCCAAAAAATGGTCTTGGGTGTGAAAATGAGTCAAATCGTTCAAGGGACACGCCAACCTCCCACACAAGATACTTTTATATAACTCTTTAGGAACTTATTACTCGAAAAGTACAGAAGATACAATTACAAAATTTGAAACGTATTGTTAGAATTTACCTCAAAATATTTGTTGCAAAAATAGGCGTAATCCGCCCACATTTTTTTTTTGTTTTTTCACATTATTTCCAGGTTTATTATAGTGAAAATTTTAGTCGTATTTGTCATTAATTAATGAATAAAAATGTAACTGATTATGCCAGAAATAAGAGAATTATATAAATTGATATAATTCAATGATATGTTGTTGAAAAACTTAGAATTTCTATTTTTTGTATATAAATTTTTCATATAAATGAATCAGTCAACTCTGCCTTTCAATTACATGTAGGGTACTCTAGGAACAAGTTTAAAAATAAAATATATATAATCCCTGAAGTGTCTAGTTTTCAAAACAATTTTTCTTTTTTCAAAATATTTCTTAGTTCAAAAGTTACATACAAAAAACATCGAAGCGCGCCTTTTCCATACTCTCAGGCCACTGAGAGTATGGTGCACTTTATAATTAAAAGTGTGCATGTATAAAAGTCAGCCATATTTGAAAGTTTTAAAAATCAAAGTGTTTACTGTTAATTTTAAATCAGTTTTAGATTTTAATGTGAAACTTTAAACTTTAAAGTGGGACTTTTACTCAGTTCTAATTTTCCACTTTAAATATTATGTTTTTATCACAATTTCTGTTGTGGTTCAATGCACAAATAAAAATTATTAAGATTAAAAAGATTTTTCTTTAATTTAACAAGAATTGAAAAATTACTGTTTTAGATAACAAATAATTATGGAAAGAACAAACAGTATTTAAAATCGCTGTTTAATAAACAATAATTTGCTTAATGCAACAATGAAACATTAAATAGGTTGTGTGTACCTAACTTAATAATTATTTAACTATTGCCCAGGCATCGTTCAACTGTTGCTGTAACTAATGTAGTATATTATGGATAATCTGTTTGTTAACTACTTTACAACTACTTCCTAAAAATAAACTAACACATGGTCAACAATAAACGGCCATTGTTGAACTATAGAACAGTTTATTATCAACAATTAGGTAACAATTTGTACTTATTTTGTGCATGTACTTTTTGGTACACTGTAAGCGTTTTGTACATTTTTTAATACATTAGTTTCAAAACGATTACAATTCGTGTTGTAATTAATCACAGATGAATTTATATATATAGTTTTGCGCAACCAGTTTGAAGAACCTAGTGCATGTACTTTTTGGTACACTGTAAGCGTTTTGTACATGTTTTAATACATTAGTTTCAAAACGATTACAATTCGTGTTGTAATTAATCACAGATGAATTTATATATATAGTTTTGCTCAACCAGTTTGAAGAACCTTGTGCATGTACTTTTTGGTACACTGTAAGCGTTTTGTACATGTTTTAATACATTAGTTTAAAACTATTACAATTCGTGTTGTAATTAATCACAGATGAATTTATATATATAGTTTTGCTCAACCAGTTTGAAGAACCTAGTGCATGTATTTTTTGGTACACTGTAAGCGTTTTGTACATTTTTTAATACATTAGTTTCAAAACGATTACAATTCGTGTTGTAATTAATCACAGATGAATTTATATATATAATTTTGCTCAACCAGTTTGAAGAACCTAGTGCATGTACTTCTTGGTACACTGTAAGCATTTTGTACATGTTTTAATACATTAGTTTCAAAACGATTATAATTCGTGTTGTTATTAATCACAGATGAATTTATATATATAGTTTTGCTCAACCAGTTTGAAGAACCTAGTGCATGTACTTTTTGGTACACTGTAAGCGTTTTGTACATGTTTTAATACATTAGTTTCAAAACGATTACAATTCGTGTTGTAATTAATCACAGATGAATTTATATATATATAGTTTTGCTCAACCAGTTTGAAGAACCTAGTGCATGTACTTTATGGTACACTGTAAGCGTTTTGTACATGTTTTAATAAATTAGTTTCAAAACGATTACAATTCGTGTTGTAATTAATCACAGATGAATTTATATATATAGTTTTGCTCAACCAGTTTGAAGAACCTAGTGCATGTACTTCTTGGTACACTGTAAGCATTTTGTACATGTTTTAATACATTAGTTTCAAAACGATTACAATTCGTGTTGTTATTAATCACAGATGAATTTATATACATAGTTTTGCTCAACCAGTTTGAAGAACCTAGCCTGATCTTTATAACTTCATTTGAGCCGTGTCTGTTTTTTTTTTTTGGAACCTACACAGAAAAAAATAATCGACGTAAATACAGCAACCATTAAATAATTGTGTAGCATTAGCTGGTATAACATCGAATTCTAATGTATTTAGCAAACACATTCGCTAAAAATGTGATTTGCTTCCAAAAATATACCAATTAAGGACTTTGCATAAATGGCAAACTATTTAATCAGTATGGTCGACGTTTTAAAAGTATTTTTATTATCTTAACAGTCTTTATAATTCTCATTCAGTTAATTAAAAAAAAATGTTATAAATTCTTGTACATAACATATACTTTACTGCTGATGAAGTTGGAAGCATAATTAAATATGCAACTATTGCCATCATCACCATTTTTGACGACACACTTAGAGGATGATCAAGCTCTAAATGCGTATATCTTGGCATATACCAAGTGGGAATAATATGCGCGCAACCAAATGCGCAAACAAAAACTCCATCGTTTGCTTGTTTGCCGGCGTTCATTAGCTGCAAGCTCGCATCGTGTGCTCAGCAACGGCGATTGTTAATGCAATTAATTCAATAGTCATTTCAACAAATTATTTTATTGTATTAATGTAACATTTTATTTTTTCTGTTAATTTATTAATTCCATGGTCGTTTCAGCAAATATTTTAATTATATTGATGTAACTTTTTGTTTATATTCTGTTAATTTATTAATTAAAATGATTAAATATTTAATCAATTTAATTAAAGGCCGTATCGGCAATGAATCAATTAAAAAGTAATTGTATTGATCAAATTTTTTGCTATATTTATACATATATTTTTTCTGTATGCAGTTTAATGCCGACTCTACGAAGTTTGCCATGGTCTGTCGAAAGGTAGAGTCGTAAAGAAAATCTTAACAAAGCAATGAAGAAAATTAGAAAAGATATTGGACGGTTTTTGATGGGATCCAAAAACATTTTTTTTTGTTTCTGATACTTTCACGATGCAAGCTTTCATTTTAGTGGCGGACTTTTTTTTTTGTGTATTTTTGTATCGAACCAGCCCACTGTACATCCTACCAACAACTCTCGTAATTGCATGGCGTGGTATGTAAAGCAACCCGTTTCTCGTCCGCTCATTGAATATTGACTTGGGTCGACTGACCCAAAAACACAGTTTTTTGGCAAAGAAAATGTAATAAAAATTACATAAAGAAAATGCAATTTTTACATATTTCTTGCACAGCCGCCAAAGATTTATTGCGCTCATTAACGAGGGCGAAGCAGTCAGAAAATGGGTCTAAAGTTAGTTACATTGACTTTGTGCCCAATAGAGCCGGGCATAATGCACGAGTTTGAGCTGCTACGTCCACTAAAATACCGTACGACAACTTTTGGTTACACACATGAGGAAATCCTATATATTTCTAAAGTTCGCTAAAAAAATAATATACACTTGTTTATATGGATGATTTGGTCGAACATTTGAGAAAAGTTGGTTGAAGTTCATTGCAGAGACGGCATTTATTTGCATTTTCAAGACGCAATTTTGAATTTAATTAATTTGAATTGTTTTTTTAGCAGCGTCTCAAATATAAATGAAACATTTAAATGAATTGATATTGGAAAACTGTTTTCATATCCATACTCAAAGAGATCTCAGCTACTGAAGAATTACCTTTCATTTGATACCCATATGGGCATTTCCTGGGGTTCCGGACGGGACATTCGTACGCTTAAAACTTGAATATAATTATTTTAAAAAATATCTAAAATCATGTGTTTTCTTTGTATATTTACTTTATTTTTGTTTATGTACACTTTGTTCCTAAAGTTAACAATTGTTTCGTAATAAATGGAAGAATAATTCGGGACGAAATTTGCACTACGATTTTTCGCTAAAAATAATTTTGTATATGACAATATTAGCTGTGTTTTTTTCATAATTTATATTTGAGCCGGAACAAATTTTGTACGCAAAACAAGAACAATTTGAGCTCAATAAATCTATCTAGCTCAAATTTGTTTTTTTTTTACGTATAAATTTTGTACCGGCTCAAATTTAAATTATGAAAAAAACGCAGCTAATAATAATCATTATTACGAATATAAAACGATAATAATCATTATTACGAAATAAAAAGTGATGTACTATTCAAATTTCTAGATTTTTTAAAATTTGTTTATACTATTTTTGGAAAAAAAAATTTTTTTTGATATTTTTTATACACTTTTGGTACTCAAAGTTTGGGACGGGACAGATTTCAATTAGCTGTCAAAAATTTTCTAGAATTTATATTTTTAAAAATTGCGAAAAAATTCAGATTTATGAACAGAGGATTCAACTATTTAACAAAATGTGTTAGCTTAATATGATAATAAATGTTTCTTTATGATTTCGGACGGGACAATAGCGAAACCTTACACAAAAATCAACATTTTTCCGTTATTTTAATTTCAGTGATTTTTTTAAAGCTTTAGACATATTAATTAATGTAATTGTCTGAAACAGAAAATAAAATTTTTAATCTGTATGCCTTTAAAGTAAGTAAATGAAAAACTGGTATATTTGCAAATTGTGTAGTAACGTAACTTCATGAGTATATTTTTTACCAGATTTTTAGATTTACATATTTAGGATTCCGAATCCACCGTTATTTCAAAGATTTGAGCATTTTGAATTATTCGGTCGTGATTGACGGTTTTCTGGAAATGCCCACATGTACAAATGGGTAGTTGTACCGAATTTCCATTTTATTATTTATATATTTAAGCATAAATCTATATATATTTGACCAAAAAAGTGCACTTAAGCCGGTATAAATTAAAATTCACCTGTAGTTGTAAATTTTAAATTAGGTGTTTGAACATAAGTGGTCCATTCACAGGTCACAAACGACCGATCATCCTAATTTTCTAGCTCAGGCAGCGTAGGTGTACAAGTAATTCTCATTGATTAAGCTCTTCTAGTTTTTCTGTAATCATGATTTCAACAGACAGACGGACATCGCTAAATCAACTCAAGAGCTCATGCTGATCAAGAATATATATACTTTTCCATATCGGATATGCTTCCTTCTGGATACTATAAACGGTGTACCAAATGGCGTATCACTTTTAGTGTAGGATATAAAAACTGGGTTCACACAAATTCTTAGAATGTTTCTTAGTATCACGTACAGGTATGCAAACTACTGTCGGACGATATAATCCTTTACGCCTACAACAGAGACGCCCTTGCCATGTCGGTTGCACAAATTTATAGGAAAATCGAATTTGCGGCATATGATGTGTGTGAAAACTAACTGCAATACGCTCGTTATCGATTTTAATTTTGAACACACTATCCAAAAATTCCACGAAATTTAAATGCAAAGTGCCTTAGGTGTCACAGTATGCGTTGATAAACAATCTTGCTTTAATAATTTATTATAAATTCAATTTGTGGAAAGAAAATTCCAATTTGCGGCATATGATGTGTACTTTTTATATGAGTTTCATTGATTTCCCAGTAAAATTTCATATGTACAGGATAATAATTTAATTTTGGATAAAATATTGTTACTTCAGAGGATCAGAATTTTGAGAAATTGTCCAATGCCTAATTATAGCATACAATAAATGGAATAAATGGAATCATTTTAACTTAAGCAATATGAATTTCCGCTTGAAAATTCAACTTTTTAATACTCCTGCAAAATGCATATGAGCAAATTCAGAAAACTTTTAACCTTCATGATATTGACATAAAGCAATTAATACAAATGATTTGTTGTTTTTCATATTTTACATTTTAATTGAATATTGTTGAGAATACTTTAATTAATAAATCCCAACCATTTTTGAGTACTTATATTGCTCTGTATATTTGCAACATGTGGCCAAAGTAAGAAACACATCAAAAATACCGATGATACGCGCACGTTTTGTGTCGTTATAATCATCACTATTGCTACGAATTACAAGATATCGCTACAATTTTAATACAATCACTAGCTAATACCCGAAAGCAAATACAAATATATATCGCCAAAGTGTGACATATCGCAAACGAAATTTGGACAGAGGTTGAGGTATGATTCGCCTTCTTTTCAACGAGTAAGCCGCGGCTAGTACCTAATGTACCTAACGTTTTGCATCTAATTTTTAATAGAGTAGGTGAAAATAAAGATTTTAAGATATAACTTGTGCCCCTAACACCAGCAAAAAAGGACACACTGGAACTTTCGAAAAAAAATGTGATTGGCCCGAAAAAAGCACTTTTTTTCTAAGGCACATCTACAATTCCATCTGAATTTGGCAGGACATATGTGTGATCGGAAATTTATGCCACGAGTTAATTTAAAAAAACAATGCCGCATCAGTATTATTGATCAATCATTTTTTATTGAGGAAACAAAAATACAACATATAGTAGAACCAAGTTTTCTGACATATTATCGACTGTGACAAGCGCGGCTTTCAGGTAATCCCTAAATGGAAATTTTTTATGAACTGATAATACAAAAAAAAAGATTTTAAGATATGACGCGTGAATGTGCCCCTTAGATTAAAAATACAGAAGCACTTTAAATGTGAATTTTAGACTTATTTGTACAAAATATCACAATTTTCTCAAAATAACTTTTAATATATCATTTCAATGTAATCGGATAAAACTGTATTTGATACATTATATTATATTTAATCATAAAAAAATAATGTCTCTTCATTATTTATAATATAAGAGAATTTATTCCACAGTATGTGTGCTAAATATCCAAAAAATTAAAATTTTGCATCTATTTTCGAACGTGTGAGGAGCAGTTTATGAGGAATTGTTGGTTTGATTTTTTTCATTACAACGTATTGTAATAGTAGTGATTTTAAGGTATGTCACTTGAATGTGCCTCAAGTAAAAAAAATACAGGATCACTTTAAAATTTAAAGTTCTCCTTAAATTTAAAAAAAAAATTAAACTTTCTTCAAAATCATGTTTCGTTATATACAAAATAATATATACTAAATAATTTCACTTAACTTTATCAATAAATATTTTATAAATAAACCATTCTTTAGAATTTTGAACCAATATAGCGTTACCGACCTCTATATTTGACGGCTTTCATTAAAAGTGAAGCACGCAAACGGATTTATATTACATAAGGGCCTATAAACATTTATTCAAAAACGCTAAGATGTGCCCACAATTTTTGTATGTGAAATTTTGTCAACCCGAAAAATAAAAGGTTTTCTAGATTTGCTCATATACTGGGTGTTTCGTTCATCGATGTCAATAATTCATGGGGTTATTCTATGCCTCAAAAAAATAAGAAAATATTAAATAAAAATATGTCTAAATTTGCACCCAGTTTAAGTAACAACGTTTTTATTACTGACATAACCTAATCAAGAAAATTGGTTATAAAGAATAATCGCTTGATAACAGTATATCAATTTTGCAATCATGATTTTGAGAGTTACATTACCTATCCAATGGTATATGACACTTTTGAAACACATGATTTTTTCCTTTTTTAAAATGCACCTCAGAAGTTGATACTCATCAAGAATATATACTTCTATTATTAATTTTTATATATTTCTTTTATTTTATACTTAAATTTGAATTTACATTTCCATAACTGCCAAGTATAAATATCTTTTTGTATTATTCTAACGGATGACCTTAGTTAATACACACTTTCACTTATAGTGTAGAATATCGAACAAAAACACAACAGAATATTATAAAAATTACTATGTAACTCTTTAAAAAACAAATTTTAAATATATTCACCATATTGCACCATGCTGCGCAAACTCAACACTGTGTATACTCAACACAGCAATTCGCGTTCGCCTGCCCCATTCACAATAGCTGAACAATACAGCTATACTTTAAACAACACCCTGGAATGAATGGGTGTCCTTCACAGCACGCATGTACCAAACGTATTACCCCACAAACACCCACACATTCAAAAAACTGAATCTGACATTCGACGACTAGTTCACGACGGCACAATTCTCATTCCCGTCGTGTCAAGTGTTTGTGCCGTGCGACGTGCAGTGTTGCGTTGCGTTGTGTGAGCCATCGTTTTCATTGTCAGTGGAAGTGCATTGTGTGCTAGTAGTAGTGGAAGTGTTGGCCATGTGTTGGAATGAATTCACAGAATTCACCACGTGCATAAAAACAGTGTTGTGTAGCACATATTTTTAAGAGCATTTTTAATATAGCGATTTCTTCCCAGGTAACTACATTGTGGCAACTTGAATGGTAGCGACATAATTGCCACTAAAGTGTTTGTTATAAATCATGCGAAATATACATATGCCATTTTTAATATAGCGATTACTTTGTGGCAACTTGAGTGGTAGCGACACAATTGCCACTAAAGTGTTTGCTATAAATTCTACGAAATATACTTATTTGCCACCTACAAAGCCTGCTAAAAAGCTCCGGGGCAAACCTTAGTTGCCACAATTTTGGATCCATTAAAGTGTCGGTTCAGCTATTTAAAATTTGTATTATATTTAAACTATTTAATAATTTGACACTATTTTGTCACAAAATAGAACAAAGTAACCTTCGGCCATTATTAAATGACATATATAAAATAATTGTGACTCATTACACTGTCTGTTCCACACATGTTCTTAGATACCGCATTGCAACTGTAGAACACAGGTTTGCAACAATGGTGTCAGAGGTAATTTAAAAGATTCGCATATGCCACAAAAGTTTGTTCAAATTGTCGAGTCGTGTTTACTTGAATAGGTGTGGGGTATAACTAAACATAATAAATCCAAATTACCAATAAATGATACGCAATAAAATTATATTTTGAAATATTAAAATACATACATAGTTTTATAAAAATAATTTATAATAGTGGGTAAATCACAAATGTTTTATGCACAAATATGTACGTTTATAATAACAGTTTGTTGTAAATAACTAAGATTAAAAGGTAATATTGGAACAAACTTAGAAAAGTAAAATTAGTCAGATCACGCCCATTTCTAAGATAAACTACCAATAAATGAAATGAAAAAAAATATATTTTTTTTACACAATATTTTTATTCATAACTTCTGAGTTCGTTGATCTATCATTCTAATTAACATCTTAACTAATTGATAAAATATTAACCTTCAACATATATTTAATTGTCCTTTTGAAATATACTTTGTTTCTAACTGACCACTGTGAAATATACATGGTATTTGTATTACATGGTAATTGCATGTCATCTTTTTGGCAATTGTATTGACTTTAAAATGTGACCTTAGTATTTAATTTTGCTTTATTATTTTCATTTACATACTATATTTATTTACATTCAAATAATTAACACCACTTTTGTAATTATTATACAGTTTTTTATCTAGTTTTAAAACACCACATTTTGGAAACTACATAATCCAAATTTCTACAAATTCAACGATAGTGCTGGCAATCACTTACTTGATTTTATATGAAATGACTCATCTTAAAATTTAATTTCATCGTACTCGAATCAGTATTTTTCGATAAAATGGCTAAATGAACTCGTTATGTCTAAATCAAGTATATAAAACGTAACAGAATACGATATCCGTTTGTAACAGTTTAATTTTTAAATCGGCAACCGTATCTTACAACAAACAGACATTTTAAATTTATGAAATGTCTTTCCGTATGTCTGTTTTGACTCAATTGCTGACTAAACTAAATTGAACGGCTTTTCATTCGATCGTCATTTGGTAACCGGTACACCCAGAAAAAAATACTATATAAATAATAGTTTTTTTACTATTAAAAATATTCAATATGATAAATTATTATTTTAATCGAAAAATACCATTAAATACTAGAAAATACCATAACATTTCCATTGAGTTTATATGAAAATTTTTATTTTTTGTATACTATTAAATCAATAATTGTCCTATTGTAATTGTAGTGTAATTGTTTAAGTCCATAATCAATTGATTATCATATGTCTGTTTTTGCTGGCATCCAATTTAGTACAATTTAGTCTGCTCGAAAATTTGCTAAATTAAAAAGTCGAACACTGCATTACCGACCAGCATTTTAGTCGAATTCGCACACACCGTAAGTACGGAAATTAGCCAAATCGGTCAATGGACACGCCCAACTCACCTACAAGTCTCTTTACAATATAACTCTTTACACTCAGAAAAAAAATCATATTAAAAATGGTCAATAGGACTAAGGAATAAGTATGTTCATATAACAGAAAAATAATTCAACAGTATTTAATACTATTAATGGTATTTGCAAATTAAAATAATAATTTTAATAATATTAATAGTAAAAAACTATAGATTTTATAGTATTTTTTCTCAGTGTATGAACCGATATTTTGAGAAGGATTAGTATTTTATAATTAGAATATTGTTACATTATATACCGATTTTTTATAGTGGAAATTTTGGTCGCTAATTATGGGAAACATATCTAAGTAGCATGGAAATTCCATATCTACCCATTTGCAGATATGGTAGTTCACTGAATTGTTAAAATTTAAATTCTTCGTTATTTCATTCAAGCAAAATGTACAAAATTCTTCCTCTTATTCTTCTGACAATTGCTTTATTATAAAAAATTCATATAACAATATGTTTTTGCTAAAATTACAAAAAAACATTACTTAAATTACGTTTCTCACTTTACCCCAGACAATGTTTCCTACTTTACCCCAATATCACAATTTTAAGATAACTTAGCACCATTTAAGAAATGTAAAATTATTTGCAAAACCCTTTTGTATTTCAAAACATAAAATATTCGAGTACTTTAAACATACCGTCTTTAAAAATCTTTTTTTTTCACTTCTTCTCGAAATGCAATAAACCGGTATAAATTTGATTATAATCATGGATGAAAAAGTTGACGGCAGAAGCATTTGACAATTGGTTTTATTTTTCTAAGTGCAAAAATATGTCCAAAATGTTTATACCGGCTCCCCTAATTTTAGGTAATGATTATATTTATCTATTTTAATTTTTTATTAAAACTTAAATAGAAAAGTATCAGTTAATTGATGTTAACATGAGTTCATTGGATTTTCTAGGATTACAATTTTTTGGTATTTGGTTAATTTTATTAAAAACATCAACAAACAGTCAGATTAATACAAAACTCGAAACCGTAACATGAAAATGGTGAAAACTATTTCATAATTGAACGCAAAACCGAAACTGCAACCAAAACGTGAAAGAAAACCGAAATCAAAACTATTATTCATTTGGGTTTTAAACATTGGACTTTATATACTTTATTAATATAGATTTTTTTTTTATATATTTTTGCATTATATGAAAAAAATGTAATTTACCCCCATCTGAAAAGTATAAAAAAACCATCTTTATCTGTAGACTATTTTATACTTTATGTTATGAATTAATATTGATTTCCAACAATCATTGAAAATAAAATATTTCAATATGAAAATTTAACTATCGAATGTTCCACTGTACAACGTGTAGCGTAACAATGACTGGAAATCAAGTCAATGGCGACATAAAACCGATGTTTGTGTGTTGCAAGTCACATTGTATATTTAGTTGTACAACTACAAAAACAACATAGACAAACCTACCTCACTGGCCGCGTGGGAAAATGTGCCCTGGAATGCGATTGGAAAAAATAACGAATTTCCAATGAACGGCATGACATAAAATCGAATTTGAAATTAGTTTTCGATGAACTTTTAAAGCGTGTCAACATTTGCAGCAAACAAGAGCGAGCAGCACAAATTGAAAATTTAAAATAAAAGCGGACTAAAACATATTTAAATTATAAATAAAATATTTTGAAATAATATAATTTTGAAATCACAACGTGAAAAACTATTAAAAAGAAAAGAGTGTCAATTGTGTTGGCTTCGTTTTTCGCACACGCACACTTATACGTTCATACACACACACACACACACATACACACAGACAGACAGACACACACAAAACCATGCGAAAATAACCTTGTGTCTGAAACAAAAGATTTGTGGAAAATCGTGTGGAAAATACTGTGTTGTCAATAAATGGCAAACTAAAAATTAAAATGTGAATTATAAAGTAAATGCATTGAAAGGCATTCAGTAAACATTACAAAATATTGCATGCTTTTAGGCTGCATGAATTCGGTTAATGTGTGTGTTTAAACCTTGTCTATTTTTAGGCATTGTCAAAAATATGTAAGCTATGAAAGAGCTATGTACAACAAAAAAAAAACATTGAATATTCAGAAGGTCTTTAAAATATGCCACAAAAATATGTTTTATGACATATATAATTAAATGAAAAAATAACTTCAAATAAAAAAATTGAATAATGAAATTAATAATGTTAAAGTTGTTACTGGATAAAGGCCACACTAAGAAAACAAAGATGATTGCCAGAAATATCACAACCCTAAATAACAAGTTATTTACAAATTATTTAAATCGTATTTGAGACAACCATCTCTCAAACATACGTCAAATACGATAAATATAGGTAGCAACCATCTTTAAAATTTACGATTATGTACAGCAACCATCAATTGAACATGTTACAAATAGAAAGATAGTTGATGAATATTTGGAAAAGGTACTCCATTAGAATTCGCGGAGTAATTTTTATTGAATTGAAAGAAAATGAATCAAATGTATTTTTATTTATTCTAGAATTAACAGTAAAATTGTCTTCTTCGCAGAAGATTCAAGTCCGACCGGTGATGCTGTCATCAAAGTAAACTCTGAAAAGAAATATTTTCCATAATTTAAATCACAGAATTTTTTGATAATTTAAATCACAGGATATTTTATTTTCACTTTTACCATTAAAATGTAATATTTGAATTGGCACTTTTTTATACTATTTGATTTACTTAATTGTTGTGGATAAATCGAGCGTAAGGAAAAAGTACGCCTTTTTCTTTTTTATTATAGTCAAATGTCAAAATGCCTCAAAAGTTTTGCAGCAAATGTCCAAGAACTCAGAATGTTTGCTGTAAATATCTCAATTTTCATTGCTGTTGTGGCAAACATCTCGTAACTATCTGCATATATGTCATATTTAAAAAATATTCTTAGTTTTGCTGCAACTTTATTAAAACTTATGGGAAGTTTGAATATTTGCTTCAAGGCGTAAATTTAAAAGAATGGTTGCAACAAGACTCTCATAAACATCTTGTTTTCTTAGAGCAGACTTGATTATTTTCAAACATATGCCAAAATACAGCTGCACATTTGATTTTTCAATTGTTATTTAACGCATTGTGAAACACTCAATACTTTGAAATTAAAAGTTTTAGTCGTTGACGTTCGAAAAAAACTTAATTTAAAAAATATCCTTTTTTTTTCTATAAATAAGTAACACAATAAGTTATTGGATAAATACAAATCAAACCACTAAATTCTTCAATTTCTCATTATTTTATTTTTAAGATTTCAAAAAAATTTGGAATTAAATTTGATTTTCAATGTAAACTGCAGAAAATCTTGAAGTGCAATACAAAAATTTACTTTTATGCGTGCACCTTTTTTTACGATATATAAACAATGAAACATTTTTTACTTTTGAAATTTAAATTAACTGAATTTTTAAATAAGGAAAATTTAAATTTAAAAAATTTGTCTTACAAGTATAAAAATATTTCATTTATTTAATAATATCGTCACTATCATGCCAAAGGGGTGAATGTGCAATTTTTGACATTTGTGTTTTTTTACATTTTTGAATGTAGTTTATCCTCAATTATGCTGTGCCAAAATCGCTTGTCATTTTGTTGGATATTTTTATCCACAAAAGACAAAACCAAAAGGACGAATTTGAAAAATTGAAAATCTTGTCAAGCCAAAAGGGCGAATCTTTTTATACCCTACACTAAGAGTGAAAGGGTATATTCAGTTTGGTACGCCGTTTGTAACACCCAGAAGGAAGCATCTTCGGTATGGAAAAGTATATATATTCTTGATCAGCATGACGTCGATTTAACGATGTCCGTCTGTCTGTATGTCTGTCTGTCTGTCTGTCTGTCTGTCTGTCTGTCTGTCTGTCTGTCTGTCTGTCTGTCTTTCCCTCTGTGTGTCTGTTGAAATCACGATTACAGAAAAAGTAGAAGAGATAGAACAATGAAACTTTAGATTTAGATTACATATATATCTAAGATGCCCTAGCAAGAAAATTGGCATGATCGGTCTATTGTGACCTGAGAACCGACCACTTATGTTCAAATACCTCATATAAAATGAATATCTTAGGTAAACTTTTTTTGGTCAAATCTATATTGACTCATGCTCAAATATATGAAAATAATGTTTTCCGGCGAAACGACTTGTGATTACAAAAAAAAAATCGAAATTCGGTATACCTACCCATTTTTAAATATGGGTATCAAATAAATGGAAATTCTTCAGGGATTGAAAGTTTGTAGTTATTTTCAGGATTCGTATACCCTTGTGACCTATATACCACTTTGACTGGTAACCACACATATGTGTAGGGTATTTATAGTCGGCTTAGACCGACTATAATTTGATAATCCTAACTATCATAATAACACCTACTATAAAATGTTCCATGTGATCTAACCTACCCAACTGGTTTTTATTTTTATTGGTATAAGATAAAATAGTGTTGTAAAGGCATTTATGGTTTGTTTTCAAAGCACCTATCGAACTGCATCATTAATTAAAAATATTTTGCCAAACATTAATTTGCCATTTCCCTAGTAGAAATTTGCCCGATGCGCCATCGGGAAATGATCGGGTTTTCGTTGGGTAAGCCATATTAGAGAAAATATGATCGTTGTCCTTGCATGTCCTTATCATTTTTGTACCATACCAGGGTTTACATTATCTAAGTAGTCAATGTTCCCGATCATAGGTACATTATTTGTTCCTTATAACGAAATAAGCATCAGGCAATTATCGAGATTTAATGATAGAAACCCTATTATGCTCGGGCTCTGACAAGGCAATTGTCGGGTAAATAATAAAATCGGGAATTGCCCGATCAGTACATGATCATGGCCTGAGTTCAGTACAAGATCATGACACTGCGTTACAAGGACATTATGGTCCTCGTCATATCCCGATCATCTCAAATAATGACATGATCACTTCATGACCATGGCTCTACCAAAATTTCTACTAGGGTTGTTATTTGCAGTCATTTGCTGGTATTTTTTTGGCAAAATATTTGTAATTAATATCGATAGGTGCTTTTAAAACAAACAATAATTGCCTTTACATCACTATTTTATCTAGTACCATTAAAGAGTTATAGCACAAAAACGAAAAGATTCGCCTTTTTGGTATGACAAGATTTTTAATTTTTCCAATTTCTTCGTTTTTTGGTATAATTAATTAATGGTGCAAGATAAAATAGTGGTGTAAAGGCATTAATTGTTTGTTTTTAAAGCACCTATCGATTGGCATCGTTATTTAAAAATATTTCTCCAAACATTTTTTCCTGCAAATAACAAATGGCAAATTAATGTTTGACAAAATATTTTTAATTAGTTATATTTAATTAGTTATTATAATTAGTTATCTTACGCTAATAAAAAGTTATAGCATGAAAAACAAAAATATTTGCGTTTTGATCAGGATATAGTCTCACAAAATCCGTATTTATAATACAGTAACTTCTCTAAAGATATTTTACACACGTTATAACAATTGACAAGTAAACCAAAATAACAATAAAAATTGAAAAAAAAAATTTACTAATTTTTAAAGCACTTCAAACTTTAAAATTTGATTTCCCAACATTTTTAAAAATGCACATTCGCCCCTTTGGCATGACAGTGACCATATGATTTATAAAATTTGAACGAATACTCATATTTATTCTGAACGAATGTTAATATATTTTATTAAATATTGTACTGTCGGTAGCTCAAGATTAGTGCGTTGGACTGCGAGCCGGAAGGTCCCAGGTTCAAGCCTGGACTGGGGCTAACAACATATTTTCATAGAAAACATTTTTTCTGTAACACGTTACCTCTCGGCAGTAAATGGCAATCCGTTCTGATTCGGCATTACACTGTAGGTCCCACAACTTTGAGTAAAAATGTAACACACACAGCTCAAAATGGTGAGAGAGCTCGGCCTAAGTTCTTATAGGACTGTAGCGCCAAACTATTATTAGTATTATTAAATATTCAAAAACAGCTTTTAGGATCTATATCGACAGATAGTTCAATAAATAGTTCTTTTTGTTTGGCAAATATGAATTTAGACTTTAAAAATGATCGGTATTAATATGTATTGACTATGTTTTGTTACGCAAACACTTTCGCTAACAAATACGTCGTGTCTTTTCGTATTTCCCCACACCCAGAAATATATTCCCTCAAATCCCATTAAATTTGGTCAATAGGACAATTATTGATTTAATAGTATACAAAAAATAATTCTTTTCATATAAACTCAATGGCAATGTCATGGTATTTTCTAGTATTTAATGGTATTTTCTGATTAAAATAATTGACTATTTTTAATAGTAAAAAACTATTATTTATATAGTATTTTTTTCTGTGTGCAAGTATTTCATGCCATTATTTTGTGTTTTTTCCACCCACAACAAAAACGTCGTGTTGTACAAAAATAATCAGAAGGGGTTTTTTGTAAAAAAATATATTCCGCAGTGCTGAGGACTCGCATTTCTTTGGTTCGAAGTGTGCATGTGTTTTGTTATTACTTTTTTGATCATTAGTGTAGCGCTAAATCGAATTCAATAACAAATAGTGCTGAGTTTAATGCTACCAAGTGCAACAACACACATGTGCGAACTTAACAACAAAACATCGAAACTCGTGTTCATTTACAACAAACAAAATTCGTCGTTGTTTCTGTACAACAAGAAGTTTGCACACAAGTGTGACTGCGAAAGAGGTAGAAAAAGAAACCTAATCAAGAGTAAATAAGAGACGTCTACATAGTGAAGCCAACTAATTGAGTTTTCCACTTTATCTTCTTGGTTTTGAGAATAAATGCGCGAAAATAAAACTCTGCAATATTGTGTACAGACAGACACGCATAGCCAAACTATTATTATTATTGACTCTGTAGCTGCAGAGTTCGCACCGCCTGTATTCTGTTCAGGCAGTAAGAGTTGATATATCATATCATTAAATATGCCATTATTGTTTTTTTTTGTGGTAGGCATTTTATGCAGTACCAACATATTTCGTTCTCGTAAATTTTAAATACGTTTATGATAACCAAAAAAATAACTGTTTGCAATTTTGACTATTTAAAACAATTCTTCTGCCAGTTTATGTAAATTTTTTACAATTTATTATGGTATTTAAATGAAAACTTAATGTTTTCCTGAAGCAATTTAAATTAAAATTAAGTAAATTAATTTTATAAACATTTAAACCCTAATTATAATTTTTTTTTCTATTCGATACAGTTTTTAATTGAAGCAACTTTTAGCATTAAACACTACATTTACTTTTTGTTGGATTGAATTTTTCAAATTGGTTCTTTTGCGGACCGTTTATATATGTCCGTCTGTTTGTCTGTCTGTCTATCTGTCTTTCTGACTGAGTATACAAAAACATGAGAATTACTTGTCAGAAAGCGATGAAATTTTGTTTCAATGTGTTTTAGCCAAAAGTAGAATCTGGGTATGGAAATCAGCGAAACCGGTCAACGGACACGCCCACCTCCCATACCAGTCACTTCTATTTAGTTCTTTAGGAACCTATAACTCGAAAAGTATTCAAGATATAGTTATAAAATGTTTTATAGTTAAAATTTATCTAAAATATGTGTTCCAAAAATGGGTGTGATCCACCACATTTTTTTACATTATTTATAGTGAACATGTTCTTCATCAATTATTAAAAACAAATCTATGAAATATTAGCCTTACAATTCTGCATTTATATTTTAAAAATTGGCGTGGTCCGCCCACTTTTATTTTTCTATATTTCTTTATTTGTTTTTTTTTTCACTTTTATCTTAATTTTTTTGAATTATAGGGGTTGTTCAACATAATTATTATCTTTCAAATGTAGGTAAACAATTATAAATCCCACATTAAGGTGTGGGATATTCCATAATCTCGCCCATGTGACTTAATTTTTCCAACTCATTTTAATTGGTATTTTTTTTTAATTGTTTTTTTTTGCCTTGCTTGAATATTGCATTGAGATTTATCGTGCAATATTGCATTTCAAATATTGCAGCAATATTGCACAAAAAAGAAGAAACACAATACAAATCCAGCATGTTCAATATTAATTAGAGCTGATTTCACTCAACCATCAAATTTTCCAAATTAACAGTAACATCAACGCGTTACTCTTGAATTTGTTATTCAGCTACATGCAAACTGCATATCTGTCCTTGTGTCTGTCAATCAATTATCATCAGGTTCTTGGTTCTCTACACTAAATTCTGCGCATTTTCTGTAGATACCATGATGCATTAATTACACTAGTGTACAAAACGACAACAGACAGTTTGGAAAACAATGTCCACTTCTTATGTGAAATTATGTGGAGACGTTTTCGAGATCTCAATTTATTATTTAAATAAAGTTGATGACACTTATTTATAAAAAGAGCAGGTTTCAAAACAAGGTAAAATTATACGAAGTTAATTCGAATAGACAGTACATTTTCGGTACGCTAGACAAGTATGACACAACAGTTCTGAAGAACCTAGGACATGTTCTCCGCATTAATTGAGTTCAAATGGTGGCACCTATATTTCTAGACAAAAAGTACTTTTACAATAAACATAATCAGTGCCTGCCAAATAGTACTATATGCTGTTATCAAATATCGAAACCCTAAATTAAAAAGAATGAAAATTACTTTAAAATAAATACACATATATTTGATTTACATTAAAATCAAATGTATTTGATTTTACTACATATATGATTGCTTGCATTTTGTTTGTAACTGCACACTTTCGGAGTATGTCCGACGTGTGCGCACGAATTCCAAATAATAAAAATAGCAGAAAATTAATACAATCGACATTTGCAGCAATATGTAGAAAACAAAGTTCTAATACATTGTGTAGTAAAAATATATTAAATAAATACAAATGTATTTAAGTGTTATATAAATACATTTTTTTTCAAAACAATCACATAGATATAGTATATATTACTGTATTCCTTTTCGCGGTGCAATTATTTTTGACATCCGCTAAACAAGAACCTCTTTGAAACATTTTATGCTAAATTAAAACCTTTTATTTCACATAAAAAGGATTTGTATGCTGTTGTTCACAGTTTTTTTTTTCAAATCTCAATGCTACTCTGAATCACTGTTAACTAGTGTAATCATCTGTCATTGCATTGTGACTTCATTATCTGCTAACTCTTTTATTATTCGACTCCTACATAAGATGCACTCCGAAGCCTACTATTTCGTTATTAACTCAACTAACGTTAAACCCCCAAAGTACTGTCCACACATCACAGCCGTTCCTAATTCTATGAAATGTGCGTCTGTCTGCCAATTAAGTAGCATGAGTGACAGAATGTGCGTCATTTTCAGAACTACCGCTGGCAGCCTTGATGCCAATCAAACATTATACATTAACTGAATAACGAAGAAATAGAATTATTGAAAATCGTACACAATAGAAATATACTGTTGTACGTCTACGTTACGTAAAAGTGACCTGAGATTTGAATCAAATAAGTCCCGGGATCATCAGTAAATCCCCGGATTTCGGAAGTTGTAAAATAACTTCCAATCAGGGACGCAAAGAACAAGAATCGGAACCGGTATCGAAACTGGTATTGAAAAAATGTTTGCCGGCACAGAAAGCATTATTTTCAAATATTTGAGCATAAAGTCGAATATATTTGACAAAGAAAGTTCACTTAAAACCGTATAAAGTAAAATTCCTCTGTAGATGTAAATTTGATATGAGGTATTTGAACATAAGTGGTCACATTTGACAGAGATTATACCAATTTTCTTGTTCAGACTGCTTAGTAAGCCAAATTAGGAGTTTCATAGCTCTAGCTCTTCTAGTAATCGTGATTTTAATAGACAAATGGACAAACAGACAGAAATACAAACGAACAGACAGACATACAGACATACAGACGGATGGACATCTCTAAAACGACTTATGACAAAAAAGACAAAACCAAAAGGGCGAATTCGAAAAATTGAAGATGTTGTCTTGCCAAAAGGGCTAATCTTTTAGTTTTTTTGCCAAAACTTTTTATTGGTATAAGAAAAAATAGTGGTGCAAAGGCATTAATTAATTGTTTTTAAAGCACCTATCGATCATCATCATTATTTTAAAATATTTTTTTTTTATCATTTGAAAGAAAATTTTTTAATAGCATTTTTAAAAAATGCTTTAAAATCAAACATATAATGCCTCTACATCACTATTTTATTTTGCACCAATAAAAAGTTATAGCAATAAAAAGTAAAGATTCGCCATTTTGGCATGACAAAATTTTTAATTTTTCCAATTTCTCTTTATAGGTGCAAGATAAAACAGTAGTGTAAAGTTATTAATTGTTTGCTTTAAAAGCACCTATCGATTGTCGTCATTAATTTAAGATATTTTGCCAAACATTTTTCCTGCAAACAACAAATGGCAAATTAATGTATTGCAAAATATTTTTTAAATAATGATGCCAATCGATAGGTGCTTCAAAAAAACAATTAATGCCCTTAGATTACTATTTTATAGTGTGCTAATAAAAAGATATAGCTTAAAAAAGAAAAATATTTGCATTTTGGTCAGGATATAGCATCACATTATAACATTATAATACAGTAAGTTGTCCAAATCCAAAGATGTTTTATATACGTCATAACAATTGATGAATTAACCAAAATAACAGAAAAATTTAAAACAAAACTAAATTTTACTTAGTTTTAAAGCACTTCAAATTACAAAATTTGATTTCCCAACATTTTTATAAATGCACTTTCGCCCCTTTTCATGACAGTGAGAATATATATTTTTATATACCAAACTGAATATACCCTTTCACTCTTAGTGTAGGGTGTAAAAAACACAAAAAGGAATAGAAGTTAAATGTAGGCCATTTTTCACTTAGCTGGAAAATAAATAAAAACTGTTTTAAATTGTCAATTTTGCGATATTTGTTACCTATTAACTACCTCTATATATTGTTCGGTTTGCAAAGAAAAAACTTACATTTTCCATGTTACTTGACTTAAAAACGTAATTTAAACTGCTGTACTTGACCCTTTTTTGCCCCAAAAAATTGTAACAAAATTTTGTTTCATACAAAAATAGCATTTTATTCTATAAAAATAAATTTGTATTAAATTCGTGGCTGTAACCTTCAGATGCATTACTAGGTTAGGTTTTGAGGTGTCGGCAATCGTTGTGTTGTCGAACATTTAGACCACAGTTGATCCATTGTGTTCCTTTTTTTATGGTGTCCTATGGACGTGTTTCCATTTTCGTTCATTCAGATGCGCGGATGAATTTCATTCTCTTTAGCGGATGTTTGTTATTGATGTCGTCTATTTCCTGGAAGAAAAAAGCGTCTAGAATTTTGTTTCGTTTGATCGATAGTGCAGGACATTGGTAGAGGAAGTGATAGCTGTTTTCCTCGGCCTCTATGTCACCGCACCAACTACACAGTCTTCCCCTCTAAAACCCATTTTTCTAAGATGTGATAGTAAGGTGTTATGTCCTGTGATAATTCCTACTAACAATCTAAGTTCTGTCTTTTTGAGCTTAGTATCGTTTGCTGTATCCCTTTTTTATGTCGTTCCATATTTTTTTGTAGCGAGGCATGAGTTTGAGTCGTGCCATCTTTTTATCATTAGTTCTTCGAATCTGTTTGTTATACGTATTTCGAAGTCTGCCACGTGCATTACTACCTGTCGATGTCATTCTCATACCAATGATATTTGCGTGTTTTCGGAAGTGGTAAAATCACATATTCATCATAGACAAAAATTTCTTTTTCAACGGTGAAACATTTTCAACATTATTTCTATTGATTGGCAATGCTAAATCTATGATATTCAACATTGTTTCCACAAGTTTTTAATTCGGATATATTTCGTAATTTACCTTTTAAATCGTGGCATCTCAGTGCATATACTTCGGATTAGGATGAACGACGCGAAATATAAAAAGCTATCATATGCCATCAAAAACTCAATTTCGAAAATATGTGGTTTTGCACCAAACCCATCAATTCAGAAGGTATGTTTAAAATGATCGCATATTGTATATCTTTTGAAATACAAACGGCATTGACAAATAATTTAACATTGTTTAAATGGTGCTAAGTTATATTCAGATTGTAATATTGGGGTAAAGTAGGAAACATTTTCTGGGGTTAAGTGGGAAATTCAAAATTTTTACCAAAATGCTATTTAAGTATTTCCTTTTCATGTTTTATTTTTTCATCACAAAGTCAAATAAATTAAGAATAAAAATATAATAAGATAATACAATAAGTTCGAAATTGAATTTAAAGGCATATACATGGTATTTAATTAATGTATAAAATTAGATCATGAACCAGTCTGTGGATTAGACTCTTCAATTGAATTTTAAAAAAATATTCAAATGTTTTTTATTCGAGGAAAATCAAAACCCCAGACGCCCCTACATAAAAGAATATAAAAATCTAAAAAAAAATTCATTAAACATGCGTGCTTCACAAACGAAACTATTTTTGCGATTTGCCGCTTAACAAAAGAAAACTCATTCATAGTCGGACGACGAACGACACTAGCGAAGCGAAGAAAAAAAACCGCACAGCTTGGCAATTTTGTGCTTGAAGTTGGCTGTGTGTTTTTTTGTTTTTTTTTTTTTTGTTGTTGTTAAATTCGAAAAAAGTGATTGATTAAATACAAAACATATGCAAAGTTATGACCATAGTTCCTTATTATAGGAAATTTTTGTACAACAAGAAGTTTTTATTATGGGTACCCCATATATTATTAAATTATTAAACGACATTTAAACACGACTTGTATGGTGGGAGCTTCTATATAAAATAAAAAAAAAATGTTTCTGTTTGTTTTTAATACTTTTTGAAAACCCGTCTTAAATCCGGCTCTGTTTCGGTTACGTTTTCAATATTTAATTATTTTATAATAATTACTATAATTAAAGTTACACATGATTTATTAAGTTATAAAAACTAAAAAAACTGCTGGAGCATTTCGGCTAATGTCAGGTGATAATAAATTCAAAGTAAATAATTCGAAAAATATGCAATGAAAATGATTAATGAAATAATATTGACCAAAAAATAATAGTACAAATAATAAATAAATATATAAAATAAAAATGACAGATAAAATAGTAAAAACAATAAATAAATTAATAAAATAAAAATAACAGATTTTTGAAAATGCACCAAAAAGTATGCAATACAAATATGTTGCTGTCTGGCTAAGCATGAGTAACATTTAATTTAAACATACTTCATAGTTAAAAATACTTTACATATGATTCATTAAATTTCAACGGAAAAAACAAATATTTAAAACATTTAACTACTATGAATGCAAAATAAATAAAAAAAAAATTAAATAAACCAAATTGCAAACGAAATTATGAAAATTATTATTCAAATAAAATAAAATAATATAAAATAAATAAATGCAATAAGTTTGCTAGATTCTAAAAACTAACCGAAAATTAAAAAAAAAAAGAAATCACAACGACTAAAAACTTCAGCAAGGACTTCTTCAAGAGGTATGCCTATATTTTGTGTTATCTTTTTAAACTTTGCAACTACATTTTACATAAAATGAAAAAAAAAAAAAACAAAATTCACAATTTAGCCGCTTGTAAGATTTATGCCAGCAATGCGTATTTGCCGTTATGTGTTAGACATACACACACACACACACACAGCTACTACATGCATTGACACATTTATACGACATGCAAAACAATCGAAGATGCGCACATTCACAATAGCATTTAGAAGTTTGTCACGCGGATGTCGTCATTCACAATAACAAACAGTTTTTTTTTTGTATTATTTATTTCTTCGTATTAGTTATTATATTTTAAATACTTTAATTTTTAAAAGATATTAAAAAATGCATTTCTTATTGCAATGCAAAACATTATTATAATGACATCTAAACATATTTATGGTTTTTGCTCAAACAACTTTATGTTCAGAATGTATAAATTTAAATGATTTTTGTGAAGCAAAAACAAACATTTTATTTACATTCAAAGATATCGTTGGTGATACAGCAAAACCGTCTAACTGCATGTGAAAATTATCTCAATTTTCTGTTATAATCGGGTTTTTTAATGATATGTTCATCGAATAAATTAGATAAGTGCCATTATAAGTTATGATATACTTAATATTGTATGAAGTAAGTGCAGAATTGAGACTGAAAATAGTTTTGTTTCTTCTGTAAAATTCAATTTGTCGGCGGTATTCGAAAATGTAGATATGCGGTTTTGTAGTATTTATCATTATAGCCGAAAACCATTAAAACAATAGAAATTATTCTATTAAAAATAATATTATTAAAATAATTAAATTTATAATACTATCAAATAAAACTCATGATTTAAAATGAAAAAACTATTAACACCTTAATCATTAGCTCAATGATCGTACCATTAACTAAAGGGTTTTTCAATAGGGACGCTACAAAAGTAGAGTGACAGAGACAGCAAACGACGTCATATTTCTTGCCGCTCTTTGGACATTTCTCTTCAGAAAGGTTTGCCATTACATGATAGAAAGATATACGAATTCGAATTTCGGTAGTAAATTTTAATAATTTCGACTCGTTGTTGGCTCGTATCTCTTTACAACATGAAATGGCAAACCTTACTGAAGAGAAATGTTAAAATAGCGGCATGAAATATGGCGTCGTTTGCTGTTCCTGTCGCTCTACTTTTGTAGCGTTCCTGTTGAAAAACCTTTAAAAAAAACTTTAAAAAACATTTTCTTCTGAGTGTACAGTCAGAAAAAAAATCTTATTAAAATTCGTCAACAGGACAGTTATTGATTCAATAGTATACAAAAAATAAATATTTTCATATAAACACAATAACAATTTAATAGTATTTAATAGTATTTTGTAGTATTTTGTGGGTTTAACATATTCAAATAATAATTTATCGTATTGACTAATTTTAATAGCAGAAAACTATTGATTTTATAGTATTTTTTCTGAATGTATAATAAAATAAGTCTTTACAAATGAAATTAAATTATTATAACTACATATATTTCAATCGAATTCAATATGTTAAAGTTCTGCACAACGAAGCCCGTTAATTTCAAAATATTTATCGAATTTTGTGCAGACATTTTATTTTCAAAAAATTGAGTTTTTCCAGTCAAATATTTTACCTGCTGATTGCAACATGAAAGCTCGCATTATTGGTGATTTTTTTGTCTGTATTTCAATTTATTGTATTTTATTTATATATTATGTCGCACATTCATGGCACAGTTTCGCGTCGACATTGAACGCAATATTGAAGGCGACATAAAGCTTATGTTCTTATGCTACTCGATATTGTGTGCAATAAGTATTATAAAAAATATTTATTTTTTTTATGTTATACATTTTTGCATTGCAGTAAGTATTTTGTTTCGGAGATTTTTATATTTATTTTTTTTTTTTGTATTGTGCTAATGCGCATATTCAATAAATCACAAACGAGTGACTACACGTGTCTGGTATTAAAGTGGTGGCAGCACTGTTTTGTTGTGCCAAACAAGCGCCCCACAAGCAGTAATATAAAAACAACAAATTTAAAACGTTGCAAAAATGCATGAATACAAATCTGTGAAAAACATTGTGTCCAGTTCAATTGCAAGTTAAAAAGAAAAACATCGTACTAATTAATTCAATCATGTTGCTGCTGCGGATGCGGCAACAGTAACAAACAACGCAAATTGAGGCTGGCGTCACTGATTCAATTAAACACACACAGTTGCACCAATCTATATACGCTCGCACGCAAACACATAATATTTAAATGCCGCACCGCACAGTGGGACAGCGAGTTCCTAAAATTCGCAAAAAACTCAAATATCCAATTTACGTGAAACAACTTTTTTTTAATTCATTGGATAGTAAATTAAATTTTCCACAATGTGGCATCTCTAATTAAATGTGGTAAATGGGCATTTCCTGCGGTTTCGTACGTTTAAAACTTTAATATCTCAAAGGAAACATAATGAATTTATTTGACTTTGTTGTTCTATTAGTATTTAAATAGGACTTAACATTTGCAAAAAATTAGAGAATATGGTAGATCAAAAGATATATATTAAATAGTGGTCGAACCGGACGGGACAAAATCGGAAGTGCATATCGAGGTTCATATGGAAATTACAAATTATTCTTTTGAATTATTTTAAAATAAAGTTGAAATCATGTGCATTTTAGTTTATTTACACTTTGTTCCTAGAAATTATAGTTTATACAGAATAAATCACAGAAAAAATCCGACCAGAGGCCCTATTCTGGTTTGATGAGAAATATAAAATGAGAATGAAAATGAGACAAAAACTATTTTTTATATTATTAACTGAATATGAAAATAGCTTTTATTGCATTTTCATACACATTTTATATTTCTCATCAAACCAGAATAGGGCCCCTGGACAAAAAATTCCGTATATAAATTGTCACCACGATTTTTTTTTTCTATATACTTTTTGCATAGAATAAATTATTTCGAATTATCTGTTGAGATAATTTACTTTATTTTTGTATATGTATACTATGTTTCTAAAGTTTATAGTTATTTCAGAGAGTATATATTTGATATAGAGTTTCCATACAGGTGGTTTCGCTGCCACTTTTGTCAAATAAATTCAAACATTGGTTATATGGAAATTAAAACGAAAATGTTGTCAACAGACACATTTTCAAATCAATGTTCTGATATTTTCTGCCACATTTTTGGACAGACAAATAATTAACATTTATAAGGCGTTGGATTGCAATATATCTTGGTAAGTTTGGTTGCAAATTATCCGCGGACAGATCCAGTTTTGTGCACTGTTTTCCTCTGTTAACTTCAATCTGTAAAATTCCTTTTCCACATAACCAATGTTTTCGGCAGCGACGGCAGAATTATTAGAAAATCGATTTTTACATTTTTGAAAATGCTGACCCTTATACAAAAAATCAAAATTTTCCCCTTATTTTAATTTCAATGATAATTTTTAAGCTTCAGAAATATTAATTAAAATTGTCTGAAAAAACCGAAAATAATATTTTTATCTGTGTGTTTTTCAAATTATTTAATTTAGCTACTCAAAGTACATGAAAAATTGATATATTTAGATAATAACGTAACTTTATGATTATTTTTTATACGTTATCGTTAACGAAATAGAGTTTTATTTTCAGATTCACATTTTTAATATTCAAAATCCATCATTATTTCAAAGATAGGAGTATTTGGAATTTTTCAGTCGTGGTTGCCGTTTTTCTGGAAATGTTACACAACAGCTATTCTACGCAGCAGTCAAGACTGTTTTAGTATTATGGATATGGACTTCCTGAATTCGAAGATACTGTTTAAAAATGTTTCTTTGGATAGATTTACAAGATATCGGTCAATAACTTTTGAGCCGAGTTTTAAAAAGGTGGTCGCATATATTTATAAATAGTACGCGTTCTGAATACCTTATTTGATCAAGTGTTATATATAGAATGAAATGTTATTAAACATCTATCCATCTATCTTTTTTCATACTGGTTACGCTAAAATATTTCCACATACATAGTATGACCTGCAATTCATGGGTGCAGGGTACAAAAAACAAAAAATGTGATTTTTTTGTTTACACTTTAATCAAATGTTCTCAAAATGTATCCATAGAGATCTTTAATTATGTGGTGTTTTCTTGGTAAAGCTTCAGGCTAATTTTGGAATATAAAAAATTGTTAATCAACTCGCTTTTTCGATTCTTCCCAACTTTTTAAATGCATATTTGATTTTAATTTTGATGGAAAAATATTACAATTTTCGAGTTCTTTGTAACGAATTTTCTCAACCCAGTAAACCAATTACAAAATGTTTTGAAAAATGATTTTTACTTGTTTTATTACCTTTTATTTGGCATAACACTTGATCAAATCCGTTATTAAAACGCGAAATATTTGTAAAGCTCGGTTCAAAAGTTATTGGCCGATATCTCGAAAACATATCCAAAGAAAAATTTGTATTTCAAATTCAACAAGTTTTATCATATTGACTCTAGTTTTTGAGATATTGATTTTGGGGTATATTTTTTACATTTTTTTTTTTACAGAGTTACAAATACATTAAAAAATTATTGCAAATTTTACTTTTGAAAAAAATATTTTATTTTTCAATACAAAAAATTTATAAAATTAATTTTTAAAATATGATGTATTCAAAATACCATCTTCAAATTTGGTTCGAACATTTGTATTATATCAACCAAATTACAAGATTTTTTTTTAGAATTTTTAAAAGGGTCCTTTTTAAAGACATCAATTTTGAAATGCAAGGATAAAGAAGAGAATTTACATATTAATTTTTCTTAAAGCCTGTTCTATTACCTTTAAAACAAGCCATCAACAAAGTTTCTAGCTTTTCTACTTTAAGAGGTATTGAAATATAAACAACCATACAAAAGTGATTTTTGGCCAATGAAATTTGAAGCACTGTATCTCTGAAAGTAGAGGTTGAAAAAAATAAAAAATAAATTGGTCAATGCATATCTCAATAAGCTTTATCAGCTGCCCAAATTTCATTGAAATCGAAGAAGGTGAGTTCCAACCGCTGGTCGATTTGGTGTGGTATGGTCCATAGATGAAATGAAATCTAGTTTAAACTATGTTTAATTTGAAAATTTGTCTTAAAAATTGGGCCTTAGTTAGCTGACATTAATTTAAACTGAAGCAGTATGAATAACATTTCATCCTACACTAACTTTTGAATACCACTGGAGGTAATACAGCTGAATTAAGTTCAAAATTATAATACTTAACGTTCACAACTAAAAAATTGAAAAGTCTTATTTATACTAATAACTGAATGAATTACCTTTAACTCCAACCATCCTTAAACTAAGGAAAAAAAATGAAAATGTAAAAACTTACAAATAAAACACTTTTCAAAAATCAGCATAAATTCAAAATTTTTAACCGAAACATTTTTTTTTAGTATCTACTATTATCATGCAAAATATTAATAAAATAAAATTGAATACAAGAAAAAAATACTGGCTTATTACGCAGCGAAATATAATCAGTCGGTTGTTTGCAATTAAATAAAATAAAAAATATTCAAAAATATTCACGAAATCGAAAGATAGCGAGTTTTGACCGATGAAAAACATTTTTGAACCACTGTGCGTCACCCTTGTATTGTGTATTTTGATTATTATCGACATTACGTCCGCTGTTTGAGCTGCACAGAACAACACACCTATCTAACCGCCTAGCCAACCACCTTCTCAATAGCCTACACCACCTCACAACCACTCCCACTCAGTCAACAGAGCTGCTGTGCTGTAACAGTGTGTCCACTATGTAGTGTGTGTTGCATGTGCGCTTTCATTTTTTCAATAACTCTGTACTCGAGGCAACAATTTTTCCATGAATTTTTACTTCGGCGTTTTTATTTTTGCAATGTTGTTGTGTTGGCTGACCGCATTAATTACACTTTATTAATAAAATTACAAAATAATTCAATAGTCTTTTGTGTGAATGCAATTGCCACCACAATGGCTTAATGAGAAATAAAAGCTATGTTGACCTAATAGAGAAACTTTTGAGAATTGGTATTATGGTTAACTTTTTGTCAAATATCATTTATTGTTTTCTCTAAATTACCTCTTGGCATATAGCCCTTATGACTAGCAACTTCTATGTGGAATTTGAATCTGCTATGTTTAGTATTTTCACGATTTATAAGCCATTAACTATCTAGTATGGATAAAATAAGTCTTGTAATAATCTTTTATGAAGCATTCCACACCAATTCGACTAGAGGTTGGAAATCATCCACTTCGATTTTAATGAAATTTGGATAACTGATTAAGGCTATCGATATATGCTCTGTCCATTTTTTTTTCGATCACTACTTCCAGAGATACAGTAGTTTAAATTTTTGTTGCTCATATTATAATATCTTCTGTACGAGAAAAGCTCCATTGAGTTCTCATTTTAAAGCTAATTAAATAAACTCAAATTTTCGATTTTTTTAAAACTTTTAAGGATATTTTTTCCTCTTTACAAATAATGACCAGTTTATCCTCATTTATGTATGCATACATTATATTGATGCAAATAAAAAGGTGTATTAAATTCTAGTAGTTAATATTTTAGCGTTGGTAGCTCAAGGTTAGTGCATGGGACTGCGAGTCCATATTCAAGCCTGGAAAGGGGGCTAACAACATCTTTTAATAGAAACATTTTTCTATACCGCGATACCTCTCGGCAGTAAATGGCAAACCTACGAGAGTAAACATTGCCTATGAAAAAGCTCTCACCCGCCGTTCGGATTCGGCATTAAACTGTAGGTCCCACCACTTTGAGTACAAATATAAGACGTACAGCTCAATAGTTGTGACAGAGCTCGGCCTAAGTTCTTATAGGACTGTAGTGCCAAACTATTATTATTATTAGTTAATATTTTATATCTTTTCTATTATTACGACTCATATCTACCGCAATACTTTAGACATCTGCACAAATGCATTTGAAGTTTCCTCAGCTATATATGCAATACTGCATTGGTCAGTATTTAGTACATTTTATCATTACAGCTGTAGCTACTTTACTGCAGTAATTGTTTCATTATTGTCAAGTAGTGTCAAGACATTGTTTTTGTAAGACATTCAATGTTTTGAAAAACAAAACCAAATGACACTACTGTCGCTGAAAATGCAACAAGTACAGTGCGTGAGCGCAACGAGTAACGAGTGAGAATGTTTGCATGTAAATTTGAATTTACAAATTTATTAATTGAAAAATCGATAACAATTAGTTATACCAAATTATTTTTGCATATGTGGGATCAAATCACACATTTATTAAGACATTAAATTTGCAAAATACTTATAACACAATAAATACACAATTCATTACATATTTGGATTGAATTCAAAAAATATTTTGTACATAATTGTAATGAATCGTAATCATAAATATGATGTACATACTCAATATATTTATGAGCACGATTTCTAACAATTATGTACAAAATATGTTCTGTGTAGATCAACATAGCAGAAGCAGACACAGACATGTGGCAATTCTAAAAATAGATATATGTTGTTCACTATTCTAAAGAAAATTCACATTGGTACAGTTCGTGATTGCACTGTACATTCAGAAGATAGAAGAACATAGATAGTATCGTGCTTTTATTTTGAATGTCATAAACAAAAAAAAAAGAGGTTTTTGTTTCTTAAATTTTCAATTTAACTGTATATAAACTAAATATAGATACTTTCTAATTCCTTTTAAATGTGAGAATGTTTTATATAAAATACATTATTAGAAAAAGATTAAGCAACTGCAGCACATATATAATTTTTGACCTATTTTAGTGTTTCGAAATTCACAGAATTTTTGTAAATATAAATATATAGGTAATTACAGTACAATGACCTTAATATTGCATGAATGGTGAAATCAATCATTGCATTTCTCAGAGAGCACCAATAATTGGTGAGTTGTGGATCTAGTTAAATACCTTACTGATGCACACTGCGCTCTTTATTAACATAATTCACCAACTGGAAGTTTATAACTCTTTTATCCCTTGAAGAGAAGTATAAATTTCCCTTAATACATGTAACATTTTCAATGTTAATGGTACGAAATTTCAAAAAATGGGGAAATTTATTAGAGTACTAAGAATGAAAAAATGAATGAATCTTCAGAACCTGCATTGGCGATGCGAATCTTTAAATCAAATCAATTTTACTAATGAGCTATTCAAAGTTTTTTAATGTAATTATAAAATAAATTAATTAGAAATGAAATTTATTTATAGTCAATCGTTATGTATCTATCTTTATCATCAGTAAAATATATTTGTTACAAGAGAATCCTTTTTTTTTTATTGATTATAAACAGATACAAAAATTTAATACAAGAGTTAATTTGAAAAATATTTATATTTAGATTCAACTAATTTAAATAGCTGTATGTTTATATGCAACCATACTGCTGTCTGAACTAAAACAACAATATGTTTTTCTATAAACATATGTATAATGAGGTCTTTCTAAGACATGTTTGCTTTTGAATATACTAATGTTAGGTTTTATTTATTATTTGTTTGGAAATACACACAAATAACTATATATCGTCGTTGTAGAACGAATAGTCACCAAATACATTTTCAAAATGCCATATATTCATTTACAAAAATCTTTATATATCTGTCAATTTTTATTCGATGATCTCAATTTTTTTACCACATGATAAGAAAATGTAAATCTATTAATTGATATTTCAACTTTAAAAAGGCATCAATTACTTTTTATAATACACTCACAATAAAAAGTCTGCTATTAATAGCAAACTCTGACTGCTAAATTTTAGCACACTTTAATTTGCATTTACAGCATACTTTTATCAGCAATAGCGAACTGTTAGCTGGGAATCTTAGTTCTGCTAGTGATCAAGATCGTGCTAGTGTCACTGGTGTGCATATTGCAAGTGTAGCTAACCTGCACTAGATGGCGCCATAGTCACGAGACGCTGCAGCTAAATGTGTCTATAATTCGTAGACTCTTATTCGTCAACAATTTTTTTTTTAAAGTGATATTTCTTATACGTAATAATAATGCACGCATGCAGGAGCGAAATAGTGAAATAAAGGTAAAAAAAATATGAGATAAATAAAAATAAATAAAAGAAATATAATAAAAAATAATAATGTAAAAATAAAAAAAATATGTCAGAAATTTCATTTGCTGTTTCAGCAGAATCCGGCGTTTTCCTCTTTTCAGCAAACATTTTTGCTATATTGGCAACCTTTTTTGCTACTGTTACAGACTTTTTATTTTGAGTGTATTAATCAACAAACTCGAAATTTAAGTTTTTCATAAAAATGTATTTGGTGACTTTTCGTTCTACAACCAGAGAGTATAGATTTTTAATAGAGATTCCTTCCGAGTTTGCTGGCGTCTCTGCCGAAAACATTGGTTATGTGGAAGTGGAATTTTACAGATTGAAGTTAACAGAGGAAAACAGTGCACAAAACTGGATCTGTCCGCGGATAATTTGCAATCAAACTTACCAAGATATATTGCAATCCAACTTTCAATTATTTTTCTGGCCAAAAATGTGGCAGAAAACATCAGAATATTGATTTGAAAATGTGTCTGTTGACAACATTTTTGTTTCAATTTCCACATAACCAATGTTTGAATTTATTTGACAAAAGTGGCAGCGAAACCACCTGTACGGAAACTCTATATCAAATGATACTCTCTGCTACAACGACAATATTTTCTAGTAAACACTATCGAAAACAAACACAAAATTGTTTGAAAACATCGCTTGAAGGAGATAATCAAATTGTTTACCGCAAATGTTACGACAATTGTACTATATATTGCAAACAATTTAAAGTTAGAAATTGTTTGCCATAAATGATCTTAATGTTTTGTATAAGAAATGAGATGTTTGTCTCAAATGCCTCAAAATTATTAAGTGTTTCCCTCTAATATTTGTAGTGTTTCCAACAGAAGTTTGATGAATTTCCAAAAAATATTTGAAAAAATATAGGGTTTGCCACAAACATTTGTAATGTTTGCAGTGATTTCACAAAACAACAAAATGATTCTGCGCATTCGTATATAAACATAATGTAATTCAGAGTGTATTGCAATATTTTCAACACTTATTACACAGTACGGATTAAAATTTTCTCATAAATCATGTATTGCAAAATTTAATCATGATATCAAGTCAACAATAAGTGATCATAATGATTTGGTTTTTTCTTCATAATTTATGATTATAGTAAAAATCAATTATTATGATTAAATGAATACAATTATGCGTATGCTTTCTCATGTTTTATGCATAACATTTTCATAAGTCATGAGTAATTGGAATAGTTTCTGGAATTCATTTTATGATTTATTATTCATAACTTATGATTAAAAAGTCATACATTGTGCCAAATAGATGTAGCCAGCAGATGGAAAAACAAATCTAAATTATACGGAACAATGCGAAAAATATCGCATTTGATAATATAATATGTCAACGGGAAAAGAATATAAAAAAAAACGAGTTGGGAAAGTTAGGTCACATGGGTAAGTTCGGTCACATGGGGCGGATTTTTATAGTCGGTCGGGCCCGACTATTTAATACCCTACACCTTTGGTGGGGATATTAATGTGAGATATTTAATTGCATACCTTAATTTTAAAGTTTTTAATTATGCTGAACCTCCCCACCCTCAGAATATTATTCATGTATCAGAAATTTACGTCTTATATCCCCATAAATTAAAAAAAAAACTTAAAAAAAAAATTGAAAAAAATAATTGGGCTGAACACGCATATATTTAAAATTTTGAAAGGCTAATAATTCATAGATTTGATTTTAATAATTTACGGATCCAATTTTCACTATGAAAACCCGGGAAATAATGAAAAAAAAAAGTGGGCGGATCACGCCCATTTTTGGACCACATATTTTTAGGTAAATTATAACAATATGTTTTAAATTTCATACCTATATCTTGAATACTTTTCGAGTTATTAGTTCCTAAAAAGTTATATAAAAGTGACTTGTATGAGAGGTGGGCGTGTCCGTTGACCGATTTGGCTCATTTTCAAACTCAGTTCCTACTTTTGGCTAAAATATATTGAGACGAAATTTCATCGCATTCTGATCAGTATTTCTCAAGTTATTCTGTATTCGGACAGCAAGACAGCAAGACAGCAAGACAGACAGACAGACAGACAGACAGACAGACAGACAGACGGACATGGCCAAACGGACTCGGGTAGTGATGCTGATCAAGAATATATATATTTTTCCATACCGGACACGCCTCCTAAGGGGCGTTACAATATATGCACAAAGTTAATATACCCTGTACCTCATAGGTGTAGGGTATAACAATGGAAAACCCCCAGACAAAATTTTAAGCAGGAAAATGGTTCGAAACACGCTGGCAAACAAGCTACCTATACGCATTGAAGTACATTTTATAGGAAGCTTTGAGGTAGGCAAAAGTGGGAATGTGGACATATGCTGCTAGTTCCCAGCTATTGCATGAAAACAAAATTGGTAGGGAAATAGCAGATATAGGTAGGGTATGGTAGCCAAACAGGTGCTATCAAAATGGTAGACACAAGCATGGTAGGGTAGGCAATATGCTGGAAGCAATTGGAAGTAAGCTACCTATACGCATTGAAACACATTTTATAGGAAGCTTTGCAGTAGGCAAAGGTGGGAATGTGGACAAAAGCTGCTAGTTCCCAGCTATAGCATGAAAACAAAATTGGTAGGGAAAAAGCAGACATAGGTAGGGTATGGTAGCCAAACACGTGTTGTCAAAATGGTAGGCATCGCGAAAAACTCAAACGCATCGATACTCTATTGCTGGATTCGCATATGTTTTCTGATGGAACTCCGCATTCTTTGCAAGAGAAAATCCTTATTGTTATTGGTTTCGCAATTTTACAAAAAAAGTGATTGCAGAAAGCAATAACAAAACACGTGTGAATTAAAAACAACATGTGTTTCTGTTTGTACAGAATGAAGTTTTTGTTTCTGGCGAACATGACGGTTAGAACCATTTGCTGGGCACTTTCGATGATAATGTTGATATCAGCAATAATCTGCAATACACCAAATTTTATTATTTTTTTAACAATAATTCGCGTAGAAAAACGACAGAAATAAACACCGATATCTACAAATGACAATACTGAACATTTTTGAAGGCAAATTTTATATTTGTAAACAAAAATTTTCTGTCGACAACTTGTTGATCAAGCTTTAAAAATGTCAAAACAGAAATTCATATACAATGTATTTGTCTGCTACTCGCTGGCTACGTTTCCCTTTTAGTTTCCTACAATGAAGAGGCTTTTTTAAAATTTCAAAACAGAAATTCCTATACAATGTGTTTGCTTGCTACTCGCAGTCTACCTTTCCCTTCCATATTCTAGCTATAAAGATACCTTTCAAAACTTCAAAACAAAAACTTACAGAAAAATGCGTTTGCCTGCAAGGGGTAGGCTTGAACATACCAGTTTCCTGCCTAAAAGCTGATTTAGAAAGCCTGTCTGTTTTCACAAATTCAAAATGCCGACTATGCAATGTGTATTTCCTACCATATTCCTGTGAGTTTTCCTCAAAACTACTTATATAATACCAGTTTCCTTGCATATTTTTGTCTGGGGAAAGACATTACTTCAACTTATTTGTCTGTTCAATTTACATTTATTTTTAAATGAGACATTATTTAAATAGACTTTATTCACTCACTTAAATTATCTTTAGACTGCAATTACGCCACAACTGTTGAGAATACAAATTATGAATAAATATTCATAATTTCGCTTTAATGTTAATTCTAAAAATTTATAAAATCCTATTCATAATAGTGATATACATGAACTATGCATGAACTTTGCATTTTTTTTTAATATTATGCCTAATTCATGAATATAACTTATAAAAAATGAAAACTAGAAAAAATATGTTTCAAGAATAATTAATAAAGAATTTATAAAACAATTATTATTATATTTATATAAAGCTCTAAATATATGTATGTTTAAAATTATGTAAGGGTGTGCTCTTTTTTTCGCAGCGTGTAAAGTTTTGAATATTATAAAGTTTTTAATGATCTGAGAAATATTTCTGGAAAATATTTGTAATGCATACAAAATATTGCTAATAAATTATAATTTTAATAAATATTACAAATAAATGGTTTATAGACGAAATATATAAATCATTATCATTGAAATGAAATGAAATGAAGAGGTCCAACAAATTCTCCTGAATTTTAGAACCTTATAAACAGTTCAGGTTTTGTAAAGGTATTAAATTCTGAAATACAAGACATGGTAAATACAAAAAAAAAACACTTAGAACTGCATGTAGTAATATGTTAAATACAACATATTTTTAAAATATAAGTAGAATGTTTTATTATTTTGCCCAATAATCATTGAACTCTACAACTTCAGAATGGTGTACAATTATTTCGAAAAATGTAGAAAAAACTTAAATAAATACATAGCTAAAAGGAAAAACGTACCGATAGACATTAAAAAAAAAGACAATTTTTTTGTTTTTCTTTTATATTGTTTTCTTTTATATTGTCCGCTCACAACTGAATGACTTTAAACACCTGATATTGATAAGGTATTTATTTAACAGCAGGTAGTAATCGTATTGGCGGCGTTATTACAGGAAGCGGCGGCGTTCGAAACGCCCTGCTCTCGCCCGGAGACATACAGATCCACAATGTAAGAATAAATTAAAGGAGGTAAAACAAAACAAAATAAAACAAAAAAAAAATGCAGTTTCTAAACAGAAAATGTATATTCGTTTAAGTATTTTGTACTTTGTAAAAATAATTCAGAAAAAATCAAAACTAAAACTAACATATTTCTGCTGAATGTGCTAATATTTCTTATCCCATGTTATTAATAATTGCACAACTTTTTGTATTTTGCACAACAATTTAATAATTTAATTTTTGCAAATATTTAATATAAAATTTTAAAATGCTTTCTTTTTTTATTATTATTATTATTATTATTGTTATTATTACTATGAGGTTGTATATAATTTGTGTGTTTAATTTAAATATTTTGTTACTATTAGTGTTGAAACTAAAAACCTATTTCTGACTGTTAAACACATCTCTTTTCAACAGCAACAAAAAAAAATACTCTTGTTGCTCTATATAGCTGCAAAATTTCACTGAACTCGCTCAATGCGCTCTTCGTTCACTTTCACGTTTTTTACTATTTTTTCTTTTTGTATTTATTTTTATTTCTATTATATTGTTTTTTTTTTCTATTATTTTGAAAAATTGCATGGGTATCGTAATAATATCGTAATAACGTACACTTTTTTAGCACATAACACACATTAGTTACCCCCGACATTTCAAATTAGAAAACACTACGTAACAGACAAATTCACATTTGCAAAATTCATTTGTAGTTTGATTTTATTTCGAATTTTATTTTAATCTATAACTAAAAATAATGTTATAAGAACAGGATAAGTACGTTATTTAATTTTTATTTATACTATAAAACTTTCATTTTTAAAATAGTATTTAGGAAATAACGTATTTTGGAATGATTTGTAAATGTTTGATTGTAGAATATATAGATAAACAGACTTCATTTGTGTAAGAGAATACAAATAATCAGTTGTACCAAAAATATTTATATTTTATAGATTTTTGTACACAGACCCTCCACCACGAGGTATTATCGTAAAAGTCATGCGAGAAAATTCAACTGTTTGAACGTTATTGTTTTTATGTCCAAAATATTAGTATTTAGGCAAAATATAAATAAATAGTATAAATAATACTAACACTAATGTCGGTAGCTCAAGTATAGTGTGTTGGACTGTGAGCCGAAAGGTCCCAGGTTTAAACCTGTACTAGGGCTAACAACATCTTTTCATAGAAAACATTTTTCTATATCGCGCTACCTCTCGGCAGTAAATGACAAACCGACGAGAGTAAAACAATGCCTATGAAAAGTTCTCACGCGCCGTTTTCCCATAAATAACTCAAACATCAATTCTTTATAATTCGTGGGTGCTTATTTTGACAGCTTATGCAGTTTCTGTCTATTACGTATAGATTTTTTTACAGAATAGCTTTCGAAATTTAAGGATCTTTCTGGAATAAAAAAAATATAGTACTGTTGAAAAACAATTTTTCAAAAAAATGTAAAAAATTTGCGCAATTTTTCTTTGAATTGCCAAGACTAATTTCAATATATTTAATAAATAATAATATTACAATATATTATAAACAAATAATAATTTATGGTTATGCAGAGCCTATTTGAAATAAAATACTTTGTTATTTACAACCATATAATTCTCACTTAATAGCATTTTTTACTCTCATTTTTTACTTGTTGGCAACGGCGGTGAGCAGTCGATTTTTTTTTTTTTTCTGTAGTGACGAAATGTTTTTCTTATGTTTAAAACATAATTTTTAAAAATAAATATATTTTTAGAAATAAATAACATTAAATTCACGTGTTTAATAGAAATGTGTATAACAAATTTCAGTTATCAATCGTATACTCGTGAGCTCGCGTTTTCAACTTCAGCACGGTGACGCTGTACTTTACGCGAAAGTTCTTGTGCGCGATAAAACACGAACGCATAAAGTGTTTGTACACTCTTTATGCAAGCACAGTTTTGTGCACAATAAAGCTTCACTGTGTTTGCAACCTAAAATTTTGACTTTAATTAAAAAAATATAAAATATAAAACGTAAATAAAAATGAAACTTATTTATATGTGTCTTATTTATAATTTCTTTTCTATATAATATGATCAATGGTTACGTAGGATCATAGTATGGTTGCATGAAATACCAATACGCTCACTGAGGACCATAGTATGATTGTAGAAAATTGTACTGTTGTCACTGAGGATCATATTATGGTACACACTATTGTCACTGAAGATCATATTAGATAAATTATATGATTGTCTACAACCATAATCCTCAATCATAATATGATGCCCTTCAAATATGATCACCACAACCATTTGCAAGAAATACCAATACGGTCACTGAGGACCATAGTATGGTTGTAGAAAATTGTACTGTTGTCACTGAGGATCATTTTATGGTACACAATATTGTCACTGAAGATCATATTAGACAAATTATATGATTGCCTAAAACCATAATCCTCAATCATAGTATGATGCCCTTCAAATATGATCACCACAACCATTTGCAAGAAATACCAATACGGTCACTGAGGACCATAGTATGGTTGTAGAAAATTGTACTGTTGTCACTGAGGATCATATTATGGTACACACTTTTGTCACTGAAGATCATATTAGACAAATTATATGATTGCCTACAACCATAATCCTCAATCATAGTATGATGCCCTTCAAATATGATCACCACAAACATATGCAAGAAATACCAATACGGTCACTGAGGACCATAGTATGCTTGTAGAAAATTGTACTGTTGTCACTGAGGATCATATTATGGTACACACTATTGTCACTGAAGATCATATTAGACAAATTATATGATTGCCTACAACCATAATCCTCAATCATAGTATGATGCCCTTCAAATATGATCACCACACCCATGTTTTTTCTCTGCGTGTAATGTTTATTGCAAAACTGTTTTACAACTGTACTATAATTTTTTGTTATAAACGATACGTAATAGGAAAACAACTGTGTATGCAGTCAAAATCAGCACCCACGAATTAAATAGAATTTATTTATCAGTTGTCTATGGGAAAAATCGTTTTGAGTAATGTATAATGTGGGAATATTTATTTAGAATTGCCCTTTTTACCAGTTTTGTCAAAGACAATTTAATGCTTAACGCAAACCTTTACTATATACGTTTAATTAGAAAAATTGTAGGGTTTAAATCCATTTCAATAATAGTGATATATACGAAGGTTAGATGATGGCAATACAAAAGGACAAACGTATATTCAAGACTAAAAATTTACCGAAGACATCAAAACTTCTCAAATAACCGATATAATCGACCGCCAAATTGCACAAATTCGGTTGTGAAAATGGAAAATGGATGATAACTTTGAATATTTGCGGCACTGTGTAATTACTGCAATTAAAGGAGTATGTTTCAGAAAAGCAGCAAAATATTTAAATTAAAAATTAATTTTTATATTTTATTATGAACAGAATAAATAAATAAATAAATAATTAAATTATAAACTATTATTTAATATACTATTAAGAAAATCGTATAATAAAAAATAATATCAGGCAATGAAGAATCAATGTATATTATTCAAAACGCCTTATTAGAAATTCAAAAATTATTGCCAGGCTTGTGCAGGCACTGAGTTTTTGGGACAACAGTCAAAAATTTCCCATAGAAATCGATATTAATTATAACTTCAGAACCAAATATCTTAAAATTATATATAACTATACTTATATTATATAGAATGGTGACTGAAAAACCATTTAGGTCTAGTTATTTATTCAAATCAGTTTTTAAATTAAACTTAGTTTAAACTAGATTTTCACAAGTCTTTAAAATATTATATTAACTGTAACTAATTTTCTGTCTGTCAGTACAATTTAAAGACATTCTGAAGTTTTGGTTAAAAACTATAAGGTTCAGTTTTCAGTCACATTTTCAAATTAAATGTAGTTTAAACTAGGTGCAATTTCATCTATAGTCAACATATCACAAATAGTTAAAATGTCAAATTAAATGATTACTAATTGGTTATTTGTCTTTAAAATTTTAAGACATTCGGAAATTTTTTTTAGGAACTCTGAACGTTTTAATAACGTGGAACAGTTTAAACTAAGTTTAAACTACCACTGAAAAATTGAACCATAATATTTTAAAAAAGTGGAAAAGTGTAAACTCAGTTTAAAGAAAAGCAATTTATAGCCAACACTTAAAGCCAATAATTTAAATAATTTTTGAGAGTGTATAAATCTTTTGAAGATTTTAAATTAATCAAGAAAACAGACAAACCAAATATTCAATAAGTACGAAATATTTCCGCATTTAACAAAGTAACAAAAATGGTGCTAAATATAAAATTTTGAATACTTTTGTTAATTATTGTGGTTTTTGAAGGTTTTTTTTAAATCATTCAAACATTTATTATAATATTTGAACTATGCGACTATCAAGATTTTTCAATATAATTTTGCATTATATATTATGTTGTTGTTAATAATAAAACTGAGTAGATTATAAAAAAAACACAACTTTTTTTATAATAATTTCTTATTGTTATTATTTTGTTTGAAGTTGTTTCAATTTATAAAATTTCCAACAAACTCTCGTTTAAAAGCTCGTCATCCTAATTAAAAAGTTTTCCCGTCCAACAATGAAGTGACAACAAAAATCTGGGGATGCCGCCGAAATATTTGAATTCCCACTTTTATTCCCGTCCTCACAAAAATAAAATCACAACAACAACAATATAACCATTCCCTTCTACAACAACAAAACAAACATGTTTTTGCAACTCTTCCTCCCTCAGGCCTTCTGCTGACCGCTGATCCCTGGCGCCAGCAGCGTAGCCTCAACGAACGCGATCTGCTGAGCGTCAGCAAGTCGTACCACGCCGCCGCCAACGAGTACCGCCAGTCGCACAACAATCGTCTCTACTCCTCGGCCGATCGCACCGATCGCTACGACCTGCAGCGCGTCGAACGCGTCGAGCAGTATCCGCTGTCACGCACCGCACGCTTCAATGTGCAGCAGCGCAACACGTTTAAGCGCAGCAACCACGATCGACAACCGACGTCCACAGGCGCCGCCAGCTATACGACGCGACGCGCACCGCCGCTCAGCGCAGCCGGCAGCGGCGGCAGCAGTAGCAGCAGCAACGCGAGCAGCTATCATCACACGTCATCTGCCTCATCGGCGGCTTCAACGTATCCGCCGCAGATCGTAATCGGCGATCGTACAAACGCCTATGAGCGCTACGTCGGCTCAACGACAGCAATGGCGGCAACTTCTTCGGCAACCAACAGTGACAATGAGCGCGAAGCCTACTGGGAGGAGGCGTCAACGAATGTCGCAGGCGCTGCCGCCGCACAAGATTCACGCCGCTACACGGAGCGCAGAACAAAGAAGCAGGTGCGCTTCGATGGACACGATGAACCGCGCGGCGTCGTTGGCGGCTCTGCCACCCTGCCGTCCGTGACGACCATTTTGCCTTTGACAGCGGTGGATGTGGGCGCAGCTACCATACTGACCAGCGCTAAATTGGGTGGTACAACTGCCGGCAGCGAGGACTGGACGCGTTGGGAGGCAGAGCGTCAGGGTAGTCAGGACTCGACGACCAAGGACTCGGGCATCGATACGAGCAGCACGTTCACCAGCAGCGAGGACTCGAATCGCGGTGAAGGACCAAAGGTAGTTTTAGCCACAGTACAAGTCAAGATTTTTGTGGTTCAACCTAGCTGTCCAACGAAAAAACAAAAGCTGTTCATAAACCCCATTCCAAAGTGCTTTATGTTGGTGTCTGTCTAATACACTTTTGCAAAACCTAAAGAAAAAGCTGTGAGCGCGAAGTCTTCAATGTGTTCTTTTTTTCTCAGTGTACTGTCTTCTTTGTGCATTTTTGCATTGAATGCCCCCCCTTAAAATGTTACCCCTATCACATGTAAATTTCGACAAAATTATAATGTCTTTTGTTGCCCTTCAATGTAATTGACTACCATATTATGCCACGGTATACGATTCAATTGAATTGATTTATATTTTGTCTTTAAAATTTAAGGTTTTTTTGTTTTTCTTTTAATTATTATCTTAATTTGATTTTTGCACACAGTTAACACTTGTATCATCGAATGATTTACACTTAAAAACAAATAGTTCTTTTTGTAAATAAGTGTCTGTAATTAAAATATTCTTTCTCTAATAATTATATGTAATTGATATATATTGCACTGCATGTATTTTAATAGATAGCACGGAGATTTCAATTCTTTGTAAAAATAATTTAAATGATTTTAATTATAGTTTTTCACGTTTTTCGATTAAGGTATTAGTGGTTTGTTATAGTACCTACAATTGTAGGTAGATATAGATCTACATTGTAGGTAGATATCGATGCGTTTCCTCAGATTTTTCTCGATACGAGAAATTTTTAGAAATCGGAACAATATCGAAGAAAAAAATTATCAAACTTCGATATTGCTTTGAAAAATATTATGATATCGATGTGCTAAATGTTTATATATCGTATTTTGTCAATGAATTTGGTAGTGTTGTTATTTTAATCGGTAAATACCATTAAATCAAGCCATTTTTTTTTTGTTTATACGAAAAGATTTATGTTTTGTATACTATTAAATCAATATTTGTCCCATTGACCAATTTTAATAGGACAACAAAACCAATTTCCCAAGACAAAATAATTAGTAAGTTAGAAAAATGTCATGATTTTTTATACAGAAATAAGCGCAGTTTGTAACAAAAATTCACTATTTTCTGAAATCACAAAAAATACCATTAAATTAAAAAGGTCTCAAAACGGAAACTTGTATTTGAAATGTTAAGATTTTGACCAATTTTAATTTTTTTAATTTTATATTTGTAGGCTCTTTTGTGTGATATTTTTAAATGTAAATAAAAAAAAAACTTTATTTTATTTTCTTTGCCAGGGTTTTATTCCAACATCTTCAGGGTTGAATTTTATTAAATTTAGTCTCTAGTTTACATTTAGGCAAATAATAACATTTATTTTAAAAAACAAGTTTCAATTTTATATCATTTTTAACACTTGGACTAGTTTTGTGTATTATTATTATTAATCCTGAATCTTAGTATAATTTTCCGATGGACTTCAAGATTACAATCACAACGTCATACTCATTTTTTTCTTAATGTCTGAAGTTTTTGAGTTGTTATGTAAAACAAATATATGAAAATTCTCGTGTTTTCCTAAATAATTTTGAACTGTAACATTTTAAAGATTTGAGTTTTATAGTTGATTTCTTTTGTTTTCATTGAGAATTGATTTGACCAAAGTTATGATCAGTCAAAATCAAAAAAATATATATAAATTATAAGGTTAAGCTAATATTTATTGCATATTTGATAATTTAGTATATATTAGCCGTAGGTAGCTCAGTGGTTAGAGCGTTGGACTGCGAGCCGAAAGGTCTCCGGTTCAAACCTGGACTGGGGCTAACAACATCATTTCATAGAAACATTTTTCTATACCGCGCTACCTCTCGTCAGTAAATGGCAAACCTACGAGAGTAAAACCATTGCCTATGAAAAAGCTCTCACCCGCCGTTCGGATTCGGCAATAAACTGTAGGTCCCACCACTTTGAGTACAAATCTAACACGCACAGCTCAAAATGATGAGAGAGCTCGGCCTAAGTTCTTATAGGACTGTAGTGCCAAACTATTATTATATTATTATTTAGCATATAGTACTCCGTATGAAAGCATTATTAACACCGGAATAAGTCGAAATGTATATGAAACAGGAATTATTCTGAGAATTTATGCGAAATCATTTTTGTATATCAATTCGTTTACGGTTTTCATTTGCATATGAAATGCAAGAGCATATCATATTTCATAATTAAAATATATATATTTTTTTTGGCACATTTAAAAAAATATTGATATATTTTGTAGCTGAGATATCTTTAAGTATGAATCTGAAAATGGTTTTTCAATATCAATTCTTTTAAAGGTTTTATTACAATTTAAAATGTTACTATGAGATATTTTAAAAATCAATTGAAATTTATTAAATCGTAATTTGATGATATCTGTGTCTTTAAAATGCATATAAAAGCCATAAACGAATAGATATCGGAAAACCGTTTTCATATTCTTACTCAGAGATGTCTCAACTATGAAATACATATAAAAAATTTTAAATGTTCGACCAAAAATTTAGATATTTTTTATAATATGGAAATATAATATGCACTTTCATTTCAAAAGCAAATAAAAACTTCAAACGCATTGATCTAAAAAAAACGGGGTATAGAATAATTCCTACACAGAAAAAAATGGTACATCGAATTTAAAAATATTGTTTATAATTTTTATGTATAAATTCTAATATTTATGAATTGCACATAGTAATGGTGAGTCGAAATATATTAAGGACATTGATTTAACAATCAGTTACATATATTTTATGTACTTTATACATACAAACTTTCTGATTTGGAGTTTGTAAAAGGCTTGTATGTTTGGTTTGTGTATAAGGAATATTCGGTTTGGAGACAAACTATATAATCGAATATATATACGAACCTATTTGAAATCAAATGTTTCCAGTCGAATATACAAGTGTGAACAATTCGTTGGTTTGTTTTCGTAAAGATTTCGATTCAAATACAAATAATATTTAATAAATATTAATAGAACAAATGCGTAATTACTGAAATTAGCCTACGATTCCTCTTATTTTGTTTTAGCAAATTACTATTTAAGTCATCAGATTAAATATAAATTCAGATAGACGATTTTTCTTTAGATGTTATGCAATATAATAGATACACCTTAAAATTAATATTGTTTACGTTTGACTGGTCATAACTTTGGTCAGATCATTTGAATTTCATGTGCTTTATTTCAATAGATTTGGCTGAAGTATTCTCAATGATATATAAACGAAATCAGTTCGAAAACTAAAATTTGTAAATAGGTAAAGTTTAAAATATACAGAAAAACATGATAATTGCCATGTATATTTCAAATATTTCAGAAAAAATACATAATATTTTTGCGGGTTCCAACTATCTATGGATTTGTCGAAAATCTGTCACACAATTTACAGAACAAGTCAAAAATATTGACCGACCGATGTATTACAAATATTTTTATTATATTAAATTAGAATATTGATCATTTAAAAAAAAACAACAACACTTTACAATTACAAATTAAATTTACCAAGAAACAAAAAAACAAATTGTTGAGGTTTCAAAAAAAATGTTTTTACAAACTAAGTTTTTAAAACAAAAAGTGCACTAATTAGTTAGAATTAATTCAATTTGGTATTTTTAATTATTCTAGTGCTATATTGCTTTTTTCCGCATAAATTTTCAGCAATATTAAATTAAAAGTTATTTTCAAATTAAACTCTTTTGGACCACTACACAGTTGTCAGAATAATTTAATTAACATGATAAAAAGTTTATTTTTTTTATTTTATACTGCATTCTATTAGGTATTCGGTGGAATTATAGTTGTTGTACATTGGTACTTTGTAGATGTTCATTTTGAAATAGTTTTTTTCATATAACTTTTCATTATAATTTTGGTTTGTTGTAAATTATATTTGTTGTATACTATATTCCATGTAAATTTTTTTTTGTGGTTGTAAATTTCGCATTTTACAGGTTTACTATTTTTCAGAATTTTCAAATTGTATTTTTTTTAGATATCGAAACGCTATTCTCTCACTATTTATACTAAATGCTATACTATATACAATTTAAAAAAATATGTATGATATGTTATGTATGTGTTCTCAAAACTTTGCTAAATGCCATGCATTTATATTTACTAACAAACGAAAAACTAAAGCAAACTTTAAAAAATATTTTTAACTTTAGCTCTAAGTTATATTAACGATGCAATTGTAATTTTGAAACGATTGTAAAATTATGTACCACCTATTATATATTACTAACTTGTAACCATTTTGTGAACAACATCTATTAAAACCCTAACATTTACCATTTTTCAATATTCAATATGTTTTGCCATCACTGTTGTTACTCCTAACTCCATCCAAACTCACTCTACTCCTACTTGTACCCGATATCGTACTCGAATTTGTACTCAATTCACTCACAATCAACTTGTCACAATTTGCAATACTTTGGCCAACAATGACTGACAAAATTGAAATTTCGAAACAAAATATGAAAAAACACTTCCGGAAAAAATTCTATAGAATCCTGTAAATTGGCAATTCTCGTCGGACAATACGCGTCTGATTGGTCATATGATATTAAGAAAATACTACGATGGCGAGGATATTTTAGGATTGAAAATTATCGGCGGTCGACCAACACATGGCGCTACTGCTGCGGCTGGTTCAGGTTCAGGTGCAGGTGCAGGTGCAGGTGCCGATGGCGTTTGTGGTGCTTTTGTGGAGAAAGTGAAGCGCGGTTCAGTGGCCGATGTTGAAGGACAGATACGACCAGGTATGAACGGTTTTCATGTGCATAAATCCTAATGGTTTTTTTTTTTTTGGATATATTTTCTTTTTTGTATTTTTGTTTATGGTTTGTTTACATATCAAAAAATTGAATCAAGTCATGTTTTAAAATCTTTTTAGTTTTTTTACGGTAACTACAAACATTGCAAATGCAATTATGCGCTGAAACTACTGAAAACATTTTATATATTATTGGTTGAAAATATTTTTTAATGTTTATTAATATTTGTACTTTGCAGATTGATTTATATTTATCATTAGTTTTTTTCTTATCAAATATTAAAAAAATAGTTTTTTTGAAAATAATTTATTTTTATTATTTATATTTTTAAAATGTACCTATTTAAAATGTATATCGTTTAAATTAGTTTAAAAAAGTTTTTTTAGAATAATTTATTTTTATTACTTATATTTTTAAAATGTACCTATTTATAATGTATATCGTTTAAATTTTAAACACCTTTTGAAGTATATGTTACCGGTCACCGAACAAAGTATTTTTTTTTCATTAATGTAATTTAGAAAAATATTAAAAACATTTTTTTATTTTCAAGTTTATTTAAAAGTTACATAAACAAATTCAAAAACTATCAACTTGAATACCCCTAACCGCCTAGTTATGCCTACCTAAACCCTAGTTATGAAATTCTTTTTAATTCATTTTCTTGTTTTTAGATTTTGATGGGGTCAGAGATGTACCGATATTGAAGTGTATATTAATAACTTTAAAATGAAAATGAAATATCAGCTTCACCTCCTGAATCGAATTAGCTACATCCGTTTGTCTGTTTCAAATAATATTACAGAAAACATAGAAGAGTTAGATCAATGAAATTCACAAGTTGTATTACCTATATACTTACGCTGTAAGATACTGTGAACCGACCACTTTTGTTCAAATACCTCATAAAACACTAACATTTACGGGTGAATTTCCTTTATACCAATTGAAATTTTTTGCTTTATTTTCTTGATACTAAAATATATGCAAATAATGTTTTTTCCGTGAACTGACTTGTGGATCCCGAAAAGTTAAATCGAAATTCGGTACAATGAAATTAATAGGAATTATTTCAAGATTGTAAGTTTTCAGTTATTTTCAAAATCCACTAATCCTGGGAGTTTGCATGCACCACTTTAAAATAATAACATATTCTATCCGACTATAGCTTTCATAATTCCTACTAACACCAACTATAGAAATTTCCCATATGACCTAAGCTTTCTTTTAATTGGGCTGAACCGTCGTTTTGATGGTGCGATTTTCTGTAGTAGGTACATTTATTTTTATGTTTTTGATATTTCGAAAACACATGAAAAACATGTTTAAGCTCACTCTAATTATTGAGTGTATTCTAAGTACACAGAAAAGAAATCATCATCATATTGATGAATTAACTTCTTCAAACCATGATTTCTTGTATTGATGAACGATACATAATATTGATAACTACAAAACAACAATGTCATGAATTCATTCTTCAATATGATGAAGTGTATGTGAGGCACAAGTTTCATCATATTAATGAACAAAACATAAAATATAACATATATGTACATCATATTGATGAATGCTGATCATCAAACCAATTTACAATCAAAATATTTATTTTTCGTTCATTTTTTGCCATACTTCTCAGTTCTCAAGTAGTTCTTGTACGTTATTTTTTATACATTCATAAATTAGTAAAATGTTTTGTAATATATTTATTTATAAGTACAAAGTTTTATTTATAAAAAGTTATATTAATAAAAAATATATTAAAATATTTTGTTTTTGAAAAAAAAAAATTTTTTTTCAAAATTTATTATTCGAAATTTTTTTTTTCGAAAATATTTTATTTTGACTAAATTTTTAAAAAAAAAATTTTTTTTTGCACTTTTTTTTTTTAATAAAATTGTTTTTGAATATTTTTTAAACGACATTTTATCAAATTTTATTTTCTAGAAACATTTTTTTTTTTGAAAAATTCCAATTCATTTATTTTGAAAAAAAAAGATATTAGTTTAACAATATCATCATGTTGAATATTATATTCATATATATAATAAACCATTTTTAAAATTTTTTTATGTATATTATGATTATATTCATCAATATAACGTTTCAAATTCATTGTATTGAATATTTCGTTCATTACAATGATGTTCGATAGTATGAATTAGTTCATATATATAATGAATGCATTCATCAATATATCATTTAATGAACGGTGTCAATGTGATGAATCTGTTAGTTGTTAGAAAAATTCATAACATTTATGAATAAATTCATCATATCGATGAATTTTTTTTCTGTGAAAGCGAACATTTAAATTTTTTAGTTTTTTGTGTGGTGATCGATAAAATGCACTTCCACCTCATTTTCTAATATTTGTTCTACATATTTTTTATATATGTATATATATATATTCTATATTTGTTTTATATATATATAAATCTTTTTATTTTCTTCTTCTGTTCTATATTTGTTCAAGTTTTTCTGTTCTCCTTTCAACTTTTCCATCGCTTTTATATTTCATACTTCTATAACTATCTCGCTCACCCTTCATCTCTTTTCTCTCATTTCATTACCGTTCGTACGCCAACTCTCATCGTCAAACAGGCGATGAAATTCTCAAATGGAATGGCCGCAGTCTACAGCAAAGAACCGCCGATGAAGTTTACGACATCATCGACGATAGTCGGCTCGATGCGCAAGTTGAGTTGGTTGTGTCGCGTGCCGCAACAGCGCCACCTGGGGACAATGTCAATCAGCAACAAAAGGCATCTATGCAAAAGCTGCTGCAGCAGCAGCAACAACAACAAAATCCCACTGCTGCGATCATAACCAACAGCAACTTGGCCAGCAGCATTGCTGGCAGTGCCGTTGTCAGTAGTGGCGGCCGTTACTTGCAACGAAAAGGTATTTTTCTTGCATTTAAACACAATAAAACAAAATCGATTTTGATGTTATTATTTAGTATAGCAACAGTTGTTCTTTATAGAAAGTAGAAAACTTTAGTAAACACCTGTCTTTAAAACTAACATTATTCCCATTGAATACTATAATTTTAATAGTATTATGTTACTATAAACCACAAACCAAAATGTACATCATTTCACCATAAATATTTCCATTTAAAAATTCAAAATTATCTATAATAATTTGAGAGTAAAATAAATCAAAAAAAAATATATATATATATACATTTTATTCATATTTTTTTATTACTGCCAACATACTGAAATATATTTTGTCATCTCGATAAAATTCTACATTTTTCTACACTTTCAACACAATGCTTTTGTGTTTAATACTGTGTATGTCTAACGCATTTTTAAATAATTAGCTTTATAAGGGCCATACTGTAATACCATAGTCAGAAATATCGTATTTTTATTTTATTTAAATAATAAAACACTGTGTATTTTTTAATTTCCACTTTGTTACAACAATTCCCGTAATTATACCTTGACTTACGTATGTTATTAAAACTCAACATCTGAGTAAGATAACCATTTTTAAATTTCATTAGCATTTATCAGAGGTCAGAAATAAAGGTTAAGCTTTTCAGAGGTTCCTGAGTAACTCTCACTAAATTAAAGAAAACAAAATAGCCTTTATTTTTGAAAATGTTCGGTTTCGGTTTGTGAGAAACTTTTATTTTTGAATAATTTCGGTTTCAGTCTGACAGAAACTTTTATTTAAAAAAAAAATCGGTTGCGGTTGAACAGCGAGAGATAAAAAGTTTAACCAAATATATCTCTCATTAGTAAATTTTGAGCAGCTGCGAAGCGTTGATGCATAATTCTCTTTTTAGATGACTCCTGAATTATGTTAAAAAATTTTTGAACTACAAAAACAACTCAATGGTCGAAATCAGCATTACCAATTTTATCGACAAAAGAAATCAATGTTCGCAAATTTTCGAAATTAAAAAAACAACGCAATGGTCGTTTAAAAAAAAAAATATTTGACAAAAGAAAAAAAAATTGAAAATTTCGAAAAAAAATGTTGTGTTAAAAAGATTTGAAAACAATGTTCGAAAATTTTTGAAAAAATAAATGTTATATTTAAAACAATTATTGGACAACAGGAACAACGCAATGTTTCAAATTGCAATTTTCCAAAATAAAACAAGAATTGTTCGACAAAAGAAAATAATGTTCGAACATTTTCGAAATTAAAAAAACAATGCTCTGGTTGATATCGCGGTTTTCCAAAAATAACCTAAAATTATTCGACAAAAGAAAACAATATTCGAAATTTTTCGAAAAAATAAATGTTTGAAATTACCATTTTCCAAAAAAAAAAAAAAAACAAAAATTATTCGGAAAAGAAAGCCATGTTCGAAAATTTCGAAATTAAAAAAAAACAACGCAATGGTCGTTTAAAAAAAAAGTTATTCGACAAAAGAAAAAAATGTTGAAAATTTGGAAAAAAAATGCTGTGTTAAAAAGATTTGGACGACAAGAACAACGCAATACTCGAAATCACCATTTTCCAAAAAAAAAATATTCGAGAAAAACAATGTTCGAAAATTTTTGACAAAAAAAATGTTATATTTAAAAAAATTATTGGACAACAGGAACAACGCAATGTTTCATATTTCAATTTTCCAAAATAAAACAAAAATTATTCGACAAAAGAAAAAAATGTTCGACCATTTTCGAAATCAAAAAACAATGCACTGGTCGATATCACGGTTTTCAAAAAACAACTTAAAATTATTCGACAAAAGAAAACAATATTCGAAAATTTTCGAAAAAATAAATGTTTGAAATTAACATTTTCCAAAAAAAACAAAAAACAAACATTATTCGAAAAAGAAAGCAATGTTCGAAAATTTCGAAATTAAAAAAACAATGCAATGGTCTTTGAAAAAAAAAAGTTATTCGACAAAAGAAAAAATATTTGAAAATTTCGAAAAAAATGTTGTGTTAAAAATATTTGGACGACAAGAACAACGCTATGTTCGAAATCACCATTTTCCAAAAAAAAAAATATTCGAGAATAACAATTTTCGAAAATTTTTTAAAAAATAAATGTTATTTTAAAAAAAAATATTGGACAACAGGAACAACTAAATGTTTCAAATTTGCAATTTTCCAAAATAAAACAAAAATAATTCGACAAAAGAAAATAATGTTCGAACATTTTCGAAATTAAAAAAACAATGCTCTGGTCGATATCACAGTTTTCCAAAAACAACCTAAAATTATTCGACAAAAGAAAACAATATTCGAAACTTTTCGAAAAAATAAATGTTAAAAATTACCATTTTCCAAAAAAAAAATACAAAATTATTGGAAAAAGAAAGCAATGTTCGAAAATTTCGAAATTAAAAAAACAACGCAATGGTCGTAAAAGTTATTCGACAAAAGTAAAAAAATTTGACAATTTCGAAAAAAAAATGTTGTGTTAAAAAGATTTTGACGCAATGTTCGAAAATTTCGAAATTAAAAAAAATCAACGCAATGGTCGTTTAAAAAAAAAGGTATTCGACAAAAGAAAAAAATTTGAAAATTTCGAAAAAAAATGTTGTGTTAAAAACATTTGGACGACAAGAACAACGCAATGTTCGAAATCACCATTTTCCAAAAAAAAAAAATATTCGAGAAAAACAATTTTCGAAAATTTTTGAAAAAATAAATGTTATATTTAAAAAAATTATTGAACAACAGGAACAACGCAATGTTCAAAATCACCATTTTACAAAAAAAAAACCAAAAATTATTCGACACAAGAAAATAATGTTCGAACATTTTCGAAATTGTAAAAACAATGCACTAGTCGATATCACGGTTTTCCAAAAACAACCTAAAATTATTCGACAAAAGAAACAATATTCGAAAATTTTCGAAAAAATAAATGTTTGAAATTACAAAAAAACGTAAATAGTTATTTCTGATCTCTTCTATTAAATGATTTACAGAAAAATGATATAGGTTATAAAAAAAAAACATTTTTCAAATTAACGAGCAAAATTACTGACTTTTTCCATCTGTTCAGCATTTTCCACCAGATTCATATTGAACCAGATTTATATTCAATTTTCCAATTACTTAATATGTTTGAGAAAAATTCTTGTAAAGACTACTGTTTTTCATTAATTTCTATTTACAAAAGAATTTCAAATTTTCTTAAATTAAAAAAAAAATATGGAACTACATGTCGTCACTATCATGCCAAAAGGGTGCATGTGCAATTTTTGACATTTGCGTTTTTTAACATTTTTGAATGTAGTGTATCCTCAAGTATGCTGTGCCAAAATCGCGTATCATTTTGTTGGATATGTCTAGCCACAAAAGACAAAACCAAAAGGACAAATTTGATAAATTAAAAACCTTGTTATGCCAAAAGGGCGAATCTTTTCGTTTTTTTCGCCATAACTTTTGATTGGTATAAGATAAAATATTGGTGTAAAGGCATTTATTGTTTGTTTTCAAAGCACTTATCGATCTGCATCATTAATTAACAATATTTTGCCAAACATTAATTTGCCTTTTGTTATTTGCAGGAAAGAAATGTTGGCAAAATATTTATAATTAAATATGCAAATCGATAGGTGCTTTAAAAACAAACAATAATTGCCTTCACACCACTATTTTATCTTGTACCATTAAAGAGTTATAGCAAAAAGTCTAAAAGATTCGCCCTTTTGGCATGATAAGATTTTCAATTTTTTGCTATAATTTTTTATTGGTACACGATAAAATAGTGATGTAAATGTATTAATTGTTTGTTTTTAGAGCACCTATCGAACTGCATCATTATTTAAAAATATTTTGCCAACAAATAATTTCCTGCAAATAACAAATGGCAAATTAATGTTTGACAAAATATTTTAAATTAATGATGCCAATAGATAGATGCTTTAAAAGCAAACAATTAATGCCTTTACTTAATGCCTTTATCTTGGGCTAATAAAAAGTTATAGCATTTAAAACAAAAATATTTGCGTTTTGGTCAGGATATGGCCTCTCAAAATCCGTATTTATAATTCAGTATGTTGTCCAAATCTAAAGATATTTTATATACGTTATAAAAATTGGCGAATAAACCAAAATAACAGAAAAAATTAAAAAAAATATAAATTTTGCTTATTTTTAAATCACTTCAAACTTTTAAATTGGATTTCCCAACATTTTTAAAAATGCACATTCGCCCCTTTGGCATGGCAGGGACGATATGTTGATGATTTAAAATATTAAAGTAAACCAGAAATTAAAGTATTGTTGATCGTTATGTTCTGAATGTTCTGAGTAACTATAAATCATTTTTCTATGTTATCATTAAATTCTAATGCTATATATAAAATAAATTCAAAATGTGCCGGACCAGCGAGAGCTTCAAAAATATTTTTAATTTTGCACTATTCAATGGTATTAAATATTTAAAAGAATCTATCTTATTCAGTATCGATACCTTTTTAAATGTACATTACATAGTAATAATTAGTTTCAAACATGTTCATTATGTAGTTGAATAACCTAAAGTTTTTGTTTTTTGTACCTCATTGCAGCGCCAACCGTTGATGCCATCGAAATACATCGCGACAAACCGAGCGTGCTCATAACATCGCCCGGCTCGCCAGATCTTTACGCCACTGGCGCACACAGCTTGCGTCACGCGCCGACGCATGCGCAGACGCAATCCCAACGACGTCTGGGACCAAGCAACGCAGCTGCAAGCGCAACCGCTATCGGCGGTGCCAACGCACCAGCTACAACAACGGCGGGCCACTATCAGCAACAACAACTGCACCACCACCACCCACATCACTGTCACCCGCAGCAACCGCACCACCCACATCACGCACATCTCGATGCGGTTGGCAATGCGGCAACGCTTCCACCGATGCCCGCGCTGCCCATCGAGGGTCGCCTACAGCTGAAGCTCGGCTATGACACGAACACGTTGCAGCTGATCGTAACGATTGTGTGCGCGACGAATTTGTCGCTGCGTCAAAATGGTGTCGCCCGTAATCCCTATGCAAAAGTGAGTGTCGTGCGGAAGAGCGCCAAAAATTAATAATCGTTTTAAAACGGTTTCTTTTTCTTAATTGGTTCAATGGCGCGAATGCGCTCTTCATGCATTGACTCTCAAACTGCAACCTTTTGCTCTTCTCTCCTCTTTCTCTCTCTTTTTATTATGGTTTTGTTTCTCTGATCCGCCTTTTTTGTCTTTGATGCGTGTGCACTTGGAACAACAGGTGTTCCTTTTACCCGATCGTGGCACCAAATCCAAGCGCCGCACAAAAACTCTAGCAACCACCTGCGAACCTCGCTGGGGCCAGACCTTTGTCTATGCGGGTCTGCGACGTTGTGATCTAACGGGTCGCCTATTGGAGGTAAGTTGGCGCCGCTCACACAGCGTCCATCATCTGCGTCCACCTAATGTTACAAGCATCGTTGCCGCCTTAGGTCACCCTGTGGGACTACGTGCGCTACGGCGCCAACGACTTTATCGGCGAGGTTGTCATCAATCTGACACAACACATTCTGGACGACGAGGCCGAGTGGTACCAGCTGCAACCACACCAGGACACTTCGTACCTCGTATGTGTTATCAACCTAGTGTTTAATTATAGTATAAGGTTTATGCAATATCAAGTATAAGTTTATGGATAGGATTTATTATAGTTTTATAGTAGCAAAAACTCAGTTTTTTTTAAGGTTACTTTAAAAGACCCTAAGAATTTCGAAAAAATCCCGATGTTCCGATTTCCCGATATAAAATTCGAGTCCTTCAAACAAAAATAGTTTTTTAATCACGATATCGGATAGTTTTTCGTAGCGATATCGATCGTCACATCGGACATATATGGTATGTAGATTTCTTTGCGTTCAGTCGGCGTTTTCTCGGTACGAGATTTTTTTTAACTCAGAATGGCATCGAACAAAAATATAATAAATGTTCGAGATTGCTTCGAAAAATATTGCTATATCGATGTGGTAAATATTTGAATATTGAATCTGGTCGAATACATCTAATGTATGAGAAATTTAAAAAATTAGAATCGATAAAGCAACGAGATCGAAGTTATTGCAGAATGCTTTGATGCATTGTAGGCCTCCGAGACCTGGCAGACGGGGAATTTTATTATATATGGTTTTTAATAAAATGTCGATCATATTGTACTATAAGATTTTTAATTAGTTTTTATCATAAGTGTCAGATCAGGGGTCGCATTTTCGTTCGACCTGCCAAGTCTTAGAAAAGAACTAACTTAATAAAAAAAAAATTTTAATTACTCGTACATTCGAATTTCAGAACAAGATACTGAAACTAAATTTTGTTGGTAATGCATTGTTCGAATTTTCGAGCAGACTAAATTTAACTAAATTAGATGACAGAAAACAGACATATGATAATTGATTGATTACGGAGTTTAAGAATTACCGGTTACCAAATGGAGATCGAATTGACACGATATTTACATCGATATCGCAATATTTTCCGATGATATCTCGAACTATGGTAATTTTTGTTTACAAATCCATATCGATTTCGTGAAATGTATAGCACAGAGAAAACTCTGACAGATCGCAATTTGCAATGAGTAAGGAGTATACTGAGGTAGTTTTCAATTTACATTTTTTTTTTGTATAATTCAGTGAACCTGTATTATTACAAAAATAATATGCAAATTATAGTAAACTTGTTTAAAAGTCTTCTTCTATGATTTGTAACAAACTATTGACAAAGTACCCATATTAGTTAGGTAAATATATTAAAATTTCAGATAAATTTACGTTTGCTATAAATGCAGTAAATAAACCACTGCGCATTCAAACACTTAGTAGTTTTTTTAAAAATTAATATATTTTGAAATGTTTAAATGCTTAAAGGAGGAACTAAAAATAAAACGAACGTTGTAATAAAACAATCGTGTTTAATACAGTTTTGAGTACATTATATGTAATAGTGGTCCAATAATGTTTGTATCATATTAATAAAATCTTGAGTTTTTGTACACAATTTCTGTAATATCAAAACTCAACGTATTCAAAGATAAAATAGTATTAAGGATGTGTGCGAATGCGACTAAATGGCTGACTAAACAAAATTTTGTCGGTTATGCAGTAAATTTTCGAGGAGTCTAAATTGAACTAAATTGGATGACAGCAAACAGACATATCGTCACTATCATGCCAAAGGGGTGAACGTGCAATGTTTGACATTTGACAAAAATATTTGCGTTTTGATCAGTATATAGCCTCACAAAACCCGTATTTATAATTCAGTAGGTTGTCCAAATCTGAATATATTTTATATACGTTATAATAATTGACGAATAAACCAAAAAAACAGAAAAAAATGAAAAAAATATAAATGTTGTTAATTTTTAAAGCAATTCAAACTTAAAAATTTGATTTCCCAACATTTTTAAAAATGCGTATTCGCCCCCTTTGGCATGACATTGACGGTATGATAATCGATTGTTTACCTATTTAACATATTTTCCATTATAAAATTGTAGTCGATTGAAAAATCAGTCTTAATTTACTCTCTTTAATCTCTTAATTTAGTCTAACTCGCACACATCTTAAATAAATATATACCAAATAATGAAATACCAGTATTAGTATCATCTTAATTGTATGAAACATTACACATTTTGTAGAGTTTGAACATTACAACCATATAATATTTATTTTTTAAACTATATTATAAAAATAACTGCATAAGTGAAAGGTACAGAGTACAAACAGTAAAAGAAGCAAGTTTTGTTAAGAGAAATTGCAAAATATACTTTTCACTAATCATTTTAAATGGTTTTCAAACTATTATGGTTTTCAAACAAAATAAAAGAAAAAAAAAACAATATCAACACTATTCACAGACACACAGCCACCACATGCCAAGAATTTTAATTAAATTCAGTTTGAAATAACCATGACACAAATATTTGTATAAATAACCATAAAATAAGATTTTACTATAAAATATATACAAACGAAATTAACGCATAAAATATCCAACCTTCATTCCTTCCATACCACCATTCCTAATGTCGAACCGACCGACTGCCCGTGCGCCTGTCTGCTTTAACATCACTTGGCATCGGTATTATCATCGTCCTCATTATCGTCGTCATCATTATCATTATCAACAATGAATGGACTATAACAACCAACCACAGCAGCAACATCGCGATGAAACAAATGAAACGGACATCATGATTCTGACACCAACAGACCATTTATCACCACCAAGTACCACATCTCGGTTAAGTGACTCGGACACAACGTCTGAGTGTGACATCGATGGAACAACAACTGGACGCGACGGCGCCAGTATTTCCTCGGTGGGCAGCTTCACAAGTCCACCGCCAGAGGTAACAATAACAAAAAGAAAAACAAAATAAAACACTACACCAACACTTGAAACAAACCCAGTCTTAACAAAAACATAATTTGTAACAAAAAAAAATCCTTGCAGCTGTCATCGATATTAACTACAACAAAATAAAAAATTATATTTTTTAAATATTATTTTTTGTTTCAGACAAAAAATACCATAAAATTTATAGTTTTTACTATTAAAGTTAGTCAATAGAATAAATTATGAATTTAATAGTTAAATACCATTAAAGATTATAAAATTATGTTTGTGTTTGTATGAAAATATTTATTTTTTGTATACTATTAAATCTTAATAACTGTCCTATTGACAAATTTTAATGGGATTTGATGAGATTTTTTGTCTGAGTGCACTAACAGAATGACACAATTTTTCTCTGCACCTAGAAAACAAAATCGCTCAAATCCCATTAAAATTGGTCAATGGGAGAAGTATTGATTTAATAGTACACAAAAAATAAATATTTTCATATAAATTCAATGGACATTTTCTGTATTTTGTAGTATTTAATGGTATTTCCCGATTAAAATAATAATTTATCTTATTGACTATTTTTAATAGTAAAAAAACTATTATTTATATAGTATTTTTTGCTGAGTGTGTAAATATTTATACGCTTTTTCTGTTTTTTTTTATAATTATTTAAATTATTTTTGGACATTAAATCAATTTTGGTTCCAATAAACTACATCGAGATTTCAAGTAAACTTAGTCTGCCATGTCACGTGTCACGCGGGGACTTCCGGTGCTTCGAAGCTTTCGTTTTAATTCTAATTTTTAAAATTTGTCGTATATTCAAATGCTTTGACACGATAGGATATTTAAACCTCTATCGCATCGAAAGCAGAATATTATTTTGAGCAATTTTAAGCTTTCCCAGTGTGCCATAACTTTGAGCTTTTCGATGATCGAAGTATTCATTGCGTTATCACTACTATTTTTTAAAATTTATCGTACAATAAAATTAAAGGAAATTTTACGATATACATATAAATATTCATCACATCGATATTGCAATATTTTTCGATTTAATCTCGATATTCGATACGATATCGATCCAGAATCATTATTTTTATCGTTTCGAATAAACTTCGATATCTATGTAAATCTTGGAACGAGCTGTAGTTTAATATAGATACGAAATTGTAATCGAGATCGAATGAATTCCTCGACATCTTTAAACAGTCTCGAAGCGATATCGAATCGAAGGCAGCCTGGGTTTGATCATATATTTTATTTTACATCGCTTTGATTTCCTAACAACATTTCTCTTACCGATAAAATACCGTCAGAACGCATCGATATCTACCTATAATGTAGGTTCAATTTGCCGCTTGATATCACTACGCGAAAGTGTCCGATTCATACTGCATTGATCTCATAACGATATCGAAGTCACCAACCCAGTATGTCATACCAGCCTGCCATGTCTCGGAGACCTTCGATGCCTCGAAGTTTTCTCGAATAACTTTGATAAAAAAGTTCGATCTCGTTGCATTCTCGATTCTAATGTTCGTCCATTCAAATTCTTTCACAAGATACGATATTTAAACATTAATCAAATCGATATCGTAATATTTTTCGCAGCAATCTCGGACTTTCATCATTTTTTTCATCGATATCGTTCCGATTTCGAAAAATTTCTCGTATCGAGAAAACTCCGACAGAACGTTTTGATATCTACCCACCATCTAGGTCTTATTTGACGCTCGATATCGATACGAGAACGGGTTCGATACCGTGTGATTTCTCCATTTACTCGCATTGATCTCGTAACGATATCGCTACGAATGGCATACTGGGATGTTTCGAAAATGAGTGAAAGACTGGGTCAGTATCGATTGTCTGTAAATGCAACAATTTAATTTGATTGCAAGGTTATTATTCCATTTAACTATTAGGTATCGATTGTTAAATCAATTTATGGTAATTTATGGTAATTGAAGAAGAGCAATTTAGACGCACTTCTATTCATAACTAACGAACAATAGGTCAAAATGGCAATGCAAAAATGTACAGCACATTGATACCGAAATAGTTTTGTGGTAATATCTCATTGTTTGTTTGCATTGTCTGAGATGCATTCATAGAAATGAATTAAATTAGCAAAGATAAATCAATTAAGTGCAATATACTCTTTTTGCATAATATGTTGTTTGCGAAGTGTAAAATATTACATTTCATTTGAATTTGAAATAATATCGAATCTTGTTTTACAGTTTTTAACATTCTATATCATTTCAATGCGTGGATAATAATTAGACATACACTTTTTAGCGACATAAAAGCTTTATTAAAATTTGTATTTTAAAATAAATATTAAAATAAGTACGCTGAGCAGTATATATTAAATATTACTTAGAAGCAATTTTAATGTTTAAACAAAATTATTTAATAAAACTACTTCAGAAACTTTAAAAGAATCAAATAGCTTTGAAAGCTTCAAAAATCTTTAAGTTTTAAAGGATTCAAAAGCTTTAAAAGCTCAAATAGCTTTAAACTCTCACAAACTTTAAAAAACATAACAACATTTCAAAAGATTAACTATTTAAAAGCTTTAAGAGTTCAAAAATCTTTGAAAATATAGAAAGCTTTAAGATCTCTGAAAAAAATTAAAATTTCACTTCTGCTTTAAATTAAATTTCTACCGAAATATCCCAGGACTAAATCCAGTAACTTCCAATATTAAAAAATAAAAATTTTGCTTCATTCGACTAACCACTGAAACTATCAATGGAACAGATAAAAGTTTAAAGGAGAAGTGAAATTTTAATTATTTTCAGAGATCTTAAAGCTTTCTATAATTTCAACAATTACATTTTCGACGATCATAAACATAAAATGCTATAAAAAGCAACAAAAAGCTACAAAAGCTTTAAAAAGTTACAAATGCTTTAAAAAGCCACAAAAGCTTTAAAATTTCCGAAAGCTTAAAAAACAAAACAAAAAGTGCAATATTTAATTAAATTGCAATCGAATATCAAAAAAAGTAAGTTAAATACTTGAAATATATTAAGTTCTACTGCGTTCTAATGTTTTAAAAAACCTACGAAAAGCTTCAAAAGGCTTAAAAAACTCCGAAAGCTTTAAAAGTTTATGTAAGACATTAATAGTAAATTTTTGTTTAATGCTTTAAAAGATATAGAAGCTTTAAAAGATACAGAAACTTTAAAAGCATATCTAAATCTTCAAAAGTTTAAAAACCTTTAAAAGAAGTTAAAATTGCTTTAAAAGCTCAAATAGCTTTAAAAGTATAAAAGCTTTAAAATCTGAAATAAAATTGATTTCTGCTTTTAATACATACCTTATACATACCATTGAAACCACCTATTGTACAGAAAATATACCAAAAAAATGAAACATTTTGAAAATTTGAAAATAAAAAAGGAAATATCAAACAAATTCTTCAAAGATCGTAAACTGAAAATGCCCCAAAAGCTTTTAATCTTAAAAAAAGCTATAAAACTATAAAAAGCTCTAAAAAAATAATTGAAAATGCTCCAGTTTATAATTAAATATCAATCGGAACTCAAAACAAATGTCTGAGTTAAATACTTGAAATCTCTGTAGTATGACTGGGAAAACCTAAAAGATTTATAATGTATTTAATAATGAAAATTATTTCATTCATAACAACTAATTACAATATTAAGAGTTATTTCAGTTTGAAAGGTATGTAAGCTTTTAAATATCACCACCACAAAAAGTTTATTTATCTAGAATAACTTAAATAACTTTTATTATTACTATTGAAACCGAAAATATACAAATTCCTATTTTTTCAATTATCTAAAGAAATATACGGAAAACAAAAAATTGCTTTTTCAATCTAAATATGAACTTTGACCGCCTATAGAACATATTTGGATAAGTGTATAATGGAATTTTTTTTTTCAGATGAAGTAAAATATGTGAAATTGATTATTTTCGGTTGCTCTATAATTGATTTTTTTTTTTTTAGTTTTAAAAATATTTTTTACAAACATATATATACTCAGAAAAACCTCAAAATTCAAACAGTGTTTAACCAAAATGACATTTTTTGTGCTAAACCATTTTTTTTTTGTTATTATCTTCAAAGCCATGTCTCTTTTACTCTACTATGCTCTGTCTCTTTCTCTAAATGTGTATTTTATGTATTGTTTGTACTTTTAAACTTTAACTAAAATGTTTGGTTGAATGATTTACTACTCTGATAATAGTTACGACAACTAAAACCGTACAATGTGTAATTTTTCCATTATTTTAATATATCTACATTTCTGAGAAATTATAATAAAAATAATATGTTTAAAAATAAGTTAAGCTTAAATTTTATATACCACAACACTTATTCACAATATATACAAAAGAAAAACGACGTTGTAATGAATTTTGAAAATATAAAATTGAGAACACATGCATAATGGAAAACAAAACCAATGCAATGAGTAGCTACAAGAGAAAGTTTAAAAAAACATTGTTTTTAAAAAAATTAAATAAAAAGAAAAACTTGTAATAGATTTACGAAAAAGCTTGTTAAGGGCTTAAAGTTGTTAATTTAAAATCATTTTAAGTTTATAACTATAGCATGTTGTGTTTTTCAATGTTAGTTTATTTTATTATATCTGTGAATCATATGCTTTGTAATTTGTTATGTCACTGTGTGTATTTATATTATATATGTCTTATTTTTTCAGTCTATTTCGCACAATTTGGCTTCAGTTTAGTCCCAATCACTTCTTGTTGTACACATTCATCATTTCAGTTTCACGAATAATGCTTTTAAACTCGTCTGCATTTCTTAGTCACTCATTATTTAATAAAACACGTACAAACACTTTCTGTATTTCAACACGAGAGACTATTACACGCAAGTGACGTCATTTTAAAGTTCAAATGCATGAAATTCAAATACGGTTGACGTCACTTTTACGTCATTCGTTCGGAATACAGAAAGAGTCCTATACTTGTCGACCCACTCACTCACGACCAACCATTCGCTCACTCAAACTTACTAACTCTTCGTCAAATGTTATACATTGCACTCTATAAATGTGAGTCTATTGTTTATACACTGCAGTCCCCTAAAAATATTAAAAAAAAAACACAATTATAGTTAAAATATATATATATAATCTATTCTAAGCAATTTAATTATCTCTATACATAAATATTTTTCAATCTTTTTCCATACAATTTTTTTCTCTATTATTTTCATTTTGTTTTTCCTCTTTTGCTACAAATCAAACTACTACTGAAAATCCTTATTTCGTACCTCTCCATACTTCACCCGTTCACATATCCATGCCTCTGTCGTGCCTCTGTCGTATCTCTGTCTTGCCTTGCATATGCTTTCCTAATCCACCAGATTGATTTACATGAGCGTCGCTCGAGACGCGATATGTCGCCACAAGGTCGAAAACGGGTGGCCGGCATGGTAGCGCGTGACTATCGTACGGTATCTGGGATCGGACAAAGTTACCATAATCAGGTTTGATACATTTATGCTATTTATTAATGTTAATTGTATCAATGTCAAAACTGAATCTTTATTAAATGGTGAACACAATGAATATATAGGATTTTACACTTAAAAAACAAAGGTATTCAAAAATAAAATGCAACTAAAACTAAATTCAAAATAAACCTGTAGTCACAGCTAGTGTTTTAATAATGTTTTAATTAACTTACCATTCTAGACTATACCTTTTTAAGTTGAAGTTGTGAAAAGTTAAATTTCAGAATGTATAAATAGTGTTTTAAAACATCCAGTTGAAGTTCAGAATACATATCTTAAATGTGATGCTAAATGTTGACTGTTTATTGATCTATTTAAAAGTACTCGACTTTGTTAAGCTTTAAATATATTCCTTATTTCTTAGACAACTCATTACATTACATAAACATGCGTTTATTGCAAAATATGCACAAACATTTGAATGCCACTTTAAAATAAATGCCGATTTCTCCCCATACATAGAGAATACGATTTACAACCAGAAATAAAAATAATGATCGTAGAACATTGAAAAAATTGTTCAAGGATAATATAACTTTTTTGATCGGAAGACATCGTACCATGATTGATATTTCAGACGTGAAATGATACAAATATAAATAAATAATTATAATTTTGTTAAATTTATAATGAAATGTAAACAATGATATGTTTACGTGAATTATAATTGTCATCAAAATCGGAAGACATCGTGCCAAGATTGATATTTCTGACGTGAAATGACACAAATATAAAAAAAATAATTATATATTTTTTTTAATTTATAAGGAAATGTAAACAATGATATGTTTACGTGTATTATAATTGTTTCACATCCAAACATAATATGTAAGCAAGAACATCTAATCTTGCTTATTCTAAACATAAATACGTTTCAATTAAAACGAAAAGATATATATGAATATCATGATAATAATGTTTTACAATACAATAAAACATTTGTTTGCAAAAATCTTCAAATGTTTATGTGATGCCTGCTAAATTATGTTTGGGAGAGCCCTTTTATTGCACCGTGTACAAAACTCTTTTTCTGTTTGTTTGGTCTTTGTACGATATGCAAACGCCAACGTCTTCATTGATTTCTACAATATATGAAATATATATATATATATCCTGCGGAAAAGAACCACACCCAATTTTGCGACATTTTAACTTGTAATGTATGATTTTTTTTAGATCACAGCAAAGCCACGGAATGTATTTTTCTGAACATTTTCATTACTATACTATAAAGTCCCGAGAGTAATCTAAGATATAAATACAAAAGATTGGGACGAGAAGTGGCACCAAAATATCGTCGTTGTCGAACGAAAAGTCACCAAATACATTTTCAAAATTCCAAATATTCATTTATAAAAATCTTTACATATCTGTCAATTTTTAATCGATGATCTCAATTTTTTTATCACATGATAAGAAAATGTAAATCTATCAATTGATATTTCAACTTTAAAAAGGCATCAATTACTTTTTATAATATTAATCAACATACTCAAAATTTAAGTTTTTCATAAAAATATATTTGGTGATATAAAAAGCAACACCATAATAAAATTATACATTTCCACATAAATCACATTTTCTGAACAAATGAAGCCAATCGATAGGTGCTTTAAAAACAAACAATTAATGCCTCAACACCACTATTTTATCTTCTACCAATAAAAAGTTATCACAAAAAAACTGAAAAATTCGCCTTTTTGGCGAATTAAAATTTTTCGAATTTTGGTTATTTGTAAAAAAATGTTTGAAAAATCCGTATTTATAATTCCGTAAGTTGTCCATATCCAAAGATGTTTTATATACGTTATGATAATTAATGAATAAAACAAAATAACAAAAAATTGAAAAAAAAATATTTTAACTAATTTTTAAAGCACAACAAACTTTAAAATTTGATTTCCAAACATTTTTAAAAATCGACATTAGCACCTGAATTTTATTTTACCATTCTGAAATATAATTTATGTCTTCTGTTACACAATTTATAATTCTAAGATTTAGCTGACGTATTTTTAAATTCTAAATTCTAATTCTTACAATACTCTGAACTAAATTGTAGTACTCTGAAATACAATTCTACATTTGAAATACATTCAACATTTCTTAGTTAAAATTTACGATTTCTAGAATAAGAGTTACAACTTGAAAGGTATAATTGTCTCAGCTATCAGACCTATTTAAAGCTATAATTTAAATTTATAAAAAAAAACTAATTATAATAAATTAAATTAAATGATATAGTCTCAGAATTTATTTTGATATTAAGTTTTTAATTGCCAATAAGGTTTCTTGAAATGTTACTTAAATTAAGTAATACTAATTGTTGCAAATTACTTTAGTAATAATAATCAGTTAGTAAATTTTATTAATACATCCATGAAAAAAAATACCAAAACAACTCCATTTTTCAGCAATCAGCACTACAGTTCCAAAATCTCATGGTACATTAAAAGCCTTCATTAAATGCATAAATTAGATCAGTATCAACTACAAAAATCTCACTTTTATTTGAAATGTTTTTCCAACGAAATTTAGCTGCCTACTCTCATTGTAAATTATACCACTTTAAGCCAAGCTTTAAACCAAACTGTATGCCAAACTTCTTATCTCACTAATAAAAATAACGCTACTAAAATCTGCACCTACTTATTCTAAATTTTAAGTGTTCTGTTGAAATTTATTTTTATTTTGAATTTTGCCTGCGACATTTTATATTTATTATTTATGAAAAAAAATATATATATTTTATATAACACACTTTAACCCCGATATCGCGGCAATATTTTCAATGTATTTTTACAAAATGTGTACATTAAAAACTTGCTCCTAAATGAGGCATTATTATCACTAAATACATTACCAATTACCCACAGCAATCCTCGTCAGCACAGTCCGCTTACTTGCGACGCAATGGTGGCGGCGGTCCTGCCGGCATCAGCCTAGGCCAACGCAGTCACTCGGCAGCCCCCAACGACAATTACCACGGCGTCAGCAACGCCGGAGGCGGTGGTGGCTACTATCGCAGCAACAGCCCACGACGCGGTTCGCTCTCGCCGCCCGATGATCGTTATGTAGATTATCCAGTTCTTCCAATACATTCAGCAGCCTATAGCGCGCACACCGGCGGCACTGTTGTTGCATCTGCCGCTAGTGCCGCAGCACAACAACAACAACGTTTTCAATCGAGATCTGCAACTGCCACACCGACTGGATCACCAAAGAAGAGACAACTGCCACAGGTAAAGCTTTTCATAGCATTTTGCTTTATTTAAATTAATCACGTACACATACGAGAGAGATACTCGAGTTTCGATCTTTTCTATTTACTATATAAACATGAGCTTTCTATATAAAAAAAAAGCTTTTAAGCTTTTCTATATAAAAAATCCCTTGAGCATCTATTTAAAAAAAACTCTTGAAATTTTCTTTATAAAAAAAATGTCTATATAAAAAAAATTTGCTATATAAAAAAGCTCTTGAGCTTTTCTATATAAAAAGATCTTGAGCTTTTCTATACAAAAAGGAGTTGAGCTTTTCAATATAAAAAGTTGTTGAGTTTTCTATATAAAAATCTCTTGGGCTTTTCTATATATAAAAGCTCTTCAGATTTTCTATATATATATAAGCTCTTGAGATTTTCTATATAACGAAGCTCTTAAGCTTTTCTATATAAAAAAGCTCTTATGCTTTTCTATATAAAAAAGCTCTTAAGCTTTTCTGTATAAAAAAGCTCTTATGTTTTTCTATATAAAAAAGCTCTTAAGCTTTTCTATATAAAAAAGCTCTTATGCTTTTCTATAAAAAAAGCTCTTAAGCTTTTCTATATAAAAAAGCTCTTATGCATTTCTATATAAAAAAAAGCTCTTAAGCTTTTCTATATAAAAAAGCTCTTAAGCTTTTCTATATAAAAAAGCTCTTAAGCTTTTCTATATAAAAAAGCTCTTAAGCTTTTCTATATAAAAAAGCTCTTAAGCTTTTCTATATAAAAAAGCTCTTAAGCTTTTCTATATAAAAAAGCTCTTAAGATTTTCTATATAAAAAAGCTCTTAAGCTTTTCTATATAAAAAAGCTCATAAGCTTTTCTATATAAAAAAGCTCTTAAGCTTTTCTATATAAAAAAGCTCTTAAGCTTTTCTATATAAAAAAGCTCTTTAACTTTTCTATATAAAAAAGCTCTTAAGCTTTTCTATATAACAAAGCTCTTAAGCTTTTCTATATAAAAAGCTGTTGAGCTTTTCTACATAAAAAAGCTCTTAAGCTTTTCAATATAAAAAAAGCTCTAAGCTTGTTATTGTTTTTCAAATAATTTTTTGTATTTAAACTAAATTCTATGAAAAGTGGGTATTAGACAAATGTCAAATGGTCGACCTAATAGAGACTAGCTCTACTTTTGCGTTGCTGATGCGTTTACGATATTTGTGAGAATTTGCGATAAAACGCATGAGGTTTACTTTCGGTTTGAATCATTGGTTTCTATTGATTCTACTTTTTCTGTCAACCAACTAACGCAACGTTGCGATTTGGCCTTTAATTATTAAAAGTTTTATATAGTAGATTTAGATACTTTAGTAATTCAGCAGAAAATATATATAAATATATTTATATATTTATATAGCTGTACCCGTTGACAGCTTCGCCCGTGCTAAGTTTTTGAAATTGTAAAACTATATCGTTTTTAAAGTATGGATACATTTAAGCCCCTTTTTCTCTTTTTAGTGCATGCCTACGTCGCTTTTTTCCCGCCCACATTGATCATAGTTCCATGCCCCTTTTTCCAATCTCGATCACTTTCCACGTAGATATTAAAATTTTTAAAAATGATCCTTTGTTTCAATTTGTACAACTCTGCTCTTAGTAAGTCAGGAGTTTTAGCAATTTTAAAATTTTTGTTATATGAGAGGTGTCACGCCCCATTGTCCAAATCCAAATTCTAAGCAGGGTTCTCTTTTCCCAAAAAAAAACATCCGTTTTTTTTTGGATGTTATCCACTTTAAAAAAATCCAAGATTTTTGGATTTTTTTATTTTATTGATTTTTGAACATTTTTCGAATTATAAGATAGGAAATATATTTCTGGTTTTCAGGGTACAATTTATGTTTTGAAAATTTAAGGATTTGTTATAAACCACCAAATCGAAAATAAATTTTCGAACCACTGATGGATGAAATCTCTGGTGAAGATGGTATTGAAATGATTCATATATTATATAAGCCAACATAGGCCTTTATCGCCGAAACCATGGATTTAATTCAAGTCAACTCTATGCCAATTTTTAAAGCGGTAGACATTGATTGAATCTAATAGGTTCTGAAGAGTTGTCGTGTTATAAAGAGGACATTCAAAATAGATTTGATCAGACACTTAGACCGTTTTATTTTCTCGTCCACGGCTTCCAGATCCAAGACGGTGAATTTTTTCCACAAAGTATCCGGATTTTTTTTTTCCAGCCCTGATTCTTCGTGACCATCACAATGTTTAATATAATCTTTTGTTTCGATTTTTTTAATTCTGCTCTTAGCAGGTAAAAAGTAATAGCAATTTTAAGGTTGTATGGGAGGTGCCACGCCTCATTGTCCAATCCCGTCCATATTCTACGTGATGATCGGAGTTTAAATTTTTATAACTCTACCGTTAGTATGTCAGGAGTTATAGCATTTTTATTGTTTTTGTTATATGAAAGGTGCCCCGTCTCTTTATACAATCGCGCCCACATTCTACGTGACGATTCTACTTTTAAATATGCACCTTTGTTTCAATTTTCATAACTCAGTTATAGCATTTTTAAAGTTATGGTAATATGGAAGGTGACACTCCCCTTTATCAAATTCCGCCCACATTTAGCAAAAATATAAACAACAAATATATATATTTTTTTGTTATCATTGACCAAATAAAAATAATTTTTTGTTTACCCGTCGCACATAGGTGCCACAGAGCTCACGCAGCGCCATGCTACGTGATCGTCTGGGCCAAGAATTTGATGAACGCCTCGCCGGCAGCCGTTTCGGCCGCCATCGTACACGACAACCGCATCATCAGGCTACATATCGCAGCACCGGCATGGGTGGCTGGGAACGGCATTATACCGGCCTCTCGGACAGCGACCTCCACTCGATGGAGTCGCGCATGCGCCCAAGACATTCGCTGTCACCCGACAAGGATTTCATGGGCGAATTCGGTGACTCCGATATGGAGTCTGTCGTTAGCGTGACCTCAAGTGCATTCTCAACGCAATCGGAGCGACCGCGCGGCTCACGCGGTCTGAGGTAAGTGCTGAGGAAAATGGGGCGCGCTGGCCGGATACCCCTAACAACGGCTTTAATTTTGGGTTGCTGTTAATAAAAAAAAATAAAAATCACAAATGTATCAAAGTACTTATCAAAAATCACCAAAATCACTCTCACCACAAAAACCAAAAACTAATTAAAAAAATAATTGATTCTTCACACACATAGCAACCACTAGCAAAAAAAAAAAATCATTTCAGCAACAAAAAAAAAATGAATTCGATGCACATAAACATTAGGATCATTGCTGCTTTAACAAAAAAAATTAAAAAAAACAAAAAAAATGGCGAGAAAAATTCCACTCTTTTTTATTTTTTTGTGTTTATTTTTTTTCTATAACGAAAATACGCAACTGTCCAACAACAACAAAAACTTTGACGTGCGCCAATTTTGTTTTAAACGCTTTCAACGCACGCATACAACAACAACAATTACAACAACAACAATACAAAATGACCGCCATTTTGAACGCCATGTTGAATTTTATTTATTTTTTTTAATTTTTTATTTAAACAAACAAAAATACGATCACTTTGCATGCGGATGCCAACAACAACAAATACAACAACACATACAATTACAAAAAAAAAAAAAACAAAAACAACCAGAAGCCTGCCGCGCAACTGGCGGTCGCTCTTCAGCGCCGAACGCAATGGCGGCGGCTTTTTTGAACGCTTTCGCGCCAACACTATCGAAGTCGATGATTGCGATTTTCTGCCCACAGCAACAACAACTACAACACTACCACCAACACATGTTGCTTACAACAACCAACACACATTGTCACAGCAACAGCAGCAACTGTTGCTGTTCGAGCAGCTTGATCAACTGCAACAGATGGCGCAGTTGGCCGCCGCCGAATCGCCAACGGCAACAACGACCAATAATCCACACTACAACATGCATCCAACAACACAATCGCAACAACAACAACATGAGCAACTGTCGCTGCCACCCCAATTAATGATCACCGACAATTGCGGCGAATTCGTTGCCATCGATCCATGCCTATTGTTGCACGAAAACAACAGCAACAACAACATACACAAACAATCACTATTACAACAACAGCCACCGCCCACACATCACAACATATTCCACCCGCAGCAGTATCTCCCTCACCTCACGACGCCCCTTCACTTACCCGAGTTTCTGACAAGCACCGCCGCCGACCTCTCGCATTTCTCGCCCGACAAACTGTTTCGTCGCCAACGTCAGCGTCGCTCGAGCGGCGGCAGCAGCAACAACACAAGCCTCCTGGGCTATGCTGACGCTGAACGCGCAGCCGTTGACGCAGACTGCGACACAGACGCCTACATGTATCCATCGTTCATTGATCTTGACCTGGAGCTGCCCTCATTTGATAATTTTAAGCGTCTCGCGTCGCCCGTCGTCAATTTCTTTCGGCCCCATTTGTCGCCCTCATCCGCCGCCGCCGCTGCCACACCGGTCGCTCAACGCGCCGCCTCATACGAACAGCTCATGACGCCACACTACATCGATCATGTGCCGACGCCGCACGTACACAGCGCGCAAACGTCGCCATCCGCCTACGTCGGCTACGTCCGTGCCGCATGCGATCACACGTGCAGCCACTGCCAAAACGGCAGCCAGCCCGTCGTGCTGTCAACGAACGCCACGCTCACTTCCGTGCGTGGCATCTCGATCGATGCCTGCGCAGATCCCTATTGCATCGCCGATGCGCATCCGCATCCACAGCACCAAATGTTGCCGTCGTCGTCTGCAAACACACTGCCAATATCAGCCGCGCCGCCAGTCGTCTGCGGCGAATGCGTCGATCAGCATTTTATGAGCGGACTCACGGCGCCTCAAATCGATCTGGGTGCCGTGCCCACCTACCATGTGCATACGCCCACGCCAACAGCCCACAAGAAGGCGCGAAATTCGTTGGCGCCAACAACGCCACAACTGCCCACGCAGTCGGTGCTACGTCTGTCGCGACAACTCAGTGCCGATGCGCTCGTGTCCGCGGTGCCCATCGCCGAGGCGCGTGCCCCGCCCACATCGATACTAAAGAAGTCGCGTGCGCTCGATCGGCGAAAACTCATGCACGCCGCACAATCACGCTCACTCGACTACGACGATCTGCACGCGAAAAGCTGGGGACGACGCCGCATACGTTACGAGGACGAGGTTTGCTGCAGCGACAGCGACGCCGAGCTGTCGCGCAGCTACGGTTCCGCGCTGAATATCCGTCAATCGCACATGGGCGCACGTGTGAGTACTACACATCCGTTGAGCCACTCGCATTATCTGGTGACGGACGACAAGATCGTTAACATCGCCTACGACTCGGACGTTGGTTGGACGCGACGCGGCATTGCAGCCGCCAATTATCGCAATGCCAACGGCAACGGCGGAGTTGATGCGCAGCGTCGTCGTCGCGGCTTACAGCAGCACATGTCGCTCGATCTGCAGCGTACCAATCAACAGAAACTTTACGGTCCAACGCCGCCTTACCTCAAGCGCCGACGCAATCTGCCGCATGCACCAAGCGCACAGAACGCACACAATTTCTCGCCGGTCGAGGGCGGCGGAACCATCACCGACCCCATGCTGCCCTACACGGACGAAGTGCAAAGCGGTGCGCGCACGGATCCGATTGGCGCGCATGCGACCGTACCGCAAGCAACGTCGGGTGTCGCGAAGTCGGGCAACGAACGCAGTAACCTCGTGAGCATCAACGACCAACCCGAATACTTCGAGTACGATGCATACGGCAACGGTGTAGCTCACGAGCCGGTGCAGACGCAACGCACGCGCAATCAGACGCAGTCAATGAGTAGTAATAGTGCCGGGGGTGGCCTAGGTGGGGGTGGCCAAGCAGCTAATAGTTGTAGTAGTAGTGCTGGGGTTAGTGCTTTAGGCAATATTAGTAGTGGTAGCGCCAGGCTAAAAGGGAAAGAAGTCTCAGCATCCGTCACGGATCAGACGAGGACTTCTAGTGGTGGTGGGAGTGGTAGTGGTGGTGGTGGTGCTTCTACCACTGCTGCTGCTGTTAGTGATGTCGTCGTCGTCGTCGCCGCCAGCAACAGCAACAACAACGACAATGGTTGTAACAATGCTAATAATGCTTCTTCTTCCTCTTTTGCAACAAATTCCCATCATGTCGTCGCTAACTCCACATTACCAAACAAACGTGCCTCATTGAAACATACACCAACTACTACAACAACAACAACTATGACCACAACAACTACAACTACAAATAATACAAACGACGCAAACATGAACGTTGACGATACCAAAAAAACACCATCCACAACTATACCAATCACAACAACTACAACAACATTATCATCGTCATCCGTAATCGCAACCGAAAACTCAACTACGTCCGTTTCCGCTGATCCGGCTACTGAACCTGCCCCGGATGATGCGGATGCACCGCTGGACGAAATTGATTGGGCCGCCATCGATGCCATGCTCAACGATGACGATTTCAGTGAATACGATAAGGACAACAAAAATGGCGGCGAGGAGGGAAAAAAGGACGACGGAAACTTTAGTCAGAGTGTGGATGAAAAAGTTGGTAAGTCTATATTTACTATGGTCCACAAAAACATATGGGGCATTCCATGCCAGAAAGGCAATAATTACTGAATTTTTTTTGGACAAAAAGGGGATTTTTAACTCTTTTTTGGGGCATGGATCACTCCAAATTGTGCCATTCGATAAAAAATGGTCGGTATTTTTGTTACTTTTCGCCTACTTTTGCCCATCCACATTTAGGGGTAATTTCCAGTTCGGGGAAATGTTCAGTTTGGGGAAATGTCTATTTCGGGCAAATGTCCATTTCGCGGAAATGTAAATTTCAGGAAAATGTTCATTTCATGTAAATGTCTATTTCATGTAAATGTCCATTTCATGTAAATGTCCATTACGGGGAAATTTCCATTTCAGGGAAATGTTCATTTCGGTAAACTGTCCATTTCGGGGATATGTCCATTTCAGGGAAGTGTCCATTTCGATGTAGTATCCATTTCGGGGATATTTCCATTCGGAAAATTTTTCATTTCGGGAAAGTGTCCGTTTCGGGAAATTTCCAATTGGGAAAAGTCCATTCGGGAAGTGGTCGTTCGGGTAAATGTCCATTTCAGAGAAATGACTTTCGGGAAAATATCTTTCAGGGGAAATGTACATGAACAGTTTAACTCTATTTTTAGTAGATCTTAGAGTAATAACATTTTTCAAGTTTTAATTACATTCTACATGGCGATTAGAATATTAATTATGATACTTCTTCAATTATTATAACTACTACTTTTAAAAGTTAGGGGTTTAAGCATTTTTAAAGTTTGGTTTATGCAGGAGGTGCCACGCCGCTTAGTTAAATTACGCCCATATTCTACATGAATATTAATTTTATAAATATTATCCTTTCTTTCCATTTTTATAATTCTACTCTTAGGGGTTAAAGAATTACAGCCCCTTTGCCCAAGCCCTTCCAAATTTATCTAAACGATTAACAACAACAAATTGCATCACTGAGTCAAATTTCATGACTTTGGCTATCTTTAGCATCTACACAGATATTTCATTAAACTTCAGTATTGTGTCGCCCTCTTTTGTACCTTAGGAGGCGAATTTCAAAAAACCCCTTCTTAGTATGCGTTTACTTCGGGAGATGTCCAAATTTTATGTTAACATTTAGATTTTTTAAATTTTCCGGCCTCTCCTTTGGGCTTTTATTTTAATAAAATGGATATCACATTCAAACATAATATGTTTAATAGAACGCCGAAAAATAATCATACTGAACATAAATATGTTGAAACGAAAACAAAAATATGTTTGGCTGTCATTATAATAATGTTTTGCAATGGAATAACACTTTTGTTTGCATAATGCTCCAAAGATATATGTAATGCCTGCAAAATTATGTTTGGGAGAGCCCTTTTTGCAACGTGTTCTAGCGCTGTTATTTATTGATTGACTAGTCCATCGAAGGAAACTCGATTGACAATTCCACCTTCTCATAAATATATATATATTTTTTATACAAATTATATGTTTTTAACACCCTCATTTTCTACCACAGATGGTAGCTTATCCGATACAACAACTGAACGCAAAAAAGGTAACGTGGACCAAGAACGTTCACCCAAAGGCGGTAGTGGTGGCATGGGTAAAAAATCCAATTCCACCTCTCAGCTCTCGGCAACAGGTAAGTGCAGCTTTATTTAAAAAATATATTTCCTATTAACAAATTAATATTACAAAGTTGAATTAACAGTATTAAAAAAAAAATAAAAATTCTATTCAGGCAAATATTTGTTTCATAAAAGTGATTAAAATTTTGGTTTGCATTCTACTACGTTGTTATTCGGTTCATATAAGTTTTGCAAATTTTAGTAGTTTTTATGATTTTTAATTTTTGTATCGATTTAATGCATTACCATCTTCATTTTTAACTAAATTTTTAATTATTTTTATTTATTTTCATTAGCAATTTGTATGAATTACAATATTATTTTTTTGTTTATCAAAAAATTTTATATATCATTAATTTGAATATCGTAAAGGTCGTAAAAGACGTATGGGCTTTGGAAAGAAGGGTAAGAACTCGTTTACGGTTCATCGCAGTGAAGAGGTTCTGCCGGGTGAAATACGCGGACCGCTCTCGCGTGGCTCATCGTCGGAAGCCGATGGCGGCGAGGCATTCGCTGAAGTTGGTGTTGGTGGTGGTAGTGGCGGTACCGGTAGTGGTGGGGACAGGTTCGAAAAACCTATAATACAATTTTTTTTATTTCTTTTTTTATATTTTTTTTTTATTTATTTTATTTTTTGGTATAATATAAAAAGATGATAAACATTAAGAGTGATGTAACATTTTTGACTGGCTTCCGCGTTATTTATAAGCTACAAACTGTTCGATACTAAATTAATATTTTTTTTTCAAAGAAACACTTGAACATTATTATCTTCAGTCTATTTTAAGAATAAGTTTTTGATTGCGTAAAACCCAATTTTAAAGCTTTTTCTGCTACAAGATATTTTTAAAGAAGCAAATTGTTTATTTTTTCTAACCCAAGCTTATTTCAATTTTGATATTTACTTGTGTTACACCAGTCCCATATGAAAACAAACGCGTCCTATACAAAAACCCAAAACCCCAAACAAAAAGAACCCTCTTTAATTTACCTAATCAAAATTTTGTTATTTAAATTAAAAAAAAAAAAAACAGTTTTTTACTCCAAAGTCGATACGTATTTTTAGGCTTTTTTTCCTATAACAGAACACACACGTTTTGTTAAAATTCAATTTCACAAAAAGCTTTCTCGCGCTTATTGTTCCTCTAGAATTTCGTGTTCGAAATGATAGTTAGACGAAAAATAATGTTGGCAAAAAAAGCTTTTTGTGTGAATTGTTTGTGTATATTCGAATGGAAAGCTTGCAAGCTTTAAAGTTTTCACATAACATGCGTCCATTTTACATGCGTTCGTAGTTTAGCGTTTAGAGCTTTAAAGTTTATTTAACATTTTTACTGCAAGTCTTTTATTACCTACACCGTATTTGTTATTATTCATATATATCTATTAAAACTATTACATAAGTTCATACTACATTAACTTTCTACACACAAATATTTGATCAACATAAGCCTACATTTTAATCTTAAAACACAAACATATTTTTAATTATTACAAATAGTTTTATTATGTTATATCACATATTTTTAATAGAACTGCATGTTTAACAGTTTGTACTTTTGAGTTGAATTTATACAAAAAGAAAGAAAGAAATTTTCAAATATATTGCAGCCGAAAACAAGTATTTACAGGAAAATAACATCAAATGGATAAGGTATCGATCGGTAAGCGGTTTATTAATACATCTATGCTTGAAAGAGTATATTATTAAATTGTCCATATAATGAAAATATCCATACATACATTTCAAATGTGGTACATTTCGTCAACTATATAAGAATTACATTGAATTGCAGCTAGTATATGAAAAAATATATCCTTTACTGATCAGATAAAGTGTTGTCTTTACAACGTGCACGGAGGGAAATAAACTTCTAAAACTGCAGAAGAATTCGACTCGTCTGATAAATAGTAAAATTTCACTAATATTAAAAAAACTACTAACTTTCTAGAATTTAAGTAAGCAAATGACTTAGTTATCAAAAAAGTAAACAAGATATATTCTTCTAAATTTTGAGAAGTTAATTTATTCATTCGTAAAAACCAAAAACAAAACGCCAATTTGTTGCTATATTTTTTGCAAAAAGACCACGAGATATTTCGATATTTCTTTGACTATAATATTCGCTCGTATGCTTTGTTTTGCGATGACGCCGTCTGTTGAAAGTAACTTAGACCTATTTTCTAGATATTCAGAGATTAGGTTCTTATGTATTAAAAAGGTAACTAAGTACAATTAGTCTTGATATGCAGTGAAAGGGTATTTGTAACACACAGAAGAAGGCACATCCGGTATCAAAAAAATAAAATACATATTCCTGATTACCGATGTCCATCTGTTTAAATCATGATTACGCATAAACTCGTAGAGCTAGATCAATGAAATAGCTACGCTGTCTGTCAATAAAAATGATCGGTCAATTGTGACCTGTGAAGTGACCACATATGTTCAAATACCTCATGTAAAATTTACTTTTTCAGATGAATTTCACTTCATACGGGCTTAATATATATAAATAATGTTTTCAAACGAACCGATTTGTGCATAAAAAATCGTAATTCGGTAAACCTATGTGTATCAAATGAAAGTAAATTCTTCATCGATTGCAAGTTTGTAGTTTTTTTTTCAGGATTCGTATTCCCGGGTGACCTACACAGAAAAAAAAAATCTTCAATATAGGCCATTCCACACCAAATCGACCAAAAAAAGTCAAATTCTTAATGAACTTTTGGCAACTGATAAAGGGTATCGAGACATGCACTAAACAATTTTTTTTTTATTTTTTCCGACCACTACTTCCAGAGATACAGTGGTTCAAAGTTGGAAAAAAGTGCCAAAATTCACTTTTGTGTTGTTGTTTATATTTAAATATCTCTTGAACTAGAAATGCTAGAAACTCCGTTAATGGCTCGTTTTAAAGCTAATAGAACAAGCTTTTAGAAAAATTAAGTTGTAATTTCCAAACGGTATTATGTGGCCCGTGTCATTATCCTTGCACTTCAAAATTGATGTCCTTAAAAAGGACCCTTTTTAAAATTCTGACAAAAATCCTAAGTTTTCGTCAATTTATTATAAATTTTCATACAAAATTTTAAGATGGTATTTTGATGGCATCATATTTTAAAAAATTATTTTCTAAATTTTTTTTTTTTTGTATAGAAAAAAGAGATATTTAAAGAGATATTTAAATATGAACAACAGTACAAAAGTGATTTTTGGCACTTTTTTTCCAACTTTGAGCCACTGTATCTCTGTTTAGTGCATGTCTCGATACCCTTTATCAGTTGCCAAAATTTCATTGAAATCGAAGAAGGTGAGTTCCAACCGCTGGTCGATTTGGTGTGGAATGGCGCATATAATGAATTTATTCATAAATATTATGAATTTTTTCACCAACTACCAGATACATCTTATTGATACCACCGTTCATTAAATGACATATTAATGAATGCATTCATTATATATATGAACAAAATATTCAATACAATGAATTTGAATTGTCATATTGATGAATTTTTCAAAAAAAAAAAAAAAATTTATAAAATAATTCGAAAAAAAAGTGTTGTAAAAATTTTATTTAAAAAATAACAGTAAACAAATTTAAAAAAAGTTATCCGAAAAAAAAATATCGAACAAAAAAAAAATGTTCCGAAAAAATGGCACAAGAAAAATTTTTTTTTTACAAATTTTACAAATATAACTTTTTACTAATAAAAAGTTGTAATTATAATAAATATTTTATAAAAAATTTTACTAATTTATGCTTGTCGAGCAAGCATTATATAAGAAATAACACACAAGAACTACTTGAGAACTGAGAAGTACCGCAAAAAATGAACAAAAAAAAATATTATGATAGAAATTTGATTTAATGAACAGCGTTCTTCAATATGATAAACATATATGTTGTATTTTATATTTTGGTTCATTAATATGATGAAACGTATTCTTCACATACAGTTCATCATATTGAAGAACACTTTTTCAACAGTTACCAAGCGTTCATCATATTTATTATCGCATTCATAACATTAATGTCGTTAGTCATTAATATTATGAATGTTTCTTCAATACAATGAATCATGGTTTGAAGAACGGAATTCATCAATATGATGTACATTTTTTTTCTGTGTATGTACGTCTTTAAATGATAACCACGCACATTATTACATTATTATTTTCTTACTGGTTTTCTTTGCTACACCCAGAAAAAAAAACTCTCAAATCCCATTAAAATTGGTCAATAGCACAATTATTGATTTAAAAGTATTCAAAAAATAAATCTTTTCATATAAAATCAATGGCAATGTCATGGTATTTTCTGGTATTTAATGGTATTTTCCGATTAAAATAATAATTTTTCCTATTGACTATTTTTAATAGTAAAAAACTATTATTTATATAGTATTTTTTTCACGGCTTAATATACACTGTATGCATGTATGTAGGTTTTTTTACTCAGAGCCAGAGAAGATAGCGAAAATAACGACTTTTCCTAAAAATATTGGCGTGGTTTCAGTTCGTAAACCTTTTTTTTTTGTTGATAAAACTCGTATAAATACCAAATTTATTTCGATTCATTGTTATTATAATACACTATACAATACGTGCGAATGGTTTGTACACCAACCCACAGAAGAGGCAGCAGAAGAGAAGAAAGTTTAAAAGTTAGTAAACAATTGAAACATAAGACATTAATTTTGCATTATAAAGAATAATTGCACTTAGTTACTTTCTGATACCTAAGAAAATAATACATGCATAACAAGAATAATTCCATTTATTCCAAGTAGATCTGATTCTTAAAATTAAGGAATTTTTTTTGTAGCTGCAATATCACTCCTTATACTTCTTGATTCCTTCTGGATTTTAGAAGTTTTTACCTCCGTGTGTGAAACATGTATTATATTCTCAGTTATAATTAGTAAAATGAAACTTCGGATTAAATATAAATCAAAAAACTATTTGGAATATATCAATTGTATATTATATTGAAAATAGTTTTCTAATATTTAGTTTAAAAAATCCTCACAAATCAGTACTTAATTACTTTACTTGATGCAAATTTTAGAGACGTTTCGATTTTTTGGTATGGGACAGTTAGTAAATTACAACAGCATTTTCAATTTCAGATAAAGCGGATTTTCAGAATAATCAAAACTGTGGAATTTTATCAATCTAGCTCTTTCGTATTCTCAAGATCATGATCTTAACATACATTCGGATAGACAGACAAACATTGCTAAAATATTTAACTTTTGCAAATCTTAAAGTTGAACTTGTTAAACAAAGATGTTTACCAGAAATATTACAGCCCTATATAGCAGCTTACTTCCAATTACTTAGATTGCCTTTGAGACAAACATTTTTTAACATCCGACAATTACGATAAATATAGCTGGGAAATAACAATTAAACATCTTATAAATATGAAAATTGTAAAATAATACTTGGAAAAGGTACTCCATTAGAATTCGCAGAGTTATATTATTGAATTGAAATAAATAAAATCAAACGGATGCTATATCCTCTTTATTATACATTGTAAAAATCAAAATTTTCATTGGTGTTGTGGCAAACCTCTCGTGCTAGTTTCTTTAAACTTATAGGATGTTTAAATATTTGCTACCAGTCGAAAATTTATACTTTTAAAACATCTTGTTTTCTTTGTGTACCATCAGATTGCCTTTAAATCAACATTTTCATGTGACCTAACCCTTCGTTCTACTTTTATCAATCACCCAGTCTACCAAGTCAAGGAGACCTTCTATGCCACGAAGCTTTCTAGAATTACTTCTATAGTTTAAAAAAAAGTTCGATCTCGTTCCTTTATTAATTCTAACTTTAAAATGTTCTCGTACTTTTCAATTCTATCAAAAGATATGATATTTAAACATCTATAATATCGATATCGCTATATTTTTCCAAGCAATCTCGAACTTTGATTATTATTTCTTCAATATCGGTCCGATTTCGAAAAATTTCTCGCATCGATTAAACTCCGTCAAAACGCATCGATATCTACAAACTATGTAGTTCGAATTTCAAGCTCGATATCATTGATATTTCACTCAGAGAATGTATTCGATATCGTGTGATTTCTCCATCAACTCATATTTATCTCATATTGTCAATCTATCCAATGTCAATCAACCGATTCGTACATATTACGAACCAGTATTCGTATAATAAAAACAACAACAAAGTTACGAATATTTCGTTTAAATTACCAAACTTTAGTTAAATTATTTTCTTATATAGTTTCATTACGAAAGAATAACATATTTTACGAATGAGCTTTAAATTTTACAAATAAATTACTAAACTTTCGTAAATTGTGCGTCTATATGTAGAATTTTACGAAACATTCGTATCTTTAGGAATAATTAGTATAAAAAGAAATACGTTTCCGTCAATAGCATCTTGGAGCTGCATTTTATTTTAGTTGATATCGTGGTCGCAAGCAGATAGTTATAAAAAAACAAAAAGTTGTAAAATGTGTTCTGTGTGAGTTCAGTTTTTGTCAAAAGTGTAAAAAAATCAAATCAGCGCATAATATTTAATGAAGGAATCGTCAGTTTGTATTTTACAAAATATTTGTAAAATGTTTCATATGTTTCATCAAATGTACGAATGCTATCGTCAAAAGTACGAATACTTTCGTAAAATGTAGGAATATATTTGTAAAAAGGTATACAAATATTCAATAAATTAAGAATTGTTCGTATTATCATTCGTACATAATACGAACAATTCTTAAATTATTGAATATTTGTGTACCTTTTTACGAATATATTCCTACATTTTACGCAAGTATTCGTACTTTCGTAGATAAATTCTACAAATAGTTTCGTAAAATAAACCAATAATATTCGTAATTTTATTAGAAATTCACAAAAGTATTTTCGTGTATTTTACAAAATATTTCGTGGATAAATTTTTTTCGTAAAATACACGAACGATTTCGTGTATTTAAGCAGAAATATGGAAGGAAACAAGCTGGAAAACAGTTTATACGCATTGAATTCACATTTTATTGGCAGATTTTAGGTAGGAATGTGCACAAAACATGTGTGCTTCCTGCTACAGCACGAAGAAGTGGTTGGAAAATGGCAGACATAGTAGGATAATGGTTAGCAACCATGTGGTCCATTCTTCACACCGTACCAACAACGTCGTGTTGTACAACATGACGAACTTTGTTTGTTGTATTTTCGCGAAAAACTCAATCGCTTCCATTCGGCGTTGCTGGACTTGGATATGTTTGCTGTTTCGTTGGCAAAAGGAACACCGCATTCTTAGTGTACGCTAATTTGCTACATAAGCGATTGATGAAAGCAATAACAGAACACATGCAAATTATTGTGTTTGTTTTTGTACAGCAAACATTTTTTGTTGCGGGCGAACATAACGAAAATATTTAATAAAATTATCAAAAATAGTCTATTAAAAATATATTATTAGAAAGATTATTATTTTATGCCTATAAATAATTTTCTTTTTTTGAAATTTTAAACATTGTTCGTAACCTTACTTCTACAACGGCGTTATATTTCGGATAGTATACCGCAATCGGGAAAAATGTGATCAACATATAACAAAATAAAAAAGTTTAATTATATGAAAATATATATAACACTAATTTTACCACAATACTACTAAATACCCAAATTACAAATTAGAATTGGCTCAAAATGATGAACTGTAATTCGAGTTAAAAGTTTGTAGCGCTACAAAAAAAAAAAAAGTTCGCCAAGAATTGGAAAAAAAATATAGTCCGAATATATTTTATGTACCAATCAATTTTTATTATTAAAATGATTTGTTTTTATTTATACGAGTAACATATTATCTTTAGAAGCCAAATATAATTATTCCAAATCTTAATAATAGCAAAAAAAATATCATACACATTTTAATAAATTCATATTTAAATACAAAATAAATTAAAATTACAAAAAATCATTTATTATAAATAAAAAAATGAATATAATTAAATTATAAATGAAAAATATTCATTAAAACATAATTAAAAACTCACTTTGCACCAATGTTTATCATCTTTTTTCTAAATAATATTCCAAAATCCTCTATATAGCATCAGAACTGATATATGCAGGGAGACATAGCAGAATGCTTCAAATAGAAACAACTATAATTTGATAAGTACATCAGAAATATATAGATAACTGAGTAAATTCAAAATTTATGCTTTCTACCACTACAACACATTTACATTAATTCACTGCATTTGAATTCGCATTTTTTTGTTTTCGATAATAACCAATTTTTTCGATTATACCATATAAAACAAACAGCTCTACCAGTATCTACAAAAATGCTTAAGTATTATTTTTGAGTCTTTATTAATTATGCAGCATATATTAAATACTTAAATATATTTAGCAATTAATTTTATTTTATTCATTTGTTGCTTTTTTTGCTCTTTTATTTGTGCTTTTATTAATATAAAAGGAGAATTTTTCATTTCAATCTAATTTTAAAAATTTTCACTGGAATTTCTTTGCATTTTTCATTGATGCGTAGAGATGCGGTGGCGAGAGTTCATGTTAATCGTGTGAAAATAAAAATGTTGTCACTGATAAAATGTTATAAATTTTACAATTAATCACTTGATGTTTTTATTTAAATATATATTTTAAAATTCTACACACTTCTGTAAATATACAAGAAAAGTGTCAAAACAGCAAGAAGACTTTCCAAAAAAACAAAAAAAAAAAAAAGAAATCAAAATAGTGCAAAAACGTAAAACAAAAATTTCCCACCCTTCCATCAACAGACCAATATCTGAGCCAATATGGTCAACAGCATCAGCGTCAGTCACGCGGTTCGGCTGGCAGCATCCAGCGATCGGTCGAGGTGACCCCAGCCAATATAACCACCACGCAATATCGCACCGGCAGCATACATTCGATCTCAAGTTCTGAGGGTTCATCGTAAGTGAAAAAATAAATAAAAAAAAAATTAAAGTCAAGCTGCCAAAAATCAACAACAAAATAATCATTTGCTAAATACTCGTAAATGGCTGTGTAATGAATTGTGAATGCCGTAACTGTGTAAAAATATATTGTATATCTATCTCTTTTTAAGCATTACTCCACACAATATTTCTATCTCTGTCTTTCGTCGCTCTTTCTCCGCCATAACGCTGTCTTTACATCGCTCTATCTCTGTCTGTAATTATATATCGCTGTGTATGACTCTGTCTCTCTTTCTCGGTGTGTCTTGCCTTAGCATAAAGTCTGGTCTTGCAATTATCGTCAGGTTATTTTTTTTTATGCTTTCTTAAATATTATATTAAATATACTCAAAACTTTATATATATATATATATATATATATATATATATATAAATATATATATATATATTTGTATATATATATATATATATATATATATATATATATATATATATATATATATATATATATATATTTTAAACACTACTTAACTCGGAATACGCATTGGATCCTATACATCATATCGTCATAGTCATGCAAAAGGGGCAAATGTGCATTTTTTACAATAATGGGAAATCAAATTTTAATGTGCTTTAAAAATTAATAAAAATTATTGTTTTTCAATTTTTTTGTTATTTTTGTTTATTCATCAATTATCATAACGTATATAAAATAAATTTGTAAATAACGATAGCATTCGATAGATGCTTTAAAAACAAACAATTAATGCCTTTACAACACTATTTTATTTTGTACCATTAAAAAGCTATAGTGAAAAAATGAAAAAATCTGCACTTTTGGCAAAACTGAAATTAGTAACAAATTACATTCTCCCTTTTTTGGTCTTATATTTTGTGGTTAGAAATATCCAACAAAACCACAGTATACTTGAAGCTAAACTACATTAAAAAATGTAGAAACGCAAATTTTAAAAAATACACATTCGGCCCTTTGTATCGGTATAGTGAAGATATATACAATTTTTTAATAATACATTTTGTATGATCTAATTCCTGGTTATTTAGAAAAAATTTGGAAAATACTAACTTTCGGATATCGTTTCTATTTTTTCATATATCGTCGTTGTAGAACGAAAAGTCACCAAATACATTTTTATGAAAAACTTAAAAAGTTGAGTTTGTTGATTAATATAGTAAAAAGTAATTGATGCATTTTTAAAGTTGAAATATCAATTGATAGATTTACATTTTCTTATTATGTGGCAAAAAAATTGAGATCATCGATTAAAAATTGGCAGATGTATAAAAGTTTTTCTAAATGAATATTTGGCATTTACAAAGTGTATTTGTACTACAACGACGACATAATTTAAAATTAGACAAGTTATGATTCAAATATCCCTAGTGAAAATTTACCTTATCACATCACAGATAGAAATATTCTCATAAATCATGCATTTTACGCATAAATTTTGCAAAACTTAATCATGATATGCAGCCATGGATAAGTAATCATAATGATTAGATTATTATTCATTATATAAGATATAAATCAATTATTATGATTAAATGAATAAAATTATGCGTATGTTTACTCATGTTTTTTGTATAATATATTCATAAGTCATGAGTAATTGCTACAGGTTATGCAATACATTTAATGATTTACTATTCATAATTCATGATTAAAAAATCATACATTTGCAGTAGCTTGCAGTTGGGAAAACAAATCCAATAGTCAATGGGTAAGAACCATTATGAAGAAAATAAACTTTAAAAAACATGGGAAAAATACATCATTTCAATTTAATTGTCTGTTAAATTTCACATTTATTTTTCAAATGATGTTTTTTTCACTCAATTTAATGTAGCTACGACGTGGTTCTTCACAACTGGCTGAAGTTCGCATTAAGAAAATTAAAATGCAATATGAAACAGAAATAATGAATAAATAATAATGATTAATAAAATAAATAAAAAATGTAAAACTTATGAATCCTTTTCATAATATATTGCATAGTTTTTAATATTATACATAATACATGAATATAACTCATAGATAAAATAATTGAATATGTTTTATGAACGTCTTATTCATAAATCATGAGTAAATTAATTTCTCCGTGCAACCTAGACATGAATAAAGCCTGCTCATTAACTGCATATACAAAACGTTAAATTTATAATGCATTTTTATTAAAATCATTATGCAATAATAAAATAACTGATAACTAAATAAATAACTGAAAATCAGTACCTCCAAATATTTAGTAGAGTAATTATCAGGGCAAGTTTTTTTTTGCACAAAATATAAGTAAAAATGGCAGGCAAAATGGCACAAAAAAACAGTAAAAATGGCACAAAAATTGGCAAAAAAAATGGCAACAAAAGTTATATTGAAAACCTTATAAAATTTTTCAATGAACTATTTTTGTGGACATCATAAATTTCGCTTTTACATGGTCTAATATTTATTTCGTTAATTTTATTCACAAAATTAAGAACATACAAAAATAGGTACACAAGAAAAGGACTTCTTATATTTTTTAATACAACCAAAAAATCGAATACAATATTTAAAAAAGGTTTGCCAGTATATAAAAATAGGCAAATTTACAAAATAATTGAAAAAATGGCATTTTTTGGCAAAAGCCAAAAAAAACTTGCCCTGGTAATTATACATTCAATGGTACTGAAGTAATTCTCAATAGCAAAATTCAAATTTAATTTAAGATGTTAGAACCATTTTTGTATAATCTACGATTAAAACACAATTAAAATACCTATATTTAATTTATTGTAATATATACTAGACATCTGCACAAGTGCATTTGAAATCCACTTCAAGACATTCACTACGTTTTAAAACATTTACTGTCGTCAACTCTATGCTTGAAAATCAAATGAATGTCTTGCTCACAACAACAAAGCACCAAATACTGTCTAAACAAAATACAAACGAAACAAAACAAAACTGCAGTTAAGTGGTGCAATAAAATTAACTGCTTATGACACCGATTATTTAGTGCATTTTCAATTTTTTTTGTCAGTCTTAGTGCAAGGATTTTTCATTAATTTTGAAATATAAGAAAAATTCAAAAGATATAAAAAAATTATATAATATTTTATATTAATAATACTTTGGCACTACAGTCCTATAAGAACTTAGGCCGAGCTCTCTCACCATTTTGAGCTGTGCGTGTTATATTTGTACTCAAAGTGGTGGGACCTACAGTTTATTGCCGAATCCGAACGGCGGGTGAGAGCTTTTCATCGGCAATGTTTTACTCTCGTAGGTTTGTCATTTACTGCCGAAAGGTAGCGCGGTATAGAAAAATGTTTCTATGAAAGATGTTGTTAGCACCAGTACAGGCTTGAACCGGGGACATTTCGGCTCGCAGTCCAACGCACTAACCACTAAGCTACCGCGGCTACTATATATTATATTAGGTTTTTTATATATCGAACAATATTTTGTTCATTTTATTTTTTTTTCATTATTTAAAATAAAAAAAAAATGTTCGACCAAATTTTTTTTTTTTTTTTTTGTAAATAATGTTTGTTGTTTTTTTTTTTATTAACACATAAATATCGACAACAACATTACTGCCGCCGAACGCCGATCGGCAGATTTATTGTTGTTCTCAATCTCGCTGCACCCACTGTATTAGTTGCATGTTCAGCGACAGTGTTGTCATTGAATGTTTTGAATGGCTTGATGTTTTGACAGTACTTGACACCAATGAAACAAATACTGCAGTGAAGTTAAGTCGCTCAGAGAGACTACACCGTACTGTCGACTGTCATTTCAAAATGAATTCAAAACTGTAGAGTGCAGTAGTGCATATTTAAAGAGGAAACCTCAAATCAATTTTTGCAGATGTCTAATATATTCATACATTGGATGATCAAATAAATTTAAAATTAACTTTTTCTATGTTGTTCACAATGTTCGTCTTTTCACTCATTACTAGTTGCGCTCACTCGCTGAACCCACTGTATTCGTTGCATGTTCAGCGACAGTGTTGTGATTGAATGTTTTGAATGGCTTGATGTTTTGACAGTACTTGACACCATTGAAACAAACACTGCAGTGAAGTGAAGTCGCTCAGAGAGACTTCACCATAATACTGTCGACTGTCATTTCAAAATGAATTCAAAACTGTAGAGTGCAGTAGTGCATATTTGCAGAGGAAACTTCAAAACCATTTATGCAGTTGTCTAATATATTCATACATTGGATGATCAAATTAAATTAAAAATAACTTTTTTTTAATCAATTTTTATAGTATATGTATATAAATGAAAAAAACAATACACTAAATAAATTTACCCAATTTGGGTAGACATGACCAGTTCATATTGGTTTTGTAACTGTTTGAATTAAGACAAGGAAAATTCAATAATTTATTTCAAATATTTTCGTATTAGATAGTTTAATTTTGTAAGTTCAGAATAATTTTATTTATAAATGAAATCTTTAAAAGCAGACAATTTTTAGTAGGCATACCATAATAAGCATAAATGTAAAATTTTACAATAACCATAAATATCAATTAAACTAAACCTTTAAATGCAATAGGTAAAAAAGTGAAATAGAGAACAAGATCAGTATTATTGACTAAATGATTAAATGACAAAAGACGTGTACAATATATGGTACGGAATTCAAAAAGTGATAAAAATAAAATAAAAAAATACATAACGTACAAAATGCACTAAATTCCGTCACTCTAAGAAATTTTAAAATTATTTTTGTCAAATGCATACGAATCAAGATTCAATAAATTTTCGTTTTATAATTACTACAGGCTTATGATAAGATAATAATACAGTTGGATACTTCGATAAATAACAATTTTTTCGTATAAGTTCCATTTGCCACGTGATTTTTTTTTACCAAAATTAAAATGACTGTATTAGGTTCAGTTGTCGTTAATAAAGTTTTGAGTAAATACAAAAATATTTAAACCTTTTTTCAGTACTTAAAACTAACTACAATTTTAATAAAAATGTAAATTTGTAAATATCTATGAATATAACCAGTGTTTAAAATAAAAATTCTCATAATGTGACCTATGGAAAATATCAATGAAACCGTCAAATAATCGCCACCACTTTCAAAACCTCAATGAATGTTGTGATATTACTTGAAAATAAATTCAGATATTTTTCGTTGTTTGTTTGATTTAAGTTTTAAGCATGTTGTAAATTATTAAACGCAATTGGGAGCATGTCAATTTCAGCAGCCTTTTTTATAATATGCCTTTTTTATAAAATAATATTAATAATATCTCATAAATATTATTAAGTAAATTTGTATATGTTTTAATATTTAAGTAATATATTATGTAGTAACTTAATTTAATTTTAATTTAAATAGTTTATTTTTATATTTGTATTTATAAAACTTTTAATTAATTAACAACCTGCATGAACACTTGAACACTACAATACAACTATTTGCAGTAATTTGAATGGTCCCAAAACCAAAAAAATAAAAAGTAACCAACTCTCTGACACTCCAACGTAAAAACTCACATTATCGAACTCAACTCGTAGAAACTCACCATAACTCTTGCATTTATATATACTATATAAATAGTCTCTAAAAGCTATCTCTATAATCTCCCTGTGTATATGAGAGATCGCCAAAAACAACAACAACAACAAAAATTTGGGAAATATTCCAAAGAAAACCCGATTTCCAAATTGTTGTATTTAAATGTAAAATATTTTATTTATTTTATTTTCAGTTTTGTTTCGTTTTAATACAGTCTTTTTTTTTACAAATTACAAATTTGATAAAACTAACATGATTTCTTTTTAAACCCTATCCACAATTCCATTTGTACGCCATCCGACGTCAAATGCCGCTACATAGATTTTCACCTTCGCTACGCATGAACGACGGCCAACTTTCGGAGTTTATCGACGGTCTTGGTCCCGGTCAGCTGGTTGGACGTCAGGTGCTCGGTGCACCATCGCTGGGTGACATCCAACTATCAATGTGCCATCAAAAGGGTTTCCTAGAGGTTGAAGTAATACGTGCTCGTGGTTTGCAGGTACTCTATCGAATATAGTTTACCGATTCATCATATACATCATATTTTACTTTGGATTTTCAGCAAAAACCCTCATCGAAGATGCTACCCGCACCCTATGTCAAGGTCTATCTGGTTTCCGGGAAGCGTTGCATCGACAAGATGAAAACATCGACGGCACGACGCACACTCGATCCGCTATATCAGCAGCAGTTGGTCTTCAAACAGTCCTACAGCGGCTGTATATTACAAGTGGGTTAAGCCCTTGATCTATAGTATTCCAAATAATAAAAAATATTAATCTGAATTATTTTTTGCAGGTCACTGTTTGGGGCGATTACGGACGCATCGAGAAAAAAGTCTTCATGGGTGTGGCACAGATCATGTTGGACGATTTGAATCTATCGAATATTGTTATCGGCTGGTACAAATTGTTCGGTACCACATCTCTGGTCAGTTGTCCTACGAACGTAGGTTTATCTAGGCGCTCATCAATAGCATCGCTTGACTCACTTAAATTATAAATGTTCAAGTAGTTGAGAGCCTTTTAAACACAACATTTTTCAATACAATATTATAGAATGAATGCATAGCGTTATTTTCAAAAATCTTAATTAACCAGAACAACATAAATTTACAAATATTTCATTATTATGCCGTAAAACAAAAGAATAGTTCAATCCAAGTATTGCCGTTCAATTCTTTAATCATAATTGAAACTATTGAATCAATCGCAAAAACATGTATTTATAAATAATTAATGTAATTTAATTATGGTTTGTTTTCTATAATTTTGTATGAGACATTTACATACTGCATATATATTTTGTGGTAAATAGTTTCATTCACATTCTTACACCGCTCCTAATATCTTTGGCATAGACACTTCAACGTAGTTTATAGGTACGTTTTGTCCATTTTCAAACAAACAAAAACTATTATTTTTTTAATTTAATTTTATAGTTTTCAAAATTCTATTTTACTATATTCCGTTGTGCCTTTTTATATATATATACATTTTTTTCATTATTTTTTCACTTGCATGTTACTTCCTTACATTCTAGTATTCAAGATAATTATTTCATTTATACATATCATACGATACCAAAAATATTGGACTATTTAAAATTATTTTTAATAATGGCAACAAACATTAAATCCAATAAATAGTAGTTAACATAATAATTATGACTACTTAAAATAATTGTATTATAGATTCCCAAATAATATTACTGATTATAGTTATACCATATTTTCCGAATTATAAACAACATATGTTTGTAAGAAACATAGATATTGGGAAAAATCTAATTATAATTTGTAGTGCATATCTAGGATTGAAAACCAAACTAAAATCTTCGAATTTTGTACTAAATATAGGACAAAACAGACTGTAATATTTAAGAATAATTTGGGACATATTTTTTACAAATATATTTTTTACAAATAATATGAAATAACTAAGTATCAACCGCTGTTGCTAGGGCAGAATTTCCCGGGCATTTTCAAAAATGTAAAAATCGATTTCTTGGTAATTCTAGAAATTTTTTTGACAGATAATTGAAATCTGTCACGTCCGTAACTTTGAGTACCAATAAATAAATATTAAATATCAGTGTATATAAATATCAAAAAAAAATAAAAAAAATTCACAAAAAAGGAAAAAATATTAACCTTAAAAAAACCTCTGGATATTCAAATCGTATATCACTTTTTATTTCGTAATAACGATTATAAATATTGTCAGATATAAAATATTTTTAGCAAAAAATCGTAGTGCAAATTTTAATACAGAGCATCCAAAATTATTCTGTGATTTATTACGAAAAAACTATAAACTTTAGAAGCAAAATGTTCATAAACAAAATTTAAGTAAATTATCTAAGACATCTTTTTAAACTATCCAAAACTATTTTAAACTATGTCTTTCGCAAAAAGTGTTTTTAGAAAAAGAAAAATTTTTGTTTCGTCCCTAATTTTTCTCTGATTTATTATGAAAAAACTATAAACTTTGGAAACAATGTGTAAATATACAAATAAAGTACATCATTTCAACTATTTTTTAAAATAATTCAAAAAAATGTACTGTGTTTTTGGAATATCCATATGAACCTCGACATTTACTTCCGTTTTTGTCCCGTCCGAAACGACAACTATTTAATTAATATCTTTTGATCTACCGTATAGAATATGCATATGTTTAGTCCTATTTAAATACTACATGCGCAAGAAAAAATCAAGTAAATTCATTAATTTTCTTTTGAGATTTTAATGTTTTAAGCGTAAGAATGTCCCGTCCGGAACCCCAGGAAATGCTCATATATAAATCTTAGTTTGTGTGTAGTTTTGGCACACAGACAAAAAAAAAATATAATAATAATATATTTGTTTATTAAAGTTCAACTAACTACAAAAATCATAAAATCGTAATAATCCATAAATCTAATGAAAAATGCATTTTTTTCATCAATAGAATGAATCTGGTAATTGATTGAGTATGATTGAATATTTCCATCCATATTAAGAACGTTTTTTTTAACATATTTCAAACAGATAAAGGCGAAATTCCAAAATATGCCGAGAATCTGCCATAAAAATTCCGCAACATTTTATAACCTACCGAGACAAAACATTTGAATATTTCCGTCAAACACACAGATAAATGGAATGTTATGGGCAGCAAATAGGCAACATTTTATCTTTCAATAAATCGATAAAAAATTGCTAATACTTTTCTTATACTGATAAATGAAAATTTGTGGGAAACGTATAGCATGTTATAAAAATGCCGAAAATCTGTCATAAAAATTCTACAAAATTTTATAACCTCCCGAGACATAATTTTTGAAATATTTCCGTCAAACACACAGATAAATCGAATGTTATGGGCTGCAAATAGGAAGCATTTGATCTTTCAATAAATCGATAAAAAATTGATAACATTTTTCTAATACAGAGAAATGAAAATTTGTGGGAAACGTAAAGCACGTTATCAAAATCTGTGGTATTTTATAGGCAGTTTTCTCTTTGGGTATGGTTCTATATAATATGAATTTTTGTCTCCTGTACAAAATCCACCCGAATAAAATCCAATTTTATCTAAATCTAACTTTTATTTGGTACAAAATCCACCTTTTATTTGTTCCTACATAGGGGCAACATTGAAACAACATGAAACTGAATTCTAGAAACAATATCAGCTTCTAAATTTTACCAGAGTCTTCATGTTGAATGATTGATGGTACTTTTTCTTAGTACCGACTATTCGTCGATGTGCAGAGGGACAAGTAATTCTTTCAAATGTTTGCCTTATGAGAATGAAGGACACAGAGTCGCACTGTGAATTTTTCTATGAATTAAGGCGTGTTGTCGTGCATTAAAAACATTCTTCTGAATCCAGTAAGAATTCTAACTGCTTTGAATTAAGCTAAGTTACTAAATCCACTTGTACAAAATCCACCAGATGGGTGGATTTTCCACACAGAAAAAAAATTCTTCAATTTGATGAATTTATTCATAAATATTATGAATTTATTCATAAATATTATGAATTTATTCATAAATATTATGAATTTATTCATAAATATTATGAATTTATTCATAAATATTATGAATTTTTTACCAACTATTAGATTCATCACATTGATACCACCGTTCATTAAATGACATATTAATGAATGCATTCATTATATATATGAACAAAATATTCAATACAATGAATTTGAATTGTCATATTGATGAATTTTTTCATAACATTTATTAAAAATAAAAGAAAAATTCATGAAATAATTCGAAAAAAAAGTGTTTGTAAAAATTTTATTTAAAAAATTAAAAAAAAAATTTCGGACAAAAAAAATTGTTCCGAAAAATTTTTTTTTTTTTCAAAAATAAAATTGTATCAAAAAAAAATTTTTTTCGAAAAAAAAAATTGTTCCGAAAAAAAATTTTTTTTCGAAAAAAAAAAAAACGAAAAAGGAAATTTCTCGAAAAAAATATTTTTTTGGAAAAAAAATAATTATCAAAAAAAAATTATTATATATATTTTGATAAATATAACTTTATTAACAAAAAGTTGTATTTATAAATAAATATATTATAAAACATTTTATGCATGTCATGCAAGCATTATATAAGAAATAACATACAAGAACTACGTGAGAACTAAGAAGTACGGCAAAAAATGAACGAAAAAAAAATTTGTTGATAGAAATTTGCTTTAATGAACAGTGTTCTTCAATATGAAAAACATATATGTTGTATTTTATATTTTGGTTCATTAATCTGATGAAACGTATTCTTCACATACAGTATTCTTCACGTACAGTTCATTGAGGAAATATTCTTCATATTTATGATAGCATTCATAACAATAATGGCGTTAGTCATTAATATTATGAATGGTTCTTCAATACAATGAATAATGGTTTGAAGAACGAAATTCATCAATATGATGTATATTTTTTTTTTCTGTGCATAGGTGGATTTTGTGCGGGTGGGTTTTGGTGAATAACATACACAGAAATAAAAAAACTGAGTACATATAACAAAAATGTTAATCAATCTAATTAATTTTTAATTGAAACTCAACCGATGTAACTTTTATTGTATTGAATTCAATATTCGTAATAATAAGAAATCGTTAATTGAAAAAAATTAACAATTTTTTTTGTTATATTGAAATTAAAGTTGTTATATATATTAAATGTTTTTTTGGAAATTAATTGATTATTAATTAGTAAATTAGTAAAACCAATAAAAAATCTTTTTTTCGACATTTAATTATCTATGTTCATTTTATTTCATTATTTCATTTAATTACATCTAACATTACTAACATAAAAAATATATTAAAAATCACGCAAATTTAGTTTTTTTTTTTAAACATTCGCCGCTTTGTAGTTAACTTTATTTAACCCGTAATGATCGATAGTTGGGGTTGTTTACACCATATTCAGTTAAGCACTAACTACCACTTTAACTGGCAGTTATGCATGGAATCGAAATACTTAACTGGATATTGTGAAAACGGCTCTTAATAGAAATTAACTTTTTTTAAAGCAACACACAACATTTCCATGTATATATTCCAAGTATATTGCAGCATTTAAAATTATAAAGGCGTTTTCGTGAACTAGTCGACATACAGCACAGACAAAAATAATCGTAAATATAGCAACCGGCATTAATTGCATTCATAAATCAATCCAGGAATGAAATTCAATAATTTAATGAAAACATTTCATTACTGGATTTATTAATGATGCAATTAATGTCGGTTGCTATATTTTCGTTGATTATTTTTTTCTGTGTACATAGTAATTACATTAATAAATATGCTAAAACTTTTTGCTAAAATATTGCTTAAATAGTTCATAGTATTCAATAGAATTTCCAAATTTTTGAAGAAAACTAAATGCTTTTATAAAAAATAGACGTTCATCAATAAATGCTAGTTTTGCATAACTTTTGTGAAATGGTTTCATAATTAATAATAAAAAATACTAAAAAATTAAAAATTTTTCCAAACGACAAAATGCAGGGCAGACCAATTGTCTATGCTGGTGAGTCAATTATAATTGAAGAAGAGGGCGAATAAATGGCTCAAAAAAGATTGTAAGTGCAAAACTTTTAAACTGTGTCCTCAGTTTTTTTGTTCAACATCGCTGCTTTTAGTGCAGAGAAACAGCCAGTAAACGTCAAATTAATTTTAGATGCGATTTATACCAGAGACAACTTTTAATAATTTTAAAACATTATTAATTAACCAAAAAAAAAACGCTTTATTTGTAGTTTGATTCAATTTTGAATGTTTTTATTACTAACATTTTATAATCCTTTAAGCATTTAAAATAAAATAATATAAATTAAATAATTTACTAAATATAATATATTTTAAATACTTACAGTAACCTTTAAAAAAGGCTGCATCCACAGCAACTTATTGATTGTTGATAACACATGGTCAGTAGAAATATTGCTGTTCCAATATTTAATGAATCACGCAGTTTCATTGAAGAGTTTCATCCGGAGAAATACATAAAAAAAACCAACCACAACTAGAAGTTAGCAAGAAACCATGAAAATCAGCAAAAGTAACCAGATATAAAATTTAATTGAATGCATTTAAAATATATAAAACAACAAAGAAAAAATACATTTTATGTAAATTTCACATCAAACCCAAACAAAACAAAAAGCATTTCTATTGCATTAAATAAAAAAAAAAACACAAAAGTCTAGTTATTCAACCTTCATAAATAGCAAAACCCTCTATTCTACTATACAGTAATTACAAAATAAAACAAAAACTTATTTAAATTTAAGCAAAAGACCACTTAATCTTAATTAAATAAAAACAACCAAAAAAAAAAACACACAACACCGTTTATAGAAAACATAAGTTAGTTAAATCATATTGAAATCATATTCAAATAAGTTAAACTAATTGATTGAAAAAAAAAAACATAAATTGCAGCAAAACTAGAATCCAAAATATATTTAAAAACCTTAAAAATAATAGTAAACTAAATAAAATATGGTTTGTTAAATTAATTGAAAACTAATATTTACTAATATAATAATTTGAAAACAACGTAAAAATTTACAAATATATTTCTAACAAACTAGAATTTAAGTACGCTCATGCAGCAAACATTTTTGTGTAAATATAAAAACATTCGACGTAAGACGGCTTAAACATACTAAACATACTAAACATCTAAACCAAACGTTCAGATTTAGGGTATTCATTTCATTTCGTAACTGCCGCGTAACAGCGTATGTCGTAACAGTTGTATGTGGTATCACATTATGTTGTCTCATACAATTTGGTGATTATATTTCGTTTCTCTCTTAAAATATAACGCAAATATAGGAAATAAAATTAATCACTATATTATTTATAAATACGGCAGTCTGTAGTTTATCAAAGTAATCTTTATAATCTTGATAATCAGTTTTTTTTTTATAATATGTATTACTTAAATGGATTTTTCTTTTTATTTTCTGTTTAACTAAGTACTAAATGATACAAATATACACCGAAAAAATAGTGTATTAAAAAGAAAAAAAAGTGTATTTGTTTTTACTACATTGATTGAAATGTGTATTTATGGAAAAAAAACTACATGAATGTTGTGTATTGAAACTAACTACAGCATTTACAAATGTAATTCAGAAAAGATCAATTGAAATTTAAAAGATATCAGTTGAATATCAGAAATTCTATTTTAATTTCAAAAATCAAAAATTCCATTGAAATTCAAAAGACATCAATTGATATTCATAAATTCCATTTGAAATTCAAAAGACATCAATTGATATTCATAAATTCCATTTGAAATTCAAAAGAGATCAATTGATATTCAGAAATTCCATTTTAAATTCAAAAGACACCAATTGAAATTCTGAAATTCCATTTGAAATTCAAAAGACACCAATTGAAATTCAGAAATTCCATTTGAAATTCAAAAGAGATCAATTGAAATGCAGAAATTCCATTTGAAATTCAAAAGACACCAATTGAAATTCAAAATTCCATTGAAATTCAAAAGACATTAATTGATATTCATAAATTCCATTTGAAATTCAAAAGACATCAATTAAAATTCAGAAATTCCATTTGAAATTCAAAAGAGATCAATTGAAATGCAGAAATTCCATTTGAAATTTAAAAGACATCAATTCAAATGAGAAATTCCATTTGAAATTCAAAAGACACCAATTGAAATTCAGAAATTCCATTTGAAATTCAAAAGAGATCAATTGAAAGGCAGTAATTTAATTTGAAATTCAAAACACACTAGTTGAAATTCATAAATTCCATTTGAAATTCAAAAGAGATCAATTGAAATTCTGAAATTCCATTTGAAATTCAAAAGACATCAATTAAAATTCAGAAATTCCATTTGAAATTCAAAAGAGATCAATTGAAATGCAGAAATTCCTTTTGAAATTTAAAAGACAACAATTGACATTCAAAAATGCCCATTCGAAATTTAGACATTTCTATGGGAAATTTTGAAAATTTCAAATGGAATTTCTAAATTTCAAATGATTTCAAATGGAATTTCTGGATATCAATTGATATCGTTTGAATAACATTTGTAAATAGTTTAGATTTTGTTTTCATTTATATTTTCTGTAACATTTTTACTACATTCTGTACATTGAACTTCCCGAAAATTTAAAATGCTTATAAATATTACATAGCTATTTAGTTTTACTACATTTTATATTTATTTTAATGTAGAAAACATTTACATCAACATCTTTTTACTGCATTCTGTATTAAAACGTAAATATAATATTCTGAATTATCTCAAAAATGATGGTGTATAACAAATATATTTTATGTATAATATGTACAAATATTAAACAAAAACTTTTTAAAAATGCAGAAAATATATAAATGCTACAGTTTCTAAAACATTTCTACTACGAATTTGTAATACATTATATTCCAAACTCAAGTAAAAATAAAAATATTGTAGAACTACATTTTTTCAAAACAAATACATAATGTAGTAAATTTTACGCCATTAATATTCTCGTTGTATGTTATGGTTATTTAAAATCAAATTCAGGAGGAATTGATTTCAGTAATAGAAACTATTTGTAATAATTATATGCATTGTTCTGTTTTAAAACAAATACGAAATGTATTTTTAGACATTTTACAACATTCAAAACATTTTCGATATACCATGCTAAGTTAAAATGATTGAAAGTTTAGTTGATAAACGAAGAGAAAAATCTTTTCAAATTCGTTTTCATTTAACTCTTGTTTTCTTATATCTTTCTGGGATATTATTCTGGGAAAGATATTATCTTTTTTAATATTCGAAATAGTGCTTTGTTAAACTAGAAAGGATACTTTAACTACTAAGATGACTAACTCGACGCCCTTCATTCTTCAACTTTTCAACATTATTCATTTTAAATATAGTACAGATAATTTAACAAAATTTAAAACAAAAACCATTTTTCAGTTTGTCTCAATATATTCCAGTAATAGGTTATTGAAAGCCTTCATTAAACAGCATTGTAAATAAAGTATTTTTATTAATATATAACGCATTCATATGTGAAATAAAAATGTTGAAAAAAAAAAAATAATTCAAACAGTTTGAAATTCATTTTCAAAATATTAAAATAGCAAAAATTTTACAAATTACATTTTCCATATTTATAAAAATTTGCAAATTATTTTCTAACATTTTTTCAAATTATGTCAAATAATAAAAAAGATGTTAAAAGAAAACAAATAATATATAAATTTATATATTACAAATTCAAGCGTACCTAAAATAGAACGAGCTGTAAAAAATGATACCTGCTTTCAATTACAAAATAATAAAAATTATAAAAAAAAAAAAAAAATACAAATATATTATGCAAATATAAATATCACATAATGAGTTCCAGAAACAGGTTCAATTTTTTTTTTTTTTAATTTTTTTATAAACTATATTTATTTATTATAATTATTAAAATTATTTTTTTTAATTATTTGCATTTGTAACGAATCAAATTGTCATAGTTAAATACTTAATAAATTAATAGCTTATATTTAATTTGACTATTCAATAGTTAGGGTTACTTTAAGAATACAAATTATAAAATATGATTAAATTATATAGTCATATAATAAAATTCCTCTTCACTGAAATAGCTTACTCAAAACAATTAAAATAAATGTTTCAAACCCTTTTAATAAGAGCCTCAAAAACAATTTACAAAATGTTGAATTTCCCAAAGTCATCAGTATCATTTTTAATACATTTCATACAGCACAATTACCCCAGATGGATCTAATGATAAATCAGAAAATAATTTAAGGTTATACAGAGCATAGTCCAAACTGACGACCATAATTTGTTTTTTCATGGGTTATAATTTTGAAAATATGACTTTTTTTACATATACATAAATTTTACAAAAAAAAAAACATTCTTTTAATTGTCTAGACTAATTTCAATATATACTAATACGTTTTTAAAAAAACTCGGTTAATTTTTTTTTTAGATATTTTTTTATCATTTTGAATTTAATGATAAACATAAAAATAATATATGTTTATCTTGAGAAAAGTCCAAACTAACTTTTTAAAATATTCCCGGAGAATTTCATTTTAGTACTTTTTTATTTAATACATTTTTTATAAATAATACTAAAGCACCAAATCTAAAAATATCACTACTTCATACTTAAAGTATGCCTTTTCTTTCTGCATACTCAGTTCGGGTCTATACCGTAACATTTTTGAGAAAATTCAGTTAAAAACGGGTTTTTTTCTATAATTTATATGTAAAGTATACAAACATTTTTAATTTTTGACGGAAACTGTGTCGATAGAGTATATTTTAAAAATGAGAACCGATACAAAAAACTTAGTAATATTCATCGTTATTCTGAAATATGTTCTGCATAACTATAAATAATTTTCTTATTTATCATTCGAAGCAGAATGCTAAAAAATCGACCAAAAATTGTCTAAAAAAACATTATTTTTTGAGTTTAGATTTAAATATTTTAAAATCTTATTGGAATAATAGTATTTATCGATATATTGTAATTAGTCTTGGTAATTAAAAGAAAATTTGCGTTTACAGCTTTTGGAAAAACAGGTTGTGTAAAGAACTGTATTTATTTAATTCTAAAAAGTGAAAATGGCCAGAAAATTCGAGACCAATTTTCTTCAAAACCGTATGTAATTGGAAAAAAGTGAGTAAGCAGTCAAAAATAGCTACCGCGAATTATATAGAATTAATGTATGGAATAACCATGACAAACATTTTTTCTCGTTTTGTTGAGTAGTGTTATTTAAAACTTTGGTATTTGGAGTAGGATTTCTGAAATTTTAAATATCATGGAATGAAAAAATCTTAAACTTTTTCAAATAATTATAAAACACATAATCGGCGATATGCATTGCACACCATTAGTTTAATAATATACAAACTGTTAATACAATATCGTCAGTGTCATGCCAAAGGGGCGAATGTGCATTTTTAAAAATGTTGGGAAATCAAATTCTAATGTTTGAAGTGCTTTAAAAATTAGCTAAATCAATATTTATACGTAATTATTATAACGTATATAAAATATCTTTAGATTTGCACAAACTACTGAATTATAAAAATGGATTATGTGAGGCTATATCCTGATCAAAACGCAAATATTTTTGATTATTATGCTATAACTTTTTATGAGCGCAAGATAAAATAGTAATGTAAAGGCATTAATTGCTTGCTTTTAAAGCACCTATCTATTGGCATCATTAATTAAAAATATTTTGTCAAAGAATAATTTGCCATTTGTTATTTGCAGGAAAAAATAATTGCAAAATATTTTTAAATAATGAAGACAATCGATAGGTGCTTTAAGAACAAACAATTAATACCTTTACACCACTATTTTATCTTGCACCAATAAAAAATTATAGCAAACAAACGAAGAAATTGGAAAATCTTGTCATGCCAATGGGGCGAATCTTTTCGTTTTTTTGCTATAACTCTTTAATGGTACACAATAAAATAGTGATGTAGAGGCATTTATTGTTTGTTTTCAAAGCATTAATCGATTTACATCATTAATTATAAATATTTTGCAAACATTTTTTCCTGCAAATAACAAATGGCATTTTAATATTTGGCAAACTATTTTTAAATAATGATGCAGATCGATAGATGCTTTGGAAACAAACAATAAATGCTTTTACACTACTATTTTATCTTATACCAATAAAAAGTTATGGCGAAAAAACGAAAAGATTCGCCCTTTTGACACGACAAGATTTTCAATTTTTTCAAATTCGCCCTTTTGGTTTTGTCTTTTATGGCTAAAAATATCCAACAAAATGCCACGCGATTTTGGCATACCATACTTGAGGAGAAACTACATTCAAAAATGCAAATGTCATAAATTGCACATTCACCCCTTTGGCCTGATAGTGACGATATGTTTTTGTACCATAAATATTATAATGTACTCTTTTCATAACAATAGTAAGACAGATAATGATTACTTAATTTATAGTATAGTCTAATTACAATTTCCTAATAATTTGTGATGGATTTTGGATTTTATTTACTTCAATGTGTAATGTATTTCATTTAAATGTCGAAAATAATGGTATGGAATACTATAAAATTTATTAGAATACTTTTGAATTAGTCTGAAAACTCTATTAATTTTTGAATGATGAAATCAATAGTCGTGCCATTAAGTACTTCACAACTTTTTAATTTCTATGCAAAAATAAAAATAAAACTATATAATAAATATTTCTTTGTAAAATTTTATTTTTAGCTGTTTTGAATAAATCGAAATGATTTTTTTGCAACACTGTACAGAATTCGAATAAAGCGTTTGATTTTATCTATCTATGTTGCAACATTATTTATCCGTCCGATCATTATAATACAAAGTTCATAGAAATAAAACAGCCATCCACAAAACAACACAAAAATAATTAAAATTAAAACTGTTAACAAAACTTTTTTAATTTTAAAGAACAAATTTTAAATGGTAAAAAATATTTACTTTACAGATTTAAATTGATTCGTTACAAAGCATTTTAAATATTTATATGTTTTATGTCTATTTTTTTTTTAGCATATTTATGTTTCTTACTTTATTCAAATAAATTCCAAAAAAAATGAAGAAAGGAACAACTCAATTTCACTTCACATACACACATTAGTATAACTAAAAGAAAAATAAAATCGAACAAAAAACCAAAAAATCTATTTCATAACTGAATATTCAAATATGAACTTGTAAATATTTAAAAATAAAACTTAAGTAAGATATAAAAGTATATTTACAATTTTGACAAACACGCTGAATAACTGAAATAAAAATGATAAATGAAATTAAAACATAATTCGAAAATGTTTCATATTAAGTCAAAACTAATTTCTAAAATAAACGCTATATTGACAAAGATAATATGTGAAAACAAACAATTTATTACATCCATTTAAATTAAACCAAACAGCAATTTATCGAAAAACAAAAGAAAATAGTTATATTTCAAATTATTGCATAAAACTAAAAAAGGAAATAAGCAGAAAAAATGCAAAAAAAATGTTGAAAATTACAGTAAAAAATATTTTAAATATAAATAACTTTAATTTTTATTAAATAGTTTATTTAATTTCAATTTTTATTATAATATCATGTTTTAAAATTTATATGCGATCTAAATTAAAAAGGTTAAAAATTAATTTTTATTTATTAAATTTTATAAAAATAAGTTTTTTTTTTGTCAAAGGAAAAAAATCTTCAATTTAATGATTTTATTCATCAATATTATGAATTTTTTTACCAACCATGTCTCGGAAACATCCGATGCCTCGATTTTTTTTCAAATAACTTCGAGAAAAAAGTTCGATCTCGTTGCTTTATCGATTCTAATATTTATAATTTGTTGCAATTTCAAATTCATTGGCAATAAACATATCGTAATATTTTTCGAAGCAACATCGAACTTTGAGCCTTTTTTCTTCGATGTCAAAAAATGTCTCGTACCGAGAAAACTCCGACAAAACGTATCGATATCTAGCTACCATGTAGATCCAATTTGATGCTCGATATCGGTACGAAAAAGTCCGCGATATCGTGTGAATTCTCCTTCTTCTCGCATTGACTGAAGAAAACTTTTTCAGTCATTGATCAAAATGATAATGAATTCATTATTTTGATGTTTTGTAGTAATCAATATTATGAATTGTTCTTATCTTACAATGAATCATGTTTTGAAGAACGAAATTCATCAATATGAAGGAGATTTTTTTTCTGCAGTATTGGAAAATAGAAATCTGCAAAAGCGTAATACAAATTCGTTTAGAACTTCGGTCATTGCCGGATTTATTCTATTACTTTCGTAACGATTTCGTAGCGAATAGCGTACTGGGCAGATTCATCATTCATCGAAATCATTCATTGAATTAAAATTGAATGTTTTTCATTTTTAAAACGATGTTATTAAGCATCAAATTTACAAATAAAAATAGTGTCATTAATTGTTAAATACAGCTTTTAGTGATTAATCCGAAATTAATCTGATTTAATTGTGAAAATTGTCCGAACAAAATATTCAGAAAATATATTTTTTATAAGTATAACAAAAAATGAACGATAAAATAAATATTTTGTTTGAAATTTGTTTTGATGAACAAAATTCTACAATATGATGTACATATTATGTATTATGTACTATGCATTTGTTCATTAATGTGGTGAAACGTACACATATACTTCATTAAACTGAAGAACACTTTTTGGGTCATTCATCAAAATGATAATGAATTCATTTCTTTAATGTTTTGTAGTAATCAATATTATGAAATTTTCTTTTCTTGCAATGAATCATGTTTTGAAGAACAAAATTCATCAATATGAAGAAGAATTTTTTTCTGTAGTATTGGAAAATCGAAATCTGCAAAAGCATAATACAAATTCGTTTAGTACTTCGGTAATTGTCGAATATATGCTATTACTTTCTACACTTGACTTTTCAGATAATTTTGATAAATTTTGATTTTTTTCAAAACCATTATTTATAACAAAGTTTTGTATTTAATTTAACGAACTTGAACTGTTTGAAATATAATAAAAATATTTATTAATATAAAGCAACTTTTGCATAAAATCAACCAGTACTATTTGCAAATAATGATAATGTTTAACAATAAAAGAAATCTCACAAAGCTATCATATAAAATATTATTAATTAATTATTTATTTATAAAAGTAAATATACTACTTTATGCAAAAACAAAAAAAAAAATTAAAACCAAATTAAACACAAATGGAACAAACTAAATTTTCTTATTGACTATTCTTATTATTACTTACAAGAAAACCAATGAATACCAAAGATGAAAACCAAAGCAAAAAAAAAAAAATTGCGATTACGAATGATAAACTTTATGAATCAAATATATATATATAGAGATATAAATTTATATTAATATAATTACTATAAAATTATGCAAAATAGCAAATGAATTAAATGATAAAATCACACTCATGCAAAAACAAACAGCAAACAAACTGATGAAAAATGTTAATATTATTGTATTGTATTTTATATCTCGACATTAATAGAAAGTCGAGACACGACAATAAACTGTGAAAATGTATTAAACCAACAAAAAAGAAAAACCAAACAAAACAAACTTGATAAAACCATTTAATTAAAAGTGAACATACAAAGAAAAATTTAAAATCTTTGAATAAAAAATAAATTATAAAATAAAAATGTGAAAAATAACGACTTAAATTGAGAAATATTAAATAAAAATTGTTTTCTAATAAAAAAAAAAATCGAACATTTGTTTTATTTGAAGAAAATACATTTTTATGAGTATACCCTAAGGTGTATAGTAGACTGTCAATGGATTTGTATGAAATTTTTTGTTGTAGTATTTTATTGAAAAGGTCAACCCCTAAACTTTATGTTGTTGAGAAAATCGATGTGGAGAATTTTCACCGAAATCCGAATATGTGAAATGGACCCGTCACGATCTCAAAGTTCGCGTTTTGGTATTCAAATCGAAAATGTTAAAATTGTATTGAAATGATATCTCCCAAGAGCAATAAGCTAAAAAGGTGTATATGTCATCTGTTAGGAAATATACTTACTGTTTCAACAAACGAGCTAAATCGGATAAAAATTATAGAAGCAGTCATTATTATAAAAGGCACTCTTTGTAAAGGTACTTTATGTTGTTCAGTATTTAAAAATCGTGAAATTAGAAGTCCCGGCGGATCCATTTATCATTTTCAGATTTCGCTTAAAATTCTGCACATAGACTCTCTCATCCAAAAGTGCATTTTTAGGCGATTATCTTTTCTAGATTTGAAATCATGAAAACCCATTGTCAGTCTTGTGTACAGCGTACCTATATTAAGTTTCTGCATATATTGTAAAACCCCTTAGGAGGCGTGCCGGTATGGAAAAAATATATAAATTCTTGATCAGCATTACTACTCTAGTCCATTAATCGATCTCCGTTTGTCTGTTTTGCTGTCCGTATTCATCAAAACTTGTGAAATACTTGATAGAATACACAGACATTTTTTTTTCAATATGATGAATTTATTCATAAATATTATGAATTTTGTCACCAACTACCAGATTCATCATATTGATACCACCGTTCATTAAATCATATATTAGTGAATGCATTCATTACATGTCATATTGATGAATATGTTCATATTATTTAAAAAAAAAAAATTGTAAACAAATTCGAAAAAAGTGTTGTAAAAATTTAATTTGAAAAACCACAGTAAAAAAATTAAAAAAAAAAAATTCAGGTAAATTGTTCCCAAAAAAAATTTTTGTCGAAAAAAAAAAGTGTTCGAAAAAAAATTGTTCGAAAAAAAAAAAATTTTTTTTAAATATATTTTTCACAAATATATTTTTCAAAAATATATTTTTCAGAAATATATTTTTTATAAATTTAACTTTTTATTAATGAAAAGTTGTAATTATATTAATTATATTATAAAACATTTAACTGATTTTTGCATGTCAAACAAGCATTATATAAGGAATAACACACAAGAACTACTTGAGAACTGAGAAGTACGGCAAAAAATTAACGAAAAAAAATATTTTGATAGAAATTTGGTTTAATGAACAGCGTTCTTTGCAATATACCATGCAAAAAATGATTTCTAAGTAGGGAAACGAACCAAATCTGTCAACAGACACGCCCACCTCCCATTCACCTTTATAAAATACTTTTTAGGAAACAATAACTCGGAAAGGATTCAAGATATATTAATAATAGTGTCGCGCTACAGTAAGAGAAGAACTAAGGCCGAGTTCTTTCACCATTTGAGCTGTGCTTGTTATATTTGTGCTCAAGTGGTGGTGAATTCGAACAGCGCGGCGCACTATGGGTCAGAAACCGCATTGGCCTTTAATAAACACTTTAAATGAAAGTCTTCGGAATTAATGAAATAAACGGTTTTTGAAAAATAAGTTATTGATTTTTTATAATCAAAAATATTATCATTATTTTTATATTTAAAAACATAAAAAGAATATATATTTTTTTTAAGTTTTTTTGAGGTATGTTTTGAACAGCCTTTTTTCCAAATGTTCCGAAGCGAAAATAAATAATGTGATACTATTTTGGAAAGGTATAATATTCAGCTTTCATATAGTGTTTTTAGAATTGTTCTTATATGCTTTTGTACACTGTTAAAAATTAAAGAGTAGGTGCACATTTTTATTTAGAAAACTTCTACTTTGGTTAAAGTTTTAACTATCTCGCTGTTCCTCGTCGATCGAAATTTTAATGAATTTGTATATACAATTTAATAGTTATTTACAAAAACTGATGCACAAAGTGCGCATATTTGCGAAAAATATGTTAGAGCCTTAAATGTAATAACCCCCCATTTGACGTTAATTTCTAAATTCGATATAATAATGATAAATTTTAGATATAAAACTCAAAGTATTTGAAAATTTAATTGCGAGTTCATTATAATTTTTGTCAAAAAATAAGATTTTATGAACAAATAAAATTTGTTTATTTGTATAACATACAAATAATCGGCCTTTTACGTGTCCACCCATTTTTATACCATGGCAAGATACAAACAAAGATTAAATAAATCCAAAGTTTCATATATATCATAATTATCTCTTAAAAAACATAAGTTATAGGCATTGAATTTTAATTAGTGAAAAGTGCCACTCCCTCTATTCCAAATCAACACACTTCATCACAACAATAAGATACATCTATCAACTAACTGTATTCAAAATTTGGTCCATTTATCTCTTGTACAACAAAAGTTACAGATTTATTGAACGCAAAAGTGCCTTCTGACCCACTGTGCGGCGGGCTGAGAACTTTTCGTAGGCAATATTTTACTCTCGTAGGTTTTCAATTGACTGCCGAGAAGTTGCGTGGTATAGAAAAATGTTTTCTATGCAAAGATGTTGCTAGCCCCAAGCGCAGATTTGAACATGGACCTTTCGACGCGCAGTCCAACGCAATGACCTCTGTGCTACTGACGCTTATGTTAAAGATATAAAGAGTTATTAAATTATTTTATAAAATTCGGCAATTCCAAACACACACTATTTTTAAATATTTATGTTTTGATTGCATTTATCGCTAATAACTAAACCAAATCAACGGGTCACCCAGAGACATAATACTTTTTATTACTAATCCAGAAATGTTATCTCTCTTAATGTGTCGATGTTGGCGCATTATAAGTTACTTAAACAAAAATGTATATTGAGCATATGTTAAACAGATTAAAAAATTTAATCGTACACCGAGAAGAAAAATCTTTAAACCTTTTTAAAGTTTCGGTATTTTTTCTTTTCTTTAAAGATCAACAATTTAATTTTAACGTTTGCATTTAAAATAGTTAATATTGAGGTTACTTGTTCATTTAAACGAATAAATGCGAAAACAGAAGTGTTTTGAATTACACCAAAAATAAATGATAATAATACTACAGAACAGTATAAATATAATTCGAATAATTTGAAACAAAAATGAATAAAAACAAGAACAAAAAAATAATTATATAGGTACTCAATACGAATATCGTGATTTTCCAGAAAAATTGAGTCATTTGGATCTATATAAAGGGTTTTTCAACAGGGACGCTACAAAAGTATAGCGACAGAGACAGCAAACGATGCCATATTTCTTGCCGCTCTTTTGACATTTCTCTTCAGTAAGGTTTGCCATTTCATGATGGAAAGATATACGAATTTGAATTTTGGTAGTAAATTTAAATAATTTCGACTCGTTTTTGGCTCGTATAACTTTCCATCATGAAATGGCAAACCTTCCTGAAGAGAAATGTCAAAAAAACGGCAAGAAATATGGCGTGGTTTGCTGTCCCTGTCGCTTTACTTTTGTAGCGTCGCTGTTGAAAAACCCTTCAAAAAAACTTTTGTAGCGCTCTTATTGAAAAACCCTTTATCTGAATTTATTTCCCGTAAAAGTTTGGTACAAATGGGTAAACCCAATCCAAAATTTCAACAAATAATGGAGTTATTTTAACTCAAACTATTTTAAAACACACATACATATTGGACTAAGGACTAATTCCATATATTCTATGGGTAACTCTAAGTTAAAGTGGCTGTTAGTGCTTAACCGAATATCGTGAAAACGGCACTAACTATACTTAATTTTAATTGTAGTTTTCTGAATTTTGTAATATTCTAAGTAGACGTAACAATTTTTGATGAAAAAAAACGCATTTTATAAACAACTTTGAAGACTTCTCCTGTTAAAATCAGTTTTTATACCCTACACCTATTAGGTATAGGGTATATTAACTTTGTTAGACTTAGGTGCGTTTTCACAATGTTCGGTTAAGCACTAACTGCCAGTTTAACTTAGAGTTACCCATAGCATATATGGAATTGAAACACTTAACTGGATATTGTGAAAACGGCCCTTAGTATGTTATGGAATAGAAGGGTCGATATAATAACAGTACTCAACAAAACTACAAAAAATGTTTAGCCATGGTCTTCCCATATATCAATTGTATATAATTCGCGGTTGTTGATTTAGATTGCACACTCAGCTTTTTCCATTACGTAAAGTTTTTAAGAAAATTGCAATTTCAGGCCATTTTCAGACACTTTTTAGTATAAAAAAAGACAGACCCCTAACCAACTACTTTTATATATATCTGTAAACGCAGATTTTTCTTTAAAATGTGCCTACTTATTACAATATACTAATAAACATTTATATTCCGATATATATTTAGTATATTTGAACATAAACTCGAAAAATATTGATTTTTTAAAATTGTTTTTGGATGATTTTTTAGCATTTTGGATCTAAAGATAAATAAGTAAATAATTTAAAGTTATGTAGTACATAGTTGAAACTAACGAAGAAAATTACTAACTTTTTCGTATCGGTTCTCATTTTGACAATATGCTCTTTTAACCCAGTTTCCATTAAAAACTGTTTCATTTTTAATGGTCGTTTTTACCCGAATTTTTCTCCTAAACGCTACGTAATAGGAAAAAACTGAGAATGTAATAAGAATAAGCACACTTTAAGTATTAAGTAATAGTATTTTCAGATAACGGTCATTATTATTTTTATTGAAAATTGATTATATAATCGAATATCAAAATTAAGTTCTCAGGGCATATTTTAAAAAGTGGATCAATTAGAAAAAAGTTAGTAATTTTGATATTAGTCTGAACTATGCTCTAGATAATTATAAAGCATTTTTTGTTAATTATTCATTCCTTAATAATAAAAAAAATTCTAAAAAAAACAAAAAAATCGTGTTGAGTAGTGTAAGTATTGCTTTGATAAAAATTCTTTTGAACATTCTATTCGCGGTAGGTCAGTGGTTAGTGCGTTGGACTGCGAGCCGAAAGGTCCCCGGTTCAAGCCTGGACTGGGGCTAACAACACCTTTTCATAGAAACATTTTTCTATACCGCGCTACCTCTCGTCAGTAAATGGCAAACCTACGAGAGTAAAACTATTGTAGGTCCCACCACTTTGAGTACAAATATAACACGCACAGCTCAAAATGGTGAGAGAGCTCGGCCGAAGTTCTATACAGGACTGTAGCGCCAAACTATTATTATTATTATATTATCTGAATAAAAATTATGTCAAAATTTTGGGGAAAACTGTGAAAAAAATATTCCCAAGGTTATTGACAAAAAAACTGTAAAGTCTTCTTTCTGTAAAGGCTTGTAAAACTTCCTTTTTAGAAGACGTATACCAGTCGACAGATTATGAGAATTTCAAATTTTGAAATTAAACTTAGTTTAAATTATTGCCTTTTCGTGGCATTTCAAATGATCACAAATATTTTACATATCATATAAATGAATTACTAATTATGTTTCAGTCTGTAAAATACGACCGTTTTGTTCAGGAACTATAAACGTATTTAAAATGTGGAATAGTTTAAACTAAGTTTAAAACTGCACTGATAAACTGGACCCAACTAATCTTTATTATGAGTTTAATTAATGTAACTCTTATAGTTTTCATATAAACGCGATTTTAATAGATTATAGACAGAAGAACAAACAGAATATACCTAATTTAGAATACTTATCATTAAAGTAATCAAGTTATATTTATGTTATATTTAAACATAATTTTGAAGGTCATTTTATAATTTGTGTTCAAAAATGCGTCTTGTTTTTCTCACTGCATAGAGATCAATGCGATATGGCAAACATAAGATTATTAGACTCAAATATTGTTGCTGTTCCTCAGGGTAATGAATTTATGTTTTGTATTTCGTTAGATCTGAAATTAGTCGTTTTAAAGTGTTCGTGAAGTGCGTTTATATAGAGATAAACATAGAAAAATCAGTGTTCATTGAAACATATTTTATAATAATAATATGTTAAACATATTATAGATCTATATTTAAAAATTATAAAAAATATAAGTAAGAATTATGTTCAAATTGCAGCACGTGTTGCTGCTGGTAGCAATTTTGAATGGATTAAAATGCATTGTTGCTGAACCGCAACGTTCACTAAGTAAGATAAGCTCTGTGACAAAGTTAACTAATTGTATTAAAAACGTATTAAGCCGGAAATGACTGATTATTTGGGAAATAACAGAATTTATTTAGATTGAAACCTAGAAACAAAGTACTTGATAATATTTTAATGAAAATTCCTAATTATTAAAATTCAATATACTAAACCGACTTATTAAATTCATTAAATTATTTAGTAAATTACGGTGAATATTACGATGTCGATGGCGATGACGACGATGAGGAATACGTTCCCGTCAGTCCCTGCAACGTAGTGCGACCCGGCGATCCCGACCTCACCACATACGACGTCATCTCATCCTATCGTTTCGATGAATTCCGCTACGAACGGCAGGGTGTTCAACAGATAGCCGGCTCAATGGGCTACCAAACGGCATATCATTTCGAGGAGTACTCGAACATGACCATTGAATCGACAAAGGCATTTCCCAAAGGTGTGCCCGATGAGTTCTCATTCGAGTGCACATTCCGTGTGCCACAACAGCAACCACCCAACGAATGGTACCTCTTCCAGTTGACCGACTATCAGTACGAGTCTCAGTTGAGTGTTACGCTCAATCCCATCTACAACACGATCGACTTTTCGGTGCCCAAATATGATGGCTCCATACAGACTGTGACGTTCGAAGAAACGGAGGTGCGTGTGTGCCTTAACATAACCTCAAACTGTTAATAAACTCTATGTTTCTCTCTAGATTTTCGACCGTTCTTGGCACAAAGTAATGCTGGGCGTCACTCAGGATGCCGTACGTTTGTGGGTCGATTGCAAACCGGTGCCCGATCGTAGTGGCAGTCTGCGCGCACCGCTCGATGTGCGCGGTCCGATCGACTCCAGTGAGGGTGTGTTTTCGGTGGCGCGTGACTGCAAGACCAGACAAACAGTGCCGGTAAATTGTTAAATTGTTTTTCAATTTTTCCTATGCCAAACATTATCTAATATAATTCATTTAGATCGATCTGCAATGGATGATTTTCAGCTGTGACGTTGAGAAGCCCACACGTACCGATTGCAGGGAAGTGCCGCAGTACGCCATCGCACCAAAAGGACGGGTACAGCAGGAACCAACATCCCAGAAACCGCCTTATAATCCAGATTCCTTCATAAATCTGAATATTACTGAATGGAGACCAAGTCCGCGACCCGAAAACTTTGAGGACAGCACAATTAAGCCTCCAAATTTTACATTTGAAACCACTTCTACCCAGCGTCCATGGTTCATTTCATCAACTCCCGCCGCCCTACAGGGACAGGAGCTCGTATGTCCGCAGCAATGTCCACGTGGTCCGCCAGGTCCACCAGGCCCACCAGGTCAGCCAGTAAGTAAAACTTGTTGTCTATCTCTATGTAGTGTAACAGTCCTACGAACACCCATATTCAATAGGGACTAATGGGTGCGCCAGGCATGCCTGCCTCTGGATTCGGGCGTTCAGATGCTCCATTACAAAAGGGTGAAAAAGGCGAACGTGGTTTTACTGGAACTCCTGGTAGAGATGGTGTCAAAGGTGAAACTGGTGCAGCTGGTCGAGATGGTTTTGTTGGTGAGCCAGGTCCACCAGGTCCACCTGGTCTACCTGGCAAACCTGGTTTGATTCTAGGTGCAGACGAACAGTTAGAAAGTGTACCAGGCGCCCCTGGACTTATCGGACTACCAGGTGTGCCAGGCGAACCAGGCCTACCAGGAGCCATAGGTCATCCAGGATTACCAGGTGCACCCGGGGTACCGGGACAACCGGGACAAACTGGACTGCTTGGTGAAAAAGGCGAACGAGGACTACCTGGCCTCGATGGTGCTATGGGTTTCCCCGGTCTAGTAGGAGCCATTGGCCCGGAAGGACCCGTTGGACCACCCGGTCCACAAGGACCACCAGGCTACTCAGGTTCCGTGCAAAATGAGGTTCGCACAATCGAAGAGCGTGAAATACGTGATATTTGCATGTCGGTGGTGCGAGATTATATAAGTGAGATATCGACAACATTAATGGGTCCACCAGGACCACCGGGTCGACGTGGTGTGGGACGGCCAGGACAACCAGGTGCACAAGGACTGCAGGGTTCGAATTTAATGTTTATAATACATTATTATTCATGATTAATAATAATAACTTTAAAGGTGAACAAGGAGTACGTGGAGCACAAGGTGAGCGTGGCTACCCAGGATTGCCTGGTCAAGCCGGACAACCGGGTGACATGGGACCACGCGGTAATGAGGGTCCTAAGGGCGATCGCGGTGATGATGGTGTGGGGCGTGAAGGACCTATGGGAATGCCGGGACCAGAAGGTGCACCAGGGCATGGCATTGATGGACTACCAGGGCGGCCGGGAGAGCGTGGAGATATGGGAAGACCAGGTAATGGACATTTTCGCTTTACACTTTGTCACTTTTATTATTGTATTTTCCGTAATACTCTTCAGGTGAACCCGGGCAGCGTGGTCCTCCTGGAGAAGCGGGCATTTGCCCCGATTGTGCGGCATATCAGGCTGCTTATGCATATCCGTTACTTTTAGCACAACAACAGCAAAGCAACAAGGGGCCGCAGAACTACTACAACAAAGGTCCACAGAACTATTATAACAAGGGACAGTAAATAGCAAATTATGCGTAGATTTTTAAGTGTCTATCTAAATAAAAATATAATTTCGAGAAATCTATTTGTTTTACTTATTCGGTGGTACACTACTATTCAGATTCAAAGATAAATTGTAATATCGATTTTTAATATCAGGTTATAAGTGATATTTGTATAACGGCTTCAGTTTAAAAAATGAAACAGTTTTAAAGGATATCAGTTTCGCATACGGTTTCAATTCCTAATAATACGAACTATTTATAGCATAATTGTTGTAGTAAAGAATTTATGAATAAAACTCAGGATCATTTCACAATTGATACATGGCGTATCGTATATTTAATTTTTATATTATGCGTTTATTATATATTTTAATGTTTGTAATTTAATACAATAATCATATATTTAAATTGCACATGTTTTTTGATTATAAAAAAGGATCAAACAATGCCTTGTGTACGTAAATGCACGATTCAATGAGATTACAATAATATGTTTAATGTGAGTGATGATGTTTGTACAAAATGGCACAATTTATAAAAATTAATTTTACGTATAATAATGAGCTTTAAAACTTAAATGATTACTTTCTTAACGTTTATATTATTCGTTTGCATATCCAATTTTTATGCGTTGATTATTATTGTTTCTTTTTAATAATTATCATTTATTATTGTCTTAAATAATTATATTATAACAATACTATCAAATATTCGTGTGGTAAGTAATTTTTTTTGTTTGTTTTGCATAAATTTAGTACTTTTTTTTAGTTATTTACAAAGTGTTGCTTGCGGTAAAAAATTTCGACCGTTAGATATGAGAAATAAATGCTTTAGTTTCAGATGTTAATGTGCACAATTTTAAAAATGGAGTACAGAACACGAGAAACCGTTTTGTTGTGTTTACAAAAAGTCAAATAAAATAAAAGAAACAGTGATTTCAGCTAAGCTTAGGCAGAAAAGAAAGTACTATAATTTCTAATATTTAACTTAAAAACTAATTTTGGCTTAGATCAAATTTGCATTTCATTTTACTATGAATTATGACTATTTTCGTTTTTGTTGCTGCCAAAATGGCAAATTAGCAAATATTATCAGAGTGCTTAATCTTGTATTTGAAAAAAGTGTTTAATGATTATTTACAAAACGCTGACTTAATGCTAATGATGTACGTTAGAAGCTTAAAATATATGTATGACATAAACTAAGCCCAAGACGATTAAGTATGATAAGTATGACTTAAATTTAGGCGAATGGCTTGAAATACGTTAATGACTTAATACAGCATTATGACTTATTACATAATGATTATCACTTAAAACTAGGCATGAAAATGAAATAATACAAAATGAATAATTTAAACCAGTTCAAAACTTTAAAGCCAGGCCAAAGTTCAACTAACACTAAATCTTAAGCCTAAATTTTAGGAAATTTGTATTCTCTATTTTTTATTGTTTTTGTTTTTGGTTTCAATGATCGGTGCTTAATGTGTCCTCGATATTACTGTCCCAGTTGAACTCGGTAACGCCCTGCTTGTAGTAAATGTTGCCCAGATTGGCAAAACGTTTCTCAAAGTCGGTGTCCTTGGCCTTGAGACGTTCGAATCTGTGTTGGAAAAAGGTTGCAATTTAGTATTTCGCCAATTGTTATGCATTGCCAGTCCTACCTTTGGAATAGCAAATTCTTAGCAAACGCATACAACTCAACGTCCAAACTGTTCAGATCCTCGATGCGGCGCTTCTGGTCCGTGCGTAAATTGTGCACCGCCGAGACGGACATCGTGGTGTTGTGCTGCTCGAAGGGTATGGCAAAGCGTAGATTGAAGGTCTCCTCGAAAATGTACTGAGACATCTGGAAAAGAAATAATTCAAAATAAAATCAGAATAACAAGTATTTCTTAGTATTCCACCTTCTGATACTCCGTCAGCCCGAAGTATGCCATCGCCGCCAGATTTCGCTTGGCGCTCGCCAACATCACACGTTCGCGTTCGAGTGACGGCATCGATGTTTTGTTGTAACAACCCACAAGCGCCAGATCGGCCAACATACGCGTCTGCCGATTGGCCGCCAAATTCGACTCACAGCCGGCAAACTCATCCAGATCCACATCCAGCCAGTCTTTGCCCTTGTAGCAGGGTGGTAGCTCTGCTGCCGTTGCCTGCCGCCCCAGGCACCAGTGACGCGAACCCTTCCATGTGGCACCACGTCGTACGTGTCGATACTCGGACATGTAGCGTGAGATCGGTTCTCGCAACAGCGATATATAGAAGTAGCGTCGTTTGGCCGTCTCGCCCTCGTTCTTGTCGAGTTCCACGTCCACGCACGACGTCAACTCCGTCCAGTCGGCGTGCAAGCCGCACTTCCAGCCCGTGGAGTAGCGCGAGAAGAGCCAGTTCTCGTTGCGATGCGGACGGAAGCAGTAGCAGCGTTTGCGCTGACGCTGGCACTCACAGGGACGCTGTAAATGAACAAGTTGACAGAAACTTATTTAAACAAACAATTAAATATAATACTAAATACAATACAAATACTTCTATCATAGGCTACACAGAAAAAAATAAACACACACAAATAAAAATAGCAAAAAAAATTCAATACAATTAATTTTTAATTGTTTCATCGTCGATACGTCATTTAATTGTATTGATTAAATTATTAATTTTATTGATTAAAAAATTAATTATATTGATTAAAAAATTAATTATATTGATTAAAAAATTAATTGAACAAAAATTAAAGAAATTTAACACACCCGATGAAATAAAAAATGTTTCTAATTTATTAGTTATTTTTATTTATTATTTTATATTATATTTTTTATTTTATATTTATTTTTCTAGTTTAATTCCTACTTGTTGTTCGAAGTTTGAACTACTTGCATATTATGAAAAGGAAATGTTAAACACAAATAAGGGAGAAAAAATCAACGCCATGATATACGCACGATGTACGGAAAAACGAACCGACGAACGGAATAGACAAGCACTCGTTGCGATGAAGCAATGTAAAACCAGATCGGTACAACAGTACCTGTAATACTGTGTAGTGAATTTAAAACTGTGTGTGGCTGTAAAACTGTGTATTGCCCCTAAAACAGTCCTTTGGTGTATATGCTATATATGCATATATTTTAGCATATACACCAACCCAGAAAGGATTTAATTTATACTATTAATTAATTCGTATATCAAATTAACCATATTAATAATTAATTATATTAATAATTAATTATATTAATAAATAATTATATAAATAATTAATTATATTAATAATTAATTATATTAATAATTAATTATATTCATATTTATTAAATATATTAATAATTAATTATATTAATAATTAATTATATTAATAATTAATTACATTAATAATTATATTAATAATTAATTATATTAATAATTAATTATATTAATAATTAATAATATTAATAATTAATTACATTAATAATTATATTAAAAACTAATTATATTAATAAATTATTATGTTAATAATTAATTATATTAATAATTAATTATATTAATAATTAATTATATTAATAATCAATTATATTAATAATTAATTATATTAATAATTAATTATATTAATAATTAATTATATTAATAATTAATTATATTAATAATTAATTATATTAATAATTAATTATATTAATAATTAATTATATTAATAATTAATTATATTAATAATTAATTATATTAATAATTAATTATATTAATAATTAATTATATTAATAATTAATTATATTAATAATTAATTATATTAATAATTAATTATATTAATAATTAATTATATTAATAATTAATTAATATAATACTGTGTAATGCCTGTAAAACTGTCGGTTGATGTATATATGTATAAATTTTCTCATATACACCAACCTAGACTGGATTTTCTTTATACTATTAAAAAATTCGCATATTCAATAAATTATATTAACAGACTTAATTAATTTATATCAATTTTCGTTCAATATTTTACTGTGTACATTAAATTTATTATAGTGTAATTCACTATTAGTGGAATTCATTTCACATCGTTCTGCTGCGTATGCCGTACAATATACGCCTTATACTAGAGGTTGACAGTAGCTGGGATCGAACCCGCGAACTTTCGACACGTAGTCGAACGCACCAGCAACTTTTTGGCCAACGCACTAACCAATCGTGCCATCAATGCTACCTCCGCTAATTTAGTTTTATTAAAAACGAATCGTGATTAATACTATCAAAAGCTTTGCTAAAACGATGTACATTACTTCTGTTTGTAATTCAGAATTAAAACATTCAATTGCTGTAGTTGTATATTGGTTTTAAAGAAGTGTCGTCACTCTAACATAGGTAACTTAAAAATTAAAAATTGTGTAAATAAATTTAATTTCAAACACCTCTGACAACAACATTCTATGCACCCATGCAAAAACCAATAAAGTGCTACCTGTTAAGTTCGTTCGTTTTATTATCTTCTTAGCCTTTATCTTCCTTCTACAGCATACATGATTGCAAAACAATTTAATGCTCGTGCTGTTTCTTCGTTCGTTTTATTGTTTTCAGATTGACAAACTAATTTATACAAATGTCGACTATTGTTTTTGGTTTATTGCAATCATACGTTGCAATGCAAATGTGGACATTTATTCTTGCATTAAATCATTCATTACTTGAGTTTGTGTTCAGCATTTAAATTGAATATTTATGAAAATATTTTCGAAAAAAAAAAACAGAATTTATGCGACATTGGGAAATAATTTCAAAATGTTTAAGTATTTTAAGCAATTGAATATATTTTACAATTGAATTTATGAAAGGAAAGTGTTTGTTTAATTTACATGGTAAAAGGAGTTGCTAGCAGAAGAGTCATTAAAATAAATATTTCTTTAAATGTTGCCTATTTTTGTATACTCTGTAATCATTTAATACTACATTGATAGACAAAATATATATATTTTGCATTGGATACATCATGGATATAAATTGACAAAACTGCCATAATGTTTTGTCAAATTATATCCCGTTTCAATTCCTCATAAATATGCAGAATATTTATAAAAGATAGAAATTAAATTATATTTCCGATATTAGATACCTACTGAAAACATTGCCAAACTCTAAGTTTGCGAGATATAGCCGGAAAAGAAAATGAAAACTTTTTTACAAATTAAATTATTCTATTGAATCGGATGTTTATCTATGTTTAATTAAAATAAAAATTCATACTTGTCTCTCTTTAGAATATTAAACAGAAAGTAAGGTTATACCACATGATAAATTCTTAAGTAGGAAACCAATTTTAGTAATTTTTTGCTTACAAATCGGTAACAGTAACTGAGTTGTACCCGAAAAAGTACAAAAGACGAAGCCCGATTATAATTTCATATTTTGTTCGTTTTCACTGGAATTTTTATACCCTACACCTATGAGGTACAGGGTATATTAACTTTGTGCATATATTGTAACGCCCCTTAGGAGGCGTGTCCGGTATGGAAAAGTATACATATTCTTGATCAGCATCACTACCCGAATCCGTTTAGCCATGTCAGTTTGTCTGTCTGTCTGTCTGTCTGTCCGTCTAGCTGTCTTGCTGTCCGAATACAGAATAACTTGAGAAATACTGATCAGAATGCGATGAAATTTCGCCTCAATATATTTTAGCCAAAAGTAGGAACTGAGTTTGAAAATGAGCCAAATCGGTCAACGGACACGCCCACCTACCATACAAGTCACTTTCAAATAACTCTTTCGGAACTAATAACTCGAAAAGTATTCAAGGTATAGTTTTAAAATTTAAAACATATTCTTATAATTCACCTAAAAATATGTGGTCCAAAAATGGGCGTGATCCGCCCACTTTTTTTTCATTATTTCCCGGGTTTTCATAGTGGAAATTTGATCCGTAAATTATTAAAATCAAATCTATGAAATATTAGCCTTTCAAAATTTTAAATATAGGCGTGGTCCGCCCAATTATATTTTTCAAGTTTTTTATACTTTTTATAAATTTTTAATATATGGGGATATTAGACGTAAATTTCTGATATATGAATAATATTCTGAGGGTGGGGAGGTTCAGCATAATTAAAAATTTAAAATTAAGGTATACAATTAAATATTCCTCATTAATATCTCCACCAAAGGTGTAGGGTATTCCATAGTCGGGCCCGACCGACTATAAAAATCCGCCCCATGTGACCGAACTTACCCATGTGACCTAACTTTCCCAACTCGTTTTATCTCATTTTATCAATTTTATTTTTCCTTATATATTTTACAAATATATTTATTTACTATATTTTATTTAAGAAACTGACACAACCGACTCAAAATATTGTTTTTCAAAACTTTAAAAAGTATACCTCGAAAAAAACTAATTTAAACAGATTTTAGACGTCTATTTTGGTTCGACGCATTTATTGTTTTGAATTTATTTTAAATCAATTCCATCAATTGTGGAGTCCCGTAGAGTTCCGTCCTATCCCCGTCCCTATTTCAGGTTTTTATCAATGACTTTCTGTCATCGAAATCGGAACCCAATCCATTTCTTCGCAGATGACATTAACATTCGTACAACAAGCGTCCAAACTCTTTTGGGATTGAGATTAGAAGAAGCACAATGAATGATACACTAGACTGACAACGTATTTTCATGATTTGAAATCGAGAAAAGATCAACCCCCAAAAATGCTCTATTGGATGCGAAAGTCGATGTGGAGAATTTTAAGCGAAATCCCAATATGGGAAATGACCCGCCGGGACCTCAGAGTTTGCGTTTTGGTGCCCAAATTGACAATTTTAAAATTTAATTGAAATAATGTCTCCCAAGTGCAATAAACTAAAAAAGTGAATATGTCATTTGCTAGGAAATTTCAATACTGTTTTAACAAACTATCTACGAAAAAATTCGTCTTAAAAAATACAGAATAAGTAGTGGTTATTATAAAGGGCACTCTTAATAATAATAATAGTTTGGCACTACAGTCCTATAAGAACTTCGGCCGAGCTCTCTCACCATTTTGCGCTGTGCGTGTTATATTTGTACTCAAAGTGGTGAGACCTACAGTTTATTGCCGAATCCGAACGGCGGTTGAGAGCTTTTCATAGGCATTGTTTTACTCTCGTAGGTTTGCCATTATTGCCGAGAGGTAGCGCGGTAAGAAAAATGTTTCTTTTAGAGGTTTTGAGTAATGAACGTTCAAAGTAAAAAATTTCGACTAAACTCAGCTATAACTAGGGAATACAATTTGTACCAGTTTTCGTAATCCCGGGAGTTCGGGATTGAACACTTTTCAATCCCGGGATCCCGGGATTAGTTCAAAATACAAGTAATTTTGAAAAATATTTGTTTTACTCCATACTTAAACCATAATTTGACTTTTTTTTAGTTATTTTTAAAGCATTTAAGATATAATAGCTGGAACGTCAACGGTTCTATTTTGAGAAAACTTGACAGCATTCGATTGAACTGGATAGAACTAGCTTTTGATCTGGTTCTAGTTGTTTCTTGGTGTTTTGTTTTGTAGAAAATAGAGCTTTGACTCTAGATCACACGCCACGGGAACACAGTTAATGATTAACAGGAACTTATTTTAAAGATAATAGATATTGTCTAAACTAACGATAAAAATAACTAAACTTCTGGTAGTTTTCTATATTTAGAAATTTGCTATTTTAACAATTTTTCGTCAAAAAACAAAATAAATTACATATTTTGAGTTTTATACACAAGATAGTCTTTATCAGATTTCTTCTCAAAAAGTTACGAAAAAGAAACAATTAGTATACAATAATAATTAATAATAGTAGCCGCGGTAGCTCAGTGGTTAGTGCGTTGGACTGCGAGCCGAAAGGTCCCCGGTTCAAACCTGGACTGGGGGCTAACAACATCTTTTCATAGAAACATTTTTCTATACCGCTCGGCAGTAAATGGCAAACCTACGAGAGTAAAACATTGCCTATGAAAAGCTCTCAACCGCCGTTCGGATTCGGCAATAAACTGTAGGTCCCACCACTTTGAGCACAAATGTAACACGCACATCTCAAAATGGTGAGAGAGCCTAAGTTCTTATAGGACAGTAGTGCCAAACTATTATTATTATTAATAATTAATAATAATCTTTATAAAAAAAAAAAATAAAACACAAATTAGGTAAAGGGACCGAATATTTAAAAGTACAACCGATAAAAAGTTTATAATTTCAGTTGTGAGTTTGACTATGTTCAAACCCCCATAAACTATTTATATTATGATATCCTAAATACAAACAAAATATTTCAAAAATGGTCTAAAAATTTTAGAATTTATGTCCAAATATGTATGTAAAAACTTATTAGAATTTTAGCATTTCTGTAAATATTAAAATTTGTCTACACAGTAAAATAACAATTAGGTTAAAAGTTTTTATTTTTATAAAATTATAATAAATCGAATCAAATAAAACGTATAATAATGCAATGTCAAAATTTCTTTAAGTAATTATTGGTATCTAGTACCAAATTTTTTAATCTCATTGATTTATCTCTTAAATATAAGACTCTGGCTTTAGCTTTTCAAAATTAGGATAAATTAAATTCATTGCTTTATATACTAAATTTTCAATCATGTTTCGTATTGAGAGCTCTGGATTGAATTTTACTATAGTATAGTGGAATGAATAGTACTATTACAAAATAGTGATTTTTTGCCAATCCCGAAAATCCCGGGATTAGTACTTTTTAATACCGTGATTTTCGGGACTAGAAAATGGTCGGGATCCCGAATCCCGGGATTGTATTCCCTAGCTATAACGCACCCTATCGATCAGGATTCGCACTATTCGGTAGTAAATGTGGGTATTGCATGAAAGGATATTAATTTTTCTATAAATTAAAATCAATTTGAACGTACAAACGTTTGAAAGTTTTTGTTGGATAACTTTCAAATTCAAAAATTTCAACTAAATTTAGCAATAACGCCTCTAGCGGCCACAATAGGAACGTTCCGGCAGTAAGAGTGGTTATTAGGCCGGGTCGGTCTCCATACAAACAAAAAAAAAATTGAAAGTCCGCCCCAAAAATGAAAGATTATCTCTCAAAAGTGTCAGAAAGAAAAAAAAATATTTTTTGGAATCCTCCAAAAACCACCTAAACGGTTTTTCATGTCCGATCATGAAGTTTTATATACCGTTGAAAATGTTTAAGCTGCTAACATATTTGTCCCATAGGTTGAATTGACCTCCGAGATCACCTTCGATGAGTGACATCACTGTTTTCAAACTTCTACCCCCCTAAATGCAATTTTGTTTCTCATATAATTAAAGATCTCCAAAAATTATTAAATTTTTCTGTTGAAAGTATTTAGATGATCGGACATCAAATAAAGAAATTATAACTAAAAAAACACGGTTTTTGGCGAGGTAAAAAAAAAATATTTCTGACACTTTTACGAGGTAAGCTTTCATTTTAGGGGCGGACTTTCCAACATTTTTTTTTTCGACCCGGCCTAGTGGTTATGGATGACGTATAACTTAAAGTAAATTTTGGCTTAACTGCTTTTAACTGGCAGAAGTTATGAACGCTCAAAATTGAAATTTAAAAAAAATACCTTTTTTATATCTTTCATAGCACCCAAAATAAAAAGTATGACAATCGTTTTTTTGGAAAAATATAGTTAAAATATTCAGTATTTCAAAAAATGTAACCTAAGCGCAACGTTTTTAAAACTCACGGAGATATTAGAACTTAAAGTGAGAAAAATCAATTCACAAATATTTACTTTTTAAAATTTTTCAAAGGTCCAAATTTCAATCCGAAAAAAAAAATAATATTATCAATCAGGCCAAATGGTCATAAATAAAACATATTACATATTCTTTGTTGTATATACTAAAATTGGTAAAGAAAAAAAAGTTAAACTTTAACTAATTATACAGCAAAATCTTATCGATCGATTTTTATTTTTATTATCTTAAAAACACGTTCAATAATTTCCAATCAAAGAAAAAAAATTCAAAAATATTCACTACATCGAAAGATACAGAGTTTTGGCCAGTGGTCGGGTGTGTAAGCCTGAATAATAGGTATTACAATGGAAATTGTACGAGGAAAATACATGGCCTGATTCCACCGGGTAGTGTTTTCTCTCGCTCTATTGGACATCGTACGAAGCAACGCATTACAGAGAGAATTCGATCTTCAGTCGCACGATATGTTTGTGGAACAATCTCCCTGCTTCTGTTTATCCCAACAGTTTTAATATTGGATATTTAAAGCAAACATACATCGACACTACTCCATCCTTCCCTTTAACCGATAATCCTTTTTACGGTAAACACTGTGCATGACAATAATAGGGGGCAAAACCAGCAAGGAAGCTGCAATCGCTGAAGAATTTCCTTTCATTTGACACACACACAAAAGAAAATTTGTGTAATTTTACGATCATAAAGCGAGGCAACTTGTTTTCTCGCTTTATAGTCGCATTTTTAAACACGCATTTAAAATTGAATCTCGAATGTTTAAATTTAAACTTTAAGAATCAACAATATATGTGTAAAATTAAACATTCAATTGTCGAAAATTACTCTTTTTTGGTGTTAACTTAAACATAAACGTCGGGAAATCAAAAAAAATAAATAAAGAATTTTTATACACTTTTTTTAACACATCAGACCAAAACAGCCTGTAACTCACAAATCATAAAATGCGTTAATTTAAATATAAAATGTGTAAAATTAAACATTTCTAAAGTTCAAGTAAGCTTGTCTAAGAATATACAAATAATGTGCAAATTTACCACGCGTGTTTAATTTTAAACATTCGGCATATCATTTTGTGCCGAATTAAACCGAATATAGCACAACAATGGTTTAAAAATGCAAATAAAATGTATATATGTACACGTAAATAGTTGTAACATTAATCAATAATTGTCTAAATCGTTTTTTTACACACTCATATACGCATATGTGCACAAAATTCGTAAATTTACACTAAAAGAAATACACACTTTTACGTAGTAATTTTAAACTCAGTTTTTAGAGTGCAGGTTTTCCTTACCGGATATGCTTCCTTCTGTTACAAACGGCGTACCACCCTGATTATACGCTTTCACTCTTAGTGTAGGGTGTAAAAAAATCAATTGAGACATACAGTTAATTAAAACTTACAAACTACTTTTATTCGAGAACAATTGTTTGTTGGGTTGTGAGTATATAATAGAGATGGGCGCGTGCCGTGCTTTTTTCGTGTCACGCCCGAAAATCTGGGTTCGAACGTGCACATCTCCGTGCGTGCTAGTTGCTGTCGTGCCCGTGCGTGTCCGTGCCTCCAAAAGTTTCTACCCCTATTTTGTTCCGAAAATAAAAATGTCGTGGTATTTTTTTAACCTTTTCTAAAAATCTGTTGTTTTATTTTTACTTATGGATTTAAGAGAATAAAACAGTATCAAACATAATTTTTGAATTATTTATTACAGGGACTAAAACCTATTGGAATTTCGGTTCCGGTTCGGGTTCCAAGATTTTTAAATTGTTGTTCCGGTTTCGATTCTGGTTTCAACCAACAAGTTAAATGGGTTTCGATTCCGGTTCCATACATTTTTAATAAAATTCCGATTACGGTTCTTTGCGTTCGCTGACAGGGACTATAATATCTGTTCCGGTTTTGGTTCCGATATTTTAAAAATAGCGGTACCGATTTCAACCAGAAAAAAATATATATGTTCCGATTCCAGTTCCGGTTGAACACATTTTTAATAACGATTCTGGTTCCAAAAATCTAAACGGTTTCGATACTATTTTTCACGTTTCGCTTGCTTTTTCATGTTTTTCCGTGCTTTTTTCGTGTTTCGTCGTGTTTTTCCGTGTTTCTTCGTGTCTTTTAAAATCCCGTGTTTTCTCGTGCGTGCCTGTAAATTTACTCGTCGGGCTCGTGCGTGTCACCTATCGGCGTGCCCATGCGTGTCCGTGCCATCAAAAACAGGCACGCGCCCATCTCTAGTATATAATACCATGGTTATCTTAATTTATTCAATTAAAATTATCCCATACATCAAAGTAACTTATTTGCATTTTTAAAATATATTGACTGAGTTCAGCACTATAGCGACGCATTATTGTTTTTACAAAAGAACACGAAAGTAACCTCGAAATCGTTGTACTTACTTTTAAATCCAAGTCACGCACTAAATGACGGCCAAACGATGTGCCGCCCGTCTTTTGAATGTGCAGGAAAACCATGACATCGTGACCGTCCATGTCGAATTGGAAATCATCGTTAAGGACATCCTCGTAACTGAGTCCAGCATTTGCTATAATAATGTTCTGTTGTATTGATTTCGTATTTATGGACGAGTATAAGGACGAAGATGATGAGGCGGCAGTAATGCCATTCCCAGCTGCTGCTAACGCCGCCTGATGCTGTTGACGTTGTAGTCCGTAGGCGACAGACGCCGAACCAATGGCCGATGCGGAGGCCGCCGCAATGGCGCCCGCTTGCACAATGCCTTCGTTGTATGACAGGATATCCGGTTGCAGCATTATGCCACGTTTGGAGAGCGCACAAACCTATTGGCACAATGAGAAAAATAGAAGAGAAGCAATTAAATAAAAAAAAATCAAAAACATTTTTGCGTTAATTATATTGATTAAGGCGATAATTAAATTGGTTAATTGGTTTCATTATAAATGTGAAATTGCAAGAGAATACAAATATAGAAAACAGATATACAAATCGAATTCCATGTTAAAGAAAATAAATTTTAACAACATTAAATCACCAATTTTTCATGTACATTGAGTAACCAAATTAAATAGTTTGAATGAAATATAGATACAAAATATTATTTTCTGATTTTTCAGACAACCTTAATTAATATTTCTAAAGCTTAAAAATAAGCATTGAAATTTAAATATCTAACGCATTTTCAAAAATGTAAACATCGATTTCCTAGTAATTCTAGAAAATTTTTGACAGAAAATTTAAATCTGTCACATCTGTACCTTCGAGTACCAAAAGTGTAAATAAATATAAAAAAAAATATGTTTCACAAAAAAGGAAAAATAATCATTATTTCGTAATAATGATTATTAATATTGTCAGATATAAAATTATTTTTAGCAAAAAATCGTAGTCTAAATTTTCATACAGAACATTCGGAATTATTCTGTGATTTATTATGAAACAACTATAAACTTTAGAACAAAATGTTCATATACAAAAATAAAGTAAAATGTTTCAGCTATCTTTCTAAATTATCCAAAAAAAATTAATTTGTACGCAAAAAGTATTTTTAGAAAAAGAAAGAAAATTTTGTCCCGTCTGAAATATTTCTATGATTTTTTATGAAAAAACTATAAACTTTTAGAACAATGTGTAAATATTCAAATAAAGAACATGATTTTAGCTATTTTTCAAAATAATTAAAAACAAAATTTGTACGCTGACTTATCCAATGAACCTCAAACTGCACTTCCGTTTTTGTCCCGTCCGAAACGACAACTATTTAATTTATATCTTTTGATCTACCGTATAGAATTCTTTAGTTTTTTTACATATGTTAAGTCGTATTTAAATATTATTTGCATTCCCTGATAGGGACTATCAGGGAATGGTTTCGAGATTTTTAAAATACCGGTTCCGATACCAAGCAGAAAAAGTATATGGGTTCCGATTCCAGTTCCGGTTCTACACATTTATAATAACGATTCCGGTTCCAAAAATCTAAACGGTTCCGGTATTATTTTTCACGTTACGCCTGCTTTTTTATGTTTTTCCGTGCTTTTTTAGTGTTTTGTCGTATTTTCTGTGTTACTTCGTGTCTTTTTAAAAACGGTGCTTTATCGTGCTACTCGTGCGTTACTGTAAATTTAGTCGTCGGGCTCGTGCTCGTGCGTGTCCCCTATCGGAGTGCCCGTGCCATCAAAAACTGGTACGCGCCCATCTCTAATTTATACCTGCTACCTACGCAGTCCTCCGTCGACTATGTGAATTTGTAGAATACGAAATAGGTTCCGTTCCAGTGTACGTATTACTATTATTATGGTATAATTTATTAAAATAAAAACGTAGTTTAGTTCCTTTAATGTGTTTAAGGAACTAAAAACAATTGTATTTGCACTATTAGAAATGAAATTAATATTGTTAAAATAATGGTATGGATTTTTTCGAATACTATTAAATAAAACAGAAAACTTAAATTAGTCTGAAAAACCTTATTTTAATTGTACGAAGAAATCAATCGTAGCATAAGATACTTAATAGGACACTTTCTTCTTGGGATATTTTGGGAGCAGTGACAAGTTTTATTAAAAAAAAAAAACATTGATATATGTTTGAGTAAAAGGGATGGTATTTAATATTGACAATTATTTCATTTATGATTTAATTCATTATTTAGGATTTAATTTTCTGGGTGTACTGACCGCATACTAATTCTAAAATCTGGCAACGTTAAAAATAACAAATCGAATCGAAAGAAACTGAGTGTACTGAACCCCATACTAATTCTAAAATCTGGCAACGCACTATGGGTCAGAAACCGCATTAGCGTCTCATAAATACTTTAGGTGAAAGTCATCGGAAATGAATGAAATAAACTATTTTAGATAAGATAAATTATTCAATTTTCATAATCAAAAATATTTTTTGAATTAATTTTATTTTAAATATACGAAATACATACTCAAACATGATTTTTTTTTTTTTTTTTTTAAGATTTTTTGAGCAATATTTTTAAGTGCCTTTTTTCGAAATGTTTCGAAGCAAAAGAATATTATGTGGTACCATTTTGAAAAGGTATGATATAGAGCTTTCAAACAGTGCTTTTAAAATTGTTATTATATGCTTATGTACACTGTAAAAAATTAAAGAGTAGGTGCAATTTTTGAATTCTAAAACTTCTACTTTGATTAAAGTGTTAACTATCGCGCTGTTCCCCGCCGAAAGAAATTTTAATGAATTGTTAAAAATAGTTTAATGATTATTCATAAAAATGGATGCAGAAAGTGCGCATATTTACGCAAAATATGTCAGAGCCCAAAATGTAAGACGGCTAAAAAAAAAATACAGTTAATTAAATATAGTTTCTGATACTACTTACGTTCTGGTAAACATTTTAATGCACATTTCATAAAAATTGGTCGAGCCGTTCAGAATTTATCGCAATTTTACTAAAAAATATTTTAACCTCGAAAATATGCGATTAATACCCTTCATTCTAACATTTATACTATAAGAACATACGAAATATTACTGCTGGCAATAATACAAAAATCATGAAAATCGGTTATGCCGTTCATGTTTTATTACGTTTTACCTCAATGGCCGAAATACAAGAAATTGCGATTTTACTACTATTATTCTAGGATTATGCACTGAACTTGATATATGAAAATTTTCACTTCCGCTTGTCCGATTCTTTCCATTTTTGGAACATAGTGAGATACTATCAATATCTAATGAAATACAAAAATTCACTTATTTATCTAACGAAATACAAAAGTTACAGTTAAATATGTGGCAAAAATTTACATTTTTCAAAAAAAAAAAAATTTAATTTAATATATGAAATGTGTCCCACCATGAATTCCAATTCCGCCCATTTTTGGAGTAGTTTAAGGTGCAGCCATAAACTAGTTTAATCCAAACTTTTAACTGTTTATCTCTTAAAAGAAAATAGTTACAGATAAATAAGTGTTAAAAACACCTTTTTCAATTTTCATATAAGAAAAGTGCCATTCCCCTTTTTCATATTTTGTCCATTTTTCACAGAAAGATGTGTATAACCAATAACTATATGAATCCAAAATTTCATTCATTTATCTCTGTTAACAATGACTTTTACATATGAAACTGCCTCTCCCCCTTTTTCAATTCTACCCATTTTTATAAAGGGATAATGTTCCATTATAAGCTAACTAAGTTCAAAGTTTCGTTCAGTTATCACTTAAATTTCAAAAGTTATAGGCTAATAAGTGCGAAAATTATTTATGTGACATACATATATAATAGTGCCCCGCCCATTTCCGTTTCCATCTATTTATATACTATAGCAAGATACACAAAAAAGAATAAATAAATCCAAAGTTTCAGCAATTTAAAATACCATAAGTAATAGGCATATGTAATATTATTGAACTTTCGTTAATAAAAAGTGCCACTCCCCCTTTCCAACTTCGTCCATTTTTTCACAACATTTATCTCTTGTACAAAAAAATTTAAGGATTTATGAGACGCAAAAGTGCCTTCTGACCCACTGTGCAACGTTAAAACTAACAAATCGAATCGAAACAAACTACAATAAAACAAAAGCATATTTTGGATTCTGCCGAACCTACGGCAAGCAAGCACGTTCGACAACACCAAACCCACTTGCATACAACTGCCACCCACGCCCACGTCAACCACCATCACCTTCACCAGCGATAGCATTAACTTCCGATAACCTGGCTTTGGCTTTATCTTTGCGTTTCCGGTGTTTTAAGCAACGTAAACATGTTAAAAACTTTTTTTGGCTTTGGGCGAACGTAGTGTGCGTATTTAGGCACAGATGTGTGTGTATGTGTGTTTGTATGTGTTTGCATGTCTTTGTATGTGTTTGTATTTGTGGCTGTGTAGTGCGTGTGTAAATCATGTTGTGCCTGTCTGTCTTTTTGGCGGCGTGCAATACAAGCGTATAAAGTTTTGCCTTTAATCTGTTTCACAACAAAGTTGCACAACTTTCAAAGTTCGACAAACTGTTCGAAGTACATACAAAGAAGCAACACACATGCCGTTGCGAACATCGAAATAAAAAACAACCACAACCAACAATCTATCAATAACCAGTAAATGTTTGTACAGATTTTGTTGTTTGTTGCGAATGTCAATAAATCGTTCTCAAATTGTACAACCTTGTTGAAGAACTTTTGCACTCATTTAAAATCAAAAAAAAAAAAATATATATATTTCAGATCATTTATACACGTAGTGTTTTGGATTTCATACCAATTCAAAAGTGTATAGTATTTGAAAAATTCATTACCATTAATTTAATAATTTTAGTATTATTAAATATTTTAAAATGGGAATCATTAGAACTGTAGGAAATACTATTTACTTTGTAGTATTTCACCAATTAATTTTATAACGGTTTTTCAATAAGAGCGCTACAAGTGTTTTTCATCAGGGACGCTACAAAAGTAGAGCGACAGGGACAGCAAACGACGCCATATTTCTTGCCGCTCTTCAATTCTCTTCAGTAAGGTTTGCCATTTCATGATGGAAAGATATACAAGCCAACAACGAGTCGAAATTATTAAAATTTACTATCGAAATTCGAATTCGTATATCTTTCCATCAGGAAATGGCAAACCTTACTGAAGAGAAATGTCAAAAGAGAGGCAAGAAATATCGCGTCGTTTGCTGTCCCTGTCGCTCTACTTTTGTAGCGTCCCTGTTGAAAAGCCCTTTATAGTTGTCTCATTATTTTAAAATTCAAATATTAATATTTACTAATGGTATAAATACTTTGGTTTTAATGTGCTTTCTCGTATAATAATAAACATCTTACAATGTGGCAAATAAAAACTGTATTTAAAAATTTTACAATTTCTCTACATGTCCTATAAAATTTATTTTACTTTTTATTTAGCAAAACTACAAAGTAGAAATAGAAAGTAGAAAACATAGAAATAGATATTACATTCAAAAAATACGATTTTGTTATGCCTTAATACTCGTTTACCCCAAATTACAATGCAGCATATATAGTGCCAATTTTCTCGTAGGAGTATATACTCGCCAGTAAAACTAGTGAAAAACTGCTAGGTTACTGGTAGCGATTTGAAGAGTAGATCTCTGTCACTAAAACTATTCAAAAACTGGTGTGACACCAGTAATACTAGTAAAAAATGGTCGTTTACTTGTAGTGATTTGAAGAGTAGACAACTGCCAGTAAAAAATAGTCAAGAACTTGTCGCTTACTGGTAGGCAAATGTCCGGAAAGTGAAGAGTTTTACTAGATAGATTCTCGCTTGCGAGTTACTCGACAAGTGACTAGTAAAACTGACTGGAAACTGTTAGGATACTTAGATATTGGTAGAATACTTAGGAATTTTTACTTGGGCCGGTCACGAACGTGTCTAATATTATGCACAATTTAATAGATCCAGTTGTACTACCACCTCACAAAATTTGAACAAAATCTACGACATTTTAAAACATACGTGGTCGTTCTGATTCCATGGGGCAGTTCACTTGCCTCATATAGGCATGAATAAGAATATTCCCAGCATATTTCTGGCAAAATACTGAGAAAAAATTACGTTTGTGAGAAGCGTATAGCAGTTTATCAAATTTTATGGGATTTGATAGGTATATTTTCGGCATATTTGGGGAACGAGCGGAAAACAAACATTATTTTATAAAAGCAACGCTTTAGTTTGTTTGAAATATATCGAAAAAAAATTGTCTGGTGACTCGTTTATGATTTTATAACTATAGTGAGATTATATATAATCTTTAAGGAATCCAACACACAGCAAAAAAAAATGTACATCATATTGATGAATTCCGTTCTTCAAACCATGATTCATTGCATTGAACAACAATTCATAATATTAATGACTAACGGACATCAATGTTATGAATGCGATCATAAATATGATAAACGCTTGGTAACTGTCGAAAAAGTGTTCTTCAATATGATGAACTGTATGTGAAGAATACGTTTCATCGTATTAATGAACCAAAATATAAAATGCAACATATATGTTCGTCATATTGAAGAACGCTGTTCATTAAACCAAATTTCTATAAAAATATTTTGTTCCTTCATTTTATGCCGTACTTCTCAGTTCTCAAGTAGTTCTTGGGTGTTATTTCCTATATAATGCTTGCTCGACATGCATAAATTAGTAAAATGCTTTATATTTATAATATATAAAAATGAAATGTCCTGTGTGTGCCATCACGAGAGAACGAACAGACGGATTTGCCTAATTCTTTTTGTATTTTGTTCGTATCAATGTAAGAGTGGTTTAGAAAAAAGAAAAGTCGAAAAAACCCAAAGGAAAAGCCGGAAAATCGAAAATATCTAAATTTGACCCTAGGACTATGAAATTTGCGCAGGGTGTTCATCTCTTGACGGATGTGTGCACTACGAAGGGATAAATTGAAATTTTAATTAAAAATATCGGTGTAATTAAGATGAGCACAGTCAGGAAATTTGGCTCAGTGACGTATATTGTAGTTCTTTATCTGTTTTACAAATGTGGGCGGAATTAGACGAAAGGGTGTGTCCCTTTCCATATGACTAAAACTATAAAAATGTTGTAACTCCTGACTTACTAAGATTTGAGTTATATAAATCGAAACTAAGGTTTATATTGCAACCTCCAATCGTCACGTAGAATGTGAGCGGTATTGGATTAAAGGGCGTGGCACCTTCCATATAGCTAAAAATTTAAAATTGCTATAACTCCTGACATACTAAGAGCAGAATTGTACAAATCGATACGAAGGATCATTTCAAAATATTAAATAGTAAAGTAGAATGTCAGCGGTATTGGAAAAATGGGCATGGCACTAGGTTCCATGTGGGCGGGAAAAATAGCGACTAGGCTGGCACTAAAAATGGAAAAAGAGGCGTAAATGAATACACACATTATAAACGATATTGTTTTGCAATTATTAAAACTTAGCACGGGCGCAGCTGTGCACGGGTCCAGCTAGTTTATAATATATTTATTATAATTACAACTTTTTATTAATAAAAAGTTATATTTATAAAAAATATATTTTTGAAAAAAATGTTTTTTTGAAAAAAAAATTTTTTTCGAACATTTTTTTTTTCGAAAAAAATTTTTTTTTCCTTTTTTTTTCGAAAACAAATTTTTCACAATTTTTTTTGTCGGACATTTTTTTTCGGATAATTTGTTTACTGTTATTTTTTAAATAAAATTTTTACAATACTTTTTGTCGAATTATTTTATAAACAAAACTTTTTGAAAAAATATTATGAACAAATTCATCAATATGACAATTCAAATTCATTGTATTGAATATTTTGTTCATATATATAATGAATGCATTCATTAATATGTCATTTAATGAACGATGGTATCAATATGATGAATCTGGTAGTTGGTGACAAAACTCATAATATTTATGAATAAATTCATCATATTGAAGATTTTTTTTCTGTGCACATTTTCATGAAATAATATTAATACATATAATTTAAGTTTAAACTAGATTTAGTTCCGTCTATAATCTTATTTCAAAAATAGTTAAAATGTTATATTCACTGATTACTAATTATCATGGCTAACAATTATATGAATGAATAACTAGGAAAATATGTATGGATTATGGACTAAAAAAAACTAGACAAATATCAAAAAATCATAAAATATGAATCAAAAACTTAAAATATTGATACAAATTTTGTTTTATTTTAATTTTCTGCCCTCTCATGAATTTTTCTTTGAAAAAAAAAAATATTTTTCAAACAAAATTGTTTTTCTAATGCCTTATGTACAATTTTCAAAAATGCATATAAAAAGGAATATTTTGAAAAATGCTACCTAAGGCGATACGGTGTTTCTCAATATAAATCGGGAATAAGTTGTCTGCTATTTTGATTAGGAACCATAGACGTTTTAAAAATAAGAAATAGTTTAAACTAAGTTTAATCGTACACTGAAATACCGGACCATAGTAATTTATTTTTTGTATAAGGTCCTTTTTAGATTATTTTTTTAAACCAGATATAAACAAACTAAAAACAAAGATGTGAATTAACGTTTGAAAGCCAATGCTCTTTTTTTAATGTAGTTTTTGCGTTGCCAAAATGATTCTAAAATATTGCTGGCATTTTTATTACAATCTTTATGCGATTTTAATTTATACGCAGCAGCAGCAGCAATAAAAATATTCAAATCCGATTTAGCCTTTGGCTAACTATTAATGTGGATACGAATTTAATTGCAGCAGCTGACTGAGTGACCCTTAAATGGTGCAAAGAAAAATTCTTTACACAATAAAGAATGAGATTTTCATTTGAAAGATATATTTTTTTTAATATAAATGCAAATAAAAAGCATAAAATGGAATAGAAAAAGAATTTAAAAAATTTTAACAAAAGAAAGACAAATTCAAAGAATACACAAAACAAAAAGAAAAGTTAATATAAATGAAAAATGAAAAATAAAAATAATAAAACAAAACAAACTTGGAAAAAATTACAATAAATAAAGCATTAAAAAAATGCAAAATAAAATAAAATTTCGCAATTGTTTTGCATTTGCAGCAAAAATCTCTTTGTGAGGGCGTGCAGCTGGAAAAGTACAAAAAGATGGATATAACTGAGATGGATAATAAAAAAAAAAAAACAACAACAACAAAGAGCATAAAATATACGTTGTTCAAGTGCAGCTCCTGGTGTATTTCGTCCTTTGCGTGCTCATTTGCAATTGTAAATGGTAAGGAATGCATTTAAAGGTGAACCGGATAGCATAAAGTGACCAAAGTGGCAACAGTAGGAGGAATAAGTAGAAGGTTGACGCCGCAGGATGCAGCAGTGTAGATAGTGATACGTAAAACTGAAGTTGGACGTGTTCGGAAATTAGAATTTAATTCGTTATTGGTGGAAAAAGAAATAAAATTAATAAAACAATAAGAAATAGAAGAAACAATAACTAGTAAATTAGGACATTTTGATAGTTTTTGTAATAAAATAGTAAAGATTATGGTAATTATAGTAAGGCGATTATAAAATCCCGATATTACACGCAGAAATAAAAATGTACATCATATTGATGAATTCCGTTCTTCAAACCATGATTCATTGTATTGAAGAACAATTCATAATATTGATGACTAACGACATCAATGTTATGAATGCGATCATAAAAATGATGAACGCTTGGTAACTGTCGAAAAATATTTCTTCAATATGATGAACTGTATGTGAAGAAAACGTTTCATCATATTAATGAACAAGAACATAAAGTACAACATATTTTACTTCATAAATTCATCATATTAATGAATTTTTTTCTGTGCATATGGGATAATGAAAATAAAACACGGTTACCGTTTAAAGGGTTGCCACTCGGATTGAATTTTGTCTACCACACCCAGAAAAAAATACTATATAAATAATAGTTTTATACTATTAAAAATAGTCAATAGAATAAATTTTTATTTTAATCGGAAAATACCATTAAATACTAGAAAATACCATGACGTTGCGATTGAGTTCATATGAAAAGATTTATTTTTTGTTTACTATTAAATCAATATTGACCAATTTTAATGGGATTTGAGGGAATTTTTTTCTGGGTGCAGAATTTCCCAAAAAAATAACCGAAAAGTACCATTAGTTTTAAATTATTTTTTTGAATGAATATGGTTTTTTGTATTATTATAAAATATTATTCTTTTGTTCAGTGGAATGCAACTTTTATGAGTCACGTCAAGAAATGATATTTTTATTTAGTGAATTACTAGATACTTTGTGAAAACAATGGTAATAAACATTGCTGCATCTAACTGCATCTAATTGACGTTTTAATTTCAAATATATATGTACATAGAAATATAAAATATACGTATGGGGCATTATTCCTGAAATGAGCCATACGCATCGCAGATTTTCTTCAAATTCTCGCCATTTGACGAGAATAAACTACCTTCTACTATTTGTAACTGAATTAAAAGTGATTTAAATTGAAAAAGTAAAGTTTTAAAATGTTACAAAAAAATTTGCAATAATAAATCCGTAAAGAAATTTGGAGCAATAATTAAAATAAAATTTAAATTTTTATTAAACACATATATTAGAAATGGTATCCGTAATTTTAAATAATATGTAAAACGCTCACAAAAAGTCCTAATGTTAATCCCACGTTAAAAACGTTATCATTGATACAAAATTTAATAGAAACGAGTTGGGAAAGTTAGATCACATGGGTAAGTTCGGTCACATGGGGCGGACTTTTATAGTCGGTCGGGCCCGACTATGGAATACCCTACACTCTTGGTGAATATATTAGTGCTATAATTTGGTGGGATAATTTTTATTAAATTACGACTAAAAATTCCACTACAAAAAATCGGTAAAAATGAAAAAATTCAAATGTGGGCGGATCACGCCCATGTTTGAAACATATATTTTTAAGCGGATTCTAACAAGGGTAGGGTATAAAAAGTGTTTCTTTTATATGGAACACCGCTACAAATTCCAGTATTGTATTTAGAAATAATTGAACTAATTTTGAACAAAATTTGAGCCCAATGAAAATGGGCGTTTTCTCCGAAATTCGAGTTCCAAAACTATGTTATAATTTAGTAATTATAAACTGATTTAAAAAGAAATAATGAAAACCAGAATGAAATACTATGTTAAATTCTGTAGAAAATAGACAATAACAATTTTAAGACTTTATTGGCCTAAATAACAGCATTCGAAATTACATCTAAAGGACAAGTGTTTTTTTTTAATATAACAATTTTTACAAAGTTTGGAATTTCGAAAAAAAAGTCAACTTATATGCTTTTTATATATGTACAAAGCTATTTACCAAGTTTTATATTAAAATAAAAGAGCAAACATTATTTAATTTCTACGCATCATAAATATTTTACAAAATATTGAACAAAGATACTTTTTAAATAAAGAGTATCGGTGCATGGTACCAGTAATAAAAAAAAACTGAGTATACCACTTGATTTCGCAAGGAATTCTCTTTAAGAATCTAGAATCCAGATATTTTTTTTATGAATTTTGACGTTAGATTTAAAAACCTTAAACGTTTTTGCTCATTTTTCCCATACGTACTCAAACGAAACGTTGAGTATGTATGTTCCCAGCATTTAAATCAAACGACAAAGTACGTTTTTTTATTTGTATATAAAAAATTAATGGTAAAACAAAATTAATATACCCTTTCACTCTTAGTGTAGGGTATAAAAATTGAAAGAAATATTGAATGAAATATTCAAGCACTGAAACGAACGAAACGTTTGAAATACGTTATAAGTATTTTAGACAAAGGAGACTAGAAACGAATCATAATCACACAATAATAAAAAGATACTTGTGGGTCTCTTCGTAGGATAAAAAACGATAATTTTAACACTGGCGTAATACTTTTGGCTCCCGACCACCTGGCAACACTGCTTAGCCATGTAGAAAATAAGAAACTTTAAACTCAAAGAAACTCTAATTTAAAACAGCAATAAAAATTTAAAACATATTTATATTTTGTATATTTATCTACTCGTATCTAGCGTCCTAGAGGGTCAAAATTAGGCGCATTTTCTTAAAACCTTCATATCTTCTAAACGGAGCATCCTAGAGGGTCGAAAGTAGGCGCATTTTATTGTGATTTCTAAGTCAAATTTTTGAATTAAGATTTTCTTAAAATCTTCATATCTTCTAAACGGAGCATCCTAGTAGGCGCATTTTGTAGTGATTTCAAAGTCAATTATTTATGGCAAATTTCATACAATTCACTATAGTAGTACAGAAGGAATTCCGGTTTGAAAATAGATTTTCTTAAAAAATATAATAACAAAGAAATTTTTCGATTCAATAAGAATACGAAAATTAAACATTGATATATTTTAAAAATAATAAATGAAATTTATTGTCATATCGAAAAATTACCAAAATGATTAAAAAGTTACCAAGTTACAAAGCTGATAAAAAGTTACCAATTTTGGATGTAAGTTACCAAGAGTGGCAACCATGGTCATCGTCGGAGTTTTAGGTTCCTCAAGAGACAAGTTATTTTCATTTCAGTATCTACTACAAGGTAGGATTATAGATTTATCGAGAACTTGTGGGAAAAACATTATTTGTTTTAAAACAATATGTGTGCGAATCACAGGCCACATTTCACCAATCACGCCTATTTGGAATACCAGACAAGATAGGTATATAAGAAATCTATTTTTTGAGTTTTATTAATCTATTCCTTGTTGTTTTGCTGTAATTGATGAAGGACGAACATCTCTAAATCGAATGAGCAAGTGACACTGATCAAGAACTCTTTTCCTAATTGACTACGCGTCCTTCTGGGTGTCACAAACGGATTACCAAAGTGGATATAATTTTACACTTCATGTTAAGAAAATAAACGATTTAGTATAGAACAAAAAAATAACTTAAACATAAAAAAAAAAAAGTTTTACCCCTGCTTTACGCTTCAAAGGTGCAAAATTGTGGTAGATATGGATATTTTTTTTCGGAATTAAGAAATTACCAGTAAAACGTTATAACAACAATTTTAGTTATAGGGAGGTTTCCCTCTCAATTAGTGTATTACTCGTCGACATAAACGTTGCCATCAGCTATTCAAAAAAATCGCATCTCATTAATAGTCAAACTTTGGTGTAGAAAGCCGGCAGTCAGTCGTCAGCCAGACAACAATCGCTCCTGAAAAGTTGTGTTTAAAGTGGAACTGGAATCGTAGATTGTATAGGTGGTCGTACAATATTGTATAAGGTAATTTGTTTAATGTGTTCTTTAATGTCACTTTATAATTAGTTTGAAAACTCTTGTTAAACGTTGATGGCGCGCAGATGAAGTTTGAATATTTAATAAGTGTGTGACACAAACAAAATTTCAAGGTTGATTTGATGCCGAAGCAAAGGGTTTGACATTATCTTTGAATTGCTTAATTATACCCTGCAGTGCACTAAGGATTTCTTAATTTGTATATTATTAGTATTAATAAAATATAATTTAGTAAATAAATGTTTCGAATAGTTGAATTGGTGTAAGCCATTCCATACAGAAAAAATAAAAATCAACAACAACCAGGGTTCATCATATTGACGATTTCATTCATTGAATTAAAATCCATTGAATTAAAATCCATTATTTTTATATTATTTATTTAATATTATTCATTTTCAATATTTCAAACAATAACTTCTCTCCCTTTACACATTTATGTATTTATAATTCTTATAAGATATATCGTCACTATCATGCCAAAGGGACGAATGTGCAATTTTTGACATTTGCGTTTTTTTACATTTTTGAATGTAGTTTATCCTCAAGTATGCTTTGCCAAAATCGCGTGTCATTTTGTTGGATATTTCTAGCCACAAAAAACAAAACCAAAAGGGCGAATTTGAAAAATTGAAAATCTTGTCATGCCAAAAAGGCGAATCTTTTCGTTTTTTCGCCATAACTTTTTAATGGAATAAATTAAAATAGTGGTGTAAGGGCATTTATTCTTTGTATTCAAAGCACCTATCGTTCTGCATCATTAATTTAAAATATTTTGCCAAACATTAATTTGCCATTTGTTATTTGCAGGAAAACATGTTTGGCAAAATATTTTTAAATAATGATGCAGTTCGATAGGTACTTAAAAAAAAACAATTAATACATTTTCACCACTATTTTATCTTGTACCATTAAAGAGTTATGGCAAAAAAACGAAATGTTTCGCCCTTTTGGCATGACAAGATTTGCCATGTGCAAGATAAAATAGTAGTGTAAAGGCATTAATTGTTTGTTTTTAAAGCACCTATCGAACTGCATCATTACTTTAAAATATTTTGCCAAATATTTTTTTCCTGCAAATAACAAATGGCAAACTAATGTTTGACAAAATATTTTTAATTAATTATGCTAATAGATAGGTGCTTTTAAAACAAACAATTAATGCCTCTACATTACTATTTTATCTTGCGCTAATAAAAAGTTACAGCATAAAAATACAAAAATTTTTGCGTTTTGATCTGGATATAGCCTCACAAAATCCGTATTTATAATTCAGTAGGTAGTCCAAATCTAAAGATATTTTATAAACGTTATAATAATTGACAAATAAACTAAAATAACAGAATATGATGTACGCTTGTTTGTTTATTAATGTGATGAAATGTAGTCTTCGCATAAATCAGGGTTTTATTTCATTGGGTAATTTTACCATAGAAGTTTAATTTCATTGGGGTTTGCCATAAAATGTTCTTTTTCAGGAAACCTCTTATAAGATCTTTTTCTCTGAGAGTATCCAAACTTTTGAAATAGGAGCTGGCTTTGAATTTTTCAAACCAGAAATAAAAGATTTTTGGGGATTTTCAGTTGCATTGAGGCTTCTATTTTCAGGTCTGAATATGTTCAAAAATTCCGAACAGAATTCAGTACACAAATATCATGCCCGAATATCATTCGAATTACTGGCAGAAATAATGTACTGAACTGTTTAGTTCTGATTTTTTACAACTGAATTCAACTCTGAATTTATCAGAACTTATTAATTTCAGCTGCGATCTTTAAAAATCCAAAATACAGGGGGACCAGATAAGAACGATAGCAGAAGAAATTCGAATAAATCAACAACGGCGTGAGATGGCTATATTTTAAGTGGCGAAATGGCAAAACTTATTAAATAGCAAAACTTACTAAATATTTTGACACACATTAAATAGTAATATTGATATTAAAAATACTTATTATGGTTTTTGAGATAGAATTAATAAAGTAGCATTTAGAGTATTAAATTCTCGGCATTTTAAATGAACACCATTCTACTACTATAACTTTTAAATTTGAAAATTTTATCAGTTTCAAAACTGAATTATAATAATAATTCGTGTTTGGATTTAATGCAGATTTTGGATCTAATTTATATAAGCTTAACCCCTACCAAACAAAAATAATCCCTACTCAAAACACAGTATTTCGTTTTTGTCGAATAAGCTTGAAACAGAAATTCAAGAAAAAAAAAACTGAAACCGCGGTAGCACAGTGGTTAGTGCGTTGGACTGCGAGCCGAAAGGTCCCAGGTTCAAGCGTGGATTGGGGCTAACAACATCTTTTCATAAAACATTTTTCTATACCGCGCTACCTCTCGGTAGTAAATGGCAAACCTACGAGAGTAAAACATTGCCTATGAAAAGCTGTCCCCGCCGTTCGGATTCGGCTATAAACTGTAGGTCCTCCCACTTTGAGTAAAAATATAACACGCACAGCTCAAAATGGTAAGATCGAACCGAGTTCTTCAGGACTGTACTACCAAACTATTATTATTGTTTTTTTTATCATTCTGTTTAATGGCTGAATCTGACGCAATTTGGTTGTTTAAGTACCCCATCTCATTTTTAATGGGGAACATTTTTGCCGAAGAAACTATAACAGTTTTCTCCCAGCGTTCACGGGGTATGACAAAATTTGTAATTAATGAGATGAAAATTCGAAAAAACGAGGGTTATAGAAAAGCGTTGGGACGATGGTGTCAATGTAAAAAAAATGCGCCTGTTCATGATAAAGAACATTGCTGAGGACACCAAATATATATCTTTTGAAGTAAAAATATGTTTGTACTGTTTTTAAACACGCCCTAATTTGTGAGGCACACAGAGGTGTTGAAGCAACACGGGTTCAGATTCGAGATCTGTGACCCCATGTCACCCTAAAATCGATATCAAATCGGAAGATGGTATGCCGAGCATTTACTTCTCCAATCAAACACGAAAAAAAAGAGAAAATAAATCATAAGAAATCATAAGAATCAGGAGAAAGTATTAAATAAAAATTCTAAATTTATCAATTTATTTCATTAATTCTATGAAATATATTATTTGGTTAAGAAAATGAAAAATACTTATAAAATAAAATTCATAAAATGTTTTTTCTGTAAAAATACCACAGCAATGAATGGCCACATAGTAGATATTGCTGTATAGTTATATTTGTGCATGTATTTTATTGCACAAGGCAGCAACAACAATAATGGTACCCAACGCACCGACAACTGAAATAAAAAAATCCTAATTAGTGCTGTGTACCAGTAAACCCCATGACTGGTTAAATACGTGCCGCACTATGGGACATATCTCATTAATTCATAGTCGAAAAAGTCTGAAATTTATGAAATAAATGGTATTGGATAGATAAATTATTAAGTTTCTTAAAAAAAAAAGATTTAGCTGTATTCTAATTTACGTTGCTTCGAATACATTTTACTTTGATATGTTTTTAAGTGACATTTTTCAAAATATTACAAAGTAAAAATACATACCGGGTGAACAGAAATAAATGCAGTTTTTTGCTTTTAAAATTAGTCAATAGGATAAGTTATTAATTTAATGTGTAAATACCTTTAAATATTACAAAATACTATGAAATCAATAGTTTTATGCTATTTAAGTTAGTCAATAGAATAAACTATTATTTTAATGGGTTAATACCATTAAATATTACAAAATACTATTAAATTGTTTTGTGTTTATACGGAAATATTGATTTTAAATATACTATTTAATCAATAACTGACCAATTTTAATATGATTTATTTGAGTGTGTGTACAAAATTATTTTCTTTGTAGCATCCAGGAAAGCTTTGATAGAAAACTTTTTTTTATTTTTTTTTTATTAAGAAAATACACTGAAGATTAATGCAATTTAGTTTGATCCAGTGAGAAAAACGGTCCTAAAATGCGCACCTATTTTCATTATGCCCCCTTTTTGCGTACTTAGTGCTTGATACTGACAATATATATTTGTATGCTAAAACATCTCATTGTATTGTATTTTTTATAATTAAAATGTGTTGTGTTATTTGAAAAATATAATAATAATAGTTTGACACTACAGTCCTATAAGAACTTAGGCCGAGTTCTCTCACCATTTTGAGCTGTGCGAGTTATATTTGTACTCAAAGTGTTGGGACCTACAGTTTATTGCCGAATCCGAACTGCGGGTGAGAGCTTTTCATAGGCAAAATTTTACTCTCGTAGGTTTGCCATTTACTGCCGAGAGGTAGCGCGGTATAGAAAAATGTTTCTATGAAAAGATGTTGTTAGCTCCAGTCCACGCTTGAACCGGGGATCTTTCGGCTCGCAGTCCAACGCACTAACTACTGAGCTACCGCGGCTACATTTGAAAAATATGACTATTTAGTTAATGTGAGTATGAGGATTATGCACTTAATTTTGATACATGAAAGTGCCACGTTCATTTTTAATTTAAACTCTCTTTATAGTATTGCAAGGTACAAACATAGAGTAATTGAACTTTTTTTTTGTACGTTGAACTTTGAAAAATGAAAACTCATCTCCCCCTATTCCAGGACTACCTTTCAGAAAAAAAACTGAACTGAATTCAAATTGAATATATGTAGTTTATATGTCCCATAGTACGACGTGAGACTTGCATTTGTACAAATGGGGAACAAGGAAGTGTGGTTGAATGTTTTAACTAATGGCGGTTGAACTGACCTCGACCAAACGGGCACAATTAGCTGGTTTATTTACGATTAAGTTTATTGTTCAAAACTATTGTCAGACGCTGAAAGGCTGAACAAGTTAGTGGGTGGGGATTTGATGTTGTATATGGGGTGGCAATGTTTTAGAGGCAATAACTATAATCATGACATAAATTACTTTGGTGTTGACTACTTTTATACGGTATATGTTTTGAGGAAATTGAATAAGTATGTTCTGGAAATGGTGTGATTAGCATTTTGTGATTTATATTCTAAAATTGAAAAAATATGTGAATTTGATAAGAAACTAAAAATATACGTTAACATGACAGTAAAAGACTTATAGGAATTTTCTTTTATTTTCTTTACATTTATTGATGCACTTATTTAAAATACCATGTCGATTCAGAGATAAAAACTGTTTACATTTGAAGTTAAAGATGTGATATCTCGACTCCTACTAATTCGATCCACATTATTTATATACCAAATAATCAGATATAGTATGCGATAAAAACTGCAAAGTTTGGTCCCTCTACGACGCTCCGTCTGCAGTTAAAGATCTGATATCTTGACTCTACTAAGTCGATCCTTATGGTTTTTACACAAAATAAACTGATTTAATATGGGTTAAAAAGTGCGAAGTTTAATAAAATTTTTCAATATTCATTCACTTTTTTCAATTCATTTAATTTTTATACACTTTGATTTATTTCTATTACATATTTATTTTATAATTGCTTTATTTAATTATTATATTTTATTTTAAATTTTGTTTTTCAAACTCATTTTACTTTATTTAATTTACTTTATTAACTGTATTTAATTTTTTATGATTTTATATTTTCATGTTAATTCGATTTTTTTAAAGAATAACTTCCTGTCAATAACACAGAATAAAATAAAACATATGTCAATGATTTCCCGCATAATCAAAATAGTATCAGCATAAAAGTGGCGACCGTTTCGAGGTTTATCAGTAATGAGGCAATATATATGCACACAACAGTTGACAAAAACAAAAAATATGCATTATACATATTATATTTTATGTATGGTCTTTTTTGGGTGCTAAGTACGTTTTTGATAGTAAATATTTATATTTTTTGATACTTTTGAAGTAATAAAATTTATAATTTAATTTAAAGAAGTAAAGTAAAAGAAGTAACATACAATGTGACGAAACAAAAAACAGTTAATCGGACATGTTCTGAATTTTACTTTTGATTGATACTAAAAAATTTGCAACCATAATCCTATTGCATTCGTTCGACAAAACTGGAACGGTTTGAAAACGATTTAATTTGACTTCTAGATCGAATTCGAAATCGATCAAATTGACATTTTAGTATAATTTAGTTCGAATGTTGGAATGTTTTATACTATTTATACCTTTTATACTTTTATATTTTTTATACATTTTATACTTTTTATATTTTTTATACTTTTTATATTTTTTATACTTTTTATACTTTTTATACTTTTTATACTTTTCATACTTTTTATACTTTTTATACTTTTTATACTTTTTATACTTTTTATACTTTTTATACTTTTTATACTTTTTATACTTTTTATACTTTTTATACTTTTTACACTTTTTATACTTTTTATACTTTTTATACTTTTTATACTTTTTATACTTTTTATACTTTTTATACTTTTTATACTTTTTTACTTTTTAAACTTTTTATACTTTTTATACTTTTTATACTTTTTATACTTTTTATACTTTTTATACTTTTTATATTTTTTATACTTTTTATACTTTTTATACTTTTTATACTTTTTATACTTTTTATACTTTTTATACTTTTTATACTTTTTATACTTTTTATACTTTTTATATTTTTTTGTACTTTTTATACTTTTTATACTTTTTATACTTTTTACACTTTTTATACTTTTTATACTTTTTATACTTTTTATACTTTTTATACTTTTTATACTTTTTATACTTTTTATACTTTTTATACTTTTTATACTTTTTATACTTTTTATACTTTTTATACTTTTTATACTTTTTATACTTTTTATACTTTTTATACTTTTTATACTTTTTATACTTTTTATACTTTTTATACTTTTTATACTTTTTATACTTTTTATACTTTTTATACTTTTTATACTTTTTATACTTTTTATACTTTTTATACTTTTTATACTTTTTATACTTTTTATACTTTTTATACTTTTTATACTTTTTATACTTTTTATACTTTTTATACTTTTTATACTTTTTATACTTTTTATACTTTTTATACTTTTTATATTTTTTATACTTTTTATAGTTTTAATAGTTTTTAATAGTTTTTAATAGTTTTTAATATTTTTATAATTTTTAATTTTTATTTCTATACTTTTTATACCTGTTTATACTCTTTATACTTTTTATTCCTTTTATTTGAGGTTTCGTATTTAATTTGCGTCTTGCAATTTTTTCATTTTTATTTTCTTATCATAATGGTCATCAACTGCTTCAATGGCCATGCCAAGTAAATGTGCCCCGAGCAGCCGATGAACATCTTCTAGCATGACCCTAATGAACATGGCAAAGTCAACTCATAATTCTTGTCGTTATCTGCTTTTGGTTCCAGCCGCACCATAACATTGTATTTATTTTTCCATCTTTACTGCGGTTTTCAAAACCACTTCTGTTCCAAATCACATCTCAAACAAAATATAACAAACAAAATGGCGACCCAAGAAACTTTGGCAATTAAATTGTTATTTATGTGTAGCAACTCCACTACTACTTTGACTACTGTATCTGAGGTTTTTTTTTTTCATAATATGTGTGTCACTGTACCACAAAACTACATAAATTACGACAATCACAGTCAAAAGTAAAACAAAATAACACTCGATAGATACAGTGTGGTAAACGTAAACAGAAATAAAAAAAAACATCACATAAAACATAAAATGTTTTAAGAGAATATTTACAAAGTACATATCACATACATAATACAGTTTTGTTGTGCCAACCAACTGATTGTCAAACAAACTTATTTGGTTCTCCCAACTGTTAAGTCGGTTTTGAAAGTCAACATTAAAATAGTTGGAGTTTGAATTACAACTAATTTAGAACAGTTTTAAAATAACGGAATACGGCAGTTTCATTAACAAAATGAAGTATACCCAGAAAAAATTAAAATATAAATAATAGTTTTTTCCTATTAAAAATAGTCAATAGGATAAATTATTATTTTAATCGGAAAATACCATAAATCTAGTATTTAATGGTATTTTCCGATTAAAATAATAATAATACCGTGACATTGCCATTGAGTTTATATGAAAAAAATTAATTTTTGTATGCTATTAAATCAGTAGCCGCGGTAGCTCAGTAGTTAGTGCGTTGGACTGCGAGCCGAAAGGTCCCCGGTTCAAGCCTGGACTGGGGCTAACAACATCTTTTCATAGAAACATTTTTCTATACCGCGCTACCTCTCGTCAGTAAATGGCAAACCTACGAGAGTAAAACCATTGCCTATGAAAAGCTCTCACCCGCCGTTCGGATTCGGCAATAAACTGTAGGTCCCACCACTTTGAGTACAAATATAACACGCACAGCTCAAATTTGTGAGAGAGCTCGGCCGAAGTTCTATACAGGACTGTAGTGCCAAACTATTATATTATTATTATTATTAAATCAGTAATTGTCCTATTGACCAATTTTAATGGGATTTGAGGGAATTTTTTCTGGGTGTATTCATTATTTTAAAACTATTTATAGGATATTCACATAAAAAAGAACGCATGAAAAAACTAATACAACTTCTGCCACAAAGTATGAAATTTTTTTCAGACTTTAGCTTTCTTATGTAAGTTTACGAAAGAATAAAGTAAAAAAAAATTGTAATAAAGTATCTTTTAGTATACCTTCTACAAAATAAAACAATTCGAATTAAATTAGTACATAAAACATGAATGTTGCGTTTACATACAATACCAACAACGAATACAATTGATTTTTTTTATTATACTATTTTATATTATACTTTTTTATACTATTACTCTAACTGATATCGTAGATATCTGTGGTAAGTTTTAAAAACTACAACGTACAAACTATTTTGTAAATAGTAGTGCAAAATGGTAATCGAACTATATTTAAATTATTTTAGAAATGTTATAATTCGTAAATATACGAAAACAACGCACAAGTTAAAGTTATATTTAACGATTATAATTCGTAGCTCGCCTATGTAAGTTTACGAAACAATAAGATGCAACGTATTTTGTTACATTACTTTATTCTTATTAACGAATATCTTTCGCAGCTTTCTTATGTAAGCTTACGAAATAATAAGATACAATATATTTTGTAATAAAGTATCTTTAAGTGTACCTTCAACAAAATTGAACGATTCGAATTCAATTTCTACATAAAACATAGCACTTAAAATAATAAATTTATTTAAAACAAAGCTGAAAGTTGTGTTTATATACAATACCAAAATTAAATTAAATTACTTATATTTTGTCTTGTAAATATTACTTGAACTGTTGCTGATATAGATATCTTTGTTAAGTTTCAGAAACTACAACGTACAAAATATTTCGTAAATAGTATTGTAAAACGTTAAACGAACGATCTTTAAAATATTTTACAACCAATCTTATAATTCGTAAGTATACGAAAGTACAACACACATTTATTTAACCAATATAATTCGTAGCTCGCCTATGTAAGTTTACGAAACAATAAGGTACAAAATATTTTGTTACATGGTGTTGTAAAATATATTCTATTTAAAAAAAAAGAAATGTTACTGATGCTAAGCTATATATTTATTTTTATATTTATTTTTAATTTATGAATTTCTCCCGCACGCTCAGTATCACCACGTGATTCATAAATATGTTATTGATGGTAAACATTTCGGAGACACCATCACCAGACTCCAGACAAATGTTACCAAAAATTCAATCAATGTTTTGCATATGTTACCAATTGTGTTGTAACATGTACAAAAAATTTTGTAAGACATCTTGGTTCTCAACAAGGTCTTGGTTCTCAACAAGGGTGGGAGCTGTTAGAGTATAGCTAATAAAATGGGGCTGACTACAAAAAAGATCTTGAATTGTATAAAATATATGTAAAAAAAAAACTTTACAGAAATTTACGAAAAAACATTCATCATATTTTAAAACAAGTCACCCCTTTTTCTGTTGAGTCGGAGATCTATTTATACGCATTGCTTAGCATTGGACAGACTTTTATTTCAAGCTAAATTCTAAAGGACATCAAAAGCCGAGAGGAATGAACATTTGAAAAGTAGTTGGAGTAGAACTAAAATATTGCTAAGTGGCAAATGTTTATTTTTCGTACAAAATATCAAAATAAATACCTATTTTATATTTGTGCAGGTTCAGTAAAAATACAAATGAAGAAAAAATAAATACATTTAAAGCAGCAAAAAAAAATCAGCATTAAGACATGTATGAGTGAAATGTTTTTTTTTTTTTGACACCCTTTTGTTTTTTGCGTGAAAGTTTTTATTGCATGAATGATTTCCGGTTGTCACCTGAAGTGATTTCTCACTTTATTTTAGCTGCTTAAGATAAACAAATAAAAAATACAAAAAAAAATACAACCAGCAGTGTTGCAAATGAAGCATAAAACAGGGTGTTGATTACGGTAGCTTACATTACGCAATTTCCGTTTCCGTTTTGAAGATGGTTCTTATTTACTTTTCATCCAGTTTTATTCTTTTATTTATATTGGAGTAAAAGGCGTATTTAATAGTTATTCATGAAAGTGATTTAAAATACTAGAACCAAAATACGTTACGGTTCTAAAATAGGTTAGTTAGATATTAATTGTAAAGTACATAATAAGTTACTATAACTCATTGGGAATAAACAAATAAAATTGCTGTATATTCGATAGTCTGTAGCATGTGTATTCGATTTATATTTGCACATTTAAACCTTTTGAAAGCCTTTATGAACCATTTACAACTAAAATTAATAATTTATGATTGATGTTGTTATTCAGGTTTAAACTGATAGGGCCAGTTTTTCAGTGCTCGTTTAAACGTAGTATAAACTCCGTTTAATTAATCTTCTCTTTAAATTAAACGTCGTATAATTTTGTTAGCAATTTTTCAGTGATAGTTTAAAGTGAACACAGACCAAGACAATACATATGGCATCACAGGCAAATGACAAATAATTCTCTCGATTTTGACTACTGATAAATGTCATTCAAAATTTAATAAAATGAAAAAATTGTTTCAGAAAAATAAAATTAATGTAATTTTAAATTTAAACAAGAGATCGAGCAACTAAAGTGCACGTGAGAGTTTTTTTGAATGCATAGTGTGCAAAAATACAAAAATTATTAATAATTTGTGAAACAGCGCAGCAACAGAAAATAGTGAAAAGAAAAGTGAAATCATGTCAAAAACTTTGAAAGTTTAAACGTAGTTTAAACCATCAGCATCGGTTGTTTAAACTACGTTTAAACGACGGTTGAAGTTCACTGAAAAAATCGATTTTTAAACCACAAACAAAGTTCAACTAGCACTGAAAAACTGGCCCTAAGTGTTAAACAAAAAAAACATGTTCTCCATCCTCATCATCCGGAAAATACATTTATAATGCATTTTTACAAATATTTATAACAATATTTGTTGATAACATAAATGTTATATTTGAAATATAATCAAAAATAAATACATATTCATTTTTTTTTACATTTATTGTGAAGCAAATACAAAATGTAATAAATGCAGATATAGTAATTTATTTGCATATTTCAGACCACGTATAAATAGAAAATATAGTTTCTTTTTTCAAACAAAATGTATTATGCAGTTATTTTCCTTAGAAAACTAGATCAATGTAGTAAAAAAGAATTAAATTTTATTCATTACACGCTGCAAAAAAAAAAATGGCTCTCCCAAACATAATTTTACAGGCATTAACATGTATGTTTGGAATTTTATGTAAGCATAATATATAATTGCCTGATAAATCATTTGTAAACAGGGTGCTCTGATTTACTTTATGATATCACGAAAACATGTTGATGTTGTTAAGGGACAACATCAAAATGTTGATGATGTATTTTCTAATAGAAACATAATAATTACTACATCCAAACAAAATAAATATTTGAACCGAAACATAAATATGTTTAAAATATAACATGATTTGTAATGACCAGAATATAAATATGTTTCCAGTGAAACATATCAGTTGCTTCAGTTCAAAAATAGTATGTTTGTATAAAAACATATCTAAATATTTTTGGACAGAAATCCTGAATATTGTTTTTTTTTTTTTATTAATTTTTATTAAAAATCATTAAACATACACAGTGGGAATTAATAATATTTGAATTCATATACAAATTTTTAAATGCATAAATAAATAATTGAATTAAAACTGCAAATAGAAGTCTCAGTGCAGCACATAGCGTTGGCAAGGAATTCGCGGAGCCTGTTGTAAAAAGCCATGCCGAATTCTGTTTGAAAATAGAAGCACTGATTTTTCAGTTCGTGTCGGCTTTTCAGAATATTTTTAGAAAAACATTCAGGAACAATTAAATTATATACTGCACTATTAAATGATATTATTTGTTACTATTTGTACTTTTTGTACCACAATTTGTATATTTTTTTAAATTTACAAATAACATCGTATTACCGATACGAATACGTTACGTTTTCTCAACAAACATCAAAAGACAGGTATACAGAAAATGGCGGTCACCAAGTGTCAACTTCGTATACAAGAAGAATGTTGCAAAAATACCTTAATTTACATCTAATTTCATTTTTTTTGTTTCTTTTCTAACAACAGTAGGTTTAAAGGGACCATTACATACTTCAAACGATGACAAAAGTGACGTATATTGAAAATTCAGCTCAACGAGTGCCAACTTCGTATACAAGAAGAATGTTGGAAGAATAATAATAATAATATAATACATTTATTTAAATCCAATTTCTTTTTTGTTTGTTTTTAAACATCAATATGTTCAAACGATGGCAAAAAATGACGTAGGTAGAAAATGCTGCGCAACGAGACGAGCGTTGCGAACATACGTTATAATTAGATTTGAATAGCATTTTCTGTTTGTTTTGAAACATAATTATAACCAAGTAAACTGCCAAGAAATAGTATATTCAAATGCAATTAAAATTTTTTGTTTGTATTGTAACATATTTATGATAAGTTTGGCAGATTTTGCTGCGGAATATATTAAATATGTACACATAGTAATATGTTATTACCATCTGAACAATAATTTAATTACACTTCATTCGTATGGTGATATCGTAGTATTTTTTAATTACATTCAAACATGTTCAAACAAATCTTTTCTATCCGTGTATACGTAAAAGAAATATTTAATTATAGGATAAAATATATACAAAATAAAATGCATTTGTAATAGATTATTTAATCATTTAATGTTTCATTTTCTATCTTTTTTAATTTCTTCAGAGCACTTGCAATTTTCAGTTATTCCTTCGGAATGTTGTTTGCCCGAAAGCATTTCTGTAGAAAGGCGGTTTCTACTTGTAGAACTGTTTGCGAGAAAAAATTATATGTAATCGGATTTTCGATATTTTTTTTTAATTTTCTTTATTATTGATTATTTAATACAGAAATAAAAACATATACATCTAAGGACTATTTTTGTATATAAGGACTGCGTAATTTGTGTCAGTTATTGTCAATACAAAATTTATTTAACGCGAAAATGGCAAACGAAGTGGAAGTGCGAGAAAATATAATTAAAAATTTTCAAAAACAACATAGTTGGTCTTTTAAAAAATTGCCAAGGAGGTAGGGGCTAACCCTAAGACCATTTCTCGCGTTATCAACCGCTTTAAGGAAGACCTGAGTATTGATCGGAAGAAAGGTTCTGGTAAAAAAAAGGCCCACATGATCGTGAAAAGTCGAAGAAGGTTGTGAATATTTTAAAGAAAGATCCAAGCATATCCGGAAGAAAATTGGCGAGAAAGGCGGATTGCTCAGAATCTTTCGTGCGCAGGACTAAGAAAGAAGCTGGGCTGAAGACGTACAAGGTCCAAAAAGTTCCGGATAGAAATGCCGTCAAGAATGAAACCGCAAAACAACGAGCTAAAAAGCTGAACCAAGATTTTTTAAAAAAATTCGATTGCTGCATAATGGACGACGAAACTTATGTTTTAGCGAAATTTTCTCAGCTACCTGGGCAGGAATTTAATACAGCCGATTTTCGAGGAAATGTCGCTGAAAAATTCAAATCAAAAAAATGACAAAATTCCCAAAGAAATTCCTTGTTTGGCAGGCAATTTGCAGTTGTGGAAAAAGGAGCAGCTCATTCGTGACATCGGGTACAATTAATAGCGAAATATATGTGAAGGAATGCTTGCAAAAGAGATTGCTTCCGTTTTTACGCCAACATGAAGTGTCCACATTTGTTTTGCCTGACCTCGCAAACGGCCTTAGAGTGAATCCAACAAAATGCAGTGATATTGGTGCCTAGAGAAGCCAATCCACAAAACTATCCAGAACTCAGGCCGATTGAGAGATACTGGGCTTTAGTAAAAAGGGAGATGAAGACAACAAAAACCAGTTGGGAAGGTTAGATCACATGGGAAATTTTAAAGTAGGTGTAGTTAGGATTATCAAAATTATAGTCGGTCTAAGCCGACTATAAATACCCTACACATATGTGTGGTTACCATTCAAAGTGATATATAGGTCACCAGGGTATACGAATCCTGAAAATAACTACAAACATTCAATCGCTGAAGAATTTCCATTCATTTGATACCCATATTTACAAATGGGTAGGTGTACCGAATTTCGATTTTTTTTTTGTGAACCACAAGTCTTTTCGCCGGAAAACATTATTATCATGTATTTGAGCATGATGTCAATATATATTTGACCAAAAAAGTTTACCTAAGCACGTATACATAAAAATTGATCTTTATATGTACATTTTATATGTGGTATTTCAACATAAGTGGTCGGATCATAGGTCACCATGGACCGATCTCGCCAATTTTTTCGCACATACAGCGTAGGTATATTAGTAATCTAAGTTATAAGTTTCATTTATCTAGCTCTTCAATTTTAAAAGTCTTAGGGATTTCAACAGACAGACAGACAGACAGACGGACAGACAGACGGACAGACAGACAGACAGACGGACAGACGGACATCGCTAAATCGACTCAGGAGGTCATGCTGATCAAGAATATATATACTTTTCCATACCGGAGATGCTTTCTTCTGGGTGTTACAAACGGCGTACCAAACTGAATATACCCTTTCACTCTTAGTGTAGGGTATAAAAAGTGGCCAAAGACTTTCAAGACTTTAAAAGAAAGTAGTCTTCAGCAGCTGTGTGGGTGTCGGACACTACCATTACAACTTTAATGGAAGGGGTTCATGAAAAATTAAAACTTTTTATTAAAAAATATTAATTTCTGGTTTTTTATATATTTTTTTTAATCTAAAAATAATTTTCAAAATAAAATATTTTATTCTATAAAAATTCGATTACTAGATTTCTAGATTTTTTCATTTTTGTAGCGGACAATTTTATTCGACGCAGTCCTTAATTCATACAACACAATATTTACACTAAAATTATAACAAACATTGTTTAATTTACGTTTCCCACTTTACCCCAGAAACTGTTTCCCACTTTACCCCAGAAACAGTTTCCTACTTTATCACAATATCGCTTACAATATCGCAATTTTAACATAACCATTTAAGCACGTGTTGATGGAGTGACGAAATTATATAGGCACATCTCAGGATTTTACGAATTGTCAATTAGTTAATTGTTTTCAAATCTTGTGTATTAATTATATTTGACAAAAATATTTATAGAATTGTTATTTTTGTTAATTCTAGATACAAAGTTGTACTTTCTTTACGGAATAAGGTTTATGAGTTGAGAAAGCTAGGTCACATGGGATGGACATTTTTAGTCGGTCAGGCCCGACTATATGGTGGTATAATTTTGTGGGATAATTTACGACTAAATTTTCTACTATAAAAAATCGATAATGAATAAAATCAAATGTCGGCAGATCACGCCTATTTTTGGAACATATATATTTGGACGAATTCTAACAATATTTTTTTAAATTTTATATATATAAATGGAATACTTTTCGAGTTATTGCTTCCTAAAGAGTTTTAAAAAAGTGATTTGTATGGGAGGTGGGCGTGTCCGTTGACCGATTTGGCTCATTTCCGTACACAGAATCATTTTTTGGGTAAAATACATTGGAACAAAATTTCATCATATTCTGAGCAGTATTTCTCAAGTTACAATGTTTTCGGACAGTCAGACGGACATGGTTAACAGACTCGAGTTGTTCAGCTGATCAAGAATATACTTATATATTTTTCCATATCGGACACGCAATGTTAATATACCCTGTACCTCATAGGTATAGGGTATAAACACAATATAAACTTTCACTTGTTTCGACCAACACAAAAACGGTATTTTGTTTGTAACTTTCTGCTATCTATAAAAAATTAAAAAAAAAACGCTGCTATATACAAAGAAAAATTCCTCATCGTAGAACTCGTGAAGAGTGCTTCCAAAGGAGCTCTTTTTATGCACTGCATGAAATATGAAGCGCATATAAAGTATGTTCAACATGCAAGAAAGTTCAGGCAGGGTAATAAAAATTGTGCGAGGGTTTAAAGTATCGCAAAATATTGCCAAAATAACAGAATTTAAAATCCTTAGTAATACAAGAATGTGTACTAAATAGACACTCTTTAAAACTAAATTAAACTAAATTAGCTTAGTTTTAAATTTAATTTAAATTGTTTTATAATAAAAAAAATGTTGAAAATTGTTTTAAAATGTTGGTACTTCTTCGTATGCAGAATTTAAATTTTATCAAATTATATGTTGCTGACTTAATATAATTTGTACGCACGTCAGCTCAATGTCTACACGAACATATGTCACACTTGTCAGTCTTTCCAACTTACAAGTGCCGCTTCTTAAAAACAACTTCAACGGAAGGAAGTCTGCCTGGCATTCGCAGTGCGCAGTGTGTGCAAGTCAAACTGAACAAGGTAGAACCCAGTGGCAACATCACCCTGCATTGCTTTAAATCCCCCACAACATTAAATTTTGCCAACTGTAACTTAAATAACTTTTTGTCTGTAATATTTTTATTAAAGCAAAATGTTACAATGAGTATTTTAATATCGATTTTTATATTTTCGTCATCGTAGATATGGAATCGATATCAAAAAGTTTAAATTTTCGATAATTAAATAATCATTTAATTAAATACCGCATTAATGAGTTTAATAGAATTATTCAAAATAAAGTTACAGAAAAAAAAAAGATTCACAATAAAATATTTCGTGCCGCATGAATATCTAACATCATCAATTTTTTCCATTTATAGTCTGACCAACAATAATAATGTCCAAACCAACAACAACCACAATAAGTAATATCTGTTAATGTCCTTCGGTTAGGCTAAAATATTTTCAACGACCAACTCATTTTAATCCTACGGAGGTACATGTCTGTCTGCAGGCTTCACCACATGCTACAAATAGTTTTCGAAGGACGAACAAGAAACGTTGGTGTCTATTAAATGTTGGGAACGCACGTAAAACAAAATTAAAACAGTAACAAAAAGAGAAAATCATAAATTTTAGATCAATTGCCGGGTAGGAAATGGTTTGAACACAATAACTATTTCAGATAATCGAGCTTTGAACGCAGAACAAAAATGTCTACCCATTTATACACGACTAGCTGGACCCGTACACGACTCGTGCAAATATTATGTGAATGCAGGGTTATTGAGCAATTTTATTAATATAAATAACATTTTTATTATTTATATCAGGAACCCGTGCTTCGCTGTGTACGTTTTTTTATTGGTTTTATAAATGTAGTAACCAAAACCATACTAATTATCCGATAAAACAACTTTTCTCATAGACAATTCTTTCTCAGACTGTGCTTCCCCGTAGAATTCTTCCCAGTAGAATTCTTTCCCGTAGAATTCTTCCCCGTTTTAGCGTGGTGAGTTTTAGTGTGGTGAGTTTTAGTGTGGTGAATTTTAGTGTGGTGAGTTTAAGTGTAGTGAATTTTATTGTTGTGTGTTGAATTTAAGTGTGGTGAATTTTAGTGTGGTCAGTTTAAGTGGGTCAATTTGAATGTGGTGAATTTCAGTGTGGTGAGTTTTAGTGTGGTGAAATTTAGTGTGGTGAGTTTTAGTGTGTTGAATTTTAGTGTGGTGAATTTTAGTGTGGTGAGTTTTAGTGTGGTGAATTTTAGTGTGGTGAGTTTTTGTGTGGTGAATTTTAGTGTGGTGAATATTAGTCTGGTAAATTTTAATGTGGTGAGTTTTAGTGTCGTGAGTTTTAGTGTGGTGAATTTTAGTGTGGTGAGTTTTAGTGTGGTGAATTTTAGTGTGGTTGATTTTTTTCTTTCTTTTTTTATTTTTCTGTTGTTTTTGAGTTATAGCTTAAGTTTTGTGCTTTTTCTTTTACTTTTGATTTTGTATTTGATTTTTGTTTTTGTGTTTTTGCTTTTGTATTTTTTTTTTGTATTTGAGTTTTTTGTTTCATCTTCTTTGCTTGTATATGTGCCGAGTTATGTCGTTTTGAAAGTTTAGGTTGTATGGGAGGTGCCACGCCCCTTTGTACAATCCCGCCCATATATAGCCTATGACACCCTCCGGACCAAGAGTTTTATATATATAGATGTACACTTGTTCATTAATATAATGAAGTAAAGTCTTAGCATAATTAGAAATTAAATATTATAAAACTTGTAAGATGTATAAATAAACAGTATTTCGTAACCGGGCTGCGCAACGGTGGTTTTTAATTTTATTTGATTTTTTTAAACCATTTTTTAAGCATAGCTTTTCATATTTGTTTTCCCGTGTTTTTATTATTTTTACCGTTTTTTCCTGTTTTTGGTTTTGGCATTTTATTTTTGTTTTGATTTGGTGTTTTTGCTTTTGATTTGAGTCTTTTTGCTTTTGCTTTTCGTTTTGTGTTTTGTTTTGTTTCTGCGTTTTTTTGTTTTTGTGTTTTTGCGTTTTCGATTATTTGCTTTTGTTTCATGTTTTTGATTTTGTTTTTGTGGTTTTACTTTTGTTTTTGATTTGTGTTTGTTTTTGCTTTGTTTGTGATTTTCCTTTTGTGTATTTGCTTTTGTGTATTTGCTTTTGTTTTTTTGTTATTAGTATTCTGATGTTTCTGTGTGTTTTGCTTTTGTATTTGTGTTTTTTGATTTTGTATATTTTTTTGTTTTTTGTTTCATCTTCTTAGCTTGTGTATGTGCCGAGTTATGTCGTTTTGAAAGTTTAGGTTGTATGGGTGGCGTCACGCCCTTAGTCCAATCCCGCCCATATGTAGCCTAGGGCACCCTCCGGACTCCATAGTATGCTGGTGCAAAATTTAAAAAATCTTCTTCATAATGATGGATTTCGTTCTTCAAACCATGATTAATTGTATTGAAGAACAATTCATAATATTGAATTGTTCTTCAACATCAATTTTATCCATTTGATGAATGACTGAAAAAGTGTTCATCAATTTGATGAAGTATATGCGATGAACAGGTTTCATCACATTAATATGTACAACATATTGAAGAATTTTATTCATCAAAACAAATTTAGACCAATTATTTATTTTTTCGTTAATTTTATGCCAGCATTTGCGCCCTGCAAAGTATTGATAACATTTAATTTTCCAATGTTCTCGATTCATCATTGATGCCCTTTTAAACTGTTTAAACAAATGTTTAAAACTGAAATTCAACATTTATTTTTAAATTAAACGAAATTGTTTTCAATTTAATCACATTGTTTTTAAAATCAATATTTCGTGATATGCCCCTAAAGGTATGCAGCACTTAAGGTGTGAAATGCAATGTGTAATGCATACAACATACATCTAGGGGCAGCATTTACGTGTTTAACTCAAATTTTCGCTTCGATGTCACCCTGCCATATAATTCATAGCCCCTTTTTGACAGAAAATCCATCCGGATTTTTTTTAGATTTTATGCACTTAAAATGATCCATGATTTTGGGAGTTTTTTTTTTTGGATTTTTGTACATTTTTCGCATTTTTCGCAAGACTTATGAAATATATTTGTGGTTTTCAAAGTACAATTTATTTTTTGAAAATTTAAGAACTGGATATAAAACACCAAATCGAAAACAATTATTTGGACCACTGCTGGATGAAATCCCTGAAAAAGTTTATAATGAAATGATTCATATATTATTAGCCAACTTATTTATTTCCCAACATAGGCCTTTAATAGGCCAAATAATTTAATAATATAAATAGTTGGATTTAGTCTCCAAAATAATGAATTTAATTCAAGCCAATTTTTTAATCGGTAGACATTTATTGAATCTATTAGGATCTGAAGTTGTTATACAGCAATTCTCGGCAGCGAAAGAATGGGAAGAAATAACTTCCACAACCGGTAAATCCTATTGATTTTATAAAAAATTCAATAAAATCCAAAAAAAAAAATTGTTTTAAATTTTGTGTTAAAAACAATTGTTTTAAATTTAAATAAAATTGTTTTAAGATGTTTTTTTATTATTGTCGTTTGTGTTTTACACAATTTTAACACAATTTAATTTAATTTTAACACATTTTTCCCTCAGTGTATGAACACAACTGAGGCTAACTTCTGTGAACTTTGTAACTTTTTGATTTGAGTATTGGGGTTAAGGATTACGTTTGAATTTTTGTTAAAAATATGCAATTTTTATTGTTTAAAACGTATTTATAAAATTATGGTATGCGGCATGAAATCTGCAAATATTTCGCAAGATGAGAACCCCAAAATTAAATTATATAACTCAAATTTCTTAAGACATTAAAATTATCATTTAAAAAAAAAACAAAAACTAATAAACCAAACTTATTTTTTGGCAACACAAACATTTTTTATACGTTAACAAAAGCAGTGGCAAAATAAGCAGAAATTCAGCAATAGAAATTGATCAAAAAAAAATAATAATTTTTATTTGGCAACCAACATTCACATAAAAATCGTATTAAAGATTAACACAAAAGGCATTCTTTGTCTGCTTCAGCGAACACACACACACATCTCTCACACATACACACACACACAAACGACCATAAGATAAAACCACACAGACAGACGCAGGAAATCGTACTAATCGAATCATATTCATTTGAGTTATTCGCTTAATCGACGTGGAATTCATGCTGACATGAGAAATAAACCATTTTATTATGTTATTTTTATTCTTTATTTATTTTTATATAAAGTGAGTGTACCACCTTCGCTCAGGTGTCGAAATTTCAGGAACATTTACGGTATTTTTTGTTAAACTAATTTTTTTTCGTTTAGTTTAATATAAATATTCGTACAGAAAAAATATACCATAAAATTAATATTTTTTTACTATTAATCAATAGGATAAACTATAATTTCAATCTTTAAATCCTATTAAATATTTTTTAATTTATTTGAAAATATTTATTTTTTGTATACTATTAATTTCTATAGTTTCTATAGTTTTTTTTTTCTAAAATTTACATATTTTCGTTTTTATTAAATATTTCGCTTTATATATTAGGGGTGTGTGCGAATTCGACTAAATTGCTGACTAAACTAAATTGAACGACATTTCATTTGATATTTATTCGTTAACCGGGAATTATTAAATTCCATAATCAATCGATTATTATATATCTGTTTGCTGTCATCCAATTTAGATCAATTTAGTCTGCTCGACAATTTGCTAAATTGAAAAATCGAACACTGCATTACCGTCAAAATTTAGTTTAGTCAGCTATTTAGTCGAATTCGCACACACCCTTAGTTAATTTATTTTTATTTCGATGTTTTCAAATTATTATTTTTATTATTTTAGTTTTTTTTTTTGACGATTTTCGTAGATTTATCGTTCTGTATTTTTGTTTGGTTTATTGCCAACAGTTGTGAGAAATTAACCACAGTGCCGTATCTCATCCGCATTAGCAGAAGTAGAAATAGAAATGGCGCATTAGCCACAACTCGTTGAACACGTTTCAGCTGAGACCGACCACCATCCAGAAGAATGTTACCTCCGAAACCCCCACCACGCAAGTCAATAATTCGTGCATGTTTAAGCAGCTCAAACCTCACATCAGCATCCACCCCAAAAGGACAAATCATTTTTTGTATCCACACTAAAACCTCGTAATATATCTCACCGCATCATAAACAAGGATAACAAAGGTAACGCACAAAGGAATTCAAAAAAGAATAAAATTTTCCAAGTACATCAAATGCAATAGAAATACTACATGTGAAAATATTTTAACTAATTCACAAACGATATATATTTCAAATGGCACAAAAGTCAACGATAATAAATGAACTTTTCGATTTAAGGTTATCTAATTATATATAACAGTAATTATAATGAAAATATTTATTTCAATATTTACATATGAAGGGATTAACATAATAAGTAACATGAAAAGCTATATTTTTTCAAAGCCGATTATCTTAGTCCATCCATTAAGTAATAACACATCAAACAGAACTTCAAAATACTTGATTACCACACCATACAAATAATTTCTAGGACATTTTACGAAACATTTTTTCGTAATTTTTAATTTCGAAAAATACATTCGAAGAATACACGAAGAAACATTTGTCATTTCTATTTTATCGTATATATTACGAATCATTATTCGTAAAATTAGAACAAAACCAGTTGGAAGGTTAGATCACATGGGAAATTTTAAATTAGGGACATTTTATAGTATGCGTTATTATGATAGTTAGGATTATCAAAATTATAGTCGGTCTAAGCCGACTATAAATACCCTACACATATGTGTGGTTACCATTTAAAGTGGTATATAGGTCAACAGGGTATACGAATCCTGAAAATAACTACAAATTTTCCATCCCTGACGAATTTTCTTTCATTTGATACCCATATTTACAAATGGGTAGGTGTACCGAATTTCGATTTTTTTATTGGGAACCACAAGTCGTTTCGTGGGAAAACATTATTTTCATGTATTTGAGCATAATGTCAATATATATTTGACCAAAAAAGTTTACCTAAGCACGTATACAGTAAAACTGAACTGTAGATGTACATTTTATATGAGTTATTTGAATATAAATGGATATGCCTAATTTTTCGCACATACAGCGTAGGTATATAAGTAATCTAAATTATGAGTTTCATTTATCTAACTCTTCAATTGTTTAAGTAGTAGTGATTTCAACAGACAGACGGACATCGCTAAAACAACTTAGGAGGTCATGCTGATCAAGAATATATATACTTTTCCATACAGAAGATGCTTCCTTCTGGGTGTTACAAACGGCGTACCAAATTGAATATACCCTTTTACTCTTAGTGTAAGGTATAATTACGAATATTTCGTTTGAAATATAAAACTTTTGTTATATTATTTTCAATTACAATTTTTTTTACGAAAGACATGATTTTTACATTTTACGAAAAAATTACTAAACTTTCGTAATTTTTGAGGCTATATGTAGAATTTTACGAAACATTCGTATTTTTTACGAAACATTCGTATTTTTTACGAAAAAATTAGTAAAAACAGAATTGCGCTGCGTCAAATAGCAACTTGTAGCTGCATTTTATTTTAATTGGAAATTTTTTTATATGTTTCATAAAAAGTACGAATGATATCGGCAAAAGTACGAATATATTCGTTAAAGGTACGAATATATTCGTAAAAAGGTAGACGTATCAATAAATTGCGAATCTTTCGGGGTAGATAAGATCTACGAATAGTTTCGAAAATAAACAATTAATATTCGTAATTTTATCATAAATTTACGAAAGTTCTTTCGTGTATTTTACAATAATAACAAACTTTTTGCATTGCTTTCATTTTCAGACAAAGCAAAGATCCCAATCTGCCATGTATCAGAGACATCCGGATGTCTCGAATCTTCCTCGAATAACTTCGATAAAAATGTACGATCACGTTGGTTTATCGAATCTTTTTTTAATTTCTCGTACATTCAATGTATTTGACAAGATACGATCTACTATACATTTGTGAATGTAAGTATGTATGTTCCGAATAGACGTCTAAACGGCTGAACCGTATTGAATGAAATTTTGACACAATATGTATGTTGGCTCCGGGCTGAGTATAGGCTATATCTAGCTGAGTTTGGTGGATGGGCGTGGCACCTCCCATATAACCCAAAAATTAAAAACATATCAGCAATTAGGATAGCAAATTTAATGAAATTTTGGTCAGCGTTATATCCCGCGGATTGTGGGCGGGATTTGAACACTGGGCACCCCCCATAGAATTCACATTTGCCAGATGGTGTATGTCAACAGTTATTATAGTAATATCAATATATTTCGCACCAGGGTATCAACCACATCACATTTTTTAAACTCACCACACCAAAACTCACCACACTAAAATGCACCACACTAAAACTCACCACACCCAAATTCACCACACTAAAACTCACAACACTAAAATTCACAATAATAAAATTCACCACACTAAAACTCACCAAACTAAAATTTCTACTGCGAAAAACTCTACGGGGAAGAATTCTGCGGGAAAGAATTCTATCGGGGAGAATTCTACGGGAAAGATATAAAAAATATTCTTAATATTAATGAAATCATTCCATATCCTTGCATTCACAAAATCATTGCACGAGTCGTGCACGGGTCCAGCTAGTATTTAAATATTTATCGCAATAATTTTTGAAGCAATCTCGAACTTTCAAAAAAAAAAATGAATAAACAGTCAAAATCAGCATTTAAAATTTATGTACGTACAACTGATATATCGCATATATATTGCAATTGTTTTGAACTCGTTTTTTAAAGTACTGCAATTTTACTAAAAAAGCAAGTAACATTTTCGTATAAAATTTATATATTTTTTTAAATTGCTACACATAGCTTATCGGCTCAAGCATCTAAAATACTTTAGCCCTATAAAATATTTGCAGCAGCAAAAGAATTTTATTTCAATTGTTCGCAAAAGTGAATCCGATTGGCTCTCTATGTCATGGCATACGTTCAAGTAACAAACAGAAAATCCTTTCAAAGACTGCTACAATGGAATAAATTTCAATGGGACTCCAACAGCAAAAGCAGCAGCACTTTAGACTTTTCAAATAATGCAATAAAACAGAAAATATTATTAACAGGAAGAGCACAAATAAAAGAATCATGATGAAACGTATATTAAAATAACAGTTACAAAATTTTAAGTCAACTTTGACATTAAAGTCAACTTTTTAGATGACAATTAACTCATAGCAAAAGTTATTATAAAGCGCATTCAATCACAAACTTTACAATTGAAATTGAAATAGAACGAAAAATCATCAAACACATTTTTATGAAAAACATAAATTTCGAGTTTGTTGTTTAATATTATAAAAAGTAATTGATGCATTTTTAAACTTGAAATAACAATTGATAGATTTATGTGGTAGAAAAAATTGAGATCGATTAAAAATTGACAGAAATATAAAGATTTTTGTAAATGAATAATTTGCATTTTTAAAATGTATTTGGTGACTTTTCGTTCTACAACTACGATATGTATGACAAAAAAAAAAAAGAAAAGTTCAAAAAAATACAAATTTTAAAATAGGTCAAAATACAAATATTGTGTTATTATCTGTTAATATACAATTTGTAACGATGCCATGCCAACTCCAACGATGACATCAATGATTCAAATAGCGTTTGATAGATTTGTGCAATCATTCAAAACTATTGAGGCTTTAACAGTTGGCTAAAACATTCAGATATTGTGCATTGATTTGCAAATTCATTTGTATTTATGAATGGATCACGCAAAGAAAAAACTTGACAGTTCGAACAAAATAACATTTTATGTTTGATTCAATTATATGACACGTTTGCCTAATATGATTGAAGCAATATAGTCGAGGGAGTAGCATGATTTCCTCAATCATTTTAGTTGTTCATCTCGAGACAACTCTTTCCACAACATACATTAGCAAAAAAAAAAAAGTTTTAAATTATAATTTTATAATAATAATTTAAGCGATGAATTCCCATATCGTCGATGACTCGATGCTTTCTCTAATAACTTCGATACAAAAAGTTCGATTTCGTTGCTTTATCGATTCTAATTTTTTAAATTTCTAATACATTCAAAATCTTTTTCAAGAAACAATATTTAAACATTTATCACATTAATATCGCAATATTTTTCGCAGCAATCTTCAACTTTGATCATTTTTTTTCGGTATCGTTTCGATTTCAAAAAATGTCTCGTATAGAGAAAACACATCGATATCTACCTACCATGTAACAGAATTGTTTCGGGAAAAATATGAAAATATTATTACAATCAAAAGCAATTATTTAAGCAGTAATAATTTCTTGACAATCATACTAATTTCATAAACAAAATAAATAAATTCAGCGTATTTCAAAAGTCGGTGTAGCTCTTGTTCGGTTTTTGCGTCCGAAATAAATATTGTTTTCAGCAAACAAATATCATTGCAATCATAAATTTAATAATTATAATTATATTTTACATTTATTTCAAAATTTTGTAAATTATTTTGGTATTCATTTTACGTTTTACTGTTATACATTGTTATAAACATATTTATTTTGAATATCTGAAACATGTAACATAATCTGCACGCAAAGAAAAAACATGGTTATGGTGATCATATTTGAAGGGCATCATATTATGATTGGGGGTTATGGTTGTAGGAAATCATATAATTTGTCTAATATGATCCTCAGTGACAATATTGCTTACCATAATATGATCCATAGTGACAGGAGTACGATCTAATATGATCCTCAGTGAAATATTGCTTACCATAATATGATTCATAGTGACAATAGTACGATTTTCTATAACCATACCATGGCCTTAGTGGCCATACGCCGATTTCACACAACCATACTATGGTTGTCAGTGAACATAGTATGATTCCATATGGTTGTATATAATAAATTACTATATTATGATCAGTCTATATCATGGTATGATTGGTATTGACCATACTTTGTTTGTGGCAGTTTTTATCGTAATCAACCACATGGTTCTTATCAACCACATTTTGATTTTTCAGAAATACAATCATATTATTATAAATTGTCTACTATAATATGATTTTAGTGACCTTATTATTGTTGAAATAAATTGAAAATACTATGCTTTGTAAAGACCATAGCATGGTCGTCGCGATCATGTCGCAACCATATTATTTCTCCCCGTGTGTGTATACTGTTTTGCTTTGAAAAAGAATAGACATTGTTGGAGTTATTCGTTTAAACTATAATATTCATTTACTAATATATAATTAAAATTAAAAATAGTAATTAAAATAGAATAGAAATTGTTGGAGTTATTCGTTTAAACTATAATATTAATTTACTAATATATAATTGAAATTAAAAATATCAAACAATTTTAACAATTTTATATAAAATATGTTTAGGTGTATTAAACAAAAAATTGTATATATTTTTATACATGATATTCTACACGACATTCCGAATATGTTCAGTATTGCACGGATGAAAAAAATTTGTTTGAACTACAATTAACATTATTAAAATGTAAACAATTTTTTTACATCCAAACATATATATGTTAGCAACAGCATCTAATAATATTTATACTAAACATAAATGTATTAAAACAAAAACAAACTGTCATTATGACTGTCATTATGGAAAAGATTTATTTGAACTATAATTAACGTTTTTAATATGTAAACTATTTTGTAAATACAATGTATTTTACATCCAAACATATATATGTTAGCAACAGCAACTACTAATATTCATAAATATATTAAAACAAAAACAAAAATTTGTTTGACTTTCATTAATATACTACAATTAAAATATTTAAAATGTGAACCATTTTGTAAATACAATGTATTTTACATTCAAATACTATCCATAATGCAATAATTTTTTTTTTTGCATAATGATCCAAACATATATATGATGCCTGCCTAATTATGTTAGAAAATCGATTGAATATATTTACCTCATGAACTAGCAATGATTAAACCATAATTGATTGATATTGAAGCGAACACATATAATCTAAATATAACAAACATAAACCATAACACACAAACCACACATACTCTGATAGATAACTTTAATTAACTTAAGCTATTCCTTCTATGTTGGCCATTAAAATGGTCATGGCTATGCCAACATTTTCAACGCCAACACGTTACACAGAGACTAACATAGAAACTTCCGCAATGTTTATTAAGTAACCCAATAGAAAAATCAAATCACTTGCATTAAAAACTGTCAGATACAAAATCACTGAATGCATGTGCACAGAAAAAAATAATCAACGTAAATACACTCAGAAAATAGATACCATCAAAATAATGGTTTTTACTATTGACATTAGTTAATAGGATAAACTATTAAGTCAATGGGTAAATACCATTAAATACTACAAAATACTATAAACTTATTTTTGAGTATGAATTAAATCAATAACTGTTCTATTGATTAATTTTTAATAGGATTTTATGAGTTCTAGTTCACTACACCAGCGCAGTAGGGGAATACACATCGCGGTAACGACTGTTGTCAGCAAATGCGATTGCAAATGCGATTGAAAATATGATGAAGATGTGAACGCTAATGCAATTAATTATTTAGTCGGCGCAGTTTCGGCACAAATTTAATTGTATTGATGTAACTTTTTGGTTTTATTTACGATTTTTTTGTCCGTCTGTCTTGCTGTCCTGTTGTCTTGCTGTCTTGCTGTCCGTATACACGATAACTTGAGAAATACTGCCAAAAGTTAGTTTTGTCAATGTAAATGAGCCAAATTGGTCAACTTTTATATAACTCTTTTTGAACCAATAACTCGAAAAGTATTCAAGATATACATATAAAATTGAAAATGTATTGTTAGAATTCACCTAAAAACATGTGATCCAAAAATGGGCCCACATTTGATATTACTTCTCGCTTTTTCATGGTGGACATTTTATTCGCAAATTATTGAAAACAAAAATATGAAATATTAGCCTTAAATCTCTACATATGTTTTAAAAGTGGGCGTGATTCGCCCACATTTATTTTTGTACATGTTTCAATATTTTTTGATTTATCAATTTTTTAAATTAATGGTATATACATCGTCAGAAATTTCATATGTAAATAATATTCTGAGTGTAAAAGTGTTCAGCATAATTACGAACTTACAATTTACAATTAAATTTCCCACATTAATAATTACACCAAAGTGTAGGGTATTCCATTGTCGGGCCCGACCGACTATAAAAGTCCGTCCCATGTGACCGAACTTACCCATGTGACCTAACTTTCCCAACTCGTTTTCTGTGTACTAGTTTTTTACAAAACATACATTAATAGATTTTCTATCGATTTCGCGTTTTTTACTACATTTTGTATTTATTTTGTAGATTTTTAACAAACAACGGCGGAATTTATTTAAAAAGCTGCCCAGAATCAGCCTTTTAAATACCACAAAGTTTTTTACTACATTTTGTATTTATTTTGTTGATTTTTAACAAACAACGTCGCTATTTATTTAAAAAGCTTCCTAGAATCAGCCTTTTAAATACTACAAAGTATGAAAACACCCAGAAAAAAATTCCCTCAAATCCCATTAAAATTGGTCAATAGGACAATTATTGATTTAATAGTATACAAAAAATAAATCCTTTCAATTAAACTCAATGGCAATGTCACGGTATTTTCTTGTATTTAATGGTATTTTCCGATTAAAATAATAATTTATTCTATTGAATATTTTTAATAGTAAAAAACTATTATTTATATAGAATTTTTTCTGGGTGAACATATGCCCTAAAAATTTCAGTTAAATGAAGGGAATATTATCTCGGCTTGTGTAACTTTTTTATTCCAAAATGGAAATGAAATTGTCTTTGTTTGAACGATACGTAAAAAGTGACATTTTAAAACTTTTTCATTTGTCGTTTGCCAATCGTTTTGTCTATATTTAAGTACCCTACGATTTAATATTATAAAGTGCTGTCTCTCATCAAGAGCTTCACTAGTTCTGTTTTATCCAGTCATAGAATTTCATGTGCATTTTCTCTGATTTTATTTGCATTTTTTTAACGTGACTTCTTTTTCAAGTTGGTTGATTTTCTATTTTTATATTTATTATTGTAATTGCAGTTGTTATTGTACTCGTTACTGTTATATGCTGCATTTAAAGCGCAAAGTTATTAAATACTCAAAAAAGAAGTCACACAAGGCAGCAAAAAGAAGCATATTTCCATAGACGTAATTTGAAAGTGTTCCATATAAATCGTAACAAAACTTATGCTTAGGATCGTTTTGAAACACCCCTTCGTAATAGCAACATATTTTGTGCAGCATGTTTAGCTTTTATTGCTGTCACATATGCACACATGGTTCGCGACCCAATAGAAATTATTTACTAACTAATAATATTTAAAAATTATATTAATTAAAAGATACATAAAAAATGTATGTGTAATTATTTAAATAAATTTTAGGACAAATGTAAAACCGAAGGACGCCAGACAATCATTTTTTTCATGAGTCAATTTTATAATTCAAATAACGAACGAAAGATGAATACATACAAAATAAATAAAATTAATGGTTGGTATTCACTGTCATTTTGTGTCAGTTTCATGTTCGAAAATTTCTCATATTTGTTGTTTTTCGATATGGCAAAGTTTTAAAAGTTGTCAAAATGTTGACATTTTGATATCGGTTAATGAACATTTTAATTTGGCCAGTTTCTGTGTCGCAATTTTCTGTGTCGTAAAGAAAACAAATATTTTATTTAGGCAATAAATATTTTTTTGATTTTAAATAAAAACAGAAATTAAAAAAATAAAAAAATTGAAGCTAAAAATATTTATATTTAGATTCAAATAATTTAAATAGCTATATGTTTAGTTTTAAATATGCTGTTTTTTCAACTGAAACAATAATATGTTTCTATGTAAACATATTTATATAAATATCGTGCCAAAAAGTGTTTGCTTTTCAATATACTAATGTTGTGGTTCAATTATTCTTTATTTGGATGAAATAATAATTATTTTACTATATGAACACACAAAATTTTAAGGGGAAACATCAATATGTTTCCGTGTATTCATATATAAACATAGTGTAATTCAGAGTTAATTGCAAAATTGCATAAAGCATATTTCAGACAAATATTTCTCCGAATATATATGCAGAATTATGTTTGGGAGAACAGTTTTTTTTTTTTTGTTTTGCAGCGTGTATAAAAAGCTCGAACAATGCAGAACTGGCATATATACATTTAAATAAAAATATATATTCTCATATGTACATATGCAATGTTCTTTCATGATTCAGCTCATCATTCAGTGTATAAAAATTAAATAAAAGAACCAAATGTAATCGATAGCACAAACCACGTCTCTGTTGCGGTCCTTCCCGAGGCTTTTGTGGCTTCATCAATTGTGGATTTTCGAAATTAAGTGCTCGTAATAATTAAATTACTTTTGTTTTTTTTTTCATATATTTTTCTTTTCTCTTTATTATCATAAAGTATTCAGTAAATAAAATATAATCGAAAATACATTTCACAGACCTAGCAAAAAACCGAAATGCATCAAAAAAAATTATCGATGTTTCATGTTGAATAAATATGAAATGCATATGAAATTCTTAAAAATAAAAACCCTATTCTGCAATAACTGAAATATTAAAGAATTGTTGTATTAAAAAAGTATTAAAAAATAGAAAAATACGCAGTTTGCATAGTAATCCTGGCACTTTAGGTTCGTGCTTTGTTGCCTGCCATCAGAATAAATGGAAAAACTAAAGATCAGAGAAATAGGAGCAGAGAAAAATATAAAAGGTGTCGCAATCTAGAGATATCAGCAAAATTAAAATCAGATGAGAAAAAAACACAGACAACAAATAATAATAAAATGCTATGCCAACCACCACACATTTCATTTGAATGATGATGAAAATCACAAAAGAGCTGCTAAGGACGACGTAGAAAAAAAATACCACACGATTCTTTTAAGAAAAACAGTGACAGATAGTAAAAAATCATCAAATGAAAAAATAGCAAAATGCAAATAAAAAGAAAACCTCGAATGATGCTTACTCTTCGAACCACATCCGGCACAAGGATGACGACGACAATTCTACAAAAAAAAAAACGATTTCAGTTGGAGCGATTGTCTCAACACAAGGACTATACATCCAACTCGGTAGTAGGCACATTACCGGTAAAATAGAATGATGACCATTAGAAGAGAAACAACGTATAAATAAAAAACGAAAGGTGGATTTTAGGCAACAGTATCGGACAGTACTTTACCTTACGCACTACCAATTACCGCAACAGCCAAACGCAGCTTATATTAACCTCATACAATCCCCATAAAGGACATACACTAAAGAAAACGAATCCCCAAATCCGATTACAAAAATCTGGAGATGCAGCAAAAAGAAAAAAAAATATTTATATAAAAAGCAACCAAATAAAAAAAACAGTACGGGGTCTGCAATAAATTCTTCATTGATGATGGCTACACGTACAAAAATGCGAAATGAATAAAATTATATTTTTTTTAAAGGCTTGAAGAGTCTAGGCAAAGTTCCCTCGCATCATTTAAGTTGTACATGCTTTTGTACTTTAATCTATAGTTTAATTCGGAATTTATTGAGTTTCCTTCATTTATTAAGGGTTAGTTGGCTAAAAAAAATGTTATAAAGTTATTCAAAAAGAATACTTCGTTTTTTACTCTATTAGTAGGTGCTGCAAAGGTCGACAAAAGACACGTAGGCAGAAAACATCGGTCATGTGTCAACTTCAACCATTTACCGAACACAAGACGAATGTTGCCAAGCATAATTTTATTTAATTTTAATTTTCTTTTCTGTTTTTTTTTTTTCATATATAAATATGGTAAAATTACAGGCATGTGTCAACTTAAACCATTTACCGAACACAAGACGAGTGTTGCCAAGTATAATTTTATTTAATTTTAATTAAATTACATATTCTCCTACCAAGCATAATGTTATTTAAATGAAATGTTATACTTGTTTTGAAACATAATTATAGTAAAATTAAATTATTCGAGTTACTTTATAATTACATTCAAACATAATTAAACATATATTACCTAACAGTCTGAGATGATTTATTTAATGAATGTTGTCAATTATGTTTATGGTGATAAAATCATGTTTGAAGAAAAATTTTATTGTACACCCAGAATAAAATTACCTCAAATCCCATTAAAATTGGTCAATAGGACAATTTTTGATTTAATAGTATACAAAAAATAAATCTTTTCATATAAACTCAATAGCAATGTCATAGTATTTTCTGGTATTTAATGGTATTTTCCGATTAATATATTAATTTATCTTATTGACTATTTTTAATAGTAAAAAACTATTGTTTATATAGTATTTTTTTCTGGGTGTAGCAACTAAAATATGGTCGTGAGCATTTGCTAGAGGTTGACAATTATGTTTATAATCGGCATCGAAATTTTATATTTTTCGATTACTAAAATTTGCTTTTTTTTCCATAACACATATTCCATAACACATATTTTATTTACCGGCAGACAAACATTTTTATACTTCATCAAAATATATTTATTTTAAATTAATCAGAATACTATTAATAACATGGTATAGTAAAAAAAAACAATATCGTAATTATTAAAAATGTTTGTCAAAGACTGACAAACATTTTTATAGTTGACATAATCATATATTGCACATATACTACAAGAGTACAGTAAACTCAACTAATAATTGTAATTATTTCAGAACAATATTTTCAAACTATTCTATAATAATCGTTTTTAATCTTTGTTTTTTTTTTGCCACAATCATATGTTTGTTTTTCTACGTGTACACGTAGTTCATAGTGTTCGACTTGTTATTTTCGTTTTTTCCAACCATTTTGATGGAAATGTGTAAATCGTGTTATGTATAAAGCAAACTTGGTATGGATGTCCATCAATACAAAAGCGCACACGAACAGCGAGCGACTGACCACGTCTGGCCACATGCTGATAACCCGTAGTCTTGATATTTGACCAATAAAGGAACCCCACTAAAAAAAAAACAACTACAACACCAACTACTAAAGAAAGGAAACGTAAATAATGGAAAATCCTTATGCAGCAGATTTTTCGTATTAGTTTGTGCTACATTTTTCCTTTTTTTTATGTTATTTCTATTTTTATTTGTTGTTTTCTTTACATACTTCTTTTTTTATTTATTATTATTTTTTTTTTTTTTGACATGCTTCTTAAGTTTCACGTACTTCACGCTAGCAAATTGAATTGAGCATTTTTAACCTTTTCACTCAATTGAGTTTTGCCGTTGGGTTGGTCCTGGCCATTAAATGGATCGCTTACAGCGCAGACCACAACACTTTCCCTAATCCGTTTCGGGTTTCTCCGTTTTCGTGGGTGTTTCATGGTTTTTAGGTGTTAATGAAGTGATTTTTATTTTTATTCTATGATTGGAATACCATTTATTTAACAAAATCCTCTTTATTAGCTACGATTTTCTATGGGCTTTAGTGTATCTAATAAGCGAGGTATAATGGAAAATACACTCTGAAGAAAATGTCACATTAAGTGCGTAATGGTACGACCAGTGAGTTTAAGGTCTATGTATTAGTTTTTTTTTTTCATATTAATTCAAAAATGTAAAATGGATTTTTAGTATTTGAAAAATTCAGTATAATTAATTTAATAATTTTAAAATGTTTGTATTTAAAGGTATAAATACTATTGTTTTAATGATTTTTCTCCTATTATAATAAACGTCATACTGTGTGGCATATAAAAGCATCTGCGTTAGTCAGAGATGGTCGCATGAATTTTTTTGAGATAATTCACTTTATTAATGGTACAAACAAACTATTTTATTAATGGTTTTATTATTATTGTATTAACGATATACATCCTATTGACCAATTTTAATAGTATAAATAAATGTTTTGCTATTAAAATACAAAAAATGTCAGAGTTTTGCATGCAATATTTATATTAGAAGTAGGTTTTCAAGTGATAAATTTCAAAAAAAAAAATTGATATTGAATATAATTTTTTTTGGTGTATTAAAAGCAAACCAACTGCACTTCAAAAAAAATCTTATAAATTCCTATTAAAAACTGTCAATAAAACAGTTATTGAGTTAATAGTATACAAAAAATATATATTTTGATATAAACTAAAAAATAATTTTATAGTATTTGTCTACTTTAATACGATTTTCCTATTAAAATAATAGTTTATCCTATTGACTAATTTCAATAGTAAAAAACTATTGATTTTATGTTTTTTTAGGATTTTTTTCTGAGTGTAGTTAGTTTTGATTGTAGAAAGCGAATTTAACATTTAAAAAAGATTTTACAGGTGCATTATAAAAATTAAATAAAATTTTATACACTTTGTAAATTAAAAAAAAAAAAAAAAATTATACTAAATTAATTATCAGTTGATTGGTATATATTAAATTTCTATTATAAATATCAAAAATTAAACATACCTCATGTTAACAATTCTTGTAATAGCAAATAACATTTATTCATTTTTCAATCATGACATACCTGAAAATATTAAAAAAAATCATTTATAATCATTATAATAAATAGCTTAGTGAATTATAAAAACATGGAAAAAATGAAATATAACGAATAAAATATAAAAACCCAATTACTAAAATTAATTACAATAAAAAAAATTTATTCTCTTTCATTAGACAATAGAATTTATAAACCAATCAAGTGTTTAATCATAAACCTATTTTATTATAGATATTTTGTTATCAACTGTATGGAATAGCGAAATAATAGTAAGAGCAGCGCCCAGTTATAAATCATAACGAGATTCAAGCAACAACTTGACCACAAAATCGAAAACGATAAAATGTATAATTTGTGGTTAGCAATATGCATTTCCCTATTGCATTTAATTACAATTCAACTATTTGGAATTGTTACAAATGTAAATATGAAACATCATTAAAGTGCCATATTGTTTTTAATATTCTGAACTAATTTATAGATTTTATTTATATAAAACAGAAAAAAAAGAATAGAAATTATCAGAAAATTACAACTTTAAACATTAAAATAACATGTAAACAACAATATGCTTACATATAAATGCAATGTTTTTCACAACACCTGCACAGTGTAATTTGTATTCATCTAAAAATATCCGTTCTAAACATTAATATGCTTAAAGTAAAAGAAATATATGTTTGACTATTATTATATAAATGTTTATAATCAATTATAATTATGTTTATATAATTTATTTGTTATGCATATTAAAGATACAACTGATCTCAATCAATGACACCCATGCAAAAATATTGAAAACGAGACCAGACATAATAATTGTGTTGAACTTATATGCGGCATGCTTTAAAGGTTAAAGTAAAAGTTCAACATTTGGATTTAAAATTCGACATATTAAAATTGAGAGTTATTTAATGGTTTATATTCAATATACTCTTAGTAATTATATCAATTAATTGCACGCACATAAATGAGTACCAAAATTTAATAGCTGCAAAGATCAGGTGATGAAAAATAAATCACTTAAACGATCATGTCACTCCAAACATAACTCTTCATACGATAAATAAAAAAAATCGATAAAATGAAGTCATGGAAAAATTTTATAATATGCCTAATGAACAAGCAACAAAAATAATTAAGTTAAGTTAAACTTCTTTTAAATGTGATCTATTAATACAAAAAGTATGATATACTTTTTTTTACATTTTAATTTTTCTACTTATATTCCGATTATAGTTTTTAACTGCACAATCTATGAAATACTTTATTTAACATAAGCGTTCAAAAGCAAATGTATTTGTTTTTAATACATTGTTTTGTATGGAAAATAATAACATAAATTTACTACATTACTATACAAAATTTGAGTACATATGTATTGAAATTACTTAACTGTATTGAAATTAACTAATTACTACATCTGCTTTAATTTTTACTACATACTGTTTTATTTAATTTCGAGAAAATATAAAAATATGACTACATATGCTTTTATTTTTACTACAAATAATTACAAAAATACAACAATAAAAAAAACAATACAGTTTCTACAATCGAAGTAATCGAATTAGTAGATAACGATATGGATTTCGTTTATAACTGTACGACAGACGTACTCACGAACTTTAAATAATTAAAAGCAAATAATTAAAATCAAAAATTAAAAACAAAAAACAAAGATTCTACAATTTGTAGAAAACGAAATTCTAATACATGGTGTAGCAAAATTAAGTCAAATAAATATAAATGTATTTAAAAACTAACAAAATGTAATAGAATTTATTCTAAGAAAGACATATGTATGTACTACAAATATAGTATACTTTTTTTTCGGTTTATAACAAATATTTCCTAAAATTCAATCATAAATACAGTACAATATTTTGTCTATTGTATTTTATGAATAATATTTATTTTCAAAAAAGTAAGTAGAATTTTTTTATATGGTTTAAAAAAGGTTGTCTATTGTATTTCTCTATATTTTGTGAATATTATTTATTTACAAAATGATTTAAGATAAAATTAAAAGACAACAAAAACTTTGATAGTTGAAACATGTTGTAGTTTAAAAGATGCATAAATCTGACAGAATGATTTTAGCACCACATTTACATTGTATTATTATCATCAGTTTGTATTCGGATCAAACTTATCTTGCACACACACAGAGACACTTGACATCCGGAGTTACGTTATATTCCTTTCATTGACTTTCAGTCAATTGATTGGCAACACCAAGCATAACACTGGGTCAACCCTTAACCACAACTAAGCCGACAATGTGTTGAACAATTGGTTGTTGGCTTTCAGTTGGTCTTTATGTTAGGCGGTGGGGCTCTCGTTTGCTCGAATTATTTTTTTATTTTCTTTTGTAGGTATGAAATTTTGCATTCACAAATGTATGTGGAGTGTGTAAGCAAAGGATGTCACTCGATTGTCGCTCCAATGTCTTTGATTGACAAAGCGAATTATTTTTTCAATGGCTTTCAAAATATCTATGACGTTTTTCAATGCGGATTTTGTTGCAAGATAAAGTAAATTTATTATATATTGTTTTTTTTTTTTATTTTCTTTAGACGTGTGTCAGTCACGTGACGCACAAGAAACGTGAGCAGTTTCTTAAATATCAAAACTAAAACGTTTTTGAATATTGCAAAATTGTGGCATAATTTTGTGTGTTTAATTGCATCACAAAAACAAAAATGTATTCAGTGGTTATAACAAAATATTTTATTTTGCTAAACAGATTGCATATTTCCAGGCATGTATATAAATAAAGCATTCAAAAATTTAAAGCATATTTATAGGCATTTATATTGGATTCGTTTTTAATTTAAAAAATGTGGTTTAAATATAACAAGGATATAGCATGAAAGCATAAACAAAAACATGAAATTAAAACATTTCTGCGAAAATACAATTTTAACAACTTTCAAGTAAAAAAAAATATATAACATACTTCAAGCCAAAAAAATTTAAGGCATAACTATTGTAATTAACCAAAAATGAATATGTCTTTTGTATAGTAAATGCAGCATAATAGCATATATTACATTTGTTAATTTTTAAATTTATTTGTATTGATTTGACCTAATTTTGCTACACAATGTATTAGAAATTTGTTTTTTTTTGCATATTGCACAAATTGTAGTATTGTGTATCTGTTTACTGCGATTTTTTAATTATTTAACCTTCGTGCCCACAAACGACAGGTGAGATGCAAAATCTAAATAAATTTGTTTTGTTTTTAATACACAATGTATTGGAAACTTGTTTTCTACGTATGTAGAAAATTAATAGATTTTTTGTATAATAAATATAATATACGTAGCATAATAGCATCTATAACATGTTGTTAATTTTCAAATAATTTGTATTTATTTGACTTAATTTTTCTACACAATGTATTAGAAATTCGTTTTTTGCATATTGCACAAATTGTAGTATTGTGTATCTGTTTATTGCATTTTTTTAACTATTTAAAGTTCGTGCCCACAAACGACAGATGAACTGCAAAACCTTTGTGATTTTAGTGATTTGTCAGAAATGCTGGTGATAAAGAACGTATATTTAGATATGAATCTAACTATATCTGCTGTAAAATAAATTTTTTTAGATACTTTTAGCAAAATTTTCTTTGTTATTTGTAACAAATTAAAAATTCAGTCAAAACAAATGCAGATACAGTATGTTTTCTATATTACATAATGTAGTAAAAACAGAATGATAGACTGTAGTAAAAATGGAGATGTAGTAATTTATTGCATTTTTATTGTAGTAAAAATAAATACAAATGTTGTATTATATATTTAAGGACGTATAAACCAATACAAAATGTAGTTAATTACAATACCAATTTACTCAATTTTTTTTATAGTAATGCATCAACATCATTGTTGGAAAAACAGACCCATTTGCTGTTGTACATAAATCAAATAAATATGTATTTATTTTTAAGACATTTTTCGTTCATTTTAATACAGTTTGTATTTTCCCCGGTGCAGCACTTGGCACTTGGCAAAAATTTATAACACTTATAGGCATGTTAACAATTTCATGCATTCACCACTGAAATTAACATAAATTTCCGACTACATTTCAGACATGTACGTTTGAGGCTCCTTTTACTCCCCACTCCACAGTCTTCCTCCACAAAACGATTACCAGCATCAGTAGTAGCAGCATTAATGGCGCCATTTTATGCATACAAATGCCATGTCTGCTTCGTTAATTTTAAGCAGCATATAAAAAATGTTGGCAATTTTGTGCGGCAAATCTAATTTATTTAAATGGGCTCTAAATTTGCACCAAAAACATACTGTTGTTGTTTTGCAAAATGAAAGAACTAAATAGCCAAAAAAAAAAGGAAAGCAAAAATACAGAAATTAATAAAATTTGCTACTTTAAAAGTGCCCAAAAAGATGCAACAGTACCATAAACTAAAGTGAGAGCATAAAATCAAAAAATTAAATATAAAAAAAGAGCCTTAAAATATGCAACAGTAAAATTCAAGGCGCGCACTCTACACTGAAAACAATAGCAGGAAACGGAAATGCGGTGGGGGTGCAAATTATTTTAAATGCTCGTAAATTGCGCATGCCGTTTGTTTTTGTGTATTTTTGTGCTTTTATGTTATTTTCTTCATTTATATTTGTACGTTGTTCATTTTATTTTTCTTTTACTCTTTTTAAATTTTTTCCATTTTATATTTTTTCTTCTTTCTTTATTTATTTATTTATTATTTTTTCATTTTGTCCTTTTATATTTTTCTTTTTTCTATTTTTGGTTTTTCTCAGATTTTTCCATCTTTGTGCCTATTTTTTTATTTTGCTATTTGGATGACTTCATCTGCTCATTAATGCACAGAGATACAGCAGCCAGAATATTGCAAAATTTATGAGAGTGGGTGGCAGCAGGTCGTTGAAACCTTGGAATTTATAAAATCTGTTAACTTGTCACGCTGGTAACTCACTCAGGTGGTGTATAATAAAATGTACTAACAACAGCACCAGTCCGTCGTCCTCCAAATTCTTGTTGCTATAGAATTTTATTTTATGGTTGAAGGTAGAAATTCTTGGTAGCAACAAATTGTTGTTTCTTATTTTGGCACAACAAAAACAACATAGACATTAAATAAGCCATAAAAGTAGATTAAAAACGAGTTGGGAAAGTTAGGTCACATGGGTAAGTTCGGTCACATGGGGCGGATTTTTATAGTCGGTCGGGCCCGACTATGGAATACCCTACACCTTTGGTGGAGATATTAATGAGGAATATTTAATTGTATACCTTAATTTTAAATTTTTAATTATGCTGAACCTCAGAATATTATTCATATATCAGAAATTTACGTCTTATATCCCCATAAATTAAAAAATTTATATAAAGTATAAACAACTAATAAAAAATTGAAAAATATAATTGGGAGAACCACGCCTATATTTAAAATTTTGAAAGGCTAATTTTTCATAGATTTGATTTTAATAATTTACGGATCAAATTTTTACTATGAAAACCCGGGATATAATGAAAAAAAAAAAGTGGGCGGATCACGCCCATTTTTGGACCACATATTTTTAGGTAAATTCTAACAATACCTTTTAAATTTTATAACTATACCTTGAATACTTTTCGAAATATTAGTTTCGAAAGAGTTATATAAAAGTGACTTGTATGGGAGGTGGGCGTGTCCGTTGACCGATTTTGCTCATTTTCAAACTCAGTTCCTACTTTTGGCTAAAATATATTGAGACGAAATTTCATCGCATTCTGATCAGTATTTCTCAAGTTATTCTGTATTCGGACAGCAAGACAGCAAGACAGCAAGACAGCAAGACAGCAAGACGGACAGACAGACAGACAGACGGACATGGCTAAACGGACTCGGGTAGTTATGCTGATCAAGAATATATATACTTTTCCATACCGGACACGCCTCCTAAGGGGCGTTACAATATATGCACAAAGTTAATATACCCTGTACCTCATAGGTGTAGGGTATAATTAAAAGAAGTGGGTGGGGCGAGAAATAGGCAAGAAGTAGACAGATGTATTTGATCCAGAAGAATTGTAGTAAAATGATATATACATGCACAGATAAAATTAGAAATATCAATATAATGCTTTTTATTATTCAAAATATTTGCTAAAGTATTGTCAATCAACAAATATAAAACTCTTAGTCCGTCTGTTTGTTTCAGATTCATGTCCACTGTACAAATTTGACTGAAAGTTTACACGTGGATACCATGGAGTCCGGAGGGTGACATTGGCAATATATGGGCGGGATTTTACAAAGAGGCGAATAGCTCCAATACAACCTAAACTTTTAAAACGATATAACTCGGCACTTACACCAGCTAAGAAGATGAAACAAAAACGCAAATACAAAAAACAATAAAAAAAAGTAAAAACACAATGCAAACAAAAACAAGAAGCAAAAGCACAAAGGAAACAAAAATAAACAAGCAAAATCAAAAAACAAAATTAAGAACAAAATCATAAACTAAAAATAAACATAAAACAAAAGTAAAAAAAAATGCAAAAACCAAACCACAAACCCAAAAATAAAAGCAAAACAAAACCACAATAAAAAACAAAATAAAAAACACAAAACAAGAGGAAACGCACAAAAACACAAAAGCAAAAACACAAAATGAATCTCAAAAACAGAAATAAACAAAATAAAAAAAATACAAAAACAAAATGAAACGCACAAAAACAAAAGGAAACGCAAAAAAAGACAAAAACACAAAATTAATCTCAAAAACAGAAATAAACAAATAAAAGGAAATGCACAGAAATACAAAACCCAAAAACAAAAAACAATGCAATGCAAAAGCAAAAGGAGACACACTAAAACAAAAGCAAAAACTCAAAAGGAAAAGGACAATGCAAAAGCAAAAACAAAAAAAAAAGCGAAAACACAAAGTCATTCTCAAAAACATAATAAAATACAGAAACAAACATATATAAAATGCTAAACAGGAAAAAATCAACAGAATAGCAAAATCAAAAGAAAAACACAAAATAAATAAAAATAATAAATAAAATCTAATAAATAAAAATTAAAGCAAAAACCAAAAGTAATGTTTGTGTAAACCAAAAGTAAAGCTTAAAAACATGGGTTAAAAAAAACAAATAAACAAAAAACCTGGTGAGCATCCTTGGTACGAAATACTATCGCATTTATTGTAGTAAATTATACTACATTTATTTCTTTGTTTTGAAAAAAAGAATTTCTACTACATTTTGATAGTTTTTAAATACATTTGTATTTATTTAAAATAATTTATCAACTCATTGTAAAGGGTTTTTTAGTAAGAGCGCTACAAAAGTTTTTTCAAAGGTTTTTCAACAGGGACGCTACAAAAGTAGAGCGACAGGGACAGCAAACGACGCCATATTTCTTGCCGCTCTTTTAACATTTCTCTTCAGTAAGGTTTGCCATTTCATGATGGAAAGATATACGAGCCAACAACGAGTCGAAATTATTAAAATTTACTACCGAAATTCGAATACGTACATCTTTCCATCATGAAATGGCAAACCTTACTGAAGAGAAATCTCAAAAGAGGGGCAAGAAAAAGGCGTCGTTTGCTGTCCCTGTCGCTCTGCGTTTGTAGCGTCCCTGTTAAAAAAACCCTTTATTAGAAATTCGATTTCAATATAGTACAAAAACTGTACGGTGTCTTCGTTTTCTGCACTTTTTAATTATATGAAATTCATATGAATACACGACGGACGACTGCATTATTGACTAGGTAGAAACTGAACACATTTCACATTTTATTGTGGTTATTTATGTACTTAAGTTGTTTATGTACTATACAATTAAATAGTTTTCAGATCTATAATTCTTGTACCTTATTTTTGGTAATCAAACATTTGTTTATATTCATTCATATAATTGTTTTTATTATATAAAATAAAAATATATATTTTTTTATATTAATTATTACAACAAAGTAAAATAACTACATTTTATAGTAAAATTGAAGGTATTCGTAGTAATTTTTCTACGTATAAATAAAGACCAAGTTTAAGATTTTAATACAAATGTATAAAATTTGTGTATAGAAATGCAGTAAAACTATGTAGCTATTTCCCAAACAAAAATAACTACATCAATGTAGTAAAAACAAATACATTTGTTTTTGGACGTAAATCAAAGAAATATGTATTTATTTTAAATACATTTTTATTTATTTTTATTACAGTAATTTCATCGATGTTTACAAAGTTTAAATACTTCAGAACGTATAAATAAAGACAAAGTTTAAGATTTTAATACAAATGCATTACATTTTTGTATAGAAATGCAGTAAAACTATGTAGTTATTTCCCATACAAAAACAACTACATCAATGTAGTAAAAACAAATATATTTGTTTTTGGTCGTAAATCAAAGACATATGTATTTATTTTAAATACATTTTTATTTATTTTTATTACAGTAATTTTTTCGGTGTGTACAAAGTTTAAGGAAAAAAATATATAAAAACAATAAAAATTGCCACATATTTCCTTTACGTAATAACTGTAGCCATTATCAAAAAAAAAAAAAAAACTGAATATGAGTTCTTGATTTGAGTTCATCGATATACCAAACTAATATCGTGGATTAATAAAAATAAGGTTTTTATTATCTAATATAATGCAGCATGATACATATAACTATAATACATAGCACAATTATAGGACATACACGATATTAAGCCAAAACATAAATTCGTCATTATTGATAAGAGCTTAAAAGCAAAGACAAAGTCTTATGCACACACCGACAAAAGCATCTATTAATCAAAATTCAAATTAACACACACAAAGGTGGTCGCCCATGACAATTTTGAGACAAATACCAATGAAAAGATAATGGCACGGAAGCTTTCACCGGAAATGTACACTATTGAATTACTAATATGTGTGAGCATTGATTATGAGCGAGAGTATTAAGAATGAGACAAAGCGCTTAATTCACATCATGAGATAGATCATGAGTGATTCCATATAGCACTGACACAATTTGAATGGATGGAATCGCAGAAATCATTTGTTCATAATTTAATAGAATTGAACATAACTAATTGTGTATTATGGTCAGTTTCAAAACTAAATGTATTTGTTTTTACTACATTTTTGTAGTTTTTTATTTAAGGAAAATAACTACATATTTTAACCGTATTCATATACAACATTTTACTACGTTTGCATGGAAACTAACTCCATTTTATATGTAAATATGTAAATATATGACCACATCTGCATTTCTTTTTACTGCATCTGCATTTATAATTACTACATTCTGCAAAATTATGTTTGTAACGAGAATTTCTTTCTTCATCAAACTTTCTATTTGTTTTCAAATTCGCACTGAACCATAAAGAACATAAAACCTTCACTGCAACCTGCATTAAAAACTGACTAACAATATTAACACGTCTACAAGCACATTGACCGACAACACAGCATCATGTGCACCAGTAACCAACTCAGCAGTAGCAAAATTTGCTGCAACCGCAGCAACTGTGGCTACATTATGGACATATTTTGACTCGAACAACGATAAATAAGGTGTAGGAAAATTAGATGATGATGTAATTATGATGATAATAATGATGACAATAATAACGACAACGATAACGCTGATGTTGCTGATGGTGTACATAATGCTGCTAGTTTTCAATGTTGAAAATAATGAAATTCTTATACACGATGATTTATAAAAAAACCTTAAAACGATGTTTTATACATTTTTTTTAGACAAAGAACTTTTTTTTTTTTTCGAAAAAAATAATAATTTTGGACAATTTTTTTTTTAAATTTTTTTTATTTTTAAATAATGTTTTTACAAAAACACTTTTTTCGAATTATTTAAATTTTTTTTTTTTTAAGGTTGTAAAGAAATTATATTCATAAATATTATGAACAAATTCATCAATATGACGATACAAATTCATTATATTGAATATTTCGTTCATATATATAATGAATGTATTCATCAATATGTCATTTAATGAACGGTGGTATCTATATGATGAATCTGGTAGTTAGTGAAAAAATTCAGAATATTTATGAATAAATTCTACATATTGATGATTTTTTTTTCTGTGTATAACTTTTTTCAATGCACATATCGTCGTTGTAGAACGAAAAGTCACCAAATACATTTTTATGAAAAATTTAATTTTGAGTTTGTTGATTAATATTATAAAAAGTAATTGATGCATTTTTTAAAGTTGAAATATCAATTCATAGATTTACATATTCTTATTATGTGGTAAAAAAAAAAATTGACAAATATATAAAGATTTTTGTAAATGAATATTTGGAATTTTGTAAATGTATTTAGTGACTTTTCGTTCTACAACGACGATATATTATATTAAATGTTAATAATTTCGGATTTTCGAATTATATTTTTAGTATATAAGTTACAATAATTTATATAAAATTTTTTGGAAACATTAAAAGCAATACAAATTAATTGTGAGACATGTTAAAATAATCGAATGATGGCCTCCAACCAGTTTAATTCAGTTATCACAACTATTTTTTGGTTTTTTCACCGTCCAATGTCAAAAGAAAATTTGTCTGTGTAGAATTTTTGTGGTTGCCAACATAAATTACACTGTATGTGTGCAACATAATGAGCGTCAGACATTTTTGTGGGCTTTTCATGTCCACATTGTTGGGTGTTGTTGCAGTGGCAGTGATAAACTGCCATGTTTTACTCTGGTAGTGCGCCTGTGTTTGACTGACAAACTGACTTCATTTGCACAGACAGCTGTGAAGCAAAGTAGTTGCTGCCACTACAAAATTCACACTGACTCCACAAATAGCAGCAGAAATTGTCGCCAAATGTTTAAAATTTGAGATAAATTTGTGTCCAAATGCAAAAGCCTATGTGCGACGTGCACTTTGCTGATTGTCACTGTTGACAGTTGAACGGCTGCCTTACTGCCAGCATTATCAAAACTACTAACATCATTATCACCGCCACCCGTATTTTCAGCCACACTCTATAATATGTGCACCGTGTATTGAAGCTATCCTCATGGCGGTTGTCAAAAGCTACATTGAACTGAAATGAATTGAAACGGAATAAAAGCTGAAACGGCATAAATATATACACAAAAAGCTGCATTAAAAAAAATTAAAATTTCTTTAAAATAAAAGCATATGTATTTGTTTTGACTAAAATTATATAGTTCTTTTTGTATGGAAAATAGCTACATAATTTGACAGCTTTTCTATACAAAAATTTCAATATATTTGTATTAAAAATTAATTTTCAATACATTGTGTATTAAAATTAATGCAAATAAAGACATATGTATTTAAAAGCCAATAAAATGCATTAAACCTATATTTTTTCAAAACAAAAACATATAAGTTATATAATTTACCACCGTATTTTTTCGGAAACGGAAAACAATATAAAGAAATATGCACCACTTAGAATTTGGACAGGGTGTTCATCTTGCGACGAGAATAAAGTTTTTTTCGACCTTTATTCGATCTATATCCTTTATTCGTTGTTTGTTTTTTTATTTTTTTTATTATTTTCTATTCTAAATTTAATTTAAATTAAGAGTTTTAAGCACTTCATACCACTAACGCAGCTGTAATGAGAATAAATGTGACTAAAATATTAACTCAACTTTCAAGTCCGTTTTATCAATATGGTAACTAAGATAAACTTTGGACTCTTCACCGAAAAAAATAACAAAAAATGAACGAAAAAAAAATATTTTAATAGAAATTTGGTTTAATGAACAGCGTTCTTCAATATGAAGAACATATATGTTGTATTTTATATTTTGGTTCATTAATATGATGAAACGTATTCTTCACATACAGTTCATCATATTGAAGAACACTTTTTCGACAGTTACCAAGCGTTCATCATGTTTACGATAGCATTCATAACATTGATGGCGTTAGTCATTAATATTATGAATGGCTCTTCAATACAATGAATCATGGTTTGAAGAACGGAACTCATCAATATGATGTAAATTTCTGCATGTTTATGGTAGCATTCATAACATTGATGGCGTTAGTCATTAATATTATGAATGGCTCTTCAATGCAATGAATCATGGTTTGAAGAACGGAACTCATCAATATGATGTAAATTTATTTCTGTATAATTATTTTGCTGCATTGATGTCCAAATATTCATATTAGCAAACGGAATTTCTGATTTAACGAAGAATGGCAAATGTTTTCATTATATTAATGAATTCCATTGTTGGATTGACTAATGAATGCCAATATTTACGTCGATTATTTTTTCTGTGTTTAATTTCAGAAAATTTAAGTATTTTTCTTTAATAATACAAGTCAGAGAGTATTTTATGTCAACTTTTAATTCTTCGTTCACGGTGGACTTTTCTTTGGAAATGTACATATACTAAAATTAAAAAAAAAAACCGAAAATATTTAAATTTTGACAGAATCTAATCGGTCGTTTTTATTTAAAAACATATTTCAGTAATTGTCAATAAAACACAATACAAACAAAAAAAAACCGATAAAAACGAAATAATTTTTTTCTGACAAGTTTTTATTTTCAAATTTATATTGAAAATTATGTTTTTTTTTTGTATTTCATATATCATTTATAATATCCCTTCCAATTAAGTCAAATGTATGCTGTATAACAATGAAGAAAGATCTCTGTAACTCATGACGAAGACCCAACTGCAATTCAACCAAAAAGTTTCCCTGCACTTGAAGAGTACGCCGCAGCATCTGTTGGTATTGTTGCTGCTGCTGTTGTACTTCTGTTGCTCCCATTTTTATTGTCCTCATCATGTCATCATCACAGTTGAAATATTTTTTCGAAATTTTGTTTTAGTTGTTTGTCGTAGACTTCGAGCAGCGTGACCTACAAACCAAACTCAAGCTGTGCTCATCGTTGTCGTCATCGTTGTTCCACACCACATACACTGGCAACACAACTAGAAAACATCACAGCAACAGAAAAAAAAATGCAGAAGACATCAGAAAAAAAAATGCAGAAAATATCACAGCAACAGAAAAAAAATGCAGCTCTAAAGTGACAACAGCAATAGTGACAAAAAGAAAATCCACAACTCCACAAATATTGTGCAGCACGAACCGCGTGATAAAGCGCAGTTTTTGTTGCTACTACTTTAGTGGCTCTTTTTATACCCTACACTAAGAGTGAAAGGGTATATTCAGTTTGGTACGCCGTTTGTAACACCCAGAAGGAAGCATCTCCGGTATGGAAAAGTATATATATTCTTGATCAGCATGACCTCCTGAGTCGATTTAGCGATGTCCGTCTGTCCGTCTGTCTGTCCGTCTGTCTGCCTGTCTGTTGAAATCCCTACTACTTTTTAAATAGAAGAGCTAGATAAATGAAACTTATAACTTAGATTACTAATATACCTACGCTGTATGTGCGAAAAATTGGCGAGATCGGTCCATTGTGACCTATGATCCGACCACTTATGTTCAAATACCTCATATAAAATGTACATATAAAGATCAATTTTTATGTATACGTGCTTAGGTAAACTTTTTTGGTCAAATATATATTGATATCATGCTCAAATACATTATAATAATGTTTTCCGGCAAAAAGACTTGTGGTTCACAAAAAAAAAAATCGACATTCGGTACACCTACCCATTTGTAAATATGGGTATCAAATGAATGGAAATTCTTCAGCGATTGAATGTTTGTAGTTATTTTCAGGATTCGTATACCCTGGTGACCTATATATCACTTTGAATGGTAACCACACATATGTGTAGGGTATTTATAGTCGGCTTAGACCGACTATAATTTTGATAATCCTAACTATCATAATTACACCTACTTTAAAATTTCCCATGTGATCTAACCTTCCCAACTGGTTTTTATTTTAGGTACTACTACAATTTTTAGTTTTTCCGCAATATTGTTTTGTTGATTGCGTCCAGCAGTTTATTATGTTTTTCGCATATTATTTTTTATTTTTTTTATTTTTTTTATTTTTTGTTCTAGCTGTGAGATACACTTGGTGCAAATGTATTATTCTAATGGAGTCACGTGATGCGTGACAACGCATCAGTTGTCTTTTGCCAGAGATTTATTGCAGTTGCTGATGTATGAAAATGTTGCATACTATACAAGCGAACTATGCGACAAGGTTGCTAGGACAATTTCCACAATGCAGCTTATGTTATAATGCTTGAATAAATGAAAAACACTCTAAATTATAAAAGATTAAGTAATATATTTTACCATCACTTCAATTAGCAACAACCAAAGATAGTTTCATTTTAAAACCATTTTTATATACACCTGTAAAAAATTTCTGAATAGAAAATTTCACATTATATACTAAGACTGTTTTACTACTAATAATTACCTTAAATTTTGTACATAAAAAAAAAATACATCATATTGATGAATTCCGTTCATTCAACCATGATTCATTGTATTGAAGAGCCATTCATAATATTAATGACTAACGCCATAAATGTTATGAATGCTATAAATATGAAAATAATTCTTCAATATAATGAATTTATTCATAAATATTATGAATTTTTTCACCAACTAACAGATTCATCATGTTGATACCACCGTTCATTAAATGACATATTAATACATGCATTCATTATATATATGAACAAAATATTCAATACGATGAATTTGAATTGTCATATTGATGAATTTGTTCATAATATTTTTTCAACAACATTTTTTTTTTATAAAATAATACGAAAAAAAAGTGTTGTAAAAATTTGATTTAAAAAATAACACTAAAAAAATTAAATGAACGTTAAAAAATATTTTGATAGAAATTTGGTTTAATGAACAGCGTTCTTCAATATGAAGAACATATATGTTGTATTTTATATTTTGGTTCATTAATATGATGAAACGTATTCTTCACATACAGTTCATCATATTGAAGAACACTTTTTCGACAGTTACCATTCAAATTCAAATTCATCGTATTGAATATTTTGTTCATATGAATACATGCATTAATATGTCATTTAATGAACGGTGGTATCAACATGATGAATTTGGTAGTTGGTGACAATTCATAATATTTATGAATAAATTCATTATATTGAAGAATTATTTTTTCTGTGTAGTTTCAGACAATCTTCATATGGGGGATAATGTAAGTTATCTAACCAATTAAAACCCTTGAAAGCAAAGCGTAGGAATTTTTCAGTATTCATTGCGTCAATATGTACATTGAAGAAAGGAGACTTCAAGTATTTTTATATTTAAAATAACCAATGCTTAAATAATTTACTTTATTCAATTGCATTCGTATACAGAAAAAAAAAAATTCTTCAATATGATGAATTTATTCATAAATATTATGAATTTTTTCACCAACTACCAGATTCATCATATTGATACCACCAAGCGTTCTTCATTTAATGAAGAAAAATAGTTCCGAAAAAACATTTTTCCAAAAAAAAATTTGTTGTTCAAAAAAAATTGTTCGAAAAAAAAAATTGGTTCGAAATTTTTTTTTTTTCGAAAAAAAAAATTGTTCGAAAAAAAAAATTTGTTCAAAAAAAAATTAGTTCGAAAAAAAAATTGTTCGAAAAAAAAAATTTATTCGAAAAAAAAATTGGTTCGAAAAAAAAAATTGTTCGAAAAAAATATTTTTTTCAAAAATATATTTTTTATAAATATATTTTTTATAAATATAACTTTTTATTAATAAAAAGTAGTAATTATAATAAATATATTATAAAACATTTTACTAATTTATGCATGTCGAGCAAGCATTATATAAGAAATAACATACAAGAACTACGTGAGAACTAAGAAGTACGGCAAAAAATGAACGAAAAAAAAATATTTTGGTAGAAATTTGGTTTAATGAACAGCGTTCTTCAATATGATGAACATATATGTTGTATTTTATGTTTTGGTTCATTAATATGATGAAACGTATTCTTCACATACAATCATCATATTGAAGAACACTTTTTCGACAGTTACCAAGCGTTCTTCATATTTATGATAGCATTCATAACATTGATGGCGTTAGTCATTAATATTATGAATGATTCTTCAATACAATGAATCATGGTATGAAGAACGGAATTCATAAATATGATGTACATTTTTTTTTTCTGTGTATAGGTAACAAAGAATATTCTCAAGTTTTACTTTGAATTTGATACAAATACAGTATGTAGTAAAAATGATTGCATATCTAGTTATATTTTAATATTTAGCTTGAAGTTAAATAAATAACAAAAATCTTTTTTGAGAGACTAATATTTTCGAATACAATGAGAAGATTTGTACAAACCCGCTTAAATATATTTTAAGTTGACTAAAGAAGTCAATAGAATAAATATTCAATAATGCATGAATTAATATTTTAATAGAATAAGAGTATTATCTCAATTATTTTTAAATTATATAATCGTTTCTCTCGGCACTTATCAATGCAAAGAGGTTTTCAATTTTCAACCATATTCCTTTACATTTCATTCCGTATTCCACATTAATGCAAAATGAAAATCAAATCATTTAAATCTACTGTCAATGTTGACATTTCCGCAAAATTTCCGCAACCCGGCACCAAACAATGTCTTCAACTAACTTTATTCGATCAATAATGGCATTTCGTTGTCTTGCTGTTTCACGACCAGACCACGAAGACCATCAGTACCAACATAATCATCATAACTATCAACATCATAACTACCATCAGCAGCAACATCATAATCACCAGCAACATCAACATTAGGTACCCCGTATATTCAATTTGAAAATGTCCGTTCTTTCGAAACGTTGACTGCTGTTCCCGCCCATTTCTTCATGCAATCAGTCATTTATTCGTACATCCTGCTATTCATCCAATATTTCGTACATCCTTTCGTCCAGCTTGTCATGCTTCGCATTCTGGCCCACATCCTGCCCTCCAACTGTGCCTTTGCCTTGAAGCATGTCATCGAACGAACCCCTTCATTGGCCTCTTGACATTCTTTATTGAATAATTTCCTTAAGTTTTGTGTGCTGCCGCAGCAGCATCACAGTATTATATCGTCGCAACCTCCTCGTACAACTTGATTAAAATGTCAGCTAACATGATGAACAAACGAATGACGACGACAACGATGAAAATGACTTGAATGACTTGTCAGAGAAATTTCAAATATTTGCGCGCCAAAAATAAACGAAATTCTACAAAATGGGCGGTTTTGTCACTTAGAATTCAAGCATTAAATTAGTTCTTGTTGTTTCTTTGTTGATTTGTTGTGGCGGAAATTTAAAATCGAATCAATGTTTTGACATATATAATCAATAATTTCATTGCTTGCCAGATTTTTCTTGCAAAACTGAAACTACTTGTTTAAATGTTCAATAATATATAAATCTTTTATATATTTTACTTTAAAATTTACTCAAATATTCTCTAATGTTATACAAAGTATCCGTTTAATTTAGTAGCAGAGATCTGTTCCATTTTTGTTGATATTCTTTTGCAAACTAAACTATTCCAACTCGTATTATTACCTGATTTTTACGTTAAACAGTATTAGTTATCGTTTTATTAGTTGTTATTAATGTCGAATTTGGCATAAACTTAATACTTATATCATGTTTTCATAAAGAATCATTGTCAGACCAACATATTTAGTTGAACCCATAAAACATTCGAATTAATCGACAACCCCCCTGCCTTTTCTTTTGCAATATGTGGATTTTAGAGATGTACAAAATACATCGATGTTTTAAAGATACAATTTAAGCATGAGAATCCATTCGATGCATCGATGTCATTTTTACACAATTTGGTTATGGAGCGGTAGTTTAACTCGATTTGTGAGTTAAACGTGGTTTAATCACAATTGTTTAATCTCAATGAGAAATATAATCGATAATTCATTGACATTTTCCAGTGATGCCTTATTAAACTGGACATGAACTCAGTTCATTTAAAACTTTCACTGAAAACTGTTTTCAAACTTAAACTTCGTTTAAATTTAATAATCGTTTAGTTAAACTAAGGTAGCACTGTAAAACCGGCCCTAAGTATTAAATGATTTCAGAAATTTTGTATGAATTATATTCTAAAGAAGCACTTCAATATTGCTCCGAGCGCCTGGGGTAAAGTGGGACATGGGTTAATGTGGGAAGTTGAAATTAGTGACCATGTTTTTGTATTTAAAAGAATAAAAATCATTCTACAGGTGCTTCTGAAACAAATGATTACATTTTTATTGCATTTCGAGACAAAGTGAAAATAAATAATTTTGAATATTTTTTTAGAGTGCAGATGTTTGCTATCAACAAGTGAGAATTTAAATCGTTTTTAATAATACGATAGGTTTAAAATGTACGCATATTCTATATCTTTTGAAATACAAACGGGTTTTGCAAATAATTTAACATTGCTGAAATGGTGCTAAGTTATGTTCAAATTACGTTATGGGGTTCTAGGGTAAAGTGGGAAACGTAATTTAAACAATGTTGGATGAAATTTTAGTTAAAATATTGTGTTATAAGAATTATTTAATTGGTTTAGCCAAGAAAATACTTCAATCGTGGCCACGAACCATTGAAAATTGGCATTTTGACTTCAGCTGAGATAAGATGTGAATTGCAGCAGAAGAGCGAACCTTTAACCTTAAAAGATTACATCGGTAAATATTCTTCAACTTCATCCGAATAAGAAGAAATTAAAAAAAGTCTGCAAATTTTGAATGTGTGAACATGACGACCAGCAAATACACCTATATCCATCGTCAATCAGAATATTCTAACTAATTCTAACATATTTTTCGTATTTTCTTAACATAACACAGAAATGTTTATGAATTTAAACCTTTTTCTATCTTTTTTTTTTACATTGCCATTCATTTTTTATTTATTATTATTATTTTGTATCTTTATTATAATTGCCTTTGCTATGAAAAAACCAAAACATGAAAAAGAAAGCATTTAAAAAAAAATAAAATTTCCCACTTTACCCGAACATTTTTCAACAAATCCGAAATTGAACTATTTTAAAGAATCGCTCAAAAATCTATTAAAATGCATATAAATGGTATTCTGTCAATGCAAAAAGTTATATTATGAACCAGAATATGGAATACCCCCTTCAAATTATTCAAATGTATTTTTTATAGGAAAATCAACACGTGTTCCACTTTACCCGGGCGGAATGATTTACAAATGACGGAATTATGATTTTAAAAGTTGTCAATTATTTTTTTGTTTGTCCTAATTAAAATGACAACAATTGTTTTTAATAAAGGATAATCATATACATAAATACACAGAAATAAAAAATTCTTCAATATGATGAATTTATTCTTAAATATTATGAATTATTTCACCAACTACCAGATTCATCATATTGATACCACCGTTCATTAAATGACATATTACTGAATGCATTCATTATGCATATGAACAAAATATTCAATACCATGAATTTAATTTGTAATATTGATGAATTTGTTCATAATATTTTTACAAACAATTTTTTTTTTTATAAAATAATTCGAAAAAAAAGTTTTGTAAAAATTTTAGTTAAAAAAAACAGTAACAAAACTTTAAAAAAAATTATCCGAAAAAAAAATTTTCGAACAAAAAAAAATGGTTCCGAAATTTTTTTTTCGTAAAAATATTTTTTCAAAAAAAAAAAATTATTTCCAAAAAATATATTTTTTATATATATAACTTTGGAATTATAAAAAATTGTAATTATAATAAATATATTATTAAAAATTTTACTAGTTTATGCATGTCGAGCAAGCATTATATAAGAAATAACATACAAGAACTACTTGAGAACTGAGAAGTACCGCAAAAACTGAACGAAAATAAAATATGTTAATAGAAATTTGGTTTAATGAACAGCGTTCTTCAATATGAAGAACATATATGTTGTATTTTATATTTTGGTTCATTAATATGATGAAACGTATTCTTCACATACAGTTCATCATATTGAAGAACACTTTTTCGACAGTTACCAAGCGTTCATCATATTTATGATCGCATTCATAACATTGATGACGTTAGTCATTAATATTATGAATAGTTCTTCAATACAATGAAACATGGTTTAAAGAACGGAATTCATCAATATGATGTAATTTTTTTTTTGTGTAGAAAATCAATAAATAGAAAATCAAAACGTGTCTTTACCCGAGGGTTCCCTATATATAATAGATTGAATTAAATTTTGACTTGTAAAATTGATATTGACAATGGAAGTGATCGGTTTATTATAGCCTGTGCTCCGCATATTTCAAGTGAATTCATAATTCCCATATTTAATCATATATTCTAAGGACTGCGTCGAATATGTGTGCCATTGCAAGATTCAAATTAAAAAAAGTTTGATCATAGTAGCTCTGAATTAAATGGCAGAAAAGAATTTGTGTCAGTTATAGTCAATACAAAATTTATTTAACGCGAAAATGGCAAACGAAGTGGAAGTGCGAGAAAATATAATTAAAATTTTTCAAAAACAACCTAGTTGCTCTTTTAAAAAAATTGCCAAGGAGGTAGGGGCTAACCCTAAGACCATTTCTCGCGTTATCAACCGCTTTAAGGAAGACCTGAGTATTGATCGGAAGAAAGGTTCTGGTAAAAAAAAGGCCCACATGATCGTGAAAAGTCGAAGAAGAATATTTTAAAGATAGATCCAAGCATATCCGGAAGGAAATTGGCGAGAAAGGCGGATTGCTCAGAATCTTTCGTGCTCAGGACTAAGAAAGAAGCTGGGCTGAAGACGTACAAGGTCCAAAAAGTTCCGGAAAGAAATGCCGTCAAGAAATGCCGTCAAGAATGAAACCGCAAAACAACGAGCTAAAAAGCTGAACCAAGATTTTTTTTAAAAATTCGATTGCTGCATAATGGACGACGAAACTTATGTTTTAGCGGACTTTTCTCAGCTACCTGGGCTGTCGCTGAAAAATTCAAATCAAAAAAAATGACAAGATTCCCAAAGAAATTCCTTTTTTGGCAGGCAATTTGCAGTTGTGGACAAAGGAGCAGCTCATTCGTGACATCGAGTACAATTAATAGCGAAATATATGTGAAGGAATGCTTGCAAAAGAGATTGCTTACATTTTTACGCCAACATGAAGTTTCCTGACCTCGCTTTTTTGGCCTGACCTCGCTTCATGTTACTACAGCAAAACGGCCTTAGAGTGGATCCAACAAAATGCAGTGATTTTGGTGCCTAGAGAAGCCAATCCACCAAACTGTCCAGAACTCAGGCCGATTGAGAGATACTGGGCTTTAGTAAAAAGGGAGATGAAGACAACAAAAAAAAGTGGCCAAAGACCTTCAAGACTTTAAAAGAAAGTGGTATTCATTTATTTCATTTCATTTAGCTGTGAGGGTGTCGGACACTACCATTACAACATTAATAGAAGGGGTTCCGGAAAATTAAAACTTTTTATTAAAAAATATTAATTTCTGGTTTTTTATATTTTTTTTTAAAATCTAAAAATAATTTGCAAAATAATATATTTTATGCTATAAAAATTCGATTACTAGATTTCTAGATTTTTTCATTTTTGTAGCGGACAATTTTATTCGACGCAGTCCTTATAGAGAGAACTTTGATAAAACAGATCTAAGTTAAATTCTTTAACAAGCTAATTGGCTTGATTTCACCCACTTTAGATTTTCTTTTGTTTCGCTCTTCTTTGAATCTCCAACGCACTTAAAAAGGATTTGTCAGCGCGGGCACCCACTTAAGCACTTCCTGCAGAGCTCAAAATACTAAGCTGCCTACAAATCTGCAACGTTATTTATACGTTTGCGTCTTAACGGGGCGCATTACAAGGAAATTCAAAGAAGAGGCAAAATAAAATTGCGTACAACATTTTACTATTATTTCGTTTATTTGTTTTAACTTTTGCAATAAAACGGCACAAAATACTCGTTTATTGCAAGCGAAATATGACAAAGGATTTGTATGTAATTATTTTTTTTAATTTTCAAAGTTGCCCTCTTTTTTGAATTGTTTTTGCAAGGACAACTTTGCATGCAAACGAATTTATTTGTTTTCAAGTTTTTCATTTTTTGTTTTTCATTTCCATTTTCATTTTTTGCGCGAAGTAGGAAGTAAAAAGTAAATAATTTTTAAGTCCAATTTTATGCATGAACAACGAGAGCAGACCCTTGTAGCCTAATTTAAAAATTATTTGTAGAGCGTTAAGAAAGAAACAAAAAAAAAAGGTTGACAACAAAAGTTTTTAAATATAACAATTAAAAATATATAAGAGCATAACGCAAAGTAAAAAAAAAGGATTTCTCACAAGAAAAATGAACTTAATTTCGAGTGGAATAAAATTGAAAGGCTTCCCAAAAATTGTTTACGTAATTTTCTTTAGCCTAATTTTAATGTACAAATGAATCTAATATTCCGATTTTTCTTTAAATTGTTGGATCTAAACACAAAAGCAATAACACATAATCAATAACACAAAAACAAAAGCAAGAACAAAACCAAGCTAAACATAAAAACAAAACACAAAAGCAAAAAACAAAAAACAAAAACAACAAAAAAGTAAAAACTCAAGCACAAAATCCAACACAAAACCGCAACACACAAAAACAAACAAAAAAATGCAAAAACACAAAAACAAAAAAAAAAACAAAATATGAAGCAAAATCAAAAACACAAGAGCAACAGCAAAACAAAACAAAATACACTAAAACAAAATGAAAACACAAAAACAAAAAGAAAAGCATAAACACAATATCAAAATCAAAAACCAAACAACAAAAAAAATACGAAAAACACAAACACGAAAAGTCATAAACAAAAGCCAGAACAAAAACGTAAACAGAAAAAACATAAAATCAAAGTCAATCTAAAAAACATAATCAAAAGCAACAGAGAAAATCAAAAAAACGCAAAAATAAACCAACATCTGGAAAAAGGCTAAAACATGAATAAAAATAAATGAAAAACCAGAACAAACAAAAGTTAAACCCAAAAATAAAAACAAAAAAACATAAAAATATGAAACAAAAGAAAAATAAAAACTAAAAATAACAAAATACTGAAAATAATATTTAGGAAAATCCAACATAAAACCAAACCTCATTTCCATTAAAAACATTTTTGTTACAAATATTTATATGTACGTTATAGAAAATAAACCGAATGTTAATAAAAAAATGTTTTGTAAAACCAACAACCATAATCGTTTTTCGTAGGTACAAAATGAGTATTATAATTAAATTCAAAGTTATATTTTCTCTCCGTGAAGAATAAAATATACCCTGAATATTTTGAATTCATTTCATAGTAATTTTGCCATTTCATATACGGTCAGATTTTTCTATAAATGCAGTGCTTTACTATTAAATTTCCATTTTTGCAAACCATAATTTGCTTACTTAGTTTGAGTTCTTCGGAAATCCTCAAATGTTTTACAATGAATACCAGTTAATCTGCTTTTAATAACCATTTGCATTTCATAAAAGCACTTGATTGACCATAATTCCGCAAAATAAGTATGAAGCGTTTTACTTAAAATTGAAAAACTTCTGAATTTACTTCAATTAAATGCGAATTGTTGTGGCGTAGAGGCAAATGCACAATGCGTTATAAATGTTAGCACTGAAAACAATACTCGGCACAATAGTATAATAGTATAAATAAATATTTGCTAGATATAATTTATTTCTTATACGGTATTTACAGAAACAAAAATATAATCATATTGATGAATCTCGTTCTTCAAACCATGATCCATTGTATTGAAGAAAGATTCATAATATTGATAACTACAAAACATCAATGTTATGAATTTATTATCAATATGATGAACGGTCGAGAAAGTGTTCTTCAATATTATGAACTGTATGTGAAGTATAGGTTTCATCATATTAAGTAATGAAGAAATACATAAAAGCCAAAACATATATAACATCATATTGAATCCAATTTCAATCAAAATATATATTTTTCTTTCATTTAAGAAAATTCAAATTAATAACTATTATGCACTCTGAAAAAATATTAGGTCAATATGACTATTGATTCAATGGTGTACAAAAAATAAATATATTCATTTTAAAAACACAAAAAAAAATGTAATTGTATTTAATAGTATTTTGTAGAATTTAATAGTATTTGCCTATTAAAAAAATAATTGATCCTATTGACTAATTTTTTTTCTGAGTATGTATTTTCTATTTGAATTAATAATATTATTTTCTGTGTACTTTTGTTCTGCTATCAATATCCTTTGGCAGGAAGATAAAACGCACCGAAATCTTTGGAAGCGGTGACCCACAACAAACGTTCATATCGAAAACTTTGTGCACAACATAATCTCAGCACGCACAGCAAATCGTCGACTAAAACAGAGCAACAATTGTTGGTCTGTTGTTGGCAAAGAAGGATGCAGCACAGAAAATAAGGCACTCAAAAAAATATGTCCTTTAAAAAGTACTATTGATTTAAAATTATATTCATATAAAATAAATAAAACCAATAAAATATTTTTAATAGTATTTCCTATTATTCAATAGTATGTACCATTAAAAAAATAATTGAATTAATATTAAAATTATGGTATTTTTTGTTTCAGAGTGTAGAGAATCGATATTACTTGTAGTCAGCAACATAGGCTTGTTTCGATTTGTTTGTGTGTTATCAACAGCAGCAGCATTTATGGTATTGCCAGCAGCAACATCGAGTAGTGCTTTTAAGTGCCAGCTACAATATTTTCAACAGGACAACCAGCACGGTCGCTTGAATTGCATTGTCGGCAACGCCAATCATAACAACATTTCGTTGAAAGCAACATGCGTTCAAATGGCACAGCTTTACAATACAGTGGATTAAATGACAATGTCGTTGTACAAAATTAAATGAATAAATATTTTATCAGTAAGCAAATTAAATATTATTTTGAAATTAATATTCCAGATTTTTGTAAGTAGCACAAGATCAAATTTTTGGCAAGGTAAAAACAAACAGACAAAAACATAGTTTGTATCACTAGCCGTTTGATTTATGTCCGTACCCAAAATTTGCCATGAATCTGTCATTAAAATTCCACCAAATTTTCAAACCTACTATACACTTCAAATATCATATTTATCTGTGTGTTTGCTGGAAGTATGCCTGAAACATTCCTGAAAAATGACAGAAATTTTAACTTGAGATTATATCCAAAAATTTCAAGCAGACAATGGCACAGTTTGCATTCAAAGCTTCGTATTGTCTTTCCATACCCAAAATATGACGGAAATCTGTCTTTAAAATTCGATGAAATTTGAAAACCTGCCATATGCTTCCCAAAACCTGCCAACTACCTATGTGTTTCCCGATAATATGCCACAAATATTCCAGAAAAATTTTAACAAATTTGTACACTGAAAAAAAAATATGTGTAAATATAGCAAAATCGACGATACGACATTTAATTGTATTGATTAAATATTTAATTATATTAATTAATAAATTAATTGAACAAAAATTAAAGAAAATTACAAAAAAAATATATTTTTTTATTTGGTAGTTTTATTCATTTTTAATATATTACTAATTTTATTTAAATAATATTTTTTGTTTTACATTTTTTTTTCTACTTTAATTTCTACTAGTTATTCGAAGTTTGAACCATCAGTAGAGCTATATATAATGAAAGGAAAATGTTAAGAATAGTTCGGAATAGTTCGGAATACTAAATAGTTTTAGTAGAGAAGAATATCAAAGTTATGATTTACGCACGATGTACGTAAAAATTACCCTTATAAGCAAGCACGCGTTGCCATGAATCAATGCAAAATAAGATCAGTACAACAGTAACTGTATTACTGTGTAGTGAATATAAAACTGTATGTGACTGTAAAACTGTGTATTGCCTTTAAAACTGTCGGTTGATGTATATGCTATATATGCATATATTTTACCATATACACCAACCCAAAAAAGATTTAATTTATACTATTAAATAATTCGAATTATCAAATCAATTTCAAATCAATGACAATTGTCTCACTATTATAAGTTTTCAGTTATTTTCCAGATACGCAAAACCTCAGTGACCTAATAAAATTGAAAGTTAATCGCGATAATTTCAACAAAAAAAAAATCTTACGAGTAACTTAGATTTTAAAGAAACCCTATTTGTAACAAGCAATTTAACATGGAACATTAGATTAATGAATAACAATATTTTTTGTTACAATTCAATATCTTTTATTATAATTACATTGACTATAGTTTGAGATGTGGGTTCATTCATGACACTTTGTGATTTGCTAATATATATGAATTTATTAATGTCTGCAAAATATTAGATTTGTTGGTGCCCCGATTGGCATTAGTATTTCAATAGTAAAAACTATTAATTTTATGGTATTTTTCTGAGTTTAATCTACAAATATATTAAATTTTACATGTCCTAACAAAAATATATTTAATAAATAAATACCTTATTGAACAATTATTATTGTACATTTTTCTAAATAAAGATATTGAACAAAATAGAAAATAAAATTCAAAAATACCCAAATTCCACTGTGCAACAAGTAAAACTCACGTTACACAAACCACACAAACCATTTGTGCTTCAGTTGCCTTCATTTCATACGATTTTCTTTGGATTTTCCAGATTTCTGTTCAGCATTGGCAGATGCGCTAGTAGCGGAATGGTATCCCGCACTGATTGGTTTGTGTCCTGACTGAACAGGCAATGAGTTATGAGCCTGAGCGCCTACTAATTGGACACCAACGAAAGCGATGCATCACCAACAACAAACGGCAAATAGGACGAAACGAAACCAAAAACAAGGACAACAACTACTACTTTTATAACAAAAACAACCCGCATATTAAGTAGCTGTTAAAGCGTAAAATGAATGCAGTAAAACTATGAAGAAAACTAACATCAGAAGCAGAAAAAACTAGCACGAATCTCATAAAAGGTTTAGCAACATTTGCTTCAAATTGGAAACCCACATGAATTTTGCATGATGGGTAACCCTTAGAACTATCATAAAAATCAAAAAGTATTGATGTAATTTTCAGAGCAAATGTTCGCTTTTCTCTGACGTTTGGAATACAGATATACAGTTCCGAATACTAAATACTTATATACAAAAAATAAATACAATGAAATTAATTTTATAGTGACATTTACAAAAATACGTTCATAAAAATGGTAAGGTAAATCTTATAGTTTCCCGTTTATTAAAATACACTCAGAAAAAAATACTATAAAATTAATAGTTTTTACTATTGAAACTAGTCAATAGCATAAACTATTTAACTAATGGTATTAATCCCATTAAATAATAAAAAAAAAACTATTCTTGCTTATTGTAATTTAAAGAATACATTAAAAAATGTATGAAACAACATCATATTATATTAACAGTTTGAATATTATTGAACGAATGGTACGCTTCCTAATGACCAATTTTAATAGTATAAATAATTGATTTTCTATTGAAATACTATTAATAAACCATGTTTTTGGGGTGCAGTTTGAGTAAATGCTGTTCAAAAAATACATATTACTGATCATAATCTAGTCAAGAAAATTGATTAGAAAATATAATTTGTTTAAAAATGAATATCAATATTATACTCATGTTTCAAATAATTAAATTAGCTTTTCAATGTTGTATCACATCTTTGATACAAAGGATTTTTTGTCAAAAATAAAAATACATGTTTTGACTTTCTCAAAATTTTGTTACGGATCACCCACGTTTTTTTACTAATTTAAAATGATAGACCAGTTCATTCTCAGTATGTTTTTATCAATTACAGTGATTTTAACCTGACAAGTAATGCTGCAGAAATAACGTAGTGACGTAGATTGTCATTTGGTGCTATGTTAGTTTGTATTTAATTTTATTGGTTCGTAAAATAAATAAGATGTACTAATTTGTATGCCATAACATTTCATCAAAACTCTTCGATAAGCCGGACATCTTTATAATTGATTGTTCTTTTTTTTTCATACATATGGGCACTTCCTGGGGTTCCGCACAAGACATTCATACGATTAAAACATTAATATCTAGAAGGAAAATTAATGAATTTGCTAGTTTTTGTGTCGTATTTAAATAGGACTAAACATCTGCAAAAAATTAGAGAATTCTATACGGTACATCAAAAGACATAAATTAAATAGTGGTCGTTCCGGACGGGACAAAAACAGAACTGCATATAGAAATTCCAAAAAGTCATAAAATTTTGCGTACAAATTTTTATTTTAAATTATTTTACAAAATAGCTGAAATCACGTACTTTCTTTGTATATTAACAAATTGTTCCTAAAGTTTATAGTTCTTTCATAATAATTCACAGAAAAGTTCCGGACGGGATAAAAAGTTCCATATGGGTAATTTCACATCAAATCGACTGGGATTTAATTTTTTTTTCGATTTTCGTGAAATTTAGTTTATGGCTTTGAATATACAAAAAAAAAATGTGTTTATTTTTTTCGAAATTCAAAATATTATGATGTTTCAAAAAACACAACTTTTTCTTATAGAGGCAACTTCGAAAGCCATTATCTATATCCATAATGTTGATAAATGGATATTTTTGATGTCTATTTCGCTAAGAATTGAATGTAGTTTTTGATTCTGGTATACATTATTTTTTTAACATTCGACTTATAATTATTAAATTATTGTAAAGTTTTCGAACTCGAATTACCGCAAAAACAGCTATTTTGATTTGGCTCAATTTTTTTCCAAAATTAGTTCTATTATTTCTAAATATTCTGTGTGAAATTTGGTGAGGTGTTTTTTGATATAAGGTAGAAATAATTTCTTGTATATAACATATTTTTATCAATGACAAAAATTTAAAAGTGCTAATAACGTAAATAATTTGTTTGAGCTCTTTAAACTTTATTCAAAATTACGTGTAAACATGTCTAAAAGATATCTGAAATCAATATGTTATATTTTATTTTAGTTATTGTTCCAAATTTTTTTTTTATAGATTTTTGTCAAGAACATGTTAGTTAAGTTTTCAAACTTTACTTTTTCGATTTGCGTCACTTTTGAATGAGCTAAATTGTTTTTTCGAAAATACCTCGGTCAATGTTTTAATGGTTTTTGGTGAAATTGTGGAGGTGTTTTGTGATTTAATAGAGGAATATAATAATAATAATAGTTTGGCACTACAGTCTTATAAGAACTTAGGCCGAGCTCTCTCACCATTTTGAGCTGTGCGTGTTATATTTGTACTCAAAGTGGAGGGACCGACAGTTTATTGCCGAATCCGAACGACGGGTGAGAGCTTTTCATACGCAATGTTTTACTCTCGTAGGTTTGCCATTTACAGCCGAGAGGTAGCGCGGTATAGAAAAATGTTTCTATGAAAATATGTTGTTAGCCCCCAGTCCAGGCTTGAACCGGGGACATTTCGGCTCGCAGTCCAACGCACTAACCACTGAGCTACCGCGGCTACTAGAGGTATATACCAGTATAAAAAACTACATTCGTTTTGAAATTTTTGAAGTTCGAAAAAAAATCAAGTTATATTTTTATTTTATATATTGAAAGCCATCAACTAAATTTCACGAAAATCGAAGAACAAATTTTAAAACCCTGTCGATTTGATGAGAAATTACCCATATAGAAATTATCAGTACAATTTTATGTTTTTTAAAAATACTTTTTGCGTACACTATACACTATATACCAGAAATGAGCCTCATCGCTGAAGATGATTTTTCGATGAAAATCCGAATCATTTTCAAGTTGTTGCTCAGCCCAATTCACGAACAAAGCGGCTTCAGTTCTTGCGTCAATTTGATTTGTAGGCCAATTTCTTTTCGCAAAATTCGCCACATGGACGTCACAGAGATGCCCAATGCTTGAGAACGAAGTGTGAGAGACACATTTGGGCTTTCTTCAACTGAAGCCTCAGTGGTAGCAATATTCTCGACACTACGGGCACTTCTTTGTCTCACTGGCACAGGAACATTTTGTACTGTGCCTGTGGATTCAAATTTTTCCACTAGACGCTCAATTGTTGATCTGCTAGGACGATTATGACGACCATAAATTGGATGAGGCCACTGACTCCGAATTTCGGTAGTAAATTTTAATAATTTCGACTCGTTGTTGGCTCGTATATCTTTCCATCATGAAATGGCTAACCTTACTGAAGAGAAATGTCAAAAGAGCGGCAAGAAATATGGCGTCGTTTGCTGTCCCTGTCGCTCTACTTTTGTAGCGTCCCTGTTGAAAAACCCTGTATTTTTGGGGAGTTGTTGGTTTAAATTTTTTATCGCAACAGACTTAATCTAATAGCATTATTTTAAGGTATATCAATTGAATATGCTTCTAATATCAAAAACAAAGGAGCATTTTAAAATTCAAATTTCGTCTTAAATGTTCAAAAAATTACAATTTCTTTAAAATCATATTTTCGATATTTAGTTAACTGTGTGATATTAAACTCAAATATATTTTAATAAAATACACTTGCAAATAAAACAATTTTCAAATATGATACTTGCCCAATTTAATCATAAAATGGAAATATAGTCAAAGTATATACCTGCAAAAAAAAGAAAAAAAAGTAATTAATTAAATAGAGAAAATTGTTATTATTATTTCATCAAAACATAATCAATATAAATAAATTATCGCATACCCAACTTTCATAAAAATGATCAAAATAAGTTTACTAACACCAGACAGATACAATTCATGAAATTAATTCGGTACCATAAACGTTGGTCCCTGAACGGAGGGACCCACCTCAAATAGTCATCGCTCATACCTCCCACGCATCCACCGCATCGCATTTCCGTTTCCCTTTTGTGTTGTGTGTCACAAATGAAATGAAAACCACAAAACGATGTGTTGACTATTTGACAAACGACGACAAACTTTTGTCAAATTTTTGTTTTGCACACATTTTATTTATATATTTGTTGGCCACCAGTTGTTTTGTTAACTTTTCATAAATTGTGAAAACTTTTGGACCAACAATTTGTTGCGCTCTGCAGCAACATCTCTATTGCAAAACTGTGGCATCATCATTATTTTTAAGCTCATTGGGCGCAATTTGTGCATCGGGCGCTCCTTTTCATTGGATATTTATGACTTAATGCTTTGCGCCGCACATTTCGTTTTACGTATTAATTTAAAGTTTTATTTTTGTTCTTTTTCAGATCTATCTGGCGAAAGCCTGAAAAAGTTTGTTGCATTTTGTTCCCGCTTACAGCACTTTTATGTTGTCTACTTTTTTGTAAGTTTTATCGAGAGTTGAGTTTATTATGATTCGTAATATATATATTTTTTTATTATTATTGCTGTCGTTCCACAAATATTTGGACTCGCATCCTTGTTACAGATGATGTTGTCAGTGTTGTTGCTATTGTCCGTTAATATTGTCGTTGCCAGTTTCAATATAGAGTTTATGAAGTCAAATCTGCGAGGACACGAGGATACTATCTCATTCGGAGTATTTTTTACATTCTATTTCATTTACTTATTTGGCCAAGTTTCTGTTGCTTTGGGAAATTTTATTATGGTTGTTGTCGTATAATAGTTTTCTCTAAGAAAATTATATAAAGCACTCGTAAAGAAAACTTTGTTTCCCCCAAGGAGAAATTGTTGGTGTAAATATTTAAGTTTTTGAAGCATAGAAAACGGTGAAAAATTCTAATAAATAACCTGATGGAATCTATTTATAAATCCTACAAAATTTTATAAATTTTATAAATTTTATAAATTCTATAAATTTTATAAATTCTTTAAATCCTTTAAATTCTATAAATTCTATAAATTCTATAAATTCTATAAATTCTATAAATTCTATAAATTCTATAAATTCTATAAATTCTATAAATTCTATAAATTCTATAAATTCTATAAATTCTATGAATTCTATAAATTCTATAAATTCTATAAATTCTATAAATTCTATAAATTCTATAAATTCTATAAATTCTATAAATTCTATAAATTCTATAAATTCTATAAATTCTATAAATTCTATAAATTCTATAAATTCTATAAATTCTATAAATTCTATAAATTCTATAAATTCTATAAATTCTATAAATTCTATAAATTCTATAAATTCTATAAATTCTATACATTCTATAAATTCTATAAATTCTATAAATTCTATAAATTCTATAAATTCTATAAATTCTATAAATTCTATAAATTCTATAAATTCTATAAATTCTATAAATTCTATTGTATTCAAATTCTATATCCTAAAAATTCATAATTTTTAAATATAAAATATTTCATTTTTCTATTGTTATCGCCTTTCGAAATATTACTAAAGACATGCTTTAGTAAAATGCGCCGGAAAATAAGTTGAAGAATGTTGCCTAATCACGTAAACTCTCCACGAGAAATAACGATGTTGTCACAACATTAAGAGCCTGCCCAGCTAGGGCGTCGATGATTTATGACAGGCTTTCGAAAAAGGCAGCCCCCGGCAAAACCGTCCACGTGGGCAGCTCACGTACATGCGGTGTTGTCAAAAATAATGAAAATACGGCTTTTTCAGGCGAAGAATTCAATTACCAAGAAACAGGAGATGCCGTAAAAGGAAATGGTGGCAATAAAAGGAGAATATTTAAGAGAACAACATAATGGATGGAAGACAAAGAAAAAATAAATAAGTTAGAGAGATATGGATGTATGATAAAAACTGTAACGGAAACGTAGGTGTTGCTAATTTCAAAATATTTGCCAAAAATAATACAAAAATTATGATCTCGTTGATGATAAAAAGCAATCCTGCGAAAAATTGCTTCCGCTCAACGACTGACAAAATGAACGGCGTTGAATTGGAAAAACAACAAAAAAAAGCTAAACGGGAAGTGGAAAACGGAAATGCTGTTGCACACTTCCGCGCACTATAAGAGGATAAATGGATGGAGGGAGGCATGAATAAATTCCTTATTCAGAATATCAAGGTGTGGAAATAATGCAGACGTCCGCAAAACATTTGAGACAGTTGGGTTATTTACTAATAACAAAATAATATATTAATCAAGTGGAAACGGATGTAATTTATGTGCCTTGTCCAGAACGAGATTTTGCGGTAATATTTTAGCTATATCAAAGATAAAAGCATAGTAATTATATTTTTAATTAAGTAGGTATCAATCTTATAAATTTAATAAATAATATATGCGCAGCCTTTAATTAGGTTAGGTTTTTGTTCATTTTGAAGTGAAAGAAACGAGATTAATGAGTAAAAGGAAATTGATTATATGGTAATTTAAGTACCATAACTAAGGGGAAACAAAGTAAACAGATGGTATTTATTGGATTTAAAGGTTCCTAATGAAAACTAGCTGGATCCGTGTACGACTCGTGCAAAGGTTTTGTGAATGCAATGGAATGGAGTGATTTTATTAATATAAAAGACATTTTTATTATTTATAGCAGGGAGCCATGCCTTCTGTGAACGTTTATAATTGATGTTAAAAGTCTAGTAACCAAAACAAAAATAATTCTCCGCCAAAACAACTTTTCTCAAAGACAATTCATCCTCGGACTGTTGTTTCCAGTAGAATTTGTACTCGTAGAATATTTTCCCGTAGAATTCTTGCCAATAGAATACTTTCCCGTAGAGCTTTTTCCTGAAGAGATTTTCTCTGAAGAGCTTTGCCCTGAAGAGCTTTACCCTGAAGAGTTTTTCCCAGTAGAAGTCTTAGTGTGGTGAGTTTTAGCGTAGTGAGTTTTAGTGTGGTCAGTTTTAGTGTGGTGAGTTTTAATGTGGTGAGTTTTAGTGTGGTGAGTTTCGGTATGGTGAGTTTCGGTGTGGTTATTTTCGGTGTGGTGAGTTTCGGTGTGGTGAGTTTCGGATTGGTGATTTTCGGCGTGGTGAGTTTCGGTGTTGTGATTTTCGGTGTGGTGAGATTCGGATTGGTGATTTTCGGCGTGGTGAGTTTCGGTGTGGTGAGTTTCGGCGTGATGAGTTTCGATGTGGTGAGTTTCGATGTGGTGAGTTTCGGTGTGGCGAGTTTCGGTGTGGTGAGTTTCGGTGTGGTGAGTTTCGGTGTGATGAGTTTCGGTGTGGTAAGTTTCGGTGTGATCGGTGGGGCGAATTTAAAGAATTTGGGTTGGTTGGTGTGATATATCTTGATATTACTGTGATAACTGTCGACATACGCCATCATGAAAATTCACATACTATGGGGGGTGCCACGCCAAATGTTCATTAAATTTGCTATACCATACGTTTTTTATAATTTTTGGGTTATATGGGAGGTGTCACGCCCAGTCCACCAATCTCACCGAGATATAGCCTTGTCTTCCCGGATCCAACATATATATTGTGTCAAAATTTTATTCAATTCGGTTCAGTCGTGTTGAAGTCTATTCGAAACATACAGACATACATACAGACATGCAGACATACGTACAGACATACTGATATACAGACATATGTACATACTTACATTCACAAATATATAGTAGATTTGCTTTCCTTAAAAGTGCCTTCAAAAATAAATAGTATATCCGTGATAAAAGGGATAAAGATATATATCAAATTTACTTGCAGCCACATTGAATGAATGATTCAAATCCGCACAAAGCCAAGCACACAAGAATTCAATCTTCATTTTGATATTTTTTTTATTTTTTTTTTACTGCATTTTTTTCTTTCAGTCCGTCTACACAGTTCGTTTAAATTGTGCAGTTGAGAAATATTTTTTTCAGCCTTGCAATTTCAATTTAATTCAAATTCATTCACACTCATATATTTCAAAATATATTTTTTAAATATAATCTGGAATTTAATAATATCTAAAATTTTAAGTATTTTCAGTATTTCTAAAATATATATGCATTTCTACTTAAATGCACCAAAACACACAAACCTAAACTTCCGGATATAAAGTTGAATACAGTTGCTTCCGGAAGTTGCTGCAAACAAAAGTAAATACAAACAATTAACACACACACACACACAGAAACTCAAACCCACAACCGTACTGCTGCATATGCCAGAGGCTATATGAAGAACTGAACCCAACGGGAAATAAAAAGAATCGGGAAACGTTTTTTAATTTTCGTAATTTCGATTCGTTATTTTTTTGTCATCACTAAATTACAAATCATCACATGATAATTTTATTAACTATAACCGTAACCGAAAGTGAAATATCAAAAATACACACATCAACGGGTCTTTTAATTGAGCAAAAGTTAGATCTTTCGTAACTCCAGTTTAGCTAAGCATGGAGCTCCAAACACCAAAACAAGAGAAAATAAACCAGCCACATTTTTGGAATTGAAAGTTTAATATCGTCACGACCATTTTTGGATTTTAGGACGCGAATTTAAAAAATAAAATAAAACCCTTCTTAGTGCATGAATACGTTCTTCATTGTACACCCTGTCAAAATTTCATATTCTTAGACCTGTTGGTTTGGGCTGGGCCATGATCAATCAGGACTTATCAAGACTTATGTATATATTGCAAAACCACCACCAAAAACAAGTATTTCATAGTTTATAATGGTATTTATCAAATTTATCAGATCAAAATATCAATTAAAATCTGATTATAAATTATACGAAATTTAGTTGAGTAGTATCATCGACAATATATACATTAAGTAAGCTCTTTTTGACATTCGTATATTTTACTATGTATCAATTTGGTTCCTAGTAATTTCAACTGGGATATGTGCGTTTAATAAGCAACTACCAGATAAAGCAGAGCCAATAAGTAATGCACAGAAAAGGCAGTTCTGGAAAAAGCAAAGTCAAGCATAGTTTATTTGAATTTTTATTTGTTTTTTTGTCAGTATATCACACATATATTCCATTTGAGAAACATCACTTTGTGGACGCATCGACAGGGCTGCCAACTATTAAGAATTTATTTCAAGTTTTAAAGAGGTTTTTAATTCTAGTTGCTTATGTCCGTAATTGTAACTGTCGCCTAATTATCTATCGTGTAAGCAACATTTAGTAATCTTAACGCATAGATAATCAAACCAAATTTTATTATATCAAGCGTATTCACAGTTTAATGGTATTGGTACGACATTGTATATATACTTATCATAAATATTCTACGATTTGAAAAGAAAAAATATTACATTAACATACACTATTTATCTTAAATTTCACAAAATACGGCACTAAAAGAACATGCATCATGGCTACTCTCAAATACAGCAGTTGTGGTATTTAACTCTTATAAGTATACCAAATGCTACGAATACCAGACTAAAATACGACAAACTTCATTTATAATATGAATTTTTCTACCTACTACCAAATTCATCATATTGATACCACCGTTCATTAAATGACATATTGATGAATGCATTCATTATATATATGAACTTATTCATACTATCGAACTTATTCATTCAATATTTTTTTGTAATTAAAAATAAATATTTTTTCAAAACATTTAACTAATTTATGCATGTCGAGTAAGCATTATATAAGACATAACATACAAGAACTACTTGAGAACGAAAAATAAACATTTTGATTGAAATTTTGTTTGATGAACAGCATTCACCAATATGATGTACATATGTGTTTTGTTCATTAATACGATGAAACGTATTCTTCGCATACACTTCATCATATTAAAGAATGAATTCATCACATTGAAGTTTTGTAGTATTCAATATTATAAATCGTTCTTCATTACAATGAATAATGGTTTGAAGAACGAAATTCATCAAAATGATGATGATATTTTCTGTGTGTGAATGCGTTAGTACTTTCTGGATACCGTTTACAAAAAAAAATCTGTAATGAAATTTTGATTTCATGTTTCGTTTATAATACAAATCTGGGATTGAAACCGTAATCGAAACTCATTTAAAAATTTATAAAACCGTAAATATTATACCGAAATTAAAAAATAAAACGATATAAATAGTTTCCAATTCAATGCCGGTTTAAAAAAGTGATGAAAAACAAACAGAACAGATGTAATTTTAGTCAACAGTATTTTAAGTATTTTTAATTTTCTATTAAAATTTTTAAAAAATACCAACTATTGTGTGGAATCATGTTCGATTTTTTGTTCAATACATTTAAAATATTTGACAAAAAAAACTAACAGAAATACAAAATCCCAAACTGAAACGAGGGACAAAACCGAAACCGTGGATTAAATTAGTAATCTTTATACTACTGCAAGCTGTTATATTTTTACAAATTGATATGTATATAATAAAAAGGTGTATATAATAAAAATAAAGCATGCATATGGCTTTGTTTAAATAATACAAATTAACTTAATACGGTTTTAAAATTTCAAAGAAAATCTGTTCTTTGTGCATTTTTTACCAGAATTACATCGCATCGTTGCGCTCAATATTGCTATGCAATGAAAAGCGCAGCATAAAAAAAGGAGATAAAATGGTAAAAGAAACATTTCAAGATGGGTTTTTCTGTGCAGCATTCGAGAATATTTATTGCATTCGAATGAGTGTAGACGATGACATTTTTTTTGTGTGGTTGCAATAAAAAGTCAAATATTGCATGAAGGTTGAGAAGATATTGCAAAAAGATTGCACAGAATTTTTAAACATGAACAGGAAAAAAAAAATCATCAATATGATGAATTTATTCACAAATATGATAAATTTCTTTATAAATATTATAAATTTATCTACAAACTACCAGATTCATCATATTACTACAACCGTTCATTAAATGACATATTGATGAATGTATTCATTATATATATGAACTTATCATAATGCAGAAATTTGAATCGTCATATTGATGAATATAATATGATGTATGTAATAATATAATATATATGAATAATTTTATTTTTTTTTTTAATAAATTATTTATAATTTTTATGAATATAATATTTAATACGATGAATATTGTATAACTAATATTTTTTTTTCAAAATAAATTAATTTATTTTACGAATTTATTTGATAACAAGAAAATTGTTTAGAAAATAATTTGAAAAAATTTCCTTAAAAATGTTGGAAAAATATTTTTTGAAAAAAATAATCTGAGAAAAAAAATTGTTTGAAAAATATCCAAAGTGAATTTACTTAATTTCTTTTTTCTAAAGTATGAAAAATGTCCAAAACTATAATATTGCAAAATCTTTACAAATACCAGAAGTAGATGACTGTATTATATAAGTAAAATTAATGGTTTTTAAAAGAAACTTTTCAAAATATTGTTCAGAAATTTCTCAATTTTATTTCTTGCAATAGTTGTGAAAATGTTTAATTTCATTTACTACACAGTAAAATAAATGTCTGAAGTCAATTTGACTGTTGTTTAAATTTGCTAAATCATTCTTGAATTACAACTTGAAAATGAACTCGTGCAAATAAATTTAAGCCTAAGTGTATTTAACTCAAATCCTTGCGAAACACGTGACTGCATTGGGCATTTTTTTGTTGTTTGTTTTGGGCATATTGCCACATGCACCTGGTCATTTTGCGAATACAAAAACCGAAGAAGAAGAAGGTTGCCCTACATTTAGCTTAAAAGCCACTTACGCCAAACTTTGTAATCAGTAAAAAAAAAAAAAAAATTGCGACACATACGCACGCAATGCAGCTGTGGCCATCAACAAAAGCCTTCAGTTTAACGCCTAAGTAACCGCGACACCGCCTTAACCCGCCGCCATTCATGATGACACAGAAATGTACGCAACAGATCCAATCTCCCCTCCACACCCTTAGAATGCATTGAGCCTTCTTCCACTGCTACAAAACAATGGAAATCCAATTAAATCCTAAACCGCGTATCGTGCGTCACATAGTCAGTGTACAAGTCTCGAGAATTTTGCAACAAAACTAACTTTGCAAACAGAGCTCTTGTTTAGCACGTTACAGCAGAAGAAGTGATTGCAACAAAAAAATGACTGCTTATGTAGTTCGCGAATATTTCCACTCTTCGCTAACACCAACTTTTTTAAAAACGACTTATAGCACTTTTTAAACCAATAATCTTTCTGTAATACCCAAATTAAATACAGACACAGTCCAATTCAGTTTAGTTTTTAAATTAACTCTACTTCAGTTTTAAAATGTTTAGCGCATTTTCCGCGCATTATATACTCTTCATTTAAATTGTAGGAAATAAACTTCTAAAACTGTAGAAGAATTCGGCTCGAATGCCACTAAAATTCTAGAATTTATTATCTGAATATTAAGAAATCAAATGACTTAGTTATCAAAAAAGTAAACAAGAATTATTCTTCTTGATTTTTCGAAGGTACACGCTGAGAAATAATATGGTTGCGACATGATCACGACAACCATACTATGGTCTTTAAAATCATGTATGGTTGTTACAATCAAAGTATAGTATTTTCAGTTTTATTTTAACAATAATAAGGTTGCTATAATCATTTTATAGTAGATTATTTACTATAATATGATAGTCATTCTGAAAAACTATAATATGGTTGTAAAGAACCATGTTATGGTTACGATAAAGACTGCTCCGAACAAAATATGGTCAATACCAATCATACCATGATATTGACTGATCATAATATAGTAATTTATTATTGACAACCAATAGTGTCACTGAGGATCATATTAAGATCAACAGTATTGTCACTGAGGATCATATTCGACAAATAATATGATTGAGTACAACCATAACCCCCAATCATAGTATGATGACCTTTAAATAGGATCACCACAACCATGTTTTTTCTCTGCTTTTAGTTAATTGATTATTAAAAACCAAAAAGAATACGGAAAATTATTGCTGTATTCTTCGCAAAAAGAACATGTGTTCATGTATGTATCTATTGTTGTTTACATCGATCTATCATTGTCTGTAATATTCGCTCGTATGCTTTGTTTTGTTAGGTTGCAATCTGTTTGTTAGTGTACCTGTCTGATGTTTTTTCTAGATATTAAGACATTATGTTCTTAGCTATCAAAAAAGTAACTACAGGGTTTTTCAAATGGGACGCTACAAAAGTAGAGCGACAGGGACAGCAAACGACGCCATATTTCTTGCCGCTCTTTTGACATTTATCTTCAGTAAGGTTAGCCATTTCATGATGGAAAGATATACGAGCCAACAACGAGTCGAAATTATTAAAATTTACTACCGAATTTCGGAGTCAGTGGTATCAACGTTAAGAGCGCTACGTCCAATTTATGGTCGTCATAATCGTCCTAGCAGATCAACAATTGAGCGTCTAGTGGAAAAATTTGAATCCACAGGCACAGTACAAAATGTTCCCGTGCCAGTGAGATAAAGAAGTGCCCGTAGTGTCGAGAATATTGCTACCGCGGAGGCTTCAGTTGAAGAAAGCCCAAATGTGTCTCTCACACTTCGTTCTCAAGCCTTGGGCATCTCTGTGACGTCCTTGTGGCGAATTTTGCAAATGGATCTTAGTCAACATTCTTACAAAATCAAATTGACGCAAGAACTGCAGCCGCTTGACCACCAGAAGCGTTGTATGTTCGTGAATTGGGCTGAGCAACAACTTGATAATGATTCGGATTTTCATCGAAAAATCATCTTCAGCGTTGACGCTCATTTCTGGCTGAATGACTTCGTCAATAAACAAAATATGCGTTATTGGTCAGACAGCAATCCACACGTACTCCATGAGTGATCATTGCATCCCGAAAAAATTACGGTTTGGTGCGGTTTATGGGCCGGCGGCGTGCGATTTGACGCCGTTGGACTATTTCCTGTGGTGCTACGTCAAGTCTATGGTCTATGCCAACATGCCAGCAACGATTGATGAACTTCGTACGAATATCGAACGTGAAATTGCAGCAGTATCGGCCGATTTATGCTTGAAAACCGTCGAAAATTGGGTTCAGCGTCTGGACTTCTGCAAGCGTGACCGTGGTGGCCATGCAAAAGAAATCGAGTTCCATACATAATGGCACCGAACGTACTTTTACAGGAATAAAGAATTTCATTGATATCCAAAACCGTTTATGTTTTATTTATTGTAGCGCTCTTATTGAAAAACCCTTTAAATACAATTAGTCGTGATGTGCAGAGTTTTTTTTTTTTTGGTATCAGCATCAAGAATAATTAAACTTAGTTACTTTTTTGATATCTAAGAAATTAATATCCGCATATCAAGAATTATTCCACTTAGTTACATTTTTGATACCTAAGAAATTGATCTATGCATAATAAGAATAATTCCACCTAATTATTTTTACTGGCAACTAAGTAGAACTGTTCCTTAAAATTAAGAAGAAGTAGCTGTATATCACTCCATATACTTCATAATTTATTCTGAATTTTAGAAGTTTTTTCTCTCGTGTAATTTTGAATTTTTATTTTTCAATTCAATTCTCATCGATTCTAGTACCATCACAAATTGGTTTTAGGTCTTTTACTAAGTTTGTATTAAACCTAATTAGTTAAATGCTCAAAATAAATAATGCAATACAATTGTAGTATAATCAGTCAAATAATTATATACCACAATTTTTACTATGATTTTTGTGCTGCATAATTACTTAAAAGTTTGTCAAAAATACAAGAGAAAAAATGTTAAAAACAAAAGTAAATAAAATGTAATTTAATAATGAATTTTCGTCTTGTAAAACACTGTTGATGTAGATGTCAAAGTTATCAAACTCTTTCCTTATCAAATAACCACAAGCCTCAATGTTTTTGTGAGCTGAAAAAAGCATCGGAAAGGAGAATAAGTACTAACTACTGGCAGTAATAGAGACAGGAGAATAAGTAAAGAAAGCATGCAGCATTAAAAGTATTTAATTAAATTGTGTAACCTAATTGAGTTACGTAAAATATTTAATAGTATGAAAAAAAAATAAAAAAAAAATAAAAAAAAAATAAAAAAAAAATAAAAAAAAAATGATGTAGAATTTATTAATTTCTTTCTATCTTCACACCGAGTTAGGAGTACAAATTTCAACTAGGGCTGGGAGGCGTCTTTTAGAAAATCTCAATGGTTTAATAAACTGCATTATTTTAGCCAAAAGCCGGTACCACGAAACTCATCCCCACACCATTATTTTACCACCTTCATGATTGAAGGTTTTCATGGTAAACGTGGGTTCAATTCACATTGAACAGAAAAGTAAAAACAAAAGCAAAAAAAATCACAAAAATAATGAAGAAAAAAAATTATAAGAAATACAAAAAGTTATGTGAAATAAAAACAAAATCAAAAGAAAAGAAAATACAAATACAAATAAAAACAAAAACATAATTCCAAGCCAAAACGCAAAAAAGGTGCAAAAACACAATAGAATTTATATGCAAAAACGCAAAATCAAATAAAGGGTTTTTCAATAAGAGCGCTACAAAAGTTTTTTTCAAGGGGTTTTTAACAGGGACGCTACGAAAGTAAAGCGACAGGGACAGCAAACGACGCCATATTTCTTGCCGCTCTTTTGACATTTCTCTTCAGTAAGGTTAGCCATTTCATGATGGAAAGATATACGAGCCAACAACGAGTCGATATTATTAAAATTTACTACCGGAATTCGAATACGTGTATCTATCCATCATGAAATGGCAAACCTTACTAAAGAGAAATGTCAAAAGAGCGGCAAGAAATATGGCGTCGTTTGCTGTCCCTGTCGCTCTACTTTTGTAGCGTCCCTGTTGAAAGACCCTTTACAAAAATAATATACAAAGAAAAGCAAAACAAAATATCAAAATTAATAGAAGAAGAAAAATTAAAAGAAAAAACAAAGAGTATTTTGAAAAAAAAAACATAATCAAAAGAAAAGAAAATACAAATAAAAACAAAAACATAATTACAAGCCCAAACCAAACGAAAACGCAAAAAAGGTGCAAAATCCAATAGCATTTATATGCAAAAACGCAAAATCAAATACAAAAATAAATATACAAACACAAAACCATAAAAGTAAAACTACAACACAATATTAAAAAATAACACAACAAAATCAGAAACAAAACCAAAAACCAAAGCAAAAATCAAAGCAAAAACAGAAACAAAAATAAATATCAAAAAAATCTAAACAAAATAAACAATAGCAAAAACAGTGCAGAAACACAAAATCAATACAAAAAATAAAACAAAAATACAAACAAAAACCCATACACAAACACAAAATCCAAAAAGAAATAGAAAACACAACATCCAAAAAATAAGCAAAAAAAAAAACAAAATCAAAAACTCAAAAATATAAAAATATAAAAAATCGCAGTATAATTTAATTTCTAAAATACGTATTCGTAATTTTTATGTTTTTTTTTTCTTATTAAAAAATGTAAAAAAAATCTAAAGAACCGCCAAGTAAAGTTACAAAGTTTATATAGCATTTTTTTAAGTTTAGACATAATTCTTCTTGACTAGTTGCCGCATGTGAAGCAGATTGTGACGCTCTCAGCACCGACTTCCAATTAAACACTCAATTATCTACTTAGCAGTTGTCATTGTAATTGCTGAGGTTGCCATTGAAGTAGGGCGGCAACGTAAAAGTTGTTGCAACGGATTTTAGGCAGCGCCTAAAAGTATGCTACACACGCACACGTCACTGAAAGCTAAGTGCGGCTGGCAGATTGCAACGTAAAACTGCAAAACTATTTTCCTATCAACATCAGCAAACTTCATGCGACTTTAGTAAGTTTTCCATTGAAATGTCTGCCTATCTTTCGTAATTTCGTCTACTCCACAGATTGAGCATATTTTTTCGAACATTTTTCGTGTACCACGTTTTATGGGAGGCTGCAGTTTATTGCATTTCGACGGTCACAAAGTAACTGATGAAAATAGTACACATAGTTTGGTTGAAGTTTGTGTTGGTGGGGACGGTAACTCTATTAGAGATGTCAGATATTTATTTTCGCTTTTACATTTATTTTCATGTTATTTTTTATTTGTTAATTTTATTGATTTTATACTTATAAAAAAGTGATATTTTCTAGTGATATTTTCTAATGTTACACAAAATACCTAGGTACAAAGGTAATTTCTTCACCAGATTTACTAGGTTTTATGTGTTTTTTCATTTGTCCCTAGTTTATGTATTTTTCAAATTTTCCACTCACATCATTTCTCGACCACTTCATGTTGCCTAAAAGTAGATGCTACAAAAATGAGCACATTTTGAATATTTTTCACTTTTTATTATTTAAATTTTATATATATTTTTTTTTAATTCTCCTACACCGTGTTGCAAACTTTTGAGACCTCTCATGGCATGATTCCGTTTTATACTTTGTGTGCGCTATTCTTGCGTGTCCTCAGCAATATTTGCATTTGTCCTAGTTTTATTTTGAATTTTTTTCTTGTTCTTCTCTACTTTAAACTTTTTCACGTAAAGTTAGCAATGTGCTTAACTTTTGCAGATTTCTGAAGTCGAACATAAATAGAAATCATGAAGTTGAAGCACAAAAATGTTGAGTAAAACTTGGCAGCTTAGTAAAAATATAAATTAATATTGGAAAGGTTTCATAACATAAAAAAGATAAATAATCAGCGGAAGATGAAGAAAAGATGAGTAAATATAGAAATTGTTGTGAACTGCGAAAAAATGTGATAAAATTAAATGAAATTGTGTTAAAATTAAACACAAAAATATCTTAAAGCAATTTCATTAAAATTTAAAACAATTTCTATTAAATTTTTACTGACGGCCAACATATATCAGCCTTAAGCTATTTCTTATTATGCCTATTTTATAAAATTTGATTCCTCAAAAAGGGGCTATGAATAATATGGCAGGGTCAAATCGAACACAAAATTTCAGTTTAACGCATAAATGCTGCACCTAGATGTATGTTATATGCATTTCAAATTGCATTTCACATCGTAAATGCTGCATACCTTTAGGGAAATTTCACGAAATCTCGATTGTAAAACCAATGTGAATAAATTGAAAACAATTTCGTTAATTTTCTTGTTTTTTTTTTTTTGGAATGCTACGTGTACTTGGTAAAGCCAATAACCCATTTTACTGACGGCCAACATATATGTGGCAATATGATATAAAAGCATATGTCTATTTTCGAACTTTTCAGGAGAGCATTTTTAAGATTTACAACTGATTCCGAAAATTATTTTTAAAAATATTTTAAAAATTATATTTTCAAATTTATGAAAAACTTAAATAAAATAAATGTTTGCAAAATGTTTATGTTCGAATTTTTTTCGATTATTATTTTTAATAAAAATAAATATTTAATAACAAGTAGAAATACTTTTAGGGTTTTTGCTTGTATCTCAGCAAGATAAGAAGTATCAGTATCAAAATTTGACACAAAATGAATTCGTATATCAGAATTACGATGGTATTAATAACTCAATTTGAACATATCTCGAGTTATGCTGTTAATTCATATTGCCACAGATAAATCAACCTTAAGCTATTTCTTGTTATGCCTATTTAATAATATGTTGTACCTTAAAAAAAGGCTATGAATAATATGACAGGATGACATCGAACACAACATTTCAGTATAACGCATAAATGCTGCCCCTAGATGTATGTTACATGCATTTCACATTGCATTTCAAACAGTAAATGCTGCATACATTTACAGGCATGTCACGAAATCTCGATTTTAACACCAATGTAATTAAATTGAAAAGAATTTCATTTAATTTTAAAAACATTACGTTTAATTTCTGTTAAAATTATTTGTTGTTAATTTTAATGTATGTTTTTTTACTCAGTGTAGAAAGAGAAAGACTAAGTGATATAGTAAAAAAAATGAGCGTAGAATGTAAAGACTTCAACAAATTCAAAGTTGAGACAGCATCCGAATGCTCTTGGCTTAGGAAAGTTGTTAAATAGCAGCAAGTGTAAGTTACACAAATATTATAAGCAGCCTTTTAGGTGCAGAGTAAACGAAAAGTTTTTTTTTATATTTAATTTTTATAGATGATTGCCAAATTTTTGAAAAGTTTTATTTCAATATTTGTATGGGTTGAACCTCTTTATTACGTAAAACAGTCACTGGATTTGTGACGAATTTCTTTTCGTTTAGTTTTATGTAATAAGTGAAATTAACAATTGTTACACCAAAAAATCGATTTATCTACGAATAATGTTTTGTTCTTTAAATTTAATTCGATTGAACCAAAGTCGAACGAAAAAATTACAAAATATGAGAATTCTCGCAAAAAAAAAAAGCCTCCAGCTAATAAATAACTGATATTCCCTAGTAAAAATTTTACTCTTTTGGTGAATTCTACTGAAATAATAAATTTAATTATGTTGGCCATGTAACGGATGGGTTGGCGAAGAGATCAAAATACAATGCTCATTTCCCGTTTATGAAAATTTATCAATACAGTTAATTTTTAATTGCTTCATCGCCGATACGATATTTATTTGTATTGATTAAATATTTAATTATATTGATAAATAAATTAATAGAACAAAAATTAAAAGAAGTAACACACCCATAACATATATTACTTATTTATATTTCTTATTTTATATTTATTTGTTTTTTATTTTATATTTATTTATTTTACTATTTTTATTAACTACTTGTTGTTCTATGTCACGTCACCAATAGAGCTAGGTATATAATGAAAGGGAAATGTTAAACACAAATAAGAGAAAAGAATATCAATTTCATAATAGATATACGAAAAAACGACCCGACCCGAAGCAATATATGAACCAATGTAAAATAAGATCGGTAATATTGAGTAGTGAATTTAAAATTATGTAGTTGCTGTAAAACTGTGTACTGGCTGTAAAACTGTCGGTTTGTGTATATGCTATATATGTAAATATGTTATCATATATACACAAATCCAGAAAGGATTTCTATTAAATAATGTGTATATGCAATTATTATATTACTAGAATTATTTACTTTGTTATAAGAAATCTCAGTTGCTATATTGACGTTCAACATATTTGTCTGTATCCCTAGTAGAAATTTGCCCGATGCGCCATCGGGAAATGATCGGGTTTTCGTTGGGTAAGCCCTATTAGAGAAAATATGATCATTGCCTTTGCATGCCCTTATCATGCTTACCATAGCAGGGTTTACATTATCTAAACAGTCAATGTTCCCAATCATAGCTACATTATTTGTTCCTCATAACAAAATTAGCATCAGGCAATGATCGAAATAAATGAGAGAAACCCTATTATGCTCGGGCTCAGACAAGGCAATTGTTGGGTAAATAATAAAATGGGGAATTGCCCGATCAGTACATGATCATGGCCTGAGGTCAATACATGATCAGGACCACACTGCGTTACAAGGACATTATGGGCCTCGTCATATCCCGATCATCTCAAATAATGACATGATCACTTCATGACCATGGCCCTACCAAAATTTCTACTAGGGATATGTCGTAGAAATACGACATCAATTAACACACGCAAAGAAAAAAAAACGGTTTAGGTTGTTTGGCGGCAAAAATGTATATGTTTAAAAAATAAATTATTATGCATTTGCCAAAATGCTTTGGGACAAATGCAAACAACATTTATTAAACTTAAAATTCGTTATGTGTGAAAATAAAAACTTTAAAGAAATTATCTTCCCTTCAAACGTTGCATACTTCTGGGAGCAATTTTCAAGCAATTTCAAACTGTAAGAATCTGTGAGCATAATTCTCAAACTATTATATACAAACTGTAAGATTCAAACGAATGCTCGTAATATAATCCGCAGATTTTTTTTCAGACCCAAATAATAAATGCTAGTAATGTTGGTAGCTCACGGCAGATATGGGTTTGGTCAGAAACATAATGAGAATTCCTAGCAGATGAAGGACGATGACAAAGATAATGAATAAATAAAAAAATAATAATAAATAAATATATTTTTTTTAATTTTTTGTCTTAAAAAGCAAACAAAAAAAAACACGTTTGGTACAAAAAATATTTTTTACCCGCAAAATAAATCCACAAACGAAGTTCTTTTTTCTAATTTTTCGTTTCTGAGGAACGCTTTTTTCATTGCGTGCAGGTCAAACGCATTTTTCCTTCAATGTAAATAATATAGCTATTCAAATGCATTTTTTAACAAAGATCTAATGTAAAATTCAATTCATTGCAACGTCATAACAAATGCAAAAAGTATACGGCACCAACTAACTTTCTGTTAAATTCTGCATTTTACACTTGAGCGCTTGAATACTTGAGACTCTGATGTATTGGAGCACAAAATATATGCAGCAAGATCTGCCGCCTCTGACATTCCAGCCAATACCAACCAGGTTGCAATATGCAGTAAATGTTGCTGTTGTGGATACAGCACGTGCGGCCAAAACATTAAAGGCAAGGCAATGAATAACATGCAAAAAAAAAAATATATTAATATACAAACAAAATTTATATACTCTAAATATTTGACACCACATCGAAGTAATGCACATATAAAAATGTATTCTATTCCTATTTTTATTTGAAATTCGTCCGTACGACTTTTACGTATTTCTGAAATGAATTCGATTGCAGAAAACGTATATTTGCTACATCTTCTGATATAAATCACAAATACATATAGGTCATATTATCAGTTTTGTGCTCGTCGTCGAATGGAATTCATTTCTCGTTTTCAATAAGAATTGTATTTGATAAATGCTTAAGGCAATAGAAGAAATGTTTGTGAAATTGCGTCAAAAGGCGAGCAAAAATCGTGTTACCTTTCTCACAAATGAGAAATTAAATTTCTTTAGAGATTTCTTTTGCGGGTGAAGAACGATGTTGTGTTAAACAGATTTTCATTTGCTTTTTTATAAAAAATTTTATTTTTTGTTATTATTATTTTTCATTTATATTACATTTATTTCGTCCTCCTATTATGTTTCTGATCAATCAATATCCCGTGTTTCCAGAAAATACAAAAAATGTTTCTGAAAAATAAGATGGGTATTATATACAAGCATTCGTGTGAGTGTTAACAGTTTTAAATGTTTCATTTTGCAAAAAACAGTTTGAATTTTGCTCACATAATTTTACAGTTTGAAAATTACTGAAAATTACTCCCTGATGTATGCAACATCAAGTGAATTTAATAACTATCTGCTGCAAACTATCTGTAAACGTCTTTTTTTTTCTTTGCGTGATTTTATAAACATTTTCAAATAGTTGGAAAAAAGTTTAATAAAAAATATTAATACAAAAAATATAATAAGTATTAAAAAAAATATAAGAAATTCTCATTGAAAACACAATCCAACACAGATTAACAAAAATATACTTCAAATCAATAATATCCTTAAATTTTGGTACAAATCGAAGAAAAACATAGAAAATTAAGATCTGTTATATGAAGAAAATCAATTACTGATAATGTGAGAGGCATTGGTCAAATGTTTCCAAAAGCATACAAATGAAATTTCGCAACTTATTTTTTTCTTATTTTGTGTGTGTTTTTTTTTTTCAATTTCCGTTTTCTTTATCAAAATCCGGTTCCTAGTTAAACAACCAAACATCTAACTAGAAAAAACCGATTGTTTGATTTTTAGGGCTATCATCGTTATCATGATTATATCAGCATCATCATGCTTTTAATATTCATTCTCTCTCGCCACTGCATATCGTAGTAGGCGCCATGACTGAAGTGAACATAGACGTACTACATTTGACCAGCTTTTACGTGTTTGAGGTCAAGCAAATAGAAAAGTAAAAAAAAATACATAAGATGGTAAAAAAAAATAATCGTAGAACTTTTTCGGATGCTGTTAGAGGAAATGGGAAAAATTATAGTTACATTTTAAAGTATTGAAAAATAACATAAAGAAAATAAAAAATTTAATTTGAATTAAAAAGTGTATTATTTAACAACAAAAACAGGTAATTTTTGTGATATCATAATTCAAATGAGTACTTTAAAACTTAACAAAATGCGAAATTTTAAAGTAGGGAAATTATTATATTTGGTGTGATGTGCACTTAGGTTAAATGTGTTAAAATTAAATTAAATTGTATTAAAATTGTTGTTTGTGTTTAACGATTATAAAAAAATCGTAAAACTATTTCATTTAAAATTACAACGATTTTATTAAAATTTAAAACAATTGTTATTATTTTTTGCTTAGAAAAAAATATATATTTTTTATATTATTTATTTTTTAATTTATATTTTTTTAATGTTTTTACTTTTATTTATTTTTATTTTTATATTTAAATTGTATTTTCTTCTGTTCTCGTTTGGAATGGTATGTGTACTTGCAATAACCCATTTTAATGACGGCCAACATTTCTATTGCTTATTATGCCTATTTAATAAAAATGTTGTCCAGCAAATGAATAATATGGCTGGCTGATATCGAACACAAAATTTCTGTTTAACGCGTCAATGCTGACCCTAGATGTAAGTTGTATGCATTTCAAATCGTAAATGCTGCATACCTTTAGGGGCATGGCACGAAATCTAGATTTTGAAAACAATGTCGTTTAAATTTTAAAACAGACAATTGACTGTTTATTTTGTTTACCTTTAGAAATATCATTTTTACTGCATTTAAACAACTTATTTTTTAATATTTTACTGCAAATAACCCAGAAGTGGTCTAAGAAAACGGACTTAAAATTCGAGATCAGCAACTCCGTATTACCCTAAAACCATTATCAAAAAAAAAAAAGATTGACAAAATCTTGTATATTTGTTGCACTGCTAAATATTTTATGACATTTCTCTTTTGACATTTCTTTTTAGTAAGGTTTGCCATTTCATGATGGAACGATATACGAATTCGAATTTCGGTAGTAAATTTTAATAATTTTGACTCGTTGTTTGCTCGTATATCTATATGAAATGGCAAACCTTACTGAAGAGAAATGTCAAAATAGCGGCTAGAAATATGGCGTCGTTTGCTGTCCCTGTCGCTCTACTTTTGTAGCGTCCCTGTTGAAAAACCCTTGAAAAAAACTTTTGTAGCGCTCTTATTGAAAAACCCTTTAATAACAGAAATGGTTTTGTCTCGGTGAACATTTTCAATATTTAAATATTGGAAATCTTAGTCCAGCGCTCAACATGCAGGCACAGTTTTTCAGTCACATTTTTAAAATAATCATAGTGTAAACTAGATGTAATTTTGTCCATACACAGAAAAAATAATCGACGTAAATATAGCAACAGATATTAATTGCATGTCATTAATCAGTCCAGCAATAAAATTCAGTAATTCAGTGAACACATTTGCTATTCGTAGTTACTAAAAAATTGCGGTTGGTGTATATGCTATGGGTTGGTGTATATGCTATGGCTTGGTGTATATGTGTTTATACAGCATACACACCAACCGAATTCACAAAGTATACAGTTTTAAAGACACTACAGTTTTACAGATTCTTCACAGTTTGCAGCCGATATTATTTTACGCTTGCCTATTCGGTTCGTTGGGTCGTTTTTCGGCACATTCTACTAATGACTTCAACTTTATTATTTTCTCTGTTATTTGTGTTTAATTTCCTTTCACTATATATAGCTCTATTGGTTACGTGTGAACGTGATTCTAACTTCGAACAAAAAACTGAGTAGGTAAAATAATTAAAAATAAAAACAATATGTTTATAATAAATAAAATATACCTAATTTATAGTAAAAAAACATATAAAATAAATAAATTTTTTTTGTTGTTACATTTCGCACCAATTTAAACGAATACACACACCAAATTAAGCGAATATACACTCCATCAGCGCGTCGTGAAAACAGCTGTTGCCAGCAAATGCGATTGCTAATATGAATTACGCTAATGCAGTTAATAATTTAGTCGGTGCAGTTTCAGCAAAAATTGTAATTGTATTGATTTACATTTTTGGTTATATTTACGATTTTTTTTTCTTTGTAGTAAACTTATCACAATTATTTAAAATGTCATATTTACTGATTGCTAATTGTCTTTTTGTCTGTAAAAATGTACGGCATTTGGCCGATTTGAGATTTTTTAATGTGAACATTTTAAACCAAGTTAAAAACTACACCTTATTATATCAGAATAAAAAGATATGCGGCAAAAAGTCTAAATTAAAGTCAAAAATTAAATCCGAATTAACCAACTAAATTAGAAAATAATGCTGATTATAATGAAATAAAAAAAGTTGATTTTGAACTCATTAATGTACTCGCGAAATGTCAAAAGTTAAATTCTAAATATCTCTTGTTGATATTACCTGGAATACCACACATATTTCTGTATTTAATTGCATAACTGATATGAAAGAAAAGCTTAAGATTATCCCAATGATACTCGAGATATGATCTTGTATAAATCGAAAGTAGTTTATTCAATGTATGTGGTGTTGGTAAATCTCTTGACAATCCGATTCTTGTATATAAATGTCAACATTTGTCTGTAGCTTTTGAGCTTATAAACGTTAAGTTACACAGAATCAAATAAACTCAAACACAGCTTTCACACCCACACCTATCAGTCAGGCAGACTAATTTTAGTCCTCGAATGAAGATGGCGCATTTGACACACACACACACTTGTAATCTTGTAAATACACACACACACAGACATGACATACACACACACTACAGCGTAATTAATTAGCCGCCATTTTACGTTTTATGAGGAGCTGCCATAATATATTAGACGCACTGCAAAAATAGGGGTGTGTGAAAGACATTGTAACTAATTAAATATGAACATCACTCGATGTATTTATACACGGATAGAAAAGATTTGTTTGAATATGTTTGAATGTAATTAAAAAGTAATACGAAATTACCATACATGTATTAGGAATGAAGTGTAATTAAATTATAATCGAAATTGAATTTAATTTTGTTCACGTGTAAACATTATTATATTGTCCAGCAGAATCTGTCAAATTTATCATAAATATGTTACAATACCAACATAAAATTTTAATTGCATTTGAATAAACAATTTCTTGGCAATTTACTTGGTTAAAACTGTGTTTCGAAACACAGAAAATGTTAATCAAATCTAAATACAACGTATGTTCGCAACGCTCGTATTAATTCGATAATTTATCGACTAACGAAGTTGGCCACATTGTGCAGCATTTTCTACCGACCATCGTTTGAACATATTGATGTTTACAAGCAAACAAAAAAGAAATTGGATTTAAATAAGTGTATTCTTGCAACATTCTTCTTGTATACGAAGTTGGCACTCGTTGAGCAGAATTTTCTACCTACGTCTCTTTTGTCGTCGTTTGAAGTATGTATACACTCAGAAAAAAATATTATATAAATAATAGTTTTTTACTATTAAAAATAGTCAGTAGGATAAATTATTATTTTAAACGGAAAATACCATTAAATACTAGAAAATACCATGACATTGCCATTGAGTTTATATGAAAAGATTTATTTTTTGTATACTATTAAATCAATAATTGTCCTATTGACCAATTTTAATGGCATTTGAGGAATTTTTTCTGGGTGTAGGTATACAAAGTTGACACTAGGTGATCGGCATTTTCTACGTACGTGTCTTTTGTTGTTCGTTGAGAAAACGTGTTCGCGTCGGTAATAATTTTCTTATTTGTAAATTAAATAAATATATAAATTGTGTTACAAAAAGTACAAATAGTAACAAAGTATAATATTGTGCAGTATATAATTTCCGAAACTAAAGTGAAAAAAACCACAAATAAAAATCTGTGTTTCAATTTTCAAACAGAATTTGGAATTGTTTTTTTTAAAAAGCCTCCGTGAATTCCTTGCCTACGCTATGTGCTGTACTGAGATCAACCGTAACTGTACCAAATATAAAGCGAGCCTGGATCGTCTAGTTTAGCGTCACCTGGTGAAATTGAGCATTCATTGATGCTGTCACTTGTACTTGCAATTTTAAACGAATTATTTATTTATGCATTTAAAAATTTGTATATGAATTCAATTATTATAAGTTCCCACTGTGCATGTTAAAAGATTTTTAATAAAAATTAATAAAAAAAACAACATTTTATTTTATTTTCAGGATTTCTTTCCAAAAATATTTAAATACGTTTCTATGCAAACATACTACTTTTTGAACTGAAACAACTGATATTTTTCACTGGAAACATATTTATATTCAGGTCGTTCTTTGAACATATTTATGTTTCGGTTCAAATATTTATTTTATTTGGATGTAGTAATTATTATGTTTCCATTAGAACATACTCCATTTTAAGGGGCAACATTAAAATGTTTCCGTGATATTATAATGTAAGTCAGAGCTCATTACAACACTGTTCAAGTCTCAATACAACCCTGTTTACAAATGATTTATCAGTCAATTATATATTATGTTTACATAAAATTCCTGCAAAATTATGTTTGGGAGAGCCCTTTTTTGCAGCGTGTACAGGAGCGAATTCAAGGCGATATTGAAACTTTTTATAGATTTATAAAATCAACAAAATAGTGTTAATGGTCATATCAATAATTTAAACTTACTTAATTTAACAAAACATGTTTTATCAGGAGAATAACAACAACAAAAATCTATATTATATCGATTTTCATAATATTAAATGCGACGTTAGTAAGTAAAGTAAAGATTAAGAGCAATACGGGGTCCGTTTTGCTCCACCATGTCTAATAATAATAATAGTTTGGCACTACAGTCCTATAAGAACTTAGGCCGAGCTCTCTCACCATTTTGAGCTGTGCGTGTTATATTTGTACTCAAATTGGTGGGACCTGCAGTTAAATGCCGAATCCAAACGGCGGGTGAGAGCTTTTCATAGACAGTGTTTTACTCTCGTAGGTTTGCCATTTACTACCGAGAGGTAGCGTCGCATAGAAAAAAGGTTTTCTATGAAAAAGATGTTGGCAGTCGCTGGGGATCGAACCTTCTGGGTCTGGGTTACACCAAATTTGCAGTCATATATAAAAAATTTCAAATATCAAGTTCACAGCGTATGTCAAATATATGTAATAAGTAGTGTTAAAAATAATTCATTAAAAATAGGGTTATAGTAAATCGTTGGAATGATGGTGATTAAGTAAAAAAAAGCTTCTATTCATGATGAACACAAACATGAATTTTTTGAAATTCAAATATTTGTTGTAATGTCTTTTAATACCCCTAATGTTTTATATTTTATCAGTAACCACGTATAATTCTAAAATCCTTATCAAATCGAAAGATGGGAATTTTGTTGCACTGTGTGTATAATTTAAAATAAATAAATCAAAATAAATGAAAACTCAAGCAATCATTAAGAGCTGTTTTTACCAATTTCGTTTAAGCACTCATTTCCACTTTAACTCTGAGTCCCCAAGGTATAACAGCATAAGTATTTCTTGCTTTTAGTAGAGCATTTTAAAGGTGTCTAGTTGTGTCGTTATTTCATGTGTTAAGTAGCGACAAAAAGTGGCTATTAGGTTTTTGCCAAATAACTTATTAACAAAAGAAGATATTGGCACCAGAGTAATGTTTTATGCGGTATCTGAACAGCGATGATTCAGAGGACTAGGGAGAGGTATCGTCGTATAGGAAAACATTTTCTTTATAAATTGCTTTTTAATGTTGCAGTCGCTGGTGTTTGAAACCAGCAACCAACGCACTAAAAATCGAGCTACCGACGATGAAAACAAATCTATAAAATAGTAGCTTTATATTTAGTTTTTAAAAATATTTAATTTATTTTGTATTGAAATTTTTAAAATGATCATGACTGACTAACAATTATAGTTTTCTGAGTTTTCAAAAATTTAATTTTTATAACATGAAATCAAAACACATTTTTGGTAAACAAACATATAAAATTAGCAGGTATACATTTGTTTAAAGTATGTATATATACATATAGTTCAAGAAAAATGTTTTAGTAATCGGCGTGATACACTGACATTTTCTTTTCGAAATTTGTATCATCTGTCAATTTTAAGCATATGAGTTTAAATATGTGAAACATATGGTGTTTAAAGGAAATTTTTTAAAAAAATAATACTAAAAAAATGTATTTAGATAATTTCAAAAAATGTAGATTAAATTCTTATAGAACTATTACATTTAAATTTTGCAATTATAAAATAAATTAAAATAAATATTGTATTAGGGATATTCCATTTTAAATCAACGTAAAAATAATAAATTTAAGCATCATTGTCTTTGAAATTGATAAAATTTTGTATGAGTGTTCTCTCATATTAAACTAAGAAATATGCAAAAAAAACTTTTATGGTTCCCGAAATAAGGCGGCTTAAAAAGTGAAAAACTATGTAAAAACACACAAAGATGGGTTAACTTAATTGGATTTATCTGAAAAACTAGTTTACGTACATAATCAATTGAGGTATCATTTAAAAGATATAAAGATGGTCTTTAATATGGCATATAATTTTATTTTTATATCCAAAGGTTAAAGGTCACTATCACATGATTTACATTTTGGAATGACTTTTCTCAAAAATCCATATTTTTTAAATTTTCTAAAAAATATATGTTAATGCTGATTTTCTTCTTGAAATTTTGTGTTATATTTCATAGGTTTATTCGTAAATTTTCACGTATTTTTTTCTCGTATTTTCTCAAAATTTATAAATTGTCTTAGTTTAATATCCCAGTATACCACGACTCGAACAATTCTCGAAATGGCTTCGAGAAAAAAAATCGATCTCGTTATTATATCGAAACTAATTTTTAATGATTTTTGTATTCAATTGTTTAGAAGGTTTCTGAAATGTCTACGAGAAAAAGCATTGATCTCGTTGTTATATCGAAACTAATTTTTGAAGAGTTTCGCATTCAGTTGTACCTCCTTTCAGGTACATGCCTGCTTTCGTCTGCTGGATATAATTTTGGTAATGGTATGCAGGTCCGAATAGTTGGAACACCCTTTTGCGTTCAAGTAATGTCATTGTCCAAGAGTTAGGTCAATTTCATTATTATAAAAGCAACGATTTTCGTTTCCTTGTTAATAAATGTTAAAACTCACGATTGCGACTCGTTTCCGATTTTTATAAATAAGGTCAGCAGGTGTCCAGTCACATTTTCTTTATTGCTGTATTTACTTTTGTTTAAAATAAATAGAGTGAACATTATTTATTTGTATTTTTATGTTAATTTCACTTTATTTCAATAAAAATAAATGTATGAAAATAGTGAGCTTTGAATTTTCATTTATTTTTGTTTTTGGTGTCAGAAATATTTTCGTTCAGAAATAAAAAAAAAAAATTTAAACACATGCTCATTTTCGAAAACAATTTTGTTTAAATTGAATATGAAAATAATATACGAGAAATTAATATAGAGTACCCAGTAGGAGCAACTGACAGAAAATAAAATGCAATGAAAAATGATGATGGTAATTGTAAGAAGTAATTGTGCTACGAATTAAATTCATGAGAATAAAAAAAAAATAATGCGATGATGTCGACCACGACTATGATGCGAAGGACGTAATAGAAAAAAAGAGAGATAGGTAATGAAATTTATTTTTTTCTGTTTTTTTTTTGTTGTCATTGCGGATGACATATATAGATGACGCATTTACATATTTAAACCAATCATAAAGCCCCATTCTGTCGTCAAAAGCTTCTAGAACGCTTCGATTTTAAAATAATTCTAGTAACGAGAAACCTTCATTATTTCGGTTCGATATCGGCCGACCGTTTTGGTAGGAATTTTCCTATATTATCATTGCGAGAAATGGCATCGATATCGGAAAAATTCTTCGACATTTCGCAACATTTTCGTTGTGATATCGAAACAGTTTGGTATACTGGGATGGTACAGCATTTGTACCAAATTTGAATTTTTTCTGAGGGAGTAGGGGAAATCCGTTCGTTGATCTAAAATGGAATATTCCATTAACTGTTTGATAACACTATCTTTGGACATTGTATGCATCATTTCATATAATTCATAGGTGCTGATTATGACAGCATACTCAGTTTTTCGAAATTGATTATGAAATGTTCATGGGAAAATTGTGTTTGTAATTATAGTAATGGTTGACAAATGTAATTTTTGGAATTGATGTATGGAATGTTCATGAGAAAATCGTGTTTTTTTAATTTTTATAATGTAAACAAGTTTTCTATCAAAATTTGATGCAGAAAAAAAATGTAGAATTTTTCTCAAAATTTGATAAAAACGTAGAATGGGTCACTCAAGGTACGTAGGTTGGGCCACCCATTTTCTTATTATTAGAAGCACTCAAAAATATTTTCCTAGCATATAATTGCTCAAACGCAAGTTTTATAGTGATTTTTTTAAATATAGAGTGTGAGATCAAAACATTTTTAGTTAATTTTGAATGTTTTTTTCCATTTCACATTTACGTATAAAATATAAAAATGAATAATCATCACTAATTCATGTTTTTATGTTCTATTAAATGAAAATTTATACAGATTAGTTGAAAAATGATAATATAATTAAAATAATTCATTTTAGGTCTTTTTTGAAAGGTTTTTAACGATTTTTCGTGGTGGCCCAACCTACGGAACAATTATTTTTTGCATTTTTTTTTTTTTTGTTATTCAGTAAGTAGGCTGTATTTTTTTAATTTTTATGTAACCATAAAAGTTTCTTCTATAAAAGATGGCCCATTAAATGCACTTTAAATTCGTATATATTATTCCACTAACTTGTTTCCACACCAAATGTTATAGACAAAATACTAAACTATGTGCAACCTACGGACCTTTCCCCTACATATGGGTATCAGCGATTGCAAGTTTTGAGTTATACCCTCGTGACCTATGCAGCACTTTTAATAGTACCCGCGCACATTATTACATATATGTAGGGTATTTATAGTCGGCTTAGACCGACCATAACTTTCAAAATTCTTACTAACTTCATCACACCAAATATCACCATTTCCCTACTTCAAAATTTCCCATGTGATCTAACCTTCCCAACTGCTTGGAATTGATGTATGGTATTTTCATGGGAAAATCGTGTTTTGTTATTATAGTAATAATAGTATGCATCTTATTGGCAAATTTGTATAGTAAAAAAATTTTTTTTTTTTTCTTAAAATTCAATAAAAATAATAATAATAATTTGGCATTACAGTCCTGTACAGAACTTCGGCCGAGCTTCTCTCTCCATTTCAGCTGTGCGAGTTATATTTGTACTCAAATTGGTGGGACCTACAGTTTATTGCCGAATTCGAACGGCGGGTGAGAGCTTTTCATAGGCAATGTTTTACTCTCGTAGGTTTGCCATTTACTGCCGAGAGGTAGCGTCGCATAAAAAAAATGTTTTCTATGAAAAAGATGTTGGTAGTCGCTGGGGATCCAACCGCGGACCTTTCGGCACGTAGTCGAACCCACCAGCGACTTTTCGCTCGTAGTCCAACGCACTAATCAGACGAGCTACCGACGCTTCCTTAAAATTCTATCAATTTTGCTTAAAGTGTACAAAAAAATATAAGGAGAAAAATAATACAAAAAGTATAAAAATATACAAAATATTAGTATTAAAAAATTCGCATTAAATACTGTACTTCTTTTTAATCTGCACATAAAAGTGAAAGCATCACATATAGACGACATACATAAATACACCTCATCAGGATACAAAATTACATACAGTAAGAAAATTAATAAAAGATAAAACAAAAAAAAAACATGTCAGAAAAATTACATGACGACAAATATAAGAATGCTTAACATGAGATTAACATCGAGCGCGTAAAATTTGCATGTTAATTACAACAAATTACAGCACGACATAATTATAAATAAATAATACTGATGGCCATAACAAAAAAAAAAGCATACTGAATACTTTATTTATTCATTAAATATACGCAATTAGTTTATTTAAATAGACTGGTGATTAAATATAATAAAAAAATTTAAATTTTCTTATGTGATTTTTAAAAAGAAAAATTTAATTCATGTGCATAAAAATGGGTATTCCAAATTTATATTTCATGCTCAAATCTTTTTCCGACAAAAATTCTTCTCTGGCACTATTCTTTACCGCACTATTCTTTACCCGAGACAATTCAAAGTTGTTCTCCGAGAAGGATAGGTGTCGGAGAAGAACCGTTTCGGTGAAGAACAGTGTCAGTGAAGTATGGTTTCGGGAAGCAGATTTTTCGGGAAGAATCATGACCCTGTCTCGAGGGGAGATGTCTCGAGGAGAGATGCCTCGAGGGGGAACTGTCTCGGAGGATTTTTACACAAGCGGAAAATATGCATCTTCCGCCTTTGTCTGTTTGAAATATGCTGACCCTGCCAAATATTTTGTCTTAGGTCGGGACACTGTCTCGAGAGGAGATGTCTCAAGGGGATTTTTTTGTACAAGCGGGCATCTTTAGATACAAACTCCGTCCTTGTCTGTTTGAAGTATGTCGAAAAACTACTTTGACCCTGCGAAAAAATTTGTCTTGAGTCGGGACACTATCTCGAGGGGAGATGTATCGAGGGGGAACTATCTCGGGGAAATTTTTGTATAAGCGGGCATATTTTGTAAAAGTGGAAAATATGCATCTTTAGATACAAACTCCGTCCTTGTCTGTTTGAAGTATGTCGAAAAACTACTTTGACCCTGCCAAATATTTTGTCTGGGGTCGGGACACTGTCTCGAAGGTAGATGTCTCGAGGGGAGATGTTTCGAGGGGGAACTGATTTTTGTACAAGCGGCCATATTTTGTACAAGCGGAAAATAGGCATCTTTAGATACAAAGATCGCCTTTGTCTGTTAGAAATATGTCGAAAATGTGCTTTGGAACTGTCTCGGAGGATTTTTGTACAAAATATGCATCTTAAGATACAAAGTCCGCCTTTGTCTGTTTGAAAAATGTCGAAAAACTACGTTGACCCAGCCAAATATTTTGTCTTGGGTCGGGACACTGTCTCGAAGGTAGATATCTCGAGGAGAGATATCTCGAGGGGGGAACTGTCTCGGGAGGATGTTTGTACAAGCGGCCATATTTTGTACAAGCGGAAAATAGGTATCTTTAGATACAAAGTTCGCCTTTGTCTGTTGGAAATATGTCGATCGAAAATATACTTTGACCCTGCCAAATATTTTGTCTTGGGTCGGGACACTGTCTCGAGGGGAGATGTCTCGAGGGGGAACTGTCTCGGAGGATTTTTGTACAAGCGGAAAATATGCATCTTAAGATACAAAGTCCGCCTTTGTCTGTTTGAAAAATGTCGAAAAACTACTTTGACCCAGCCAAATATTTTGTCTTGGGTCGGGACACTGTCTCGAAGGTAGATATCTCGAGGAGAGATATCTCGAGGCGGGAACTGTCTCGGGAGAATGTTTGTACAAGCGGCCATATTTTGTACAAGCGGAAAATAGGTATCTTTAGATACAAAGTTCGCCTTTGTCTGTTGGAAATATGTCGAAAATATACTTTGACCCTGCCAAATATTTTGCCTCGGGTCGGAATACTGTCTCGAGGAGGAACTGTCTCAGGAGGATTTTTGTACAAGCGAAAATAGGTATCTTTAGATACAAACTCAGCTTTTGTCTGCTGGATTTAAATATTTTGTCTTGGGTGGGGTCACCGTCTCGGGGGGGAATGTCTCGGGGGGAAATGTCTCTGGCGGGAACAGTCACGGTGTGGAACTGTCTCGGGGAGGAACAGTCTCGGGAGGAACTGACTCGGCGGGAACTGTCTCGGTGTACAATAGTCCAGAGTAGAATTGTCCATTATTTAATGACTTATTCTTTATAAAACCGTTTAGTTTTGATATATTTCATATTAATATCGTCATTTTTTCTATTGTTTTGTTTCGTTCTGCTGAGCTGTGCATTCTCTTTATTAGAGGTACCAATAAGTCTGTCGCTCTGCGTAACAGTCTGTTAGTTTACCTTTGTGTCTGTACTCAGCTATCTGGCCGTGTGTCTGTCTTTGCGTATGGCTGGCTGACTGACGGTTTGCTTCTTTGGCAGTTTGTGTTTTACACTGTATTGTGTCGAGAAGTTGCGTCAAGTTGAGCACTCGTAGTACTGAATTGACTTAAAGTTGCAACGCAATGTGAATTTTAATGCCACACGACGCAACATTTGTCTGACTGTATGGCTATTCGTTGTGCACATGTCTCTCGAACAATCTCTCTGTTCCTATGGCCGTCTGTCTGTCTGTCACGTGCAGCATAATTTTGTGTGTCGTTCGTGTCCCCAAGCGTCAGCAGAACTCAGATATGATTTCTGTTTAACTGTTGGCTGAGACCCAGTCATCAGTTTTTATTGTTTTTCTTTTATCTGTTATTTTTGTCACAATTTTAAATTATCTGGCAACGCTGGCTGTCTGTAAAGTAATGCTAAATTTGGTAGCAATTTAAAAATAACTAAAATATTTCACTCGAAATCTTTTGAAAGGGTTGACTGTGAATATGGCCATTAAAATCGATTATATTACGTGAGATATACAAAAATCTATTTTCAAGTGCACAAATTTGTTTGCAGCAAAAATAATAAAATATATTTTATGATTACATTTCACTGTTAAAATATTTCAATAGTTTTTCGACTTATATGAAAAGCAAACGACAAATTCGTTTGGTGCAAACAAAATTCGTTATTCTCAAAATAAATTTACAAACGAGTAGTTCGTCTAATTTTTCATTTCTGAGGCACGAAATTTTTCATTAGGAATTGATACGAATATAACGATCAGTTCCTGATCTACAAGGTATGGTTCAGTTTTAGATTAAATATCGAACGAATTCTGTAAAAATAAATACAAAAATTAGATTTAAATTCGTTTGGAATATGACCAAAATTTGAAATTCAAAATAGTTTGATTAGACATTTTTGAAAATCGATATTATGCTGGAAAATGCATTAATTAAAGGAATATTATTTTTTTTAGAAAACGTATAGAAAAGGCTGAAATCATTTTTATTATATATAAAATATTCTTCTATTAACATATTCCATTCCATTTGCTTTCTCTTTTAATTTTTATCTAAAGATCAAATACATTTCAAAATGTAATTAACTGTCAGACCAGACCAGACTGTCTGTCTGTCAGTTTGTACATCTATACTACAAATATGAATTGATTATTACATGTATCTTTACTAGAAATATCAGAAGCATATTTTAAGTACTCTTAAATAAATTAAAATACTTGTTTCATGCAATAGTATGCTTTTCATGCACAAACTCAGACTCAGACTGTTATTATGTTCAACAGTCCATCAATAATGCGGTGTGTCAGATTTTTGACAGCAGGCTAAAACTGTCAGCAACATCAGCGTCGTCATCAGTAATAGCAGCAGCATCAGCAGCAAAAAAAAACAAGAAATTTATAATACTACATTGACGTTATGTTATCAATGAGATTATTATAAGTATTAGGCGACACAAAGACTAAATTAGAGAGCGGATGACTACATAATCCATCCACAATAAATCACGAAATTATTTCCCAAAAATATTTATAGAATTATTGAAATAGGCTGTTTAAATATTATTATTATTACTGATTTATATTCAATGAAATATCAAAAGTTTAGTTTTAGCAATATTTAAGAAATAATAAACTGAAAACATAAAAAATGAACGAAAAATTCATCAATACTTACACACAAAAAAAATGTACACCATATTGATGAATTCCGTTCTTCAAACCATGATTCATTGTATTGAAAAACCGTTCATAATATTAATGAGTAACGACATCAATGTTATGAATGCTATCATAAATATGATGAACGCTTGGTAACTAACGAAAAAGTGTTCTTCAATATGATGTACTATTCATCATGAAGAATACGTTTCATCATAGTAATGAACAAAAACATAAAATACAACATATATGTACTTCATATTGAAGAATGCTGTTCATTAAACGAAATTTCAATCAAAAATTCTTTTTTTGTTCATTTTTAACGTAATTCTTAGTTCTCAAGTAGTTCTTGTATGTTATTCCTTATATAATGCTTGCTAAAATGCATAAATTAGTAAAATGTTTTGTAATATATTTTTTTAATAATTTCAACATTTTATTAATAAAAAGTTATATTTATAAAACATGAATTTAAAAGAAAATGTTTAGAAAAACATTTTTTTCTCTATTTTTTTATAATTTTTTTTTTATAATTTTTTTTTTATAATTTTTTTTTTTATAATTTTTTTTTTATAATTTTTTTTTATAATTTTATTTTTATAATTTTTTTTTAATAAATTTTGTTGAATTTTTTTTTTACAAAATTTGTTTTTTGGAAAATATTTTGTTTTTTCGGAATCTTATTTTTTTTTCGTAGCAAAATATTTTTTTTATAATTTTTTTTTTTTTTTTCAACAATAATTTAAAAAAAAAATATTTTTATATGCAATTATTTTCAAATAAAAATAATATATATTTATTTTTTTGAAAAATTCGTAAAAAAATTAAATTTGAAATTATTTATATATATTATGACTATATTCATCAATATGACGATTCAAATTCATTACATTGAAATTTTCGTTCTTCACTATGATGTTCGATAGTATGAATAATTTCATATTTATAATGAATGCATTCATCAATATGTTAATTAATGAATGGTGGTATCAATATGAAGTAGCTGGTTGTTGGTAGAAAAATTCATAATATTTATGAATAAATTCATCATATTGATTCATATTTTTCTGTGTATACTGTACATGTTTTTATGTAACTGATGTATTTCTTCATTTACGCTTTAAAATTTATACTTCATATACACTTCGTCAAATTGATGATAAATTCATAATATTAATGTCATTAATATTATGTACTGCTGTTTATTAAGGTAATCACTGATGAACGAAATGCTTCAATATAATGAACCTTGTTTTATATTTCCAACTCTAAATCAACAGTAATCATTATGAACACAACAGTATTAATCTATATAAAAATAACGTAAGCAATGTCAACTCCAAGTCATTTCCTGTGATTATTCTAAATCTTCGTCAGTTTCGTTTGTCATCGGTTACCCATGTAGTGACGTCTGTAAATCATTAATATTTTGACAGGTCATTTGTTGCAGCAATGGCGATTACGCCGAGTAATGACAGTGTTGACGCCGCTGTCGTCTCGACTGTGTTATTTGCAGCCAACCCCTAGATAAATATTTTGCCCACTCATTAAAACCATGAATGAGCAAACACACTAACACCCATCCCTATGCACTCTCCAAAGTATTTGCACGTAATTCCCCCCAAGCGATAATGTCAACTATTACGATTCTGTTGTATAGATGCTGATGATGACAGACATCATAGTTTGCCGGCAGCCACATAAATGCTAAGATGGGTTTTTCAATAGAACAGCAAATTTATAAGCTTCAAATGAATTTAATACATTGATCTATTTAAAATGTTACGACTGAAAAATGTTACAAATTAAAGACACCAGTTAAAGAAGCGGATAAAACAAATAATAAAAAGTTATTTACTATATAAAAAAGTACTCTTCAAATAGCTAAAAGTAATGAAAAATCTTATGCAGTAATATGATTTTTGCAAGAAAAAAAATCATTAATAACACTACTCAACATAACGAGAAAAGTTGTTGTCCATGGACAACCCATACATCAATTCTAAATAATCCGCGGTTGATGATTTTTACTTCATACTCAGTTTATTTCTATTACGTTATGTATTTAAGGATATTGTTTTCGAATTTTCATACACTTTTCAGCCACTTTTTATAATTAATTAAATACAGTTCGTTTCACAACCAACTTTCGAAAAAACTGTGAACGCAATTTTTATTTTAATTATCAAGACTAATTACAATATACCAATAAATATTATTATTTCGATAGGTTTTTAGGATATTTGAATGTAAACTCGAAAAATATTGTTTTTTTTTAGATTATTTTTGAATGATTTTTTTAACATTGTAAATCTTAGGTAAAATAAGAAAATTATGTATGGTTATGTGGAGCATAGTACAAACGATAAAAATTACTAAATTCTCCTTTTTAAAATATGCTCTATCAACACCGTTTCCGTCAAAAACTGTTAAAATTTAAAACGTTTGTATAATTTACATAAAAATGAGTGACAAATAACAGCTTTTACCTGAATTTATCTAATAAAAAACTGAGTATGCAATAAGAATAAGCATACTTTAAATGTGGAGTAATGATATTTTCAGATTAAGAGCATTAGTATTTTTTATTGAAAATTGATTATTTAAAAGAGTACCAAAATTAAGTACACGTACATATTTTAAAAAGTAGACCAATTAGAAAATAGGTAGTAATTTTGTTAGTTAGTTTGGACTATGCTTTAAATAACCATATATTATGTTTTTATTTATCATTAAATCCTATATGATAAAAAAAATCTCTAAAAAAAAACAAAATTTCCGAGTTTAGATCCAATTATCTTAAAAACGTATTGAAATATTAGCATTAATTATTATATTAAAATTAGAATAGACAATTAAATGGTAAATTGCGTTTAAGCTTTTTTATTAAACAGGTTTTCCAAAGAACTATGGTGAATATTCAAAAACTCAAGAACTACACCCAGAAAAAAATTCCCTCAAATCACATTCAAATTGGTCAATAGGTAAATTACTAATTTAATAGTATACAAAAAATAAATCTTTTCATATAAACTCAATGGCAATGCTATGGTATTTTCTAGTAATTAATAGTATTTTCCGATTAAAATAATAATATATACAATTGACTATTTTTAATAGTAAAAAACTATTATTTATATAGCATTTTTTTCTGGATGTATGCATTTATTAAACATTCCATATTTATGAGTTTTTAAGTTTAAAATTTACATAAATGTATATATCGTCACTGTCATGCCAAAGGGGCGAATGTGAATTTTTTAAATGTTGGGAAATCCAATTTTAAAGTTTGAAGTGCTTTAAAAATTAACAAAATTTATATTTTTTTCAATTTTTATAACGTATATAAAATATATTTAGATTTGGATTACCCACTGAATTATAAATACAAATTTTGCCTGAACAAAACGCAAATATTTTTGTTTTTTCTTATATAACTATTAGCGCAAGATAAAATAGTAATATAAAGGCATTAATTGTTTGCTTTTTAAGCACCTATCTATTGACATCATTAATTAAAAATATTTTGTCAAACATTAATTTGATATTTGTTATTTGCAGGAAAAAATGTTTGGCAAAACATTTTTAAATAATGATGCTGATCGATAGGTGCTTTAAAAACAAACAATTAATACCTCTACATCACTATTTTGTATTGTATCAATAAAAAATTATAGCAAAAAAACGAAGAAATTGAAAAAATTGAAAATCTTGTCCTGCCAAAAGGGCGAATCTTTTCGTTTTTTCGCCATAACTTTTTATTGGTATAAAATAAAATAGTGTTGTAAAGGCAATTATTGTTTGTTTTCAAAGCACCTATCGATCTGTATCATTAATTAAAAATATTTATGGCGAAAAGATTCGCCCTTTTGGCATGACAAGATTTTCAATTTTTCAAATTCGCCCTTTTGGTTTTGTCTTTGTGGCTAGAAATATCCATCAAAATGATACGCGATTTTGGCACAGCATACTTGAGGTTAAACTACATTCAAAAATGTAAAAAAAATAAAATGTCAAAAATTGCACATTCACCACTTTGGCATGATAGTGACGATATGTTTTCTATTGGTATAAAGCAAATCACTAAAATACTGCCACTGCTTTCTCCACAAATTACACCCATTAGTTAGCTTCCGTACGACGTGGCGTGTCATTAAACTATGTCGTCGTATATTTACGAAACGCTGTGGCTTGTAACTGCGTTCTATCTGCGTGTTAATAAAATGACAACATCACTAGTAATTTTATTGCCATGTTAATTGTTAAACGCGCCACAGACAACAATCCGCCCAACAAACAAGCATGCAGGACAGACGGACGTCAAACAGACATGCCGTCATTCTATTAGTTAAATAGACGACTGACATACGGTAATCAAGCAGCCACACAAAATTTACATTAATTTTGGTTTACGAAACGGACCAACGCGACTTAAACTCAAACAAATGTCAGCCGCTGATGTGCATCACAAATAAAAAAAAATTACATACATTAATTTATTATTATTTTTTTGTTTTGATTTATTTTTAGGACCTTTGAAATATATGAACATAATTTTATTAAATAAGTTCTATTTAGGTACTTTAATCTCAAATTTAAATTTTTGATATATAAATGAAAGAAAAAAATCTACTTTAAATTGACGAATATCGTTCTTTAAACCATGATTTATTTATTGTAGTGAAGAACAATTCAAAATATTAATCACTACAAAGCATCTATGTTTTCAATTCATTATCGATTTGATGAATAATGAAAAGGTGTTATTTAATTTGGGGAAGTGAATGCGAAGACTGCATCACATCATTAATGAAGTAATACACAAGACATAAAATATATGTACATCATATCGTCACTGTCATGCGAAAGGGGCGAATGTGCATTTCTAAAAATATCAAGAATATCAAGGATTGAATAATATAGATAAATAAAGAGGTCGAAAAATATTTTAAAAAATATTTTAAAAATTCAATATTGAGAAATAAAAATTTTAAGTTTGGAGTGCTTTAAAAATTAATAAAAAATATATTTCATTTGAATTTTTTTTTTGTTATTTTGGTTTATTTATCAATTATCATAACGTATATAAAATATCTTTGAATTTGGACAACATACTGAATTATAAATACGTATTTTGTGTTGCTATATCCTGACCAGTGTTCTCATTCTTCTCCGATCGGAGTAGTTGATCTACTACATTTCATTTGTATTTTCAAAATCTACTCCTCTACTCCGGTAGTAGCTTTTTCTACTCCTTTCTCATAATTGTCTACTCCCTTTTAAGGAAACTTACTCCCTTTGTAAAAATGGGTTACATATTTTTAATTTGATGAGAATAATTTCTTGCACTCCAAATAAATTGTTAATATTATAATTTTACTAATAACTATGATCAATTATCTGTAAAATAAATGTAAAATTTTTCCATGGTCTTTATCTTCTGGTCTTTATCAACTTTTATAAATTAAATTTTGAAAACACCATGTATTACATTGCACACAAAAAAATATCACGAAAAATTTCACCAACTACCAGTATTCATCATATTTATAAGTTCATTCATTGAACTAAAATCGTATTTTTTAAATGTTTTCATTTTCAATATTTTTTTTTACATCAAATTTCAAACACAAATTTGTCTCCATTTACACATTTATGTATTTATAATTCTTATACGAGTTATAATATTTAATTGCTAATTATGCGAAGACTCCATATCATCATATTAATGAATAATGTACATCATATTGATGAATTTTGCTCATAAACCACATTAATTTAAATATCATAAATCTTATAAGAATTATAAATACATAAATGTGTAAATGGAGACATTTTTTTTTTTTTTGAAATTTGATGTTATAAAAAATATTAAAAGTGAAAAACATTGAAAAAATACGATTTTAGTTCAATGAATGAAATCATCAATATGATGAATACTGGTAGTTGGTAAAATTTTTGGTGATATTTTTTTGTGTGTGGGTATTCCACATTGACATTATAGAAAATAAAAAAATCGGGAATTAATAAAAATGTTAAAATTAACTTAAATATTAATTTATTTAAAATCTAATGCAAATGCATATTTCTACTCCCTTTGCATCAAATTTACTCTTATATTTAAGTATCTACTCCTTTTAAATCGAATCTACTCTATTTTGCAACTTTTTCATTTCTACTCCTTTTCACCCATTTCTACTCCCCAAAATTTTCAAATCTACTCCTTTTTCATTGTCGAAAAGAGTGAACACTGATCATGGCCAAATAATTTTGTTTTTTATTGCAAGTTGTTTGGTTTTAAAGCACCTATCGAAAAATATGATGCCAAATATTTATCCTGAAAATGATAAAATTTCAAAAACTCATTTTAAATCAATGAAGCCAATCGATAGGTGTTTTAAAAACAAACATTTAATGTTATAGCAAAAAAAAAGTAAAAAATATGAAAAATTGAAAATTTTGCCATGCCAAAAGGGCGAATCTTTTTTTCTTTTTCTATAACTCTTTATTAGTGCACGATAAAATAGTGGCGTAAAGGCATTTATTGTTTGTTTTCAAAGCACATATCGATTGGCATCATGATTAAAAAATATTTTGCCAAAAAATTTTCCAGAAAATGATAAAAATTAAAAAAAATATTTTAAAATGATGATGCCAATCGATAGATGCTTTAAAAACAAACAATTAATGCTTTTACACAAATATTTTATCTAGTACCAGTAAAGAGTAATGGCGAAAAAACGAAAAAAATTCAGCCTTTTGGCCTGAAAAGATTTTTAATTTTTCGAATTCGCACTTTTGGTTTTGTTTTTTGTAGCTAGGTATATCCAACAAAACCACACACCATTTTGGCACAGTATACTTGAGGGAAAACTACAATCAAAAATAAAAAAAGGCAAATATCAAAAATTACACATTCGCCCCTTTGGCATGATAGTGACGATATTAAAGTATGTTGTTCATCGATCAAAATATTGATTGACATGCGTAAATTAATAAAATGTTATGTACTATATTTATTTAAAATTATAACTTTTTATTATTAAAAATATCTATATATATAAAACTCATTTTCCGTTTGTTTGTTTGTGCGCTATGCAAACGTACAGCTGTGCACGGATTTTTCTAAAATTTGAAGTATTTATCTTACAGACCCAGGAGAAGGTCACTACATAGTTTTCGTTGACCACGCCCACTTTAACGCCCATTTTTATTTTTGGTGTATAATTCAGATTTATAGCAAAACCACTGAATGTATTTTTTTGACAATTTGCATTACTATGCTAAAAAGTCCATGGATTATCATAAACCATATATAAACTAGATAGTGCAAAGGGGAGTGGCACCTCCCATAGAACCCAGAAATTCAGTACGCTATATCTAAACCCTAATGATATCGATTTCAACTAAACTTTAAAATTGGATGTTACTCATCTTTCTTAATCTCACCACACAAAAACTCACCACACATAAACTCACCACACTTAAACTCACCACACTAAAACTCACCACAGTAAAACTCACCACACCAAATAAATTCACACTAAAACTCACCACATTAAAACTTCTACTGGAAAAACACTACGGGGAAAAATTGTACGGGGTAGAAATCTACCGGGTCCAGCTATTATAAAATAAATTCGATTTAGTGTTTAGTAAAAAAAAATCACCAAAATAAACACATACTTAATTTCAATAACATTTTCTTACTTAATATTAAAATTTTCAGATTTTTGAAAATTTCAATAATTTTCAAAATTTCATAATTGCATTTGTGTCCACTTAACTTTGGGTCGCCCAATACAATTAAATGCAAAACTTTATAATATGTAGCAACACTAAAAGTAGCAGCTTAGAATACAATTAGTACAATATAAAAACAACACAAAATTGCTACCTACAATTATAATTAATATTAAAACTTAAGTGTGTATGTGTTATAGCAGAACACGTACCAACATAAAAGTGACATTTCCGACCATGTTGCCAGCGCCATTTTTGTTGCTGCTACTGTGGCTTTATTCACTTTTTGCATCAACAAACATGTTATGTGTTGTTGTTGTCAATATTATGGACGTATTTTAAACGTCCAGCAGTTTGTTGGCCAAGTTTAATATTTTTTGCACGTGACTCTGTCAATTTGGCCATTTAATAAAATTATTTGCCACTGTTACTACTACGGCTGCTGCTGCTGTTGTGGCTGCCAGAGTTTCCGCAAATATTTGTCCATAAAAATGAGCACAAATTCACTTAATTTTAACGTAGTTGCTATTGTTTCTATTGTTATTATATTTAGCCACAATTTCATCATGTTCAACGTTGGCCAGTGCCTCATATAATTGTTATTATTAGGCTGTATTTTGTTTATTTTTAAATAATTGTTTTATTATTAGTTTATGTGCCTTGTGTAATTTGATAAATTAACAACATTAATTTACAAAAACTAATTAATTGGTTTATAAAGCGCGTATGCTGCTCCGACAGCATTGATTTTATGTACAACAGTAGGAGTAGTTTTTGGTTCAATTCCACAGCGAATTGAAATATTTTAAATAATGTTTGTTTTAAATTTAAAAAAACGTTATTTGTTTGTTGTTTATAATAGCAAAATATAAGATGAATTTATAATAAAAATGTAATAAAATTATATTTCATTTATGTCTTTGTTTTTAGAAAATGTAGGTGTACAACATTTTCTTGATTTTTAAATACATTTGTCTTTATTTGACTTATTTTTACTACACCATGTATTAATGTTTTATTTTTTGATTTTATTTTAATTATTTGGGCACACGACGAACGAAAGGTCTTTTCTCGTGCAGGTATAAACGAATTTCGTTAGTTATATATTGTAGAAACTGGTTTTTCGTTGTTACGTTTTTGCTTTTACGGATGACTGTGAAAGATGTATTAAAAAAATAAACCCAAGCTGTTTCAATCAGCTGACCGAAACGAGTTAATGAGAGAAGACTACATACTGATGCCAACTAATTGAGTTTCGCGCTGAATCTTTTTGGTTTTAAGAATAAATACGCAAAAATTAAAGTGAAAGAGGTATTAAAAAAATAAATCCAAGCTGTTTCAAGCATCTGACCGAAACGTGTTAATGAGAGAAGACTACATACTGATGCCAACTAATTGAGTTTCGCGCTGAATCTTTTTAGTTTTAAGAACAAATACGCGATAATTAAAGTGTTCATATTTATAAATGTTGTATATTATTTTTGATAATCACAAAATATTATATTAATATTCTTTCATATAATATTCCGAATCAATAAAAATTGTTTTTATTATTTAAAATAAAAATATATTTTTTTTTAAATTAACCATCAAAGTAAAATATATACAGATTATAGTAAAATTAAAGTCATATGTAGTAATTGCTCTACACATTTCACGACGTATAAATAACTACAAAATTTAGGTTTTTTAATACATATGTATTGAAATTTTATATAGAAAAGCTGTTAAATTATGTAGTTATTTCCCATACAAAAATAACTACTTCAGTTTAGTAAAAACAGATACATTTGGTTTTGGACGTAAATAAATACATATGTATTTATTTTAAAGACATTTTTTATTTATTTTTAATGCAGTATTTTTGATTTCAGTGTATAATCAATAAATTGTATCAATAAGTATATCCACTCCGGATTATTATCTGTCTGGCCCTTACGTTATTAGCATTGGTCACACTTTTTATAAACGTGCTCAACTTAATTTTGTGTTTCATAAATAAATTAGTTTCCATTAAATTTAGCTTAAAATTAGTATTACCACATGTTGCATTTAAGCTTTTAATTATAAACCACATCTGGGTTTGATATAACTATAAAACTCACTAAAACTCACCAAACATTTAAGTCATATTTAATTAGCAAATGATTCGTGACATACCTGAAAAAAAGAAAAATATAATCATTATTATTATTATTGTTTCATAAATATTTCAATTTGAATGTTTCAATGTAAAATAGAATATAAATTAACTTATATCAAAAATAAGTTGATATCACTCTTGTAGTAAATGAGCGATATGAGACATTTTGAAGTTGGATTATTTTGATAGTTGTTTTAATTAATTTATATAATTCAATTAGTTTCATAAATCTTATAAGGTTTATAAAAATGTATGTACCAGAATCAAAGCAGTTCAAAAACATATTTTAGACAGATAAAACCGACAAAGACTGAGTTTGTATCAAAATCTGTCTGTATTCTGCCCGGTCCCAAAATATTCAGAGAATCAGCTTTTAAAAGTTTATAAAATTTGATCATCTGCCACAAACTCCCAATAATCTGTGTGTTTACCGTAAATATTCCTGAAAAATGCCAGACATTTTGTATCGGGCACCATTTTACTTCGTCCAGAGTTCCCCAGTGCTTACGAATCTTTGAAATAAATGCGCACATTTAATCGCTGTAAAATTTCTTTTCATTTGCGCACCCTAATGGGCATTTTCCTGGGTTCCGGACGGGACATTCGTACGCTTAAAACTTTAATATCTCGAAGGAAAATAAATGAATTTACTTGATTTTTTTGTGCAAGTGCTAAACATATGCATAAAATTAGAGAAATTCTATACGGTAGATCAAAAGATTTAAATTAAATAGTTGTCGTTTCAGACGGGACAAAAACGGAAGTGCATTTTGAGGTTCATATGGATATGACAAAAAGTCAGCGAATTTTGCGTACAAATTATTTTTTTGAATTATTTTAAAAAATAGCTGAAATCATGTGCTTTATTTGTATATTTACACATTGTTTCTAAAGTTTATAGCTTTTTCATAATAAATCACAGAAAAATTCCGGACGAGACATTCTGGACGGGACAAAAATTTCTTTCTTTTTCTAAAAATACTTTTTGCGTACAAATTATTTTTTTTGGATAATTTAGAAAGATAGCAGAGCTATTTTACTTTATTGAGTACACTTTGTTCCTAAAGTTTTTAGTTGTTTCGCAATAAATCACAGAATAATTCCGGATGTTCTGTATGAAAATTTACACTACGATTTTTTGCTAAAAAATAATGTTATATCTGACAATATTAATAATCATTATTAGGAAATAAAAGTGATGTACAATTCGAATACCCAGAGATTTTTTTGGGTTTATATTTTTTTCTTTTTGGTGAAAAAAAAAAATTTTTTTTTGGTATATATTTACACTTTTGGTACTTTGGACGTGACAGATTTAAAAAAGCTGTCAAAAAATTTCTAGAATTACTAGAAAATCGATGTTTACTTTTTTAAATATGCCGAGAAAATTCTGCTTTAGAAACAGAGAACTGAACTCTTTAAAAAATGTTGTTAGTTTAATATGATAATAAATGTATCTACGTAACAATTATTTTTAAACTTTAGAAATATTAATTAAGGTAGTCTGAAAAAACAGAAAATAATATTTTGTATCTGTATTTATTTTAAACTATTTAATTTGCCTTCTCAAAAAAAAGGAAAATTTGGAATATTTAAAAGTTGAATGTTCAAAGGGTTTTTATAAAAAAAAAGTTCACTGCAACAGGTATGAAGTATAATTAATCCATAGATATTAGTGTTATACGAGGTATTTGAAAATAAGTGGTTGGGTCAGTGGTCACAATCAACCGATCATTCTCATTTTCTGTACCAAACAGTGTAGATGTTTAAGTAATCTAACTTCAGAGTTTCATTAATTTAGCTCTTCCAGAACTGTAATCGTGATTTCAATAGACGTACTTCGTTAAATCTACTCAGGAGGTCACGTTGATCCATACCGGCAAGTCTCCTTCTGGGTGTTACGATTGGCATGCAAAGGCAATGATCATATTTTCTCTAATAGGGCTTACCCAACGAAAACCCGATCATTTCCCGATGGCGCATCGGGCAAATTTCTACTAGGGTCGAGCGCACTATATCCTTGTAACGCAGTGTCCCGATCATGTACTCACCTCAGGCCATGATCATGTACTGATCGGGTAATTCCCCATTTTATTATTTACCCTACCACTGCCTTGTTATGTCATGATCAAAAACATGTTTTCCCTATAAAAGCCCTACTAATTCCCGAGGAAATAAAACTGAATATACCCTTTCACTCTTCGTTAAAATGCGCAATTTTGAAATTTTTTTGATATTACTCTGAGTATTCAACAATACTTAGTAATAAATATTATTTTAAATTCGACATGTTTTAAAAACTAAACTGATTTGAATTAATATAAAATGAGGTAAATGTAAAATTCAGTGTGGTAGGTACTTATAAATACCGGAATCACAATATGTTATTTTTTTTTTTACTTCAATTCTCTTGCTCAATTATTTGAATCACAAAAATATATACAATATGTTTGTCAATTGTTGTATTTTTATGATTGTATAATTCATTATAACTGTAAAAAAAACAATTTCGAATTAAGTATATTTTTCTGAACAATGTTTAATAAGAAAAATGTTCGTTAATTGCTGTATTTTTATGGTTATGTAATTAATGATAACTGGAAAAAAACATTCAGTGATAATTTTGATATTCGACAATTATCGTAATGTCGATTTAGCAACGAATTATTTCGAATTAAATAAACTAGTACGTAAAATTAAAATTGTTAATTCTTCGTGGTCTTCATTAATATCATTGTTTGATAATACATTGATAGCAATCTTGTCAATACAGTCTATAGAGAGCCCAACAATAGATAGAGAACATATATTTTCATAAAAAAACTTAATTTTAAACGACTTGAATATAAAGTTGTTTTCAGAGAAACATATCAGTTGTATCAGTTCAAAAAGTAGTATGTTTGCATAAAAACATATCTAAATTATTTTGAAACATAGTTTTATCCAACTAAACTGCCAAGAAATAGTTTATTCAAAATCAGTTTAAATATTATGTTTGTTTTGAAACATATTTATGCTAAAATTGACAGATTCCGCTAGACAATATAATAATGTTTACACATAGTAATGTGTTATTACAATCTGAACAAAAATAAATTCAATTTCGATTACAATTAAATTACACTTCATTCCTAATACATGTATAGTAATTTCATATTACTTTTTAATTAGATTCAAATAAATTTTTCTATCCGTGTACCACCTACGTATATTATACTATAATGAAGTTTCAGCAATTAATTAAAATATTTTGAACATTTTACTGTCAAGTTCCGACACAAATTTAATTGAATAATGAAATATGTTAAATGTTTAAAATGCTTGTTATGTTTTCGTTCAATTGCAATAACGAAAAATACTCCACAAACTGTTAAAACAACCTGTAACTGTCGTTAATAATCTGCATGGTAAAGTGTCAGTTGTTGGAAAATAAACATTGTTTTCCAGCATAAATCAACAAAAATGTGAGGTAAAAAGCAGATTAAATACAAATATAATATAAATACAAACCATATCCAACATAACGTATTACAACGAATTACAGCTGTAATCAATAAAATCACATAGGGAGCTACTCGTTTAACTCGTTTACTAATTACGTTGAACCTGATTTTTTTATGATTTAATGAAATTTAATATGATTGACTACATAGTTGACTGTCGGACTGACATTTGAACCAACATTGAAGCAACAACCGACCAGCAGGGCACAGATTAAACGAATAATTTATGATACTCGTTTGTGTTGATTATGTTGTATGTCGTTGTAAACATATGATAACGTTACATAGTCCATCAAATTTCTGACAGCTGTTACACAGTTAGAAATTAAAGATTCAATTTTAAAATTATTATTATTATATATAAAAGAACAAATATAGTTTGTCATGTTGAAATGCAAACATTCGAGTGTTTGCATCAGGAGTAATAAATATTAATGTATATTCGATATTAATTTATAAACTCATTTTAATGAAAGCCAAAAGCGTTTTTTCAAATTAATTCGAGATTTTTAGTATTATATTATTGTTTTATAATTATAGCAATCATGTGAAATTATATCGTATTGGACTTGTTCAAATGGTTCTCTAATAACTCGCTCTCTCTCTTTATTCTGGATTACTTAGTGATTGCCAGTAATGGTTGAAATAATGATCCCAAAGAAGATATTTTCATTTTGACAATTAAGAATATACAAACTTTATGTTTGCAGTAAACATTGTATTATTATATTAATATACATTTTTTTATTCTTCTAGCATTAATACATCATTGAATTTCTATTTATGGCAACATTATTCTACTCGATCTTAACAGAAGTCAACGTAGTAATGCAGAATATTTTTGAAATATATATAATTACTGAGTCAAACATCTATAATCAGAACAGTTATTATTATATTTATACCCCAAACATATCAAAACAGTATATTAATATATTGTATGTATTAGACATCCTCACAAATGTATTAGAAATTCTCTTTGCAAAATATTTCCTACTGCATTCGACAGTATTTGTTTCATTGGTGTCAAGTAGTGTCAAGACATTTTTTTAAGACATTTAATGTCTTTAAAAACAAAACCAAATGACACTACTGTCGCTGAAAATGCAACAAGTACAGTGAGTGCAACGAGAGAAAACACGAACAGATCTGTCGTTCGGCGTTCGATAGCAGTAATATTGTTGTCGGTATTTATGTGTTTATAAAAATTACAACAAATATAATTTAAATTTAAAAAAAAAAAAACGCTTTGATCGAAATGCCATATATCCAACAAAAAATTGTTTGGAAAAAATGTTGTTCGATAACAAAAAAAAAACTTAAAATAAAATATTGAATTTTTCTTATACTTTTTGATTTTTTTTTTTTCTATTTTTAAATATTAATGAAAATTTCATAAAATAATAATGATAAAAAAATGTAAAATGCACTGAATACTCAGTTTCATAAGTAGTTCATTTCAGTGTTTGAAGAATAATTGCTCAACATTAAGACCTCTTCACTACAATTACGTATTGTTTATGTTTTGTTTTGACAATACTTGTGCTTTGTAGTTGTGATCGACAGTACATGTCTTGAAATAAAATGAATGTCTTGATAAAAAAATGTAAAATGCACTGAATACTCAGTTTCATAAGTGGTTCGTTTCAGTGTTTAAAGAATAATTGCTCAACATTAAGACATCTTCACTACAATTACGTATTGTTTATGTTTTGACAATACTTGTGCTTTGTAGTTGTGAACGACAATACATGTCTTGAAATAAAATGAATGTCTTGAAGTGGGTTTCAAATGCATTTGTGTATGTATATTAGGTAAAAAATATCGTTTGGTATTTCAAAAAGGAAACTCCTAAATATTTCTTTAAAATGTACAAATTTAAAATGGCGCAATTTTTTGTAGTATTTTAATATCTTTAATTATGTACTTGTAAATGCTAGAAATTAATGTTTTATACACGAAGTTGGAAATGAATTTATTATATTTAATGTATATTTCATGTGTAACTGATAAAATGTAAAGTATTAAGTTTTAAATACTATCATAATCAACGAACAGATTTTTTTCGCCGTGTATATGCAACGTACATGCACCGTGAATCGGTTTCGAAGAGCTCACGAGTATGGAACAAATATAGAGATACAAAAACATTTCATAATTGAATTGCAGCTTAAGTGCGTAATGCAACAAAGAGCAAATAAGATAACCAGTACAAATTTTATCAGATGAGGAATATAAGATAATTTAATATTTATAGAAAATAAAATAAATACAAAAACCGAAAAGGCATAAAGAAATTTTAATCAAATATGAAATTCTATTATAAAAGAAGACAGTTAAATTTACAAAACTTATTTTTTTTGGTATCATGATTGTGATATTTATAAAAGCACAAATTATAAAACTATTTTGAAATATACAATTTTTGAACTACTCAGAAAAATCACGCAGAAAAAATATAGTGAAGGAACATTGGTTGTGTTCGGTCATAATATGGTCACTGAGGATCATATAATGATTGTTTGTGGTACTAATATCTCAAATTTGAGATTTTATCTCTTGAATTTTGACTAAATTTGGTCAGCTGTTTTCCACTTCAAATCGACTAGGGGTTGGAGGTTGGAAGTCACCCTATTCGATTTCAATAAAATTTTGATAACTAAATAAGGGTATCGATGAGATTTAACCTCTTTTTGTTTTTTCCGACCACTAGTTCCAGAGAACAGTGGTTCAAAGTTATAAAAATGAGGTTCATATTTAAATACCTCCAAAATGCGAATTGTTAGAAATTGCTACGATGTTTCGTTTTAAAGCTAATTGATCAATGCATTTTTCGGTACTCTCAATTATTTGAAATCGAAAAGGTTAAATCTCGTATTTGACTTTTTGTTGTGGTACGGAATGGCACGATAATCATTTTTTAATGGTTGGTTATATTGGAACATCTCGTGATCGAGAAACGCTACAAACCCCACTGAGATTTCGTGTTGAAGCTAACAAAAGAAGCGTTTTGAAAATATAAGTGTTAACTTCTACACTCTAAAAACTGAGTTTATAATTACTACGTAAAAGTGTGTATTTTTAGTGTAAAAATACACACTTTGTGTAAAAAAACGATTTAGACAATTATTGTTTAATGTTACAACTATTTACGTGTACATATACATTTTATTTGCATATTTAAACATTTATTGTGTAATATTAAGCACAAAACGTTTAATTTTGATATGCCGAATGTTCAAATTTAAACACGCGTAGTAAATTTACACATCATTTGTTTATTCTTACACAAGCTTTGTTGACTTTTAAGCACATCTTGTTAAACTTGTGACTATTAGTCTGTAGTGAAAATGACGCCAAGCCATTCTTATTTATTCTAATTAAACAAGTTTGCAGTAAAGGCATCTACAAACAATGGACATCGCTCAATTATAAACCAGAAGACAATGGTTTTATAAACATTTTTAAATGAATTTTGTATTCATGAATATTAAAGTGTTCTTGTTATAATTTTAACAATATTTCTTTTTATTTTTAGGTTGTGGACGAAATGGACAGGTATCAATTTTGCTTTGTGTACTTGAAATACCGTGGACATCAATGCATTTTCTTTTCTGATCTTCTGATTTTGATTTTGATAAATAATAAATAAAATTCAAATCAAAAATCAATGCATTGATGTTCTCTGAGCAAAATTATACTTAAACACTTCGGAAACGCAACCCCAGTACATATTCAACATTTTATGTTTAATTTTACACATATTTAATTTTAGAAATGCTTAATTTTACACATTTTATGTTTAAGTTTCACACCAAAAAATTGTAATTTTCCACATTTTAATGTTTAATTTTACACACATATTGTTTATTCTTAAAGTTTAAATTTAAACATTAGAGATTCAATTTTAAACGCGTGTTTAAAAATGCAACTATAAAGCGAGGAAAAAAGTTGCCTCGCTTTATGATCGTAAAATTACACAAATTTAAAGTAAAGTAAAACTACTGAAGAAAACGAGTGCGCAAAAAGTCATTAAAATTTGTATTCTGAAGATAATTGGCAGGAAAACACTGTGGTTTAGATGCAATTGCGGCCACCTCCGCTATTACAGGTTTTTCTTTAAGGTTTTCCTTTATTTGTTCTATTTCATATTGTAAGAAGTCGAGCAGCGCGTAGTAAAAGTTGCCAAGTGGTGCCATCTTGTTTATACGCTTGACCTACTTCAATGTTGGACGACAACAGGCACTGCGAAAATATGACCAAATGAAGAAGCACCAATTTCATGGTATCGTGATGAAGTATGAAGGTGCTTCACGCAATTGGTGTTTCTTAAGTTTCTGTCTTTTAAGATGTGGAAAAACAATTAAAATTAATATTGTTCAATTATTAAAACAATTGTATGCTTAAATAATTTAAAAAATTGTAGAAAACGTACTCAGGCAAATTTTAATTAAATACAAAGTAAACATAAAATTATTTTGGTTGAAAACATTTTTTGATGGATTTTTTTATTTCAATATAAAAAAAGCTACGTTTATTTTACCTTCTATCTATATAATACAGAATGTAGTAAAAATAAATACAATATGTATTATATTTTTCCTAAAGGTAAATTAAGAATGAAGTAAATTTAAATGTAGATGTATTATTTCATGACGTATAAATAAAAACAAAATAAATACCAAAATGTTCAATAAAAAAAAGTAGTAAATTGGTTTATATATATTCAGCATATTCAGTATACATATTGTTACGAAAAGAGATCATTTGCTCCACTGTGCAAGAGTAAATGAGACGCAATAAAATTCAGCAGAGGGTCACAGCACAATGGATATAACTATATATGCTGTGGCTCTATTTTTATCCCACAACAAAAAAGACAATTCAGCGCACTAAGCAAAGTGTTAGAAAGAGACGGAAGATCATTCAGCGCACTGAGGCAATGTGCGAGAAAGAGATAGACGATCAGCACCTTAGAAACATATAAGTGCGAATGAGATGCCAATAGCATGTGTCATTCACGAAACGAGTAGAAGATTCTCGAAACATGTCGAAGCTTGTCGAACTAATGCAGGCAGTATATAAGGGCGCCGTATCCGAGGCACAGTACTTCAGTAGTGATTCGAAATTGGTCGAGTGCATCTTATGTAAGAACAATGTCAGATTAAATAGTGGACATTCCGCATTCGTTAGAATTTGTTATTAGTAAAGTTTTTTATTAAAGTGAGTTAATAATGTTAATTGTTATAATTTAAACCAAACATAAAAGTGTTTTTAAATTGTACACAATCCAGAGATACGAACTGGTTGAACAGTTTTCCGTAGACTGAATTTCCGTAACAATATATATTTATTACTTAGTGTAAAATACCAGATATTAGGGAATCCGGTTACGTGTACCAAACCGGAACAAAATCGTACTTCATTAAAATTTATTCACTATTTCTATGGTTATTAATTTCTTTTGTAGTTATCGTAATAACCCCAGACAAAATATTTGGCAGGGTAGAGGCAATTTAGTAACATTTCATCGACATATTTCAAACAGACAAAGGCCGGGGTTGTATCACAAGCTGTTTGTTTTCTGTCCGTTTTCAAAATGTGTCCAAACTTTCCACAATATTCCATTTATCTGTGTGTTTTCCGGAAATATGCCCGAAATTTTCCTTAAAAATCACAGACATTTTGTCGCGGGATGTCAAATATTTTAGGATCTGTAGATTTTATTGAACTTTTTAATGAAATTGTAGTATTTAGCAGAGTTCGGAAATCCTCACTCACGCTCACTCAAACTCATGAGTTTTGCAAAATATTTTTTTCTCGTTGCTACTCTCCTCATGAGTGAGTAGCCAGAAAATATAGGGCAAACTCACAACTCATAGGAGAGTCGGGTTTTGTGAGTAGAGATTTTGCTACTCACAAGAGAGGTTTGCGTTTCACCTCTCCATCCGCATTACACATGAGAGAGTGCAACAAGCAAACTCTTACTTTTCGTCAACTCATATTTGTTCAAGGACAAAGAGAATGCGTTGATCTACTCACTGTACAGGCTTGCAAAGTTTAACATTTGCCATTTCTGTTGGAATCTTCCCATCTGTGGTATTTTTGAAATGTTGTGTAAAATTATATAATTGATATTGTTTTTTTGCTATAACTTTTTATATGTACAAGATTAAATATTTACTCTGGTATTGGTATGCACTAAAGTGTAGACTAAAGTGTACCTACTTTCATTTGAATACTTCAGAAAATGTAAGTATAAACATTTTTTGTTTTATACTTTTTTTAAACCAAAACATAAATAAAATTCATTTAAAAAAAGTCTTTCATAAAAATTTTGAACACGTAAGTGGCTGTTCTGACATGGAATTTACCAAATGTATTTTTATAAAAGACTTTTTTTTATTTTATAATACAATTTTTTTGTCCGTGTAACAGTTCATCCATTATTTATGAAATAAATGTTTCGTATTGATAAATACGGTATACAATATTCTTAAAACAACCAAACATTTCAAACCATATCATTTCAAACTACACCAACCAATTTTATAAAATATTGTTTTATATTTTTCATCAGTGTACTTCTATATCGTAGCCATCATCAGCTACTAAAAATGCACTCCAAACTTTCGATCGAATTGTACAAATTAGTTTTTCGACCACTAATGGATGTTGATGTGAGGAAGTGCAGTTTTCTGATGCAGGCAATCACACCGCAATGTGTTGTCACATATAGCTTAGAAAAGGTCTAAAGAAAGCACTTTATGTTAGAAGTGCTGAAAACCTCACAGTTTTAACGCAAAACTGTCTGTGCAGAAAGAATGCAAATGCATCTAAAATGCTATCAATCAATTGGTTATTTTATGGAATGAACATTTTCTTGGAATAGTATCATAAGGATATTTTCAAAATGAATGCAAGGAGATATTGAAAACAATTTGAATGTGTTGAAAATTAATTGATAATTACTATTTTGGTACAAAATTAAATATTAAATATTACCTATTTAAAAAAAAATGTATTAGAATAGTTAGAAACCAACGATTAAAATATTACACCATAATACAATTGGTATCACAACAACAAAAAAAATGAGTTTAGCAAATTTTGAACAGAACAACATATATCACCTCATCAATTAATTAAAAAGAAATATAGATATAACAAATCAATTATATATTTTACAGAAGCATCTAAAACATAATATCGAACAACAATTTAATAATAACCATGTCAATAATTTTTTTAATTTGTAAAAATTTTTTGACAAATATGTTTGCAAAAATAAAAGTAAATGAAAAGCAAAAACAGAAAAACGACATAAATTGAATAATAGACTATATACAGAGAAAAAGTTTTTCATAATAAAGAATTTTCTTTTTCAAATCATTGTTCATTATATTATATTTTATTTCCATTCATAATATGAATGATTAAAAACCATAAATGTTATTAATTCATCATCAATTTGACATCATATACATCATATACATCATATACATCATATACATCATATACATCATATACATCATATACATCATATACATCATATACATCATATACATCATATACATCATATACATCATATACATCATATACATCATATACATCATATACATCATATACATCATATACATCATATACATCATATACATCATATACATCATATACATCATATACATCATATACATCATATACATCATATACATCATATACATCATATACATCATATACATCATATACATCATATACATCATATACATCATATACATCATATACATCATATACATCATATACATCATATACATCATATACATCATATACATCATATACATCATATACATCATATACATCATATACATCATATACATCATATACATCATATACATCATATACATCATATACATCATATACATCATATACATTATATGCATCATATACATCATATACATCATATACATCATATACATCATATACATCATATACATCATATACATCATATACATCATATACATCATATACATCATATACATCATATACATCATATACATCATATACATCATATACATCATATACATCATATACATCATATACATCATATACATCATATACATCATATACATCATATACATCATATACATCATATACATCATATACATCATATACATCATATACATCATATACATCATATACATCATATACATCATATACATCATATACATCATATACATCATATACATCACATACATCATATACATCATATACATCATATACATCATATACATCATATACATCATATACATCATATACATCATATACATCATATACATCATATACATCATATACATCATATACATCATATACATCATATACATTATATACATCATATTCATCATATACAGCATATACATCATATACATCATATACATCATAAACATCATATACATCATATACATTATATACATAATATACATCATATACATCATATACATCATATACATCATATACATCATATACATCATATACATCATATTCAACATAGTGATCATATACAAGATACACATCATATTCTTCATAGTGATCATAAACATCATGTACATCATATTTAAGAATTTAATTTATCAGTTTTTAGTCAAGAAATCAAATTTTTACCAATTTCATCTTATTGGCATTGAGCAATATTAAGAATTGTACATCAATACAATGAATCATGGCTTGAAGAACCAAATACATCAATATGAAGAATATTGTTTTTTCTGTGTATGTACTATAGCCCCTATCCTTTCGTCTGTATGTGATACATCGTGTCCCATTCTCCAACATATTCTCTCACTGTCATCGAAAACATCAATGCGTAATTGTCAAACAAAATTTTGATTAAAACCACAAAAACAACAACGAAGAAGAGAATCAGCGCAAATTAACGTGATAAAAAAAAAGTATTTTTTAAAATCATACATGTCAGTCAAGCAATGGGAAATATATGGGGAAAACAATGTGGTAAAAAAATTCATGAAATTTAAGTGTGGTTTGAAAAGGTTATTTTTTTCATGAGGCTCTCAAGCATGCAAACCCCATATTCCTCATTTTTTAATATTACATTTTTCTCTCAATATTTGACTTTTTCCAGTAAAACAAAAAAAATCTTATTATTTTTATAAACAAAGAGGCGGTAAAAGGGTGATAAATGGGTTGTGAACTATTTGCAATTCTTGCGTTGAAGCCAAATTGAATCACATGCAGACATAATGGCGGCGGATAGAGGGTGTATTATTCAACTTGTGGTTTTAACCAAGAGAAAGTAGAAAGCGCCGCAAATTAAACCGTTCTAAAAGAAACAAGAGCACACTAATAATAATTACTGGTTTAATGTTTTCACATTTTAATTACTTTTCAAGGAAGTTTTTTTTTTGGAAAAAAAAAATCTTCAATATAACTAACTATCAAATGCATAATAAGAAAGATTTCGTTTATTCAATTAAAATTGCTGAATCTTGTCGTGTAATCGGTTTCTCTGTAAGAAAAAATCCCGTTCGTGAATTATCGTGAAAACACCTCAAACGTTACACATTTCTGACATATGACCTTGAAAAAGGGATCAAAAAAAGACCTTCCGGAATGAGCAAGGACTCCACATGTGTACATCTTAATCCTTAAATGTTGCTGAATCTTGTCGTATAATCGGTTTCTCTGTAAAAAAAAAATCCCGTTCGTAAATTATCGTGAAAACACCACAAACGTGACACATTTTTGAAAATTCTGACATATGACCTTGAAAGAAGGGTAAATTTCTGCAGAATTCCAGCCATTAGAAATTGTTAAAAAAAATATAAATTATATAAATGTATATTGCTGAATTCTCGCGCTAATTTTTGGGAAAAAAAATATTTTTGAAAAAAAACATTTTTGACAGACAAATTTTTAGTTGGAAAATGTTGTTTTCGAACATTGCGTTGTTTTTGTAGTACAATTGTTTTTAATTATATTTTTGTGTTTTCCAAATGTTGGAACAATGTTGTTTTTTTTTTCGAGTAAAAAAATATTTGTTGGAAAATGTTATTTTCGAACACTGCACTATGGGACAGAAGCTTAGTCTAGCTTCTAGACTGTTACGATGGTCAAGTTATATATAGTTTAAAAAGAATGGTAGGCGTGGCAGTTAGCCAATCGCGCCCATATTAAGAATGGTCATGTGCAATAAAATTATGTATTTAAATACCAATTATTAACAAAATATCTCATTCCAAACAAAAGTTATAGTCGTTTTACCATTTCAATTATATGACAGGTGGGCGTGGCAATGGACCAATCTTTATAATTTTCAAATTGAAATCTATTCATAGAGCATGTATGCTTAGTGTAAAGTTTCGTTAAGATTGGAGCAAAACTGTATTTACGGCGAGCTAGAATTGACTTCTGGCCCACAGTGCACTGCGTTGTTTTTGTCACCCAACATTTTTTTACATTATTTTTTTTTGTCGAATAACATTTTTATTTTTTGATAAATGTTATTTCGAACATTGCTTATTTTTGTCGCAACATTTGGTTACATTTTTTCCTAATTTTCAAACATTGTTGTTTTTGTCGAATTAATAATGTTTTTTGGAAAACCTAGTTTTCGAAAATTGCTTTGTTTTTGTCACTCAAAAAAATCAAAAAAAAAAATTTTTTTTTTTCAAAAATTTTCAAACATATTTGTTTTTGTTGAATATAAAATATTTGTTGGAAAATGTTTTAATCACAAGATACCATCAGTCTGTAGTCCAGCAATATTGAGAGTTATCTGATGGGAGAATTTTTTATCAACGCTTCTTCGTTTCTCAAAAATTACTAATGAGAGATGAAAATTTGTTATCAATTATATTTTTCACTGTTCAAACGTTACCAAAATTAAAAAAAAAATGTATCCCGAGACAACATTTTTGGCAGGAAAATGGAAAGAAACTAGCAGGCAAACAAGCATTTTTTTAGTATGAAAATCACATTTTTGGGAATTGAGACAAAACCTGATATTGCCTGCCTGCAGGCATGTAGTATGAAAGCAAAACTGGCAGGATTATAGCAGGGAAATGTGGGGTATGGTAGGCAGTATGTGTGTAGCAAAATAGTAGGGACAGGTAGGTAATCGGGCAAGCAAAGGTGGGGAATGGAAGGCAATGGGCAGGGAGGATAAATACATATTATATTGGTGGCCAGCAATACCGACCAACACTAAACTTCTTGTTGCGCAGAAACAACGACGAATTTTGTTTGTTGAAAACGATCACGATCTTTGATGTTGATTTGTTGGATTCGCACATGTTTGTTCTTGCACTTACAAATATTTTAAGCACAACAAGAAGTTTTGATAATGGACGCAAAGCTGGACACCACTGATTTTCATATCATATTGTTACGAAAATTCCGTCTACGGAAAACTGTTCTACGAGTTCGTATCGCTGGATTGTGTACAAAATAAAAACACTCTTATGTTTGGTTTAAATTATAACAATTAACTTTTTTAATTCACTTTAATAAACAACTTTACTAATAACAACTTCTAAAAACTGCTGCATGTCCACAATTTAACTTGACAATTATCACTTGAGATGCCCTCGACCACTTTACAATCACTACTGAAGTACAGTGCCTTAGATGCGCGGCCTTATATACTGCAGGCATCGACACGTTTCGACAAGCTTCGACTTGTTTCGAGAACCTTCTACTCGTTTCGTGAATGACGCATGCTATTGCTGATCTTCCATCTCTTTCTAGCACATTGCATAGTGCGCTGAATGATCTTCCGTCTCTTTCTAACACATTGCTTAGTGCACTGAATTGTCTTGCGTGTCATTTATTATTGTTGATTGCTTGCACAGTGGAGCAAATTACCTCTTTTCGTAACAATATAATATTAAAACCGACTGGAACGAAAAATTTTCTAAAAGCTGCCTTGATGTCAGCTAAAATAACGCTACCTTTCCCTTTCATTATCCTACAATAAAACTACGTTTAATATTTAAAAACAGAAATTCATATACGAACATTTTGCCTGATACAGACAGGCTACCTGCCCGTGTCACTTTCCTGCTATAAAGCCACTTTTAAAAACTTCAAAACAAGAATTTCCATTAGGCTGTTATAAAGATGCTTTTCCAATTAAAAAAAAACAAAACTTGCAAAATAACGCCTTTGCCTGTTTGGTGTTGTCTTGAACACATTCATTTCCTGTGTAAAAGCTGCTATAGGGAGCCTGTCTTTTTTCAAAAATTTAAAAATGAATATTCCCTATCATATTCCTGTGCGTTTTCCTCAAAACTGCTACTATAATACCAGTTTCCTTGTATATTTTTAGTCTCGGGATCTCTCAGACCGAATCCGATATTTCCAAAAATAATGGTTTCTCTCAAACCGAAGCCGACATTTTTCAAAAATTTAGTTTTTTCTTAGACCAGAACTTCAAAGTTTTCTTTCATTTTTGTGTTATCACTGATTTATTATATAAATGTTATTTTGTGAGTATTATTCAGGAATCGACGAAAAGTTTAACCTTTATTTCTGACCTCTGCTTTATATTAATAAGAAGTTGTATTTATAAAAAAAAAAAAAATTAAAAAACATTTTCTCTCTGTGTTGATATAAAAATTTCAAAGTAGTGCAAAACCCTTTTATTTTGTTTGATTATTTTAAGTCAATACGTTATATATATTTAATAAATGTATAGGGAATCATATTATTTTTGTATTTCATTAAGTAGGGAAACCTGGGGTAATGTGGGACATGAGGTAATGTGGGAAATTGCAATTTTTGGACATGTTTTTGCACTAAGAAAGATAGAATCAAATTTTTCATCTATGGTTATAATCAAATTAATCCATTATTATTACATTTCGAGAACGAGTGAAAAGTAAATGTTTTAGAGTGCGGGTTTTACAAATAATTTAGAATTGCATACATGGTTCTATGTTATATTCAAATTGCGACTTAGGGTAAAGTAGAAAACATTATCTGGGATAAAGTGGGAAACGTAATTTAAACAATGTTGTTTTATCCTTAACATATTTAAATTTCCCAAACTACTTCATTATTTTTTAACAATTACTCAAAAATCCATTAAAATGTATATAAATGGTATTCTAGTTATTCATCATGAACCAGTCTATGGAATAGACTCTTCAAAAGAATTTGAAAAATTATTATTTTTTTTTTATTTTTTTTAGAAAAATCAAAAATTTACTCCAGGCTCCCCTAATAAAATCCCTCATAAAAAATGTAATTAGTAAAAGAAAAATATTTCAAATTTATAAAATTCAAGAGGTTTTATTTCTGTGTACGTGTAAAACTCTTGAAAGTAGAGCATAGCTCGTATAGTCTTTTCTGAGGGATTTCAATGTTTTATTTAACTGCTTGACAAAAGCCTTGCGGTAGTCGTGCCTTAGCATTTATAATATATGCTAGTTATAACTGGGTAATTAGGCGCCCTTCACCGACATGAAATAACCGTCCGGAGCAGAGCACAGTTGCTCCCCTTGACTGCCTTGGTTTTCTCAATGCCCATTAGCTCTTTTTTCATTTTGTTCTGGTTTCATTTACAGTCAAAGTCATCTACATCGTACGGCCATAGCATAAGTTTTTATTTAATTATTTTTTTTTATTTATTCTTAGCAATTGTAAGGATACTAATGAGTCTTACTATAATTATGAAGAGTATTAAAAAGGATGTAGTTATGGTATTTGTATGTGCACCGGATTAGCACAAGGCTGCTTTTAGTCAAGTGTTATAAAACTTATACAAAGCCTTTTGATGTTTTTATACTTAGAAATAACAAGCGCCACTAGTTAACTGGTAATTGATGTCATTTGAAAAATTCATTTGATTATAATGCGCTTTTGCATACTAAAAATTCCAGACACAAAAATACAAAAATGTCCTTGAGAAATTTCAAATTTCAACCTGTTGTGCTGCTGCCAAGCCCAAGTTAATGAACTTTCTTTTGAATTTCTAAAACCCCCATGAAACATAAATTAAACCCACGCAGACAGAAAATATATTGCGAATAACGAATTCAATAAAAAGAAAAAAAAACACAATTTTATATAAATACAAAAAATAAATAAAAACAATTTGAAATCTGGACACTTTTAATATGACACAAAATTTATGATGGCGCCAAAGACAGACGTTGTCTAACCGCAAACCAACCGGTCTGTTGTGAAAACAAAAAAAAACATTTATAAAGCTCTAAAACGACAAAAAAACCAGTAGCAAAAACTAATCCGAAAAAATATCATAAAACGCTTAATTAACTAGCGCGCAGGAGAGAGTCTTCAAATCGTTAGAGATGACAGATCGATTTCAAAGTCCGAAGAAGCTGCTCGTCGTCGTTGGCAAGTGGCAAATGTGTTCGACATCTGTGGTAATGGGAGTCAAGTGACTAAAGTACTAGGGAAGCAAACAAAAAATGCTAAAATAAAAGAGAATAGCAGAGAAAATAGGAATACGCAAAAGTTAAAAAGAAGATATATGCATTTTCTGGCAAATTATGATTTATGAGTGAACATGTAGCTGACAGATACTTTATGGATATGTAACCAGCTGATATATATATAGTTTCAGAATTCAACAGTTATTTTATGTGACTTCATGATATATGAAGGTGACTTCTTTGGGAGTATCTGCAAAAAAAGATGTATTATGTTGATATATAACAGTTATTGCCATGACTAACATATTTAACTTAAACTATATACATTTTATAACATTTTATATATACTCAAATTAACTCAAAAAATCGCATATAAAAAAATTCATCAACCAGAGACAATACTCTGGCATTTTTTAGGAGTATTTCGGACATATTTTCGAAAGCACACAGATAAATGGAATATTTTGAGGTTGTAAAATTATGTGGAATTTTAATGGCAGATTCACAGCATATTTGGGGAACGGGCAGAGAATAGACAGCTTGTGACATAAACTATGTCCGAAAATGTTTCTAAACTGCCTCGATCTGCCAAAACTTTTGTCTGGGGACATTTTAAAAATTCAATAATTGATTTATACACATTTTTATTTATTAATTTTTGATCGTTTAGATCATAATCAATTGATCAATTGATAGAACATGATAAGCTTAAGAATAACAATTTCAAAATTCGTCAACTGGTACTGGCAACCCAGTAGAATTTGTACTCCTTAAACTTCTCATTGCAAACTTAACTCAGCCAATAAAACTTCTTTGTTTATGAGGGTTTATATGAGGGTAATTCCACGTTAGAAATATCAGTTTTGGCACGATGTCTTCCGATTTTGTATGGATAAAAATCGGCAATTGATCTTTAAAACTTGATAGCTCAGAAACTATGAGAGAATCCATCGAAATTATATTTTTAATCGACAGGGAAAACTCCAAGGTTTCAATATATACGAAACATTTGAAGTTATCACAACGTCATCACACAAAGATCACTGATGAGGATACTTAGCTGTATCCGAAACGGTCCGTATGATCATTGCCTGTGTTATGTTTTCAATTTGTTGTTGTTCTTTTCAAGTCATTCAAAATTATTTTTTATTTTTAAAGTAGTGGGGCGTATACGTAAGTGATTTGAAAAATATTTTTGACGTTTTCAAAGTTGTTATTTTTATTTGAATGCGTGATCATAAACCTTATATAAACCACAAGTTTCATTAAAATATGTTTATTAGTTACAGAGATATAAATAATTATCTCATATAGTACTTTGATGTTTCGATTCGCATAACTTTGGTGGAGTTGAGTAATCAAAAAAAAAAATAAGTACACAGTTATTTTTTTTACTTTTCGGTCACTATCTATCCACAAAATTTGATCAAAATCAGAAGACATCGTGCCAAGATTTATATTTCTGACGTGGAATGACCCATGAGCAAATCCAGAAATAATAAAAATGATTTGTTGTTTTTTTTTATTTTACATTTTAATTGAATATTGTTAAGAATACTTGAATTAATAAATCTCAACCATTTTTGAGTTTATAAGTTGCTCTGTCGATTTGTTACATGTGGCCAAAGTAAGAAAACATCAAAAATACCGATGAGACGCGCCCTTTTTGCGTAGGGTTATACTAATCGATGATTGATTAGTCGAATAATCGACTTTTGGGATAAAAAAGTCGATTATTTGAAGTCGACTATCTGATTGTGAGAAAATCGAATTTTCGACTTTTTCCATAGATAATCGATTTTTTTCTTATTAGTTGCAATATAGCTAAAAGAAATCGTTCTGGCCAATAACTAGTAAAAAAATTAAATAATTACATCCCTGAAAGAACAAAAATGTGGCAACAATGACAATTTGAGAAAATATGAAATTTGATAATGAATGAGAATTTGAATGTGTGTGTGTTTTTCATTGAGTCGTTTGTTTATCAGTATGTATTATATTATTATGGCTCTAAGCCTAGAAAAACTTAGGATACTATGTAGTTTTTGAATAAAAATCATACCAATAAATAGCAAAAAGTCAAAATTTCGCCTTCTTTTCAACGCGTGAACCGCGGCTTGTATAAAATGTGTCTTTTGGTATCTAATTTTTTATATAAAGATTTTAAGATTAGACTTGTAAATATGCCTGTAACACCAACAAAAAAGGATACGCTGGAAATATTGAAAAAAAAAAACTAATTGGCCCGAAAAAAGCACTTTTTTCTAAGGCACATCTACAATTCCATCGTAATTTCATTGGACATAGGTGTGATCGGAAATTTATGCCACGAGTTAATTTAAAAATACATGCCGCTTCAGTATTATTGATCAATCATTTTTTATTGAGAAAACAACATATGGTAGAACCATGTTCCCCGACATATTATCGACTCTGTCAAGCGCGGCTTTCAATAATTCATCAATTTGAAACCTTTTATGAACTGATAATACAAGTACAAAGATTTTAAGGTATATCGCGTGAATGTGCCCCTATGATTAACGAAATTGTTCATAGAAAACCATTAGAAATAGTGGTAAATCGTTAAGATACAAACTTAAAGTGTTCAGATGAAATCATCCTTAGGAAGTTCCCTATAATCGCTCCTTAGACATCAAAAACGTACTATGAACGATTTCGCTACAAAATGACGAACTATATTGGTTATCCTTCGAACCCTTTCGGAGTCCATAGCGCATAACCCAGATGTGTAGGGGTATAAGTTTATACTACATTCCTGTTCCACTGTCCATAGAGAACTTGTAAATCAAACAAAAAATGAGTTCAAATTTTAGTTCCGCACAGTGTTATCGAACGCGTGAGGAACTGCTTTTGAGGAATTGTTGGTTTGATTTTTTATTGCAACGTATTGTAATAGCAATAATTTGTAGGTGTCACTTGAATGTGCCCCTAGTATCAAAAATACAGGAAAAATGAAACTTTCTTAAATGTATTGTTATATACAAAATAATATTTAAAAAATAATTTCACTTCACTTTATCAATAAATATTTTAGAAATAAACAATTCTTTATAATTTCAACCAATATGGCTTGCGGTAACCGCGGTAGCTCAGTGGTTAGTGCGTTGGACTGCGAGCCGAAATGTCCCCGGTTCAAGCCTGGACTACAGCTAACAACATATTTTCATAGAAACATTTTTCTATACCGCGCTACCTCTCGGCAGTAAATGGCAAACCTACGAGAGTAAAACATTGTCTATGAAAAGCTCTCACCCGCCTTTCGGATTCGGCAATAAACTGTAGGTTCCACCTCTTTGAGTACAATTATAACACGCACAGCTCAAAATGTTGTTATAGGACTGTACTGTAGTGCCAAACTATTATTATTATTATTATTATGATTTTACCAACCTCTATCTTTGACGGCTTTTATTAAAAGTGAAGCACGCGAACGGATTTATATTACATAAGGGCCTATAAGCTTATATTCAAAAGCGCTAAGATGTGCCCGCAATTTTTTTCTGTGAAATTTTGTTAACCCTAAAAGTTAAAGATTTTCTGGATATTCTTATATATCATAAACTGAAAATCGTTTTTAAATATGTCCAATGGTTTAGTATATATAAAATCATGTTTTTTGAAAATTGGACCTTTACGCAAATCTCCGTAATAATGTTACTTATTTAGTAACATGGGCTTATGTTACATTTTATTGATAGATAACATTATTGAGAATCTTTTAAAAGATAAACAATATTCCGAAATATATTTAAATGATCAAATATATTTAACTGATTTAATATCTTTAAAACGAAAACCTATTATAACGATTTTTAATATCGCTTTTTTTTGATTTTGATATAAACCGGTTTTCAAAATAAAATCAATATCGGGAACCATTTTATTACGGTTTCAATCACAGTTAAGACTAAAACCTTACAGTATATCACACCGATTCCATGTGTCCAAACAGCTACGACAAGAAAATTGAAGACCAAATAGGAGAGTTTAAAATAAATTATTACAGACGACAACACAGTAAATCATCCAGAAATTCCGTTGATCACAGTAAATTATTGTACAAAGTAGGAAATAAATTTTATGCGATCATGCACACAACCATTTGTTACCCCGACCGACTGATTATTGTCACAGTGCCAGGGTGGTATTCTCACAAGTGAGTTGAAGTTGGCACAACTCGTCGGTCGACACTTTAAATTAACAGTCATTGACACTAATCAAGTGCGCTTTGTTAGCCAATGATAAATGTAATAAAAGCAAGTTTTTATTATAGTTGAAGCAATTTTATTAGTCGCTATAAAGTTATTATTCAATTGACAATAAAATGCCGGGAAACTATTGAAATTCATTGATGACAACTGAAAGGTCTGGCCAGATTGTAGCTGTTACTACTACTAATAGTAGTTATTAATAGTTAGTGCTGTTGTCAGAATTGAACTGGGCCACACAGCGTGTGACCGCGGTAAACTTTTGCACAATTGACAAACGTATGTATTGCGCATTAAACGTCATTTCACGCACGCACGCCAGCACGCACGTGTGCAATAAAAGGCTTTATAGGCAGTCAGTAAGAGACCGAAAGAGAAAAGTGACATTTTGAACTGTCATGTGATGAGAAATGAAATGACGTGAATTGCATTGCAGATTGTTGTCAGTTTTTAGGGTGTGAAGTGGAGTTGAGATTATGTATCCAGTACGCATAGCAGAGAAAACTTTATTCAAAGTAAGGACAGTTGACTGATAGTGTCAAAAATGATTGAGTGGTGAGACTTAAGTGAAATGCAACATTAGATTGAATTTTTAATAAAATCTTAAGACAAATCGCACTGATATATACTAAATTCTAAATATAGACTTCTCCATTAAGTTCTTAAACAGTATGTATTATCTTAAAATACAATTTTTATGTTACTGTAGCAAATATGAGTTTTACAATGCAGATATTTTTAGATATTCATAAAATGCCTACAAAACTAAATAACACAGATATTAAAAATATCTAGGTTGCTTCAGAAGTGTCTGAGTTTAAAATTAAAAATCATTTAGAATAATCTGTAAGTTCCTCGAAATGCACTTACGAAATATTGAATAATATGCCGTCGTTCTGCAATGGTTCTTTGTATAGCAGAAGAATTCTTAATATTATTATGGATTTTTTTTTTATGCAATTCCTTAGTTATACTTGTCACTACATCGACTACCTTTTAATATCAATTAAACCACTGAACACGATATTTTTATGGACATCCTGCAATTCTATATAATTCGCATGTGCTGATTTTAAGGGCATACTCAGTTTTTTTTTTTCAATTGCCTAATATTTTTAAGCCACTTCTAAGAATATTTAAAATACACTTATTTTTATAATTTATTCTAATATTCCAATATGTTTTTAAAATATTTAGCTCTACATGGGTAATCCCACATCTAATCGATAGGGTTTTACATTTATTTTTTTAGATTTTCATGAAATTTAGTTTATACCTTTGAATGGACAAAAAAATATATAGGTTGATTTTTTTCTAAATTCCAAAAAACACAACATTGTTAAAAAATAGAAAAAAATATCTTAAAAATATTTAGAAATATTGTCTGGGTTGTTCTCGATTTGTGCTAGGTTGGATTTGTGCTCGATTTGTGCTTGGTTTATTCTGTCTCTGGATTGTGTATTATTTTGGTTTGTGCTCGGTTTGTGCACGGTTTGTGCTAGATTTGTGCTTGAATTGTTGTCGATTAGTGCGCTATTTATGCTTGATTTGTGCTCGGTCTGTGCTTGAATGCATTGTATTGTGTTTCATTGTGTTGGATTGTGTTGCTGAAAATATACTAAGTTGCACGCGATTAGTGCTCGATTAGTGCTCTATTTGTGCTCGATTTTTACTCGCTTTGTGCTGGATTGCACTGTTTTGCAGACAACCGAAAGCAAAAATAGGTATTTTTGAGCGAATTTAAAAATAAGAAGTCGTTGTTTTATTACTTTTTAAAATGCTGCAATTATTTTTAACAGTTGTGTTAAATTGTAGGGACCTTCAATTGATCTGCCTTCCGTTAGAATTGATTAAATAACATTTTCGCTATTTCTATTGCGTTTAGTAACATTTAATCTACGTTAAAATATTTGTAAAAACCTCGTATTTTTAAATAAACTTATTTTATTGAAAACCTTCAAATTTTATACTTTTTGAAAGTAAAGTCTAGAAAACATTTTTAATACATTATTTCGCTTATTCTCGAAAAGGTAAACATTTGATTAAAATCACGGAGGAAAAAGTAGATGCCACATTAAGTAAAAAATAACCAGTAGTTTATTCTAAAAATTTTAATATTTAAAAATGCAATAACATTTGAAAAAATTTCCCACATTACCTCATTTCCCACTTTACCCCAGGTACCCCTATATTACTTTAGACAAATTATTGCAGCTGTTATGAAAACTATTTTTACGCTGAGATTAATTGTTTCTCGGTTTACAATGGTATCGCACTGTTTTCTCTATCCTATTTAATGTTTTTACAGTTTCTACGCAGTATAAATAGCTGCATAAAGTTCAACTGCTTGCGTTTAATTAAAGCATTTGATGCACGAACCAGCAACTGCAACTACAATGAATTCACAGCAACTTTGCCGCATGCAACACCAACATCAGCAACTACAACAGCAACATAATAAAAATGTCTCAATTAGAATGTGTTCTTTAGCAGCATCAAAAGCAGTAAATATAAAAAAATCCCTAGAATAAAACGAAATTTAAATAAACCAACTTGCGTTATGATGCAATTTGTGTGCAATTAAAAAGACAAACATTTATTAAATGGACGGAATACGTGGCACGATGCAGAAAAGTGATAGAATTATAGTAGAAGACATAAAATTAGTAGTAGAAGTAAAACTAGTAGCAGTAGTTTTATTGTTTTATTATGAGTATTAGTACACGGACAAAAAAACATACTTTAAAATTAAGAAGATATCTTTAAAACTGAAATTAAACGTAATGTTTTAAAATTAAACGAAATAGTTTGCAATTTAATCACATTAGTTTTAAAAACGAGAGTACGTGACATGCTCCTAAAGGCATGCAGCATTTACGGTGTGAAATTCAAAGTGAAATACATACAACATACATCTAGGGGCAGGATTTACGGATTAAACTGAAATTTTATGTTCGATGTAACCCTGGCATATTATTCATAGCCCTTTTTTGAGGGATAAAATTTTATAAAACAGCTTAATACAAGCTGCAGCAGCTCTAATGCGCACAAGGAAGAAAAATCTTGGATTCTATCAACAGAGACAAACCGATATCAGGGAAATAAAACCAAACGAAATAATTAGGTTTCTTACTGAGATTGACCTGGTGGAGGTCCTATAGAAAGATGTAACACATATACCAGAAACCCTACTAATTGAATAGTACACGCTAAGAAAAATCAGCTTGCAGACAACATATTGATGTTTGCAGTCATAAATTTTCCAACTTTAATTGGCTGTTCTTTCTAAATAAAAATTTTTAAAATTATTTTTGTATTCATTTGATAACTTATTGCTATGTATTATTATAAATAGATTTATTTCACAAGGACAGACATTTAAAAAATATTGTAGCAAACATAATATGTTGCGTGCAAAATTGATTTTTCCCTGTGTGTACATAACCAATATTCAGCACATCAGGACACTACTGAATTTACTAGGGCGATACGACAGTTGACAACCCTATCAACTATGGTTCCATGCGGGGCACAATAGATTCTAATAGGTAACAGTGCATTAACCTTATAAAAAAAATGACCGTTAGTAAAATAAACATATTTTACAAACGCCCAGAATCTACCAACATTAATATTATTATTACGCCTGTTTTATAAAATTTGGAACCCCAATAAGGAGCTATGAGGGCCTTTGGTAAGTTCACATACCAGTCTAAACGAGAATGGAAGAAAATAAAATTGAAATATTAATAAATTAATAAATTAATAAATTAATAAATTAATAAATTAATAAATTAATAAATTAATAAATTAATAAATTAATAAATTAATAAATTAATAAATTAATAAATTAATAAATTAATAAATTAATAAATTAATAAATTAATAAATTAATGAATTAATAAATTAATAAATTAATAAATTAATAAATTAATAAATTAATAAATTAATAAATTAATAAATTAATAAATTAATAAATTAATAAATTAATAAATTAATAAATTAATAAATTAATAAATTAATAAATTAATAAATTAATAAATTAATAAATTAATAAATTAATAAATTAATAAATTAATAAATTAATAAATTAATAAATTAATAAATTAATAAATTAATAAATTAATAAATTAATAAATTAATAAATTAATAAATTAATAAATTAATAAATTAATAAATTAATAAATTAATAAATTAATAAATTAATAAATTAATAAATTAATAAATTAATAAATTAATAAATTAATAAATTAATAAATTAATAAATTAATAAATTAATAAATTAATAAATTAATAAATTAATAAATTAATAAATTAATAAATTAATAAATTAATAAATTAATAAATTAATAAATTAATAAATTAATAAATTAATAAATTAATAAATTAATAAATTAATAAATTAATAAATTAATAAATTAATAAATTAATAAATTAATAAATTAATAAATTAATAAATTAATAAATTAATAAATTAATAAATTAATAAATTAATAAATTAATAAATTAATAAATTAATAAATTAATAAATTAATAAATTAATAAATTAATAAATTAATAAATTAATAAATTAATAAATTAATAAATTAATAAATTAATAAATTAATAAATTAATAAATTAATAAATTAATAAATTAATAAATTAATAAATTAATAAATTAATAAATTAATAAATTAATAAATTAATAAATTAATAAATTAATAAATTAATAAATTAATAAATTAATAAATTAATAAATTAATAAATTAATAAATTAATAAATTAATAAATTAATAAATTAATAAATTAATAAATTAATAAATTAATAAATTAATAAATTAATAAATTAATAAATTAATAAATTAATAAATTAATAAATTAATAAATTAATAAATTAATAAATTAATAAATTAATAAATTAATAAATTAATAAATTAATAAATTAATAAATTAATAAATTAATAAATTAATAAATTAATAAATTAATAAATTAATAAATTAATAAATTAATAAATTAATAAATTAATAAATTAATAAATTAATAAATTAATAAATTAATAAATTAATAAATTAATAAATTAATAAATTAATAAATTAATAAATTAATAAATTAATAAATTAATAAATTAATAAATTAATAAATTAATAAATTAATAAATTAATAAATTAATAAATTAATAAATTAATAAATTAATAAATTAATAAATTAATAAATTAATAAATTAATAAATTAATAAATTAATAAATTAATAAATTAATAAATTAATAAATTAATAAATTAATAAATTAATAAATTAATAAATTAATAAATTAATAAATTAATAAATTAATAAATTAATAAATTAATAAATTAATAAATTAATAAATTAATAAATTAATAAATTAATAAATTAATAAATTAATAAATTAATAAATTAATAAATTAATAAATTAATAAATTAATAAATTAATAAATTAATAAATTAATAAATTAATAAATTAATAAATTAATAAATTAATAAATTAATAAATTAATAAATTAATAAATTAATAAATTAATAAATTAATAAATTAATAAATTAATAAATTAATAAATTAATAAATTAATAAATTAATAAATTAATAAATTAATAAATTAATAAATTAATAAATTAATAAATTAATAAATTAATAAATTAATAAATTAATAAATTAATAAATTAATAAATTAATAAATTAATAAATTAATAAATTAATAAATTAATAAATTAATAAATTAATAAATTAATAAATTAATAAATTAATAAATTAATAAATTAATAAATTAATAAATTAATAAATTAATAAATTAATAAATTAATAAATTAATAAATTAATAAATTAATAAATTAATAAATTAATAAATTAATAAATTAATAAATTAATAAATTAATAAATTAATAAATTAATAAATTAATAAATTAATAAATTAATAAATTAATAAATTAATAAATTAATAAATTAATAAATTAATAAATTAATAAATTAATAAATTAATAAATTAATAAATTAATAAATTAATAAATTAATAAATTAATAAATTAATAAATTAATAAATTAATAAATTAATAAATTAATAAATTAATAAATTAATAAATTAATAAATTAATAAATTAATAAATTAATAAATTAATAAATTAATAAATTAATAAATTAATAAATTAATAAATTAATAAATTAATAAATTAATAAATTAATAAATTAATAAATTAATAAATTAATAAATTAATAAATTAATAAATTAATAAATTAATAAATTAATAAATTAATAAATTAATAAATTAATAAATTAATAAATTAATAAATTAATAAATTAATAAATTAATAAATTAATAAATTAATAAATTAATAAATTAATAAATTAATAAATTAATAAATTAATAAATTAATAAATTAATAAATTAATAAATTAATAAATTAATAAATTAATAAATTAATAAATTAATAAATTAATAAATTAATAAATTAATAAATTAATAAATTAATAAATTAATAAATTAATAAATTAATAAATTAATAAATTAATAAATTAATAAATTAATAAATTAATAAATTAATAAATTAATAAATTAATAAATTAATAAATTAATAAATTAATAAATTAATAAATTAATAAATTAATAAATTAATAAATTAATAAATTAATAAATTAATAAATTAATAAATTAATAAATTAATAAATTAATAAATTAATAAATTAATAAATTAATAAATTAATAAATTAATAAATTAATAAATTAATAAATTAATAAATTAATAAATTAATAAATTAATAAATTAATAAATTAATAAATTAATAAATTAATAATATTAACAATAGTTGCAATAGTTTTTGTATTTATTTAGTAATTTATTTAACTATTCTTTATTTATTTACTTTTTTATAGCACTAATGCTACCAACTACAGTGTGACCGTAAAGCACGGCCATCCGTCACCAAGTACAACGAATGTGTTTAATTTAAACACGACGGATTAATGCGTCGAACAAAGTGAAGTGCGACTCGGTACTTGAACCCAACAAACAAATTTAACATAGAATAAACGAACCGTTTGGCGCATAAAATGCCAACAACAACAACAATGTATACTGCACAGACAACAACTAAATTAGTAGCAGCAGCTACAACAACAACTAGTAACAACTGCAATAACAACAACTCGAAATATAAATGATTCATTAGCACATCACTCGTGCATAGAGCGCACTAAATCGTAAAAGCGAAAGGGCAGAGCACACTTAAAAAAACAAAAATTGAATGTAATCATTAAATTACACTATTTTATGGAATACAATTTATTTAGATATTTCTCTGTGAGGTGGTCCTTTAAAATCATAAGTCGAAACAGAGAAGGAGAGTGAGCATATGTCAATTTTACAAAGAGCTAGGGTGTGGTGTGTGCGAATTCGACTAAATTGCTGACTAAACTAAATTTGGTGGTAATGCAATGTTCGAATTTTAAATTTAGCAAATTTTCGATCAAACTAAATTGTACTAAATTGGATGACAGCAAACATTCATATGATAACCTATTGACTTTAACAATTACCAGTTACCGTATGGAGATCGAATGAAAAGCCGTTCAAATTTAGTTTAGTCAGCAATTTAGGCGAATGCGCACACACCCTAAGCTCTTTGTCGAATTCGCACACACAATTAATATTTAATATATAAGTAAAAAGATCATTAAAAATATTTAAAAAAAAATAAAATTATACAAAATTCAGAAACACGAAAAAGTGTACAAAAAAAATACATTTCCAATTTGTTAAACCCAACGCAAGGTATTACAAAATTACGTATATTATATAGTTATGTAATAAAAAATAAGTCTATACATATATTTTGTTTCTTCGTTGTTTTTACATAATATTATTGAGTACTTCACTTTTAAAAAAATTAATATTTTAGAATTATTTTTCTTCGTAAACTTACGTTAAAATGCAATTTTTTGAGTTTACGAAAATTTTTTAATTTCATACATATACCATATATAAATTTCAGCTATTATTATGTGAAATAAATTCAAGTTATATACAACAAATGACTTTTAAAATATTTTTTTAAATATTTTTTAAAATATTTTTTAAAATATTTTTTTAAATATTTTAAAATAATTTTTTAAATATTTAAAATTTTTTTTTTTAAATATTTTAAAATACTTTTTAAAAATAAATATTCGTAAACTGTCATTTTGCCATATATTTTGTAGAAATATATACGATATTTTTTTATTTCTCACATAAACAAAATATTACTCTATATTTTGCATATGTTTTATTTAAAGTGTAATAGACGACAACGTCAGATGGGTTTTAGTTCACATAATGGATGCAGCACACTGAATGTCATTGCACTTTGGCGGGAATTCTCTTTGACAGTCTTCAATAGAGAGCACTGTGCAGCAAAGCCTATTTTTTGTTTGCTAATTCTTTCATTTAGAAAATGTTATATGTCGTCCATACAATTTTTAACTATTGGACATTATTGTTTAATTAGCTGTCAACAACGTTGCATTAAAACTTTTTAATATCAATTAGCAAAAGTTTATATTGCAAGGCACACATTAAAAATTAAATTTTAATTTTAATTATAGTTAAAATAAAAAATAAATAAAAATTTAATTTAGAACCTAAAATGGTCTGAAATTTACTTTCTAAAATTAAATTCTTTGAATGAAAACTTTTTGTTTTTTTGAGAAACAAAGAAAAATAAATTCTGGTATCACAGAACAAAATAATCGACGTAAATATAGCAACCGACATTGATTGCATTCATTAATCAATCCAGCAATGCAATTCACTAATTTAATGTAAATATTTGCTATTTTTCGTTAATTCAGCAAATTCTGTTGTTAATATGAATATGCAGCACATAATTTAGTCGGTGCAGTTTTAACAAATATAATTGCTGAAACTGCGGCGACTAATTGATTTGCTGCATTGACGTTCAAATATTCATATTAGCAAACAGAATTGCTGAATTAACGATGAATAGCAAATGTTTTCATTAAATTAGTGAATTGCATTGCTAGATTGATTAATGCATGCTATTAATGTCGGTTGCTATATTTACGTCGATTATTTTTTTTTTTTGTGTACTGTATAAAAAACGTGCAACCAAAAAAAAATTTATTTTTATCATGGAAATTTAGACTAGATTTAAAGAAAATTAAGAATGATTTAGCTCCATTGAAACTTTTCTCTAATTCAAATACATAATTCTATTTAAAATAAGTAAAAATTATTTCTCAGAATTGAATACAAATTCTTAACATAAACAAATTGTTTCCTCGTTTTATTTAAGGATTTTCTTCAAACTAAACAAAGTTTTTATATGATTTATACAAAATATTTTTCCAATTAAAAAATATTTTAATACGATTTTAAGAGCAGAAAATTATAATTTAAATTATATATAAAATATGGTGCAATATTTAAATTAAAATTATTCACAGTTGCTTTTTTAAAGTAAAAAAATATATTTTTAATTTTTTCATAATTATTATTTTTTTAAATTTATTTTGTTCGTACTTTTTTTTTGTTTTTTGTTTTTTCTCTGTATGTCCTCTGTCTGAGAAAATCCTCTACTTACCAATCTATAACCAATTTCTACAAAAACATCCACGATCTATAAACATTACTATGCTTTATTATTAGGCTAATATATAAATTGTTTTCTGAATTGCAACCTGAGGATTATATTACGAACATTCCATTGAATGTTACAGATAAATAAATTAAAATGTTTTATTTTTGATTTAAACAGCTGAAATTTTCTGTTATAATACCATACGTTCTAATGTTGCTCAAAGGTTAATGGAAATCAAAATTTAAATATTGAAAATCTTGTCATGCCAAAAGGGCGAATCTTTTCGTTTTTTTGGTATAACTCTTTATTGGTGCAAGATAAAATAGTGATGTAAAGGCAATAATTGTTTAATTTTAAAGCACCTATCAATTGGCATCATTATTTAAAAATAATTTGCCAAGCATTTTTCTCGCAAATGATAAAAATTCTAAAAAAAGATTTTAAAATAATGATGATGATCGATAGGTGTTTTAAAAACAAACAATTAATGCCTTTACACCACTTATACCAATAAAAAGTTATGGCAAAAAAACGAAAAGATTCGCCCTTTTGGCATGGCAAGATTTTCAATTTTTCGAATTCGCCCTTTTGTTTTTGTCTTTTGTGGCTAGAAATATCAAACAAAATCACACACCATTTCGATACAGTGTACTTGAGGAAAAACTACATTCAAAAATGTAAAAAGTGCAAATATCAAAAATTACACATTCGCCCCTTTGGCATGATAGTGACGATCGGGTTATGACAATGTAAAAAATTCAATAAATAGTTTTAACACATTACTAGGGATACAAACTATTGGTCGAATTTTAAAAATTGTAATATAGGGGAACCTGTGGTAAATAAAATAAAATAAAGAAAAATAAAAAAATAGGGGTAAACAGTTTCTGGGGTAAAGTGGGAAATTACGTTCTGTAAACAAAATTAAGCAATGTGTTTTGTAATTGTAGTGAAAATATTGTGTTAATTTAATTGGTTTAGCAAAGAAAAAATTTCAATCGTGGCTATAAACCAATGACTTCACCTGAGATAAGCTCTGAATTGCAGAAGAATGCCGACGAGCGAATCTTTTACAGGAGCAAAAAGAATACAATCGGTAAAGTATACTTTAACTTCATCAGAAGAATGAAAATTTTGTACAATTTGCATGAATAAAGTTCAGAAGAAACTAAATTTCAACAATTCAGTGCATTGCAATATCTGGAAACGGCATTTGTGATGAGAAAAATAAGCATAACATGTAAAGTAAAGGAAAGACTAAAATAGCATTTTGGTAAAAATTTGAAATTTCTAACCTAACATTTTTCAATAAGTCCGAAATTGAGCTATTTTCAAAAATCAATTAAAAGTCAAATAAATGGTAATCTGTTAATGCAAAAAGTTAGATCATAAGCGTCTATATGGATTAGACCCTTTTTGAAGGAAAATCAAAACGTGCCCCACTTTACCCCAGGCTCCCGTAATTATTATATTATTTTATGCATCACTGCGTGCATTTAATACCTGACTTAACTATGTCGTTTTTTCTATGCAAATTTTGGTTCCAGTCTATGATTACTGTCGGAATATTCCGGAAAAGCCAGCGACGTAATAATGCCATAACAATTGTCAGCATTTTGCATACGTATTATTTTTGTAATTTTTCGCCTGTCTGCGCACAAACAATAATGCTGAAAATTATGAAAGTTCAGATAGAAAAAGAGAGCCTAACGGAGGAGGTCAGTGGACAAAAAGGCAGACAAAGGAGAAATAATACGATGACATTTTACAGGAAATAACAGAAAAGTTGCAGAATAGAATAATAATATAATAAATAATAAAAATAAAAATAAGTAACAATAAACTGAAAACTGACAAATTTGCTAGGTAACAAAATGCCTTAAAGTTGTGATATAAATAATAAAAATAATTTTTAAACCAAAATTTTTACTGCTATCGTAGAGTCTATCAACCGAAAGACATTGTAATAAAATCAAGCAAAAGTATTTCAGAAAAACGCCATTTTCGCGCTTATAAATGAAAATTTTATGCTGATTTAATGTTATGCTTCAGTGAAATTGAGCGGCGTTGCCACATGCCGGAAAATGACGTCGGGAAATAGTATCAAAAAAAAAGTATAATAAGGCGAAAATGTTGAAAAAGCAGTAAAAGTAGAAAAAGCAGTCAAAATGTACAAAATAAGTAAAAATTTATAAAATAAGAAAAAATCAAAATTTAACCAGAAGACGAGCTAAAACTGAGAATGATTGCAAATTTTAAAAAATTCGCGGCAAATTTGGCAGTATCATGCGAAGGCTGGAGGCGTGGCAGTCAGTCAGTCTTCCGAGTGTGGCGGCAACATATAACAACGCGAACAATTCATTTTGATACCTCTCTTAAATGCTTATTAAAAATTTATAGCCATGTGATTTGGTTGAGCAGAAACTATTTTACAAGCTACTGCCCGCCAGAGGGCGCTTCGTCCTGAGTACTGCTAAGCCGTGAGCAACGCTAATGGCTGCCATTTTCATGGCAATTTATGCCAACAGCTAAAATAGATGGGCGGACGTCTGTCGACTATCTGTGCAAAGGTCCAACCGAAGTGTCTCTTGTATGTCTGTCGGTCTGTCTTTGTGTTCACTCGTTCGTTCGACTGTCGATGCCAAAACTTGCCAGTGAGATAAATCTTTGGGGAAATTTGTGTTCGTTAGTTTTTCATTTATTTGTCGAAATTACTTTTACAAAGTTATGAATATTGATGGCCAACAAAATGGCGTTGTTGCCATGGTTAAGAAAACTTTAACTCCAGACCGGAAGAAGAAGAATATTAAAAGAAACTTGAGAGCCGTATGAGTTTGACTGATTGGTTTTGGGTATTTTTAATTGTTTCTTTATACGTGTAGCATTATATCTTAGTGTTTGTGATATAAAGTGTTAATCAAGTGTATGATTTAATTTGGGTGCCACAAATTCATTATAACTGAGCATGATAAGGCGCAGAAAGAGTGGAAACAGGTCTTTTATAAAAGCCCAATAAAAGTTTTTCGTAAATTGGCTGCTGACGATCCGAAAAAACGTTTTCATCTTCTTCTAAGGCATCGACTGACTATGAAGTCGATTAGAGTCAAGTCAAACTTGCAAAAGTAATTAAAAAGTTTCAAATTGGCAGGAACACCAAATGTTGGTGCGTTGTTTGCGGCTGACAGCGCCGGCTATGGTTGGTGTTAAAATTTATGTAATTTGATGGAAAATTTATCAATAATGTGGCTGATAAATGCAAAGTGCTGAATAGGTAGTGGAAATAGCTATTTAAATTAAATCCTATTGATTATGCAAATTAAAAAGTTCCTAATAATGGTTTGAATAGTTTGATTAAAATTACTATTTTAGCAAATCGCTGTAATTGCCGTCAAGGTGATTTTGGCCAAACAAAACATAATGTTTGTAATCAAATTTTCTCAGCATCCAAATGACTTATAGATTTCAATTCTTTTACAACAATTTTCTTTGAAGCATTTTTTATCTGAGTAATGCTGTTTCCTTAACTTTTAACTCTCACATTCCAACATATTAATATCTTTGTAAATGTAGCTAAAAAGCATTAATTTTATTTACGAACAAAATCAATGTAGTACACGGATAGAAAAGATTTGTTTGAATATGTTTGAATGTAATTAAAAAGTAATACGAAATTACCATACATGTATTAGGAATGAAGTGTAATTAAATTATAATCGAAATTGAATTTATTTTTGTTCACGTGTAAACATTATTATATTGTCCAGCAGAATCTGTCAAATTTATCATAAATATGTTACAATACCAACATAAAATTTTAATTGCATTTGAATAAACTATTTCTTGGCAATGTACTTGGTTAAAACTATGTTTCGAAACACAGAAAATGCTAATCAAATCTAAATACAACGTATGTTCACAACGCTCGTCTTAATTCGATAATTTATCGACTAACGAAGTTGGCAACGTTGTGCAGCATTTTCTACCGACGCCATCGTTTGAACATATTGATGTTTAAAAAGAAACAAAAAAGAAATTGGATTTAAATAAGTGTATTCTTGCAACATTCTTCTTGTATACGAAGTTGGCACTCGTTGAGCAGAATTTTCTATCTACGTCTATTTTGTCGTCGTTTGAAGTATGTCATTTGAAGTAGGGTTACTTTAAACATACTGATGTTTGAAAACAAACAAAAATGAATTCAAGTGTAAATAAAGGTATTCTTGCAGCTCTCTTCTTGTATACAAAGTTGACACTCGGTGATCGGCATTTTCTGCGTACGTGTCTTTTGTTGTTCGTTGAGAAAACGTGTTCGCGTCGGTAATAATTTTGTTATTTGTAAATTAAATAAATATATAAATTGTGTTACAAAAAGTACAAATAGTAACAGAGTATAATATGGTGCAGTATATAATTTCTGAAACTAATGTGAAAAAACCACAAATTAAAATTTGTGTTTCGATTTTCAAAAAGAATTTGACATGTTTTTTTATAAAAGCCTTCGTGAATTCTTTGCCTACGCTATGTGCTGTACTGAGATCAACTGTAACTGTATCAAATATAAATCGAGCCTGGATCGTCTGGTTTAGCGTCTGCTGGTGCAATTGTAGATTCATTGATGCTGTCACTTGTACTTGAAGTTTTAAACGAATTATTTATTTATGCATTTAAAAATTTTGTAAATGAATTCAATTATTATAAATTCCCACTGTGCATGTTTAAAGATTTTTAGAAAAAATTAATAAAAAAAACAACATTTTATTTTTATTTTATTTTCAGGATTTCTTTCCAAAAATATTTAAATATGTTTTTATGCAAACATACTACTTTTTGAACTGAAATAACTCATATGTTTCACATATTTATATTCAGGTCGTTCAAAATCATGTTTTATTTCGAACATATTTATGTTTCGGTTCAAATATATATATTTTTTTTTATGTAGTAATTATTATGTTGCCATTAGAACATACTCCATTTTAAGGGGCAACATTAAAATGTTTCCTGGATATTATAATGTAAGTCAGAGCTCATTACAACACTGTTCAACTCTCAATATAACCCTGTTTACAAATGATTTATTAGTCAATTATATATCATGTTTACATAAAATTCCAAACATACATGTTAATGCATGCAAAATTATGTTTGGGAGAGCCCTTTTTTGCAGCGTGTATGTAAAATATACGTATGATATCAATACATTACATTATTTGTGTTAGAAATTAATACATTTTCTTTCTAATAAACCATATATGTATTGTCATTTTAGTCCATTACTATTTTTAATTATTTATTTTAGTTAATCGTTCTTAAAATTAATGTTTTTGGGGTTACTATGACCCGGTTAAAACCCACATAAAACAATTCGAACCTGTATACCCAATAAAATTGTGGGTTTATTTGTTCCATTATTTTCCAAATATATATTTTTTTAATTTTAATTGGTTTTTTATTTAATGTCAGATATTGACATAATAATATAATTTGTTAATAATGGAGTTGAGTTAATTGCAAGACTAAGGAGTATACAAACTGGAATTGGACATTATTTATCTAGGAATATTAAAAAAAAATAGATCAACATAAGCACACTACTAAAACAGGTGTGTTTATTATAAAACAGTGATAATTTATATTTTGTAATTGATATTATTTATCAGTTGACTATTTTATTTAATTATTTTGTGTTATATGTTATATATGTTTAATTTCATTAAATAAGTTTGGTATATTGAGAAATACAAAATGTTGTTTATCTTTTTCATATTAATCCGTATTACCATACTTTTTATTCGAAATATATGGGTTTCAAGTGATCTGGATTTTCAGTCAAATATTTATGATGATATAGTATCATAATCATCTTATAGTTCCATAGAAACATAGATAAAATTGAAGATTAACTTGTTTGGAATTTTAATTCCTTTTCAAAATAGCGAATTATAAGTATTACAAAATCAACATACACAGTTTTTCGGGTCAAAGTCACTCCAGTTGACGGTAAAATACCCAACACGATATTTGCCATGTACATCCGATACATCAATACTATATGATTCGCTGATGCGGATTTTAACTGCACACTTTTTTCTATTACGTGTAGCCGCGGTAGCTCAGTGGTTAGTGCGTTGGACTGCGAGCCGAAAGGTCCCCGGTTCAAGCCTGGACTGGGGCTAACAACATCTTTTCATAGAAACATTTTGTCTATACCGCGCTACCTCTCGTCAGTAAATGGCAAACCTACGAGAGTAAAAAATTGCCTATGAAAAAGCTCTCACCCGCCGTTCGGATTCGGCAATAAACTGTAAGTCCCACCACTTTGAGTACAAATATAACACGCACAGCTCACAATGGTGAGAGAGCTCGGCCTAAGTTCTTATAAAGCTGTAGTGCCAAACTATTATTATTATAAGGTTTTTCAGAAAATAGCAACCTTAATTATAAGTTCTTCTAATCCATTTTTTTTAATAAAAACATGTGGGGAAATATAAGTCCCATGGACGAGAATTAAAGTCGGTGGGGCCCGACTATGGAATACCCTACACCTTGGTGGGGATATAATTGAGGTATATTTGATTGTATACTTTAATATTTATGATTATTCACAAATCAGAAATTTGCGTCTTATATTCCAATAATTTAAAAAAATTGATATAAAAACGAATCACAAAATGTAGAAAATAAAAGTGACCGGACCGGATATTTTTGAAACAGATGTACATTCAGATTTATAAGGTAATATTTCATATATTTGTTTTCAATATATTTACAGAATAACCTTAAACGCTATTTTTCTTTTAATTGTCAGGACTAATTTTAATTTACTAATGAATGTTAATTGTGTACGTTGGTGGCTCAGAGCTTAGTACGTTGGACTGCGAGCTCAAAGGTCCTATGTTCAAATCTGGACTGGCGCTAACAATATATTTTAGGTCCAACGCACTAACCACTGAGCTACCGATACTTTTTTTATTTACTTATTATATTTGTATGCTTAATATATTTCATTTAATAATAATAGTTTGGCACAACAGTTCTATAAGAACTTAGGCCGAGCTCTCTCACCATTTTGAGCTGTGCGTGTTATATTTGTACTCAAAGTGGTGGGACCTACAGTTTATTGCCGAATCTGAACGGCGGGTGAGAGCTTTTCATAGGCAATGTTTTACTCTCGGAGGTTTGCCCTTTACTGCCGAGAGGTAGCGCGGTATAGAAAAATGTTTCTATGTAAAGATGTTGTTAGCCCCAGTCCAGGCTTGAACCGGGGACCTTTCGGCTCGCAGTCCAACGCACTAACCACTGAGCTACCGCGGCTACATTTAGTTATGTGAAAAAACGAAACATGGAAAAAAAACTAAATTTTCATTTTGGTAAAAATGAAACTACATACTTTGCCCCAACATTTTTTCAAAAGTCCAAAATTGAGCTATTTCGAAAAATGATGTTATGATTTAATGCAAAAAGTTAATGCAAAAAGTTTGATCATCAATAAGTCTAAGCAATAGATCTAAAAGAATAGACTCAAAACAATTCAAAAAAATTATTCAAATGCACTTTTTTGAGGAAAATCAAAACTTGTCTTACTTTACTGCAAAATAAAAACAAAAACACGAAAACAAAATCAAAGCAAAAACAAATGCAAAACAAAAATCGACAGCATTAAATCAAAAAAAAAAACATAATCAAAAGCATAAAATCAAAGAAAAAACATAATCAAAAGACAAATCAAAAACCAAAAATAAAAAACCAAAAGTAAAAGTAAAGTAAAATTAATAGGCCTATTCTGGCAGGCAATGAAAATGACAAAACAATGACAATTTTAAGGTGAGTGACAATTGTCACGAAATGGCATTCTATCAGCAAAGTGACAACGAAAGCAGTGACAATTGTTATGAAATTTGTCACCACCTAAAGAGGAGGTGACAAGGATTTAATTCTCAAATATATGATCATTTTAAACGTTTTAATACCACATTTTATTGAATTGCACTTAATGGTATATTTAGGATGCTGCCATGTACTCTATATCGATATCTATATTTGTTCGCTGAACATTTGTCGGCAATTTACACGTAAAATATTTTATAAATTTTGTATTTTTAAATTGTTTACATTTGAATTTTAATTTTTTGACAGTTAATATTGAAAAAAGTTTTTCACCACTGTGTTGAGTTTCAATTTGTCACGTTTAAATTAGAATACAGTACCAATTATTTATAAAAAAAAGGCATGACACGGTAAATGACAACATTTCAATGACTAGACTTTGTCATGAAAATGCCAGAATACGGCTATAAGACAAAAATACAATGTTACATATATACACAAAATCAGAACCAAAAACAAAAGTATAAAAAAACAAAGCTCAAAATCAAAAGAAAAAGAAAACCTAAGAAAAAAACAAATAATTAAAAGAAAAAACAGATAATCAAACGTAAAATCAAAAGCAAAAACACAAAATCAAAATAAAAAAAAATACAAATAAAAAATTAAATTAAACAAAAACGAAAACGAAAACGAAAAGCGTCAATAGTAAACACAAAATCGAAAGATGCAAAAGCAAACATAAAAATACAAAATCAAAGACACAGGAAGAATTATAGCAAAGGCAAAAAACTCGTTGCTCAACACGGGAATAAAATAGGTAATAGTTTAAAATATAATATTCTGATACAACACATTTTTTACTTTATTATTTTATTATTATTATTTTTTTTTACAAATTGCTATTTTATGCATCTGCAGCTTTACGTGCGTAGACTATTTGATGGCGGATATAAATACGCACAAGAAGCATAATTTATTTGAAAGTAAAAATAGCTACAATAAAAACAATGTATAGCAAAATGTAATAAATTCCTATGATGTATGACAATTCTATGTGCAGTGACAGGCAGCAATAATAAAATTAAGATGAAAAAAAATCATTTACCAAAAATGAATAAAGAGAACTAAAATAAATAAAAAAAACTGCTTAATACGTATAACGATGTTTTTAAATGTTTCGTATAGGCGGCCTTCAACATCCTGCAATAAGAAACCTGACAACAACAAGAAGAACTTGTAAATTGGCGGCTTACAACTCAATTGATAAATCCAAACACGCCTGCTTTTTTTTTTGTGTAGCCAAAGTACGACATGCCATGCAAAGTAAACAGTCGTGACGACAGTGGACACTATTTGTGTGCAGACTGTCGAAAAATGCTCATATTTCATGCATCCGAGCGGAAATCCTTTTGCAGCTCGTTAGCAACCAAGCGACGACATCAGCAAAACAGCGGGTGAAGAAGACATAAAAGTAAGACACACACAAACACACACTGAGAGAGAAATAGAGAGAATAATAAAGAGAGACAGCATTTAAAAAAAATGACGACTATTTCCATCGAATATCTTGGTCAGACAAGAAAAATTCGAAGGAATTTTATTTCACTTGAGTTGTGTTTGTAATTTTTAATTATTATTATTTTTTAAGATGATTTTTATATAGAATATTGAAAGAATATTTTCAAGTAACTCTTACTAATAATGGCAGCTAATTTAGCGACTAAATTTGAATAGTAATAGAATAAAGAAGCATTAAGAAAAAAATAGTCATCTAAAAATCAAAAAAAAGATGAAATATTTCCAAAAACATTGGTACACTCAGAAAAGACATACCATAAAATCAATAGTTTTTACTATTAAAATTAGTCAATAGGATATTTGTCCCATAAACTATTAACTCAATCGGTAAATCATATTAAGTACTACAAAATACTATAAAATTTATTTGATTTTGTATGAAAATATTTATTATTTGTAAGCTATTAAATCAATAACTGTCCTACTGACAAATTTTAATGGGATTTTATGAGTTTTTTTTTCTGAGTGTAGTATTTAAAATAAAAAGAATGAAAAAACTTTATGTATTTTGCTCTGGTTCAAAATACATATTGCATTCGGAAAACCTAAAGTCAGGGCTGGAAAAATCCGAATTTAAAAAAAAAATCCACTCAACCGGATTTGTTTGGTTTTTATTAATTTTATTGGATTTTTTATAAATAACGCAATTTTAATAGGATTTCAATAGGATTAGGTTTGATTAAAACACACTTTGGTGAAAAAATTCACCGTCTTGGAACTGGAAGCCGTTTTCTTCCATATTATGAATTAGTCATATGGGCTAGAAAATGAAAAAGCCTAAGTGCCTGAACATATCTATTTTGAATGTCTTCTTTATAATAGGACAACTCTTCAGAACCTAATAGATTCAATGAATGTCTACCAATTTAAAAATTGGCTTAGAATTGGCTTAAATTAAATCCATAGTTTCGGAGATTACATCCAGCTATTTATACACTCAAAACAATTTCTAGAACATTTTACGAAATAGTTTTTCGTAATTTTTAATTTCGTAAAATACACGAATAATTCGTAAAATATACGAAACATTTGTAATTTCTTTTTTTTTTTTTCAAAATATTTTTTATGAATTCGTATATATTACGAACCAATATTCGTAAAATTAAATTACGAATATTTCATTTAAATTGCAAAACTTTTGGTCAATTATTTTCTATTACAATTTTGTTACGAAAGAAAAACATATTTTACGAATGAGCTCTATATTTTACGAATAAATTACTAAACTTTCGTAAATTGTGACGACATATGTAGAATTTTACGAAACAATTGTGTTTTTTACGAATTATTAGTAAAAACAGATAGCAAAAAATAATTGCTTGGCGTGCAGTTGTTTCAACGAATATTCATTTGCATCTACCAAAATTAGTCAGCCTCAACTGATTTTTATTTGTGGTGAACAATAGTATGAAGCGTAACCAACTATTAGTTGAAGCAACTGCAACATTGATTGGAGAAACAAACTTTTGATCCATTTTCAATTTTTTTATTTCCATTGCTACGGCAACTGAATTCAAAATGAGACCTAACCAATATTTATTTGACTTAACAGATAATTATATAACATTAAGTTGTAGCAACCAATATTTATTTGATTCAACTACGAAATCAGTTGTCTTGTATAAAAGCGATGCCAAAGCAGGACAACACCAGTCGCGCAAACTTTAGATTTTTCACTCGTTTATGGAATTGTGTTAAGACTAATTAGTTTTTACTGTTCAGTTTATTCATGCCCAAATAAACTTTATTCAAGAAACATACTATTCTACAGAGTACTTGCTATTGTGATTCAGAGCTACTATAATCAATTTTTTTTAATTTGAATCTTGCAATAGCACATTATGGGAAGATATGTAACGGACAATTTTATTCGACGCAGTCCTTATATGTTGTATTTCTATATGCAGCCCTAGCGCTCCAACGTGTTGCAAACACGAAGTCAGCAGCACAACGAATCGTCGGCAATGTTCGATCTCAGGAACGCTGTTGTGACGTTGACTTCGTCTTTGCAACATGTTGGAGCGCTAAGGCGAGGTAAAATGGCCGATTTCTTATAACCAGAGTTCGGAAATCCTCACTCACGCTCACTCAAACTCATGAGTTTTGCAAAATATTTTTTTCTCGTTGCTACTCACCTCATGAGTGAGTAGCCAGAAAATATACGGCAAACTCACAACTCATAAGAGAGTCGCGTTTTGTGAGTAGAGATTTTGCTACTCACAAGAGAGTTTTGCGTTTCACCTCTCCATACGCATTACACATGAGAGAGTGCAACAAGCAAACTCTCACTTTTCGTCAACTCATATTTGTTCAAGGACAAAGAGAATGCGTTGATCTACTCACTGTACAGGCTTGCAAAGTTTAACATCATTGTTGCCATTTCTGTTGGAATCTTCCCATCTGTGGTATTTTTGAAATGTTGTGTAAAATTATATAATTGATATTGTTTTTTGCTATAACTTTTTATATGTACAAGATAAAATATTTACGTAAAGGCATTAAATGTTTGTTTTTAAAGTGCCTATCGATTGACATAAACCTCAAATAAAAATTCCAAATATGCAAACAAATGTTCAAGCATATTATGGGAAATGACCTGCAACATTCTAAAATGTGGGTTTTAAAATTTTCTATGCATCATTTTATGAGATAACAACCAATAACATTTTTACCGAGCTTTCAATAAGGTGGTCAAAAAATGTGGGAAAAAATGGTTTGCAAATATCTCGCGTTTTAAATTACTAAGTATTATAACAAATAAAAACGAATTAAAAATCCAAACATTTTTTCCCTGCTATAATCATATATAACAAATACCAAATCATTTTATTATTTTTTGTGGATATCATGATTAATTTTTGCTAAATTTATACGTATATTACATGATTTTTAAAACAGCGACGTCATTATGTATATATAATTATAATCCTATTAATATAATAAATCTGTTTGTTCGTTTGTACGTTTGTTCCGCTTCTCCGTCTAAACGGCTGATCCGATTTCCTTGAAATTTTTACCACAGATGCGGTATGGTCTGGAAGGAATGATAGGCTATATATGGGCGGGATTGAACAAATAGGCGTGGCACCTCCCATACATCATAAACTTTCAATACGATATAACTCGGTACTTTCACCAGCTACGAACATGAAACAAAAAACTCAAATACAAAAAAAAATTAAAAACAAAAAAAGCAATAGCACAATACAAAAACAAAAACAAAAGCAAAAATACAAAAACAAAAGCAATCACATAAAACCACAATCCAAACTAAATGAAAAACAAAAAAAAGGAAAGAAAAAAAAAAACAAACTCACCACACTAAAACTAACCAAACTAAAACTAACCAAACTAAAACTCACAACACTAAAATTCACCCTTAAATTCACCACACTAAAACCCACCACACTATAATTCACCACACTAAAACTCACCACACTAAAATTCACCACACTAAAACTCACCACACTTACACTCACCACACCAAAACTCACGACACTAAAACTCACCACACTAAAACTCACCACACTAAAACCCACCACACTAAAACTCACCACACTAAAAATCACCACACTTAAACTCACCACACTAAAATTCAATTAATTGGAAAAACGTTGCGAATTTGTTTAATGTTTTTTGGCGGAGCTGTGAGTAGCTTTTGGCATTAGTGCATTTATAAAAGAGAGTTCATAAATTAATAAAAAGATGGGAAAAAAAGAAATATTCTTAAATATTGACAGTTAAAAAATTACGTTTTTAAGTTTAAATTTAATTTTAAACAAATTTAAATTCAAAATATTTTTTCCGAACGCGCACGTGATACTGGTGCACATAAATAGTGGACTCCACAAGTCAATTCATCATGATGTTCGCGTTAAATAAAAAAAAGTATTTTTTTGAGAGTGTTAATTCATAGACGGAAGACGGATCATTTGGGATTGATTTTAAATAACTTCTTCCATTGTGCTATTTCATTCATAAAATAAGACCTGTCCATGTTTTGTTATCGATAACATTCGATAATTATAAACGGCAATTTCGAAACTGTTGAGATCGCTGAATGCAGCCAATGTAAATCGGGCATTATTTATAAAATAAAACATTTTAAGTTTCAACGCAACTCGTCTGGCAACATCGCTTACTCGTTGCATACATACAAAAAATGAGCACCATGTTTATACAATTTGGCCTTGTACTTTTATGAGTATGAGAAAAAGATAAAATGCGTAATGCTACTCCCTCGTGAGGAGAAAAATAAATGAGTTGAAGACAGCACTCATGAGTAGTAAAGTTTTTACTCTCCGATGATTATCCATTTATGAGTAGAGAGTAAGTCGGATTTTTTTCTCTTACTCACTCATGTCGTGTGTTGTAAAATTAAATGTGTGCTTTCTCACTTATGCGGATTATGCATGAGTGAGTCATTATGTGTATTCATTTATGTGACTTTCCGAACTCTGCTTATAACAAAATTGGCTACCACAACTAAACAAATTGGTTGTGTCAATTGTATTCATTAGTTGTGTGAACTGATACGCGATGTTGCAACAACTGAATCAGCCGAATGTTGACAGAACTAAGTAAATCAGTTGGCAAAAAAAGACGGTTGCCTCAACTGATTCGTTCTTTGGGTGCACTGCGTCAAATAGCAACTTGCAGCTGCATTTTATTTAATTGGTAACGCGGTTGCAAGCAGATAGTTATAAAACACAAAGAGTTTTAAAATATGTTCTGTGTGATCAACTCAAGTTGTGTTTGTGTCAAAAGTGCAAAATTATGAAATCAGTGCATAATATTTTATATTTTTATTAATGCGTCGTCATTATTATCTTCAGTTTTTTTTAATCAAAGTATTCGTGTATTTTACGAAAAATTCATAAAAGGTTTCATATGTAAGTACGAATACTTTTTTAAAATGTACGAATATATTCGTAAAAAGGTACACAAATATTCAATAAATTACGAATCTTTCGTATTATGTACGAATGGCATTCGTAGATAAAATCTACGAATAGTTTCGTAAAATAAATAATTAATGTTCGTAATTTTATCATACGAATATTCTTTCGTGTATTTTACGAAATATTTCGTGGATAAGTACGCTGACTATGTTAGCTAAAATAATATATGAATCATTTTATTATCAACTTTTCCAGAGATTTCGTCCAAAAGTGGTCCATATAATTGTTTTCAATTTGGTGGTTTATATCCAATTCTTAAATTTTAAAAAAATAAATCGTACTCTGAAAACCACAAATATATTTCCTAGGTTATAATTCGAAAAATGTGCGTCAATCAATAAAATCCAAAAAAAAAACAAAAAAAAAAACAAAAAAAAACATTTTTAAGTGTAGTCGAGAAAATAACCCAGTCCTGCTACAAAGTGCCAGCATCGATGTTTTCAAAATATACAGTAAAAGCATCACAGAACTACTGTTCGAATGGAGTGCAAATTATTTATTCATTAATTTAATAAGCACAAAAACCTAAATCAAAATATTCTGAGTTTAAATATTCTGGTTTAGATTTCATGCGTATATTTAATAGACTTACCTAATGAAAGCTTTTAAAATACATTATCACATTATTGAAAATTTTAGTCATTGTACCATTATGTATATGGTATATAACATCATTAATTCAAAATACCATATAGATTTACCAATTAGTTCAATTACCTGTAATGAAATATAAAATACGAATCAATTATTTAAATACGTAATAACTAAAAATATAATAAATGTGATGAAAGTATTCATTAATGCAATTTCAATATTCAGAAGCAGCTAAAATTACAAATTATATGAAGCATCACCAAACTGACAGAGTGTCAGAACAGGAGAAGCAGGCATTATATGGGCTGTCAATAATTGTGATAACGCCTGTCGATATTATCAATTGTATATCACATAGTTTGGCAAAATTTAACAAACATTGGTAACTCATTTATTACATTAAAGAGTACAACTACAGTATTTTCATTATAAAACGCAATTTTTAAATTAAATCAAACAAAAAAACAAGTATTATTTCATAAACATAAAACACAATTTGAATTTAATACTAACACTGCAGTTTTTTTATTTTGTAATGAAGAAACTCACTTTTGAAAAATTTTAGAAATTTCTTTGTAAAATTATATAAAATTTCACACCATGCATAAGAACAAGAATGAAAATAAATCCCAAATGCAGCACAGACAAAACAAACAATTGCAACTGAAAATGGTTTTATGAAAATAAATACCAAACAAACTGTAAGGAATTTTCCAAACATGTTTTCGTCTCATGATGCATTTTAGTTCTTATCTATGCAATTTAACCCCTTTTATTGCTGGAAATTTAGTAGTGACTCAGAGAATGTGTGAAGTAAAATCCGATAATGTGTGAAGGAAGTAAAGTGGAGTGAAATATGCGCACATACTTAACATATGGTGACACATGAGAATAGGATACAAAAGAATGAATGGTCGGATGGAAGAGAAAATAAAAAACAAAAAATGAAAATAAAAACAATTTACAGGCCAGAGGCAAAGACCAGAAGCAGAAAATAAAGACAAACATTGCAGTTTGTATTAAATATTTACAATAAGGTACGATTTATTATTTTATATAACATTCATGTTTATAGAACTATATAAAGGGTTTTTCAATAAGAGCGCTATAAAAGTTTTGTCAAGGTTTTTCAACAGGGACGCTACAAAAGTTGAGCGACAGGGACAGCAAACGACGCCATATTTTTTGCCGCTCTTTTGACATTTCTCTTCAGTAAGGTTTGCCATTTCATGATGGAAAGATATACGAGCCAACAACGAGTCGAAATTATTAAAATTTACTACCGAAATTCGAATTCGTATATCTCCAGACCAATTTTTGTTTTAAATTTTTTTATATAAAAAATATTAAAAATGAAAAACACTGAAAAAATACGATTTTAGTTCAATGAATGAAATCATCAATATGATGAATACTGGTAGTTGGTGAAATTTTTTTTTTTTTTTGTGCGTATTTACGTCGAATATTTTTTTCTGTGCAGGCAGACAATTGGCATGTTTAAAAATGTGTACGTACCACAGTAGATTTATGAATGTGTTTGGAATTCTATTTTTAATAGGATCCCGAGAAAAAATTTCTGGCATTTTTCAGAAATATTTCAGGCGTACTTCCGGCAAACACACAGATAAATGGAATATTTTGGAAAGTTTATAGCAGGTTGTTAAATTTTGTGGAATTTAAGTGACAGATACACGTCATATTTTGGGAACGGGTAAAAAACAGACCGCTTTTTGATATAAACTCCGACTTTGTATGTTTGAAGTCTGTCGAAAAAATGTTTCTAAACTGCCTCGACCTTGCAGGTTTTCGGCAGAATATTGAGAGCTAGTTGTTACAGTTTTCCATCGATAGAAAATAATTTATTATATTAAATACTATGTTCTACAAATTTTTGGCAGGGTTCTACAAATTTTTGGCAGGGTCGAGGCAGTTTAGAAACATTATTAACGACATATTTCAGACAGGCAAAAGCAGAGTCTGTTTCACAAACTGTCGGTTTTTTGCCCGTACCCGAAATATGCCGTGAATATAAATCCACAAAATTGTACAACTAAAATAAAATTCCACAAAATTGTACAACTTACTATATACTTCCTAAAATTTTGGCAACTGATAAAGGGTATCGGGATGTGCATTCACCACACTTCCAGAGACACAGTCCAAAGTTAAAAAATTGTCAATGATAACTTTCGTATGGTGGTTCCTATTGAAATTTCTCTTGATGCTAGAAACATCGTTAAGGTTTCGTTTTAAAACTAATAAAACAATCTTTTGGAAATTTTCTTCTTAACATGAACATCGGTCTTTATTGTTGAACTTCAAATTGCATGTCCTTAAAAAAAGTATTTAAAAAAAAAATCAAAATTTTTGTTGATTTATTATAAGTGTTAAAGCTAAATTCCAAGATGGAATTTTGAAGGCAGAACATTTATCAGAATTCGTAGAGGAGATTCTGATATTAACGGGACTTATAATGATGGTGACTACGTTGTTTTTTTAATAACTTTGTTCTTTTTTAATATTTTTATCTTCGTGTTTTATTATATTTACTTGAAATATATATTTTTGACATTTTCTATAATTTTTTTCGTCATATTAAATTTCGATTTTTAGTTTTCGACATTTTTTTTTCAACATTTTAGTTTTCAACATTATTTTTTTCGACATTTTTGTTTTCGACATTTTTGTTTTCGACATATTCAGGTTTTGGCATTTTTATTTTCTACATTTTTGTCTTCGGTATTTTTAGTATCGATATTTTAAATTTCGACTTATCGTACCAGACCCGTGTGAATTTTTTGACATTCGGTTTTTTGTAATTTTTTTAACGTAGTTATTCATTAAGTATACTGTGCCAAAAAAGTGTGTGGTTTTAAAAAATATTTATATCCCAAAAAAAGTCAAAACGTATCGTGTTTAAGTAACAAAACAATTTCTGACAACAAAATAAACAAGTTGACAGGTGAACTTTTGGATGATAATTATAGCGATTTTAATTTTATAATTTCATGGATAATCTACACACTGTCACTTGCACTGTCACTTACCACACTGTCACTTGCTACTTACTAATTATACAAAAATTTAATTAATTTCGGTTAGTTTTATGAATTTTTTGTACCTAATTATGATATATTTTAAGGTTGATTCATTCGAAAATTGGAGAAGCCTTAAAATCTGCAAAGCCTTAGAAATCATTTATAATCTCATTAAGGTAATTGAATTATCTGACATTAACTTTATAAAAATTCAATGAAATCATAAAAAAAAAACTCAATGCAATTAAATTTTGCTCTAATTTACAATTATTACAACATTTCAATTTGAAATTGACAGCTGTCAGAAGTACTTAACATTCACACGACAAAAGAAAAATGTGACAGAATGTAGCCTACGTAACAACAACAAAAAAAACAGGAACAAATTGATATGCAAAACGTGTAGAAATTTTTGAATATTCCACCCATAGCCATCAAGTGTAAAATCTTAATTGAGTATTTCCGTTTAGGTTTCAATTAACAATGGTGTCTTGTGAAAATCTTACAATACTAAGCTCCGAATACATTAGGGTTTACCAACAGATCCGACACACACAAACTTCTCTCTCTATTCCGAACTAAGAATTTAAGAGAAATTTACACGCCGACGACAATTTGAATGAAATAGAGAATAGTATAGTCATAGAACAATGTGTCGTATAGTTACTATGGCTGCTAACAGCTAGCTTACCTTTCGAAGAATTTGGGTTTGTCTACAACAACACAAATGCCTATAATAACAATAACAACAAATGAGACTCGAGGCACGAACGAACGAGCGAGCCTACCCTCAACTATACACATTAGACACAAAAATTGTGCCTCATCGAAATCCCGCTTAAGTCGAGGATAAGATTTTTGCGCCATTATTTTAAGGTAACACAAAACAACAAACACACCAACAACTAACTGTAGGAGTAACAATAGGCATATTTAAAATTACTGGCACGCTTCTTAAACAGAGATCTTATCGCATTTGTGACGCCGGAAAACAATGGTAAAGTGTGACAACAGAAAATACAGAAGGTTGTGTGGGGTAAGAACAGTAAATATAAATAAAATATAAAGGAATGAGGGTATTAAAATCAAAATGAGAAAGTGAAGGAGAAAGAAAAAAGGAGAAATGAAAAAGGGCAGTAGATACAAAGTAAGAGTGCTAATAGTAAAATAAATTTTTAATGAAAACAAAAACAGGAAGAGCCACAGCGTGACAAAAATGTTGAACGGTTCTTAGGAATACCGAAAACCATAATTGTGCTACAAAGAAATGGTATTTTTATGAAGGCGCTGTGAACAAAAATAAAAAATAAAGGAAAAGATCGAGTTCTTGCTATGTTGAAAATAATATGTTTGCTAATTTACTATTTTACTGTAGAAGTGCCGTTAAAGAATGCAAAGAAAATACGTATTAATTGTAGTCATTAAAAGTTTATGTTTGTAAATTCAGAGAAAAAAAAAAACTTTTTTCTATATTTGATAGTAGGATTTTATGTAGGTATATTCAAATGTGTGTGCGTAGCCGCTGCAGCTCAGTGGTTAGTGCGTTGGACTGCGCGCCGAAGGGTCCCCGGTTCAAGCCTGGACTGGGGCTAACAACATCTTTTCATAGAAACATTTTTCTATACCGCGCTACCTCTCGGCAGTAAATGGCAAACGTCCGGGAGTAAAAACATTGCCTATGAAAAGCTCTCACCCGCCGTTCGGCAATAAACTGTAGGTCCCACCACTTTGAGTACAAATATAACACGCACAGCTCAAAAATGGTGAGAGAGCTCGGCCTAAGTTCTTATAGAACAGTAGTGCCAATCAATTATTATTATTATTATTATATTCAAATGTGTACAAGGAAATAATATTAATAAAAGTAAATTTACAATGAACAAATTTTATATTTATACATCGTCGTTATGTAACGAAAAGTCACCAAATACATTTTCAAAATGCCAAATATTCATTTACAAAATTTTTTATATATCTGTCAATTTTTAATCGATGATCTCAGTTTTTGTACCACATGATAAGAAAATGTAAATCTATCAAATGATATTTCAACTTTAAAAATGCAGCAGTTACTTTTTATAATATTAATCAACAAACTCGAAATTTAAGTTTTTCATAAAAATGCATTTGGTGACTTTTCGTTGTACAACGACTTTATTTACATTTATCCGTAATGTAACAAGTATTTAACATTTTTGAAGAATTAATGTTGAACATATTTTGCAATCTGCAAAGAGTTTGAGCGCACGTTAAACGGGTGCTAGGTCAAGAACAGAAATTCATTGCTAAATACCAGAAAATGGGACGAAGATAGGAACCATGCGAACGAAACTCCGAATTGATGTAATGCTATTCTTAAAGAACGCCATCCTTCGCAACTCATATTGAACGACCCTGGAGAATACTCATTATACATCGATTAAAAAATATTATTGTCACCATATCGCTAGTGATATTTATTCTAGGGCCATGAGCGGATAACCCGACCAATTGCGTGAAAATCACAAAATGATCATGTCAGCCCTAATTCCTATTTCTAGTTGCGATGCAATTTCTAGTAGTGGTGGTGAAAAATATTTATTATATTGATACTCAAATTGATACTACAAAAACAAAAATGTACATCATATTGATGAATTCCGGTCTTCATACCACGATTCATTATATTGAAGAGCCATTCATAATATTAATGACTAACGACAACAATGAATGCGATCATAAACATGATGAACGCTTGTTCATCAATATGATGAATTGTATGTGAAGAATACGTTTTATTGTATTAATGAACAAAATCATAAAATACAACATATATGTATAATAATATTTTGTTCATCAAACCAAATTTCAATCAAAATATTTTTTGTTCGTTAATTTTTTGCCATACTTCTCAGTTCTCAAGTAGTTTTTGTATGTTTTTGTATATGTTTCTAATATAATGCATGTTCGATTTGAAAAAATTACACGGAGGGAAATAAAATTCTAAAACTCGAGAAGAATTCGGTTAGAAAGAAAAATAGTAGAATTTGACAAATATCAATAAAATACTACTAAAATTCAAGAATTTGTCATCTGGATATCAAGAAAGCAAATTACTTAGTTGTCAAAAAAGTAAACAAACTTTATTCAACTGGATTTTCAGAAGTTAAGTTATTGATTATTAAAAACCAAAAAGAACACGCAAAATTGTTGCTGTATTCAACGCAAAAAGAACACGTGTTCATGTATTGTTGTTGTTTTCATCGATATTGCTCTGTCTGTATGCTTTGTTTTGCAAGGTCACCATCTGTTTGTTAGTCTGCCTGTCTGTCTGTTGAAAGTAACTAAGCCAAATTTTTCTAGATATTCAGACATTAAGTTCTTAGGTATCAAAAAAGTAACTAAGTACAATTTGTCTGGATTGCAAATTTTTTTCTTCTAAGGTATCAAAAAACGGCATGATATACAATGTTTGCATGTGTGTGTTTTCACGAATAGAACAACAAAGCACAGAAAGACAAGCAAGAGTCTGTGTATGTAAAAAAACGAATTTTCCTACGAATATTGGTATTGTTTCAGTTCGTAGACATAAATTTGGGTTCAATTTTGCATAAATACCAAGTTTATTTCATTCCATTGTTATCTAAATACACTATACAATGCTTATGGGTAACGTACGGAGGGTTTATACATAACCAACACAAGAGGAAACAGAAGAGTAGAAAGTGTATAAGGTAAGTAAACGGTTTCAGAATAATATACAGATATTAAATTAAATAATAATAATAAAAAATAAAATATACATTTCAATTACATTAAGTATTCAAAAAAGTCATTTACTATACAAAAATGCATATAGGTAATAAAGTTCTAAATAAACAATAAATTAACTCGACTATATTTTTTTTATTTTATGTTAGCTTCGAAATAATTGCTTTTAGTTACTTTCAACATATCGACAGACAGACACACGAACAAAGTAAATCAAAACATAATAGCGGCAAAGCAAGATCGAAAAAACAACAACTATACGAACACGTGTTCATTAAATTTTGGGACGAAAACAACAACAACATTTTTGATACCTAAGAAATTAATAACTGAATCCAAGAATAATTCTACATAGTTACTTTTTTTCATATCCAAGAAATTAAAAACTGAATCCAAGAATAATTCTACTTAGTTCCTTTTTTGACAACTAAGAAAATCAATTTCTTGAAATTAAGTTTTTTCGGTTTAGCTGTATATCACTCCGTATTCTTCTTGATTCCTTTTGGATTTTAGAACTTTTTTCCCTCCGTGTACCCAGCAGAAAATTACTCAGATCTGAATATAGTGTATATTAAGGATAGAACAATTCAGACCAGCAAATTATTGAAAAAATGTAGGTCTACTACATTTTGTTAGTTTTTATGTACATTTGTTTTTATTTGACTTAAATTGACTACACCATGTACTGAAAATTTGTTTTTCTTTACTTCTATTTTAATTTTTTTAAGTTCGTGTGGAGACACGATGAATGTATTACGAAAGGTCGTTACACATATAAAAAAATGGACATCATATTGATGAATTCCGTTCTTCAAACCATGATTCATTGTATTGAAGAACCATTCATAATATTAATGACTAACGACATCAATGTTATGAGTGCGATCATAAATATGATGAACACTTCATCAATATGATGAATTGTATATATTAATGAACATTAATCTTGTTCATATTAATGAACAAGATCATAAAATACAACATATTTTACTTCATATTGAATAATACTGTTCATCGAAATATTTATTTTTCGTTCATTTTTTGCTGTACCTTTTAGTTCACAAGTAATTCTTATATAATGCTTAAATAATGCATAAATAAATAAAATGTTTTCTAATATAACTTTTTATTAATAAAAAGTTTTATTTATAAAAATATATTTTAAAAAAATTAAAAAAAACATTTTTTTTATAACATTTTTTTGTTGAGAAAATAAAACAGTTTATTTTTTTTGTTTATTTTTTTTTAATAAAATTTTTTACCAACAAAATTTTATTGATATTTTTTCCAATTATTTTCTAAAAAATATATTTTTTTTTTGAAAAATTCGTAAAAAAATAATATTTTAAACAGAAAGTAGTATATTGTACACAGAAAAAAATAAGAACATGAATATAGCAACTAAGATTATTTGATACAAAATAATAAATTCTATTAACATAATTAATTGGATATACGAATTTTCTTTTTTTTAATTACATTTTTTTCCAACAAAATTTTATTGATATTTTTTCCAATTATTTTCTAATAAATACATTTTTTTTTTGTAAAATTCGTAAAAAAATAATATTTTAAACAGAAAGTAGTATATTGTACACAGAAAAAAATAAGAACATGAATATAGCAACTAAGATTATTTGATACAAAATAATAAATTCTATTAACATAATTAATTGAACAGTATTGCAGGTACTGTTGTACCGATATTTAGTATATTGGTTAATCGCAACGAGTGACTGCCAATTCAGTGTTTCGGGTTGTTATTCTGTACATCGTGCATATATCATGTCTTTAATATTATTCTCCCTTATTTGTGTTTAATATTTCCCTATCATTACATATAGCCATTGGTGATTTGAACGTGGTTCAATCTTCGAACAACAAGTAGTAAGTAAAGTAGTAATAAAATTAAATATAAAATAAAAATTATAAATAAAAAATAAATATACATAATTAAATAATAACTAAAATAAAACAAGTAAAAATAACAATTAAAGAAAAACACCTATTCAGCCGGTAATCCCTTTGAATTAATATTCTTTAATTCATGTTCAATTAATTTATTAATTAATATAATTAAATATTTAATCAATAAAATTAATTGTATTGATACATTTTTTTTAATGTATTTACACATATATTTTTTCTGTGTACTAATTGAAACCGTGTTTCCCAAAGTATGTATTTCCCAAACACAAATTAAATAAAATTTCAATTCTTACAATCAACAAGAAAAACTAAAGCAAACTTTTTATAGCATCAACAACTTTTAATTACAATAATATTCTTTTTATCTACTTTTAGCATACTTTTGTAAATAGGTTCTTCACTGTTTAATAAATTCACACACGAAATCCTGAAAATAATGTTAATTGTTTTTTATTGCAGCATCGAAAACAACGTCATACATTTCTGTCAGAAACAAAAGTAGCTACTTTGGAACTACATTCTAGAAAATATACAACTATGTATTGCTAAGTTGCAGACTCGGTTTGGAATTCTGTTATCAACTTACTACAAATATGTAATGAATTTTTTTTGACTGTGTAATTTATATGCTTGATATTTACTAATATGATTTATGGTGTTTTTACGAAATAATTGTACTATTAACATGATAATTTGGAAAATGTGTTTGAAAATGTATCTTATCGTTCGTAATTTTTGTTTATATAAAGCTTATATTAAACCGTTGGAACAGTGTGAGAAATTAAAACAAATAAATAATAATAATAAGCTATTACAGTTAATTTCTTGATATGTTTTCTATAATTTAGAGCGGTGTCCAAAAATATAAAATGATTCAAAGTGAAAATATATCAAAATATCTTCGCCGTCCGGTATTGTAAAATTCTTATTTTACCAAAAATTACAATATGACAGTATCGTAGACAACATTTCATTAATTCTATACAGAACATGTTATGTTTTTTATTTATTATTTATGAATCTAATTGGAACCTTAACACAAGAGAAATTTCGCAATTTTAACAAAATATGTTGATAAATTCCTAGAATTTCAGAAGACTAAAACGTTGCCACATAATTGCCTTGTATTAAATATGCACAACGTTTAAAATGTTCGCCAAAAAGCATGAATTCCATGATTTTCAACGAATTTTGTTTGACAAAGCGAAATATACTAAAAGAGCCTTCAAAATAAACAAAATAAAGATCAGCCCACCTCCAATAAAATAAATAAAAATAATCTCGCACTCACTGAAACACAAAGTACGAAGGGATTTGGTGTGGAAAATCCACGAGTTGATGAGTTGAAAATTTCAAAAACACACACACAAGTAGTACTAGGCAATTCTACCCATAGTACTCAGTACAACCCGGATTTTTAAATCGTGAGAGCCCCACATGTACGGCATGAGCTTGACAAAGATAAAGGCGCCGGCTTAAAATGACATCAACATGTATGCTGAGAATATGTCCTCAAGGATGGGTTTATATGAAATGCAAACAAATGACGGCACACACACACATGGTATACGCACACGTACAAAAACGAAAACACACACACAAATATCTATAGAGTAAAAATCACGAATAAAGAGCAGTAATAAACATGTGATTTCTGTGTAAATGTTGTGTAAATGCAATGCTTAGTGCAAGAATAGGGGATCAATTGTAACATAATTCAGAAACTCTTTGGAATAAGAGTTTCGTAATTTCTAAAATTTACTACATTTAAAAACCTTATAGCACCTCGAAACTCTTCTCTTCTAAAATTTACTACTTAAATTTACTGCATTATGTATTTGTTTTGAAAACATGTTTTTACTTTTTAACTACATTTATATTTATTTCTCTAAATTTTACTACACACACACAAAATAATTTCCAGGACATTTTACGAAATATTTGTTCGTAATTTTTTTATTTCGTAAAATCCACGAATAATTCGTAGAATACACGGAACATTTGTAATTTCTATTTGTTTTCTGAAATATTTTTTACGAACGATTCGTATATGTTACGAATCAATAATCGTAAAATAAAAATAACAAAATTACAAATATTTTGTTTAAATTACAAAACTTTCTTTATATTATTTTTTAGTAAATTTTTTTTTTAGAATAACATATTTTACGAATGAGCTTTACATTTTACGATTAAATTACTAAACTTTCGTAAATAGAATTTTACAAAACATTCGTGTTTTTTACGAATAATTAGTAAAAATAAAAATACATTTGCGAAAAATAGCAACCTATACATTTTATTTTAAACACAGACTTCGTGTATTTTACGAAAAATTCGTAAAATTCCTACAAAACGTACAAACATATTCAAAAAATAGGAATAAAAATAGAAATCTTTCTTATTACGTACGAATTACTTTCGCAGATAAAATCTACGAATAGTTTCGTAAAATACACAAAGTACGAAAGTTCTTTCTTGATCATTAATTTACAAAATTTTGTTCGTGTATTTTACGAAATATTTCGTAGATAAATTTGACCTGAGAAATGAGATTTCTAACTTAAAGTGGCCGTATGTTTGTCATGTAACTGGTGGTGATTATGACAAATTAAAAATACAATGATAAGTTCACGATCATGACCCTACTATAATTTCTACTAGGGCACAGACCTTTGTTTTAAACAGACAGCAATATGTGACTGGTCCTTTTGGCAAATTCATCCTGCGAATGACTCTGTGCAGCATTTCAAATGAGTTCTGAGTGCTCGTCTGAATGAGCAACGACTTTTGGTAGGTTGTCTGCGTGATTGAGTTATTGTGCAAAAGCATAAGTGGTGCTGCGTGTAGCTGTTGGCAGTGTGCGTGCGCCCCTGTAATTGTATTTTTTTTTTCGTATTTCGTATTCGATACGAATAACGAAATGTATTTATTTGTTTAAGAATTGAGAATGCAGTTTGTTGCTGTAATGGTTTGTCTGCTGGTTGATTGGTGGTTGATGCATTGGTATAAAATAAAATAGCACAAATATTTGAACAAAAACGTTACAAAGTTATCGTAAATTATGCTAAAGGGCTTTACCAATGCACAAAGAATAAAGTGTACATTCATTTTTAAAAATAACACTCTGTAGCCCCACCTCATAACAGTATCAGTAATTTTGTTACTTTTCATGAGAACATTTTATTTAAGGATCGTGCAATTAGCAAAGACACTATATTCATTTTTACAGAAATAATAGAAAGGTACAAAAAAAACACATATTTCGCAAAATATCAAACCGAGAATAATAATTTAGTCAAATAAACAATGTAGTTTATTTATATGTATAATTTTTTTTTTGAAATTATGTAATTCTACTACATTTTTAAAATGTGTCTTATTTGACTTGATTTCAGTACACTGTGTATTAGAAATATGTTATATACATATTGCAGAAACTGTACGACGGACGTACTGTGGTACAAACGAAACCCAAACAAACCTAAGCATCTGAACGAAACTCATTGAAGGCAGAACATAAAAGATCGCGTTGTTCATATTTGTTGCAAGTGAAAAGCAACACTTAAATTCTTCGTCAGATTTCTTTTTTTTTTTAAGAATAAATAACACAAATTCAAATTTTGACAAGGTGCAGTACAAATTATAGCAAATAATTGATACTTTAGTAGCGCTGAATCCGATAATGGTATCAGTTTTGTCAAATAGGCTCTAGTTTTTGAGTCCATTTTTTTAAATTTTCAATTATGTTGCTATTCTTTTATTTTTGTAATTCAAACAAAAGAAACGAATGAAATTATGTTTTCGATATTAGAGCAGATAGTGATGATCAAAAATTTCTTGTTCTTGCATCTTGTTCTTGCATTTTTTTTGCGATAACAAGATAAGGATATTCTTGCAAGAACAATAGCAAGATAAGAAGTGCAAGAACAAGAGCAAGTGCAAGACTAACACTTGCTTTTTTTATCGTTTTAATGCATTTATTATGTGTTTAAGGTAATAATTAAATTCAAAAGAATTTGTGATATTACTAAATATTGAACAACAAGTAACAATGGCAAACGTGCAAAATATTTATGAACGTCAATATTAATGAAGATGTGTGCTTTTATTTTTATTTTTTTTTGTTTTTCAAGTCTAAATATTATAAGCATCTTTAAAAAAGGTGCTTCAAAAATCGCTTCAAAAATATAAAATAGACAAAACAATGTTGTTTCTCTTTTCTTCGCTACGCTAGTTCGTATACTGAGCCATACACATTATTATATTTGTTGTACTTTTATACATTGTTTTTTCGTTAATTGCAAAATCATGAAGTTTTTCTTAAGTTAAGTTCTATGTGCATTATTTCATTTAACTTATAAACCAAAAAAAAATTGATATATGAACATTTTCACAGTGTACTTCATTTAGCTGATATAACTTTTTGTGTTGATTCGTTTGAAAGTGCAACAACAACAAAAATACGAATAAAGCAGCATCCAAGCTTTTGATAGAATTTTTGGCGAGAAAATTTTACCACAAAGAAAACTTGTTATTGTTGCCAACTGGATGGCTGATACACACATATGCCATGCGACTGTCTTTTGTCATGCGTCTGTCTGTTGTCATGCGTCTGTCTGTTAACATGCGGATGTCTGTTGTCATGCGTCTATTTGTTGCCATGCGATGATACAGGATAGTAACGAAGAGTTGTCGTTGAGAAAGTGTGTGTATACACATCGTAATTCGTTATTGTATTCTATTCTTTCTGTTAGTGTTTGCTATGTAGCGTTTGAGTTTGTGTTCGCAAAGATAAATGTTACCCTGCAAGATATTATTTGTGTTCTCTTGACATAAGGTACGTGTAGCATACGGATTTTTTTTAATCTCTCACGAAAGCAAAAATATACCTATATGAAATATTCCTTATATATATTATGAATTATATATTTTATGGATATGTTCATTTTATTATGGCATTGAGATTTTGAATTGTGTCGTCAACATCACTTGATTTATACAATTATTTTTTAATTAGTTAATTTTTTTTAATATAATTCAAATTTTTATGTTATTGTTTTTTTTTTTTTTTGTTAGTAAAATAATTTATTTTTTGTTGAAGACATTAAAAATAAGTAACCTAAATATAATTAGTGTTCAAATTCTAGTCATTATCATAATTAATATGCAGTTTAAGACATTTGTCTTCGATCTTTTATCTAAAAAGTAAAATTTTTGCAATATTCTTGCAAGCTAGAGCAAGAAACGTATTGCAAGAACAAGACCAAGAACAATATCATATGTACATATGCAAGAGCAAGACTTAGTGTGCAAGAACAAGATTACCATTTCTAGCCTTGTTCTTGCAAGTGATCATCACTAAAAGCAGAAAACCTTGCGCCACACAATAAAAATTTGCTTTTATGCGTGAAATAAATTAATTGCCAGATATAAGCAAATGAAGTTCAAAATTTTTCTAAATATTAAAAATGTTAACTTTAATCAAGTGTCGTAATTTATTTTTTTTAAATGGAGTTTTAAAGAGGATACAAGGCGCTACATAAAAGTACTCTAAAATAATTTTTAACAATTTTGGTAACTAAGTAATGGCGTTCTTTTATGTAAAATATATAGAAAATGTAGTAAAAATAAATGATGATGTAGTAATTTATCAATATATTCCAGGACGTACAAATAAATGCAAAAATGTAGTTATTATCAATACAAATGTAGTAAAATGTTGTATACAAATACAATAAATTTATGTAGTTAATTCAAATACATTTTCGATGCATGTATTTTGACAATAATAAGGCCATTCTGACATGTAATAGTCCGTATGTATGAGCAAACAAATGTAGTTACGATAATATATGTTATTTGGCTTGATTTCAAATTTGAATCTCGCAATTCATAAAAATGACTTTGCAGGATCATAATACTTTTAAAGATGTTTTCAAAACTGCTAAAATGCCTGAAAGATATCTATATTTTGCATGAAATATCCAGTTTTTAATAGCATTTATTGCATTTTTAAAATTACCATAGATATTATTTGAATTAATAAGATTTAATTGAATGAGTTCCTAATAAATTAAATATGATTAATTAATTGTCATGCTCATTGAACTTGTTCTCAAGTTGAGCTATTAATTAAGATGACCGGAGATGAGTGAGCTGTCAACATAATTCAAGTAAATGTCAAATTTGATTATAATCATAAACGTCAAACACAAAGTATCTCTAAAATAACCATATGGCGGCGCTTAGCCCCTACTTTAACATCATAAGTATGAAACTAAAAAGACGAACAAATATAATTCTAAAAAGCCGCTCACTTTGATCTTTTGCATAAAATAGAAAATGAATGAAAACAAAAATTAAAAATTGTCTGTAACATTTAATGAATTAAACCGGAGACCTTTATGTTAGATAAATTCTACCCTTTTTTTATTTTAATTTTGCTATTGTCTCAAATTTCAATTCTTCTGTTTTTAGCTGATTAAATTTACACAAACATATATTCTAATTATTTTGTTCTAAATATCGGTTTTAATTTAATTTTTTAACATTTTTGTCGACCGCAACTGCGGCGTCGCTATGCGGTTTTCTTTCATTACAATGAGTTCTCATTTTAATAATCAACCATTTTTTTTTTTGTTTCATTTATAATTTTTAATTATATTTAATTTTGTGGTTGCTACTGTTTTATGTGTTTTTCTGTATTTTATTGGCTTTTTTTAGTGTTTATTTTTAGTTTTTTTTTATAATTATTTTTTTTTTTTATTATAGCTTTCGCGCTTTTACATTATGGCTGTAATTGATTGATTGATTTTTACGATGCGCGCGGCATAAAAGGTTTTCATTGTTCAGCAGCTGATAAGGGGGCCTTGGGGTGCATCCATCGTGTTGTTGGCACACTTAGGTTATTTTTCTTCATTATTTTAAAGGTCAATATCTCGTGTTTATATTATATACATTTTAAAAGTGTAATTTTGTTTTGCTTTTTTTATGATTCTGCTATTTTTAATTGAATAAAACTTTTTATTATCTTATATTATTTGCTTTTTTAGTTATTAAATTTAGTAATTAAAAAAAATAATTATATAATATTCTTATTTTTATATTCATATTTTTTATATTATAAAAAATAGTAGCAAAAAGTATGAAAATAGTAGTTAAAATGTCTTATAGGTAAATATAAATATTATAAACCTATGAGCCTTTAATCGAAAAAAACATTCCCAAATCACACTATTCAACAAGAATTTTCTACATAGAAAAAATATTTTTTAATATGAAGATTTCATTCATCAATATTAAGAATTTTTCAGCAAATATCATTTTCATCATACAGATGATGTCATGCATTGAATTAAAATTTAATATTTTTCAAGTTCAATATGATGTTCTTTAACATAAAATTACTAAACAAAAATTCATTTGAATTTCATTTACACATTTATGTATTTAAATTTCTGCTAAATTTAATTCGTATATTTTGAAAAAAATAATAAAAAAATAGTTATCAAAAATATTTTTAATGTTCTAATAAATATTTTAATAAAAAAAGTTTTTTTTTTCAAATAAAAAATTATCCGAATTTTTTTTATTTGTCGAACATATTTTTTATTTTTTGAAAATATTTTTTTATTTCTCCAAATTAATTTACACATTTATGTATTTATAATTCTGATAAATTTAATTTGTTTATTTTGAAAAAATAATAAAAAGAAATAGTTATCAAAAATATTTTTAAATTTCCAATAAAAAAAGTTTTGTTTTCGAAGAAAAATTATTCGAAAATATTTTTAATTTTCGAAAATAATTTTTATTTTTCGAATTTAAAACATTTGGAAAAACAATTATTAAAATACAAATGTTCGAATTTTTTTTTTTTTCGAAATAAAAATATTAAAAATAAACATTATCGAAAAAAAAAATATATATTACAAAAAATGTTACTAATTTTTGCATGTCGGGTAAGCATTGTATAAGAAATAATAAATTTTTTCAAATTTAAAACATTTGAAAAAACAATTATTAAAATACAAATGTTCGAATTTTTTTTTTTTTCGAAATAAAAATATTAAAAATAAACATTACCGAAAAAAAAAAATATATTACAAAAAATTGTAATAATTTTTGCATGTCGGGTAAGCATTATATAAGAATTAATAAACACAAACCACTTGAGAACTCTAAATATGGCAAAACAAATTAACGAAAAAATTATTATTTTGCTTAAAATATGATTTGTTGAACGACTTTCTTTAATATGATTTATATATATGATGTGTTTATATATTTGTTCATTAATATGATGACACATAGTCTTCGCATACACATCATCATATTAAAAAATCACTTTTTCAGTCATTTATGATGAATTCATAATATCGATGTTTTGTCGTGATCAATAATTTGAATTGTTCTTTAATATAATGAATCATGGTTTGAAGAATAAAATTCATCAATATGAACTATTTTCTGTGTATGGAGTGCATCACATACATGATTTCAATGTTCACAACCATTCAATGGTTCTCAGTGACTATACCCCGATTTCACACAACAATAATATGGTTGTCAGAGTCCATATCCAGATTTCGTACAGCCATGCTATGATTGTTAGTGACCATTTTACATACAACCACACTATGGTCCTACGTGACCATTGATCATATTATGATTATGATCATATTATTGTATTATGATTATGATCATTATGATTATCCCTAAATCATCTTATATAAATAAGACACATGTTTGCATTTCATATTTTATATAATTTTAATTAAAGACACAATTTAATGTTGTAAACACAGTGAAACTGTACTGTGCGCGAAGCTGTGCTTGTGCTTGGTCGGGCAGTAGAAACACGAACATTCGCGTAAACTACAGCGTCACCGTTATGAAGTTGAAAACGCAAGCACACGAGTAAACGATTGTTAAATGAAATTTGTCAGTTAACTATCGACATTTCTATTAAACACGAGTGTTTAATGTAATTTATATATTTGTGTATTTATTTTAAAAAATGATGTTTTCAATATTAAAAAAAGACTTCGTCACTACAAAAAAAAAACTCGACTGCTCACCGCCATAGCCAACATCAAAGTGAGTAAGAGAGAGTAAAAATGCCATTAAGTGAGAATTATATGGTTGTAAAAGTAAAGGGTTTGTCAATAAGAGTGCTACAAAAGTTTTTTTCAAGGGTTTTTCAACAGGGACGCTACAAAAATAGAGCTACAGGGACAGCAAACGACGCCATATTTCTTGTCGCTCTTTTGACATTTCTCTTCAGTAAGGTTTGCCATTTCATGATGGAAAGATATACGAGCCAACAACCAGTCGAAATTATTAAAATTTACTACCGAAATTCCATTTCGTATATTTTTCCATCATGAAATGGCAAACCTTACTGAAGAGAAATGTCAAAAGAGCGGCAAGAAATATGGCGTCGTTTGCTGTCCCTGTCGCTCTACTTTTGTAGCGTCCCTGTTGAAAAACCCTATATAATATTGGTATTGACCATATTTTTTTCGTGGCAGTCTTTGTCGTAATCATAACATGGTTTTAATCAACCATATTTTGGTTTTTCAGAAATACACACATATAATAAATTGTCTACTATAATATGATTATAGCGACCTTATTTTTGTTAAAATAATATTGAAAATACTATACTTTGATTGTGACAACTATCTATGATTGTAAAGATCATAGCATGGATGTCGCGATCATGTCGCAATCATATTATTTCTCTGCGTGTATAATAACATGTTCCGTTTTTTCCTCTTACATAACATTTTTGAGAAAATTTAAATGGTAATTTAATGAACTTTTCCACAAACTACTTACATCCAGAAAAAAATCATGGTAAATTGATAGTATTTCAATAGAAAAACAATAATTTATACCATTAAAATTGGTCAATAGTATGCGTCCCATTAATTCAGTAATATTGAAACTGTTAATACAATGTGTGGTTGTACCATAAATTTTATAATGTGATATTTTAATTACAATAAGAAAGATCTATTCAAATTTAATGATACGTATTATTAATTTTATGGTAAAGTCGAACTACATTTTCCTAATAATTTATTAAAACAAAAATGTATTTTAGTTAATTTATTATATATATTATTTTAATTAAATGTCTATATTCACTTTTACAACACACACATAAAAAGACACTTCTTGCTGCAAAGGTTATAACACAATTAATGTTTGCTTTGGTTTCCAATAATTGATTGTAGTACTTGAGTCTGCAGTTATTTTTGACTTTGTTGCCATAATAGAAGTTCGAAGTATTATATATTTTCTGTAATAAATAAAAATATAAATATAAATAAATATATAAATATAATTATTTCCATTAAATACATTGAGTCCTTACCAATGTCGCTTTTAATAATGTGGATTATTACAAAATACATTCGACCATTTTAAGTAAACACGCAGAATGACGTACAAAACGAACATTTTTTTTCGTTTTGTACGTTTTTTTACACCAAGTTAATTATTATAGGAGGAAATCATTAACACAACAGTATTTATTCTATTTAAAATAATAATATTGAAATATTTAAATTTATGGTACTGAAATTTTCAAATACTATTGAATTAATTAGAAAACTTTTGATTTAAAAACAAAAAACTATTAATAACCATAAGATCATTGGACGTACCATAAAGTACTTAATGGTACATTTTCTTCTCAGTGTAGAATAACAAATTATGGCAATGTTTCTATTCTAAAATGTGGCTGAAAAGGGCCTAAAATTTCGATAGCAATTTTATTAAAAACGTTATGTTATAGAAAAATAGAGTATGCAATCAATATCAGCGCCCACGAATTATATAGAATGGATGTATGGGATGGCCAGAGGACATATTTTGTTTTTTGTTTTATTGAGTAGTGTTATTATAGAAACAGAAAACTTTACTACACCCAGAAAAAATACTATATAAATAATAGTTTTTTCCTTGTAAAAATAGTCAATAGGATAAATTATTATTTTAATCGGAAAAAAACATTAAATACTAGAAAATACCACGACATTGCCATTGAGTTTATATGAAAAGATTTATTTTTTGTATACTTTTAAATCAATAATTGTCCTATTGACCAATTTAAATGGTATTTGAGGAAATTTTTTCTGGGTGTACCCTTGAGGAAATCCATAATCGGGAACTGACAAAAGAGATTAATGAAGAGAATTTCCTGTTATGAGATTCTACCTTAAATGATGTAACATCTTCTTCAGTTCCTTAAACCCCTAGCGGGACATAGAGCATGATTGTCTTAAATGATCATTAAATACTACAATTGTAATTGAGAACCACAAAAATTTATTATATATGTGTAGAAAATACTTTTTTCAAATGATATGCAAATAGTTGAATAAACAAAAAAAATAATCAGCAAATACATAAAAAAGAAATAAATAACATTAGAAAAAAAAATCAAACAAACAAACAAAAATGTGTGAAAAAAAATTTGTATTTATTTGCATAGTTATTTATTTTGCGAAAATAATAATGGTAATATAAATAAATTTATGGCTTTGGAATTTATTTGCGAAATCAAAATCTACACATGCATAATTTACAAATGAATGCAGCGTAATTTATTGGCAGAAAAGTTATAAAAGAAGCAAACAATTAAATTGTAAATTTTAAGTAGTGACGATCGTAAACAAGTTTTCGAAAATTTAATTCAAAAATAAACAAGTAATGGCGTCAAAGTTCTTAATTTATGTTAAACCAAAAAAAAACTATGATTTAATACATTATTTTTTTATTTTTTTTATTTGAAATGATAAAATAAGTGGAGCACAATAGGAAAAAACCGATAAAAAGGCAAAACATAAACATAAAAATTCGTTGAAATACAAAAATATTATAATCGTTTGTTTATAGCGCTGCTCTAGTTTTTTTGACGTATTATGTATGTGCATAGCTAACAAAAACTAGCAAGATATATTATTGGCATCTAGCAAATACAATAAGTACCTAAAGATACAATAAGTATCCAGCAGATACAATGAGTGTTTAACAGATGTAATGAGCATTTAACAGATACAATTATTATATAGCATTTGAGATTAGTATCTACAGGTACAATAAGTATCTAAGTTAGAAGTATCTAACTTGGACAATAAGTATCTATCAGTTAGGAGAGTATCTCATTGGTACCATCTATCAGATACAATGTTTATCTTAAAGATATTAAGACTTTCCCAAAGATACACTGAGCGTTAATAGAAATTTATTGTGTCCATTCTATGCGTATTGTGTTCACATAAAACAAGATACAAAAAATATCTAATGAATGCAATGCGTATGTATTCAAAAAAAAACAGTTGGGAAGGTTAGATCACATGGGAAATTTGAAAGTAGGTGTTATTATGATAGTTAGGATTATCAAAATTATAGTCGGTCTAAGCCGACTATAAATACCCTACACATATGTGTGGTTACCATTCAAAGTGGTATATAGGTCACCGGGGTATACGAATCCTGAAAATAACTACAAACATTCAATCGCTGAAGAATTTCCTTTCATTTGATACCCATATTTACAAATGGGTAGGTGTCCGAATTTCGATTTTTTTTGTCTTTTTTTTGTGGGAAAACATTATTTTCATGTATTTGAGCATAATGTCAATATATATTTGACCAAAAAAAGTACGTATACAGTAAAATTGATTTGTAGAATTTTATATGGGTATTTGAACATAAGTGGTCGGTTCTCAGGTCACAATAGACCGATCATGCCAATTTTCTTGTTCAGGCAGCTCAGATATATAAGTAATCTAAATCTAAAGTTTCATTGCTCTAGCTCTTCTACTCTTTTCTGTAATCGTGATTTCAACAGACAGAAAGATGGACAGGGAGACTCAGGAGATCATGCTGATCAAGAATATATATACTTTTCCATACCGGAGATCCTTCCTTCTGGGTGTTACAAACGGCGTACCAAACTGAATATACCCTTTCACTCTTAGTGTAGAGTATAAAAACTGCTTTAAAAGAAGCAGAAAATTCAGTACAAAAATAGAAAATTCAAAAAATTGTAAATAACACTTTTTTTATTTTAGATTATAAGCTCCACTGAACTTTGTTTATTTTGTAATCTTTAACCTTATGCATGTGAATGATGTGTAATCTAAAGTTTTTAACATAAAATTAACGTAAATTTAGCTGCTTAAACGAATGCCTAACAAGTGACTGGATAAATGGTTGTTTAGAGCCTATATAAAGCTTAGAGCTATAAATAACAATAAACATGGTTAAGCTGCATAATTAAATAAATGTTTTTTTTATACTTTTTTTTCTTTAAATTTTGTTTTACATGTTTTTTTTAACGAATTGAGCGGCATAATAAATAAAAATTGACAAACATATTATTTGCTTAGTTAGTTATCATGGCACGTGAATAAAAAATAAACAAACCAACCAAAAAAAAATAAATAAAAAAACAACCTAAAAAACGAATGCTGCGTGAAATTGAGTGAAATGCGCCAAGACGAGAATAGACCAGGTATTTGTGTGGCTGATGGACCGAGATGAATAGACAGACATACGGCTAAAATATAATGACAATTGAATAAATAAACAAACAACGATACAAACAAATAACTATAAAGTGAGGCCAACAGATTACATACATCTTACAAGCAACAACACATAGCATATAAACTGCCGACAAATTTAAAACAGATATCTGTACACCGAACTAAATAACACGTTTAATCAAAATTAATTCCAAGTAAACTGAGTCAAAGTATCTTGTTAGTAAGTGATAATATTACATACTGCCTTTACTCGTACTGACACGTATTGTTTTTATTACAAATGCCGTGTATTTACGACATTGATTTAGTTTTTTTGTACGGAAAAATACTACATAAACCTACAGCTTTTCGTTACAAAATTGTACTAAATTTGTATTTGAATTTACTACATTTTGTATTTATTTATATGTTTTACACATAAGCATTTCCAGAAAAATATCAACCACAACTGAACATTTTAAAATGCTCAAATCACTGATAGTATTGTGGATTTCGAATCTTAAATATTTGAAATTTAATATATGAAAAGTAAATAATTAAATTTGCATATCCATTTATTTCTTATTTCAAATATATGGTTATTTTTATTTGTTTGTTTCTTTTTTATTAAAGAGTAATATATTCAATGTAGAATGGATTACATTAAAAAAAATATTTTTTTTTTATTTTTTATTTAAACATATCATATGGTAGGTAACATTACAAAAATTCATCTAAAAATATATATTTTTTATAACTTAAAGTGTATGTGTATTATTGGGCTTCAAATAATCCCAAAAACAAACCTTTAGAGGTTTAAAATAATGGTGAAAATTTATGTACAGAACTTTTTGCTCGTCCGGAATTTTTCTGAATTTAATTTTTTATAAAAAAACTATAAACATTAAGAATCGTTTCTATCTGGGATTATATATTTCTGTAGATTACTATAGAAATGTATACTATGGGTTTTTAACTCGCCAATTTAGGAACATTTTAAAAACAAAAAGTCTGTATCAGTCAGGGCTAGCACAGCCCTGACTGATACAGAGTAGAGTGGACAGCACGTCCACTCTACTCCAAAAAAATCCATTCGGATCTTTTTTGTATTTTATCCACGTAATAAAATCCATCATTTTTGGACTTTTTTTGGATTTTATTGATTTTTGCACAAATATATTTGTGGTTTTCAGAGTACGATATATTTTGTGCAACATTTAAGAATTTGATATGAACCACCAAATCGAAAAAAATCACTGCTGGATGTAATCTCTAGAGAAGTTGATACTGAAATCATTCATATATTATATTAACCAACATAGCCAATATACTTATAAGCCAAAATAGGCCTTTATGTAGATACAAATAATTTAATGATATGAATAGCTAGATGTAGTCTCCGAAACTATGGATTTAATTCAAGCCAATTCTAAACCAATTTTTAAAGCGGTAGACATTGATTGAATCTTTTAGGTTCAGAAGAGTTGTCCTGTTGTAAAGAAGACATTCAAAATAGATTTGATCAGGCACTTAGGCTGTTTTATTTTTTTCGCCCATATGACTAATTCAGTATATTCAAGAAAACGGCTTCCAGTAGCACGATTCCCCAACTCCGTATCGACAAAATTCGATATCGTTAACTACAATTAACGACAAATATTGTTAGAAGGTATTGCGTGCACAGTTCGTTATGATATTTATCGTCAGCTGTCATCGTTAAGAATTTACCGAAAATTGTCGATACGATAGAGTTGAAAATGTTTTGGTTGTTAGCCACACTTTTCAACAATTTAAACGATTTTTGTTGTTAAAAATCTTTCCCAATTTATTTGTGTACACAAAAAGGCATTAAAAGTTAGGGAATCACGTTTTTCATAACGATCGCAAGAGACAATTGTCGGTAGTTAGCGATATCGAATATTATCATTATGGTATTACGGAATCGCGCTACAGATCCAACACGGTGAAATTTTTCCACAAAGTATGTTTTAACCAAAGGTTAAACAGTAGTTCTCGTCAGCGAAATGGTGGGAAGGAATAACTTTAAAAACCGAAAAATACTATTGAAATTATTTTATTTATAAAAAATCTAATAAAATCCAAAAAAGTCCAAAAAAAGTCCAATAAAATCCAATAAAGGTTTTTTTTTTTTAAAACCCGGATTGCCAATATAGCAAAAATGTTTGCTATAAAGAGGAATGCGGCGGATTTTGCTGAAACAGCAAATGACAGATTACTGTTTCAGTAAACTTTTTTTTGTTTTAACTAATATTTTGCTGATAATATGTCTCGAATTTAGAAACAAAATATTAGTAATTATAGTAATTACTAAAATTATTTAGTAAAAAATATACATTAAATAGGTTTACAAATTATTATAATATTGGAATACAATTAAAAAAAAACTATTAAACGAAATGTGAAATTAAAGTAGAATTAAAAAGGTTAATTTCCCTCACTGTACGATACAACTAGCCACAAACAAACAGACATCAAGCTAGAAAGGCATCAAGTCGTTCGTCGTTCAGCCAGGAACAGACAGCCATTAGGACAACGACAGATGGCAACACTGTCGCCAGATGGTCAGATCTACAACGACTACGAAAACGCGCATCAGCAATGACGAAATGTATTTTTTTTTTTTTTTTCATTTCAAAATGCGGCAGGTTTTATGCAAATTTTTCAAAATAATTAAAATATACACAAACTATGGAAAGTGTGTGGGGAAATGTGTCATAAAAAATTATTAAATTCATTAAGACTGTCAAAAAAACTACGATTTAATTTAAGTTTTTTTTTTTTTATTTGCGAATACAAAGTAGCAAAAATACAGTAAAAAATCTTGGCAATAATAAATAGCATAATTAAGTTAGTCAAGCTTCACTAACTACACGCCAAATTAATTTGTGTAATAATGCACAAAATAGTTAATTTGACTTTTGTAAACAATTATCGTATTTTCTCTTTGTTGGATAGTTTTATATACCTACGATAGATTCGTATATTTTAGGGATCGAGATAAGTAAAATAAAACAATAACTAAAACGAATTTAATGTTTTCATAAAACAGATTGTACGACGAGATTTTTGTAGGTCTATTTCATTTATTTCATTTTACAAATTCTTTCTGAAAAGAGTATTATTTATATAACATTTACGAATATTAATTTGTAACTTTACGAATATTGATTCGTAACTTTATGAATATTTACGAATATTAATTCGTTACTCCAGAAAATTGTATTGGTAGCTTTACGAAAATTTAACTACACGAGAGTAAGTTTGCAAATTAATGAAAATTAATTTGAAGATTTACGAAAATACTTTACGAAAATAATTCTTTAATTTTACAAAAGTTAATTTATAAATACATAGATAATTTTTAACTTTAAAACTATAACTATACAAAGGTTAATTTACGAACTTTTATTTAACTCTTTTATTTAAAAAGATAAATTGAAAATCTTACGGGAGTTGATTCATAACTTTATGAAAATAATTCCTATCTTATGGAAAACAAATTTTATTCTTAAAATATTTCTTTAATTTTACGTAAGTTAATCTCTAACTTTACAAAAGTTAGTATGTATCTTTTACGCAGGTTTGTTCGTAAAAGATACATCCAAAAGGTAATTTGTAACTTTACGATAAAAATTAATTACTTTCACGTATGTTTTTATAGATAGTTTATTTTTTAAAGTGTTTGTTAACTTTAGCATATTTCGACTAAATTGTAAAATTTCAGCATACGTTAAGTATCTTAGTAAAGGTATCTTTATAATATTACAGATATTGTGCACGATGGTACGATATATAAATTGCATTTGGTAGCATGTAATAAATTGGCTCATTAATTAGTTATATTGTTGGTAATCGATTTGGCGGCCAAGGGAACGAACAATGTTTGTATTAACGACATGTGCAGACACTGGCAACTAAAATTATAATAGAGTTTGCTGCAAATGCGTTAATCTTAACGTAAACACATTTGCTTATCTGTTAGCAAGTAGGGCTCTTGTGGTGTAAGTTTGTGGCAAGTGCGAAATATACATATCACAGATATGTCGATAAATTTGTACAATAAACGAGCAATGTTCAATGGTAACTGTGGTCAAAAGTGTGAACTATATTATAGGTAAGAGCTAATATTTTCTAGTATTTAATGGTATTTTCCGATTAAAATAATAATTTATCCAATTGACTATTTTTAATAGTAAAAAAACTATTATTTATATAGTATTTTTTCTGGGTGTAGAATATGTCAATATTAAGGAGAATATTTTAGTAATTCGATAATATTTCAAAACATGATGTATATATAAGATTACCTGTAACACCATACGACAAAATTCAACATATTTCTGCACACAAATCTTATTTTAGAAATTTAGTTCATTAGTAGAAATTTAGTTGAGGATGTCATCATTGTCTGATCAAGCTGCCTGATTATCTAATAAGGTAATGAGCAGGGGTTCACATCAGTGCCTATTCACGTGACGCTATTCGAATTCGCTAACCTGATTAGGCTTTCTGATCTTAACCTTATCCTAACCATATAGCATTCGAAGTATATTTAAATTCTTCTGAGAGTGATTTTATCAAATTCGAGCTCTTTTAAACAAAAAAAAAATAGTTTTGTGAACACACAAAGTTGTCTCAATAATTTTTGCAATGGCGAAAAGACAACATTTTGAGGTTAAATGAAATATTTAAAATTTTTAAAAATGTTCAAAATTTGAATTGATTGAAAAATTTTGTTATAAAAGATTTGTAATAACATCATACGATAGTCAAGCTATTTCTTTCATAATTATCAGAGCAGGTGCCATTAAGTAGGATTTAGATCAGAATTCCTTGTAAAGGAAGGATCAGATTGCCTTACGTGGATATTAAATTAGGATTACCGCTGTTGACCAGTATCATTTCAAGTAGACTTTAGTAAGGATGTCTTTATCGTATTCTGATCAGGGACGGATGAAAATAAGGCTAACCTTAACCAATTTCCACTCGAGTATTGCCAGATTTAAAAAAATAGTATTATTTAGGCATTTTTAGGTAAATCAAATTAGATCAGAAATGAAAGTTACATACTCTCATGGACTTGAACATTCTTAGAACAATGGTGTTTTTAGATATTTTTTTCCAACACGTCCAGTTTCAAGGATATTCAACAATAACGAAAAACCATGTTTTTAAGTATTGTATGGTCTGGTAGATGTTGAATATAAAATCTAAGTTATGCATTTTTAGATTCAAAAAATGCATAAAAACCCATCAAACAATTATTAATTACAAATTTTAAATATTTTTTAAAACATTAATCTGTTATTTGCTATTTGCAGGAAAAAATGTTTGGCACAATATTTTATTCAAATAATGATGCCAATCGATAGGTGCTTTAAAAACAAACAATTAATACCTGCACACCACTATTTTATCTTGAACCAATAAAAAATTCTAGCAAAAAAACGAAGAAATTGAAAGTCTTGTCATGCCAAAAGGGCGAATCTTTTTGTTTTTTTGCTATAACTCTTTAATGGTACAAGATAAAATAGTGATATAAAGGCAATTATTGTTTGCTTTTAAAGCACCTATCGATCTGCATCATTAATTTTAAATATTTTGCCATATAATTTTTCCAGCAAATAAAAATGGCAAATTAATGTTAGGCAAAATATTTTAAATTAATGATGCAGATCGATAGGTGCTTTCAAAACAAACAATAAATACCTTCACACCACTATTTTATCTTAAACCAATAAAAAGTTATGGCTAAAAACGATAAGATTCGCCCTTTTGGCATGACAATATTTTCAATTTTTCAAATTCGCCCTTTTGGTTTTGTCTTTTGTGGCTAGAAATATCCAACAAAATGACACACGATTTTGGCACAGTATACTTGAGGAAAAACTACATTAAAAAATGTCAAAAATTGCACATTCACCCCTTTGGCATGATAATGACGATATCTAATGCCTACTAAGCAAAAGTGTGCATAAAAACATGATCTTTCGTTTTTGTTGAATATCCTTGAAACAGGACGTGTAGAAATAAAACTAATTGCAATTGTTTTTAAAATGTCAAAGTCCATATAAATTATGTTCATTTGTGGTGGTAAAATGGCTGCGCACAGTGTAATTGGCAAAAATGCATTAATAGGCAAAATCCCAAAAATACTTGCCCTGGTAAATAAGATTTTAATACGTAATTTTAATCGGATTTTAATTTGAAACAAACGTTACTTGCTGTATGTTAATTTGCTATAAACAACAATTAAAATATAGTATTAAATAATAATCTGTTATGTTACAGCTATGTTTTTTTTATGGAATATTAATTTTTTGTTAATTATGAAAACTTCATTATAAAAAACAAACATTGAAAATTCAATCGAATGAAACTGTATTTAATTGAATTTGTTATATAATTTATTGCAAAGCAATTAACTTTTTATACACTATTGAAAAAAATAAAACAAATGAACTATAAAATTTAGTACACTTTAAAGCCAGCAGAAAATTGTATAAATTTTTTAAATACTAAAGACATTGTGCAACATAAACAAACCGCAGACATTAATTGCAAATACAGCAGAAACCGTAAACTGAGAACAAGCAGAAAACACATTGAAATTCAGTAGAATGTTTTAAAGTTGCAAAAACAAACACAAAATACATTTTTTTTTATGAAATGGCAGGAAACCGAATTCAAGTCAATGACTTACAGTGCCAAGTATTTATGAATTAATATTAGCCAACGTTTTAGGCAATACTAAAACGTGTTTGGAATTCGCTTTTATAAATGCTTAGAAAATATAATAAATTCTATACAATTTAACTTACCTGATCTTGACAAAAATAACCGAAACCAATGATGCCGGCGATGGCCAAAAAGAGGCAAAACAATATGATGGTGCGTATCTTGGAGCGTGGTTCCATTTTCTTGATTTCGTAGATACCGCTGGGCAAATATAGAGCAAAGTCACTGGCAACTTGTAGCGCAACGGGCATATCCACTGGCATGTTACATTAGTGCAACAGTTGCATTGGTGCGCAGGGCACCTTCTTTCCAACTGGCTATTAGTGGATATAAATGGAAGCAAGATTTAAAGTGTGACATAAGTGAGGTAGACTGAGAATAGGGTGGGATAATATGTAGCTTTCAAAGTCGTGTGTTTTAATTTTGCTGATTGATGTGCAACGTTTTGCAAAAGGTCTTATCGCATTTTGTGCTCTGCTTTGTATTTTGTTGCTATGCTCTAATTAATTTCAAATTAATTAAAAGTCGTTCAATGCACAAAATGTTGCATGTGTAGCCAATGGATAACTGCGTTCTTGTTACACATTGAGCTGCATGAAAACACAACATATGATGGCTTAGGCAAAACGTTGTTGCGTTGAACAAATTTGGACTCAACTATGCGATGAATATGCCAAAATTAAATCTGATCTCGTATTGTAAATTCGTTTGTTGCGCAATGGCTTTATCACAAAGACTTTTGAATCTGGAAAATGATAAAAAGAATGTCATTAGTTAAAAGGCATATTTGCAAAAACATAGAGTACGAAAATAAAATTGAAGATGTTAAATTGAAAATCGCAGAACAACATATTTTTCAAGGTTGCGGAGCAATCTTTTATGATTTTGTTTGCTAAAACTGCCAAAAATTGGTTGTTTACAAAAATTGTGGTCTTATGATAGGTATGAGGTACTTAGAAAAGAACTCGGGACTGGTATATTATCTCCACTACAATTTTCAAAAGAAGTTTATTCGTGAAATTATCACATATATAACTAGAATTTATCACAAATACAAAAAAAAAATGTGGTTGGTGCGTTGAACTGCGAGCCGAAAGGTCGCATTTTCAAATCTGAACTGGGACTAGCAGCATCTTTTCATAGAAAAAATGTACGGAAAAATACAGTTTTAATTCTAGAAAAAATATAAATTCATTTGATTCATTTTATTTTAATTCAATAAAAATTACTCCGCGAATTCTAATGGAGTTCCTTTTCCAAATATTCATCAACTATCTTCCTATTTGTAAGATGTTTAATTGATGTGTGGTATAAATAATCGTAAATTTAAAAGATGGTTGCTAGCAATATTTATCGTATTTGACAAAAATATTTGAGAGATGGTTGTGTCAAAGACGATCTAAATAATTTATAAATAACTTGATATTTAGGGCTGTGATATTTCTGGAAATCATCTTTGTTTTCTTAGTGCATGAATCACACGAGTGAATAAACAATCAACTTTTGAATCAATTTTCAAAATAATGTCTATATCAATCGTGTGATTGTCTAATTTTCAAATTGTTTATTCAATCGTGTGATTCAGGCTTATGTCATAATATTATAGTAAAGTAACAATAATTTAAAGAAACTATTTTCTAACAAAAAAAAAATCTAATAAGAAATCCACTGTAAAGCATTCAGTAAATACAGCCTCCTGCAAAGACATGGGTGTCTGCATGCGCCCACTGCACATTGTGCCAAGTGCTTCTATATTTCCAAACCGATTTGGAACAGGAAAGTGGGTTGGCAGACAATGCAAGCAAACGCCTTAAAGACTGGACGTCAATGCAGCAAATAGATATAGAGGCAAGCACACAGACAGACAGACACAACGCAAACAAACAATTTAAACAATTAAAAAAACTCTAAAATAAATTCGAAACAACACTAAAGGGCTGGCTACGCGTAATCTTTCCGTTTGTATGTCTGCCACCCAATGAAGTGCCAACGATTGATGGACGCTGCGCCGCGTCTGCAAATCTTTCAATTGAAAACGAGGCACGGAATCAATGGCTGGTCAAATGAACCACATTGCAAAAGAACCAGTGGCAGCTGGGGGTTTATTGAATTTACCTCCCTGTCTGGCTGTCAGTTGTTGGAGCCATTACATGGTCGGACAGACGAACATTTGAAGGCGACGACACGACATGTGCTGCGCACAGCTTATAATGATGACAGTTGGTCGGACAACATAAGAGCAAAAAAAAAATACAATTTACAATTTTTGCAAAAACAGCTGCTTACAAAATACTTTCTGGATTTTAATATAAACATAATAATTTATGTTAAACTATTGTATGCTTCGCATGAAGGCATAATCTTTACCTTTATTTATTTAATTTAGTTTAGAATAGAATATTTGCACAGTTTACGAACACTTTGATTGTTTTTTATATCGCACTTTTTTAATTTACACCATTTGACTGTGTCAACAATATGTAAACATTACACTTTTTGCAATTCGTTTTAGCAATTCTTGCACTTTTATTTAGTAATTTCACTATTCACCGCGATACGCACTTGTTTGCAATATTTTTATTTAGCTTAATTATTATTACATTGTGTTGTTTACACGATTTTATCGAATTTTCCGTCTATTTGTCTTTTTTTTCTTATCATATATCTTTAAACAGCCGCTGCTGTGTGTTTACACGACGCCATATTTCTGTCAACTGTCTGTAGTATTTCTGGCTGTCGTCGTTGACAGCTCTGTGTTCACTGTGAAAATGTTGCCAACTACTTTTTCGTTTGTTGTACGACAACTGTCAGTTTTGACACATTGTATTGCTTTGTAAAATAATCATTTCAATAAAAAATTAAAATTTATTCAAAAACAAAACAGCGCGTTAAGTAACTTATAAATATCATTATTTTTAAATAACAATTGTCAATAAGAACTGGAATATTCGCCACAAATAACATTATGGAATAATGAACCTTATCGTGAAGACTTGGGGAATATTCTGTTCCCTCGGAATTTTTTGTTCCCAGGATAAATTTTTTGGATTCGTCAATCGCCTAGGAACAGCAATTCCTCCGGAATTTTGTTCGAAATTCGAATGCAATTTTACAATAGTGCCAGATTTTTTTTAATGCGTTTTTTGGTTATCTTTATCATTATAAAATTGTAAAATAATAGTTCAAATACAAAATATGTATTCAGATCTTTATTATTTGCAGTTAACTATACTTTTATGCACAAATTTTACATTTTTTTAACTCAATAAAAGTTAAATTTGCAATTAGAACTGAACAGGCAACGCTAAATCAGCTGTTTTGCTAAATGTCAAACATTGTTGTTGGATAAAATTTCGTTGTGTTGCGAAAATAAATATTGAAGTTAAAATTATGTTAAATTGCAATTAAAAGAATATAAAATGACTCTTAATAGTAGTTTTTCATTTAAGAAAATGTTGTGATTAGATTACGTTCATTTTTCAAGAGTTAAAAAATCAAGATATTCCCCAGCTGGTGAAGTGTTTGCAGTGGTTGAATATATCTGTAATTTATTTGTGCAGAAATATATAAATAGCTTTTATTTAAATAATTTTGGTGCTATCCATAGATATTGGTTAACATATTATAAATAAAAGTATAGTTAATTATAAATGTTGTTCATGATATGTGGTTCATGATATGTAGTTTTTTAAGGGAAACATTTTTTCCCTCTTCGAATATTGTTCACGATACCTATTTTCCACCAAGGGTAAAAATTCCCTGAGGAATTTTATTCACGATAAGGCTGAATATAAAAAAAAAGAAATAATCCACAAAAGGATGAGTATTTTTCATATGAAATAACACATGAGTGCTGAAAATGTCCAGTTCAGTTGTTACTGGATCATAGATTGTACAGCTGTGTAATGACCGTTCAAATTTATTTCAGAACTTTTTAAATCTGCAAATACAGTACTATAATTATAATTACTGCTTCTCGTAGTGACAATGGGTTGATTTTTTTTCGAAGTTGTCTTCTTTTCCGCATATCTTGTGCATTTCCTCATCCGAATAATAAAACAACGAATTCACGTTACAATCCTTAAAACTATTTTCCATATGAAATTGTTGGGGTTTATTTCATAGAACAAGAATAATTTGAATTACATTTAGTGTTGCCAACGATTGTGATAAGATACAGTCAATTTTTTATACCAGCTAATAAAATTTCTCTCATGCGATTTTTATGCAACATACAAAAACTATTACGACGCACAGTAAAAACATAAGACAAATTGATTTTTTGCGTTGTGTTTTACAACGTATTTTTAATATTTATTTGATGTGCATACATAAAATATGCTTTTGCAAAAAACTACAAATTAATATTTTCAATTACACAACGCTATTGAATAGCTGAATAATCAATAGTTAAAATTAAGTAAAAAGAAAATAAATCATTCTAAATTCTAAAAACGATCAACGTAGACGATCGCTTTACCATGCGGATTACTTGATAACGATGCCGTTATAAACTGCGGTCTTCTGATTTTCCACAGAGTTTATTTTTGCAATTTGCTTCATAATGTCCAGCTCCTTGATGAACGAGGAGAGCACGTCCTTCGTGGTGTTGAGATCGGCATTTTTCAGATCAGGCATGGTGTCCTGCTTTTCTAGTTCTAGATAATAAAGAATTTGTAAATTGATAAATAAACAAACAATTAAATAAATATACAAATTATGTAATCAATTAATAAATATGTGGGAAAATGAAATAAAAAAAAAACAAAAGTGGATTAATTTACGATACGATAAGATGGAGTAGTGTCGGTAGATGTTTCTTTAGAATTTGTCAACATCAAAAAGGTCGAAAAATCGAGAAATAGATGGTTTCACAGTCATGCGATTGGTTTTATGTCCAAGTAGAACGAGAGAACACGACCTTGTAAACTTCCATGTAGTTTTTCGAATTTGTACTTTAGACTCGATTTATTTGAATCTATAAGATCTCAAATTATTTTTGAATAGTCCTATCTATATTCAATTCGTCCAGGAAAACCACTACCTCTGGCACTACCTAAATTAATTCTTTGATATAATTCCAACAGTCGTTAATGGGTTAAACAACAAACAAATAATTGAAAAATATATAAAATAAAATTTTAAAAATATACTTACCATCAATTTCCGACTCAATATTGGCCAATCGCTCCATGACGCGCTGCTGCTGATACTTGACGTGCTGCAACAGTCGCTGCTGACACTCGACCGGATCTATGGGCGCCTCCGGCTGCGGTATATTGGGCATGAGCGGTGGTGGTGGAGGCGGTGCACGGCTTGGTGTATTTGGCTCAGATTTAACTTTCTGCATTGCTTGTGGTGAGCCACACGCTGCTACCAACTTTGCGCTTTCTGTTTTCATGCCAGCGTCATCAACAGTAGACACTGGTTCTGTTTTAATTAACGGCTTGATGTCATCCGTCTCTGGCTTCTGCTCCTCCTGCACCTCTTCATCGTCCCACTGCTTGGCCCACAGATACATCTTCGGGTGACCCTTGTTGTTGGCCACATTCAGCTTGACACGCAACGAATGCATAAAGCGCTTTAGCTCCACCAAATTCCCGGTAAGCGTATGCGTGCGCTTCAGCAGCTCAAAACGCGCCGCATGCACCGGATTGGCGCGATGATAACTGGCCACCGGTAGCTTGCCCTCGTACAACCAGTCCTGATCGTGTTTGTAGCGCAACGACTCGCGTCCGCGCTGCGGATGACGACAAATGTAGCAGACGTACTTGTCCGGCACGTCGGACTCCTTGTCGATGCCATTGCAGACGCCGTGCTGCCAACACAGACACAACTCGCATTGTATCATGAGGCCGTCCTCCTCGCCGTAAGAGCATAGACAGTTGATGATCTCCTCCTGACGCATGCGCACGATTTTGATCAATTCGCCGTTCTCCTTGATGTACTGCGGCGTTGCTGCGACGACAGCCAGTTGCTCATCGGCCGCTGAAGCTGAAGGCGGCAATGTTGGCGCTGCTGGTGGGCATGTGGAAGAGCTGCCTGAGTCGGCGGTAATGGGTGAATCCAAGCTGCTGAGTGTTGCAATGTTGGCGACAGCCGCCGCAACGGGTGCTTTACGCTTTCTAGCAGTTGTAGCGCTGACGACAGCAGCAACAGCTGCTGTGCTGCTACTATTGCCGCCGCTGCTTTGAGCGACATCCTCTGCATTTTGTTTGACATCAGGCGTGGCATTGAAAGCATGCCGAGTCTCCTCGAAGTCGCCAAAGCCAGTTGCTGCGCTATCCGCGGTTACAACGGGCGTCAATGGAGCGCCCGCTGTTGCCTGTGCGGCGGTCAAATAGCGGCGCGTTGTGCGCTGACGATTGCTCTTGCGTGAGCCGGCGGTGCGTTTGCTGGGCGAGAAGCGTGCGCGCTTTGAAAGTGGCGCTCCAGCTTGAGTAATGCTGCTGCCTGATGCATTTAGATCTGTTTCAGTTTCGCCGGCATTCGAGGAGTTCATCGAGAGCTCGAGCATAGAGCTGTCGGCGGTTGAAATGTCAGTGAGAGTGGTGTTGGTGATGGCGGCGCTGTTGACGGTACTATTTAAAGCGTTGTTGGCATCAGCGGTTGTAGGCGTGTCTGGTTGCGCTGTTGCTTCGACAGTTTTTAACACAAGCTCAGGAGGGGTTTGGCCAACAGTAGCAACAACAGCTGGTACAGTTGTAGCAGTAGTATCTACAGGCGCCACAACGATGACGGCGGCTGCTGCTGTTGCCGCTGTTGCCGTGGCCGCACCAATTGAGCGTCGATGCGCGCGAGACTGTTCAATGTCCTGCTGATGCAACTTGGCGAAGAACTGCTGATTGGGTATCTGATTCTTGGGTTGTGGTTCGTTGAGATCGGGCGTGCCAAGTGTGCGTTTCTCGGCGAGCTCCTGCATCTTGGGACAAGCGCCGAGTAGTCTGTTAAGTGTTTGCATTAATAAAACATTTAAAATACAAAAAAAATAATTAAAAATTACTTAATTAAATCCGCATGATAGTGCTTGATGTGAATCTGCAAGTGGTTCTCTTTGCGAAAGTTCTTGGCGCAGCCAGCTTGCGGACAGCGAAATAGATTGTCGACGATTTGAACCTTTAAGCCGCCGATAAAAGCTGAAATTAATAAAATGCATTTGTTCCAACAACTTATTTTTTATTTCAAGTTTATAAATTCATTATATAAAAAGTATTCGCTGCAGTTTCTTAAATGTGCTGTCATTTCAATGTTTATTATGTGCCTCACCAATTGGCCGCAGTATACACTCCCTATTATTTAAAACGAAATCCTCAAATATTAAACTGTCACTGAAATTTAGTACGTTTTTTGACGATTTTTTTTTCTTTTACGTAATAAGAGAATTAAACGTCATGATATTTTTATTTTTGATGTAGTGCCAAACTATAATTATTATTTTTAATGGAATTCAAAATAAATTCATTTATCAGTCAAATATGTAAAATGTAAAAGTCCAAAATATATAGAAAACCGCCAGAATTTCCATTTATTTGGCAATATCAAAAAATTGAGTATAAAAATTGATTAGAATCTTGAAGTCCATCGGAAAATTATACTAAGATTCTGGATAATTGAAAAGTCATCATTATTAGTTGTCTAGTGTTATTTTTTATATTTTAAAAATATTTCTCAAAAAAGAAAATAATTATTGATGACTTTTATTTATATTTCTGATATTTAATTATTAAAAAAAGATTTTAAAAATAAATCATATAGAAAAAATGTCCGTTATATGTTTTCTAATGGTAACCTTATATCTCAAAAGCTAGACCTAATTAGATAAAAAGGGATGCACGTATCCAAGGTATGCTGTACATCAAGCAATCATATTTAGAAAACCTACCGAAACCATCATTTGTCAATGCGTCGGCCGCAACTGTGGGACTTGCAATCGCCGTCAACGTTTCTGGCAACTTTTTTGGAACCGCTGGCGGCGTCATCAGCTCCATGGGTGGTACTGCTTCGGCCACCGGTGTCTCAATATATTGCGACTTGCTGCCGCTGCTGTTGGCCAACTCGGTAGCAAGCACAGCGGCGGCAGTAGCCGCAGGTGAAGCATCCAACGGCAAATCCAATGGTAAGCTCACATCTCCCGAGTCATTCAGCAAGGAAGTGTTAGTGGCTGGCTTTGATTTGACCGGATGCTGCGGCGTATAATCGTCAGTGAAGGCATATGCATTAATATCCTTGGCGCGACGACGATGAATACTAAAATCATGAACATCCGGATTGTAGACGAGACCCAGTTCATCTAGATACGATTTGAGATCGGATCTAGAGCGGAAACGTCTGCCTTTGGGATTCACAAGAATGACGTCCCACTTGCCCAAAACATTGGAACGCTGATACATGTGCTTGACCCAACCGGCAGGCAGACGCCAGTCGTCGACAACGACCGTGGGCTTCTTGTGGTCGCCAATATAGAGAAAGCCTTCGCGTCCGATGGGCTGATCGTTGACCCAGTGGCAGGTCCACTCGCCGTCCTTGGGAATTTCGGGCAGATTGAGTGAGGCTGTTGGGTAGAACATTTAAATTTTATGAATTAAAACAAATAATGCAAAGAAAATGTACCCAAATCTAATTTGTCCATCGACAGCAGCGGCCAATCCTTTCGTGCGCTGCCTGTGACGCGTTTTGCTTTCGTAGTGCTGGTTGCTGCAGCAGGCGAAACACTCTTCGGCGTACTTGCAACCGTTGGGGGATCAGTTGAAGACGGCAGCTGCTCCAGCTTCTGTTGTGGCGGCTGCAGTTGTGACTGCTGCTCTTGTGGCTGCTGCTCTTGTGACAGCTGCACTTTGGACATAAAAATCGCGCGCACATTCTTCACATAGCCATCGTCGAACAGCACCTCGTATTTGTCTTTGCCAAGTATTTTCTTGATGGTGGCCGGAAAGCGACGCGGTCCCGACCAGCGTGCCATCACCTTCTCTTCGAGCTCAAAAATTGGTATCGGTTTGGTGGAGATCTTTTGACGCAAACGCGTTGAATTCATTGGTATCCATTCCTCGGTGCCGGTGACGGCGGTACTTTTCTTGCCGATTCTTTCGAATTTTATCAACACCTCACGATCGTCGTTGTCCACCTCGATGATGCGCGCCAAATGCCAGACACCGTCAAAGTCCTGCGCCTCCAGACGCGCGCCAGGCGTGAAACTGGTAACTGGTTCAAAGCGTGCGCCGGCGTTGGGTGAAACAGCTGTTATGGCGTTGGTGATGGTGCGCGCCTGCTTCATCGGCGTTGCTTCATCTGCCGTCTCATCTAAGTCATCTGCCTCCTGGGCTGTATCTGCATCGTGTGTACGTTTGCCAGGCGGCGATGATACATGCTGTTGCTCTTCGTTCGCCACTTTATTGTCCACACAGTCTGCATCCGCCGGAGAATCTGTCACAGGCGGTTTAATGCCGGCTGCTGCATTTAATTCTGCAGTCTCCGCCATGATCTGCGCAATTGTTGCTTCAACTGTTGCGCTGTCTGCCGGCACATCCTGCTCTGCGGCACCAACTGCGGCGGTTTTTGTTGCTGATGTTGTAGGAGTTACAGTTGCTGTTGTCGTCGCCGACACCTCCTCCAATATCACTGCACCCGGCTCCAGTTTGCCCCAAGGAAAGACTGTCGGAAAGACACGTTGCTTCAGCAGATACTTGCCGCTCTTCATCGGCTGAAAGTCAGCGCGACGGAAATGACGCGAGCAGACCAAGACGCTCTTGGTGATGTTGCGCTCAGGCTCCAAACGCGTATTTTGAATCCATACACTGCGTATGTTGGTATCATGTGGGAATGAATGATATGTGACGCCGTGGTGCTCTGGCGCAATGGAGCGCGAGTTGCAGCCTTTGATACAACAGCGGCGTCCCATGTCGATTATGCGGTGCACGCGTGTGTGTCGCTGATGAAATATTTTTCACTATTTTCAACTGTATTTTAAAGCATTAAATTGTTTGTTTTTCAGTACATTTTTTGATGCAAATAATACCAAAGCACGTTGTAAACACTTTGCACTAATTATTTATTTTAAAATGTTACTTTCTTTATGCATTAATGTGTTTTCATATAGCGTGGAATAAAATTACAAATCACACGCACAATCAGAACTTTAAGACATTTTTCAGACGCTGCATTATCGACATATCAATTGTCAAAATATAAAGATTTCCGTAATTGTCAGCTTACAATAATATCATTTGTTAGATGGTGAATATAATGTATCCCAGTAGTAAAACTAAGACACAATACATATTCTAGTTTTTGTTTTAGAGCAGATTGAATCCCTTCTAGACTAAAGATTTCCTTTAGTTATTAAAATTAAAGTGAATCCAGACAAAGAAGTCGATTACGTTTTTATGAAATATGTATTAAGGGTGTGTGCAAATTCGACTAAATTGCTGACTAAATTAAATTATGTCGGCAGTGTTCGACTTTTCAATTTAGCAAATTTTCGAGCACACTAAATTGAACTAAGTTGGAAGACAGCAAAAGACATATGATCAACGATTTATTAGGGACTTTAACAATTTCCGGTTACCAATTGGCCATCGAATTAAAACCCGTACAATTTAGTTTAGTCATCAATTAAGTCGAACTTGTACACACCCTATATATATATATAATAAAAATTGTAAACGGAAATCGGACCATTATCGTTTGAAATTTTTCATATTTTCTTAAATTTAAGATTTTTTATATATATAAAATAAATCACTAAGGATATTAATTTAACTTCGTATCTACTACGTATATGTCGTAAAACTTATAAGTTTTATAGTGTACAATTTTTACGAATATATTTTTTTACGCATATACGCACTAAGAAAACAAAGAAATATCGCAGCCCTAAATATCAAGTTATTTACAAATTATTTAGATCGTATTTGAGACAAACATCCGACAAATACGATAAATATTGCTGGCAACCATCTTTCAAATTTACGATTATTTATAGCAACCATCAATTAAACATCTTACAAATAGGAAAATAGTTGTATCTTAATTTTCATTGCTGATGTGGCAAACATCTCGTAACTATCTGCATATATGTCCTATTTAAAAAATATTAATAGTTTTGCTTCAACTTTATTGAAACTTATGGGATGTTTGAATATTTGCTACAAGGCGTAAATTTAAAAGGATAGTTGCAGCAAGACTTTCATAAACATCTTGTTTTCTTAGTGCGCAGGCGATACGAAGTGTATTCATTTCACTAAATATTTTTTTTTAGTAAAAATCAAAATTTTTGTCCAAAATTACAAATACCATATGGCTTGAATCATTCACTCAGAAGAAAATGTACCATTAAGTACTTTATGGTACGACCATTGATCTTATGGTTCATGTATTAATAGTTTTTTTATTTTTAAATCAAAAGTTTTCTAATTAATTCAATAGTATTTGAAAAATTTAGTACCATAAATTTAAATATTTCAATATTATTATTTTAAATAGAATAAATACTGTTGTTTTAATGGTTTCCTCCTATAATAATTAACTTGGTGTAAAAAAACGTACAAAACGAAAAAAAATGTGCGTTTTGTACGTCATTCTGCGTGTTTACTCAAAATGGTCGAATGTATTTTGTAATAATCCACATTATTAAATGCGACATTGGTAAGGACTCAATATATTTAATGTAAATAAATTATATTTATATATTTAGTTATATTTATATTTTTATTTATTACAGAAAATAAATAATACATCGAACTTCTTTTATGGCAACGGACTCAAAAAAACCTGCAGACTAAAGTACTACATTCAATTATTGGAAACCAAAGCAAACATTAAATGTGTTATAACCTTTTGCAGCAAGAAGTGTCTTTTTATGTGTGTGTTGTAAAAGTGAATATCAATTTCGACATTTTAATAAAATAATATCCTATTAATATAATAAATCTGTTTGTTCGTTTGTACGTTTGTACGTTTGTTCCGCTTCTTCGTCTGAACGGCTGATCCGATTTCCATGAAATTTTTACCACAGATGCGGTATGGTCTGGAAGGAATGATAGGCTATATATGGGCGGGATTGGACAAAGAGGCGTGGCACCTCCCATACAACCTAAACTTACAATACGATATAACTCGGCACTTTCACCACCTACGAACATGAAACAAAAAACTCAAATACAAAAAAAAAATTAAAAACAAAAAAGCAAAAGCACAAAACAAAACAAAAGCAAAAATACAAAAACAAAAGCAATCCCTTTTGTTCCGCTTCTCCGTCTAAACGGCTGATCCAATTGTCTTGAAATTTTTACCACAGATGCAGTATGGTCTGGAAGGAATGATAAGCTATATATGGGCGGGATTGGACAAAGAGGCGTGGCACCTCCCATACAACCTAAACTTACATACGATATAACTCGGCACTTTCACCAGCTACGAACATGAAACAAAAACTCAAATACAAAAAAAAAATTAAAAACAAAAAAGCAAAAGCACAAAACAAAACAAAAGCAAAAATACAAAAACAAAAGCAATCCCTTTTGTTCCGCTTCTCCGTCTAAACGGCTGATCCGATTTTCTTGAAATTTTTACCACAGATGCGGTATGGTCTGGAAGGAATGATAGGCTATATATGGGCGGGATTGGACAAAGAGGCGTGGCACCTCCCATGCAACCTAAACACGATATAACTCGGCACTTTCACCAGCTACGAACATGAAACAAAAAACTCAAATACAAAAAAAAATTTAAAAACAATAAAGCACAACACAAAACAAAAGCAAAAATACAAAAACAAAACCAATCACATAAAACCACAATCCAAACTAAATGAAAAACAAAAAAAGGAAAGAAAAAGAAAAACAAACTCACCACACTAAAACTAACCAAACTAAAACTCACCACACTAAAATTCACCCTTAAATTAACCACATTAAAACCCACCACACTATAATTCACCACACTAAAACTCACCACACTAAAATTCACCACACTAAAACTCACCACACTAAAACTCACCACACTAAAACTCACCACACAAAAACTCACCACACTAAAACTCACCACACTAAAACTCACCACACAAAAACTCACCACACTAAAACTCACCACACTAAAACTCACTACACTTAAACTCACCACACTAAAACTCACCACACTAAAACTAACCACACAAAATCTCACCACACTAAAACTCAATAAACTAAAACTCACCACACTAAAACTCACCACACTAAAACTAACCACACAAAAATTCAACACACTAAAATTCACCACACTTAAACTCATCACACTAAAACTCACCACACTAAAACTCACTACACTTAAACTCACCACACTAAAACTCACCACACTAAAACTCACCACACAAAAACTCACCACACTAAAACTCACCACACTAAAACTCACCACACTAAAACTCACCACACTAAAACTAACCACACAAAAATTCAACACACTAAAATTCACCACACTTAAACTCATCACACTAAAACTCACCACACTAAAACTCACTACACTAAAATTTCACCACATTAAAATTCACCACTTTTAAACTCACCACATTAAAACTCACTACACTCAAATTTCGATACACTAAAACTCACCACACTAAAACTCACCGCACTAAAATTCACCACACTAAAACCCACCACACTATAATTAACCACACTAAAACTCACCACCCTAAAATTCACTACACTAAAACTCACCACAATAAAATTCATCACATTAAAATTCATCACACTAAAACTCACCACAATAAAAATCACCACACTAAAACTCGCTACACTAAAACACGCCACAATAAAACACGCTACATTAAAATTCACCACACTAAAACCCATCACACTTTAATTGACCACACTAAAACTCACCACACCCAAAAACACCACACTTAAACTCACCACACTCAAATTCACCACACTGAAACTCACCACACTAAAACTCACCACACCAAAACTAACCACAATTAAACTCACCACTCCAAAATTCACCACATCTAAACTCACCACACCGAAACTTACTACATTAAAACCCACCACACTAAAACTTCTACTGGGAAAAACTCTACGGGGAAGAATTCTACGGGAAAGAATTCTACCGCAATCTGAGAAAAAATTGTCTTTGAGAAAAGTTGTTTTGGCGGAGAATTATTTGGTTACCACATTTATAAAACCAATAAAAAAATTTCAACAGCTAAGCACGGGCCCCTCATATAAATAATAAAATGTTTTTTATATTAATAAAATTGCTCCATATCTTTGAATTCAGAAAATCTTGGCACGAGTCGTGCACGGGTCCAGCTAGTATACAATAAATTGACTAAAATACATTTTTGTTTTAATAAATTATTAGAAAAATGTAATATGACTATACCATAAAATTAATAATACGTATCATTAAATTTGTATAGGTCTTTCTTGTTGTAATTAAAATATCACATTATAAAATTTATGGTACAACCACACATTGTATTAACAGTTTCAATATTACTGATTAATGGGACACATCCTATTGACCAATTTTAATGGTATAAATTATTGTTTTTCTATTGAAATACTATCAATTTACCATGATTTTTTTCTGGGTGTACAATTTACTATACGACAAACAGTTGACGCAATTTTGAAACAATTTTAAAATCTATACATTTCGATATCTTGCATCAAATCTTACACCCAGAAAAAGTACTATATAAATAATAGTTTTTTGCTATTAAAAATAGTCAATAGGATAAATTATTATTTTACTCGGGAAATACCATTAAATACTAGAAAATACCATGACATTGCCATTGGGTTTATATGAAAATATTTATTTTTTGTATACTATTAAATCATTTATTGTCTTATTGACCAATTTCAAATGGATTTTAAGGATTTTTTTCTGGGTGTAGGTATTCATCATTTAATTTTATATTTTGTAAATTAAAAATTTCCATAATATGTTTACGTAATTACAACTCTAGTACTTGTATTATATGCATCATTACCATGTAATAGGCACGTAATACTAAGCTTTACAATTTTTACAACATATTTAAATTTCTGCAATTTTACACACAAATGCGGGTGGCGCATGCCTGCTCAATGTGCAAAAAAAATTATGAAAAAAACCACGTCAATTTAATTGCAAAGCATCGAGCAATGTATTTTTCAGTATAAAATATAATAATAAAAAATACAAAAAAACGAGAGACAGACAAACCAACAAAACGTTTTTTAACGCAATGCACGACACTTTCTCCAGATACGATGATGGGCTGGTAGTTGACGAAGCGATTAGTCAATCTTCCATGCGATGTGATCATGAGGTATTTAAATGTGTTGGATACCTGATCGATCCACATATTTGCATGAACATGGAATTTGGCACAAAGCAAAGTGCATACTTGGCACCCACGAGCCAAAGTGCGATCAAATGGAAATAATTACAAAAAATTGGTTACAATTGATAAATGGTTGCACGACATTTATTATTTTTTTTTTTGGTTTTGGAGGCCAAGGTTTCATGAAGTGCGTTTTTGTTGTGAGTGTAGTTTTTGAGCACTTGGCCAGTACATTATTTGGCACTTGCCAACACGTACTTATATCATATAAGCTGCATGTTAATGAGCTTTTTCAAAAAAATGTATTTTGCTACTCTGTAATTATGTAATAAGTATAGAAATAATATCAGTTTTTTCGGTTATTAACACATGCTTTAAGGTATGTCTAATTTTGGCGCTTTTCATGAATATTTTTTTTTGTTTGTTTTTAATTCAAATTCAAATTTAACGACTTGAACTCGCCTTGATGCCCAGTCAAATAAAGCAGCGCACGTAAATCAATGACTCGCATGTAGCATACTTTAAAAATAAATATAAATATAGTTATTCTGATCAGTTTAAAATATATATTTATTCTAGTCATGGCTTTAATCGTTTATTCTATGCCAAAAGATAAGAATAATCAATTGACTGAAATCGAAAGTGCTTTTTATGCCTAAATTTAGACGATTTTATGTCGCCAGCATTGCACGTCCATTTCCGCCCAGAACTATAGTTGGTTTCATTAAAATTTGACTCTGCCACATTGCACTCTACTATGTGTTAATTACACAGTGTTGCAGGCAAAAATATAATTTGGATTTCTAATCAAAAAATAACTGCATACCTGAAATTTGAAATACAACTCGAAAATCTGCGTTTAGCGATCATATAACGATTTTGACTTTATATATAATATATATATTATTTTTATATCAATTGGCAAATTTTTGATTTATATGGAAGTCTACATTATTTGAAATGGAAAAAATTGTTTTTTAGTCAGTATCTCAAACTTATTTTCATTTTGTAAGTCCACAGAAACAATACTCCTATTTAATAAAAAACTTAAATTTAACCATACACCGAGAAATAAAGCTTTAAGCTCTGGAACAAAGCAATTTATATAAAGATTTATTTCACCAACTCTTTGCACAGCCAACCTATTCGGTTTTCTCAACCGCTTAGTCGGTTCTTATGGCTGGTTTTCACTATATCATTTTCTGTCATATTTGTTTTCTTTACATTGTGATTGCGAAGCAGAAACTGTCCAAAAAAGAGTCTTTGGCCGAAACCTCCAAATGAAATTTTATTTTAAGAATATTTTTTTATATAGAAAACTTATTTATGTAAAATGTTCTATATGTATTTTTGATGCATAATTATGTCACGTACATAATTTATAAAAATAAATCTATTAATTTTTGTTCCCTGAAAAATAAAAGCAGTATGAAGACACATTTAATATTTTATTTCATCATAATTCAACAAAATAAAAAACTATTTATAATGCCACATATGGTCTCATATTTTTATTATATTTCACTAGCTAAACAGCAATTTGTATTGAATTCGTTATTTTATTAATATTGATATATTTATTTCGCATTTTTACTTAATTAATGAATTTCCTATTGTTTGCCACTTGTGAACATTTTTGACGTTTATTTATTTCTGCATGTATCCATAATTTTTGGCAAGAAACTGGCAACCGAACTGCTGATAGACATGAGATTGCCGTTTGTCATTTACTTTGTTGATGCAATAACATACTCAGTTGCCATAACAAATGCACAAACGTCAAATTTTGGCAGAATGAAAAATGCAATCATGAGGTTACGACAACCGAACGTGCAGTTGTGCGGACCTACATTTCGGTTAGAGTAAAAAAATGGTACGTTCGTTTTAATGACATGAGGTTACAACAAATGTATTTCGGTTGCAACACTGAAATGTTGGTTCAATTAACCTCATGCCAAAAGAGGATTTCTCTGTGTATACTGTGTTATTCAATCGAGATTTACTAACACGGTGTACGTTAATATTACAAATGCTATTTATTAAACTCCTTCTAATATATTAGTATACTTATAATGATTTTAAGTAAATAGTAATTAAATATAAATAAGTATTCAAACAAATTTACAGTCAAATTAATTCATGAACACAATTTGACAGCGAATTTCGAAATAATTATTGTTTCAATATGTTATTTCAATATCATGCTCATCAAAATATTACCTTGAAGCAGCCGGGTTTTTTTACGATTTTCCAATAAAATTTGCGCATTTTATTTAATTATTCTTGGTCAGAATAAGAAACAAAAGACCAAATTTTACACTTTCACAGTACGGCGTTACACTATTCCTGTATGTGTTAGTGTATACATGAGAGCTTGTGATTCCTATACGTAATATTGATAAACGATTACTTCGAAACAGGTACGTCATATTGATTAACTTGTTAGTCAATATTACGAAAACAGTGTGATGTACGTCGGTTGTCAATATGACGAACGGTACTTCTTTCTGTGTAGGTTCTTCAGAGCTGCAGCACCAAACTATTATTATATTATATTCAATTCACTTATTTTGTGACACCGTGTTACTTTTGCATTAATAATTACTATTTATAAGCTGTATTTTAAACAAATTACTTTTTCATTCGCAAGTTCATTGTCGGCGATTTGTTTTAATGTTTTCATTTGATGTCAAAACTCATGGAAACTAATTGTATTTTGGATGAGCTCCAAATACAATTCAATGTAACGCGAGGGTTAATAGAGTTGGCACGGCATTGGCGAAAATACACATTTATAAATTTATTAAAAAAAAACAGTACTAATATTATATATACTAAATATACTAAATAAATATTTCAGAAAATATCTTCTCATATATCGCAGTTTGAAAACTTACCACTTTTTTTTTAAATCAATAGATATACAATAATTTTTTTATTTATAACTAAACATATCTGATTGATAAGGTGTCTAAATTTGTAATTGATTGTAATCCCGAACACATTCGACAGAAAATTTGGAAGGAAAAATATTTGTTCATAATAAGTAAATGCATCCTGATTGTAATAGCGTTGACAAAAAAATACAATATATCGTTTATAATTATATTTCAAACAATATTGCTGAAATAATTTAATACAAATGTCATCTGATAATTGATTTGCTCCATACACAAGTTACTCGATTTCGAGAAAACTTTATTAATGCCCGTAACTTCAACGAATAGATATCTACTGGTGCTTAGTTATCTATCGTGTAAGCAAAATTTCGTAACTTCAACGCATAGTTAAGGAGTAAAAACACCGGATAGGTAAGAGATATCTGTTCGGTACGAACACCAATAGATATCTACTCGTTGAAGTTACGGGCATAAAGCTACGATAGGGCTAACGGCGTTGATATACCTGTCAATCAGGACTTGTTTTTTTATATTTAAGATTAATTCAATTTCTAAAAATGGCGTATTCATCATTACAAAATTATTCATCAAAAAAATGGCTTATGGATCAATTTAATTGTTAAAGTAGTATTAGATTTTCCACACCCACTTATGTAGAACTGTCAATATTATTGGAATCTTGAAATGTCCATCTGTAGGTCTCGACATTAATGTTACTTTTTATAAAGATTCAAAAAAACAGTAAAATATCAACGATGCATCGTTCACGAATGAAGTTCATTTTGTTTTTATACAAATTAAAAATACATAGCCATCTTTAATTTAACTTATATTAAAAATCAAAATAAAATTCCGCGAAATACTGATGCTCCAAAGCCCAAAAATTTAAATATGTCTCTTACAAAATCATCACGCCTCAGATGAGGTGTCAATAATGGAGAAAGTTTTTTTTTCATTTATTTACAATTACGCCGGAGTCTGTGGTCATTGCTGTTTGGATTTTAAGTTAGTGTAAATTCAGTGCGTAAACGCAAAAATATTTCACAACTATAATTTTTAAATTTTGTTTTTTTTTTTATAAAAATTGTTTTTTTTAGCATTTGCATGTTAAGTGCTTGTTGTTAAGTAATTGTGTGTATATTTTGTATACATGAAAGTGATTTATGATTTTGAAATTTTATAAATGTCAATAAATCCAATGAGTTAAATCCAAAAAAAAAAAAAATGAAATAGCTGCAATTAAACAAAATGGTTGATAAAACCATTCAAACGTTATTTAAAGGAAACTTCAGTTATGGTTATCTATCGTAAATATAATTTTTATTGGTTGTTATTGCAAGAAATATAAATAATCATAAATTTGTATGAACATGAGACGTGTTTGTTGAAATAATAATTTGTTTTATGGAATTGACGTGCATGGCGTCCCAATAACTAAACATCAAACATATGACAACAATGAATTATTTTGTTTGAACAGAAAATATTATTGCGATTATATAATAAAATATTGAATATTACAAACATAAATACGAAACTAACATTAGAGTGGGGGTCATAAAAGTGGATGAAAACCCGTAGCGTATGAGTTTTATTAGCAATCTTGCTGTGTCCATCAAAATGACAAATGTTTAATTAGTTGAAATTTTTTAAAATCTTTTGCTTTTGTCTATAGTGTTATTTGCTATGGCAACCGAATTTGGAAGTTCCATCAAATATATCAACTGAATTTGATTAGTACAATTGGACTCATTGATCACGAACTGTCGGCTATAAAATGATGAACTTTATATCGAATGAACTTTATATCGAAATCGTTGTGTGTAATAGGTCTTTATTATTAGTATTGTTTGTGTGGGTTTGTTATGATCAGCTGAAGTAATCGTTGTAGCTCAAGTGCGCCCTTTAACATGACCAGCGAAAAAATAAAGACGTTGAAATTTTATGAATTCCATCCAGTCAAAATCCAATCGGCTCCTCTAAACTCCAAAAGCGCCACTTGATTTCATAAGGTTTCAATTGTTTTCTATGCCATAACCAACAGAAACAGCCATTTAAATGCTGGGAAAGCAAATAACATTCAATGGGGTCAACATGTTGATTAAATGATGACAATGATGATATTTTTTTTGTACAAAACCTGTCTATGATTTTCTTGCAAAGTTCAAGATTAATTTTGGGGCATAATTGCAGCAAAAATTTGATGCAATAATAAAAAAGCGCGTGTTAAGTAAACAAATTTCACAATTATAGTTGATTTTTAAACGTGAATTTTGAGTTTTAAATCATTATAATTGATATTTAATAGTTTCAAGGTTTGTAATATTTTTAACTTAAAGGAATACATTACGATAAAAATTAGTTTGAAACAAACATATTATGATTGCAATCAAAAATATTCTGTTTGCCACAATAACTTGCTAGTTTTCCAAAAAGTTTTTTTTTAAAGAATTTTATGATTTTAATGAACAAAAAGTAGTTATATCGTTCTAGATAGGATGGATATCATGAAAAACATGATCATTTGAGAACGTTAATTTTGATCTTCATATTGTTTGATATAATTTTAGGCTGTAATTTTAAAATTAGTTAATTTGTGTATGAGGGATGCGTGTAGTTTATCTAAATGTGTATCCAACATTTGTTGTAAATTTTGATTCACCAACTCAACATTTGAATTTTGTCGGACAGTGTAATCGTGTGTTGGTTTGCTATAAATCAAATTATTTAGATTAATCAAAAATTTGCTAAATTGCATAATAAACACATCATTACCACACACACCTTAAGGTCCCAATAACATTATGTTTGTTATAAAACAAATGTTTGTACCTGCGTGAATAATTTCAATTGAATAGGCTATATAAAAAAACTGTTTAATGTTTTGCGGTTTTTCTGAAAACCTTTTCAAAGCTATTTTTAGATATTTTATTTTTATAGACAGATTTTTTATTTTGTAATTTTATAGTTTTTCCTATTTTATAAGTGTCAATAACCTATATTTATTTAAAATAATTTCTTTTCACTTCAAATAAGAGAAGCTATAATGTTACAGTACCTCAACAAATACTTCAAACACTTTACGAAATGTATCAATATCAAATAATAAATTAAAGTTGTTAACATAAAAGAAAGTAACTACTTAAAAAGCAATAAAAATTGATTGATATCAATTATTATACAATTTGTAATAAAGTAAGATGAATGAAAAAGAAACAAAAATTTTACGCAAAATTGTGACAAAGCCTAATCGCATTAAGTAATTAAATTTGAAAAAAAAATACAAATTTAAGTTAAATTTAAATTTAAGATTAACAAATAATTGTTGAGACAATAATATATATTTTTTATATGACTTATATGTGTTCTTTTACAGCCTATTAGTCGAGGAAACATTTTTTTAAGGGAAATACTGGTAATCATTACACATGATAAGACCAGCCTGATACCATACAAAAGGTTATTACAGACAGATATTTTAAATGTATTTGCAGCGAACATATTATAATTACAATCGGTCAATGATTTTGTATGATTTTTCTTGGGCGGGATTGGATCACTGGGCGTGGCACCCCCATAGAAGGCACATTTTCCAGATGGCGTATGTCAACAGTTATTATAATGATATCAAGATATTTCATACCAGGGTATCAACCACCACAAATTCTTTAAACTCACCACACCGAAATTCACCACACCAAAATTCACTACAACGAAACTCACCACACCAAAATTCACCACACTAGAACTCACCACACTAAAACTTACCACTCTAAAATTCACCACACTAAAACTCACCGCACTAAAACTCACCCCATTAAAACTCACCACTCTAAAACTCTCTACACTAAAACTCACCACACGGCGGTAGCTCATTGGTTAGTGAATTGGACATTGAAAGGTCTCCGTTTCAAGGCTGGACTGGGGCTAACAACATCTTTTCATAGAAACTTTTTTCTATACCGCGCTACCTCTCGGCAGTAAATGGCAAACCTACGAAAGTAAAACATTGCCTATGACAAGCTCTCACCCGCCGTTCGGATTCGGCAATAAACTGTAGGTCCCATCACTTTGAGTACAAATATAACACGCACTGCTTAAAATGGTGAGAGAGCTTGGCCTAAGTTTTTATAGGACTGTAGTACCAAACTATTATTATTATAAAACTCACCACACTAAAATTCACCACACTTAAACCCACCACATTAAAACTTCTACTGGGAAAAACATTACGGGTAAGAATTTTACGTTGGAGATATAAATAATAACCAGTTGGGAAGGTTAGATCACATGGGAAATTTTAAAGTAGGTTTTAGTATGATAGTTAGGATTATCAAAATTATAGTCGGTCTAAGCCGACTATAAATACCCTACACATATGTGTGGTTACCGTTAAAAGTAGTATATAGGTCACCAGGGTATACGAATCCTGAAAATAACTACAAACTTTCAATAGCTGAAGAATTTCCATTCATTTGATACCCATATTTACAAATGGGTAGGTGTACCGAATTTCACTTTTTTTTTTTGAACCACAAGTCGTTTCGCCGGAAACCATTATTTTCATTTATTTGAGCATGAGTCAATATATATTTGACCAAAAAAAGTTTTCCTAAGCACGTATACAGTAAAATTGATCTGTAGATATAAATTTTAAACGAGGTATTTGAACATAAGTGGTCGGTTCTCAGGTCACAATAGACCGATCATTTTTTTTTCTTGTTCAGACAGCTTAGATATATAAGTAATCTAAATCTAAAGTTTCATTGCTCTAGCTCTTCTATTTTTTCTGTAATCGTGATTTCAACAGACAGAAAGAAGGACAGACAGACAGACGGACATCGCTAAATCGACTCAGGAGGTCATGCTGATCAAGAATATATATACTTTTCCATACCGGAGATGCTTCCTTATGGGTGTTACAAACGGCGTACCAAACTGAATATACCCTTTCACTTTTAGTGTAGGGTATAAAAATGTTCTTTATATTAATAAAATCACTCCATATCCCTGCATTAAGTGTACGTGTCCAGCTATTTGTAATAAAAACGGTTTTACATTTTATGTCGCAATGCAAAAAATTATTTTGTAAACGAATTCAAATCGTATTAATCAAGACAAAGGGATTGAATTGATTTTAAAAATGATTGTTTGTACTGAGCTATACACTAAGAAAACAAAGATGATTACCATAATTATCACAGCCCTAAATATCAAGTTATTTACACATTTCTTAAATCGTATTTGAGACAACCATCTCTCAAACATCCGTCAAATACGATAAATATTTCTAGCAACCATCTTTCAAATTTACGATTATGTATAGCAACCATTAATTAAACATCTTACAAATAGGAAGATAGTTGATGAGTATTTGGAAAAGGTACTCTCATTAGAATTCACGGAGATTTTTTATTGAATTGAAAGAAAATGAATCAATTATATTTTTATTTATTCTAGCATTAAAACAGTATTCTGGTTATACATCGCCATCGTCTTTATAAATCCTTCGAAGGTAAAATTTTACAACGACTTGAGATTTCTTCGCAGAAGAACCAAGTCCGACCGGCGATGCTGTCATCACAGTAAACTCTGAAATGAAACATTTTCCATCACGTCTTGATAATTTCAATTTCATTTTCCTTTTTTATGGTAGTCAAATGTCAAATACCTCAAAATTTTGTCTGCAAATGTCCAAGAACTCAGGATGTTTGCTATCAGTCAACTGCAAATATCTCAATTTTCATTGCTGTTGTGGCAAACATCTCGTAACTATCTGCATATATGTCATATTAATAGTTTTGCTGTTTAAATATTTGATACAAGGCGTAAATTTATAAGATTAGTTGCAGCTAGACTTTCATAAACATCTTGTTTTCTTAGTGTAGAACTCGTAAACGTTTGTTTACACAACCGATTTAGAACAATTTGAACAGTGTACTTATAGACTAATATTTCATGCGCCAACCGATTATGGTTGTCCGGCCCACAAATTTGCAGAAAATTTGTTTTAACCGAGTGAAGTTGGTTATTACAACTAACTTTGTCGTTCTTCCAATCTGCCAAAAGAGGATTTTTCTGTATGTAAATTATAAATGAAATTCAATAGGAATTCGTTCGTAAACCGGAACATGGTCCATTGATACAATTGCATGAAACTATTTTATTATTCACAAACAAATTTCTTAAAATAATATAAAAGATAATTGTTATGTTTGCTGCAAAACATGTTTTTACTTTTGCAAAAATACATTTCTCATTTTTAGAAATGTATTTTTGCAAAACACAAAAATGCTTTCAGACTGCATAAAAGAAATTTGGAATTTTTTAAATTTCACAATTCCTCAAAATCGCTGAAATTGAAAAAAGCAAGTGTGGGTTTGGTTTTTTTTTCTGTAATAAAATATTTACTCTCACACTGTTTTCGGAACAATACAAAAAATGCTGCCGCTGAATTTGAGTGAGCTTCAACTGGACGGATTTTACAGATTTAACCGTTTAACCGAAAATATTAAAAATACATCATGTTAACTAGTATTTCTTTTTTTAAGAAATGACTGAGCGTGACGTGTTACATGTACATAAAATGATACAAACATGATTTAATGCCAGATAAAATATTTAAATAAACCAGAAAATAAAAACTTTTTTCAATATAATTTACTTGCGAAAAAGGGCTTAAAATTCGCTGCGGGCAGCAGCAGGTGAAGATGATGACTGTGTATATTTTGTTGTTTTTGGTGTTTACGGAATTTTATCACGTCTCATGCTGTCTGAGAAATTTCTATACAAATAAAAAATATTTAGGTGAAATTTCAATTTGGTTCCTGTTGACCTTGGCGTCATTTTGACGGTTTCGCTTTCTTTGGCGTTTTTGTTTATTTGTCAATTTTTGAAGTTGTGATTTTAAGTAAAATATTGCCTTAAAGGCGACTTATTTAAAGCCCCACTAACTTATTTCCAACAACATTTCAGTTCCACTATTTACTCACTAAAAGCTGACTGAAAACCAAACGAGATTTGCGCACTTTGTTGTTAATGGAAATTAATGAAAAGTCAACAACGAATTATGCAATACAAAATGCAGCAAACAACTAATCAAGCAGCTATTGCAAAGAAACAGAAAATGAAAAATAAAAACAAATAAAATACAAATATAAAAAATCTTAGATAAAGTCACTGAATAACTTTAAAAGTGTTACGAAAAATGAATATTAACTTAAAATTTATGCAACCTATAAAACAAGTAATTTCATTTCCGGTTTCCATATTAAAGAAAAGCGCCATATTGAAGAAAAATCCTAAACAAGACAGCGCTGATCATTTGATCGATACATCATCGATATGCCTATAATATCGATAACTGTATTCTACGTAATTTTAGCTGGTATATTTGGTTATTACAGATTTCTGATAAGAGCAACTTCGTTTTTTATCTATTTTTAAAACTAGTAATACGTGTAATGTGTATTTTTATCAATGTAAATAGCAAAAGTCCTTGTATAAATGTAAATAAAATTATATAAATAATATTTAAATCCCGATTGAAATCGTTGTGTGCGAATTCAACTAAATTGCTGACTAAACAAGAAAAGTCCATAATCAATCGATTATCATATGTCCGTTTGGTGTCATCCAATTTAGTTCAATTTAATTGAATTTAGTCTGCTCGAAAGTTTGCTAAATTGAAAAGTCGAACACTGCATTACCGACAAAATTTAGTTTAGTCATCAATTTAGACGTATTCGCACACACCCTAAAACTAAAATTATTTCAAATTAGTTATTCTAAAAAATTTGACGCTATGAAATAAACCCCAAAAGAAATAACCCACAAAAAACTATTTTTAGTATTATTATATATGACTGTTTAATTTTTAAAACAAAATCCGTAGCCTAAGTCGTTATACAAAAATCAGTAATAAACCAATATCCAAAATGACTTTTAAGATACACGCAGGGAAAAATGGCTCTCTCAAATATAATTAGCAGCAAAGAACGTATATGTTTGGAGACTGCTGCAAACATATTTTATGTTTGGGATATGTGTCATTAGGAAACATATTTTATGTTTAGCTCTGAACATAATATATTTGCACTGATGCACACACACATAACATATATTTGGCTATGTGTCATATGGAAACATAACTTATGTGTAGTTGTGAATACAATAATGTGCACAGGCAAAGACAAAATGTTTAGACTGTGAACATATTATATTTGCTCTTCTAACATATCATGTTCGCAACTATGTAATATATATTTACATTCAAATATATTTTATTTTTAAGTCAAATATATTTGAGTTTAAATCGAAATATATTGTGTATTCCAGCCAAATATATTTGTGTTTGACTTTGAATATATTTTATGTTTGCATGGAAATATAAATATGTGCACAGATATATATACTGTGAATTTACATTTTATATTTACATTTTAAACACGTTATGTTCTCAAATATCTAATACATATTTAAATTCAAATATATTTTAAGTTTCAGTCAAATATATTTGTAACAGAAACAATTTAATTTTAGTAAAAGATATTTTAATATTGATCTATTTCTATATTTTGATGATAGTAATAAACTAAAATTAGGTTATTAGTTTAACGTTCCACCAATTTAAATATCGATAACCGGAAATTGTCAGATTTTTTTTTTAAATAACAATAGTACACCCAGTAAAAAATATAAGTATTTCTATAGAAAAACAATAATTTATACTATTAAAATTGGTCAATTGGATGCGTTCCATTAATGCAGTTATATTGGAACTGTTAATACAATATTGTATTGTACCATAAATTTTATAATGTAGTCTTTTAATTAAAATAAGAAAAACCTATAAATATTTAATGATACGTATTATTAACTTTATAGTATAGTAGAATTACATTTTCCTAATAATTTATTAAAACAGAAGTGAATTTTAGTTAACTTACTGTATAATTTATTTTAATTAAATGTCGAAACTGAAATTCACTTTTAAAAAATCACAGACATAAATGAACACTTCTCGTTGCAAAAGGTTATAGCACAATCAATGTTCGCTTCAGTTTCCAATACTTGAGTCTGCATTTAGAGTCCGACGCCATAATAGAGGTTCGATTTATTATCTATAATAAATACAAAATGGTTAAATATAATGAATTTACATTAAATACATTAAGTCCTTACCAATGTTGCTTTTTATTAAGTGGATTATTACAAAAAATGCATACGACCATTTTGAGCAAACACAAACACGCAGAATGATGTAAAAAACGAGTTTATATTCATATTTATATTTTTTATGCCACGTTTATTATAGAAGGAAACCATTAAAACAATAGTATTTATTCTAATAAAAATAATAATATTGAAATATTTAGATTTATGGTACTGAATTTTCCGAATACTATCAAATTAATTAGAAAACTTTTGATTAAAAAAGAAAAAACTATTAATTCATGAACCATAAGATTAATGGTCGTACCATTAAGTAATTAATGAGACATTTTCTTCTGAGTGTATGATTTATCATATATGATTTTTATTTAAAAATGTATTTGGTATGTTTTACTTGTACAATGAGTTATGTTATGACTGCTCAATATTTTTTTGATACAAACACATTTTTTGTATATCACTTTGCACACTGGAAAAAATATCATGTACGTGTACTAGGGGTCACTGTTTGTGAGAAAACAGTTTTTTTAGAACGGTACGGTTTTTATTTGCATTTGAAATTTAATTGCATATAATATTTTCATACACCCAGAAAAAAATTCCCTCAAATCCCATTAAAATTGGTCAATAGGACAATTATTGATTTAATAGTATACAAAACATAAATCTTTTCATATAAACTCAATGGCAATGTCATGGTATTTTCTTCTATTTAATGGTATTTTCCGATTAAAAAATTAATTTATCCTATTGACTACTTTTAATAGTAAAAAACTATTATTTCTATAGTATTTTTTTTCTGGGTGTATTATAAAAATATATACATTTTAGAACATTTAAAAAAAGTTGTATGTAATCATAGCTGAGACATATCTGAATATTAAACGGGTTCGCTTGAGGCTCTCTCATAGTATCATGTCAAATTGGAATGAATTGATATTGAAAAATCGTTTTCAGATTCGTACTTAGAGGGATTTCAGCTGTAAAATGCCAAATAATATTATTTTTAATTAACAAAAATACTGTTTTCGAACAGATTCTCAAAATAATCCCTACACTCAGAAGAAAATGTACTTTATGGTACGACCATTAACCTTATGGTTCATGTATTAATAGTTTTTTCTTTTTAAATCAAAAGTTTTCTAATTATTTCGATAGTATTTGAAAAATTCACTACCATAAATTTAAATATTTCAATTTTATTTTTTTTAAATAGAATAAATACTGTTGTTTTAATGGTTTCCTCCTATAATAATAAACGTGATCTAAAAAAACGTAAAACGAATACAAACATGTTCGTTTTGTACGTCATTCTGCGTGTTTACTCAAAATGGTCGCATGTATTTTTTTGTAATAATCCACATTATTAAACGCGACATTGGTAAGGACTCAATGTATTTAATGTAAATAAATTATATTAATATATTTATTTATATTTTTATTTAGTACAGAAAATAAATAATACATCGAACTTCTATTATGGCAACAGACTCAAAAATAACTGCAGACTCAAGTACTACAATCAATTATTGGAAACCAAAGCAAACATTAAATGTTTTATAATCTTTTGCATTAAGACGTGTCTTTTTATATGTGTGTTGTAAAAGTGAATATCAATTTCGACATTTAAATAAAATAGATTATACAACAAATTAACTAAAATACATTTTTGTTTTAATAAATTATTAGGAAAATGTAATTCTAGTCTAATTTGAATAGATCATTATTATTGTAATTAAAATATCACATTATACAATTTATGGTACAACCACACATTGTATTAACAGTTTCAATATTTCTTGAACTAATGGGACGCATCCTATTGACCAATTTTAATGGTATAAATTATTGTTTTTCTATTGAAATTCTATCAATTTACCATGATTTTTTTCTGGGTGTAGTTGCACATCGATTTTTTTACAGTATGCAAAATACTGTCTCACAGTGTATTATTAAAAATTTATATAATTTTATATTTTTCATAGCACTATCTACCAAATCATTAAATAATTATTGAATTTTTAAAGTACAAATTTGATTAAATAAAACTATTAAAAAGAAAACAAATTGAGCAACACTTTGCTTACCCAGAAATCATGGACAAAATGCATAGTCGGACGATGGCATCAATCAAAGCATCAGCAGACAACAAACCATAATGAAAAAGTCAACAATCACAAATGATGCAGTGATGCATGTCATGAATAAAACCTCAGCTAACCGGAGGTATAACCATGGGCGATGGTGCTGCCGGTCAGGCGGAAAACCATCAACCTCAAAGCGCAACTGATAACAACAAATGATGGCGCATGGAAAAAATATTGATTGGCATTCCAGTGAGAAAATGGGCATGAGTAAACTAATGAGCCACAAGTTCCACACGACTCAAAAAAAAAAGAAAAACAAATAACTAAAAATTACAAAAAAATGTACTCGATATCTGGCTCTGACTTAGGCTGAGGCTCAGACAAGCGCATCGTCAACATCGGCACGTCCAGAAAGCAAGCAATAAAACTCAACAATTACAACAACAAAAATGCATTGCCATGGCTAAAAGCAGCTATGTTGATGAGCCAAAAACCAAACAAACGTACAAAAAAAAAACAACTTCGACTCAAACCACAGCACCTCGTTGTCTGGAAAGACACATGAAGACGAGAATGAGGCAAAAACGAAAAAAAAATGAAACCAAAAAATTACAAAAAAAAATGCTCATAATTCAAGGTATGCTTGGAACTTCACTCTCAGTCGTATATAAAGCGGGGCGGTATAAAAAACTTCATGTCATTTCATATAATTCGGTCGTCGTGGTGCAAACGAAAACGAGAGTGAATAGTTTTATTTTTGTCATTTAAAATACAGTGGAACAAATCTAGTGAAATATAATGAAGGCTTTTGTTGTGGCAAGTGTTTGTTTGTTCAGCGTACTGAGCTGCGGTATGGCGCAATTCTCGAACGGACGCGTTTTGGATCCGCCCAACCCACAATTGTGCGCACAGCGGATTATACACGAGAAGACACCCGATGGCAAAGGGTGAGTAATGGAACCAGTGTTCAAACTGTTTTAAATAAATGAGAAATAAGTGAAAGTGTTGGAAACAAATAATACATTCAATGAAATAATTGTTGTATTTATTATCACGTTTAAACTTAAACTGAAGATTATAATTTTTGACATTTAATAATTAAATAAAATTTAACAATTTTGAACTAGATTTTTTTATATTTTAAATTTTGCAAATTAAGGCACGTTTTAATTGCCGATTAAAATTGCATCAAAATATATATTCGATTGAATATGTTCCAGAAATCGTTTTTCAATACAAAATAAACGTATTTCAATCGAACTCAATACGTTCGAGTTCTGTGGAACTACTTTAATTCGATTACAAATATTTGTCGGTCAATCTAGACAGCTAAAACTTGAAGCATTTTTTAAAGATCTCTCATTAAAGAATTTATAAAAAGTGGTAAAACTATAATAATAGCGCATAATCATAAACAATTTAAATTCGAAAATAATAATCAGCTTTTTATTCTATGTGAAAATTGTCAGGAAAGTTTATTTTTTGATTTGAAATTTCTTTTTAAATTGTCTATGCATACAACCAATTATAGTAAAATGACCAGACAATTTTAATTTATCAATAAATATTTTATTTATCAATTAAATTTTAAAACTCAACAAATATTGTTTGTAATCTTAGGCATTTTTTTTTTATTTTTCCAATATAAATCAATTAAATTAATCAATAGTAACCCTGCAAATCATTTGACGATAATTTATGAACTCGAATTTCAAAATATTTTGAAATTGAATTGTATGTTTTTCGAAATTATTATCAAAAAAATATAAAATTTTCTGAACAAATAAATTTTGTTTATTGAATATGAATCCTTTTTCAATATCTACTCAATATCTATATCGACAAAAAATAACGATATCGTTATAGATAGGTACGTTTTTATCGAAAACCTGTCATTTTCGTTTATCGTTAACGATAATTTGGGTCTATAAACGATATCGTTAAAATAAGGCGCAGTTTTTCAGTCATATTTTCAAATTAAACGCAGTTTAAGCAAGATGTAATTTCGACCAATGTTAACATAAAACAAATTAAAAAATAATATAATATTAATTAATTAGCAATATTCTTTCTATCTGTAAAATTTAACTACATTTGGCCGATTTGATTAGAAACTGTAGACGTAGACAAATTTAAACCAAGTTTAAACTCAAACTGAAAAACTGGAACTCAGTTCTACACTAGCGAGTTATTAAATTTAAAAATAATTTGCATATATTATAATATTTTTAATTTTTCCTTCGGTAGTTACTTCTTCTCGTGGCGCGATCCCAGCCTTAAGGGTGTCGAAGAGGACTGGTTGAGCGCCAGAAACTACTGCCGCAGACGTTGCATGGACTCCGTTTCTTTGGAGACGAGCCTGGAGAACGAATGGATTAAGAACCGTGTCGTCAATGAGAATGTAAGTTTTTAATGTATGTTTTGTGTTTGTAATAAATATAACTGAGCAATAAAAGTAATTTATTTAAACTTAAGTTTAACATTTAATATCGATTTAACTAACAGTTGACTTTACGAAAATTTTACAATTGAGTTTACAATATTGACCAAAATTTCAAATCAGTTTTCAGAATGCTCAATAAAGAAACTATTTTTTAATTCCTTAACTAACAGTTAAATAAATGTATAGTGCTAATCGAGATATTTTGTAACATATATTAATGAACACTGAATTTGCACACTTAATTCTTCATTCGGAAAATTAAAAACTTTATAATATACGCAGAGAAAAAATTTGTTTGCAGCAAACATAATATATTTGCAATTGTAAATGTGATGTTTTTAAATGAATTTTACTTATAGTTCATAATTTTTTTTCAATTATTTTGGTATTCATTTGATGACTTATGGTTATAATATGTTATGAACATATTTATTTTAATATCCTGAAAATTCATGTACGTAATGTGTAACATAATATGTTTGCTGCAAAACATAATTTTTACCTGTGTGTACTAAATTTGCATAGGATTTATAAAAATTTAAAATATATTAAATTTTGAATTGTAAAAAAATAAAAGCAAAGATATATTTTAATTATGTTGTTATCTCGTCGATTAAATATTTATAAATGATACATCATATTTTTAATTATAACAAAATTAAAATATCTCACTGTCAATGTCGCTCAACTGCAAATTTCATCGTCCAAGTAGCTCAACTACATAAATCAAACAAAAGACTGCAGCAACAAACGCGAAATAATAATTTACACAAATTGGCGAGAAGTAGATAATTAAATAATACATATTTAATGTATACATTAAAAATATACATATATAAAAATTAAAAAAACATAATTAATCATATTTTGAATTTTTATTTGAAAAATTAAAAAATAAATAATAGTTTTCTTGGAAAGTGAATGGTATTTTAATAGTAAAACAATTACTTTTACTATTAAAATTATTTAATATGATGCATATCATTATTATAATAATATTAAAACCATTAATAAAATAGTTTAATGTGCCATTAATTTTATAATGCGAACTGGTTAATATAATAGTAAAAAATGCAATTATTATTTAATAAGCATTCATATTTTTATGGTATAGACGAATTTAAATTTATTATTCAATAATTTTCTGATCATAAATTAAAATGAAAAAAATATTAGTTATTTTATTTTATAATATAATAAACATATTTTATAATATAATATTTTATTATAGTTGAAATCCACATACACCCAAAAAAATACTATACAAATAATAGTTGTTTTACTATTAACATAGTCAATAGGATAAATTATTATTTTAATCGGAAAATACCATTAAATACTAGAAAATAACATCATTGAGTTATATGAACAGATTTATTTTTTATATACTATTAAATCAATAATTGTCCTATTGACCATTTTTAATGGGATTTGAGGGAATTTTTTCTGTGTGTTTAGAAAATCACACATTTTGCACACCTCGTTTTAAAAGACTATACCACATTTCATTTTTCCTTCATTTTCTAATTATTTAAAATATCTCTATTTATACTTGAGCGCGTTGTCATAAAAGAAATTACAATCATTTTTGATATCGTCGTTATAGAACTAAAAGTCACCAACTACATTTTCAAAATACCAATTATTCATTTACAAAAATGTTCATAAATCTGTCAATTTCTGAATGATGATCTCAATATTTGTACCAAATGATAAGAAAATGTAAATCAATCAATTGGAATTTCAACTTTAAAAATGCATCAATTACTTTTTGTAATAATAACCAACAAAGTTGAAATTTAAGATTTTCATAAAAATCTATATATACGACGATAAATTTAAAAAATTCATTATAAAAGCGTTTCACACAACTTTTAAAGTTTTAAAAATGCTCTCAATTTCATAATGATAAAACGATTAATCTTTGAAATTACATAGTTTATTTTTAGTATTATTTAGGCACATTTCATAAATCATTCAAATTCAAATGTGTCTATATTTTTTAGCACACAAAAGAATTATGTCACTTGTGAACGATTTAACAGCGTTAATACTTCATGTTAAATTAGCGCAGTTTATGTTTGTCGAACATCATTAACATAATTTGTAAATGTTTAAACAAAAAAAAGAAGCTATTGTTGTTAAGTGTGCACGCATTTTGATCAGCACATTTAAAAATGTCATAATATTGAACAGATGCGAACGAATTGATAATGTTTTGAATAATGATCGCAATATGAAGTTGCCCCCAAGTTACAATATATTTAAATATAAAAAAAATAACAATAAAGGGAAATCATTAAATTAACTAATTAACAACCAAGGTCAGCAATAGTAAAAATTGAAATTGTATTCATTTCGAAATTGGGTACATGTGCTAAGGTTTTTTGTGCAGATTTTAATTCAAGTGTCACACTTTCCAATTGTCTGTGTCACGAGAAAGGTTAAAAGTTTAGCGTTGATGTAAGAAAAAAAACAAATAAAAATTTTAGAAAATTTATATAAAAAGTATAGCAAACAATTAAAACCAAAGTTTGCATGAAAATCGTATGTTTTTCTGCAACATTTCCGGATGTTGCTATTTCTTTGTCAGTCGCAACATAGTCATTTTGTGTGCGCTTAAAAAACGTGTGTCTCTGAAGTTCAATGTAAAAAAAAAAAATAATACTAATAAAATTAATACAGGTTTTTTTGCGCTCATGCAGCATGCGGCATGTTACCGCCTGGTAGCGAAGTTTGCAAATATTCGTTACACAATTTCTGTTTTTATTATATCTTTTTTTTGTCTTTAATTTTGTTTGGATTTTATTTTATGGCACATGCGCGGCGTAATTGCTCAAAGCTGTGCTGTGAAATTTAATTTTTTTTATAAAATAAAAAACAAAATATTGAAAAAGAAAAAAATACATTTAAATTACAGCAAAATCTGCAGCAGATGCACGCAATATTGTGTAATACTCGCGCGTGCAAGTGAAATTTCTTATTGTTGATGCAAAGTGTAGATCAGAGCAGGTTTTGGAATTTAAACTATATTAAGGTTATAGGGAAATATATACATACTTGTTTTAAATTTTGATATTATCCTTAAGAAATCACTTTATAAATTAAAAACATGAAATAAAATAGGCTTGAAACAAAAAACTTAGCACACAAACTTGAATTTGTATAGCATACAATTTAAATATATTTAAAAATCTCATTACGTTATGTGGCATTAGTTATGAACATTTTCAATAAAATATTTCGACTTTTAAAATTTATTTTATAAATTTTATTGAAAATATAGTTTTTTTCAAAACAAAGAACTTTGAATTATACTTTGAATATGACTTTGAATTATACAAATTGATTTTGTAAACAATATTTGAAAATTACTATTTTGTAATTTAAAACAAATATAAAAAATACTTGAACAACTGTTACTACTTTTCCTAACTGCCACTGTAATGAAAAGGAAAGTTTTGTGGCTTCTGATTTTTTATTTGTTGTACTATGAAAAGATCTTTTTAACGTTTATTTATAGTTCCAACTTACAAAGAAACCTGATGAAAAATCCAAAAAATAACCCTCGATAACTGTAAGACAAACCTTCTGTATTATTCGACTAACTGTTCAGTTCAAATATTGCGTTCATTTATTGAATTATTTATTGCCACTTGTCGGCTGCTTTAGTTGGTGTTGACTGACCAACAAGGGCTCGGCCAATGACTGCATTTTATTATATTATTTTTTTGTTGTTATTTTTTATTTTTAGTTGCTTTTGTCTGACCCAATATGCCACACACTTTATGGCCTATAGTGTCCGAAGAGAAAGTGTCGACAAAAAATTCAGAAACTTTAAACCTTTTAGGAGGCGCAGTTATATTATAATTTTTCTGTTGCTATTAGCCACAACCATTCAAGCTTCTCTACAATTATAATTATAATGAGTAATATGTTGTACCGAAGCTTTGTATATTTTTGGGTGCTATTTTGTCGTAGTTGCTAAAATGGGCGCGTTTTAATGCATTAACTGTTTTGTGGCCTCTTTACAAAATCACTTGTGCGCATATAAATCGTATGTTAAAAAATTTGAATTTTTTGTCTCTTTACAAATCGACAGAGTATTTTTTTGTCGTTGCCCATTTCCGTTTGGTGTCAACGCATATTTTTAAATCCATTTTTACATGTATCATTATGGGCTTTCATGGGTTTTTTGCTTGTTATAATTAACTATTGTATATTTCAAATTGAAAATATCAAATTTTTACATATTCAAATTGTTACATTTATTACTTAATTAGTTACAAATGCTTACAACGAACATTATACGTAATTTATATGACCACATCACTGATTTAAATGAGTACATCATTAATTTCGATGAGTATTTAGTCGAATTTGCACCCACCCTAAGTAGCCTAATAACTTAAGACAACAAAATTGGGAACAATATTAAAGAAAATATCGGGTAAATGTCAAAAGTTGTTATATACACTGGCAACAATGATAGATAGTTATTTATTTGCTACGCATGAACAAAATTGTGTTTTCAGCAAACATAATAAATAATTTATATCACCACATAGTTTATTTCAATACATATAATGTTGTAGTCAAGATTTCAGCGCAAACATAATTGAATATATATATACTATTTTGCGAAATTTAATGATATATATTTCTATACAAAATAATATATGTTTACAGCATACATAAAAAATAATTCCTATGATTATTGCTTATAAGAAACAAAATATGCACACACAAAAACTCATGATGTTGGAAAAAAAAGAAAAAGTTAGTTGTCACAATCAACTTTATTCTGAATTGGTTTGTCCAAACTAACATACTTTTAAACTTTATTATCAGCACCAATGAGAGAATCGACACAGTGTGTGTGTCGTTCATTAGATAAAACCTTATTCACTTTTAATTATATTATTATAAACCGAGAATTAATTATAATTTTTGATTATTATGATTATTTTTGATAATATTAGATATAATAACTTTTAACAACACAATTTCTCCTTCTCCTACTTCTTAAGGTGAAATACATCTGGACCAGTGGCCGATTGTGCGATTTCAAGGGTTGCGACCGTCCCGACTTGCAGCCCACCAACGTCAACGGCTGGTTCTGGACCGCTACTCTGCAAAAATTGGCACCCACCAACGAACGCTCCCAGGGCGATTGGTCACCCACCGGTGGCATCGGTCTGGCACAGCCCGATAACCGCGAATTTAAACAGAACGGTGCCCCCGAAAACTGTGTCGCTCTCCTTAACCAGTTCTACAACGATGGCGTCAACTGGCACGATGTTGCCTGCCATCACAAGAAGTCCTTCGTCTGCGAGGAGAACGACGCTCTGCTGAAGTATGTGCGTTACACGAATCCCAACTTGCGCGTCTAAAGTCGCTGCTGTTGCAGCCTGGGAGAAGTGAGGAGTTAAGTGAGGAGAACTGTCTGTATAATACTTGTGCTCGTTCGTTCGCGTCGTCACAGGTGCACTCACTCCAATTTTGAGCCAAACCAAAAATATTTAAAAAAAAACACCTTTAAAAAAATCAAAATTTTTCAAACTAATATTCTCTCCACCGAAATATTATTTTTTTTATTCTCTTCATACTATTTACTGTTCTCTGTTATTATAATTATTGTTAAATGAATCTGTTTGTTGCATGCAATTCATTAACTTCGAAATTTTATATTTTCTATAACTTCGCTCTCATAACTAGTTTAATTATTATTTTTGTATTAATTTATAAATAAAACAAATAAAAACTTTTTTATAAAATCAAATAACAAATGCATTTTTAATATTTTAAACCATAAAAAAGGATGTACAATTGCAGAAAGTGTCTTCAAACTACAATACTCACATATTAATTGCTTGGCGTGCAGTTTTTTCAACGAATGTTCATTTGCATCAACCAAATGTAGTTTGTCTTAATGGAAATTCATTTGTGGCAAACAATAGTATGAAGCATAACCAACTATTTGCAACTATAATATTGTTTGGGGAAACAACCTTTTAATCCATTACATAAATTGTTACAACTACAACAAAATGAGATATAATCAATATTTAGTTGTCTCAACAGATAATTGGTTATATTGACTAAGTGATGTATTTAAATTGTGTACCACAACTAAACAATCCCCGCTTTTTTGGTTGTGTCAATTGTACACTAAGAAAACAAAGATGATTATCAGAAATATCACAGCCCTAAATATCAAAAAAAAACTGTACAACGACTTTTACCATTAAAATGTAATATTTCAGTTGACATTTTTTACACCATTTGATTTACTTCATTGTCGTGGATAAATCGAGCGAAAGGAAAAAGTACGTAGTCAAATGTCAAAATACCTAAAAAGTTTTGCTGCAAATGTTCAAAAAATCAGGATATTTGCTATCAGTCGACTGTAAATATCTCAATTTTCATTGCTGTTGTGGTAAACATCTCGTAACTATCGGCATATACGTCATATTTAAAAAATATTAATAGTTTTGCTGCAACTTTATTCAAACTTATGGGATGTTTAAATATTAGCTACAAGGCGTAAATTTAAAAGGATAGTTGCAGCAAGACTTTCATAAACATCTTGTTTTCTTTGTGTATAGTTTTGTGAATTGATATGTGGTGTTGCAATAGGTGAATTAGTCGATTGATGACAGAACGAAATTAATTGGTTGTAATAATAAAACGGTTGCCACAACAGATTCGTTCTCTGGGTGCTCTTGAGTTCCTGAACCAAATACAACAACGAGCTATATATTTAAGAGGTGAAATTGCCCACATTTTTTTGCGATATTTTTATGTCTGTCACAAAATTGTAGCAGCACTGACTAAAAATAGTGCACTTTTCATATATAATTTCACGCATAAACTGAAACCATGATAATTGACAATTATTTCGAATGTGATTAAACAAAAAATGACAAATATAACGGAGTACAATATAATTATTCAACATATTTGGAAGTTTAAAGTCAACTTTTTTGACATTTTTTACATATCATAATTACATATAAATGGTATTCTAGCCCAAGTAATACAAAGTACATATTTCGTCACGAATTTTAGATATTTTCGGTAGTTTGGCAGTAGATACGTAGCGAAATTTAAATGGAAAAATGTAGAGAATTCCTTGTCCCATGACACAGTTTTTCTATAAATGAATTCTCAATTTTTATTTTAAGTTTGAATAGAATTTTTCGATTTTCAATACAGATTTCGACATAGATTAACATTATTTGCCAAGAACCGATTCAAATCTACGTATCGAAACATATTCGTTACATGTTAATCTACAGATCCAGACTAAGTTTTGAAATGACTTGGGAGGTAGTTCTAGGTAAATACTTACAAATTTATATAATAAACAATTTTCGGGCCGCTGCCCGGAAAGCAATCAATTTAATGTTTCAATTTGAAGTGAAAATGCCCACTTTTATTTTATATTTTCCCCAATTTAATTATATCCCAAGTGTTTAATGTAAATGCCTAAATACTTTGAGGACAAAAATTACTATTCAAACTTAAAATACCATGGGAAATACTAATTAAAAAAAAAACACATTTAATGATTTATCCCAAAAGGTGGCATCTATGGTTGTGCTGATTTTATTGAACTTTATGAAAGCTGAATAGTAGGAAATGTATTTTAAATCGGCTGCTGTAAACTCTGGCTAAGTTAATGTTTTGTTTCTTGTTTAATTTCTTGGCTGCGGATTCATTTAATTAAATTAGAATTTAATTAAAGAGGTGACACCTGATATATAATAAATATAATGGATATAGGCGAACTACTATCCTTCAAGGTACATATTATTTTTACAATTATTAACCACATCTAAAATAAATGTTTTCCCACAGCCGGAACAGACACCCAAACGGCCGCATGATGATGATGAGGACTACGCCGCCACACCGGATCGTGGAGCACCCTCAAAACGTGATTCGGAGAAAGCTAAACGTATGCGTCGAATTGAACAAGCAAAGGAGGCAGCCGACTTTATTAAGCCAAAGGCACCACTGACAAACAATGCGTCTGCTGCTGCACTTGCTGCACTAGATGCAGAGTTGTCCGATCAGGAGCGTCTCAATATACTGCGCTACGTGGAGAGTGAGGAAACAGAAGGTGAGGTGCTTGACGAAATCGGCCTAAAGAAGCTTCTCTTGGTCTTTGAGAAACGAAATCTTAAAAATCAAGAGATGCGCATGAAATTTCCTGACAATGCAGAGAAGTTTATGGACTCGGAGGTGGAGCTGCATTCGGTTATACAGGAGCTGAAGGCTGTCGCAACGGTGCCTGATCTGTATCCGCTGCTGGTGGAACTGCACGGCGTGCCCAGCCTGCTGGAATTGCTGGCGCATCAGAATACCGACATTGCAGTGTCCATAGTGGATCTACTACAAGAGCTAACGGACGTTGATATTATGGGTGAGAGCAATGAGGGTGCAGAAGTGCTAATTGAAGCTCTGCGAAAGCAACAGATCTGTGCGCTGCTGGTGCAAAATCTTGAACGACTTAATGAGCAGGTCAAAGAAGAGTCGGATGGCGTGCATAACTCACTGGCGATTGTGGAAAATCTCACAGAGATGAGCAGTGACATTGTACGCGAAGCAGCGGAGCAGGGATTGCTCGCTTGGCTATTGAAGCGGCTCAAACTAAAGGCGCCATTCGACGCAAACAAATTGTACTGCAGCGAAATACTTTCGATACTGATACAGACGGACAACGCAAATCGTTTGACGCTAGGCAACATCGAGGGCATCGATGTGTTGCTGCAACAGTTGGCCATTTACAAGCGCCACGATCCCGCCAGTAGCGAGGAGCAGGAGTACATGGAAAATCTGTTCAACTGCGTATGCTCGGCGCTGTTGGCCAAGGAGAATCGCGAGCTCTTTTTGAAGGGCGAGGGGTTGCAGCTGATGAATCTGATGCTGCGCGAGAAGAAAATGTCGCGCAACGGCTCGCTCAAAGTGCTGGATCATGCGATGAGCGGACCCGACGGACGCGACAATTGCAACAAATTCGTAGACATTCTGGGGCTGCGCACCATATTCCCGCTGTTCATGAAGACGCCCAAGCGCAACAAGCAGCGATTGCTGTCGTCCGACGAGCATGAGGAGCACGTTTGCTCGGTGATTTCGGCGATGCTGCGCAATTGCAAAGGCGTGCAACGGCAACGAATGCTGTCGAAGTTTGCGGAAAATGATCACGAGAAGGTGGATCGATTGTTGGAGCTGCATCTCAAGTATCTGGAGAAGGTTGAAGCTGTGGATCGTGAAATAGATCAGCAGATGCATGTAATACAAATTATTTGAGTGCTGTGCAACTTTTTTAATGTGATTTTTGCTATTTTTGCAGAATGAGGAGGATGACGACGAAGAGATCGCGGATAATAACTACATCAAACGATTGACAGGCGGCCTCTTTACGCTACAAATGATTGACTACATTATACTCGAGGTCAGCACCACTGCGGAGAGTGTCAAGCAGCGTATATTGCAGATACTCAATTTGCGCGGCGCCTCCATGAAGAGCATTCGCAGCATAATGCGCGGCAAGTGTTTTAGTTTTACCCACTCTGTAGTTTGTTTAATCAATTGTATTCTATAATGCAGAATATGCCGGCAACTTGGGTGACGCAGGCGATGGCGACTGGAAGCAGCAGGAGAAGACGCACATACTCTCGTTGGTTGATCGTTTTTAAGTTATTTCTTGAATTTATGCTAAACACAAAACATTAATAAGTTTGCAATATGCATGCTGAATAAAAATGCATAGACTGTTTGAAGTTTGGTCTTTTATTTAAATATATATTTTAGTAATTTTTCTGCATTCTTAATATAAGTAATTTCAAATTTAGCTGTTTTCAAATTCCATCGACATTTCTTCTCGGGCTTATTGGACTTGATTAAATGGCTTATTCGCAAATGCTTTTCTTTTTCTTACTGTGTAAAACAGAGAATGTGTGTGAATTATTGAAAAATATAAAGAAGCACAAAAATACAAACAAAATAAAGCTTTCAAATCAAAAGTTCAGCACTACTTCATACAAAATTAAGTATTTCATAATCTCTAATGGCATTATCTAATTTATCCGATCAACATAACATGAAAAAACCCGATTATAACACAGAATTAGGCCTAATTTTCACATGCTGTTAGTCGGTTTTGCAGTATCACCGACGAAATATTAAAAAAAAATTCTACATACTTCATTTTTAAAAATCGAAATTCTAATTTTTGACAATAATCATCGATCAGAATTTATTTGAACTTTTAACCTCCAGATCATGTATTTTCCTGTGACTACGATATCGGCTGTAATTCATTTCAAAATCAGTTGAATATCGAGTGACTGCAATTTATATGTATTTCATGTATACAACGAAATGTTTTACGACTTTTTTTTATTGTACATCTAAATCAAACGGCATTTGTACAAAAACATATATTGAAATATTTGTATAAGACAAATAGTTTACAAAACAAAGATATTTAATAAACGATCGATCAATGAGCGAACGAAACGTTTGAAATACGTAATATCAATTTTAGACGAAGGAGAAACGTAACGCAGTCTAATTCTAGAAAACAACAATCAAATAAATTGATTTAAAATTTGGATGAAGAGCTAGAATCACCTGAATGTTTTATTAAAAAAGAAAAAAAAAACAAATATTTATTAAACTAAATCAAGAAGCAATTATCTCACAGTTTGGGTGAGACAATTATGATAATCAATATGAAATATTAATAAATTTATATTTCATATTGATTATCACAATTTTCGAGGATTATATGATATCGAGGCAGTTCAGAAACATTTCCTCGACATATTTCAAACAGACAAATGCGGAGTTTGTATCAAATGCTGTCTGATTTCTGTCCGTTCCCCAAATATGGCGTGAATCTGCCATTAAAATGCTATCAAATTGTACAACCTGCTATACACTTCCCAAGTTATTCCATTTAGCTGTGCGTTTGCCAGAAATATGCCCGAAAAATGTTGTCTCGAGAAAAGAACTCAAGAATTGGGGTATCATAAATTCAATACTCCCTGAATCTAATTTACAAAATTTTCTATGTTGCCGAACAAAGAATGAGTCACCAATTAAAAATACGATATTTCTCGTACGAACTCTAGAATACATCTCAGAACTCAATTTTTTTAATCTCAAATTTATTCTTTTTCGATTTTTATGCCATTGAATTTATTTCCACCAAAAAATATCATTCTCCTGAAATGGACATTTAAAATTGTGTATTTTCTAAAAATCAGAATAACAAAATCATATTTGATGCGAGAAATAGAAGAACAGTTTGGGTGCCTGATTCTGGCATGAAGTTGTCATTCTGTAAATGATTAAAAAATAGATAACATTCGAGAAGTGGGTCCCAGCAGGTTAAAAATTAAAAAGAATATCAAAAAGTGTGAATTTTTGTCATTTTTATAGGAAGGTAGGTTTAAAATTATCGAATGTTGTATGCTAAGTTATGGGGAACCGGACAATTCATCTTAAACAATTCATCGTATGTACAATTCATCGTATCACAATTCATCGTATGTACAATTCATCGTATCACAATTCATCGTATCACAATTCATCGTATATACAATTCATCGCATGCACAATTCATCGTATCACAATTCATCGTATGCACAATTCATCGTATGCACAATTCATCGTATGCACAATTTATCGTATACACAATTCATCGTATGCACAATTCATCGTATGCACAATTCATCGTATGCACAATTCATCGTATGAATAAACTTTTGGTATATATTTTTGGAAAGCCCTATCCATTACCTATCCAACGTAATAGGTTCGCTTAGTGCACAGCCATCTTCGACAGTGGTCAGTTAGATGCACCGTTCGATGCATTTTCCCCACTGATCTCGCCTCTTTTAACGTTCTGTTAATGCTAAGTTAAAATTTTAAATTCAGTCTATGCTAGTTAAATACGTATTTATCTTCACGTACTTGTTGAATTGATAAGAACAAGAGGTAATTTAAAACCATTTAAATTAAACTTTATAAATTTGCAATCGAAGTTTGTGCAGATATTATAACGCCCCTTAGGAGGCGTGTCCGGTATGGAAAAGTATATATATTCTTGATCAGCATCACTACCGGAGTCCGTTTAGCCATGTCCGTCTGTCTGTCCGTCTTGCTGTCCGAATACATAAAAACTTGAGAAATACTGATCAGAATGCGATGAAATTTCGTCTGAATGTATTTTAGCCAAAAGTAGTAAATGAGTTTGAAAATGAGCCAAATCCGTCAACGGACACGCCCACATCCCATACAAGTCCCTTTTATATAACTCTTTAGGAACTAATAACTCGAAAAGTATACAAGATATAGTTATAAAATTTAAAACATAATGTTGTATTTTACCTTAAAATATGTGGTTCAAAAATGGGCGTGAACCGCCCACATTTTTTTTCATTATTTCCCGGGTTTCATAGTGAAAAATTGAACAGTAAATTATTAAAATCAAATCTATGAAATATTAGCCTTATAAAATTTTGAATTAGGCGTGGTCCGCCCATTTATATTTTTCTATTTTTTTTTTATTAGTTTCGAATATGTGAATAATATTCTGAGGGCGGGGAGGTTCAGCATAATTAAAAACTTCTAAATTAAGGTATGCAATTAAATATCTCACATTAATATCTCCACCAAAGGTGTAGGGTATTCCTTAGTCGGGCCCGACAGACTATAAAAGTCCGCCCCATGTGACCGAACTTACCCAACTCGTTTTTAACATTAAATCGTGCATATAGTAATAGGAAACCTAGTCGTAACTTCATGACAAAGCGTTACATTTGACTGAATATAAATTAAATGTTAGAATAAACACCGTTCGACTTATCAAGTTTACATTTTCAAAAAAGTAAAATAAAAATCAAATACAACATAAATTATAATTTTTAAAGCATAATAATCAACTAAAAATTAAAAACAAAAGAACTATAACAAAATGAAAACCTTGAAATAAATCAACAATTTTGACATTAATTAAAACAACATTTAATTGGTGTTTTGATTTACATTAAAGTAACTTAAAAATAATAAAATAATATAAAGCAGAAATAACGCAAAATCAAAGCAATAAACAAAAAGTGAATTAGGCTACCAGAAATAAGGCACAACCTTTTGAAAGCTAATTTGCAAAAATTGTAAATTATCTGACTAAGAGCGATGATGATTTCCACAGTTGTAACAATTTTATTTAAATATTCTATGAGTTGTAAGGACGAAGTTGCTCGTCAACAGTTTAGCGTGCATTTGGTTAACAAACATTTATATACAAAACAGTGCAAAATTATTTTCATTTTTATTAAAAAAAAAAAAAATAGACAACAAGTAGTTGAATTACTTTATTTACTTAATTTGCAGCAACTGCTCTTTAGGCTTATTTTTGTTTTAGTTTATAGTCTATGACGCGATTTGACAATTTTTGCAAAAAATAGTTGTTTTTTTTTAAATGTAGATAAAACACTGTTTCAAAAACTACGCATGTTTCTAGTGTGTGACGACTACGGTTGATGTTGTTGTGGTACGTGTAATAAACAACATTGTTGCATTATTTACTTGGCGCTGTCGGGAATCTCAAAGCTAACATCCATGTTCATTTCGCGTGCGAGCGACACAATCTTTGCCAAATGAACCGACAGATTGGCGGCCTCATCCAGGTCGTGACGTGGAATAATGCGCAGACCCGACTTTCGAATCAGCTCGCGTGCCTCAGTCACATTGGTGCCCTTAATGCATTAAATAAAATAAATAATATAATATTATTTTTCACTGTATAATATTCTAGACGGACGCACCTGTAATCTGCAGACAATTGGCATTTTCATGTTCAAATCCTTGGCGGCCGCAATGATACCCTCGGCAATAACATCACAGCGCATAATGCCACCAAAAATGTTGACCAAAATACAGTGCACCTTAGGATCGGCAGTGATGATCTTGAAGGCTTCCTGTTGTGGCGTTATATAGAATGATAACGATTTATAAAATGCATTTTAAGTATGTGTATTGTATTATTACAGACCTTCACAGCCTGTGCTGTGGCGCCACCACCAACATCCAAGAAATTGGCTGGATCGCCACCGTACAATTTGATAATGTCCATGGTGGCCATGGCCAGACCGGCGCCATTGACCATGCAACCGATGGAGCCGTCCAAAGTGATGTAGTTCAGATCGAATTTGGCAGCCTCCACTTCCTTGGGATCCTCTTGAGTCCAATCGCGCAGGGCAAACAACTCCTTCTGACGGAATTCGGCGTTGTCGTCGAAACGGAATTTGGCATCCAAAGCGTAGACTGTGTGAAGTGATAAATATTATAAAACAAAACGAATAAAACAAAGCATTTTTTGAAGTAGTTTTAAAGCGATAAAAGCGAGCGACTAGGCATTGTATAAAATATATTTAAATACGAAAATAATAAAATTTAAAATGAATTAAAGAGTATTTAAATATGAAAAATATTTAATAAAGAAGCGTATGAAATATTTATTTCTAGTACTGCATTAAAAAAAGTCAAGTATTAAAAAATATATTTAAGAAATTTAATAGAAACGTGCTAAATTTTATTACTTTGCATATTTGTAATTCAATGTATTGAAGCATAATATTTTTCTATTTATTTTTACAGATTGAAATTGTAATTTAATAAAAAATAGCTGTACTTTAATATACAAATATCTTTTATTAAGCGAACAAAGTATAAAATTGATGAGAAATGTATTAAATATTAACACGTTTCTATTTAATTGTCATATATTCTAATAGTAATTAAATTTGATGTTTTAATACAGAGTTATTTAGTATTAAAATGAATACAAACATAGTTAATATATTATTGAGGCAATTTAGAAAACCATTTAACTGCCTGTGTTAGTTACAATTTTGAATGATCATAAAGGGTTTTTTAACAGGGACGCTACAAAAGTAGTGCGACAGGGACAGCAAACGACGCCATATTTCTTGCCGCTCTTTTGACATTTCTCTTCAGTAAGGTTTGCCATTTCATGATGGAATTCGAATTTCGGTAGTAAATTTTAATAATTTCGACTCGTTGTTGGCTTGTATATCTTTCCAAAGCTTACTGAAGAGAAATGTCAAAAGAGCGGCAAGAAATATGGCGTCGTTTGCTGTCCCTGTCGCTCTACTTTTGTAGCGCTCTTATTGAAAAACCCTTTATTTACTATGATTATTGTTTATTTTTAATATGTTAATATTAATTGGAAATTGGTTAAGGTTAGTCTTATTTGACATCCGTCTCTGATTATCGAAGGCTTCCTGAAATGATCGTGATCAGGTCGATTAGAGTACTCCTAATTTCAAATCCACGTAAGGCAACCTGATCCAACCTTAATAAAAAAAAATACTGATCTAAAGTTTCCTAAATGAAACCTGATGTGACCTGATCAGGATAGCAACCTCGAATAGCGTTACTTTTTGCATAACGATTATCGCACAGTGGGTCAGGTAGTACCAAAAGTTGTCGAAAACTTCAAATTGTGTCCATTTTCCCATTACAAGAGATGCTTTGTCGTGTTCTGTAGCGCGATTCCGTAACTCATTAACGAGAATATTCGATATCGCCATCTACCGACGATCGTTATGAAAAAAGTGATTAACTAACATTCAATGCATTTTATGTAGACAATTAAATTCGGAAAGATTTTAAACAAAAAAAAATATCAACGCTATCGTATCGAGAATTTTCGGTAAATTCTTCACAATGACAGCTGACGATACTGTGTACGGAATACCTCCTAACAAAACGTTAATTGTAGCTAACGATATCGATTTTTGTCGATACGGAGTTAGGCAATTGCGCTACTGATCAAGGACGGATGCGAAATAAGGCTAACCTTAACCAATTTCCTCTCGGGTAGTGCTTTGTTTCGTGAAAATTTTAGAGAATGGAGCCAAAAAAAGCTGCAGTCTAATTTGACACAATATTCGTGCGGTTTAGTTTTATGAAATACAAATTATTTCCTTATATCGGCGAAAACCGTCTGCCGTCAAACGTTATGCAATTTACAAAATACAAAAAGTCAGTCACACGGGCATGCGTGTCTACTTTTGACATAAAATAAATATTTTTGTTGTAAAGCTCATTCAAAATACTTTCTAAAGCTGTTATAGATGTTCACAATTGAGTTCACAATTGAGCCACTCTGATTGAAGTTATAAATAATTCAATATAAAGCTACGTGGTCAAATTTGACATATTTGGACCCCAATATCACGACAACCCTTCATACTATCCCATCCTCCTTAATAGGTTTTAATGAGGTCCACTTATATTACAAGTTCACAAAATTTCATACAAATCGGAAGCAAACACTTTTTGAAGGGGTTACGGTTGAAAAATTTTCACCTATATATAGCATGAGGGTCCATTAACGCACCATCAAATCGTACTCCTTGACGGATTAATTTCGACAGATTTCAAATACGTTTCGTTGTTCTTCTTTATACGGTTAGTCTAAAAAACGGAGTCGTATTACGGTTCTGTATACGGCACAGTTAACGGAACGTTTTGTGTCTTGGGTAGTTTTGTTTCTTTATACACACGTTTGTTAAATTAATTGACATTTTTCTCAAAACAATTACAATTTCCTAATAATTTAAATACTTTATATGCAAAGCTATAATAATAATTTTATTTGCAAAGCTATATAGACAGATACCATAACCAAGAGGGGGCCCAATGCAACAAAAAAATTAGCAAAATACGCAGAATAATGAATAACAATTACTTACATGCTGTATTTTGACAAACAATTCGAAAATAGTATCAATGTTGTAGGACAAAATGTTGTGTTGCAGCAGCAACATTTCAGTTTGTTTCACAAAATACAGTGGGAAATGTGAAGATGTATTTTATGGAGGCAGACATATGCGTAATTCGAGTAGGTAGTTTCGAGACATGCGATATTTGGTGTTTTGGACGTTTGTGTTTTGTTTTGATGGCAAAAGGAAGGAGATAAAATCTTCATTAGTGAATAATTTCAAATGTTTAGTTAAAAATGCATGAAGTCGTATTACATACACATCATTTTCAAAGCATTTATAAGATGACAAAAACAAAAAAAACATAACTTACAGCCTTCAATGGCATCCTCAGCATAGGGATTGATTTCAATGAGCAAAGCATCTTTCTTCACAAACAGGTCATACATGTTCATGAGCATTTTGATGGTGCCTTCGGAATTGTCGCACAAGCCAACGGCGGAGACAACGCGCAGCGCCTGCTCCTCGGTGAGACCCTTCTTAATGTCAACTGGCTCGTAAACAATGGCATCGGGATTCTCGGCAGCAACCTCTTCAATGTTGACACCACCCTGCGAGGAGGCAATGATGACGGGGCCCTAAGAATACAAAATATATTTTATTAATTTGTGATAAAGTATTAAATAAAATTTTAAACAAGTGTACACACCTTGAATGCACGCTCCATCATGACGGCAAAGTAAAATTCACGTCTGGGGAATTTACGCTCTGCCACCATCACCGAGTTGCAAATGCGTCCAGCGGGACCGGTTTGTTTGGTGACCAACAGTTGGTTGACCATTTTGCCGCCAATATTTTGCGCCTCTTCGGGACTGTTTTAAGTAAAATAAATGTTTTTTGTATGGGTGTTTTAAATAACCAGTTTTGCGCTTACGTGTAGACAACGCGCACGCCACCCTTTAGACCATTCTTAAAGGTACCTTTGCCGCGTCCACCGGCCAAAACTTGCGCCTTTAGCACCAGATTGTTGGTCTCCAATTTGCAGGCAATGTCGTTGGCTTCTTTGCCTGACTTGGCAACACCGAACCTGTGCGAAGAAGCATGGTTAATTGGAGGATTTGTTTGTAAAATACATTATATATTATTATATTTAGTGCGATAGTGCGATGGTTCAGCATACTGTGACGTCGCCCACTGCTGATAACGTGACCAACATAAATGATTTCACCACTAATTTGAAAATAACTTAATCCGAAAAAAATATGCGTAGGAGTGTCGCGTGACTTATTTATGAATGAATTTAATTAAAACAGATTATCGTATGTTATCTATGATAATAGAATTATGTAATTGGAAATGATTATCTGAAGTTACTACAGATTATAAATGGTAAGAGTTTAATTCGAGGTTTAATTAATTTTTAGTATGTCTACTAGAGATCAGAAAGAACAATTCTCAATGCAATTTCTCTGAGATTTATATTTAAATCTATATTTAAATCTGAAAAATATTTTTTATTCCAAAACAGGTCTTTGGTTACATCGAAAGAATTATATGAAAGATTAGTCGAATAAAAATTTGTTTTCGGGTGTGGTTTATGTCGCACAACATTTTTAGATTTCGAAAATGTTCGAACATTGTTTTTGACGAATACATTTCTTCACGAACAGTATATTGTTTTTGTCTGACAATTTTTTTTTTAATATACATATTTGTTTTGTCGAATAAAAATTTGTTGTTAGATAATTTTGTTTTCAGTATTTGTTTTCGGGTGTGGTTTATGTCGCACAACATTTTTAGATTTCGAAAATGTTCGAACATTGTTTTTGACGAATACATTTCTTCACGAACAGTATGTTGTTTTTGTCTGACAATTTTTTTTTTAATATACATATTTGTTTTGTCGAATAAAAATTTGTTGTTAGATAATTTTGTTTTCGAACAGTACGTTGTATATGTCGCACAAAAAACAAAATCACAAAAAAAATTTCGAACAATGTAGATATTTCAAATAAAAATTTGTTGTTGGACAATTTTGTTTTCGAAAAGTACACGTCGAAAATGTTCGTATATTGTAGTTTTTGTCGCACATATTTATTTTACACTTTTTTTTCGAAATTTTTTGAATATTGTTTTTGCCGAAAAAGAATTGTTTTCGAACAGTACGTTATATTTGACTCAAATATATTTTTAAAAATAATTTTTATTCAAAACTATTGTTTTTGTTGGAAAATTTTCGAACGATACGTTGTTTTTACCGCACAATTTTTTTTTGCAAACATTGTTGTTTTTGTCGAATACATTTTTTTTTAACAATATTTTTTTGTTGGACATTTTTTTTTTGTAGGATAAATTTCTTTTCGAACATTACGTTTTTTTACAAAAACAAAATTTATCAACATGCTGTAGTCCAAATGTGCAGCTGAAAAGAGAATTGGCTATTAAAGCTCCTCAGCTTATCAAAAATTACTAATGAGATTTTAAATTTGTTCTCAATAATAACTCTCGCGTTCAATCGTAACCGACATTTTTAGAAAATAAACGTATTTCTAAGACCGAATCGTAATTTTCGACATAAAAGATTTCCCTCAGACCAAAACTTTTTTTTTGTTGGTATCTTTAATGTTGTTTTTTTACAGATTTATATAATATATCTTATTTAGTGAGAGTTATTTACGAATTTCCGAAAAGGTTAACCTTTATCTCTGATCTGTGATCTCTGAGGTCTACATATCATGTAACGTGACAGTTTGAAACTTTGTATATAAAGGGTTTTTTAACAGGGACGCTACAAAAGTAGAGCGACAGGGATAGCAAACGACGCCATATTTCTTGCCGCTCTTTTGGCATTTCTCTTCAGTAAGGTTTGCCATTTCATGATGGAAAGATATACGAATTCGAATTTCGGTAGTAAATTTTAATAATTTCGACTCGTTGTTGGCTCGTATATCTTTCCATCATGAAATGGCAAACCTTACTGAAGAGAAATGTCAAAAGAGCGGCAAGAAATATATTATATATTTTTTTATTTTTTTGTTTTATTCAAATAAATACAATGTTTCATCTAATTCTCAATTAACATTTTAATAATATAAAAGAAATACCAATTAAATAATTAGGTACAATTTTTTAGCCTTATTTGCATTTAAAATTTCTTAGAAAAGGAAAAAATAGCTCTGTTAGGCGCAACCTAGGAACCTTTTGCTCTTAAATTTTGGTTTTTCACAGATTTATTTAATAAATGTTATTTAGTGAGAGTTATTAAGAAATCTCCGAAAAGTTTAAGCTTTATCTCTGATCCGTGACCTCTGAGGTCTAACTATCATGTAACGCGACAGTTTGAAACTGATTCTCTAAATTGTGTATACTTTTATTCAAATTCAAATAAATACAATGTTTTACCTATATAATTCTCAATTAACATTTTAATATAAAATAAAATACCAAATAAATAATTACAATTTTTTAGCCTTTCATCTGCATTTAAAATTTCTTAGAAAAAAACAAAAAAAAAAAAACGTTCCGGTAGGTCCAACCTAGGAACCTTTTGCCTATAAGTTGAGACCATAGAAGACAAACTTAATTCTGAAAAATCTGTTTTCCGTACAGCGTAAATTAAAAAATGTATATAGATTTTTGCAATTTAAAAATCTTTATCAACTATTAAAAAATCTTACATTAAATCTTACAAAAAATCTCTCATGCATTTAATAATCATCCGCAAAATCAGAAATTCCTAAAATAATCTAAATAAATAATAATAAAACAAAAAATTCCACAAAAAAAATCACTTTTAAAAAAATACCACAAAATATTTCAATAATTAAAAAAATGTAAATTCTATAATAAAAAAAATATTAAAATTCATAATATTTAGCTTAATACCAAAATTTTCTCTCAAAGATATATCTGATCAGATATCGGAGACCTTAAAATCTGACAAAGTAGATTTATCTGCAAAGATGGCAACTATGGTTGAGACTTTCGGTCAAAGTACAATTTTTACTTATTTGTTCTACTTATACTTAAAAAATGTAAGTTGTGCTAACTAGAATTGATTCGGTTATTTAGTAATTATCAATTGAAACTAAATAAAAATGTATAAAATGACTTATTTACTAACAAAAGCATGTGATACAAATTGTTTGTTATCTGCTGAGACAGCTAAATGTCCAAAGGCTGCGCGTATTTATATTTTGTTTAAATTTTATACAGCGCTGATAAGAAACATGCTGTAATGACGCCGAAAGAAATGCGAACAAAATAAAATAAAATGTTGCCGATAGAGCAGTCATTGCCGCGTTTCAATTCAATACAAAGTCTAGCGAATTTAGTACCACGTTGCAAAGGTCACTTGGCTATTTTCATAAAATATTTTGGCCAACAGAGAGAGTGTACAAAGCGACAGATAACGAAGTAAAGAAAATGGCAAAGAAGCGATAAATCAAAAAGACACAAAATGTTTGAACACACACAATTTCAAAACACACACAATTTCAATATCTCTATCAAGGCAGTTGGAAAGTGAGAAAAAATAATGTTAAATTAAAATATGGTCAAAACAAGTGCGTAAAATACATAGCGTATATTTGTCAAAAAAAATTCGTGAAAATTTAAATTTAAAAAACATTTTAAGCTAAAATTTTTAATTCTATTTTTGTGCATAAATTATGTTACGAGTATAATTTAAACATCATTTAGGTGAACACACATTGAACTCTTAATTTATGCAAAATCTATCAGATGCTTTTTATTTATTTGATGCCAACCTGTTGCTGACTCACTGGGTTCATTCATTAAAGAATGCGTACAATTGACAGACGTTGCTTGGCGTTGCTTATCAATTGTTTATGTCCAGATTAGGGTTTTTTGTGTTGTTTTTTTTTGTGTAAGTGTCAACAACATTGCTACTTAAATTACTTAATTTACAGTAGATAATAATATATAGAGTTTATTGTGCTGACTTACTTTGGTGTGGGGATGCCGGCCTGATTAAGTAGTGTGTAGGACACATGCTCCTGTACGTTCAGGTTACGCTTTTGTTGACAGCCAGCGCTGCTGAGACCCAAGATCTGTAAATTAAAAATATAAACATAAAAATCCATTGAATTACAAGAAGCATAAAGTTGTTTTATGAAATAAAAGTTAATAAAAGATTGTCTAAAATATGTTTACAATTATCAATATTCCATAGACGATTTCATAATAATTTTGAAGTGCTCGGGTTCAGGAAGAACCCTGACAATGAGATGTATTACCAACCGAAATAAATCTACATATTTGAAAGTTAATAAAGTTACACAAAACAGTTTAATGCAAGATAAATAAGTATATATCTTGATAATAATAAGATCTTGATTAATAAGAATGAATTCAGAATATTCTAAATTAAGAGCGATTTGGAATAAAACTTAATTTTAAATAAAATTCAAAATTGAATAAAATGTAGATTAGCTTAAGGAGCTATTCAATTCATGAATACGACAAAAAAAACAACTAGCCACTCGACTACCGACTTTTTACAATGTCTTACACTTCCTTCACTAAAATTAAATTAATCAAAGTATTTGATCTATTGGTGATCCAGGTTCCGAGTATGAAGAGGTTTGATACTATTTAATGAGGTTTAATTGATTTTGTAATTATAAAAGAAAATTGTTATTTTGTGAAAATGAAATGGGTGTCTTGAATACAGCACTGCATTTTTGTTTCTATAATAAATAATTAAAATTTTGACCTCCAGGTTAACATCAAATTTGATGATAAGTTATATTGAACATATTATCCTGACATTGCCGTTTACCGAATCGTGGGTTGTAATCGCCAAAGCTTCTAACTTAGAAATCTCAAATAAAATAAATGAAGAATAAATCATATTTTGAATTCGAAGCTCGACAAAATCTATGTAGGAAGTCCAGATCGAAAGCAGTTGATTACTGTTTTAAGTAAAGAGCAAAAATGTATTGGAAAAACATAAAAAAGTATAATTTGATTTGAAAGCTTTACAAAATCTTTACAAAAAACCAGATTCTTATGTTTTTACCTAAACCATTATATGTATTAACCCTTTATCGGAAGATAGAAATAGCACGATTTTTAATATGAAAATTTAGGTTTTAGGAAACATGAATCCGAAGATAATTTTGCAATTGTTTGTTTTCTGTAGACGCCAAGTGCAAGAACGTCTACAGAAGGTCTTCACTAAACTCTATATTTTTCACGTGTTTTTATTTCTCACATAAAAATTATAATAAATTATTGAAACATACAGTGATGTGAAAAATAATAGGTACCCCAATGCAATTATTTGATATGTGATATTGTATACCAGATTAATTATACAAACAAAGTTAACTAATTGTATTTCAAAGTAAAGGCTAGTCTTACAGAAAATTGCAGAAATTGTTGTATACTCTAAGACAATTTCAGAAAATTCGATAAATTCAGTACCTAAATTAGATGCACGAGGTCAAAAATCAATAATTTCGTCTGTCACAAAGGGAATATTTTGCCACATCTTGAAATAAAACCATCTCTTTTATCCAGAGCATTGAAGGAGTCGAATCTTGACATGGACAAATCTTCAAATCGTAAAATGTTGAATAACGAAAATCCGAGGGCAAGAAGTGCGTGAAAGGATCCATACCTATCAAGGGTTTATGCCCTTTAAGTGCAAAAACCCTTGAATTTAAATATAATTGGGTTAGTGTGAAGACCATCTGTAGTCTTGTTGATTACAGGGTTATTAAAAAAATCTATGATATAGAATCTTCAATAAAATGCCATAAACTAAACTTCTAATATGAAAATCAACTTTTAAAAATGGTTCTTTGAGTCTTAAATTGGTTTTCAATTGATGAGACCGGGTTAATTTTTCGAATTGCATAGACACTTGAAAGTTTAACAATATTTTTTTATAATATTAATCAAAAAACTTAGAAACACCAATTTAGGAAATACAAATTTGGTTACATAGATTTTATATAAGTTACTTATTTTAAAAAAAGCCTGCTCCTCATTACTAATTAGACATTTATATAGAACTCTAGCTTTACTCGAGACCTTTTTTGGACCCACTTACATGTTCTTAAATTCACCAAATAGGGTTCTTCAAACTTTAATACTATCTGCACTAAAATTTAAAAGCCTTTTCAAAACAAATTTAAAACCCAAAGCAAATTAGCGAAAACAAAAGTCACGAGATCTCGAAAAACCAACTAAATCAGTCGCTCATTTCACTTGTGACACAGCGTAGTTCGCGACAAATATCAGATTAAATAATAAACAAATTCATTTGTGGACAAGAATTTCCAACATTTAGCTGAATTTAGCTGATAGCAAGTCCAATGGACAGACGAACGGGCGAACGTACAGAGGAAGAAGGCACGGCAACAGTGAGAACGAGAGTAGCCAAAAATAGACGAGGGACAAACAACGAACGTCTGTTGCTTTGATAGTAATTGAAACAACAGCAACAGCAGCAACAACAAGAATCTGGTTTCATTACCGATGCCGAGGTCCCCAATCATCAAATTGTGTTACGTCACAAACGTTACTGTTGTTGTAGGGGGTGGGGGGATTGTTTTTGGGGAAACAATGACGGCGGCTCGCTAAATATTTCTATTGTACACTCATTTCTCTCTTTTTAATCACTGGTTCGCTCTTTTTTCTCTATCTATCTGTCACTCTACTCGGCTAAATTTCGCCAATTATGTAAAATATTTCAAAATGATTATTTTAATTTTCGTTTTACCTTCGATGCCACCTTTGGATTTGCAATTTCGGCCAAAACGCCAGCGCGTGCCAACAGTGCAGCCATGTTCAATTAATTCTGTTGAAAATTTTAATAGAAAAATAGATAAATACGCGTTTTTTTTATATTCTGAATTAAATTTTGATAGATGAAAATTTTTATGTTCGCACCGAGAAAAAACGTCGTCGACCGTGGAGAAAAAATGTTCGAATGAGTAACGAAATAGTTGGGGCCGCAGTTTGCTATGTGTGTGTGTGGAGCACAATGACAGCTGACAGCGCTGATAGTGACAGTTTGCGCAAAAATGAAGTGTTGCCACCGTAGTGAAATAATGCAAATTGCGGGATTTATAAAATATCGGTAATAACCCAGTCATACAATTTTATGATTAGTACATTTTTGACAATTCCAAATAATCATTAATTTCGATTATTTTGAATCTTAATTAAAAAAAAATCATATTTCACCCTTATAGAAAAATGGCTCGAGTGTCGTATATGGTAAAAAGATCTATTGATCTACCAGACGAAAAGTCACGTTGGTCAGATTCACTATATGGGGATTTCAACATCTATCATTCGGTATACAACGACAACCCTGAGAAAAAGCAACTCAACTCCACTGTTCGAAATCTGTGGTCCCACCATTTTAGCACAAATATACACCCAGAAAAAAATCATGGTAAATTAATAGTTTTTCAATAGAAAAACAACAGTTTATACTATTGAAATTGGTCAATAGGAAGCCTACCATTAGTTTAATAATATTCAAATTTTCAATATGATGTTGTACCATACATTTTATTATGTATTCTTTTAATTACAACAGGAAAGACCTATACAAATTAAATGATTAATATTTTTCCCAAGGAACAAAACGGTCCGTTAACGGTGCCGTATACGGAACAGCAATACGGAATACGATTCCGTAAACGTTCCGTTTTCTGGATACGAAAACGGTCCAGTGAACGGATAAAGAGAAACATCGAAACGGATTTCGAATCCGTTGAGAGTACGTTTCGACGGTACGTTAACGGACCGTCATACTGGATTAGAAACGGAGTGAGTCCGTCGAGAGTACGTTTCGGCTGTACGTTTAAGTACCGTCAAAATGGATAAAATACGGAGTGCATCCGTTGATATTACGTTTTGACGGTTCGTTAACGGACCGCCTTTCTGGACAAAATACGGAGTGAGTCCGTTGAGAATGCGTTTCGACGGTCCGTTCACGTACCGTAGATCTGTATGAAAAACGGAATGAATAGATTAAAAACACCATTTTCATACCAAACAATGTATACTAAATGACCTCTTGCATATTTTTATTTTACAAGAAACAAACATATTATGTATAAAATATAATATGAAACATACAATTTTTACCAAACAACATAATTGGTGTTAACAATTTTGTAATCTACTGAAATTCCACATGGTATTTCCATCATCGATTTCGTGTCAACAAAGCCCAAAACAATAATCATTTTATAACTTTAACTGGATTGCAGTTTTCATAGAGCTTAAATGAGTCTTTGTAGGGTGCATTGTTTAGTGATAGCCAAAAAGCCAAGACAATTTTGCATCGCACATTTTCCGCAAACTTTATACCACATTTTCAGGAGCTCTTAGATATAGTCCGTTTTGAATTGAAAGACGTTTGAAGCCATCGAAGATTCTCAAAATATGGAACTGAAAATGTATGTAAATTCTGCAAAGATGTTTTGAATAAATGCACGCATAGAAAAATATTGATTAGATCCGACAATAAAATAACAATAGGCATGTTCAAAATAGATCCCATTATACTATTGTCATTTCATTGTCGGATTTGAAAATTTGATTGTTACTTTCGAAAAAGAATTCGATTGTTGTTTTTAAAAATCTACATTGTCAAATTAAATGCAATTAAATTGTCAGTTGAAATGTTAATTCTTAAAAATACATGAAATCAAATAAACCATATTATATTTTAATGCATTCTATTTATCCACAATTTTTAAAGAAATATAATGAAGATCTCATATTTATATTATTATATCTTGAAAATAGACTGTAGTTGTTGCGGAGACCATGCATCTTATGTTTTGCTTACACGTGCTGGTGCGATTGGACTTCATTTGTTTGTCTTCCAACTCCTTGGAGGTCACCTGACCATCGTGGTAGACCAAGTTCTTGGCTCTTGCAATTTCTGCATAAAGCGCCTGTGGCTGGTCCAACCTAGCGTTGCAACGAAATAGCATTGAATGCAACTTCAGAAAATGTGTAGCTCCTTGAAATGCTCGTCATAAGATCTAAAATAAATAACAGAACATAAAAATTGTAATTATTGAACATATTAATTACTTAAACATGTAACTTACATCATTTAATTAAATTCGTTGCAGTCGATTTGAAAAATTGTAAACAATAAAATGAAAATAATATTTTGACATTTTGTTTTAATAGTCACAAAACAGAGCTGCCACATAAAAAAATTATTTTTTTCAAATAACAATCGCATATTGTGAAAAGTAACAATAGATTTCTATGCGTGTGTGTATTTCATTTATATTTTATTCACTTATCTTGTTTGGTCTTCGAGAGAGATATTCACCAACTGTAATCCTCCGAGCTTATTGTTCATGTTCACAAAGTCAAATGAATTGAAAATCGGTGCCGTTGAGTTGGAGTATAAACGGAAAATTTACGGAGTACTCCGTTTCAACGGAAACATTACGGAGTACTCCGTTTCAACGGTACCGTAAACGACTACAACAAAACGCAAATCTTACGGAGTTATTTAGAAATACGGAGCAAAACGGAATTCTAACGGAGGCCTCCGATTTGACGGTACGTTAACGGTGCGTAATCGTATATGCTACGAAGGATATTTTATTTTGTTTATATGTCGAAATGGAAATTCATAAATCACACACATAAAAAGACACTTCTCCTTGCAAAAGATTATAACACATTTAATGTTCGCTTCAGTTTCCAATAATTGATTGTAATACTTGAGTCGTCCTATATTTTTGAGTCCGTTGCCATAATAGAAATTCAATATATTATTTATTTTCTGTAATAAATAAAACAAAAAGCTTAAATATAATGAAATTACATTAAATACATTGAGTTCTTACCAATGATAAACGGGTCATAATGTCGATTATCACAAAAAAGACATTCGACCAATTTGAGCAAACACGCAGAATGACGCACAAAACAAACATGTTTTTATTCGTTTTTATGTTTTTTTTTGCCACGTTTACTATTATAGGAGGAAACTATTAAAAATAATAATATTGAAATATTTAAATTTATGGTTTTCGAATACTGTCATAAGAAAACTTTTGAATAAAAAAGAAAAAACTACTAATACATGAACCATAAGATCAATGGTCGTATCATTAAGTACTTAATGGTACATTTTCTTCTGAGTGTAACACTTACATTACAAATGGTGAGAGAGACTTTGGCCTTGGTTCTTCACAGTTGTTCTGCCAAAACTTTTCTATGTTTCTATTAAAATTAAGTTACACTTGGTTTGGCAATCAGATTGTTATTTTAAAACGTCATTCGATTGTTTAAAAATAACAATCGACATTGTCATTTAATTAAATAAAAAATGTCACATAATTTTTTATAATTTTTATTAGCAAACAATTATTTATAGTGCGGAAATGTACACTAAGAGAACATCTTCTGCAAGTCTTTGGTAGATTTGGTCGTCGTCAACAGCTTAACGCCAATGTGAAAGCAGAAGTGGTCTTGAGCATTTGTGGATAGCAGAAAAGTAGCACTTTGTGTTACTCGCATGCGTAGGGCTTATTTTCCATTTCTACCGTCAAACGTTTTAGTTGGTGCCTCCCATATCTACACAAAATGCACATACGTTCAGTAAATATTAAATAATAAAATTGTAAAAATATACCTAAAATTTGTTTGATTTTTTAATTTTTTTAAATAAATAAAAACAATAAATTGACATATATTTGAATGCCAGAAAATAGAGGTGCCACATAATCACTGTATAATGAAATGACAATCACATAATGTTAAAAAGCAACAATATATTTTTGAAAGTATACTTTTAATAATATGTGCTACACTCTCAGAAATATATTGTTGCTTTTTAACAGTCAGTTTATTTTTGTTATTTATTTTTAAAATCAAGCAAATTGTAAGTTATATTGAATAATTTTATAATTTAGTAATTATTATAGCTTTATTAATTTTGTTCAGATACGGCAGTCACCAACTACAAGGCTCGTCAAGGGCAATGTGTTCGGACCCAATTGGATGGCAATTTATATGCAAAATTAATAAATCTATCTGCCTGTGTACGGGCAGATAGATGATGTATGCCAGCAAGCAGTCCTTCATGCAGCTGTCCCAGTGTTGTTAATATCTTGCTCGCAAAACATGACCTTTTTTGCGACACATATTAAATTTATTGCAATTAATAATTTTAAAAACATTTGAGTGACATTTCATTTTTATTCATTGACAATCTCGATTGTTATCAACAACAATCTCATGACATTTTCAATATTAACAAACAGAATGTCAAGCCGACAATAATATGACAATCTGATCATGAGATCTATTTTGAACATCAAGATTGTTACAATATTGTCGGAAATGACAATATATTTCTGAGAGTGTAGATAATTACCAAAATTGTCAACAATTTCAATTTAAATAAAAAACATTATTTTGGATTTTACGTATGTGGCTTGTTATTGTTACACTCTGATCATACAACACAACATTTATTAAATGCACAAACATACATAAAACATATAAATAATTAAACATATATACAATTTAAATACATTATAAGATATTTCTTAAAAATAGTATTTATAATACGCACAAAAATTAAATTCTGCGTTTGTACCACCGTAGAATTTAATTTTTAGCGTATACTAAATTTTTGAATGTGGCAAAGAACAAACAAAAAATCATCATCCTTCTTAACATAGGCAGTATAGAGTATTTATAAATATTTATGGAAAGTGTTCACAGTACAATTATGTATTAAAGTTACAAGAAAAAAGTACTTAACAATACATACACTACAATAAATCTAGAATAAGGCAAAAATTGTAAATGACAAAAATTCTTTTTGTAGAAAATATGCAACTTTTACAACGTTTTTCTAATGCGCATTATTTAGAAAAATACAAATCAACCGCGGTATTGATTTGAGAAAAATTACAATTTTATAAAAGAATTTTACAAGATTCAAAAGATTTGAATGTTTTTAAAACTGTTCATTAACCAATGTATATGGTGCACACATAAACAAAGGAATGAACAATTTTAATAATGAATTTACAAATTTATAGACATAGAAAAACATTTATTAAAATTAAGAAAGACATTTCAATAAACATTTTACATTAATTTTAAATTTTCAGAAAATATAATAATTAGCATAAGTGGCAATGGTAATTTTTATATTTTCTGAAATTAAAGATAACATTTTATATGCTAATTTTTTTTTCATTAATATATATATCTTATCACAATGTTACATATTACCATGGAGCATTTGAATAACTTATATAGAGAAGCTACTTCCTAAATTATGCTTAAAAGCCGGCTTTTAAAAGCTAATCTAGTATTGATAAATTGAAATAATATTAAAATTAAACTTAAATAAACTTAAAATATACGGAAATACAATTTAAAATAAATAATATAACACTTTAAAACAATACAACAAACACAGAACAATTTAAAAAGAACAATAAAAACAGCGTTATATTGTCAGCCATGTTAATATTTTGTAGGTGTTAGTGGAGTTTGATAATTTTCAATACTCTAATTTGGACTGAATTAATTGTAGCACACGTTGTCGTCCAATTTTGTTCCAAAACACGTATGGCTCAGTGGTGCCGGAAACGATGCGTGGTTCGCTGTAATGGGAGGTGGCATTAAAATAATAAAAACTAATCATCTTGTGCATCAAATTATAATTTAAACCCTATTTTTCGTAATATAACCTCTTTTATTGTTAATAAAAATGTATTTTCTAAAACTCTACTTTTAATATATCCTCTTATATCATGTAGTTTGTAAAAAAAATATTTTTATGGAAATTCTCAAATAAAATGTATTTTGTTAAGAAATATTTGGCGCTGCTTTCAAGATTTGGATTTATTCACTTCTATTGTATACATTGATCCTATTATTACCTTGACCTGATCGTGTTGATCTTGTATCTGATCGGGTTATGACAAAGAAAGCATTCAAAATTCAGTTACCGATCACGGTCCCACAATAATTATTATTAAACATTCTATAAGTCTTTTAATCCGATTTTAAAATTACTTAAAAACTCAAAATAAATCAAAGCAAATCAAAACATAACCTTAAAATCGATTCTTTATACATTAATTGTACTTAATAAATATTTGGAATCCTCAAACTTACTTCTGAAAACAATCGAACAAAGTCTGTCGTTTCTCGTTCACCAGACACGACCATATATCCACCACGATCAGGTAAATCGACTCCCGTTTGATGAATTGATTGAAACGTTCCAGCCGCTCTTTAATCTGAGCAATGTGCGAGTAGTTGGCCAGCGGTGCTAGTGTGGTTACAATCGGGGTAAGACCATTTTTGTGCATCACATTGATGAGTTCGCGAAAATCATGTTCGATCTGCACCAATGGCTTGCCCTGCATAATGTCCACCGAACCGATGTTGACGATAACGCGACGATTCTCAAAACTGCCACGTGTCAACTTTTGGACGCGTTTAATGGCAGCGCAAATACTCTGGCCGGATATGCAAAGACCAGATTGTAGTACCTTTTCATCTAAAGAATTACATATATTAAAAAGAGACATTTTGAATCATAATGAACTTTATAAACTCAAGTTGCGGTCATTAAATCACTGTTCAATATTTGTACCCTATATCAGGGTACAAATATTTTAGGTTATGTTTTCGAGTACACCGACATGATCCAACTTCCGAGCGAAATCTGATTGAAATTTATATATGCCAAATTCAAATTTAAATAAAATAATCGATTTCTATCGAATTTTATTGGATTATAATTTATAAAAGGTTTTAATATCAATCGAAAGCCCGATATTTTTGTCTGGCATACAATTTAAATTTTTGAAATGGTTTTTCTTATGACATATGGAGCAGTGATCGTATATCTCTTGTACCAAATATTCATAATTCGAAATAGTAGTCGATCTACCATGTTGAAACTTACATTTCTTGAATTTACACTTGAGCTCCATACGCGCCAGATATAAAAAGAAATCATCGCCCAGCAGCGGAAAGTCCAGCAGATGCGCCTCATAGTCCGAGTCCACGGTGAACATCGACTCGTTGTGTTGGCTGCTACCGGTGGCAGTCGGTGACAGTGACGGACGAATGTTGGGTCGCGTCTGTCGGAAGGGATTGACATGTTTGATCTGCGGCGCAGTTATTGCAGCTGGTTGTTGTACAAATTTTTCGTGTTGTTGTTGTTGCTGAACGATTTGATTCGCAAAAGAGCATAAATTGTTGTAGGTGGCAATATTGTTGGCATTTAAATTGTTGATGTTGTTGTTGTAATCAATAATGTTGTTGTTGTTGGCAATGAGCTCATTGTTATTGTTGTTATTATTGTTATTTTGGCCTATGCACATTTGTGTTTGTTGCTGCCCAACCAAACGATTAGTTCTGGGTGGTGTGGTGAATAAAATGTAATGATCAGTTTCAATAGTGGTGAATCAAAAAGGTAGTGAGTAAAGTGTGGTTAGTCAAGTGAATTAATTAAATATAATGTACGGTTCATAAAATCAATTTAATAAATAGTGTTGAATAAATAGTGTTGAATTAAATAGTGTAAAATTAAGAGTGAATAAAGTGTGATGATAAAAGTCAGACTAATAAAATCGACATATTTTTGATTAAGTGTGGCGAATAATGTGTGGAGGATTAATTAAGGTTAATGGAGGGTGGTAAATAATGTGTGCAAAATAAAATATGACAAATAAAGTTTGTTAAATAAGTAAAGTGAGTCCAATAGAGCGTGGTAAAAAAAGTTATTAAAAATGTTATTTCTAATAATTCTAGTAAATAAATTGTGGTTAATGAAGTGTGGTAGGAATATATATTGTAGTTAAGTGTGGCAACCTAATTATTGTTGTTAAATGTGGGTGTAAAGTGAGGTGAATAAAGTCGGAAGATTTAGTGTAGTTAGTAAATAATGTGTAGTGAATAAAATGTGTACAAATTATGGTTAATAACAATTGGTTAATAAAGTTTTTTGGGTGTGTGGTTAATAAAGAGAGTGTGTTAATAAAGAGTTACAATGTACTGCCAAAGTAATCAAATACTTACAGATAGTTGTAATTATCTTCGTAGAAACAATTATAATCAACACCGCCACTGCCACCACCACCCACGCTGCTGGTGGAGTCACTGCGTGAACTGTTTTTGTCCGAGCGCGCGATATTTTTGGGCGCCATGTTGTTGTTGTAGGCGTGGTATTTGTTGTTGTTGTAATTACCATAATAATTATTGTTGCTTCTGGCATGATTACCGCCCAGGCTCTGACGTCCCACCTGCGTGTGCATTGGCCGCATTGTCTGCGGCTTTTGCAACATCACCATGTCATACAAATGCTGCGTCTTCGACGTGGGCTTGATGTTGAAGATCCGTGTGCCATGCTCGTTGCACATTGCAGTCACATATGGTATACAAAGCAGGAAATCTGTAATTCTCGAGGGACTGTTGTAGATGGGGAAACTGTTGCCCGTCATCTTCTTATAGTCCTCTGTGTGAGATGGTGGTAAATAAGTAAATGGTAAGTAAGGAATGGGGAAAGAAATTGGTGTATAAGAGGTAATAATATAGTGGTGAATATGATTAATGCAAATATACAACAGAGATAATACGTATTAATAATTAAGTCAAAGTGGTGAATACTTTAAATGGTGAATATGCATAACGCAAAAACAAAAAAAAAACAAAAAAATGCAAAAGTCTTTAAACTAGGCAGACAAATAAAACATCCAAATTGTGTAAATTTTGAATCAAGTTAGAGGTATTAAAAAAATGGTGAATGTCAAAAGTGGTGAAAATAATACAATAGTGGTTGTGAAAACTTTAATAAACTATATAATGATCATTTAAAAAACTGGGGAGTAACGCAATTTTATAAATCACGTTAAATACTCAAATTTTTATTTTAAAAACCAAACATTTACCTTTAATTATTGAAATAGTGGCGCCATCTTGTGCGCGTGCCAACAATATCGAACGCACCTCGGCCTCCAGATCCGGAAATTCATCGCGAATCTGTAGAAAGGTATCATCCGTGATGGTCATGTTGCCACTGTCAATACTTAGGTGACTGGTGCTGCTACTGCAACTGATGCTGCTGCTACTATGCTGCTCCAACGATTCTCCAAAGTAGGCAAAAGATCTTGTAGTAGTAGAGCTTGTGGTTGTTGTCTCCAACAACGTTGATGTCAATAGCTTTGCAACAATTTTCGATTCTTCACAATTCACACAACTTTTACAACACTTTCTACCCAAATTTGACGGTTTTTGTTTTGCAGAAAATATTTTTTTCAACGCGTATTAAAAAATTTAATATTTTTTGCTGTTTTTTGATGAAATGTTTGTTCAAAGTAGAGATGCTCCTGTTGTCGTGGTTGCTGTGTGCAGCGACTACTCCAATGCTGAAAACACGTGGCGAGTCTTTCTTTCAATGACGTCTTCAACTCCTTAGTAACATTCGACACGCTGTTCAAACTGCTTCTGATTGAGACCATGATTTGCGTATAACTATTACTACTATGCGTTCGATCAATGATCAGCATTTGAATAGTCTGTACTTGATGTTGAGTAAGACAGAGAAAGAGATAGATAAAAAGAGTTGTAACGGTAACTCTCTTTTTTTGTGTTATTGAAAGAATTCTATTACTTCGGCTGTCTTTTTCGGTACAACTGTTTTCTGCATTGTGCTTGTTGAATGCAAAAGTACAATGTCAATGAAGGTAACTTTAAGAAATACCAGGGATAGGAACCGGTAGCAAAACCGATAAATACTGAAACACATAACAACTACCACGCACGAAAATTTGAATGCGACACGGAAAAAGCACGACACGCTTTAATAAAATAGATTATGCCTGACCAGCCATATAATTTATATGAAAAACATATTGGAAAACAAAAATTATTTTATTTCCTATTATTACTGATAACCAAAAATAAAAGTTATTTATTTTATGGCAATTTTAGTTTTTTCCTACACGTTCTGTTTGGGTATGTCAATCCCGGGATCCCGGAATTTAAGTCAAATCAATCCCGAAAAACTCATCCCGGGATCATCGTTAAATCCCGGGATTTTCGGGACTACAAAAAATGCTAGTAGATCAATTTTTAATAGTTTATTCAAAAGTCTTTCAATGTTTTTATACACATTTCGTGAAAAAGTAAATCTAATATTTAATGGACTAAAATCTTAAAACACTGATGTCAATAATAATGAATTACTTGCTTTTTGACTATTAACAAATTCACAATTGTTAAAAATTACGTCACTTTCGACTAATAACACTGTTCGGCAAAATTTGCACTTTTGTTCCTCCCTGTTTTCATTCATATCATTGCTACATAATTTTAATGTGCTGATTCGAACTGCGTTTTTAGTTTTTTTCCAATACGTAATGTTTTGGAGAAAAATGCATTTTTTTATTTTTGCATTTTTCAATGCATTTAAAAAAAAACTTTTTTTATAAAAAGACTAAACAGCCATTGAATAAAAATTAAAATAGTTATTGTCCATGAGCAAGTCAACTTGAATGTCGTTGAAGATTTGGTTGCAATAACCGGTTAAAGTTTAAAAATTGAGAAAAAAAGGAATTTGTGATATCACCGGTAAATCATATTTAATAAGAGATGTTTTATTTTTATTTTAAAATATTTAAATTACTATAGATTCTACTCATTTCGACAATGATATTATATTTGATTTATGAGATAAATAAATTTTTTATTGAATTTCAACTGTATATTTTTATTTTTTAAAAAATATTAATTATAGCAGTATTTTATTGTTATTTCTAAATATATGATAACATTTATTAAGTACTAGGGTTTGTAAGCATACTATTTCTAATGTTCTATAATAATACGAACTGTGTTGATACTTTTTGTACTATTACATTAAAATATCAATTAATTTTAATCGATATTTCAATCGTTATTTTTAAATAACTTAATTTAAAACCTCACGATAAGGCATCGACCGTATATTTCATTCACGTCATCAATATATTCTATTGCAATATCTCCAGAATAAAAATTCTATAGAAATATGTTAATAAATATATATATATATTATCCTAATTTAAAAGAAAAATGTTAATTCACAGTTAAGTAGAAAGTAGAAAGGACACATAAAAAGCAATACCATTGTCAAAATAGGTATTTTCTCTAGTATTATCAATGATTTAAAATATAAGATTTATTTTTTACTAAATATTATTAACCGATAATTTCATAAATGCCCTTATTTTCTAAATTATTCATATTTAACAGATTATTTTAACCAAACCATAAACTAACTTTTATTTTGAAGACAGTCGAAAGATTTACTATCAACTATGCTGGCGAATTAAATCCGTATCCGTTTCGAATAGCGATAAAACTGGAACCGTTGTCTTTGATGGTAACCTTTATAACCTTTATTAATAACAAAATCCATATATAAATATAATTGAACACCCTAACATTTTTTCATTTGGGTCTAAAAATTTCAATCATATAAAATCAATTTGATCGAGAATAAATCTTTTTACAAAATCTGAATTCGATTAAACTAAGAGTATAAAATCCACTGAAACGATTGAGTTTACATAAATAAATCCACGTTCCTAATTTAAGTTAATTTTTAAAATTGTTCTTAATTAAAAATCACATATAACTTTAAAAAAATGTGTCTACTATAAACTAATTTTTATTATAAAATATTGTTTTCCACAAAAAACCAATATCCCAATAAAAATTTGATTGTTCATTCAAAATTAAAATTTTCTTATATTTGTACTAAAAAATATAAAAAAAAATACTAAAACATGTTTGACGATCAACTGGGGTTTATTTATCGTGGATTTTGTATTTTGGATACCATGTATATTTGGATACCCAACCTGAAAACAGATGCATTTGAATATTTGAGTTTGGTTTGAGCCTTAAACATTATAATTGTTTATTATTCAAACATAGATATGGTTATTTTATGCCTTTGCTATTATTTTATTAAAACCCGGGACTAATACCGGGATCACGGGATTCAAATTTTTTAGTCCCGAAATTTCGGGATTGAAAAATAGTCCGGGATTGACATCCCTAGTTCTGTTTCAAGGATATTGGACGAAACCCAAATCCATTTTTTTTATGGAAACTTTTTTGTATGCAGATGTTAAGTCAAAGATGTTGACAGATGCCACACATAAAATATTAATGTAGATTTTTAAAATAAATATTATGATTCCCGGGATATATGTAAAAAAAGGAGTGTATTTTGGGCCCTTTTTTAAGTGTTTATTTCTCGGGATCCAGATGAGAACCATTCTTGTACTTATATTTTTCCGTTAGGAAATTTTAATAGTGCACCATTAATTTAATCTGTATGTCGTGATTAAACATTATTAAAACAAATAAAAATTGTTAGTTAATTTTACTATTAAAACTATTTTTAATAGAACAATTTGGTCTCTGCTTGAGAGATATTTATTGTTTCAAAAAACCTTTATTGTAAATGTCTGAAAGTCGTATTTATATGTTGTTATTGTATTTTTGTTGTTATTGTAGATATTTATTGAAGAATATAGAATTTTTTTTTGAAAATTTTGTTTTCGAACATAACGTTGTTTTCTCGCCCAAACATTTTCTTAAATTTATTTTTTTCGAACATTGTCGAATAAAGAATTGTAGATTAAAAAATGGACAATTTTGTTGTTTTTGTAAAAAAAAATTACAATATCCTCTTTCGAACAATGTTGTTTTTTCGAATAAAAAATGTATGTTGGAAAATAATGTTTTCAAATATTAATTGCTTCAAATACATTTTTTTTTACAATTTCCATTTTCGAACATTGTTGTTGGAAATGCTGTTCTATTAAGTGGTTCGACCATTTTTTTTATTACAAAAATTTTCGAACATTGTCGTCGAATAAATTGTTTTTTTTTGAATATATTGTTTACGAACATAACGTTAGTTTTGTTACACAAACATTTTTATACAATTTTTTCGAATTTCTTTTTGCTTTAGGGTTTATTGCCCCTAAGAAAAAATTTACTAAATATATTTAAAGTTGATTTAAATAGGTACGCAATATTAAAAAAAAATATTACGCGGTTATTTAATTTTATTAGTTAAAAAGTATTTAATTTTATTACTTACGCATTAAAATTCACAATTTAAAAAAAGATTATAGTATTATTTTTACCAATATTTATTTTTTTAACTAACCACTCCAAAATTATGTAATATGTGGCCATCTAGAACATTAAGGTATACTATAAATAATTGAAAAAAAAAATATATTTATCTTTTCAGAACATTCTTTATATATTATAAAAAAAGTAAAATACAAATCGAGTTGTGATTTAATTAATTAATTAATTAAAAGTAATAAATTTATTTACTTTAAACTTTATACTTATACAAAAAATTCAAATAGAAAGTATTTAATTTAAATAAAAAAGACGACGGGGGAAAATCGTGTCGAAAACTATTTAATTTTATTACTTTTATTATTTAATTTTATTATGTTTTCTCCTCAGTGTATGCCCGATTTAGTCGGAAATACGTTATGGCTGTCGAATTGTCTGTAAATCGTAAATTGTAAACTTAATAACATTTCTACATAATTGCAATTATTGTTTATATTTCGTCGTTGTAGAACGAAAAGTCACCAAATACATTTTTATGAAAAACTTAAATTTCGAGTTTGTTGATTAATATTATAAAAAATAATTGATGCATTTTTAAAATTGAAATATCAATTGATAGTCAAGAGCAGGCATGTCAAACACGCGGCCCGCCAATCTTTTATCTGCGGCCCGCGAAGACTTTTTAAATATTATAAATATATTTAATAATATTTAATTACTAATCTTGGTTAAAAACTTATTAATTTATTAAAAAAATCAATATTTTTGTAGGTACATTATTGTCTGAAATTTAATAATCAGAAATTTAATAAGTTTTTGATATAGAGTCTTAATTTATTTTCCTAATTGTCTTTTTAAATATTATACATGACTTTGCAAAATGCCATAACAATAATTTTTACATTTTTTTCATCAAGTAAAATTTAAAATTTATTGTAAAGTTTTGAATTTCCGTTGGAAATATTTGGCCGGCATATATAAAAAAAATGGAATATGGTATATGGTGGCGCATAGTTTTGTACGTCTAACACAGAAAAGAAAATTACATTTTGTATTAGAGACATTCCACACCAAAACTACCAGAGTTCAACACTCACCTTCTCCAAAGATACATTGGTTCAAAGTTTCAAAAAATTAATCAATAATCACTTTTTGTAGAAAAAAACTCTTGACCTTAGAATGCAGCAAACCTCGCTTTAAGGAAATAAAACCAACTTCGTCATAAGTCATAAATCTGAACATCTAATCAATGGTCACTGTCATTGTAATTTAAATTAATTGTTCGTAAAAAGGAAACCTTTTCAAATTTATTCATGTATCACATTTATATACGGAATTTTAAAAAACAAACTTTTTCAATAGTTTAAGGGCCAGTTTTTCAGTGCTAGTTGAACTTTGTTTGTGGTTTAAACTTCGTTTAAAATCAAAATCGTTTTCTTCAGTGAACTTCAACCATCGTTTAAACTTAGTTTAAACGACCGATGCTGATGGTTTAAACTACATCCAGAAAAAATATCGTTGAAATCCCATTAAAATTGGACAACTATTGATTTAATACCATACAAAAAATAAATATTTTCATATAAACTCAATATAAATGTCCTGGTATTTTGTAGTATTTAATGGTATTTTCCGATTAAAATAATAATTTATCCTATTGACTATTTTTAATAGTAAAAAACTAGTATTTATATAGTATTTTTTTCTGAGTGTACGTTTAAAGTTTTTGACATGAATTTTTTTCACAACACTTTTCACTATTTTCTGTCGCTGCGCTGTTTCACAAATTATTATTAATTTTTGTATTTTTCCACACAACGCATTAAAACAAAGTCTCACGTGCACTTTAGTTGCTCGATCTCTTGTTTAAATTTAAAAATACATTAATTTTATTTTTCTGAAACAATTTTTTTATTTATTTAATTTTGAATGATATTTATCAGAAGTCAAAATCGAGAGAATATAGGTCATTTACCTGTGGTGCCATATGTATTGTCTTGGTCTGTGTTCATTTTAAACTATCACTGAAAAACTGCTAATAAAATTAAACAAAGTTTAATTTAAAGAGAAGATTAATTAAACGGAGTTTAAACTACGTTAACTACGAAAACTGGCCCTAAGTATTGTTTGTATTGAAAAATCTTAAAAAATTGGTTACCAGTCCGACATGTGATTTATGTCTTGAAGTTTTCTCGAACAAACTTGGATAACAAAAATCCAATCTTGTTGCTAATTTTTAAAAATTTTTATTTTTGTGGAGTAAAATTTTATGTTAGGATAATTTAAATATTTTTCACATCGATATCGCAATACATTTCAAATAAATATCGATATATTTTAACTATCTGATGCAATATTAATCCAGAATCGTTTTTATTATCGTTTCGAAAATATAACTGCCATATGTCGCTTTGAACTATTTATTTTTTCGGTTTTAGTACGATTTGACCTTCGATATTGGTACACACATAAAAATAATTGCTTGGCGTGCAGTTGTTTCAACGAATATTCATTTGCATCTACCAAATTTAGTCAGCCTCAACTGAAATTCATTTGTGGTAAACAATAGTATGAAGCGTAACCAACTATTAGTTGAAGCAACTGCAACATTGATTGGGGAAACAAACTTTTTATCCATTTTCAATTTTTTTATTTCCATTGCTACGGCAACTAAATTCAAAATGAGACATAACCAATATTTAGTTGACTTAATAGATAGTTAGTTATATTAGGTTGTAGCAACCAATATTTATTTGATTCAACTGCGAAATCAATAGTCTTGTATAAAAGCGATGCCAAAGCAGGACAACACCAGTCGCGCAAGCTTTAGATTTTTCACTCATTTTGTTTTGTGCTGCGGACAGCGCGTGCCACGTCTTAAACAAAATTTGGAATTGTTTTAAGGCTTGTTCGTTTTTACTCTTCGGGTTTTTCATGCTCAAATATACTTTCTTCAACAACGGGCATACTGTTCTACAGAGTTCTTGCTATTTTGTTTCTATATGTTGTATTTCTATATGCAGCCCTAGCGCTTCATCGTGTTGCAAACACGAAGTCAGCAGCACAACAAATCGTCGGCAGTGTTCGATCTCGGGAACGCTGTTGTGATGCTGACTTCGTGTTTGCAACACGTTGGAACGCTAGGGCTTGGTAAAATGGACGATTTCTTATAATTAAATTGGCTACCACAATTAACAATTTGGTTGTGTCAATTGTATTCATTAGTTGTGTGAACTGATACGCGGTGGTGCAACAACTGAATCAGTCGAATGTTGACAGAACTAAATAAATCGGTTGGCAAATAAAGACGGTTGCCCCAACTGATTCGTTCTTTAGGTGTACAAGATCTAATTCGATATTGTACAATTTTGCCGACAAAAAAAATTGCAACAATTTTGGATGATTGTCAGGTGTCTGTTTTATAAAATTTTCTCTAGCGTTTGAAATATAGGTACTCCACTGTAAATACCTCAGACAAAATATTTGGCAGGATCAAAGAAGTTCGGACATTTTTTCAATTATTTCAAACAGACAAAAATCGCACTATTTTTTACAAAAAATTTCGCGGCCCGTGATGCCAACTGAGTTTGACATGTCTGGTCAAGAGGAAATGCAATAATTTTTTAGTGCATAGTTTTAGGGTGAATGAAATAAGCAAACTTGCCATTTAGCAAGGACAAGAACCATATATTTGTATAATTTTATACACGGTCTTTTTTTTCTCTAATTTTGAATTTAAAATTATCATGGTATACCGAAGAACAAAGAACGACTTATTCATTTTTGTCGGCATTTTCAGGACGAAAAATTGATCAAAAATTTAAAAAAGGTACGTATTTAAAATTGAGTGTATTTACAGTATATTATAAAATATTTAATATTTTTTAAATACCTACAACAAAACTACAACGTAATAACTCAAGATTTATTTAACTAATTTATTTATAAAATTGAAGCAATGTTTTGTATATAAAACATATTTTTCTGCAAACTTGAAATACGCCTTTGTAAATAGCTTTCTGCCAAAAGTTAACGTTTGGCTTTCGGTTGCAATAGTCAAAAGTTTTCAAACATGTTGCATTCTCTGCATTCCCATACATCAAAATGTTTGTGTATATTTTGAGAAATTTCAAATTCATTGCAAAGTTTGTAATTTAAGCAACACACACCAACAAAATTAAATACTTACGTATAGCGGCATTGTTAGAATCTGAATCAATTCAATGCGATGTGCATTGGATATTGAATTTGATTATAACAGAAAACTTTAGGCCAGAACATGTTTTTGTGAGTGCACATCGAGAATTTTAATTTGTACATTTTTGAAAAACATCGAAATGCAAATATTGAAATTTAATGTAAGACATATTTAGGATTGCTAAACTTAATTGAAGAACAACATTTCGTTTAATTTGTACATGCATGAATGGGAATTGCAATTTTTTTTGTATTTTTAATTTGAAAATTTTATACAAAATTATAAAGAAATTATTTTATTCAAAACTTTATAAATTTTGCGATGACACATATAGAATCGTACGACAAATTGAACTTACTGTTCAAGAAATTTCTCGTGTCTCCCCAAAGACAAAATTTTCGGCAGATAAATAAATGGGTGGATGGATGGAAGAATGATTGAAAATACAGTTTACACTCTTCCTGGTATGGTGAGAATTTTTAAGACAATGCAATTGTCTACCGGTAGGTAGTGCGGTAATAAAAAATATCGAGAATTACCAGTAGAAGGCTTTTGCACAAAAAAATGCCTTTTTTGAAATTTATTAAATTATTTTGTAAATTTGCCAATTTTGATATACTCTGCCTAAAAATGTCTTTTTTACACTCTGGCAAACCTTTTTAAATATTATATTCGATTTTCTGGTTGTATTAAAAAAATATATGACGTCCTCTTCTTGTGTACTTATTTTTATATGTTCTTAATTTTGTGAATGAAATTAACGAAATAAATATTAGACCATGTAAAAGGGAAATCTATGATTGGCAACAAAAATAGTTCATTAAAGAATTTTATAAAGTTTTTTTTTTACATTTTTTGCAATTTTTTACTATTTTTGTGCCATTTTTGACTATTTTTGCAATATTTTTGCCTATTTTTTGACATTTTAACTGTTTTTTTGTGACATTTTGCCTGCCATTTTTAACTATATTTTGTGCCAAAAAAACTTGCCCTGGTTATGACCCTGATTTTATTTTCAAGCCCAAAAAGATTCAGTCGGTTCAATTGGTTGGCATCACTAGTATTCGTTTCGGTCAGATTCTTGGACTGCTGTTTATATTTTATACCACTTTCGCAGTACACCGTCATGTGTCTGATCGTGTGTGTGAAAAACCAAGCTCTGCAATATGTTGCTGACGAATTCGTTTATACCTGCATGACGAACAAGCTTTCTTATTACATGTGTCGTGTGTCCACACGAATTTGAAATAATTAATATAAAAGTAAAAATTAAAACAGTAATACAGTTTCTGCAATATGTAGAGAACAAATATTCAATATAGTTGTACCCGTGCACGACTCGTGCAAAGATTTTGTGAATGCAAGGATATGGAACCGTTTTATTAATATAAAAAACCTTTTTATACCCTACACTAAGAGTGAAAGGGTATATTCAGTTTGGTGCGCCGTTTGTAACACCCAGAAGGAAGCATCTCCGGTATGGAAAAGTATATATTCTTGATCAGCATGACCTCCTGAGTCGATTTAGCGATGTCCGTCTGTCCGTCTGTCTGTCCGTCTGTCTGTCCGTCTGTCTGTTGAAATCCCTACTACTTTTAAAATTGAAGAGCTAGATAAATGAAACTTATAACTTAGATTACTAATATACCTACGCTGTATGGCGAGATCGGTCCATTGTGACCTATGATCCGACCACTTATGTTCAAATTCCTCATATAAAATGTACATATAAAGATCAATTTTTATGTATACGTGCTTAGGTAAACTTTTTTGGTCAAATATATATTGACATCATGCTCAAATACATGATAATAAAGTTTTCCGGAGAAAAGACTTGTGGTTCACAAAAAAAAAAATCGAAATTCGGTACACCTACTCATTTGTAAAAATGGGTATCAAATGAATGGAAATTCTTCAGCGATTGAATGTTTGTAGTTATTTTCAGGATTCGTATGCCCTGGTGACCTATATATCACTTTGAATGGTAACCACACATATGTGTAGGGTATTTATAGTCGGCTTAGACCGACTATAATTTTGATAATCCTAACTATCATAATTACACCTACTTTAAAATTTCCCATGTGATCTAACCTTCCCAACTGGTTATTATTTATATCATGGATCCGTGCTTCGCTGTGGATAATTCTCCGCGAAAACAACTTCTCTCAAAGACAATTCTTTCTCAGTGCCTCTGCGTAGAATATTTCGTCATAGTATTCCACCCAGTAGAAATCTTCCCCACAAATCTTCCCCATAAGTCTTCCCCATAAATTGTTACCCATATAACGCTTTCTCGTAGAATTCTTCCCTGTTAAATACTTCCCGTAATTTTCTTCCTGGTAGAATGCTTCCCGGTAGATTTTTTTCCCGTAGAATTCTTCCCCGTAGAGTTTTTCCCAGTAGAAGTTTTTGTGTGGTGAGTTTCGGTGTGGTGAGATTCGGTGTGATGAGATTCGGTGTGGTGAATTTTAGTCTGGTGAATTTTAGTGTGGTGGGTTTTAGTGTGGTGGGTTTTAGTGTGGTGAATTCTTATTGTGGTGAGTTTTAGTGTGGTGAATTTTATTGCGTTGTTAAGTGTGGTGAGTTTTAGTGTGGTGAAATTTAGTGATGAATTTGAGTGTGGTGAATTTAGTATGGTGAATTTTGGTGTGGTGAGTTTTAGTGTGGTGAATTTTAGTGTAGAAAATTTTGGTGTGGTGAATTTCATTTAACAAAAAAAAATTATTCGACAAAAACAAAATGTTCGAAAAAAAAAGTTTTGTTAAAAAAAAATGTTGGAGGACAACAAAAGGACGCAATGGTCGAAAAAAATGATTCGACATTAACAACAATGTTCGAAAAAGAACGCAAGGATCGAACACCATTTAAAAAAAAAACAATCGACAAAAACAACAATGTTTGAAAATTTTGAACTATAAAAAACAATACAATGTTTGAAATTAGCTTTTTCCAAAAAAAAAAAAATTGCCAAAAACAATGTCGAAAAGTTTGTTTTTGCTTTTGTTTTTAATTTCTATTTGATTTGTTTTTGTTTTTTTTTGTTCTTTTCTTTTTATTTTCCTTTAGGTTGGCTTTTAGTTTTATATTATTGCTTTTATTTTTGTATTTTTGATTTTGTTTTGTGCTTTTACTTGTGTGTTTTTGCTTTAAATATATTTTTTTGTAAACGAGTATTTTGTTTAAAGTTTAAGCTGTATCGGTGGTGCCACGCCACTTTGTCCAATCCCGCCCATATATAGCCTATCATTCCTTCCAGACCCTATCGCATCTATGGTCAAAATTTCAAGAAAATCGGATCAGCCGTTTAGACGGAGAAAATAAACAAACCAACAAAGAGATTTTTTATATTAATAGGATAGGATATGGTGTTGTCAATTTAAGTCAAATTAAAACAAATGTATTTAAAAACTCAAAAAAAATTAGTAGGTATATAATGTACACTGTACTGAAACTCGTTGCGTTTCTGATTAATTTATATTTGTAAAAAATTGGTCGTTTTAACACATTATATGATTCAAAGTATTCGCGAAACATAAATTAAAAAATGTCGGTCATTTCGTACCATACATAGTTTTAATAAAAAAATAACACAATTAAAAATAAAATACTTCTAGACTCCACTGAGAATTGTTTCGTACATGCAACGTGCAGTCAAAGTTTTGTTCTGATGAAAATTTCTGTTTACGAAAACATTTTCGCAACTCAAATAAAATTAAATAAAATAATATAATATACAGAAGAAAGAGTCTTGCAAAGACAACTTTGTACCTCATCAACGGCAACATCATCATCAAAAACAAAAACAACATTTACTCCACATCCTTGCGGTTGTTTCAAATTGTTCAACAGATAGAATTGTATTCAGCAGATACTTTTGTATCCAAGGTAGGTAACATTTGCACAAACACATTTCACGAGCTACATGTGCCAATCATTCGCAGCACATGTAGTATCTGTGGTTTGTACCACCAATTCGCCAGTGCATCCTGTGGATGCTGTGGCGCTCTCGTCCAGTCATCGTGCCATCTACAGCCAACATCTAATTTGAAGTTCAACATTATTTGCATTCGCCGAACTGTTGTTAAGTTGCATCTGCCAGCTACTTTTGAGCTAAACACTTAAGTGTAGATCTGTTGTGCTTAGGCTGCTGCTTCGGTTTTCCTATCTCGACTTTAGTATCCTTATCGCATCACCTTCGAATTGTAGTCATTGTCTGCAACTTATTCGGTAGTTTTTTTGTTTTGTTTTTTTTTTTTTTTTATTATTTTATTTCTTCTATGCATTTATTGTGCGGTAGTAGGCACTTTTATTTTCTTTGAACTGTACAAAATACCTCAAAGTTTTCGTGTAGTTTTGTTACGGTATTTTGTGGGTCGTCGTGGCTTTTGGGGTCAAGCGTGTGTCGGAAACTTTTGCACGCGCCAGAAACTAAAATCCGACGAAGTCTCTGGATGGCAATGCAAGTGTTTGTAGATATTATAGTCATTGTCAGATACTATGTTTGTATATAGATGTGTCTTCTTAATTCGAAGGCAGTAAGTTTTAAGTTTTTTTTTGCATTTTAAGTTTTCACCACAATTCCGAAATAATTCTTATAATTATAACGGAAAGTGCCAACCTTCGATTGAAACTGTATTTCAAACAGAATTCGATCGAATTTGTTTTCTGCTATTTCAATTTTAACTTTTACTAAATAAATGTTTTCCATAGAATTTAGTTTAAATATTTTAAATTTGATAAAAGTTGAATATCACAATTTGAATCTATTTATAATTTTATTTACAATTCTTATAATTGATTTAATTGATTTAATTGTTAAATACTGCCTGCATTTAAGTAATATATATAAGACCGTCGAAGTTTGTTAAACCCCTAGTAGAAATTTTGGTAGGGCCATGCTCATGAACTGATCATGTCATTATTTGAGATGATCGAGATATGACTAGGCCCACGATATCCTTGTAACGCAGTGTACAGATCATGTACTCACCTCAGGCAATGATCATGTACTGATCGGGTAATTCCACATATCAATATTTATCTGACCATTGCCTTGTTAAAACATGAGCATACGAAAGCACTACAAATACCCGATGAAATAAAATATCATACCTCATTGAAACCTGATCATTGCATTGAAAATTTCTTTATGAGGAACAACTAATGTAGCTTTGATCGGGACCATTGGCTGTTTAGATAATGTAAATGGTGAGCATGATAAGGGCATGACAAGGCAATGATCATATTTGCTCTAATAGGGGTTACCTGACGAAACCCCGATCATTTCCCGATGGCGCATCGGGCAAATTTCCACTAGGGACGCAATTTTTAACTCGCTATTTCTTTGGAACAACTGGAGCGAATTAAGTATATTTTATAATAATTGACCCCTCTAGGATGCTTCGTTTAAAAGTTATAAAGGTTTTAATAAATTCAACTCGCGATTTCTCTTTAACGACTGAAACGAATTAAGTGACTTTTACAATTCGGAACATAAAAGTATATTTTTAATTATTTTTAAAATTATTTATTAATTTTTTTCGGAATTTTTCATTTAAAATACTTTTTTCCTGAACATGTTCACAACAATTTATTTGCACTTTGTTGACACCTTTAAATCACATTTTTTTTTCGGACCGCATGTTTGTTTTAATTTCACATCCCACAAAGTTATTTAATTACAAAAACAAATAGACAACCAGAAATAAAGCAAAACAATACACGTTCACAGAAAAAAATATGGTACGTATACACACCCAGAAAAAAATACTATATAAATAATAGTTTTTTACTATTAAAAATAGTCAATAGGATAAATTATTATTTTAATCGGACAATACCATTAAATACCATTGAGTTTATATGAAAATATTTATTTTTTGTATACTATTAATTGACCATTGACCAATTTTAATGGGATTTGGGGGAATTTTCTTCTGGGTTTATAACAATTGATATTAATAGCAAACAAAATCGTATTCCAATTAAAAATATGAATGTATTTACTAATTAATTAATTAATTGTATTTACACATTTTTTTAATTAAACTATTAATAGGTATAAATTTAATATAAGTCTTACTAAATCTTTAATAGTATTAACTACTTTTATTAGTTACTTTTGATTTATTCATTTTCTTAAATTGCAACACTGTTTTTTTCTTCTGGATTTCATTTTGTTTTTTGTTTGTGCGTCTCGTGCTTCGGCGTCGTTCAATTTCTTCTAACATTATTTTCTACTACGTTGCTATTTTAAAACAGGATATTGCATTATTTAGTGTACTTTATGTTATTAAAGCATTAAATGGCTCAATTTCTGCTGTCAAGAATTTGAACAAACAGCTTATGATGCTCATTTTGTTGCATATTGAATCATTAAAAAGCGAATATCAAATTTTATGTTTGACTCAATTACTTGACCCACCTGTAGAAGTTGTAAAAACTGACTTCAGTAAAACATTAGTTAGGTTGAAAGAATTTTACAAAGCTTATCAAAAAGTATAAATACTTATTTAATATTTATTTTATGTTATATATTAAATTAAATTATTTTTATATGTTTCTATTCGACAAATATTTTATTTAATTTAACAAAATATTTAATTGATCCAATTTCTATCGAATGAAATTTTTAATTGATGTTACTAATTAATTAATTAATGATTTAAAAATTCCTAATAAAAAATTTAATATATATAACAACTTTAATATCAATATGACAAAAAAATTAATTAAAGTTTCTCCAATTAATATATTTTCATTATTACGAATTCAATGCTACTAAAAGTTACATCGGCTGAGTTGCAATTAAAAATTAATTGGATTGATTAACATTTTAGTTATATTTACACACGTTTTTTTTCTGTGTGTTACGTTAATAGGGCTGCTCGCCTGAAATGCTGCAACACTTTCCGGTGTGAGTGTGGAAATCGTTTGAAATTCAAATGCAACTCAACGAAGGGTGAACGATGCGATACCTTATGTAAAGTGATGGCATTTGAATGGATGTAGGATGTTGATAGTCGAGGTTGGTTCAAATGATGACTGGGTGTTGAAAGGATGCACTGGACAGTTGACTAAATATTCCATAGAAGCTTCATTGCCGTGTCGTGTTTGTGTTGTTAATTGTTTTTTTTTTTTTTGCAACAGATTTTCAAACCCGTTACGGAGAATTTTAAAGCAGCTATTGATCTAAAAAAAATAATCCATTATTTGGTCTTTAAAATTAATTCTGAGACACAGAAAAATAAGTTGCGCATACGTCATGTAGTATTGCAGTTCCAAAAGACGGAATAAAAGGCACTTGTGTACTAGTGTAAAAAGGTTGAAATTCAATTTCATGGAATTGAGTTGCGCTTCGTTCGATATCAAAATCATCTATATTAAATGATACAAACACTGTAGTTATTACAAAGTTATACAGTAAATGTGCCATTTTTAAAAATTTTGATATGTTATGTGAATATTTGCCTATGATGATCATGGGATTTACCAACTGATATAAAATCGAAATAATTAATGTAGTAAAATATACTACATTTATGTATTTGTTGGAAAAATGCATAAACATAATTTTTGAATTACAGATTTTTGAATTACAGAACTACACAACAGCCATTCTGCGCAGCAGTCCAGGTTATTTTTGTATTATGTAAAATGACGCCCTTATTCCGAAAATATGGTTTAATAATGTTTCTTTGGATAGGTTTACAAAATATGGGCCAATAACTTTTGGACCGAGCTTTCATAAAGGTGGTCGCATATATTTGCAAATATCTCGCGTTCTAAATAATACATATGATCAAATGTTATATCGAATGAAAGTTAATTGAATATCGTATAAACATGTCCTACAACATTTTAAAATTGATTCACTGGTTTAAGAGAACTCAAAAGAAAAACTTTAAAAAAACATTTTTTTTCAACAAAAATTTAAGAAAAAATTCATTTAAAAAAATGGAAAAAATCGAGTAAGTAAGATGATACACAAATTTTAATTTTTCAAAATTAGTTCACACTCCGTCGAAGAAAATGACAAAAATATATGGGTACCATTTGAGGATAAAAAAAGTTATGTGAAATCAATATAATTGAGTGCTATACAAATAGGCATAAAAATAAAAAAATAAAAAATATGAGCGGATCATGATAATTTTTTTGAGCAACTATTGATAGATGATTGCTTGTAATTAATTTTAAATTTTATAACTTTATATTTAATACTTAACGAGATATGTGATCCTAAAAAGTAAACCCATATTTCGTAGTGGATTACGTTGACTAAATCTACTCATTTTCGAACTTTGCATTACTATTCTACTAAAATATATTGAAAATAAATTTCACATCATTCCGAATAGCAGTTTTAAAGTTATCGTGTATATGGGCACATACAGACGGTCATATCTAAATAAAATATCATCACATATATTTTATAACCTGTAACCCAAGCTTTCAAGTGATTTTTTCTGTTCTCAAAACGTATCCATAGATTTCTTTTCTTTTTACATCATTATACCCTACACCTATGAGGTACAGGGTATATTAACTTTGTGCATATATTGTAACGCCCCTTCGTCCCCGTGTCCGGTATGGAAAAGTATATATATTCTTGATCAGCATCACTACCCGAGTCCGTTTAGCCATGTCCGTCTGTCTGTCTGTCCGTCTTGCTGTCTTGCTGTCTTGCTGTCCGAATACAGAATAACTTGAGAAATACTGATCAGAATGCGATGAAATTTCGTCTCAATATATTTTAGCCAAAAGTAGGAACCGAGTTTGAAAATGAGCCAAATCGGTCAACGGACACGCCCACCTCCCATACAAGTGAATTTTATATAACTCTTTCGGGACTAAGATTCGAAAAGTATTCAATGTATAGTTATAAAATTTAAAACGTATTGTTAGAATTCACCTAAAAATATGTGGTCCAAAAATGGGCGTGATCCGCCCACTTTTTTTTTTCATTATTTCCCGGGTTTTCATAGTGGTAATTTGATCCGTAAATTATTAAAATCAAATCTATGAAATATTTGCCTTTCAAAATTTTAAATATAGGCGTGGTCCGCCCAATTACATATTTCAAATTTTTTTTTTAGTTTTTTATACTTTATATAATTTTTTAATTTATGGGGATATAAGACGTAAATTTCTGATATATGAATAATATTCTGAGGGTTAATATCCCCACCAAAGGTGTAGGGTATTCCATAGTCGGGCCCGACCGACTATAAAAATCCGCCACATGTGACCGAACTTACCCATGTGACCTAACTTTCCCAACTCGTTTTCTTTAAAAATGTACAGGCTAATTTTGCAATATTACAAACTGTGCATCATCTTGCGTTTTCAATTTTTCGCCATTTTTTAAATGCATTTTTTAATAAAATGTTGGTCGACAAAATTTAAATTTTTCGAGTTCTTCTATAGATTTCTCTTTAACCAGTACACCAATTCCAAAATATTGTAAGAAATGTTTATTGAATATTTAATTATCTTTCATTCGATATAACAATGTAGTTTATGGGTTTTATTAAACGTGAGATATTTACAAATTTATGTGACCACCTTTTTGAAAGCTCAGTACATAAGTTATTGCCCGACATTCGTAAACTTATCCGTAGAAAATTTTTTAATTCATATATTCAAATTCTGCGGGTCATTTCCAATAATACAAAAATAATGAAATTTACTGCGCAAACTTTTTATACCCTACACCTGTGAGGTACAGGGTATATTAACTTTGTGCATATATTGTAACGCACTTTAGGAGGCGTGTCCGGTATGGAAAAGTATATATATTCTTGATCAGCATCACTACCCGAGTACGTTTAGCCATGTCCGTCTGTATGTCTGTCTGTCTGTCTGTCTGTCTGTCTGTCTGTCTGTCTGTCTGTCTGTCTGTCTGTCTATCTGTCTGTCCGTCTTGCTGTCCGAATACAGAATAACTTGAGAAATACTAATCAGAATGCGATGAAATTTCGTCTCAATACATTTTAGCCAAAAGTAGGAACTGAGTTTGATAATGAGGTAAATCGGTCAACGGACACACCCACCTCCCATACAAGTCTCTTTTATATAACTCTTTAGGAACTACTAACTCGAAAAGTATTCAAGATATAGTTATAAAATTTAAAACATATTGTTATAATTCACCTAAAAATATGTGGTCCAAAAATGGGCGTGAACCGCCCACTTTTTTTTTTCATTATTTCCCGGATTTTCATAGTGGAAATTTGATCCGTAAATTATTAAAATCAAATTTATGAAATATTAGCCTTTCAAAATTTTAAATATAGTCGTGGTCCGCCCAATTATATTTTTCTAATGTATTTTTTAAGTTTTTTATACTTTTTTATAAATTTTTTAATTTATGGGGATATAAGACGTAAATTTCTGATATGTGAATAACATTCTGAGTGTGGGAAGGTTCAGTATAATTAAAAACTTTAAAATTAAGGTATGTAATTAAATATCCCACATTAATATTCCCACCAAAGGTGTAGGGTATTCCATAGTCGGACCCGACCGACTATAAAAATCCGCCCCATGTGACCGAACTTACCCATGTGACCTAACTTTCCCAACTCGTTTAATTCGAAAAAGAGGCTGAAAGAGACCTAAAAATACAAAACCAATTTAAAAAAAAAAATTATTAATAGAAAAAAACTGAGTATGCAGTCCAAATTAGCAATCGCGAATTATATAGAATTGATGTATAGGATGTCCATGGCAAACATTTATTCTCGATTTGTTGAGTAGTGTAATTAGAATACTGTTGATACCTTCGAATTCAATGTCAATTTTTTAGACATTTTTGATTGTTTTTTGGTGTATTATTACTGATGTAAGTAAACCGAAGGTTAAAATTCATAGGTATTTTTATAAATATTTTTTGTCATACAATATATGAAAAAAATATGTTGCACTTATTTTTGAGACGAAAAAAGAGTAATGACCATCAAGTTTTTATCTTTGTTAATTCAATATACGGAAAGTTTTGTACAGTTTTTATTGAGTTTATGCAAAGTTTAAAAAATGAATTTGGTACCTTATTGGACCAAACCCCCCCCCCCCTCAATTAAATACAAATTTTCAACTATTTATAATGGTGCCCATAAAAAAAGAAGAAGATTCTTGAGTTTCATTTTCTACGAAGAGCAGCTGCTCCATTTTCCAAATGCCACAACACATCGTTTAACAGCTGCTGCTCTTGCTGCCGGTAATAATGATGATGATGATTAAAACTGTGCAGCGTAGACGGAGTGAGCAGCTAATTTACATGGTGTGAAATGCATTTACCTGCTTTGTTGATTACGCTTGTCAACTGTGGGTGCAGAGCAATGTCATATTTGTATAATAACAGACCACAACTACAATATGGACAACAACATGACAACCTAGTTATCCTTAATAGGACAGGATAATAAGCGACCATACGACAAACAAACCAACCAACCAAACAACCTGCCTGCCAGCCAGCCAGACAGCCAAACAACAATGCCAAAAACAACAAGACTAGCATAAACAACAATAATAACAAAAACAATAAATACAACAAGTCATCTTCATAATTGAGTTGTTTATTTGAAATTTATATCGGGCGATTTTCAGACGTCGATTTTTTTACACTAAGAATAATTTATAATTTCGACAAAAAGTTTTTTGTAAAAATATCAAAATTCATTTTTAAGGATAGAGATTTGTTGCGCTAACCAACTCTTTGCCCAACCAACGATCAGTCGATTGTTACTGCCAAAACCAAAAGAGTTGTAGTTTGAACTAGAGATGGGCGCGTGCCGTGCTTTTTTCGTGTTCCGCCCGAAAATCTGAGTTCGTGCGTCCAAATCTCCGTGCGTGCCACAGAAAAAATAATATCAACCGATATTAATTGCATTCATTAATCAATCAAATTCATTAATTGAACAAAAACATTTAATAAAAACATTTCGTTATATGAGCAATAGCAATAATGAATGCAATTAATATCGGTTGCTATATTTACTTCGATTGTTTGTCTGTGTAGTTGTTGTCTAAAATCAGGCACGCGCCCGTTAAAGATTTTTTTAGTTTCTACTCGAATTTAAAAAACTCCATTACTTCCAGCCTCAGAAAATAAAAATTTCGTGATATTTTAATCAGGGACAAACACACTTTGGAATATCGGTGTCGGTTTCACAAATTTTTTAATAACGATTCCGATGCCGGTTCCAAAAATCGAAACGATTCCAATTACGGTTAATTCCGGAGAGTTTCCGATTCAGAGAATAAAACAGTACCAAAGTTAATTTGTTGAATTATTTATAATAACTGACCCTAAAGAACCGGTACCGGAACCGATCGGAACCCATATACATTTTTTGGTTGGAACCGGAATCACAACCGCTATTTTTTAAATATCCAATATAGCACCGATATTCATAGGGTTTTAGTCCCTCTCTGGGACCGCAAAGAACTTCGGAATTGTAATCGAAAGCGTTTCGATTTTTGGAATCGGTACCACCATTAAAAAATGCATGGAACCGGAATCGGACCCATAAAATTTTTTGGTTCAAACCGGAATCGGAACTGCTACTTTAAAAATCTTGGAACCAAAACCGGAACCGATATTATAAAGAGTTTTAGTCCCTGTTTATAATATTTTCACGTTTTGTCTAGTTTTTCATGTGATTCCTTGCTGTTTTCGTGTTTTACGTGCATCTTTCCGTGTTTTATCGTGCTTCTCGTCTGTGCCTTTAAATTTAGTCGTCGGGCTCGTGCGTGTCACTTATCGGCGTGCCCGTGCGTGTCCGTGCCATCAAAAACAGGCACGCGCCCATCTCTAGTTTGAACTACAACCAATTTCGAAAAGTTTTATAACAAATGAGTACAGGTTCAGAATAATTCCAGTGTATTCACGATAATTTGCATTGTTATTATTTTGTGACTTTTTCAAGTTGTCCAACAAATCGTTCGTATAGAATACACCACAACGCACTCCAAACCGACCTCAACATATTCATTGTGCTTCATGGTGCCACCTGATTGCAACAGGCTCTACTAGGCTTTTGGCACTTTTTGCTGTTGCAATTTGTGACAAAAAGTCATCTATATTCATGAGGTTGGGTTGAGTTGCGTTGTGTTGATTGTGTGCGTGCGAGTGAGTGCGTAAACGTCATTTTTTTTTTGGTCGACTGCAACCAGTTACAAGAAGTCTTCTTACGCATGCGATTCTGTTAAATGGGCAGATAATCCCAGGTAGACACCGAAGGTTTTCGTCTCTTACGATGCACTGTGTGTCATTATCTTAACTTGATTATGATGCACTGGCTCTTGCCCTTGGGCAACGACAGCACGTTGCCAGTTAAACAGTGCGCCATAAGCAGCCCAGCCAGTGTAACCATAATTTAATATTCATGAATGAATGAATGGACAATTTGTCATGGCGCATAATTGTTATACTACCCTGCTCCGCAACGGCGACCTGTTTAAATGGACAGCATTTATTTTATTAGCCCCACGGTTAATGGAAATTTGTGTGACACGCAATGAGTTTTCAGACTTGACGGCTGAATGTCTGTTACTGTTGATGCCGCTGTTAGTGTTGGTGGACAAGATGGAGAAGCTGATGATAGTGCATATGTACCGTTGATGATACACATTACAATCTCTAACAGAGGCTTCCCGGCCAAGGTATTTCGCAGAGTGTTACTGATGACAACTCAAAACCAGTATGAAAGGTTAGGTCACATGGGTAATTTTGAAGTAGGCAAATTTTGATAGTGTTGTTACCTTTTAAAGTGGTCCAGAGGTTCCCAGGGTTTACAAATACTGAAAAAATCTGCGTCATACAGAGGACAGACAGACAGACGAACATGGCTAAATCGAATCAGTAGGTCATGCTGATACAGAATATATGTACCTTTCTATATTGAATATTAGGCCGGGTCGAACAAAAAAAATGTTTGAAAGACCTCCCCTAAAATGAAAGCTTACCTCGTAAAAGTGTTCAAAAAATATATATTTTTTTGGACCCCGTCAAAAACCGCCAAAATGGTTTTTTGATAATCAAGTTTTATATATCGATAGAAAGATATCGTAGTTTAATATGTTTGCCCCGGGACCCCGGGATGTCGAAACCTTAAAATGTCGAAATTATAAAAGCCTAATGCCCGATTTACATTGTATCTTCTGTGAGTCTCACTGTATCTCCTAGGGGTGCATTTTTTCAAAAAAATACTATTTTTATATGAAAATTAAAAAAAATGCAACACTAGAAGATGCAGTGAGACTCACAGAAGATACAATGTAAATCGAGCATTAGAACGCCGAAACAATATTTGGCCGAATCACAAAATGTCGAAAAATATTTTAAAGCTAGAAAATGTCGACAAATTTTTTAAAATATATATACAAAAACATTTTTTTTATAGGATCAAAAAATGTCGAAAATTAAAATGCCGAAATATCGAAATGTTTAAATACAAATTTCAAATCCTATATGAGCAAGTCCACACCAAATCTCGTAGGATTTGCAACTCACTCTCTTCGATTTCAATGATATTTTGGCAACTGATAAAGGGTATCGGGATCTGCCATCACCATTTTTTTCCGACCACTATTTCCAAAGATATCACTTTTTCCAGAGATACAGTCCAAAGTTAAAAAATTGTCAATGCACCCAGAAAAAAATTCTATATAAATAATAGTTTTTTACTATTAAAAATATTCAATAGGATAAATTATTATTTTAATAGGAAAATACCATTAAATACTATAAAATATTATTACATCGCCATTGAGTTTATATGAAAAGATTTACTTTTTGTATACTATTAAATCAATAATTGTCCTATTGACCAACTTTAATGGGATTTGAGGGAATTTTTTTTCTGGGTGTGATAACTATTGTATGGTGGTTCCTATTGAAATATCCCTTGATGCTAGAAACTTTGTTAAGGTTTCGTTTTAAAACTAATAAAACAATCTTTTGGAAAATTCTTCTTAACATGAACATATGACCAATGCTCGTTATCCTTGAAGTTCGAATTGCATGTCCTTAAAAAAAGTATTTAAAAAAAAATCGAAATTTTTGTTGATTTTTTATATGTGTTGAAGCTAAATTCCAAGATGGTATTTTGAAGGCAGCATATTTAAAAATCTCCGCATGAATCCTAGAGTAGCTAAATTTCAGAATTCGTTCTTTTTTAATATCTTTATCTTCGAGTTTTTTTCGACATTTTTCATCATTTTTTCGGCAAAAATGATTTCGTCATATTAAATTTCGACATTTTTAGTTTTCGACATTTTGTTTTTCAACATTTTAGTTTTCAACATTTTTTTTTTCGACATTTTGGTTTTCGACATTTTTGTTTTCGACATTTTCAGGTTTCGGCATTTTTATTTTCTACATTTTTGTCTTCGGTATTTTTAGTTTCGATATTTTAAATTTCGACTTATCGTACCAGACTCGTTTGCCCCATATGTTTAGTTGACCTTCGAGGTCCAGTTCAACAAGTGATGTTAGTTTTTTTCGACTTCTACTGCCTTAAATGCAATTTTTTTATCATACCTATAATTAAAGTTATCGAATAAATACAAAACTTTACTGATCCAAGTATTTAGTTTGCTTTATAAACAAAAAAGTTATAGATAACTAATTTTTAAGTGAAAATATTATCGAAAAATTATATATTTAAAACAAATATTAGAAAATAAAAGCTTATCCACAGAAAAAAAAAATTCATTAATATGATGAATTTACTCATAAATATTATGAATTTTTTAATTTTTAAATGACATATTGATGAATACATTCATTATATATGTATATGAAATTATTCGTACTATCCAACATCATAGTGAAGAGTGAAAATTGTCATATTTATGAATTGGTTCATAATATTTATGAATATAATATTCAATATGAATTTAAAAAATCCAACAATTCTCATAAATATTATACAACACAAATATATTTTTTTTTAGAAAATAATTCGAAAATGTGTTGTTGTAAAAATGTTATTTAAAAAAAATAACAGAAAAAATTAGGATAAAAAATTCAAAAAAAAATGTCCGAACAAATTTTTTTCCAAAAAAAAAATTTGTCTGAAAAAAAAATTAAAAAAAAATGTTCAAACAAACATTTTTGAACATACAGAGATACAGACATACATACATACTTACATTTACAAATATATAGTAGATAACATAGAGGGACTACTTGAGAACTGAGAAGTACGACAAAAATGAACGAAAAATAAATATTGTGATTGAAATTTGGTTTGATAAATAGCATTCTTAAATATGAAGTAAATATGTTATATTTTATGTATTTGTTCATTAATATGATGAAATGGTTTCTTCACATACCGTTCATCATATTGAAGAACACTTCTTCGACAGTAACCAAGTGTTCATCATATTTATGATCGCATTCATAACATTGATGTCGTTAGTCATTAATATTTTAAATGGTTCTTCAATACAATGAATCATAATTTGAAGAACTGAATTCATCAATATGATGTACATTTGTTTTTCTTTATAATTATTATATTATAATTATTATATTATAATTATTAATTATAAAAACAAAAAAAATATTTTGTTCCCGCTAAATCGTCTTTTCGTTATAGCTTTGTTATTTTTGGCGTTTTTTGGCGGGTTCCAAACATTTTTTTGTATGTACACCGGTTCAGCCTACTCGATATGTTTCCTTCTGAGTGTTACAAATAGCGTACAAGTCTGAATATACCCTTTCACTCTTATGGCCGTTTTCACCATCTTCGGTTAAGCACTAACTGCCAGTTCAACTTAGAGTTACTCATAGAATATATGAAATTGAAACCCTTGTATGGATATTGTGAAATTGTGTAGGGTAAAAAAATTAAAAATCTGGAAGAATGATTTTAAAAATAGAATATTATTAAGGAATGTAAACGACTATGTATTACTTGTTGATTTTATTCTAAAAATAATAAAATAGAACTTTTTTGACATTGTATTTTTTTTTTTTACTTTCGACTCACTAACTACGGCACACAATACACAACAATATGTTTGGGTTTTATGAAAATACGTTTTTTTTTAATAGAAATCTAATTAAATATTTTTTTTTAAACGGATACATTATATTTTTTTGTATATTCATTTTTATTGTCCACCTTTTGATCCGTCATAGTACTAAAAACCCTAAATTTTATACTGTGCGTTACATGGAAAACTTCGAGACATGACAGACTGGGAATTAATTTAAAAATATAATCATTAACAATATTAGTAAAACTTTTGGATAATTGCGACCCCAAAAAAATCGTATAATTTACAATATAAAATAAAGTATTCTTATTTATAGTTTAAACTTTAAAGATGCTTATGAATTGTTGTTTTTTTTCTGAAATGTATCCGATAACACACTTTATTTTATAGTTACGTTATGTTTGTTTAATATTTTTTTAAGTGCTTCGCTATGAGTCGGACCCAAATGTCACAATTGATTTTGGCTATAAAATTTCATATTTATGATGTCACCCATATATTTTGTATATTGTATAAATACTAAATGTCGGTTCTCAGAACTCACTGAGTTCGTGTATTTTAAACTTCGCGTTATAACTAATAAATACAAATAGTATTCAAACAAAAATCAATTTTGAAAATCCAGCAATTCTCATAAATATTATACAATATTTTATACAGTGTAACTGAAAATAGTATGTGCACAAATTTTTACTAATTATTGATAAGTAATTATAAAACTTGAGCACACGTGTAGTAATCCGTGGAACAGCATCAACTGATGGCATCTATTTAAATCTCAAAAACACTTTGCAATCTATAAATGTCAGCAGCACGTGTTGGCAATAAAATCTCGTATGAGCAATAAAAATAAAAATTAATTTTTAACTATTGAGAAAATCAGCTGTATATAGATTTGATTTTACGTGAACTGGAACTGAATATGCACCCAGAAAAAAATTCCCTCAAATCCCATTAAAATTGGTCAATAGGACAATTATTGATTTAATAGTATACAAAAAATGAATCTTTTCATATAAACTCAATGGCAATGTCATGGTATTTTCTAGTATTTAATAGTATTTTCCGATTAAAATAATAATTTATTCTATTAACTATTTTTAATTATTTATATAGTATTTTTTCTGGGTGTGCGGTAATATTTTTACAAATGTTCTAAATGAATATTTGAACCTTTTGAACCTTTTCATTGTGAGCATTTTTTTTGTTAGAATTTGTATTACGAATTGTATACGAGGTTTTTTTTTGTTATTTTAACTCCTGGTAAAAAAATAAATTTCAGTAAAGTACCAAAAATTATCAATACAATTAATTCTTATTTATTTCATCACCGATACGACACTTAATTGTATTGATTAAATAATTAATTATATTAATTAATAAATTAATTGAACAAAAATGAAAGGAAAAATTCGATGAAATAAATGTTTATTTATATTTTATATTTATTTTATTTTACTACTTTACTTACCGCTCTTTTGGTTCGAAGTGAAATAAATGGGAGAGTAAACAAAAAAAGGAAACAAAATATCAAAGTTATGATATACGCACGATATACGGAAACACGAACCGACGAACCGAATAGGCAAGCACGCGTTATGATGTACCAAATAAGATCTAAAAAACAGTACCTCTAATACTGTGTAGTGAATTTAAAACTGTATGTGGCTCTAAAACTATTTAGTGCCTGTAAAACTGTCGGTTGGTGTACATGCTATATACGTAGTTTAAACACCAATCCAAAAAGTATTTGATTTATACTATTAATCGTATATCCAATTAATTGAATTAATTATTTTGGGTTAATTAATTTCAATTGCTATATTTACGTTCAATATTTTTTCTGTGTGTTTGTTAGATTAATTAGATTTTTTTTAATAAATTAATTGATGGATATTTTTTCACGAATTTAAAAAAAAAACTAAAATAATATTCGAAAAAACATTCGCAAAAAAAATAATGCGAATTTTTTTTTCATATAAAATTTTAAAAATATATAATTAATCAAAAAAAAAATTAAAAAAAAAAATATTTTTTCTAAAAATAAAAATTAACCCACGAAATTTTCTTTTTTTTTTAATTGTCCGAAAAAGAAACTGTTCATTCTCAACTCCTCAACTATTTTTATATGGGAAATTACATACTTTTTTTATTACATAAATTTGTTTAATAAATGCTATTTAAATATACCTTTTCTTTTATTAGTGCATAATATAATTGTCCAGCTGTTTAGCAATAGTTTCAAAAATATTTTAAATTAATGCCAGTAGAAACTGCATATATTATATATCGTGAATAATAAGATTACTAACCGCACTCAAGGGTCTTCAGATTGTGGCATGTGCCCTGGCTAATATAATTAGTGTTGTAATAAAAAAAAAACAGTTAGCAATACCACTTCAAAATTGTACTGATAAAACAAAACGTAAAAGCCCTTTTATATTGTATATATATGATACTGATTAGATCGGTAGATAACAACTACACGTGTGGGTCAATTTTAAATATTTAACATTTGACAATCCCATATTACATATTAATCTTCTTTCCTAAGTTTTCTAAAATATAATCATTTTTGTTATTTCTATCAAATATATAAACTATTCTCAGTTCTGATTCCGCAGTCTATCAAAATTATAGTTCATTTAATAATGTTATAAATTAAATAATAAAATTAATGAATCATTTATAAATAAAATGAGGTGTTCAATTTCTGTACGACATTTTTAAACGAATGTAGGGCAAACTGTATCACTATCTTTGCAACTTAATCTTTGAAACATTTTTATTTCGTATTTGCAAGGTAATTTATAGTTAAATCAATAATATAAAATTTGCTAAATAAGCAAATAAAATTGGTGAAAGGTGCTAATATTAAAACTTTTAAACAAAAAAACATTATTTGAAATAATATATACTTGAAATAATTTACAAATTTAGTATTTTACGAATTATCATAATAATCGAATATTAATCATTTATTTCGCATTCTGTTTTCTGATTGCGATAGAATTAATGTGATTACTGTTAGTACACTTTTTTTTATTTTAAATTTGATGAAACCTTTGACCGTGAACAATATAATATGCAAATGTACAGCACGTATAAACAACCAATCGGTGTCAAAATAAATATTTTGTTTTGTATGCTCAGTAGACTGATTCAAATTTGTATGAAAAATCTAGAACTATTTTTTCGTTCACTCCGCGTTGATTTTCTGAATCGAGGACCTCTAAAACTGCGAAGAAGCTTTTTAAACCCAGAAAAAAAGTGATCCTGTGATGTTGTGGAAAGAGCTTAAAGGGCATTTTTAAAGTTTTAACGACTATTTTCAATAAAATTATTATTACTCCAAGTGTAAAAAGATATCACTAAATTTTCTTTCTCTATTTAATTTAAAATCTCTTACTGAAATTAAGATTTCTTAAATTATAAATTTTTAATTTACCGTTACAGTTTCTTGGCTTGCCTCTTCTTGGCTTCTTCTCAGTTTTAGAGGTCCTAGTTTCAGAAAGTCGACGCGGAGCGAAACATTTTTAAATTTTTGGTTTTTGAAACAGTCTAATGCTCAGCATCATCACAGCATCGGGTTCAAATCAATCACTATATACAACAATTGTATATTATCACAAATTTTAAGATATTTAGTTTTTTTTTATTTGTTTAAATCTAGTTTAAACTTATCCTCTTTTTTAAAACATCTAAAATTCCAAATCAAAACGGCCGAATACCTTTAAATTTTAAGATAGACAAATAGTAATCACTTAATATGGCATTTTAAATATTTGTATTATGTTGAATATAGACGAAATTAAATCGAGTTTAAATTACGTTTAATTTGAAATTGTGACTGAAAAATTGAACCTTATTCATGTAACTGATCCGTTAAAAATAATATAATCAGTCCCCGATCATGACTAAAGAAATGTAAACATGCAACATGTTGCCCTAAATATCGACGAATATGTTGCAGCAATTAATTTTTTATTTGATCACCGCCAATTTTTTCTTATTGAAGTGCGAAAGTGTCTCATTGCACTATTTTACAGATCCCTCATGCACAAATGTCTGATTTCATTTTTTTTGTATTTCCCATAAAAGGTTTGCCATAATTCATGTTCGAACCATAATATAATTGCTCTCAAATAATTTGAAGAAAAAACAAGAACTTGTTGTCAAGGCAACATAAATAAACTTGTTTGTCAACTCAAAAGAACATAAACAGGGATTGAAACCGAACCAATAACAGTTTGGTTTTGATTTCGGTTTTGATGCATTTCTGTTATGGATGACAGAAAGTACATGCAGATTTGCAATAGAACGATTATATTTTTATCAGTATAATAACCATCAACTAAAATGCATATTATTTAGATACCATATCCTGTGACTATATTCTGCGATATATATTTATATTGTGAACCTGACTAATTAACTCATTAGTGCCCGGTTACGAAAATGTCAAGATATGTTTACGAGCTTGCTTCTACTGAAATTTCTCCGAGGGTATATCGTCGTTGTAGAAAAAAAGTCACCAAATACATTTTTTATGAAAAACTTAAATTTCGAGTTTGTTCATTAATATTATAATAAATATTTGATGCATTTTTAAAATTGAAATATCAATTGATAGTTTAACATTTTCTTACTATGTGACAAAAAAATTGATATCATCGATTTAAAATTGACAGATATATAATGATTTTTTGTAAATGAATATTTGGCATTTTGAAAATGTATTTGGTGACTTTTCGTTTTACAACGACGATATGACCTACGATCGGCCCACTTTTGCGGAAGTTGCAAACACCCAGACACTAAAGTAAGATATCGATTTTTGAATATTTCGAAATTTGTCCTTCTTCCCCAGTAGACATTTTTGTAGTACTGTAACTGCCCATTGAATTCCATTATTTTCATGGTCTAGGTCATGTCTACTCTAATAGGATATATTTCTACTAGGATACAAAGTGGGTCTGGCCAAATTGAACTTTTAACTCAAAATATCAATCTACTTAAGACGGGCCTGGTACGATAAGTCGAAATATAAAATATCGAAACTAAGAATACCAAAGACAAAATGTAAAAAATATAAATGCCGAACATAGTTTAAAAAAGACTGTTTTATTAGTTTTCCTTAACGGAGTTTATGCGGTGTCCGTCTGTCTGTCTGTCCGTCCTTCTGTCTGTCTGTCTGTCTGTCTGTCTGTCTGTCTGTCCTTCTGTCTGTCTGTTGAATCCCTACTAATTAAAAAATTGAAGAGTTAGATAAATAAAATTCATAATTTAGAATGCGAAAAAAATGGCGAGAACAGTCCATTGTGATTTGTGATCTGACCATTTATATTCAAATAACTCATCTAAAATTTACATCGTCGGATTTTTAATATTAAACATTTTTTGAACATATGAAAAAATGTTTGTGTATTTATAGTTTTAATGTTTTTTTTTCGACAATTTCTAGCTTTAAAATATTATTCCACATTTTTTGTTTCGGCAAAATATTGTTTTTTTTTAACGATATTTCGAATGGTTCCCCTGTATAAGATCTACGGGAAAAGAATCGGTATACAAATAGGTGACTGAGAACGTGACTGATCATAATAACTGGTTCTAGTTCTAACTCAATCATGTGACACGTACCGGTAACTTTTACATGGCTTTGTCATAGGAGACAATGAACACCTCATATGGCCATTCTTTGTACTGTCCTTAGGGGACCAGTAAGGAGAAACAGAAAATAAACCTGTCACAGATATCGTCTGAATGGTACTAACATTTGTGCAAGCACAAAGTGAACCAGTAATACACCCATTTTTTTACAAATATACTTTACATAGAACTAAAATCTACAAGTATTTCTCTTTACGGCCTAAATCATTTTTAAAACAACTCGTGTTATGTAATAATTTAATATATAAAAATATATTAAAAAACATTAAAATCGTGGATTATGTGTAATATATACTGTCGGACAGTATAATAGAACTAATAAAATAAAGGGTTTTTCAATAAGAGCGCTACAAAAGTAATAACGCATATTTTGTTTATTGACGAAGCCATTCAGCCAGAAATGAGCCTCATCGCTGAAGATGATTTTTCGATGAAAATTCGAATCATTTTCAAGTTGTTGCTCAGTCCAATTCACGAACATAGGACGCTTCTGGTGGTCAAGCGGCTTCAGTTCTTGCGTCAATTTGATTTTGTAAGGATGTCGGCCAAGATCTTTTGCCACAAGTACGTCACAGAGATGCCCAACGCTTGAGAACGACGTATGAGAGACACATTTGGGCTTTTTTCAACTGAAGCCTCAGCGGTAGCAATATTATCGACACTACGGGCACTTCTTTGTCTCACTGGCACGGGAACATTTTGTACTGTGCCTGTGGATTCAAATTTTTCCGCTCAATTGTTGATCTGCTAGTACGATTATGACGACCATAAATTGGACGTAGCGTTCTTAACGTTGAGGCCACTGACTCCGAATTTCGGTAGTAAATTTTAATAATTTCGACTCGTTGTTGGCTCGTATATCTTTCCATCATGAAATGGCAAACCTTACTGGAAGAGAAATGTCAAAAGAGCGGCAAGAAATATGGCGTCGTTTGCTGTCCCTGTCGCTCTTTTGTAATTGTATTCAATATTCAAATTTTTAGAAATTTGATGTTGAAGTAGTGTCGGTGGATGTTTATTTTGAATTTGGCAATATTAAAAATGTCACGAAGATTGTTCCACACACCACGAAGGAAGTACGAATTATGCATTAAAGAACTCAAAAAATGAATGATTTTAGTTTTTTCGTTTCAGTCCCTGTTCAACAATGAAGAACGTACACTATAACAAACGTTGCACCACTCTGTTGCATGTCACGTGTGGTGAGTTCTTTGTCTGATGTTGTGTCCAAAGAAAGTTTGTCACAGCGCAGCCACATGTTGCAGCCAAAGAGTAGTTGTTGCTGTGGCAGCCAACGAACCCGACAACAAACGATGTACTGTTTCCGCTTCCGCGTTGCCGCACGAACAAACAAACGGTGACCGAAGATACTCGTTGTTGGCAAATACCAATGCAAGAAGAATTGCATTATGTTGTTGTTGTTGTATTGACTGTTGTTGATTGTTGGTCTGCTGTTTGAGCTGTTCGTTGGTGCAATGCAGCGCAACGATTGACACTTGATTCAGTTGCTTTTTGGCGCGTGTTGCAGTCGAACATGAATGATGTCGGTCGCCGTTCGGTAGTTAATGCATTTTAAATTTGAGACTAGACGTGTCGTGAATTGGGTGAAATTTGTTTGATGTCACAACAATCAACTTGGTGTTTATTAATTGACATATGTCAATATTGTTGTTGCTGTTCAAACAGTAAGAAGGCGCTGATATTTTGAAATATCGACAATTGTTGTTGTTGCTTTTTTTTTTGTAATTCTTGTGATTAAAGCCATGTGCCGCAAGTATTTTGATGTTTTAGATGTTGCTGTCGCACCGCATTTTTCTGACATGCAAATTATTTTCGTGCAATAACAAAAAAATAACATTTAATTATATTGTAATGTAGATATAAATCAGTGGTCGTACATGACAAAAAAAGGGCACTAAGTGAGAAATATATTAATTTTATAAATAACCCATGTCATTAGGCACAATCTAGTGATAGAGTCCATGCAGGATTATTGAGTCACTTAAAAGCGAGGAATGCAATCTAAACGAATAACGGTTTCGATTTAGTTCCATAGTTCCATTTTAAGTTTTTTTGGACGTAACGATTTCGGTATACCGATTCAAGTTACGGTTTCCATTTCGGTTTTGTATTATGGTTATTTTTTAGTACATATTCAGCAAACAAAAAATATATGTATTTCACTAACACAAGAACTGAAAACCAATAACAAACATTTTTTAACCAATAAAAAAGAAACAGTAAAGCAAGTGATGCAAACGAGACGAGAAAATTAAAAATCACTAAAATCAAGAAAGAGATTAACTTTGATTGTTGAGAGATTCCAGAATGACGTCTGATTCTGCCGAAGAGATTCAGAATCTCGAATTTATTAAATTTAGTTTTGAAAATAAAAATATTGTAAAGGGTTCATATAAATTCTATATATACATATATAACGAAGTTAAAGTAAACAGTTTATTTCAGTTTCGTTGCTACCCTGTATAAGTACATCGCACGAAAACAGACAGACGCATGATACACGCACTACATGCTCGTGTTTTAGTACAGCCACTCCTGACAACAAAAACTTCCTCTCCAACAACATCCAAGTGTTTTGTTTGTTGTACAAATATATTCCCGCGAAAAATTCGACTACGAGCTTCGATGCTGTGTTGTTGAATTCGCATATTTTTATTGTTGTACTTTCCTAAGAAACAGACAAAATTTAATAGCTTTATATATTACAATATTTATTTTCGTTTTGTAAATTAAATAATGGACAATTTAAGTAAAACTTCATAATGATGAAACAAATAAATAATAAACTGTATTATTTTATATATCTCAAAATAGGGAATTTTAGTATGTACACTATACTTTAAAAGCAATAGATTTTAGCTATTAAAATTAGTCAATGGGATAAATTATTATTTTAATATATAAGAACCATTAAATACTTTAAAATACTTTTAAATTGTTTTTGTGTTTATATGAAAACATTTATTTTTTGTATACTATTGAATCGATAACTGTCCTATTGACCAATGTTAATAGAATTATTTCTGAGTGTATGTGTGCTTCACAAACGGCGTCCCGCTCTGCTGCATATCAAAGAAAACAGAAACAACTCAGCTGTGTATTTTCTTTTTTCGATAAGTGTTTTTGTTATTCTATTCGATTTACCGCTACACAAGTGATCGAAGAAAACAATAACAAAACACATTTAAAGTTCAGACAAAAGACCGTCGTTCTGGGAAATACTGTTTCTCAAAAAAGGAAATGTGGATATTTTTATACAACAAGAAGTTTATCTATTGGGAACTACAGATTTAAATGACACTTAAACCTGTACATATTGTGTTTTTTTTCTATATACAATTAATTTATATGTTTTTTATGTTTTTTTGTGGCACTTTTCATACGATTGAACTATAAAGCTACACGACCGAAATACTCTCTCATGAGGTAACTCAAATGCGACTATAACACTATATGAGGCGTCAAAAATGTCTAAGTCCATTTTCGGAAAAAACTGACTTAAACCCAGATTCGTATTTTAAAGCTAGTGTTACATATATTCTATTATAAACATTTTCATTATTTTATATTTTTAACCACTAAATTAAATTTACTAGTAACATTGCAAATCAAAAAATAGGGACATCTATTTACATGACAAAATGAGCAAAGCCCAGATATTTATGCACGCATTCTTTTTCTGTGTAGATTTTTTAAAAGCAGTGAAATAATTACTTATAACTAAACACATTCTACAGAATATTTTGATGAAACTGAAAGTAGGGCTGCTGAAAAAATATATGTACACCTTGCTAATTATTGCAGTAAATATTAATGTATTTGTAGTTATATGGCATTTTTCAGTATTCAAATTGAGTTGCATTTATTTGACTTGATTTTACTACACATTGTATTAGAAATATTTTTTCTACATATTGCAGAAACTGTAGTTTGTATTTGTTTTCTGCATTAATAATTATTTAAAATAAAAAACGTACCACGAAGATGTGCATGTACAAACAACATAATGAACAAAACTCGTTAGATGTAGAATATAAGACAATTATTTTTCTACGATCGCGTTATTAGCGCATATTATTCATATTTGGTACAACAGAAAAGCAACACTTATATGCTAATGATTCTTTTAAGTCGTTGTAACTGATGATGATACACAGAAAAAAATAATCGACGTAAATAATTAATCAATCCAGCAATGAAATTCACTAATTTGATGAAAACATTTGCTATTGTTCCTTATATAAGCAATTGCGTTCATTAATATGAATATTTGTACGTCAATGCAGCAAATAATTTAGTCGGCGCAGTTTTAGCAAATATAATTGCTGAAACTGCGCCGACTAATTAATTTGCTGTATTGTCGTAGAAATATTCATATTAGCAAACGGAATTGCTGAATTAACGAAGAATAGCAAATGTTTTCATTAAATTAGTGAATTTTATTGCTGGATTGATTAATGAATGTAATTAATATCGTTAGGCCGGCCTCAGCAGTCCAGAGGTAGCGCGCTGGACTTGCATTTTGAAGGTCTCGGGTTCGAATCCCGGCTTGGGCATGGGCGCTCGTGGTGATATTAACCACAAAATTGTAGGGAATAGATTTCACAGTACAATGGATATAGTCTGTCTGAGTGCTGTGGATCTTAGTAGATATTCCAAAAAAAAAAAAAAAAAAAAAAAAAAAAATATCGTTTGTTATATTTACGTCGATTATTTCTTTCTGTGTAAAAGGTTTCATACTTTTATACTTTTTACTAAGTATCTTACTCCCCCCAGTTTTTATATTTCCATACAAAATACACACATTACTCAACATTTTTTGAAATATTTTTTAGATATTACGTATTACGGCAGTACCTAAGTGTTTCAAATATATTTTAAAAATAATTATATCAATTCTTAAATAAAGGTATTCAAACTTTAAAATACTTTTAATCGAACGAGCGTTGTATAAATCAAAATGAAGAATGGTACGGTAATCAATGATTTTTAAATAAAAACTATCAAAGAAAATCAAGGCCGGATGGCAGAAAATCAAAATGGGGTCAGCTGTTTGTAATTCTTGAAACCTTCTGAAGTTATATGAAGTGTAAGTCATGTGCTAAATTGCATACATTACAATTTTATCAATGTTCAATCGTCCTACGTTCGCGGATATTGCATTTTTTTTTTGTAGTACAAAATCTTGTTTACCTGCATTTATTTTGATGTTGGTATGATATTCATGCATTCCATGATCATATTCACGATGATATTCATGCATTCCAGTGCTGTACTGACCACCTTTATCATTTTATTTCTGCCAGCCTTCTTTCATGCCCTACCATTCAACCATATGTTCTGTTCTGTCGACATGATATTTCTCCGGCCATTGTACTCGTCGTACCGCTTTACCACTTTTCAAGATATCGACAACATATCGAAGTAATTTCGTACTTTGTAAGTACCTAAAGTTTTTAAGCGGCATATCGCGAGGTATTTGTTTCCCGAAAACCTGGTCTTCCACATGGTACACCTGATTTATTTGCTGCATTAAGAAGATCCTCATTCTCAAACTCTTAAATTGTTCAAGTTGCTCTGTGAGCTAATGAAATCATTGAGTAGCATTATTCCGGGCCAACAGTTTCAGTATGATCGGTTTAAAGTTGATCGAGTGCACCAAGTGAATTATTTATCCTCCATGTTACCTGCAAATAAACTGATCGTTCGCATTGATATTTGTTTGTGATCTTGTGCGATCTCCCCATCCTCCTCAGTGTATTGTGTGGGTTTTCTTGGTGCCGCTGCAAATTGCATTTAAGTGGCTGCAGGCCAAATCTTTTAATCTGCTGTTAAACTCTTTTGAATGTGAAATCAAACCTCTTCGTTGACGGTTGATTGTAAAAATATTTGGTAGGTTATTTAAATACTTTGCCTAGTTTAATAAATTCTAAAACTCTGTATTGAAAATTGTCAAATTGAGTGTCTCTGACTGACATATATGTCTTATGCCACATATAACTTTTCCGACCGGCAAACTTTTTAGAAATTCCTACGACGACTTTGATTAATTACTGGCAGACTAAATTGCGCCATACTTTGAGCATCACTTCCCAAAGGACCGATCGCATAAACTGGTTCGCTTGTGAATTATATAATTAAAACAATCAATTTCAAGTTCAGATACCACATGTGAGTTTCATTTAAGATATTTTCAAGTTTGGCAAGCTTATAGACTTTTAAAAAGAGCGATGAAAAAACACGTAACCATCTTCATCACCTGAACTTATTACCTTCTTTTCAGGTTATTGATTTTAAAATACAATAGAGGTATAGAAAAGTACATATTTTTGAACAAGGTCACACTGACTTATTTTAATGCGTAGCTCGAATTTTAAAATAATGCATTTTTAACAAAAATGTAAATCAGAGTCAGAGTGAGAGTTAGACCTCTATCAAAAATATATCTATATATTTTTCTATACTTTCTATACCTCTATTGTTAATTTTCTAACTACTGATCAAAATAAAAATGCCAAGAGTGCCTGTTAAAATAATCACTGCTTTTGTATTTTTTACACGATTCTTTTCATTGCTGCAGTTGTAACAGCAATTTCTAATAGATGACGTATGGGCATTTCCTGCGGTTCCGGGCGGGACATTCGTATGCTTAAAACTTGTATATCTCAAAGGAAAATTAATGAATTTAATTGATTTTTTTATGGCCAAGTAGTATTTAAATAGGACTAATTGCAAAAAATTACAGAATTCTATATGGTAGATCAAAAGATATTATTTAAATAGTGAACGTTCCGGACGGGACAAAAACGGAAGTGCATGTCGAGGTTAATATGGAAATGTCAAAAGGTCAGAAAATTTTGCGTACAAATTAATTTTAAAAATAGCTGAAATCATGTGTTTTCTTTGTATATTTACATTTTATTACTAAAATTTATAGTTTTTACGTAATTAATCACAGAAAAATTCCAAACGAGACATTCCGGACGTGACAAAAAATTCCGTATAGAAATTATAAGTACGATTTTTATTTTAATATTAAACTAACACATTTTAACTCATACCTAATTGAAATCTGTCCCGTCCAGAGCCTACACTAAGAGTGAAAGGGTATATTCAGTTTGGTACGCCGTTTGTAACACCCAGAAGGAAGCATCTCCGGTATGGAAAAGTACATATATTCTTGATCAGCATGACCTCCTGAGTCGATTTCCGTCTGTCTGTCCGTAAATAAATTAATATATTGTACGCATAAAGTAATTTTATAATAAAAATTGCACTGATAATTTTTATACGGAATTTTATGTCTTATACGGAATTTTTCTGTGATTTTTGTTATGAAAAAATTATAAATTTTAGGAACAAAGTGTATATAAACAAAGAAAGCTCAAGATTTCAGCTGTTTTTTTTTTTTAAATAATTAAAAAAAAGAATTTGTATGTAAAATATGCTGACTTTTTAGCATTTTCATATGAACCTCGATTTACGTTTTTGTTTCGTTCGGAACGACCACTATTTAATTTATATCTTTGATCTACCGTATGAAATTCTATAATTCAAGTAAATTCATTAATTTTCCATCGAGGTATTAAAGTTTTACGCGACGAATGTCCCGTCCGGAACCCCAAGACGGGAGGCGTCATTTTAAATCAATTTGGAAATTGCCGATTTGGGTATCAAAACGCGAACTTTGACAATTCGGCTGGTGAATTTCACATATTCGGATTTCACCGAAATTCTCCATATCGATTTTCTCATCCGATAGACCATTTTTAGGGGTTGACATAGGTTTTCAATGATATTCTATAAAAAAAAAAACATTCAAAACGATTGTCAGTATAATAATCATTTGTTTGTCCGCCCGTTCTAAAATTTGTTGACAGAAAATGCATAACAGTCAGGTACCATATGAACTGTACTAAGATCCATTTGGTTATATTTCGATTTTTAGAAAATACCGTAAACTATCTGAAACATTTACTGTAAGAGTCAGTACAAACTTGCGTATTTTGTGTAGGGCAACGATTTCGATTTATTTTTTTATATAAGAATACGCTAACAAAAAGAAAGACTTAAACGGGTTTTTATGCTGAACTAAAATAATCAGTTCAGAGTAAAGTTGTAATGCTTTTTTCATTAAAAAAAATATATGCATATATCATAAAAAAAACAAATCTGTATAAAACATTCGAAGTTTTTCTCTATAAAAAAATATATATTTAAATTTAAATTTAAATTTGTATTTATTTTATCATATGTCTTAACTTTGTCAGATCATAAAAAATACCTGCTGTTTACCGCTCATTCATTGCACACCCAATGATAATGATAAATAATTGCCACTCATCACCATTCCTGGCATTTCTTGCATGCCCCTGGAGGATGACGAATGTAAATACGAGTGATGAATGTATTCATATTTGAAGTTAGTCTTTTGCGACAGTAATATGACAGCTACAAGTCAATTACAGTCGAGCCTTTTTGCTGTTGTTGATAACTTGTTTTGGAAGTCGAGACAAGATTCGACATTTCTTTTTGTTTTTGTTTACATTTTTTTTTAAATCGATTTATTTGATTTTTTGTTTGTACAAGTAGAATTAAAATTGATCTATATATCAGTAAAAATATTAGAAAAATTCCAATGCCGTGTCTCTGCTAAGCATATCGTTAGTGTAGCGACAATGCACTAGATGGCGCTATGGTAACATTCGTAGACTATTTTTTGAAAAACAAATGCTATATTATATTAATTTAAACCAGTGCTGTATTATATATATTTAGTAAAATAATAAAATTTTGTATACAAAAGATGTTGGCGATTTTTACATCAAAAACATTTTTTTTTAGAAAAAACATATTTTTTTTCTTGATTATTATTTTTTTTTTTTGTTATATTTTATTTAAAAATATTTTTCAAATATTAAAAAAAAAATACATTTTTTGAATAATTTGTTTGTGTCTAGTAGTTCAAGTTAGATTAAAGTTTGAAATGACAGCTGTCAATGACATAACAATTGCAAGTTATTTTTTTATTATTCAAATTAGCAGAATTATTAATTTATTATAAAACTCAAAAATAACAAATAAAAAACGTTATACTTTTTTATACTAATTAAACCACTTATGTCAAATTAATTGACATTGTTAAATACTTTTATGCTTATTGACAGATTGTCGCTTCAACGAATGAATAAATCATTTTTATTCCTCAATGAATTATTTATAAAATGATTGAATGTTTAACTGAATATTTAATTAAAGCACGTATACTGCGAACTGCGTTGACAATGTAGTACTGATTATTAATAAAACAACTGTTGTACTGCAATTGTAATACAATGGCAACACTTTCGTCCGTGAGTCTTATGCGATTCGAACGCGATTATGGTGCGCAACTTTAAACGTCTCGTCGTCTGGTTCCAGTAGGTCGTTCGTTGAACGCGCAACAGAATGCGAGAGAGATCCATAAATAAATTGTGCCTGTTCGGAATGATCCGGTCCATCTCTCAGTTGCATTTTATATATGCTCTCTCTGCCCCCTCCTCACCCAGTTACCCATATGTTGATCCATGTTTTTGTGCTCAAACTCTGCACGATCTATTAAGTGTTGTGAGACATGTAAAAAGTGAGCAATTCTATAAATATTGTTATATTTGTATGGGTATTTAATGCAAACCTGGCAACGCTTCTCAATCTCATTTGTATGCAGCATGAGGCGTGGGGTGCCCATGTTATGCATGACGGGCTTCACAATGTTTTATAAGTTGGCATAAAACCAGTTCGCTCTTGAGCCGGTTGCTCACTCAAATTAATTACACTCCAAAAATGCTCTGGTAGTTAGTTGATCGGCAACATGGCCTCCAAACTGGGCTCCACTTAAGCTCAGTTTGACTACTCTTTTTTTGTACTCCAATTGTCATACACTGATAAATATGAAATAAAAAATAAAAAATATGAAATAAAAAATATGTTTTAATATAAAACATTTTTTAAGTAAAATTTAAGGATCCAATAGATTATATTACCTACCGCCCTACGTTTCATTTTAAATCATACTAAGGGTGCATGCGAGTTCGACTAAATTGCTGACTAAACTAAATTGAACGACTTTTCATTCGATCACCATTCGGTAACCGGTAATTGTTAAAGTCTATATTCAATCCATTATCATATGTCTGTTTGCTGTATGCATATGATAATTATTAGGGACTTTTAATTAGGGACTTTAAGAAATACCGGTGACCGAATGGCGACCGAATGAAAATCCGTACAGTTTAGTTTAGTTAGCAATTTAGTCGAACTCGCACAGACCCTAAAAATGTTTTATATTAAAAAATATTTTTTATTTCATATTTTTGATTTTTCTTATATTTTGTGTCAGATATATTTTCTTGTGTCAGAATTCATTTAAATCATTCAACTTAAAATTTTACATTCTTCAACAGACAGGCATGAAATCAAGAATATTGCATTGACATATAGTTCTAAACTTTTTTTAATATTTCACGTTTCCAGCATATCGTGAAATTAGTTTAAAATCAATTAAAAAATTTAAACTGAACAGAGAGACAAGAAAGCAAGCTCATAAAAACGTTTTAAATATTTGAATTTGGTTTGTTTTAGTTACGATTTTTGAAAACATTTAAAAATCGGATATTGGATACAATTGCGGTTTATAGGAGAAGTCACATCTTAAAAATGCTCTATTGGATGAGAAATCGATATGGAGAGCTGTCAGCAAAATCCAAATGTTGTAAATGGACCCGCCGGAACATGTATGGAAGGTTATATCACATCGGTAATTTTGAAGTAAGCAAATTGTGATAGTTGGCGTAATGAAGTTTGTAAGAATTATGAAAGTAAAATAAAATTCACTTGAAGATGTAAGTTTTGGGATCCGTACGATATGTTGAAAAATAAAATGTCGAAACCTAAAAATGTCGAAATTTTAAAAGCCTTAAAATGCCGAAACAATGTTTGGCCGAAACAAAAAATGTCGAAAAAATATTTTAAAGCTAGAAATGTCGAAAAAAATTTAAAATAAATACATTTTTTTTATAGGAGCAAAAAATGTCGAAAATTAAAATGTCGAAAAATCAAAATGTTGAAATACAAATTTCAAATCTTATTTGAGCCACACCAAATCGATAGGGGTTACAACTCACCTTCTGCGATATCAATGGAATTTTGGGTTTCGCAATATGCATTATTTCCAGAGATACTGATATTGTTTAAAGTTAGAAAGATCAGTTTTTGTATGGTGCTTCATATGCATCATCTATTGATGCTAGTAACTCCGTTAATGTGGCTAATGATCATTATCCCTGCACTTCAGATTTCAAGTACTTAATTCAAAATTTTTGTTGATTTATTATAAATGTTCGTGCCAAATTTCAAGATGGTATTTTGATGGCATAATACGCCTTCAAATTAAATTAATATTTTTATAATAGTTTTTATAGTTTTAAATTAATATTTGCAGCTTATGGTATGTTCTCACCCCACCTGATTCCCATCGTGGCGGAAATATGAATCTTCGTACTAATACAAAAATATTTTTCTTACACAAGAATCGCTATTTTTGTTACTATGCATTTATTTCTACATTTTTTCGGTTAAAAATTATTTCGGCATTTTAAATTTCCACATTTTTAGTTTTCGACATTCTATTTTTCAACATTTTAGTTTTCAACATTTTTGTTTTCGACATTTTTGTTTTGAACATTTTTGTTTCCGACATTTTTAGGTTTCGGCATTCTTATTTTCTACATTTTTTGTCTTCGGTATTTTTAGTTTCGATATTTTAAATTTCGACTTATCGTACCAGACCAGTTTTATATAAGCTATTTGAACATAAAGGGTTGGTTCATAGGTTACAATGGACTGATCATGCCCATTTTCGCTGACGGACAGCGTAGATATATAAATAATCTAAATTAAGAGTTTTATTCCTCTCAGATAGACGGATCAAGTATATATTTACTTTTCCATGACTAATATGCTTCCTTCTGGTAGCTACAAAGGGCGTTTCCACTCCGGACGTTGAAGTAACGGAAACGAAGTATTGAATGGACCACTACGTTAATATTAAAAAAAAATCAAATTTCTCATTTTCCCATATGCTACTGTTTAGTTATTTTTTCAAATTTTAAACGCCATTTTGTCTGTATGTAGAATATACTAGGTTTTGAGAAACATTAAATTTCATAATTTTATTTTTTAAACATCGTGTTACGTCTCCGAAACGTTATAAACTAAAAAAAGTGTGTATGTAATCTGTTTTAAAATTTAGTTACGATTTCACAGAACTAAATGAGCAAAATAGTTAATTGCGTCCTTTGGATTTTTTTTGATATTGTCGATTGGGGTACCAAAACGCGTATTTCGAGATCCCGGCGAATCCATTTCTCATTGTCGAATTTCTCATCCAATAAACTATTTCTCATCTAATAGACTATTTTTAGGGGTTGACATTTTTAATAAAATTATCACAAATTTGTAAGCTATTGTTAAAGCATGTTTTTCGCAAAGTGTATCCCTCTCTGAAATACGTAATGTGTTGGCAAATAATATGCTCTCAAAAGATGCCTCATCAACTCACTCTCGTACTCACTCAGTTGCTGAAAAGCGAATTAGCTTCGATTGGAAATCGCTTGGTGGCGACACACGTTGTTTGGCTGCCAATGTGATCCCCATTGTTGGCGTTGCCAAGTGACACAAACCAGTTTTTGGCCGTGGTCCTTTTCGCGTTCTTGTCCGCTCCTCAGTGTTGCACTGTGGCATATTCGTCGAACAACAATTGTTTTAGTGCGTGTGCCGTGTGCGTCGACTGTTAGTATTTTATCAAAAATATCGAGTTTAGTTTTTAAACAAATCGTTACAAGTGTGTGATTTTAGTGAACGAAGCAGCAACATGCGGTGCAAACGTGAATAACAGCAGCAGCAACATCACGAACGACGGCAGCTAATGTAGGCCCTGCAACCATTTTTTGTGTTTGCTGTAATTTGGGGTGTCGCAGGCAGTTGACCGATCATATAATTTAAACTGAATTTAATTAGTAGTGAACAAAACGCAACAAAACCAATTCATTTTTTTTTTTATAAAAGTGCACCTTTGATAAGACATTAACCGTTCGACCCACATTGCGTACAACGAACATCATCATGATCTACATCATGATCGTTATCAGTATTGCCTAGCACGCGTCTTTTATTTAAAGCGACCGATCTCTTGTTCGCCCGTCTAACTTGCCAAATGATTTAAATTCGAAATCATGATTTTGTTGTCGTCATTTTTTGTTTTATTTTTTTGTTTGTTTCCTGCTATTTTTGTCTACGCGATACACGAAAAAAAAAACAAATACAAAATCGGTTTGTGAAAAAAACAAAAACAAACAACATACAAAGTAAAACTCACAGATACTGCATCTCAAATGAGCGCGCTAAAAAGTATCTAAAGATCATTGAGTGCAGAATTATTCGTTTTATTTTTTTAAATTTATTTTTCTTGTTTTGTTTTGTATTCTGCGATAAGAAATTCCTATGAGATAGCGTGACGCCTCTCTATGTTTTCGCTCTTTTGATTATCTTCAGTCGTCCCTGTCCACCACTCAGCTCTCACTTGCCGTTTACGTTCGAATCGTCGCTCTTTTTCTCGGTAGATCAGTTTGTATCTTTTTGCTCTAAAGGTTATATTTTAGATCCAATCAGTGTTCATAAATTTCGCAAATAAAAATGGAGTAGTTTTCGAAAATTTGGGGAGTAAAAATTAGTAAAAAGGAGTAAAAGTGATATAAAAGTTGTAGCAAATTAAAGAAAGCAGAAAATTTGATGCAAAAGGAGTAGAAAAATGTATAGCTGTATTAGATTTTAAATAAATTAATAGATAATAAGTCTATCTATCTATTACACTACACAACAGTCATTCCGCGCAGCAGTCAAGACTATTTTTGTATTATGTAAAATGACTCCCTGCTTCCGAAGATGTGGTTTAAAAATGTCTCTTTGGATAGGTTTATAAAATATCGGCCAATAACTTTTGAACCGATCTTTTAAAAAGACTAATTTTGGAATATTACCAACTTTGCATCATTTTGCCTTTTTTAAATTAAAAAATGGGAAATTTTTGATTTAAATTCTGGTCGAAAAAAAATACATTTTTGGAGTTCTTCTAAAGAATTCTTTTAAACCAGTGAATCAATTTTAAAATGTTGTAGGAAATGTTTATTAGATGTTTAATTCCCTTTTATTTTATATGCCACTCAAATCAAATCAATTATTTAAAACGCGAAATATTTGCAAATATATTTGACCACCATTTTGAAGGATCAGTTTAAAAGTTATTGGCCGATATCTTAAAACCTATCTATAGAAAAATATTAAATTCATATATTCAAATTATGTGGATACTTTTAAATAATACAAAAATAGTGTCATTTACTGCGCAAACTTTTTTTCACATTTTATTGTATAGTGTTATCGGTTAACTGAAAAATGAATGTAATTTCTTAAATTGATGAAGTTATAATTAAATATACGTTTTTATCAACTTTTCTAAAGTAAATTTAGAAAACACCATGTTTCAGATACAAGCCATTCTAGAACATTTTTTTTTGAAAAGAACCAAGATATCATTCGCTGAAATATTTACACAGTGAAGCGAACCATCCATTAAAGAAAAACGATAAAATCGGGAATTAAATAAAAGCTATTATTGCAAGAAGAGCAGATTTCTGTAAACAGGGGAAGAAAATGCTACGGCCGAAGAAGAGGAGTAGTTTTTAAAAATACAAATAAAACGGAGTAGATCTACTCCGATCAGAGTAGAATGAGAACACTGGATACATGTTTATATTTTTGTTTCTTATTTACTCTCCGTCGACACGCAAAAAAAAAAAATAATTAAAACATTTTCAGACTCAAACTGTGTTTACATATAACCCTAGTAGAAATTGTACTAGGTTAATAATCGGTAACTAATCAATATATTTTTTTACCTTGCCATAACCCGGACCATTTACATGACAAACATGATTTGGTATCTGGATCATGTCTTCCCTAATAGTGAAATATACCTAGAAAGGTCATATTTTAAAAGTCACATTGTCACATTGGAAAAGATGGAAAAAATGTTAGTAGTTTAGACTTTTACTCTGTATAACTCTATATTTTATGGCTCATCACAGATCCTAAATGCTTAGCAAAAATGTTAGAGTTTATATAAAAATATCTTCAAAATATATCGGAATATTGGCATTAATTGATATATTAAAATTAATTTTGACATTTAAAAGATAAATTACTATTTAAGGTTTTTGAAAAACAAGCTGTTTGAAGTGTTGCAATTTTTTATTCTAAAAAAAATGTTAAAAGGTCCTAAAATTTCAATAGTAATTTTTCTTAAAATCAAAATGCAGTCAAAATCAACGAATTATATAAAAATAATATATAGGAGCCGCGGTAGCTCAGTGGTTAGTGCGTTGGACTGCGAGCCGAAAGGTCCCCGGTTCAAGCCTGGACTGGGGCTAACAACACCTTTTCATAGAAACATTTTTTTATACCGCGCTACCTCTCGGCAGTAAATGGCAAACCTACGAGAGTAAAACATTGCCTATGAAAAGCTCTCACCCGCCGTTCGGATTCGGCAATAAACTGTAGGTCCCACCACTTTGAGTACAAATATAACAAGCACAGCTCAAAATGGTGAGAGAGCTCGGCCTAAGTTCTTATAGGACTGTAGTGACAAACTATTATTATATTATTATTTTATATAGGAAGCCCAGAAGCAGAATTTTACTATATTTTTTTCGTTTTATTGAGTTATGATAAAACTATAGCTATTTTATCAACAGTTTTTGCATGAAGTTACTGGCATAAAATAGTATCAAATATTAAAATGATCTTCATGCTAATTTTCGCACCGTGCATGCTCGTTGTTCTCTGTAAAAATGATGATCTTTGTAGTTACTAAAAAGTTTTGAATGCTTATTTTTAATGTAATATATTGTTGGCTCCTGTGAGTTGTGCGGTGATCTTCAAGCACTAGGCAGCATTTCCCACGATCAACAAAGACGAATGACAACATTTAATAGATTCGTTGTAATGATGACAGCTGCTGCCAGTTTTTACGTAGGTCTTTACAAGTGAAATAATGAGGTGATTTGACAGCAGAGAGAATTGTAGCACAATGTTCTTATGATAAAAAGTGTGTGTTTAAATAAAAATGAATCCTAGAGAGATATTACCGCAAGCTGTATACTGTGGATAACTTTTTCAACAAATGTTTGGAGCATAGTTTTTAGTTTTGATTTTCACAACAATTACAGTTTACACAAATATACAAAACATATTATATACTTATGTTAATCATTAAAAATTAAAGTTTAATTTTAAACTTAAAGTGTTACTTTAAATTTAAATATTTACTTTAAATTTAAAGTATAACTTGAAACTTCAAATTTAACCTAAAACTTAAAGTTTAATCTAAAACTTAAAGCAGTACTTTAAACTTAAAGTTTAACTTGAAACTTCGAGATTAACTTTAAACTTAAGTTGTACTTTAAACTTAAAGTTCAACTTTAAATTTAAAGTTCAACTTTAAACTTAATGTTCAACTTTACACTTCGAGATTAACTTTAAACTTAATCTTTAACTTTAAACCTAAAGTTTAACTTTATACTTAAAGTTTAACTTTAAACTTAAAGTCTAACTTTAAACATAAAGCTTAAAATAAACTTAAAGTTTAACTTTAAACTTCAACTTAAAGTTGAACTTTAAACTTTAAGTTTAACTTTGAACTTAAATTTTACCTTTAAACCTTAGGTTTAAATTTGAACTTAAAGTTTAACTTTAAACTAAAAATTAAAATCAAATTAAAAAGTCATCAGATAAATAAATAATAAATTTTTTACTATAGACTCAATTTTTAACTAAGATTTTAAATTTTAACAACAATTTTAAAATTTAACAAAAACATTTTTTTTTTAATTAACGACTTTTAACTATAAATTTATTTTTAAACTAAAAATTAAACTTTTTACTAGATTTTTTTTTTGGCAAAAATTCAAATTTAACAAGAACTAAGGATATTTATCTAATAATTAAATATTCAAATATAAATGAAATTTTCGACCAAAAATTCAACTTTTTACTATAGTTCGACATTTAATTACTAAATCGATATACAACTTGAAATTCTACTACTATTATAATTACATTATATATTTTCACTAAATACTAAATTTTTGACTGAAAACTACATTTAATGTTCAGAAAATTATTAAACAAAAATTGAAAATTTCGTCAAAAATTTTAATTTCTTGAAAAAAAAATTGTATAAAAAAGTTAATTAATATCATATTAAAATTACAAATTAGAAAATCAGTAATGTTAGTTTAAATATGAAAAAAATATAAATTACAAATAATCGACAACAAACAAAAATGTTGCCAAACAAATGCTCGAACTTGTCTCCAACAATTTGGTGCAACATCGAACGCATTAAATGAGTCCAACCGAACGAACCGCGTACAGCACTAAACACAAAAAGCACTAAACACAAAAAGCACTAAACATAGTTTTTGTTGTTGTTGCTTTGCGCAAGTTTCAAAAGCACTGCACAGAATGCAGCCACAAACACACACAGACACTACGCGCACTCGTTGCATTTTGTTGGGGGTCCGTGTCGTCGTCGGCGTCGCCACACTTGCAATAACAAAGAGTGCAATAACTATTGTTGCTGCAGCGACGGTGGCATCGACGACGACGACAACGACGTTGTTGCTGCTCGCTCATTCGCTCGTGGCTGCTGATGGACCTGCTTTTGCTACTAATGTTGCTGCCGCTCAATGTTCACGGACTGGCATTTGATTCGCACTCAACGAATGTTGCCACCGCGCGTAGTAGTTCTTTGCATTTCGAAGTAGTCTTTGCTCAACTTGAGTCGTTGAGTCGCGTGTTGAGTGCGGCAGAGCTCACAGTTGATATTTGCAATTCGGTCCCACGTTGTGTTCGCAGTTCGCAGCGCCCAGATACAATTCTGACAATTTATCTAGATACTTTACGTTGTTGCTAATACGTTTCATGTTGCTGTAGGTGCAAAGTGGTTCCTGATTGTGTTCTTTTTGTTGTTGTTGTGTTACAATCAGTAATTGCAAAAACGCGTCGGCAATTTTGATAAAATAATTTACTTATCTATTAGATACATTTTGGCGCGCAACTGTGTTTCATGAATGCAAACTATAAAAATTATTATTTATTCTAATTCAAAGGCATTTCTTTTAATTACAAAAAGCAATTTGTAGACAAATTACGATCGCGTTCTGTGTAACTGACAGATATCGTTGCGATATTATCGCACGCATAAACTTAAAGATACAACTGGCGATTACAAGTGCATCGCATTAATTGTTCGCAGACGGACAGACATACGTACTCGTGAAGTGATGCTGATCAAGAACATATATACTTTTCCATACCGGTCACGCCTCCTAAGGAACATTACAAAATATGTACAATCTTAATATGCCCTATACCTTTTAGGTGTAGAGTATAAAAATTAAATGTAAAGAAATCTGATCCATAATTTTGAATGGACCTCGGATATCAATCACTATCCTCATTTGCAATGTGTATAACTCCTAAAATGCAAAAAACGCAACATTTAAACACATAAATACCGACAACAACATTACTGCCGTCGAACGCGGATTTATTCTTTTCTTGTTGTTTCCAATCTTCGTCTTCTCACTCATTATTCGTTGCGCTCACTCACTGCACTCAATGTACTGTACTTGTTGAATTTACAGTGCCATTTGGTTTTGTTTTTCAAAACATTGAATGTCTTGACACTACTTGGCACCAATGAAACAAATACTGCAGTGAAGTGAATCCGCTGGAGAGTCTTCACTATAATACTGTGACTGCCATTTGGAAATGCAGTCAATACTGTAGAATGCATATATTGCAGAGTGAACTTAAAATACATTTGTGCAGATGTCTATAATTTTATTTATTATGCAATAAAAGAAAAAAGTAATGTTTTTTGGTCAATTTGGCTTTTGAAGAAAAATCTTTGTTGAATAGAATTTGAAAATATAATTTCTTTAAATTGCAAGTATTAATTTCATAAGTCCTTGCAAATGATAAATCTTGTATCAATATTTCACATTTATATATATATGGTAAAAAATAAAAATAAATTCAGCGTAAATAGTATTTTATTCAATTAGCAAAAATACTTGTAACGTGAATTTGTTCTTAAAAATGTTAAGCAAATTTAGCAAATAAATTTGTTATGTATATTAATTTGTTTGCTAGATTTATAAATGCCTGCCAAATTAATGCTGTTTATAATATTTAGTTAACATATTTTATATGCTACAAAAATATTCTATAAAAATATATTTTTACTTATGCGATTGAAAAATAAATTATTTTAACAGATTATGCTGCATAAACATGCAACAATTTTGTTAAACAGCAAAAGTATTAGTCAAAAATTAGTCAAGCGCGCATTACAAAGCACACGAGAGCAAGGTCTTGGTAGAGCCAGAGAGTTTGTGCACTTGAGAGCAATGCTCTTTATTGCTCTTTTCATTTGTTTGAATTAGAAAAACAAAAAAAAAAATGCGAATAGACCAAAAGAAAAGCAAAATAACAAAAAAAAAAAATGATAATTGAAAATATATAAATTGTAAAAATTGCAAAAGACGCAATGGGTGCGCAAATAAATTTGCAAAAGCAACAAAGAGAGTCAGAGATTATGAGAGTAAGCGATGGAGAACAATAGTGCAGTGGGGTTTGTTAGAGATTTATTGTGCTAGAGTGAGAGAATGCCGTTCAGGGGAGGGTGGTGTTGGTTGTCTGACTGTCTGTTCGCAAATGCGTCGCAGTCGCTTCGTTGCACGAAGCAGCGAAATGCATTCGAGTTAGAAAGTGGAAGAGTTCGCCGCCGAATTGCAAACTGATCGCACGTGTGTTCAGATCGTGTGCTAAACTTGAAATATTAATACAATTTAATAATAAAGAAATATTTAAACATTTTGAAACATTGTTTTTTTTTTTTATTAAAATAATAAAATCTATTAAATTAATATTTTTAAATATTAAAATAAAACTTAAAAAAATTATATATATAAAAGTTCAATACTTAAAAAAATTGTGTAAAAAAAAATTGTTGTGATTGTTAATTCTTTTCAGCATCCATTTAACGTGCACCATGCGTCACAAGCTTTTCAAATAGACAGACAGCTTATGACACTCAAAAAAATAAAATACTCTCATTAAATGTGTTACACGTAGTGTTCGACCGGAACGTGTTTGATTTTAACGTGTTTTTAATAAAAACAAAAACATAAAAAACCAACAACAAATACAAAAACATAAACAATTTTATTACTTTATTAAAAAGAATTAAAAAAAATATATATTTAACAAATATTAATATAAAAATTATGAATATGCACATAAAAATGTAAAATAAAAGTGTCACAAAATAATATTTAATATGTTATGTGTTTTTAATTGCAATTATTTGCTGAAAAAATAAAAAACGATGTTTCATTTGTAAGATCGTTAAATAATAAATTTATGACAAAAATGTTATAAAAATTAAAAGCAGTTTATTTTTGTCTGTATAAAGCTTGTGTAAATATTTCAAAATCATCTAACCCAAGAAATTCGATATATAATTATTATTTTAATCAAGACCAAAAATATGACAAAAAAAGACATTTTTTTGTGATTTGTGAAAATTTCTTTCAATTTGCAATGAAATTGTACAAATTTTAAATTTGCCATAATTTTAAACATAAAAAGATGTTAATATATTGCTTAGGGGATAACCATATTGCGCTTAAGTGAACTCAAGATATTGTTAAAGCTGATCGAAAAGTTTAGTTAAGCGCTGCCCAAATTTTCAAGTGCCTATAAACAACTTAAGAAACTTCGAAACGTCAGTTGTTTTATATTAATATTAATTGTGAAAAGTATAAAACAAAATTTAATATTCACAACGGAAATGCGGCTGGCTTTAGCAGTAAAAATACTCCTTGAAAAATCTTTTAAAATTCCACAACATTCGATAATCTCCGTATGCTTTCTAAAAACTGCGATATATCTGAGTGGTGTTTTCGAAAATATGGATAAAATATTTTAAAAATAATCCAGACATTTTGTCTCAAGAGTTCGCAGAAAATCAAACGATAATTTTACGATATCGTTTATAGGTTTAAACTGTCGTTATCGATAATCTATAATGATATGAACATGATAGAGTTTTCGATAAAAACAAACCTATCTAAAATGATATCCTTATAGTTATCTTGATGATATCGTAAATGGATTATTTTCGATAATCAAATTTTATTTGTTTAGAACATTTAATTTGTTGATAAAACCCAGCAAACCAAATGATATTTTTACCATATCGAAACGATAACGTTTATGGCCCAAAAGTATCGTTTTCGATAATCTAAAATGATACGAGTATGATAGGGTTTTTGATAAAAACGAACCATCCATAACGATATCGTTGTTTTTGTCACTATAGATATCGAAATGATATCTAAAATGGTTTTATTTTCGATAAACAAATTTCATTTGTTCAGAAAATTTTATTTTTTGACAAAAATAGTAAAGAACACACAATTCAATTTTCAAATTCTTTGTTTTTATATCGAAAATTTATCATTATAATATCGAATTTGAAAATTATCGTCAAATGGTTCGCAGGGAATTCTAAAGAATACGCAAATTACTTTTTCAAATACTTTAGGTTTTATATCGAACATTTATCATTATTATATCGTATTAAAAAATTATCGTCAATGGTTTGTAGATAAATATTAGATCAGATATTTAAAAAAAACAAATATTTGGATTTTAAATTCAAATATCTTAAAAGCCAATAGAAATATGAATAAATACTTCTTAAATTTTCTATAATTTTCATTAACAATTAGCGGTTAAAGTACTTTTAAAGATTTTTGGAAAATTATTTCTATTTAAAATTTTTAAACATTTAGATTCACATTTCGGTGAAAGCATATTGAATATTAATTTAAATTTTAAAATTAGTCTTGACAATTAGAAGAAACGTAATGAGAGTTCAATTTTGGAAAAATCCTCTTTTGTCATAAGGTTAATTGAACCAACGTTTGCAACCGTAATACATTTGTTGTAACCTCATCTCATTAAAATGAACGTTATATTTTTTACTCTAACCGAAATGTAAGTCCGCGCAACTGCACGTTCTGTTGTCGTAACCTCATGATTGCATTTATCATTCTGTCAAATTTTATCTTTAGCTAGTGAAATACATATAATATAAATAAAAAAAATATGTGACCTTTTGTGGCAATAGAAATAGTTTTGCTTTTTTTATGGTGAAATAAAATAATAAATGTGTCTTTTCGTACTGTTTTTATTTTTCAGGGAACAATAATAAGTAGATATACTTTTTGAAATTGTGTGCGTGACATATTTACGCATATATAAAAAAATTTGACATATATAAATTTGACATATGACATATATATATATTATAAATAAAAAAATCTTTATTAAAATAATGAAATAATATTTCTATTGTATGTTTAAACAACCTCGTCATTGATGACTAAGAGGTTGGTACAACCTCATGCTTGCTTACTAGAAGGTTGGCACAACCACATTCTATTTGACCACAACAAGTTAGCAAGTTGCCACAACCGAATAATTCGCTTGCATAATTTTGTTCGTTGCCGCAAGAAATCACTTTTTTGTATGCAGTTAAAATTAGCAACAGCGAAATATATAAAATTGGAGTATGAAATGTTTTGAATGTTTTTTCTTTAGTACTTTTATTATAATAATATTAATTATTATAAAAAATTTAAAATGATTTTTTTAGCTTTGCTATATATTTGCAAAATTTCAAAATAATATTTTTTTTTTATTTTTAGAACCTAAAACATAAACGTCTAAAATAATGTTCGATAAAAATATCAAAAATTACAAAACATTTAAAAAATAAATATTAAAAAAAAAAACTTTATTAAGGATTTATATAAAAAAGAGCATATTAAATAAATATTATAAATTGAACAATTTATTAGCTTAAATAAATATGTCGTCAAGTTATAAAGTAAAAATTTAAATTTAAACATTTAAATAAATAAAATAAAATAGAATATATTAAAAATACTAATTAAGCAAAGTCTAAATTATAAATATTTTCAACTGTTCCTACAATTTTAGATAACGAATTTAGTGAAAGTTTGAATTAATTGTTTATAAACAAAAATAGTATTTTTATATAAAAAAAATACTACACAATTAAAAAGTTTAATAACAGCAGTTTAATAAAATATTCGCAAAACAAGAGCTAAATTAAAAAAAAAAACAATATCTAACTATTAATAATATATATTAAATAATTATATTCGGTGCACATGTTATGCAAAATTGTATATATAATACAAACACATTTAAAAACCAAATTAAGTGAATTTTAATGTACAATAGATAATTGTAAAATAAATGTTAACCATAAAAATGCAATAAGCACTTAATAAAAAATATAAAAATTAGCAATAAATGCTAAAATAAATAAAAACACAACATTTAAAATATTCAAATTGTTTAATAAAAAGTGAAATGCTTAAATTTTAAAGTGATTTTAATAATAAAATTAATACAACTACTATGCAGCAATTATGCAGCCATTAAAAAGAACAATTGCCACAAATAATTAAAAAAAGTTACATTAAAAGTGCAGTAAATTTTATTTAATAGTTTTTAAATAATATAAAACAAAATATAAAACAAAAAGCGCGCATGTACGTCGTGCATTAACCAAAGCCGCCAGCAACTGCAGTTCCGAACGGCGTTCAATTGTAATTCAAACGCCTACGTTGTTCTCGTGTTACCGTGCTCAACGTTAATTTGAAAATATCAAAGTGTTTCAAAAAACATTTAGTTTTAAAACAAAATCCCAATTAAGTCGTCGGATTTTGCATTGTCATCACTTCAAATATCGCAACACGGCGCCCTTTAAACCTTTGAATGGTTTCTGAGGATAATTGGACCAGCGACACAATGTCCGACACGGACATGCTTGACTCCAAGACCGATGTGTGCGGCGGCACCTCTAGTTCCAGCGGTAGCTCCATATCGCCACGCACACCACCGAATTGCGCCCGCTGTCGCAATCACGGCCTAAAAATCACCCTCAAGGGTCACAAGCGCTACTGCAAGTTTCGCTATTGTAACTGTGAAAAGTGCCGCCTGACAGCCGATCGGCAACGCGTCATGGCGCTACAGACAGCGTTGCGACGCGCCCAGGCGCAGGACGAGGCGCGCGCTATGCAATTGAGTGATCTTCCTGCCGTTGTGCATCCGCCGACGGCGTTGCTGCATCATCATCATCACTTGCATCAGCATCATCACTTGAATCAGAGTCATCATGCGGTGGCGGCCGCCGCAGCAGCAGCTGCAGCCGCTGCGCATACATCGTCGGTGTTAAAGTCACCACCACCACAGCATCATCATCACCAGCAGCAACAGCAGCAGCCACATTCGTTGCAGCATCAGCAGCACCTACACCTGCAGCAGCAACAACAGATACTTAGCGCAGATCAGCGACGTTGCTCTTCTTCGGTTTTAAAATCGCCGTCACCGCAGCACCACCAGCAGCAGCATCATCAACAACAGCAACAACATATACACAGCGCTGAACACGATGCTGCGGCAGGCGGTAGAAATGGCAGTGCCGGTGCATCTGGCGGTGCAGTTGGTGGCGTACCGCCAGGTGGCAGTGCCGAGAGAAGCAGCAGTGCCGGCGATCAGCACATGACCACCGTACCGACGCCCGCACAGTCGCATAGTTCATGCGACTCATCGTCACCGTCGCCATCATCGACTTCGGGTGCAGTGCCACCCAATGCGGAACCACCGAGCCGCAAGACGTTACCTCTACATCCGAATGGCGCGAATATACCGTTAGGTAAGTGATTTTTCCTTCATCGTTCAATAAATTTCACTTTTGCCGTGACATAACGTGACACGGCCAGCGCACTGCTGCTCAATTAAAGACAAATTGTAGCTCCTCTGGTAGCCAATCTCCATTGTGTGGCAGCCCTATTATTTGGCTGGAAAATCAGTGGCCACATCAGTAGTGAAAAATCAGCTCTTTATTCTGATAATCGCCTAATCGTTGCAATGCTTTTGTACGTGCCGTTCTACAAGAGATCACGTCGTTGCTTCGTTTTGGTTGCGCTTTAATTCCCAATTGGTGCTCTGGAAACACCCTATGGAATACATTGTTGTTTCTCTAATCTTAGGTAGACGATGTCTATAAAGATGTCTGAAATAGTGATGTCGGTGATTTGTTGAAATCGTGAAGAACCGATAAAGTGCCAATAATACACGTGTACAATGAGTTTATGCAATTCGTAAATTTTACAATCGTTTTTATGAAGAGACCACGCAGAGATTACATATTGTAGTAATCCTGCAATATAATTGCAGTAACAATGTTTAGAAAATAAACAAAAATGATGGTCTCAATCATATGTTTAACATATTTAAGACGATTAAAAAAAGTACTCCTTTATGTTGCAAATAACGGTTCTCCCAAATATAATGTTGCTGGCATAACATACATGTTTAGAGCTTTATGTATACAGAATTGTCTGATAAGTCATAATACAATGTGCTTCGAATTACATTATGTTAGAATACGAATATATGGAAATATGTTGGTGTTTACCCCTAATATGGTGTATGTTTATAAAGCATTCTAATTTGTATTGCGTCCAAACAATAAATATATGAAACAGCACAATGATATATTCAAAAACAAACCGGTTTAAAAATGTGCTCTAATAGTTATAACTATTTAAAAAAGTAAAAGATCACCGAAGAGTTAAATTACACAAAAATGCTATGTTTGCTTTGAAACATAAGTATGCTCATACTTCTAGACAATATAATAATGTTTACACATCATTATGTGTTTTAGAATTTGATACATATATTTAATTACACACGTCCCTTCTAATATATATGCGATATATGGTAATTTCGAATTTCTTTACAATTACATTCAAACATATCTTTTATATGCTTGTATAAATCCCACATTTACATGTATTAAGATCTTTTACTATACTTATCATATAATATGTTATGATATTTGCTTATATAAAGCTAATGTTTTCATTAAATTAGTGAATTTCATTGCTGGATTGATTATTGCAATTAATATCGGTTGCTATATTCACGTCAATTATTTTTTTTCTGTGTAAGTAATAGGAAAAACTGAGTATGAAATAAGAATAAGCTAACATTACGAAGTAATGATATTTTCAGATTACGGGGATTCATATTTTATTAAGTACTCAGGGCATATTTTAAATGGTGGAATTAGATAAAAGTTAATAATTTTGATAGTTAGTTTAAATTATACTCTATATAACCATAAACTATTTATCTGTTTGTCGTTAAATCCTAAATGATTAAAAAATTCTTTAAAAAAAAAAAATTCTTAATTTTTTTTGGGTGTTTCCGTCTTTGTTGTAAGAAATATATAAATATATAATAGCTAGGAAAAACTATTATTTATTGATTTGTAGATCAAGTACTTAGTCTCAAGTCACAAAATTCAATTTCAGCGCAATTTTCGTACAGCTCGTGTTCATAAATTAATTTTAAACGATTATAAAATGCATTTTAAACAAGCAATGGATTAAAATATAAATTGTATATTTAATTGCAAACACACATAAATCATTAGTCAAATGAATTTTATTAAGGGGAACAGAATGCATATGTATTTCTTTTTTTTATTCACAAAATACAGGAATTTACTCACCTGTCTCATAAATTACAGTAAATTTTGCCACTTAAAATGCATTTTATTATAAATATTTAAACTTGTTACACTTAATTCAAGCATATGCGTAAATCTACGCACTTGTCTCTGTGTGCGCAGACATGCATCTGCACACATGTTGGCACACATGTTCACCGACAACTTGACGGGAATTTCTTTAAACGATGACGAGTACTGAACGACTCTACACCCAGATAAAAACATGGTAAATTAATGGTATTTTAATGTAAAAACAATAATTGTTACTACTCAAATTGGTTAATGGGATACATACCATTCGTACAATAATATCATACTATAAATAAAATAGTTTCCATTCATTTTAAAATGCGTTATATATACAATTTTGTATGGTATTGGTGAATTAAATTAAATTTTTCAATATTTTCAACAAAATTTTTCAACAAATAGAATAGTAGTTTCTAATGAAATTTTTCTATTCGTATTTAAGTTTTTATATGCTATGTAGAAATACGTTTATTATAGAAGAATAAGTATTAAAACAATAGTATTTATAGCTTTTTATACAAAAGTATTGCAATTATTAAAATAATGCTACTGAATTTTTCAAATACAATCAAATTCATTAGAAAACCATTGAAGTAATATGAAAAACCGATACAAGAAACATAAAATCTATGATCGTACCATTAAGTTATTTATGGGACATAAACTTCTGGGTGTTGTAGAAATTTGACTTATTATGGTAGACATGAACATGATCAGCTCATGTTGATAATGGCAAAATCGGGAACTGATCATAGTACTTAGTAATATTTCTACTAGGGTAGATCTGTGGCAAACTACCAAAGAAGAATAATTTAAAGGATTGCTCCTAGTGGGTTACCTTGCAACATAATATTTTCTGTTGCCTGCCATCGCGAACAATACGAGTTTTAATCAATATTTTTAAGATTGCATAGAATTGCAGCAACAGTCTGTGTGACGACATTTGGCGGATGCATATTTTTTTTTTGTATCTTTAGTTCACTTTTTCCGACTAGCAATGCGCCTGGTATTTTTTGTCGCTTATATTTGCATGATTATAAATTATATAATTTATACGATGCGTGTGAAATGAAATTGAAGACATTTTTTAATATACATTTTTTATTGCAATCACTTTGCTATGCTTTTAAATATAAATGTATTTATTAAATGCATTTAGCACTTTTTAAAAGTAATTTAAAATCCTTTAAATATTATATATACAAAAAAATTTGAGTGAAGTGCAGAATAGCCATACTTGTTTTGTAATTAACATTTGATATTTCTTTTTTAAAATACGCACTTTTCAGTTAAAGAACATTTTAAAATTAATATAAAACATCCCAGCAGAGAAAAACAGATATGTTCGGCTCGAAATTAAGCTGCCCTTACCCTTGATTGGAAACTCCTGAATTCTTCTATACTAATTTTCATACAAATGCCCGTAAAAAAGGGCTGTAACAATCATATTGTAAGTACCAACTGAATATGACAGTTCCATCAACCAATTTATAGAAATTTCGCTATATTCAATAAAAGTTTAGTTGTCATTTTTTCTTTCTCAATTCAATTTGACTACTCGAACACGGAATATAAATTTTTTGTACCAAACATATTTTTCGGTTCTCTCAACTGTCAAGGCTTTTCTTATAATCAAAAATAAATTGTCTGGTCACCCTTTTGTAACCATATTGTAAGTGTCATCTGAATATCGCAGTTTCATCAAACAATTCGTATCCTCTTTTGGCATGAGTGAAACCATCTTCATACGGTTAAAACAAATTGGCTTCCATTAACCAATAAATATTCCATATTCGATTGGCACATTTAAGACTCTCATTGATCTAAAACTGTTCTAAATTAGTTGTAGTTCATACTACAACCCTTTCATATTTGGCTATTAGAAAAGACTTGACAGCTGAGAGAACCGAGAAATGTGTTTGGCACAACATTCTGTTTATATTCTGTGTTCGAGTATTCAAAATGTGTTTGGCACAACAAATTCATATTCTCTGTTCGAGTATTGTAATTGAATTGAGAAAGATAAAATAACGAATAAACTTTATTTGATTATAACGTAGTTTCTACAAATTGGTTGGATGGAACTGTCATATTCAGTTGGTACTTAAAATATGGTTGTAGTCCTAACTTTTGTTTAGCTAAAAGAACCGTTTTAAAAGTATTTGATGCGATTCTTGTGGTTTTAATAAAAGGGTATAACAAAGGATATAACAGTTATTTATTAAAAATAATAAAACTAGCTAAGTATTTTGGTTTTCTGTACATGTTTGAAATTTATATAGTGAACATTTGGTATGCTCATTTCTAATTGCTCAAATTTTATGATATTATACAAGTTTTTAGGAAGTATGAAAAAGGCAAAGTCCTGCCAAATATACTTCCGGGAAATCTTTTGAAAAATATTTATTAATCTATACAGCAATCCTTAGTAATTTTAATTTTTCTGCCAGAAAACAGTATCGATTCTTCCTGAAATATGATAGAACATTTTATACGAAAAATGTTGCCATCAATATACATATAGTAAGAATCAATATTATAAAAACGACTCAGTTATGTGATGTGCCACGAAGTCAATAGTAATTTCCTTCAACAACTTATTCAGTATTGCTGCCAATTTGCTGTAGGTCCCACACATAGCACAACTATTTACTGGCAATAAAATTTAAATGCGTATCATCGATGAAGTACAAGAAACAACAGCAATTAACAAGATTAAACAAGAAATTCCGCACAGAAATTTTATCAAGCAGTCCAAATCAACGACAACAAGCGACATGCAAGCCATGAGCAACAAATTTCAGCAACATCTGCAGAAGAGTCAAAACCGTCGAAATAGAAACGAAGACTTTTTCGAATGCAGCCATACGAGAATGAGAAACGATAATACTGCGCGTTTAAATCAGTTGTTGTTCATGTATTGGAAACGCTAGTTGGCAACACTGTCCTGCAACATTGGTCTATAAAATAGATAGGCCTTAACACTCGGCTGTCGATATAAATTAAAGTCAGTCGAGGGTTTAACTGCTGCGACCCGCAGACCATTTAAGGTACTCAATTGAAGTTGAAGTCGGAAATATGTCACCAAACGGCATCATCTTTAAATTTGGTGTTCTCGTTGAAGCACAATATAAACACGATTTGAGTTGTAGAACTGTGCATTTTTTGTAGACATCACGAAACTTTCGAACAAATACTTACAACAATGACCTAATACAGCGTTGGTCCTATTGATGGGTCTATCAAATGGACTACATATTAGTTAAAGTCTCCATACTCATATGTCTTTCAAACTTGTGTCTATTGATGCTAATTAGATATGCGAAATATTGTTATACAAATCTGGACTATTTATAGTTGACACTTTTATAATTTTTGCTATATTTTTAATACCGACTTTATAAACATTGCTACTGGTTCTTTTTTTTTAATAATATGATAATTCCAAAAATAAGATTAATCATTTTTTCTATGAAAACGTTTTCGAGATATACGATATAATTCCCGCTGAAATTCAAATCAATTCAATTAGGTTGTGTTTTGAGTGTGTCAATGCGATTTAACCTCTCAATCTCTAAACGAAAGGAATGGATTGAATTCTGGTTCATTGATAGGACTTTAATAAAATAAGAAATAGAGACGACCCCAGACAAAAAATATGCAAGGAAACTGGTATTATAGTAGTAGTTTTGAGGAAAACTCACAGGAATATGGTAGGAAATACACATTGCATAGCAGGCATTTTGAATTTTTGAAAATAAGCAGGCTCCCTATAGCAGCATTTACGCCGCAAACTGGTATGTTCAAGCCTACCCCTAGCATGCAAAAGCATTTTCTGTAAGTTTTGGTTTTGAAGTTTTGAAAGGTATCTTTATAGCTAGAATATGGAAGGGAAAGGTAGTCTGCGAGTAGCATACAAACACATTGTATAGGAATTTCTGTTTTGAAATTTTAAAAAGCTTCTTCGTAGTAGGAAACTGTAAGGGAAAGGTAGCCTGCGAGTAGCAGGCAAACACATTGTGTAGTAATTTCTGTTTTGAAATTTTTAAAGCAAATTGTCGACAGAAATATTTTTTTTTTAAGTTTCTGTTTTGATGTTTTAAATGATTGATCAACAAGTTGTCGACTGAAATTTTTGTTTACAAATATCAATTTTTCCTTCAAAATTTTTCAGTATTGAACATTTTTGTCATTTGTAAACATCGGTGTTTACTTTCGTCGGTTTGCAACGCGAATTGTTTTAATTAAAACGTGAAAATGTGCCGTATTGACGTGGATTTGCGTATTGCAGAAGATTATTGCTGATATCAACATAATCATCAAAAGTACACAGCAAATAGTTTTAACCGTCATGACGCCCGAAACAAAAACTTCTTGCTGTACAAAAAAAAAACACGTGTTGTTTTTAATACACACGTGTTTTGTTATAGCTTTCTGCAATCACTTTTTTGGAAAAATTGCAAACACAATAACAAAAAAATTTGGAGTTCCTTCAGAAAACTTTACCCTGCTTGTGCCTACCATTTTGCTTACACCTGTTTGGCTACCATACCCTACCTATGCCTGTCAGTACCCTACCAATTTTGTTTTCATGCTATAGCAGGGAACTAGCAGCTTTTATCCAATCAATAATTGTCCTATTGACAAAATTTAATGGGTTTTGAAGGATTTTTTTCTTTACTCTTCCCGAAAAGATAAATACTATTATTACACTTTTCGGATAAGACTGCCATTAAGTCACCCGTGGATCTAGAGTCGACTCTAATTTCACTCTTTCTTACCTGCCTTAAAATTTAAATAGAATTAACAATCGAAATAGTATTAGTTTCATCGTTCCAAATTTATCGACCGCCTGACAGATAAGGGTAATCATAAACTAGAGACTTTCTCGATAATACGTTAAATAATCTTCGAACATTTTCTCTTTAATTTGAGTTTTTAGTGATGCTCATATAGCAGCACTATGAATATAAATTAAATATAAATTTATATCGATCAAATTAACTATATTCACACAAATTATGAATATGGTCAATATCTAAAAATCCCAGATTGAATGGTGAAAACAAGGTGTCGGTCATAACGAAGCAACAATTGTTTGTCGCTGTGGCGAATTTTCAATTTTATGCGCGACTAAAAATTTAAATTTTAATTATATTGTTGTCAATTCAATGCCACTTTCCACACATAATTCATTCCGGTGCCAAAGCCTAGCCACAACATGCATCCTCTTGTCGTTCCTCTAACTATCCAGCGAGCCAGCCATCCATCCATCCGTCCAACCATCCAGTCAGACAGTATGTGTTATTCATTCATTTACTGTAGCCATTCATCAATAAACAACATATTCGCTACGCTAACCAAGCGCGTTGTTTGGTGCAGATGCGCCAGAAAAGTGCGAAAAAGTGGAATTAAAAAAAAAAATGAGTGTGAATGAAACTTGATAAAAAAATATATAAATAAATAAAAACAAAAATCGAAACGTAAAGCATAGTGACCAGGGGAAAATTAGTAATGTAATTATTGAAACGTAAACAAAATCAAAAAAAACTGAACGCGATTTAGGAACATAACAAAGTGCGAAAGTTGTTTTTGGTTGTGGGGAATTATGAGATATCGTACAATTGCAAAATGTGTTTTCGTCTTAACTTAAGTTAATCATCATACACAAAAAAATTATCATATATTGATCGTCATACAATGATTAATTGTATTCATAAAGAACGATTCATATCGCTGCGAAAAAATGGCGCTCCCAAAACATAATTTTGCAGGCATTAACATGTATGTTTGGAATTTTATGTAAACATAATATATAATTGCCTGATAAATCATTTGTAAACAGGATTATCTTGAGACTTGAACAGTGTTGTAATGAGCTCTGATTTACATTATGATATCACGGAAACATTTTGATGTTGCCCCTTAAAACAAAATAAATATTTGAACCGAAACATAAATATGTTTAAAATATAACATGATTTTGAACGACCTGAATGTAAATATGTTTTCGGAGAAACATATCAGTTTTTTCAGTTCAAAAACTAGTATGTTTGCAATATCCGTGTCGGATTTTCACAATATTTTTAGAAAAACATTCAGGAACAATTAAATTATATACTGCACTATTAAATGATATTATTAGTTACTATTTGCACTTTTTGTACCACAATTTGTATATTTTTAAATTTACAATTGACATCATATTATCGATACGAATACGTTTTCTCAACAAACATCAAAAGACACGTATGCAGAAAATGGCGGTCACCGAGTGTAAACTTCGTATACACGAAGAATATAGCAAGAATATTTTTATTTACGTCTAATTTCATTTTTTTTTTGTTTCTTTTCAAACATCAGTATGTTTAAAAGGACCAATACATACTTCAAACGATGACAAAAGAGACGTAGATAGAAAATTCTGCTCAACGAGTGCCAACTTCGTATATAAGAAGAATGTTAGAAGAACACATTTATTTAAAACCAATTTCTTTTTTGTTTGTTTTTAAACATCAATATGTTCAAACGATGGCACAAGATGGCGTAGGTGGAAAATGCTGCTCAACGTTGCCAACTTCGTCTGTCGATAACTAATCGAATGAAGACGAGCGTTGCGAACATACGTTATAATTAGATTTAAATAGCATTTTCTGTTTGTTTTGAAACATAGTTATAACCAAGTAAACTGCCAAGAAACAGTATATTCAAATGCTATTAAAATTTTATGTTTGTATTGTAACATATTTATGATAAGTTTGACAGATTCAGCTGGGGAATTTATAAAATGTATACACATAGTAATATGTTATTACCATCTGAACAATAATTTAATTACACTTCATTCGTAATACATGTATGGTGATTTTGTATTATTTTTTAATTTCATTCAAACATATTCAAACAAATCTTTTCTATCCGTGTATTAATAACTACAAAACATAAAATGTTAGTGTTCTTCAATATGATGGAGTGTATGTGAAGAATACATCAATTTTGAAGTGCAAGGATAATGACCATGGACCACATGTTCACGTTTAGAAGTTACAACTTAATTTTTCTGAAAGCCTGTTTTATTAGCTTTAAAACGAGCCATCAATGGAGTTTCTAGAATTTCTAGTTTAAGGCCCGTTAACCTATCCCAACTTTAAACATTGTTTAAGTCTAAACAGTGTTTAAACAATGTTTAAATTTGTGTGTCGATAACTTATATCAACATAGCAATGTTTAACTCGGTGATGCATGTTTAAATTAAAACACAGAAATGCCTGTGTTTACGGAAGTTAAACTATGCTAAATATGAAATTTATTCCGAGAAAAAAAGTCACAAACTGCAAGACCACAATCTTTTTCTCAACATATCGTTCTATGATAATCTTAACATATATGATTTGGTACTAATTTAATAAATATTTTGGATACACATATATTGAAATAAACATTTCCGCGTTTTTAAAATGGGAAAAGTACAATTCTTTAATACATCATTATAAATTATCACAAAACACCTCACAAAAAGCGAACTAATCACGGAATTAGATTTAAAATTATTAAGGCCGATTCACCAAGGGACATCTGTATTACACATTTAATCCAAAACGCCCAGTTGAGTTTCGGTAGTCATTGCGGCAAACTGAATTTTTGTTTATGTTTATTATTATATTTTTGATGTTTCCTTTCACTTTGTGACATTAATTTCTAATTGGAGAATTATTTTGAAGTTCTACACTTGTTTAAATAAACATCCGATAAAATTTAGATACGTTATGATCCAAAATTTAAACATGTTTAGAATTAAATCAGAGGTTAACAAGTCACTGTTTAAGAATGTTTAACTTTTGAGATGAGCTAACAGGCCTATGAGATATTTAAATATAAACAACCATACAAAAGTGATTTTTGGACCATTTTTTTAATTTTGAGCCACTGTATCTCTGGAAGTAGATGGCGAAAAAAAAAAATGGTCAGTTCATATCTGGATACCCTTTATCACTTGCCCAAATTTTATTGAAATCCAAAAGGTAAAATCTCAAATTTGACTTTTTTTGGTCGATTTGGTGTGGAATGGCCCTTATAAAAAAAATATATTTAAAAAAAAAAAATCTGAAAAAAAATTTCGGATACATTTTATTTTTATTTTTAAAATTTTGTTTTCAGTTAAATTTTTTTCGATAAATAATGTTTTTTTTGGATAATTTTTTCTTTCGAGTATTTTTTTTTGAATTCGTAAAAAAATTGAATTCGTTAAAAATGTATTTTGAAAAAAAATATTAGTTCTACAATATTTATCATATTAAATATAAAATTCATAAATATTATGAACAATTTACAAACAAATTTAAATTATTCATTAAGGCAATGATTAATTCATCAATAACGCGATTCAATTTCATTGTATTGAATATGTCATTCTTCACTATGATGTTCGATAGTATGACTAGGTTCACGCTTTCATCAACATGTCATTTAATGAACCGGTATCAATATGATGAAAATGGTAGTTGTTAAAAATTTCGTGTTATTTATGAATAAATTAATCATATTAATGAATTTTTTTCTGTGTAGGCAAAAGTCTGTTATAGTTCGGAAATAAGGTCTAATCTTAAAATGTTTCTATGGCTATGCCATACATCAATTACGCATAACTTTGGAATTTTTACAGTGACGTTTTTATGAAATTTGGTATAAGGGTTTATACAATTCCGATAATCTTGCATTTGTCTATGTCTTCTACTTCTTTTTCCCACAATTTGTCCCAATTCCCGTCAACACAAATTTATCACCGACATCAACCCCATTTGATACATTGAACAGCAATTAATACCCCAGCAACAATAAAAATTGTAAAACTTATCGCAACTACAAGATCTGTACAACAGCAGCAGCAGCAACAAAACCAGAGAATAAATAAATAAATAGTTGCACCAACTCGAAGTGCCACGAGTTTCCAATAGCATTTGCCAGAATTACATTTCTGTTGCTGCCCACAGATATTTGTTAGCAATTGCAACACGTGTTGTGCGATTGTCTCGTTAAAAAGTTGTTCGAGAATAATAATGTAAAGCTGGTTTCACACTCTACATTGATCGCGTTGTAGCATCAATTTTTTTTTATTATAAAAATAATTCGTTGAATTTAAAGAATTTAGTAAGAGGAAAACGAAAGTGAACTGAATTTGTTTAATAATATTTTGTAGAATATTTGGAAAACTGGAAAGATCAAGAAATATTGTACAGGGTGACAGACAAGAACGATAAGAGAATAAATATAAATAAAACAACAACGGTGTGAGATATTAAATTGATTCAGGCTTTATGTTGGAGCTACATTCATGCCATTATGTATGGAATAGCATATCATATTAAATGGCTGCCTCGGCTTCGCTGCAGCGCTTCAAACGTTCGGTCCAATTTTTGATGACTCGGTCCAATACGTGCGGCGTTATTCCGGCATTATTGCTTCGAGCTCGGCCAAAGTGGTTGGCTTGTTAGACTAAGGATATGACGTAGCCCCAGAGAAAATAATCGTGTGGTAAAAATAATCGCAGCGGCCACTAGACATTTGCACAAATGCATTTGAAGTTCCCTCTGCAAAATATGCACTCTACAGTATTGAGTGCATTTTGCAATGACAGTCGACTGTATTATAGTGAAGTCTCTCCAGCGCACCCAGAAAAAAATTCCCTCAAATCCCATTAAAATTGATCAATAGGACAATTATTGATTTAATAGTATCATGGTATTTTCTAGTATTTAATGGTATTTTCTGATTAAAATAATAATTTATCCTATTGAATATTTTTAATAGTAAAAAACTATTATTTATATAGTATTTTTTTCTGAGTGCGACTATACTTCACTGCAGTATTTGTTTTATTGGTGTCAAGAATTTTTTTTTTCAAAACATTCAATGTTTTGAAAAACAAAACCAAATAACACTAATGTCGCTGTAAGTTAAACAAGTACAGTGATTGAACACAAGGAGTAATGAGTGAGAATACGAACATTGAAAACAACAAAACATCTGCGTTTGGCGTTCGACGGCAGTTGTTATTGGTATTTATGTGTTTATAAAAAAAAACAAACATTATTTAAAAAAAATTAAATTTTACGACAAAAACAATGCATTGGTCAAAAAGCAATATATCCAAAAAAAAGAAACTAAATAATAAAAAAAAAATTGTCGATATATTAAAAACTATATTTCCACATTAATGAAAATGAGTAAGAGTTATAATGTAAAATGCACCGAGTACACAATGTCATAAGCAGTTCATTTCAGTATTTGATTTTTTATTATGCATCATTATAGACCCCTTCACTACAATTACGCCTTGTTTGTGTTTTGTTTTGACACTACTTGTGCTTTGTTAATGTTTCTCGTTATAAGGTTTTATTACGAAACGGTTTCGATATATCGTATATGTATAAAAATACCTAAACAGAATTCTTTTAGAATTAAGTTTTTCTTTATGCTTAATTCCAATGATTGCATAACTTGTCTACGGGAAAAAAATATGTGCACTGAGTTCTACTAGATACCGCTTATTATGATAACGCCGTGTTTAAGTGACGAAGTTGACAAAGTTAAGTTGGTTTCATATAAAAGTGGCAGACCTCTGACAGAAGTATGTGAAGTTAAATACGTATTTTTTTTAGCAAAGACACAAACCAATTTTTTTAACAGAGCATTAACAGAGCATTAACAGCCGCTATGTTAGCGGATGAAATCCTCCGATTGGTACACATAAATGACTCCGAAACCGTCCAGGATCTTCATGATGGGACGGAATTTAGTACATTGGATAGCTAATGAATAGGGCTTTCCAAATATTTGACCTACATATACTGATCGATCCATTAGACATTTTATATACATTTTTAAACTTGGTCATATATTGAGAAAAAGTGGTGATGATGAATTGGTCAGTACTCCGTCCACGGTCCCCGTGCTGGAACTTCTTAGAGTAGGTTGGATAGGTAATGATTAGAGCTTTCCAAATCTGTGACCTACATAGTTGGATCGATACGCTGGATATTTTTTATGAATTTTTAAAACTTGTTCATTTACAAGCAACAAAAATATTCATATGAAGAAAAAGTCATGATGATGAAATGGCCACTACTCCGGCCATGCTTCCCGTGCTGGAACTTCTTATAGTAGGTTGGATAGGTAATCATTAGTGCTTTTCAAATATGTGATCGACATAGTTGGATCGCTACGCTGGATATTTTTTATGAATTTTTGAAACTTGGCCATTTACATGCAACAATAATATTCATATGAAGAAAAAGTCATGATGATGAAGTAGCCACTACTCCGTCCATGGTTCCCGTGCTGGAACTTCTTATAGTAGGTTGGATAGGTAATGCTTAGTGCTTTTCAAATATGTGATCGACATAGTTGGATCGATACGCTGGATATTTTTTATGAATTTTTGAAACTTGGCCATTTACAAGCAACAAAAATATTCATATGAAGAAAAAGTCATAATGATGAAATGGCCACTCCTCCGTCCATGGTTCCCGTGCTGGAACTTCTTATAGTAGGTTGGATAGGTAATGATTAGTGCTTTTCAAATATGTGATCCACATAGTTGGATCGATACGCTGGATATATTTTATGAATTTTTGACACTTGGCCATTTACAAGCAACAAAAATATTCATATGAAGAAAAAGTCATGATGATGAAGTAGCCACTACTCCGTCCATGGTTCCCGTGCTGGAACTTCTTATAGTTGGTTGGATAGGCAATGATTAGTGCTTTTCAAATATGTGATCGACATAGTTGGATCGATACGCTGGATATTTTTTATGAATTTTTGAAACTTGGCCATTTACAAGCAACAAAAATATTCATATGAAGAAAAAAAAATGATGATGAAGTAGCCACTACTCCGTCCATGGTTCCTGAGCTGGAACTTCTTATAGTTGGATACGTAATCATTAATCGATCCAACTATGTCGATCACATATTTGAAAAGCACTAATCATTTCCTATCCAACCTACTATAAGAAGTTCCAGCACGGGAACCATGGACGGAGTAGTGGCTACTTCATCCTCATGACTTTTTCTTCATATGAATATTTTTGTTGCTTGTAAATGGCCAAGTTTCAAAAATTCATAAAAAATATCCAGCGTATCGATCCAACTATGTGGATCACATATTTGAAAAGCACTAATCATTACCTATCCAACCTACTATAAGAAGTTCCAGCACGGGAACCATGGACGAAGTAGTGGCCACTTCATCATCATGACCTTTTCTTCATATGAATATTTTTGTTCCTTGTAAATGGTCAAGTTTCAAAAATTCATAAAATATATCCAACGTATCGATCCAACTATGTAGGTTACAGATTTGGAAAGCTCTAATTATTACCTATCCAACCTACTATAAGAAGTTCCAGCACGGGAACCATGGACGAAGTAGTGGCCACTTCATCATCATGACTTTATCTTCATTTGAATATTTTTGATGCTTGTAAATGACCAAGTTTCAAAAATTCATAAAAAATATCCAGCGTATCGATCCAACTATGTGGATCACATATTTGAAAAGCACTAATCATTACCTATCCAACTTACTATAAGAACTTCCAGCACGGGAACCATGGACGGAGTCGTAGCCATTTCATCATCATGACTTTATCTTCATATGAATATTTTTGATGCATGTAAATGGCCAAGTTTCAAAATTTCATAAAAAATATCCAGCGTATCGATCGAACTATGTGGATCACATATTTGAAAAGCACTAATCATTACCTATCCAACCTACTATAAGAAGTTCCAGCACGGGAACCATGGACGGAGTAGTAGCCATTTCATCATCATGACTTTATCTTCATTTGAATATTTTTGATGCTTGTAAATGACCAAGTTTCAAAAATTCATAAAAAATATCCAGCGTATCGATCCAACTATGTGGATCACATATTTGTAAAGCACTAATTATTACCTATCCAACCTACTATAAGAAGTTCCAGCACGGGAACCATGGACGGAGTAGTAGCCATTTCATCATCATGACTTTATCTTCATTTGAATATTTTTGATGCTTGTAAATGGCCAAGTTTCAAAAATTCATAAAAAATATCCAGCGTATCGATCCAACTATGTGGATCACATATTTGAAAAGCACTAATCATTACCTATCTAACCTACTATAAGAACTTCCAGCACGGGAACCATGGACGGAGTAGTAGCCATTTCATCATCATGACTTTATCTTCATATGAATATTTTTGATGCATGTAAATGGCCAAGTTTCAAAATTTCATAAAAAATATCCAGCGTATCAATCGAACTATGTGGATCACATATTTGAAAAGCACTAATCATTACCTATCCAACCTACTATAAGAAGTTCCAGCACGGGAACCATGGACGGAGTAGTAGCCATTTCATCATCATGACTTTATCTTCATTTGAATATTTTTGATGCTTGTAAATGACCAAGTTTCAAAAATTCATAAAAAATATCCAGCGTATCGATCCAACTATGTGGATCACATATTTGTAAAGCACTAATTATTACCTATCCAACCTACTATAAGAAGTTCCAGCACGTGAACCATGGACGGAGTAGTGGCCATTTCATCATCATGACTTTTTCTTCATATGAATATTTTTGTTGCTTGTAAATGGCCAAGTTTCAAAAATTCATAAAAAATATCCAGCGTATCGATCCAACTATGTCGATAACATATTTGAAAAGCACTAATCATTACCTATCCAACCTACTATAAGAAGTTCCAGCACGGGAACCATGGACGAAGTAGTGGCCACTTCATCATCATGACCTTTTCTTCATATGAATATTTTTGTTCCTTGTAAATGGTCAAGTTTCAAAAATTCATAAAATATATCCAGCGTATCGATCGAACTATGTAGGTCACAGATTTGGAAAGCTCTAATTATTACCTATCCAACCTACTATAAGAAGTTCCAGCGCGGGAACCATGGACGAAGTAGTGGCCACTTCATCATCATGACTTTTTCTTCATATGAATCTTTTTGTTCCTTGTAAATGGTCAAATTTCAAAAATTCATAAAATATATCCAGCGTATCGATCCAACTATGCAGGTCACAGATTTGGAAAGCTCTAATCATTACCTATCCAACCTACTATTAGAGATTCCAGCACGGGAACCATGGACGGAGTAGTGGCCACTTCATCATCATGACTTTTTCTTCATTTGAATATTTTTGTTCCTTGTAAATGTTCAAGTTTCAAAAATTCATAAAATATATCCAGCGTACCGATCCAACTATGTAGGTCACAGATTTGGAAATCTCTAATCATTACCTATCCAACCTACTATAAGAAGTTCTAGCACGGGAACCATGGACGGAGTAGTGGCCACTTCATCATCATGACTTTTTCTTCATTTGAATATTTTTGTTGCTTGTAAATGTTCAAGTTTCAAAAATTCATAAAATATATCCAACGTATCGATCCAACTATGTAGGTCACAGATTTGGAAAGCTCTTATCATTACCTATCCAACCTACTATAAGAAGTTCCAGCACGGGAACCATGGACGGAGTAGTGGCCACTTCATCATCATGACTTTTTCTTCATTTGAATATTTTTGTTCCTTGTAAATGTTCAAGTTTCAAAAATTCATAAAATATATCCAGCGTATCGATCCAACTATGTAGGTCACATATTTGGAAAGCTCTAATCATTGCCTATCCAACCTACTATAAGAAGTTCCAGCACGGGAACCATGGACGGAGTAGTGGCCACTTCATCATCATGACCTTTTCTCATATGAATATTTTTGTTCCTTGTAAATGGTCAAGTTTCAAAAATTCATAAAATATATCCAGCGTATCGATCCAACTATGTAGGTCACAGATTTGGAAAGCTCTAATCATTACCTATTCAACCTACTATAAGAAGTTCCAGCACGGGAACCATGGACGGAGTAGTGACCACTTCATCATCACCACTTTTTCTCAATATATGACCAAGTTTAAAAATGTATATTAAATGTCTAATGGATCGATCCATATATGTACGTTACATATTTGGAAAACCCTATTCATTAGCTATCCAATGTACTAAATTACGTTCCAGCTTGAAGATCCTGAACGGATTCGGAGCCATTTATGTGTACCAATCGGAAGATTTCATCCGCTAACATAGCGGCTGTTAACGCTCTGTTAATGCTCTGTAAAAAAAATGGTTTGTGTCTTTGCTAAAAAAAATACGTATTTAACTTCACATACTTCCTCTGACAGTTGATATAATTTTTCACGTAGAATCGTTTTGGTTTATAGGTATTTATTTATTTATTTTTTTTTGGTTACGGTTTAAAAAAAATGTGTTTAAATTGATATCGGTTCTTTTTCGCTTTCTTTATCAATAACTGTTTATATCAAAAATAATTTTAAAAAAATTAAATTTTACAATTACAAGTTCAGTGATAACATCCGATCACGATCAGTTATGACAAACGCAATGTTTAAATCCGTGTAAACAACATCACTACACTGCAAAAAACAGTATTAACATATTAACTAAAACAAACAACAACAAGTTTTATCGATTCCTTCACTTATACGAAGTGAATTTATAATTTTTTACCTACTCTTGTCCTCGCATTTTTGCATATTTTGTAGATTGATTTTTACGCAGTAGACTTGCAATGGACTTGCAAGTCCATTTAACTATTTTGTCCGTCAGCCTCTGCCAGTCAAGTGTTATTTAGCCAAGTCAAGAGAAACAGCCGACCGACCGAACGACGCGTCGATCCAGTCAGTCATTCATGCATCTCGACTTCACGATCAGCGAAGGCTCGTTCAGCGCAGTAGCTGCTCTGCCTGTCAGCGATATACACGCCAAAATGTTGGACGAATGGATGAATAGATGGATGGCTGGTCGGACGGACGGACGGACGAACGTATAGGTGTAGGTCTGTCTGGCTGGTTGCATAGTTGCGGCGGTTCACGTTGATCGCACGGCTCACGTTCCCTCATCAACATAATGATCGGCTGCGTCAACTTCGTGGTTATAGTAGTTGCTATTGACGTTGTTGTTGTAGAAGTCGCGCGCCCTGCAACATTGTTGCAAATCTTTGATTTGTATGCTTATTCGCCTCACTGGCCAAGTTGCGGTATTAGTTACTCCATTAAACTTGCTTCCGTCTCTTTGGCCGCTTGATTTGTCTACTCTTCTTCGATCTCTGCACTTCATACTTTTCCTCTAGCATGTTCACCGAACTTGAAGCCGTTCTCTTGTACGATCGCAACTTGAGCACGAACGATCTGTTCGTGCCAGAGTTGCATTTATTTTTGATTCGTCTTTGTAGTTTTTCAATTTTTGTTTTAATTTTGTGTCTAGAGAGGTTTGCATTTTAGTAAACTACAAAAAAAAAAACGTGATATGAATTGAGTATTTTTGTGTGTCTTCTTTTTGCGGTACTTAATGGTTTCCACTCTTTTTTCACTGTTCTAGTCTGCAATGTTCTTTTCTATTACCAAAAAGGTAGAGCAGCACATTCATAGAATCAGTGGTTCCTAAAGTTGAGGAATGGATGCGAATATATATGAAAGATTATGTAAGATAAAAAGCAATGTCAAAGTTTTTATCAAAAGCTTTCGATAGTATTATAGACAGTCTTTAGTATTATAGTGAAACTTCTCCAGCGACTATACCTACTTCACTGCAGTATATGTTTCATTGGTGTCAAGTGTGTCAAGACATTTTTTTTTTCAAAACATTCAATGTTTTGAAAAACAAAACCAAATGACACATGACAGTCACTGAACATGCAACGAATACACTGGGTGGGTGAAGTCAACTAGTAACGAGTGAGAATACGAACATTGAAAATAACAAATCTGCCGCTCGGCGTTCGACGACAGTAATGTTGTTGTTTATAAAAATACCTCTTCACTACAACTACGCCTTGTTTGTGTTTTATGTTGACACTACTTGTGATTTGTTAATGTGAGCAACTCATTCAATTGATTTTCAATTCATAGAATCAGTGGTTCCAAAAGTAGGAGGCTACGAAAATATATACAAGATTATGAAAGATATAAAATTAAGTCGAAAATTGTATCACAAGCTGTTTATTTTCTGTCCGTTACGAAAACATTATTAATGTCGGAAGTTTGCAATTAAAATATCATAAAATTTCTGATATTTTTCTGTAACATTTCGGTTATATTTCCGACAAACACACACAAATGGAAGATTTTGGGAAGTCTCTGATTGTGTGGGTTTTTAAAGGCAGATTCCCAGCATGTTTTGGGAATGGACCGAAAATAGGCAGCTTATGATACTAACTTCGATTTTTTTTTTCTTTCATAATCTTTTATATATTTTGTAACCTTACTCCAACTTTTGACACTACTGATTCTATGAATTTAAAAAGATAATGCAATTTACAAAGAAACTAAGAACATTTTATCGAAAGATTTCAAGCAGACTAAGACAAATTTGCTGCTTATTTTCTTTCTATATCCAAAATATGCCAAGAATCTGCCTTTTTTTAAATTTGATAATCTGCCATTGTAGCGTCGGCGGATCGTTTGGTTAGTGCGTTGGACTACGAGTCATAAAGTCGCTGGTCAACATCTTTTTCATAGAAAACATTTTTTTTTATGCGACGCACGGTGAACAAAAAGGCACTATTTTGAACAAAATTATATAACATCAAAACAAATTGGTAGATTTCGTTGATTTTTTTTTACTAAATAAAATAAAGCATAACTACAACTGATTCATAAAAATTATGTAGAAATACATAAACTTCGAGAATTTTTTTGAAATGTTTGACATGTAATTTTTCAAAATCTGGAGCCGATATCGGTATGATTTTTTTTTTATTTTGGACCACATTGGTAGTGATCTAAAATAAGTTAGTGTGAATGAAGGATATCGTATGCAGTCCTTGAAATAAATTTACAAAAAAAGACACTAATGTATGAAATTAGAAAAAAAATGGTAATTTTTGTCATGTAATTTCTCCTAATCCGGAAATGATATCAGTATAATATTTATTTGTTTTTTACCACATTGATTGTGATTAGAAAAATATTAGTGCGAATGAAGGATATCGCTTGCAGTCCTTGAATTAAATTTACGAATAAAAGCATAAATGTTAAAATAAAAATTGTGATGTTTGCCATGTAATTTCTCTAATACAGGAAGGATATCGGGCTGATATTTTTATCCCTACACTAAGAGTGAAAGGGTATATTCAGTTTGGTACGCCATTTGTAACACCCTGAAAAAAGCATCTCCGGCATGGAAAAGTATATATGTTCTTGATCAGCATGACCTCCTGAGTCGATTTAGCGATCTGCAAATCAATTTTACTGTATACGTGCTTAGGTAAACTTTTTTGGTCAAATATATATTGACATTATGCTCAAATACATAAAAATAATGTCCCACGAAACGACTTGTGGTTCCCAAAAAAAATCGAAATTCGGTACACCTACCCATTTGTAAATATGGGTATCAAATGAAAGAAAATTATTCAGGAATGGAAAGTTTGTAGTTATTTTCAGGATTCGTATACCCTGGTGATCTATATACCACTTTGAATGGTTACCACACATATGTGAAGGGTATTTATAGTCGGCTTAGACCGACTATAATTTTGAAAATCCTAACTATCATAATAACACCTACTTCTAAATATCCCTTTTGTGATCTAACCTTCCCAACTGTTTTTTTCTTACCACATTGATTGTGATCAGAAAAAAGTGAAGGATATCTCTATGTTTAATTGATATAAAATTATTAATCAGACATAATATTACTCAAATTGAAATTTTTGGCGTGAAATTTTATGAAATATGGATGAATTAATGGAATGTTTGTACATACTATGGGTATAAATTTGTTTAAATATAAACTCTGTATAATTCGTGTTTGTTGAGTTAATATATGAAACACTAAACACTTAAAATCAAATGAATAAATTATTAACGTAAATGGTAGTATTTCACTACACTGAAAAAAAAAATAATCGACCTAAATATTGCAACTGATATTAATTGCATTCATTAATCAATCCAGCAATTAAATTAACTAATTTAAAGAAAACAATTGCTATTCTTCGTTAAATCAGCAATTCCGTTTGCTAATATGAATATTTGTACGTCAATGCAGCAAATAATTTAGTCGGCGCAGTTTTAGCAAATTTTCTGTCTACAATTTCCTTGAAAACAGGAGTAAACCGGAAGATACTTTTTCTTCAGAAGCTGTATTTTGTAAAAGCATAAATACAATTTTTGGATTTGTGAGGTAATACATGAATATGGATATGTATTTTCATATATTTATGTATGGAATGTAATTTTTTTCCTAGCTTTGAAGACTCATATCTATCTATTGATTATTTTTAGTGGGATTTAGATTATATGTAATAGTAAAAAAAATAATATTAAATAAAAAAAATATATCTTTTTGTTCAAAATTTTCATCATTTTGTGCACCGTGCGACGCTATCTCTCGACAGTCAATGGCAAATCTACGAGAGTAAACATTGCTTATGAAAAGTTCTCACCATGCCGTTCGAATTCGGAATTAAACTGTAGATACCACTACTTCGAGTACAAATATAACACGCCCAGCTCAAATGGTGACAGAGCTCGGGATATGTTCTCCACAGAACTGTAGTGCCAAAATATTATTATTATAATCTGCCATATGCTTCCCAGAATCTTTCAATTACGTGTGTTTTTACCGCAAAATTGCTTTATAAATTCTAGAAAAATAGCAGAAATTTTGTCTTGGGTTATTTTTATGAAATGCTGCTTATTTTTTGAAATTCCCAAACACATGAGGAGATCTTCCTTTAAAATTCCACATAATTTCAGACTAAATTATTGGCAGGGTCAAGGCAGTTTAGAAAGATTTCAAGCACACGAAGGCGGAGTTTGTTTCAACAGATGCTGTAATATTCTTAAAAAATGATAAAAATTAACACAAGGATGTTTTCAAATTCCGTTTCGGTACGGACAAAAAACACAGATTTTGGTACCATCTCCATCTTTTTCGCCTTTTTTTTGCATAATATAATCAATTAAAATTTAAAAAATTTTCGACCCTGGTCAGATTTTTGTCTAGTAAGCTGGATGTTTGCATGAAATATTTTCCATATTTTACATCAATAAAAGAAAACAGTTCAATTAAAAATCAAAATTCATTTCTCATTTTAGGTAATATTAGCATCCAACACTACGTCTACAGTATTAAGTTTTCGAGTTGAGTTAACATCTTATTCCAATTATAAAAATATTCCATTATTTTTTTTTGCGGAAGTGTCTAAAATAATACAGTTCAATATAAAATCAGAATTCATCTTTGGTAACATCACAGAAAAAAAATGTACATTATATTGATGAATTCCGTTCTTCAAACCATGATTCATTGTATTGAAGAACAATTCATAATATTAATGACTAACACCATCAATGTTATGAATGCTATCATAAATATGAAGAACGCTTGGTAACTGTCGAAAAAGTGTTCTTCAATATGATGAACTGTATGTGAAGAATACGTTTAATCATATTAATGAACCAAAACATAAAATACAACATATATGTTCATCATATTGAAGAACGCTGTTCATTAAACCAAATTTCTACCAAAATATTTTTTTTTCGTTCATTTTTTGCCGTACTTCTTAGTTCTTGTATGTTATTTCTTATATAATGCTTGCTCGACATGCATAAATTAGTAAAATGTTTTATAATATATTTATTAATATTAATATTTATATTAATAAAAAGTTATATTTATAAAAAATATATTTTTGAAAAAAATATTTTTTTCGAACAATTTTTTTTTCGAACCAATTTTTTTTTCGAACAATTTTTTTTGCGAACAAAAAATTTTTTTTTTGAAAAAATGTTTTTTCGGAACTATTTTTCTTCCCTAATTTTTTTTTTTCTGATAATTTTTATAACATTTTTTTTTTCTGTTATTTTTTAAATAAAAACACTTTTTTTTTTGATTTATTTTATAAAAAAAAAAAATTTTTTTGAAAAAATATTATGAACAAATTCATCAATATGACAATTCAAATTCATTGTATTGAATATTTTGTTCATATATATAATGAATGCATTCATTAATATGTCATTTAATGAACGGTGGTATCAATATGATGAAACTGGTAGTTGGTGAAAAAATTCATAATATTTATGAATAAATTCATCATATTGAAGATTTTTTTTTTCTGTGATTAGCACCTAATACTACATCCACAGTATCAATATCGAGTTGATTAAACAACCTATTCCCATTTTTAATAAAAGTCGACTTTGTTCCTTTGTCAATTTAGCGACTACCATGAAAGAAATATTGTGTTTAATTTAAATCGAGATATGTCAAAATAAAGTAAAGGTCAAGAGAACATTGAATAGGGATTAAACTTTATACTCAGGATTGTAAAAAGATCATTCAGATTTCTGTTATGATCTAGAACTACAGCTCATAGGAAATAAGAATATGCGATAATTTAGAAAGCAAGTTAAAAATACAAAATACAGTCGTTGTAGAACGAAGAGTCACCAAATACATTTTCAAAATTCCAAATATTAATTTACAAAAGATTATCGATTAATAATTGACAGATATATGTCAATTATTAATCGATAATCTTTTTTACCACATGATAAGAAAATGTAAATCTATCAATTGGTATTTCATCTTTAAAAATGGATCAATTACTTTTTATAATATTAATCAACAAACTCGAAATATAAGTTTTTTATAAAAATGCATTTGGTGACTTTTCGTTCCACAACGACGATATAATACAAAAAAAAAGAATACTTAGATGAAAGCAGTGATCAAGGCGTATTTCAAAAACTGAATAAAAATTAGTACAGAATAAACCAAGCACATAAGTCTTTTGAATTGTGCAAGTTATTCTGAATTGTGTTTTCTTCCGAAGAAAATCATTACAAATTCTGATACTTTAAGAAACACTGTCGATTTGATGTATATCTCAATTCGTGTTGCGCTCACTGATATGCAGCAATGTGCACCCCAAGTTTTGATCTTATCGAATGACTTCGACTTAAACTGACCGACGAAATTCAGACGGTAACGGTGCGGTTGCTTCAAATTTGCAAAATAATAGCCGAAAAATGTAAACAATATGAAAATCGAGGGCAAAATAAGAATATCTCAATTTGAAGACATGGATCAAATGAGCAACAAACAAATATGCTTCAAGTGATTTCCAATTTAAATGAAGTACATATCTTACAATCGATCGTGATGGTGTGTGCATAAAATGGACACATATCGATTTAATGATTGGAATATTTCTGACTTTGGGAAAGAGAATAAAAAAATGACTGATATTGATCGCCAGATCAAATGATGAAAACCTATTGGTTGCTCCCATGGTAAGGTTTTAAACCAAAACACTTTAGGGAAATAAACAATCAGATTTATTATGTCCATATTACATAAGCTTAAATGTTTCAAGTTTCAAGAGTTTAAACTTAAGCCTTAAACTTAGCTTTCGAACTGCAGTTAAAACATTATGTAAAATCGTCTTAAAAATTAACTACAAGGTTGCTGCACTACACTGCAGGCGCTGGAGATAACAGTTAACAAAAAAAAAATAAAAAATAAAAAGTGTTGCTATAAAAATTTTAATGAATTTTTTTACAAAATTCAATCATTTTCAGTTTAGTGATCGCCCATTGCAAGTACCTTTTAGTCTCATGACTCTGTCTCTCTTTTTTAGTACTATTTTGCTAACTATCTCCGTCACTCGTTAAAATAAATTGCAAGTAATTTTGTTAAATTGACGCGGAACACCAACGCCCTCTGGCCAAAAGCCATTGTTGACGTTTGTGTTGCAGTTGTCAGTTTTGCTATTGCTGCATGATTTTCAAATTGAAATTGCGTGCACAAAAATCTGGCATCAGCTGTAGCAACTATAAATAATACAGGAAAAACATAGCAAAATTCCCTTTTTAAAAATGCTCCTTAGTGAAATGAAAATTCGTAATTTTATTGCATTTAATTCAAAAACTATTTCTGTACTATTTGAAGAAATTTAGAAATAGTGATCGTCGGCGGTCTGCTATTTAATGGTGGCAACACTCAATGGCGTTGATGATTTTTCCTTTGTGATTGAAGAGGTACCCCGGGCGAATTAAAACATTTTTATTATTAAAATGGTAGGGAATGAAGAAAAATAAAAATAAAGAGCTTATTTAATAACCAACCAAAAATAAAAAAAAAATTGTATTCTAATTTCCTATATTAAAAATATGAAAAAGTTTTACATTAGTATGCCATTCGTATCGATATCGTTACGAGATCAATGCGCGTAGATGGAGAAATCACACGGTATCGAACCTGTTCTCGTAACGACATCGAGCGTCAAATTGGACCAAGATGGTAGGAAGATATCGAAACGTTCTGTCGGAGTTTTCTCGATACGAGAAATTTTCGAAATCGGAACGATAACGAAGAAAAAAATGATCAAAGTTCGAGATTGCTGCAAAAAATATTACGATATCGATTTGATATATGTTTAAATATTGTATCTTGTTAAAGAATTTGAATGTACGAAAAATTTAAAATATGTGAATCGATAGCTTCCTCGATATCTTCTTACCATTTAGGATCGAATAGTGCAAAAATATTTAAATCGATTCGAAAAATTTGCGATATCGAAACATTGATTAAGTATACATATATCGTAGCTTATTATAAAATTTGACTGAACGAAAAATTTTAATATTTAGTATCGATTAAACATAATATTTAGTATTTTAAAAATAAAATTGCTTAAAAAAATTGTGTGAAAAAAAAAAACATTTTTTTTAAATATATTATTTATTCTATATATATAAAACTCTTGGACTGTCTGTCACTCTGTTAGTCTGTTTGTTCCAGCATCACGTCTAAACCGCTGAACCAATCTGACTGAAATTTTGCAGGAGTCAGGAGGGTAACATACACTCAAAATAAAAAATCTGTAACAATAGCAAAAATGGTTGTCAATATAGCAAAAATGTTTGCTGAAAAGAGGAAAGCGCCGGATTCTGCTGAAACAGCAAATGACAGTTTGCTGTTTGAGTGAACTTTTTTTATGCTATTAAAACAGACAATTTTAGCTGTTTTAACAAATTGTTTGCTGTTAACTCCAATTCATAAAAAAAGAAAATAAAAAATATATTTTTTTTGTATTTTAATATTTTTTTTTATTTCTGATATACTTTTTTTATTTTTATATTATTATTTTTTATTATATTTATTTTTATTTATCTCATATTTTTATTTTACTTTTATTTCACAATTTCATTCTTGCATGCGTGCATTATTATTACGTATAAGAAATATCTTATTTAAATAAACATGTTGTCGAATAAGAGTCTACGAATTATAGACACATTTTGCTGCGGCGTCTCCTGACTATGGCGCCATCTAGTGTAGGTTAGCTACACTAGCAATATGTGACACTAGCACGATCTTGATCACTAGCAGAACTAAGATTCCCAGCAAACAGTTCGCTATTGCAGATAAAAGTATGCTGTAAATGCAAGTTAAAGTGTGCTAAAATTTAGCAGTCAGAGTTTGCTATTAATAGCAGACTTCTTATTTTGAGTGTAGGCTATATGTGGGCGGAATTGTACAAAGGGGCGTGGTACCTCCCATACAACCTAATCTATCAAAACGTAATCTTTAAAAAGTGCCGAGTTAACTTACACCAGCTACGAACATGAAAGAAAAAACTCAAATACAAAAAAATATTACAAGAGCAAAAACACAAAATCAAAACCACGTATTCAAAAATAAAAGCACAAAAACCAAATCAAAAAACAAAAAATAAAACAAAAAAAACAAAAGCACAAAATCAAAAACAAAAAACACACCAACAAAAGAAAAATACAAAACACAAAAATAAAAGCAAGGACGCAAAACAAAAGCAAAAACAAACCAGTTGGGAAGGTTATATTACATGGGAAATTTTAAAGTAGGTGTTATTATGATAGTTGGGATTATCAAAATTATAGTCGGTCTAAGCCGACTATAAATACCCTACACATATGTGTGGTTACCATTCAAAGTGATATATAGGTCACCAGGGTATACGAATCCTGAAAATAACTACAAACATTCAATCGTTGAAGAATTTCCATTCATTTGATACCCATATTTACAAATGGGTAGGTGTACCGAATTTCGATTTTTTTTTTGTGAACCACAAGTCTTTTCGCCGGAAAACATTATTATCATGTATTTGAGCATGATGTCAATATATATTTGAACAAAAAAGTTTACCTAAGCACGTATACATAAAAATTGATCTTTATATGTACATTTTATATGAGGTATTTGAACATAAGTGGTCGGATCATAGGTCACAATGGACCGATCTCGCCAATTTTTTCGCACATACAGCGTAGGTATATTAGTAATCTAAGTTATAAGTTTCATTTATCTAGCTCTTCAATTTTAAAAGTAGTAGGGATTTCAACAGACAGACAGACAGACGGACAGACAGACGGACAGACAGACGGACAGACGGACATCGCTAAATCGACTCAGGAGGTCATGCTGATCAAGAATATATATACTTTTCCATACCGGAGATGCTTCCTTCTGGGTGTTACAAACGGCGTACCAAACTAAATATACCCTTTCACTCTTAGTGTAGGGTATAAAAACGGGGAAAAAAAAAACGGAAAAAGCAAATATTAAAAGCTATGCTTAAAAAATGGGTTAAAAACCACAAAAAAAATCCGTAGCGCAGCCCGGGTATGAAATACTAGTAAATATATAAACAAAAAAAATATATATGTAGTCGGATTTTCGATAATTTTCGTGTTATCGATTGTTTTACACAGCACTAAACAAATATAAATCAAATGATTATTTTTTTTTCGGTGTATAAGTAGTATATTCGACCATAAACTTTCAGCAGCATAAACAGTCATTAGAAATTATTATTTTGAGTATTTTTGAGAAAAGCTTCATATCAGACAATTGGTAGTGAACACATTATATTGAAGTATAAAGTTACCGTCCCTCCAATAAACTTACACCCAGAAAAAAATACTATATAAATAATGGTTTTTTACAATTAAAAATAGGCAATAGGATAAATTATTATTTTAATCGGAAAATACTATTAAATACTAAAGAATACCATGACATTGCCATTGAGTTTATATGGAAAAGATTTATTTTTTGTATACTATTAAATCAATAATTATCCTATTGACCAATTTTAATGGGATTTGAGGGATTTTTTTACTGGGTGTAGTACAGTTTGATTTTCTGTTTTGTGTAATATTATTATATTTTCAATAATTTAAAATGTTGTAATGTTATGACCCTGTATAGTATCAATTGTTGTAATCAAATTTATTAATATTCTTTATATGAACAACATTTCATTATGCAATCGGTCGAACATTGTTTTGAAACTGTTCAAAAATAGCTTAGCACACATTTCAATTTCATACCATGCGCTGTCTTTGTCTATCGTACCAAATAAAATAATGTAACCTGAGATTTCCATTTCTATGAAATTTTGTTTACTTTATAAGCAGTAATTAGTTGGGTTTTGTCTCAAGGCCTACCCTAATCTACACTCAGAAAAGAATACTATAAAATCAATAGTTCTTTTCCAATTAATATTAGTCAATAGGATAAATTATTATTTTAAGGTGTAAATACTATTAAGGGTGTGTGCGAATTCGACTAAATTGCTGACTTAACTAAAATGGGTCGGTAATGCAGTGTTCGACTTTTCAATACAGCAAATTTTCGAGCAGACTAAATGGAACTAAATTGGAAGACATCAAACAGACATATGATAATAGAATTAATAGAGACTTTAACAATTACCGGTTACCGAATGGCGTTCGAATAAAAACTTCTACAATTTAGTTTAGTCAGCAATTTAGTCGAATTCACAGACACCCTAAATACTAAAAACTAAAAGTTTTATTTATTTTTTGTATACTATTGAATCAATAATTGTTGTATTGACCAATTTGAATAGGATTTTTTCTGAGTGTAGCTAAAGGCTTCCTTAAAAATGTACCATTCGTACTACTTCGTAAACTGCCTGTTTGCCTGCCTACACGCATAGAACAAAAAAAACGTTCCTCACAAACGAAAAATTAGACAAAAGAACTTCGTTTGTGGAGTTCTTTTGACCAAAGCGGTGTTTTCGTTTGGACCAAACGAAATCGTACCAAATCGTACCATGCGATATTCTTACAAGACTTTAACATTTGTTAGCTGTGATATTCGAGATTCAAATATTTAAAGAAATTCTAAATCGAACTTATTTCTAGATTTTTAAGAAAATAAAGTTCGGTTCATCGTTTCGAAATATTTTCGATTTGTCGTTACGACACCTATAGGCCGTTTTGATACAACGGCTTCATATAATATCAGTGTGAAAACTGGGTTCGATATTGGGAAAATTCTTCGGCATCTCGGATGTACGCTGAATATTGCAACGTTTCGATTTGTCGATACTAATTAATATAACTACTCTAAACGTATTTAATAAATTACGTTATTTATTTAGTATTAGTTTATTTATGGCTGTTAATAATTTCTCATTACGAATGTTAGATATTCATAATTGATCTTACAATGAATGCTTTATAAATTTTTACCGTATTCTTTTAATTTCAAATCAAATCTTTGCGTACTAAAATCAATTTCTCTGCAATATATTTTATAAAGCATGCTAATTTACAAATTGCTTATCATGATTACATGAAAATCATTCATAACTCATAATTACCACGCTTTCGGACTCATAAATTCTGTGTAATTGAAAATCTTCGCGCTCGACTGAAGCTTTCACGGTCGGGTTAAAGTTTAAAATGAAAACTATTAAATTACATGAAAAATTTAAGACGTCGATATTTTATTTTTATCTTTTAAACTAATGCCATTTGCCTAGTTATTACTAGGACCAATAATGAATGAGCCATTTCATTATGGAAATTCGATTTTCTTATTATTGGTTACTTTTGCATTTTTGTTTTTTTTTTTATGTTTTTAATATTTTTTCTTGTGGAAAATTTTTAATTAAATTGCAGCAACATTTTGCATGGCAGCCAACAGCTACTAATAAATTGCAAACACACAGAATAATTTTTATTTTATTGTTTTGTTGCTGACTATAGCTATAAAAGTTGTATTTTAAAGAACCTCTTTGTATATAATTTTTGCGATTTTTAACTCTGCGTTCTTAACGCAAGTAATTATGAAATGTTGGGTTTATTGTTGTTGTTCTGTGGTTCAAGTAGTTCCTGTTGTTGTTGTTCGGTTTATTGTTGTTGTGAGGTCATAAAAAAATATTTAAGAGTTTCTTTAGGAATAAAATGTAGAAATTGCATTGCCTTCCTTGAAATGCGCAACATCGTAACAAGCAGCCGTGTGGCCCGCCGCAAGGGCCACATATTCCGACTCGTAGTGAGTACAAAACATAGGTCTATTCCTACCACCGATCGAGCCATATGAGCTGTCAACAGACATGTACAAGTCAGCATGTACAAGTCAGCTGACATGTCAATTCTGTCAAATGTTGTTTTTTTAACATAATTATATTTGCTTTCAAACAATTGATTAAAATGTTCAATTATTTTCCGAGATCAGATTTCGCTTATTTTATTTTGGAAGGTTTTACGCACATTTCCAGTAGCCCTAGTCAGTTGACATGTCAATTCTGTCAAATCTCTGTTTTTCAAACATAATTATATTTGCTTTCCAACAATTGATTAAAATGTTCAATTATTTTCCGAGGACAGATTTTTCTTATTATATTTTGGAATGTTTTAGGCATATTTCCGGTAGACCTAGTAGAAATTTTCTTTATTAGAGTTGACATGATTATGGATAAATCATGCTCTTCTATAACTTGTCGGGTTATGACATGGAAAATAGCCAATGATCATTAACCGATCATGACCCTAAATGAATTTCTATTATTCAAAATTATTATTCAATTATATTCTAAGATGTACGCAGATATCGTAACGAGATAATGAAGTTTATTCGAAACGAGAATAAACGATTCTGGATCGATATCGCATCGAATATCGAGATTGATTCGAAAAACATTGCGATATCGATGTGTAAAATATATAATTATCGTATTTACTCCTTTAATTAAATTGTACGAAAAATTTTTAAAAGTAGTGCTGATAAAGGATCAAGCCGAACTTTTTTATCGCATATAGTTCGAGAAGACTTCGGTCATCGAAGAGCTCAGAGACATGTCTGACTGGGTAATTATCGAGTTCGACAATTTTCGATGTAAATCTCGTTAAACTCAGCAGTGTCGTATCGATATCGTTATGAGATTTATGCGAGATAGAAAAGAATTCGAAAGATAAGTAAGAATATTGCGTTATCGATTTGATTAATGTTTAAATGTTGTTGTCTCCAAGTTGCCATTCGATTCGATATCGCTTCGAGACTATTTAGATCTCGATTACGATTTTGTATCTATATTATACTACAATTCGTTTTAAGAGGTACGCACATATCGTAACGAGATAATAAAGTTTATTCGAAACGATAAAAAAACCATTGAGGATCAATATCGCATCGAATATCGAGATTGATTCGAAACACATTGCGATATCGATGTGATAAATATTTAAATATCGTTTTTTTTCTTTATATGTTATTGTACGAAAAATTTTAAATATTAGAAGTTATAAAACAATGATATCAAACTTTTTACCGCGAAAACTTCGATCCTCGAAGAGTGTCGAGACATGGCAGACTGGGTTGTTACAAAATTTAAATGCACGAGAATGTTCTTTAAATAATAAAAAGCGATAAAGCTACAATATCATAAAGATACAGTTAAGATATAATTTTATCTAATATTGTTCTAGAACCTCAGAATTGAATCATTGTTTTTTTTAATTCTGTTCGAATTTGATATTTAATTTCGATAATTGGACGCCTCAAGTACGTTTAAAATTTTGTTATGGAAATGTTGATACAGAAATTTGAAACGTGCTTGTTTTTGCAAGTGTCGTCGATTTAGTCATCTGAGAATTAGTATGCTGCATACGCCATTCAGAGACTAAACTAGATGTGAAGCAGAAAACAGAAAATAGAATAAATATCTGTTCTTAGGTTACAATCGTACATCACAACCGATAATTCCCATCGTAGGGAATTATCGGAGTTATAATCTAACTTCGGAGTTTCATTGATCTAGCTCTTCCAGTTTTTCTGTAATAGTGAATTCAACAGACATATAGACAGGCAGATATACGGATATTGCTAAATCGACGCAGGACGTCATGCTGCTCAAGAATATATGTGCGAATATGTATCCTTCTGGATGTTACAAACGACATACAAAACTGTATATACCCTTTCACTGAAAAAAAAGGGAAAAAATCAATATTGTGTAAAAAAAATATTTGCAGTAAATTTTCGTTTTATACATTAATATGAAATGTAAACATAAATATGTTTACATGTAAATAAAATGTTTTTCACATTCAAACATATATATGTTAGCAAGAACGCAAAAAATTATTCGTTCTGAACATAAATATGTTTGAATGAAAACAAAAATAAGTTTGGCCGTTGTTATAATAATGTTTGGCAAATGCAATAATACTTTTGTTTCCATAAAGCTCCAAAGATATATGTAATGCCTGCAAAATAATGTTTGGGATTATCCTTTTTTTTTGCATGTTAAAAAGGAAATCATATCATCTGACTTATAGTTCGTATCGTCTTTTGGCACCTTTACAAACTGACTGCCAAGATGCGACCATTACCACGACCAAGTTCAGTTCTATGCCCTAAGCACTGCCAGCTGCACCTGCAAATATGCCAAAAGTCGTAAAATCTGTCGTTTACGAACGTTGCGTTGTATTGCTGCGTTGTATTTCGTATGGTTATGATGTTGCGCGCTTAAATCGATTCATTTCGACTAATTAATTTACAGCGCACAAAATTCGCCAAACTATTATGAGCAGCGACCCGAAGAACGGCGGAAATGAGTTGTACCGCGCGGTATCAGTATCATTGGTGTGGGATTCGGTCGCTCGTTAAGTTGTTGCTGTTGCCCCAAAATCGTTGGAAGCAAAATATAATAATAAAAGTTAATAAAATCATAAAAATTTCGTGAAACTACTTGAACCACTTTGAGTCGTCGCGGCTTAAGAAGAAGGGAGCAGTCGTCAAAACGTAAAATCGTCAAGACTTCAAATCGTCATGTCTTCAAATTGACTAGTCGTCAAATCGTCAACGGTTCCAGAACCAAAGAGCACGAAAAATCTTTCATACGACGACCCCCAACTGTCTGTCATTTGGACACCGAAAAACACAACCCATCTAAACATGGTTCGACTACGTTCATCCATCCAACCATTAATCCTTTGTACCACGGTCTGGCCATTTGTTGATCTGTCCTTTTGCCCGTCTGTCGTTGCGTATTTTTGTCCGTCATTTCAGTTCGTATTGAAGTGGCTCATAAAATAAAGTTGTAAACATTTTGCGTTTTCTTTCTTTTGGCGAAAACCAAACCAAAAATTAAAAAATATATAGAAAAACAGGAAAAACAGAAAAACAACTTGACAGGTAATTTTGACATATAATTTACGAGATTTCTGGCTAATGCGCCAACAAAATATGCGAAAACTGCTCCAAATTACCGACACGATGCGACGGCGTCGATTGTCGGTACGGCACCGTGATCTGCCTGTCTGCCTGCCGCCTGCCTACATTAATATTTTTGTAATTCTGGGCGGTAGCATCAGCCATTTCTGCGCATAATCATCAACAAAATTTAATTTTCTACTCCTTACATATTTTATCGTTTTATTTCTGGTTCTATTTTAAGTTTTGTATTTAAAAAAAAAGAAGTTAATTATGCTTCGCACATCTTTGTAGTTCGTTTATTAGCAGCTATAAAGATTTAATTACCACTTATTTCAAAGTATAGCTTTTTGTAAATAATATTTTGCGGCTGAATTTGGTTTTATTTGGAGAGTTTTTTAATTGGAAAATAATAAACAAATAAGTAAAGGCTTTAACGCCGTTACGTAACCCTCGACAACATGGTTATTATTGCGGATTATATAGTAAGTATTTCCGAAAAACTCTTTATAGGTCTGAGCAGTTTTATGTAATTTCATATAAACACATTTCATGTTCGAGTGATCAGTTGGTTTGTTTTTTATTATCTTAGTCTTAAAATTATCCTTTATTCAATAAATTATATAATAATCACAATTATAAAATTAAAGTATTACAAATTTAAATTGCTTATATAAAATATGCTTATTTGCATTTTTTTAATGACAGAAAGTTGGTATTATTAGAATTGGTTTACGCAGGTCAGAGAAATCAAGCTGTACTGAGACCTTTGATGCCTTGAAATTTGCTCAAACTAAGTTCGGTAAAAATGTTAGATCTCGTACTTCTAATTTTTATATTATCATGTTTAACTGCACTAAAATGAATGTAGAACAGAATATTAGTTGGTTCAATCAGTTGGTTCAATTAGATGGCAGCACTAGTTTTCGCGTCGGTCAGATGCTTCGGTTTTTATTACATACCTTCTCAATTTTGCAGTCGTCCTACGAATGTCTGATCGTGTGAGTGATCTGCAATCCAGTATCTGCCAACGTATTCGTTTATATTCATACCATGAACTACCTATCGTAATATGATCGTCGTCTGTTCACATGAATAACAAATAATTAAAATAAAACAATAATTCAGTTAGAGAATGAATATTCAATACATAATGTAGTCAATTTAAGCCAAATAAAATCAAATGTATTTAAAAACTAACAAAATGTAGTAGACCCACATTTTTTCAAATCAAAGATATAAATTATGTCTAATTTATTCGGTGTGTGATGATAAATTTTGTAAAAAAACGCAGTCTGCTATTCGATTTGATATCATTTCGAGTTTGTTTCGAGATGTTGAGGAACTCATTCGATCTCTATTACGATTTCGTATATATATTATACTACAATTCGTTCTAAGATATACACGGATATCGTAACGAAATAATGAAGTTTATTCAAAACGAGAAAAAACCTATTGTGGATTGATATCGCATCCAATATCGAGATTGATTCAAAAACGAGTTGGGAAAGTTAGGTCACTTGGGTAAGTTCGGTCACATTGGATGAACTTTTATAGTCGGTCGGGCCCGACTATGGAATACCCTACACCTTTGGTTGGGATATTAATGTGGGATATTTAATTGTATACCTTTATTTTAAAGTTCTTTATTATGCTGAATATTATTCACATATCAGAAATTTACATTTTATATCCCCATAATTTTAAAAAATTATATAAAAGTATAAAAAACTTATAAAACAAATTTAGAAAAATAAAAGTGGGTGGACAACGCCTTTAATTAAAATTTTGTAAGACTTATATTTTATAGATTTGATTTTAATAATTTACGGCTAAAATTTACACTATGAAAACCAGGGAAATAACGTAAAAAAATGTAGGCGGATCACGTCCGTATTTGGACTACATATTTTTCGGGGAATTTTAACAATACGTTTTAAATTTTATACGTATCTCTTGAATAGTTTTCGAGGTATTAGTTCTTAAATTATAAAAATGACTTGTATGGGAGGTGGGCGTATCCATTGACCGATTTGGTTAATTTTCAAACTCATTTCCTACTTTTGGCTAAACAATATTGTGACCAAATTTCATCGCATTCTGACAAGTATTTCTCAAGTTTCCTCGTATACGGACAGCAAGACAGACAGACAGACTGACAGACGGACTGACAGACGGACATAGCTAAACGGACTCGGGTAGTGATGCTGATCAAGAATATATATACTTTTCCATACCGGCCACGCCTCCTAAGGGGCGTTACAATATCTACACAAACTTAACATACCCTGTACCTCATAGGTGTAGGATATAAACACTGTGATATCGATGTGATAAATATTTAAATATCGTATCTTTAAAATATTAGTAGTGATAAAGCAACGAGATCGAACTTTAATTTCGCAGTTATTTCGAGAAAACTTCGATCAACGAAAAACTTCGAGTCATGGCAGACTGTGTAATTATCGAGTTCGACAACTTTCGTTGAAAATCTCGTAAAACTCAGCAGAGTCGTTTCGGTATCGTTATGAGATATATGCGAAATAAAAAAAAATCAAAAATAGTCAAGAATATTGCGATATCGATGTGATTAATGTTTAAATGTTGTAGTCTCCAAGTTTTCCATTCGATTCGATATCAGAGACTATTTCGAGCTGTCGAGGAATTCATTCAATCTAAGATGTAAGCAGATATCTTAACGAGATTATTCGAAACGAGAACAAAAAACTGATTGTGGATCGATATCGCATCAATATCGAGATTGATTCAAAAAACTGCGATATCGAGAGATAAATATTTAAATATCGTTGCTTTTCCTTAAATTTTATTCTACGAACAATTTTAAAAATAGAAATGATAAAACAACGAGATTGAATTTTTTTTTTTCACAATTATTTCGAGAAAACTTCGATCATCGAAGAGCTCTGAGACATGGCAAAATGGATATTTTAATTATGTGTTGTTTAACTATACTTCCACATTTTAAGTAGTCGCAGTCGATAGTAGTCGTAGTCGATATTGTTACTGATGGAGAAATCAGACGATGTTGGACCCGTTCTCGTAACGATATCGAGCGTCAAATTGGAATGTTATCGAAGAAAAAATAATCAAAGTTCGAGATTATTGTGAAAAATATTGCGATTTCTATGTGATTCATGTTTTAAATTAGTATCTTTCACTTAAATTTCAATGTACGAGAAATTTTTGAAATTCGAATTGATAAACATACGATATCGCACTTTATTATCGAAGTTAGTTCGACAAAGCTTCGAGTTATCGAAGGTCTTCGAGACTTGGTAGACTGGGGTGTTGCCAAACATTTTTTTTATAGGTCTGATATGTAATGACTCGTTTGATTTAGATGCTGGCAGTTAAACATGAATCAAAAATTGTATTCACTCACTTTTCAGGCGATTATGAAATGAATTGTGTAAGGTAATAAGTGTTAAATAGTTATCATATCGATATCGCAGTATTTTTCGAAGCTATCTCGAACATTGATCAATTTTATTTTCGATACAGTTTCGTTATTCTAGTACCGAAAAAACTTCGACAGAAGGCAGGTACATATCACATCAGATACATATCATATCAGATACATATGAGGTATTTAATGAATTTTTATTTAATGAATTTTTAATGACTTTTTGAATTTTTTGAAAGAAGTGTCAAATTTTGTGATTTTTAACTCCGTATCTCAAATTTCTCTTAAGAATTTTCTATATAATAATTCCAAAATTTTAAAAATTCTTCTAGTGATTGTGAAAATAATAAATTTCGCTACATTTTGGAGCGTTTGGGCACACTGTGCATCAGACCCCCAAGTTGGATGCAACATTTAAATGCTTATCAAAGCTTGCATCATGATCACTGATTGATCAGCAACGATCGAGCATTGATTCGGCACGCATGCGGCATGCAGTGGTGCAGAAAAGGTAGAAGAAGAAATGGTTACAAAATGTTATACTTTGCATGTAAACACAATTTGCAATGAAAGTCATAAAAGAGGCAGATGATAGGGATATTACCTCATTGGTTCTGAGGGTCTCGTCGATTGGCGGGAAATCACAAAAACAGTAAAATCAATAAAATATACGTAGAGTACGAGTGCATGGCAATGTTTTTAGTCAAACAGAGACGGCAAATAAAACTGATCAATCAATATTGCAAGATCACCAGACAAAATCGCACAGATAATCGAGAAAATTGATTTTATTGCATTATAATCAATTCCTCTTTTTGAGTGATTATCTTTTGTCTTTATGATCTTCTGCTTCTGACAGCGTTATAATGTCTACCAAAACAATGATTAGCGCTGAAATTCCAAATATCGGATACTTCGTTTGTTCGCGATTCGATCGAAGGTGATTCTACAAATGGCAAAACAAGAACGTGATGAAGTGTTTAAAAAAAACGAACAAAATGAGTAGAAAGCCGCACTGAAATCAGCGGTAAATAAAATAAAAACTGAAACAGAATAAGGAATAAAATATTTAAGGACATTCAGAAAACAATATTGTTATGTTTGTTGTAATTTTAGTACTGTACTTAAAGGGTTATTTAACTTCTTCTATATAAACATAAAATCCTATGTAAACATCAATTCTTTCCACCTTGCTAAATTTAAAATAACAATTTTGTAATAAATATATTTTATCATTTCTTAATTATGTTATAAGGGAATGGGTTTACAGAGTATATACTTCGAATATGACTTTGATACTAAAGAAAGCGTAAATTGCTTTAAAACCTCAATTACGAAAAATATGAACCTGACCCATTTTTGCATCAAACCCTAAAGTTCTTATTAAATAATGCATTTATTATTATCGTAGGCATACCCAATGGTATTTCGAAACATATTCCTATGACAATATCAATAAACAGAGGCAAAATCAATCAAACAATTACTCAAGCATAAGTCTCATAAATTTCATCGCATTGAACAGTACCCAAAACGAGACGCATGATTTAAAGACCGATACACTATAATCGATCACAACTCGACACTTGATTGTATAAACCATTAAATTACGTAAAAAAAAACAGCAGTCCTCACAAAAAACGAACAATTTATTGATATTTTTTTGTCGTCGCTTTTAAATGTGTGTTTGAAATGTTATGTGATATGATGTTTTGATTTTGGTACTGTTAAATTTTTAGTATTACTTGTCAAACTTTCAATTATTAACAGGTTTTCTTATTGCACGTTTTTCCTCCTGTAGTAATAACATTATTGTTATTTGATTCAAACATGTTTTATGTGTGGTAGGCCTCTTCGATAAATTTGAACAAAAAAGTTGTTAAATAGAAATATTGGAAAACAATAGGAACGCAGTGGTCGAAATCACCATTTAAAAAAAAAAAATCTATATATCTGTGGCAATATGAAATAAAAGCATAAGCCTATTTTTTGAACTTTTCAGGAGAGCATTTTTAAATTTTATAACTGTTTCTGAAAATGATCTTTAAAAATGATTTAAAAATTATTATTGCAAATTTAAGAAACACTTAAATAAAATAAATGTCTGTAATGTCTGGTTTTTTTTAATGAACATAAATATTTAATAACAAGTTGATATGCTTTTACGTTTTTTGGTTATATCGCAGCAACTATTGTGAGGATCAGTCTCAAAATTTGACACAAAATGATTTCGTATATCAGGATTACGATGGTATTAATAACTCAATTTGAGCATATCTCGAGTTATGTTGTTATTTCATATTGCCACAGATATATTTGACAAAAACAACAAATGTTCGAAAATTTTCGAAAAAAAATGTCAAAACGAAAATTTTGCAATGTTCGAAATCACTATTAAAAAAATAAATATTCGACAGAAAGAACAATGTTTAAACATTTTCAAATAAAAAAAAATTTTTGGACGACAAAAACAACTCAATGGTCGAAATCATGGTCGAAATCACCATCACCAAATTCGTTTTATAAATATTTTTTTTTTTCGAAGTGAAAATTTGTTAAGTCAACCAACTTAATCGGTTATCTCAACTGCTTAGTCGGTTCTTATAGTCAATACACAGATAAAAATAATCGACGTAAATATAGCAACCGATATTAATTGCATGCATTAAACAGTCGAACTATGAAATTAAGTAATTTAATGAAAACATTTGCTGTTAGTAGTTAAATCAACAATTGAGTTTGCTAATATGAATATTTTTACGTCAATGCAGCAAATAATTTAGACGGCGCATTTTTAGCAAATGTAATTGCTGAAACTGCGACGACTAATTAATTTGCTGCATTGACGTACAAATATTCATATTAGCAAACGGAATTCCTGATTTAATGAAGCAAATATAATGAATAGCAAATATTTTCATTAAATTAATAAATTTTATTACTGGATTGATTAATAAATACTATTAATATCGGTTGCTATATTTACGTCAATTTTTTTCTGTGTTACTTCCGAATTTGTGCTTTTTATGGTAAAACGAGTTGGGAAAGTTAGGTCACATGGGTAAGTTCGGTCACATGGGGCGGATTTTTATAGTCGGTCGGGCCCGACTATGGAATACCCTACACCTTTGGTGGGGATATTAATGTGGGATATTTAAATGCATACCTTAATTTTAAAGTTTTTAATTATGCTGAACCTCCCCACCTTCAGAATATTATTCACATATCAGAAATTTACGTCTTATATCCCCATAAATCAAAAAATTTATATAAAAGTATAAAAAACTAAAAAAATACGTTAGAAAAATATAATTGGGCGGACCACGCCTATATTTAAAATTTTGAAAGGCTAATTTTTCATAACTTTGATTTTAATAATTTACGGATCAAATTTCCTCTAGAAAACACGGGAAATAATGAAAAAAAAAGTGGGCGGATCACACCCATTTTTGGACCACATATTTTAAGGTAAATTACAACAATATATTTTAAATTTTATAACTATATCTTGTATACTTTTCGAGTTATTAGTTCCTAAAGAGTTATATAAAAGTGACTTGTATGGCATGTGGGCGTGTCCGTTGACCGATTTGGCTCATTTTCAAACTCAGTGCCTACTTTTGACTAAAATATATTGAAACGAAATTTCATCGCATTCTGATCAGTATTTCTCAAGTTATTTTGTATTCGGACAGCAAGACGTACTCGTGTAGTGATGCTGATGAAGAATATATATACTTTTACATACCGGGCACGCTCCCTAAGGTGCGTTACAATATATGCACAAAGTTAATATACCCTGTACCTCATAGGTGTAGGGTATAAAAATGCACGAGAAAATATATTTTCATTGAAATTTTGTTTGATGTACAAAATTCTGCAATATGATGTACATATAATTTGTATCTTATGCATTTCTTCATTCATGTGATCAAACAAACACGCTGCAAAAAAAAAAAAGCTCACTCCCAAACATAATTTTGCAGGCATTAACATGTATGTTTGGAATTTTATGTAAACATAATATATAATTGACTGATAAATCTTTTGTAAACAGGGTTGTATTGAGACTTGAACAGTGTTGTAATGAGCTCTGACTTACATTATAATATCACGGAAACATTTTAATGTTGCCCCTTAAAATGGAGTATGTTCTAATGGAAACAAAATAGTTACTACATCCAAATAAAATAAATATTTGAACCGAAATATAAATATGTTCAAAATAAATCATGATTTTGAACGACCTGAATATATATATGTTTCCAGTGAAACATATCAGTTCTTTCAGGACAAAAAGTAGTATGTTTGCATAGAAACTTATTTAAATATTTTTGGAAAAAATCCTGAAAATAAAATAAAAATAAAATGTTGTTTTTTTTACAAATTTGTAAACGCATAAATAAATAATTGGTTCATAACTGCAAGTACAAGTGACAGCATCAATGAATGCAAAATTGCACCAGCAGACGCTGAACCAGACGATCCAGGCTCGCTTTATATTTGGTACAGTTACAGTTGATCACATAGCCTAGGGAAGGAATTCACGGAGGCTTTTGTAAAAAACATGCCAAATTCTGTTTGAAAATCGAAACACTGATTTTTATTTGCGGTTTTTTCACATTAGTTTCAGAAATTATATACTGCACCATATTATACTCTGTTACTTTAGTACTTTTTATAACACAATTTATATATTTATTTAATTTACAAATAACAAAATCATTACCGACGCGAACACGTTTTCTCAACGAACAACAAAAGACACGTACGCAGAAAATGCCGATCACCGAGTGTCAACTTTGTATACAAGAAGAGAGCTGCAAGAATACTTTTATTAACATTTGAATTCATTTCTGTTTGTTTTCAAACATCAGTATGTTTAAAATGACCCTATACATACTTCAAACGACGACAAAAGAGACGTAGGTAGAAAATTCTGCCCAACGAGTGCCAACTTCGTATACAAGAAGTATGTTGCAAGAATACATTTATTTAAATCCTATTTCTTTTTGTTTTTTTGTTTTCAAACATCAATATGTTCAAACAATGGCAAAAGATGGCGTAGGTAGAAAATGCTGCACAACGTTGCCAACTTCGTCAGTCGATAAATTATCGAATTAAGACGAGCGTTGCGAACATACGTTGTATTTAGATTTGATTAGCATTTTCTGTGTTTCGAAACATAGTTTTAACCAAGTAAATTGCCAAGAAATAGTTTATTCAAATGCAATTAAAATTTTATGTTGGTATTGTAACATATTTATGGTAAATTTGACAGATTCTGCTGGTCAATATAATAATGTTTACACGTGATCAAAAATAAATTCAATTTCGATTATAATTTAATTACATTTCATTCCTAATACATGTATGGTAATTTCGTATTACTTTTTAATTACATTCAAACATATTCAAACAAATCTTTTCTATCCGTGTAGTATTCACATGCAATTTATCAATGTAAAGAACCCCGTTTTCAGTGATTCAACAAATTGATGATTTCAATATCATGTAATAACATTGATATTTTGTAGTATACAATATTATTAATTATTTTCAATATAACGAAACATGGTGTGAAGAATGAATTACATCAATATGAAGAAGATTTTTATTCTGTAATAACTTAAGATACCTTTTTAAGTACTATTTGAATCAATATCTATTACAGCGTATTAATCATTAATATTACCAGTAATTATTTGATTGAAACCAGTTTTATTGTAGTTCTTCATGTTGAACTCGCACCTTTGGAGCGCTTCTCATACGTCTACCGTTTTCTTACGTATCCTGCGCAATTGCGACGTAAACCAATGGGCTACAATTACGCACGACGAAAGTACGTTTTTTGTACGTTCACTTTTACTGACCATTTTTATTACACGTAAGCGGAGACCTATAATTTGTTAATAATATATAATTTTCAACATTATAACTTACTTAAACATGTTACGTTTAAATTGAAGTTTTATGTTAATAATCGAAGATGCATCATTTTATGATGGCACCATCATCAGTATTAAAATTGGTTTGAGGGGTGTAATTTTTTTTTGTAGTTGTTTCAAGTAGCTGTTGGTACATTTAATTCCTACCACTTTATATTTGGTGCTCGTTAATGTATTAAAAAAAAAACAGCAGAATGTATAAAATTCGCTGTTGCCAGGCAAACCCCTTTGATTTGAATATTATAATTTTATTTACTAATTTGATGGATCTTTAAAAAAAAGATGATTGCTAATTCAAGCATTTTGTTATTGCATAAAACATTTTAAAACTTTTCAAAAACTTTAATTCAGAAAACTATTAGGGATTTGACTAATAACATAATTAATATTTAAGAGTAGATATTTTATTTTTTGATTTATAAAAGCTGTGTTTGTAGAAATACGTTTTATTTGAATTTTAACATTTTCGAATTTCTTTATTTATAAAAATCGAATACTTACCAAAACAAATGTGGCTGCCAAAGAATGCGCAAAAAATCATTGATCCGTTCAACTAAAAACGTAACATACGAAACGGTAGAAGTGGCAACAAACAAAACAACAATAATTATAAGTGGTACTATCCCAGTGGGAATGTTATTCCAATGATGCTCGATATCATTTTCACCATGTAAAGTGTTGATGACATTTTTATGAATAACCTCCACGTAATGCATGACATATAAGTGACGATGTCATAAATCATTTTGCAAATCACTTGTTATATACCCCACAGTAAAAGTTATAGGGTATATACAATTTGGTCATCGATTTTAATACCCAAAGATAGGAGTGGATCCATTTATCAAGTACATATGGGTGAAAATTTCTCAACAGTACCCGCTTCAAACATTTTTTGTTTCCGATTTGAATGAAATTTGGTGAACATGTAATATAAGTGGACCTCATTAAAACCTGTTAAGGAGGTTGGACTAGTATGACTGGTTGTCGAGATATTGGGGTTCAAATATGGCAATTTTGACCGCGTAGAATTGTATTGAATTATTTATAACTTCTAGCAAAGTGGCTAATTGTAAACATCTATGACTGCTTTATAAAGTATTTTTCATGAGTTTTACAATAAAAATATTTATTTACTAACAAATAATTTTTTTAACAAAAATTATTGCATTTTAAAAACGTTTTTGCAGTTTTTGAAAAATAGCCACACACAGAAAAATCCTCTTTTGGCATGAGGTTAATTGAACCAACGTTTCAGTGTTGCAACCGAAATACATTTGTTGTAACCTCATGTCATTGAAATGAACGTACCATTTCTTACTCTAACCGAAATGTTAGTTCGCGCAACGGTTGTCGTAACCTCATGATTGCATTTTTGATTCTACCAAAATTTGACGTTTGTGCATTTGTGCACGGCAACCTCATGTCTTTCAGCAGTTCGGTTGCCAGTTTCTTGCCAACAAATTATGGATACATGCAGAAATAAATAAACGTTAAAAATATTCACAAGTGGCAAAAAATAGGAAATTCATTAATTAAGTGAAATAGCGAAATAAATATATGAATATTAAAAAAATAATGAATGAATTCAATACCTACAAATTGCTGTTTAGCTAGTGAAATATAATAAAAATACAAAAAAAAAGTGACCATTGCTTAATTATGATGAAATAAAATATTAAATGTGTCTTCATACTGTTTTTATTTTCAGGGAACAGGATTTAACAGATATATATTTTTTGAAATTGTGACATATTTACGCATCAAAAATACGTAAGAGAAAACTTTACATAAAGTTTTATATATACAAAAAAAATCTTAAAATAAAATTTCAATTGGAGGTTTCGGCATGCTTGTTGAATAGGAGGTTAGCATAATCTCATTCTTGCTGAGTAAGAGGTTGGTACAACCTCCTAATCAGCATATTTTCGCAACCGAATAATTCGGTAGGGCAATTTAGTTGGTTGCCGCAACAAATCAGTTTTCTGTGTGCAGTTTTTATTTTTGTTTTTATATTTTCTGTAGTCCATCCTCCTTAACAGGTTTTAATAAGGTCCACTTGTATTACATGTTCACCAAATTTCATACAAATCGGAAGCAAAAATTTTTTGAAGCGGTTACAGTTGACAAATTTTCACCCATATATCGAACTTTAACACTCTTAAAATTTTGGTATGGACTTTTTTATATAAAAATGTGAAACGTGTAGTTTTCGTCGATATATTCTTGATCAGTGTAATTTGCGTCTGTCTGTTGAAATCAGGATTAAAAGAAAATTCTAAATTCAGATAAATGCAATTTCTAACTTAAATTACTTGTATATTGAACCTGGTATTGAAAATTAACTGACTGAGCTGTAGATTGAATAAGCAGTATTCTCTAAAAAGTCCTAAGAAACAAGAATTGATCTCCATTGGCACATTTATGTATTTATAATTCATAAGATTTATGATATTTAAATTAATATAGTATGATGAACAAAATTCATTAATATGATGTACAATTGCTCAATAATATGATGAAATAGAGTATTAGCATAATTAGCAATTAATTGTTTAAGAATTAAAAATACATAAATGTGTAAATGGAGACAAATTTTTGTTTGAAATTTGGACATAAAAACATTTCAAAAATACGATTTTAATTCAATGAATGAATTCATCAATATGATGAATTCTGGTTGTCGATGATTTTTTTGTGTGAATATGTCTTTTATAAAAACATTGTAGAAAAGCTAATGATAATATAAAATACGTTAATAAAATATATGTGATAATCACTGTGCCAAAGATGAAATTCCATCTGGGATGTGACTGCACAACCAGGAGCAGCAGCAGATGTAGCTGTAGCAACAACAACAATACTAAGAACAAAAGTATTAACGTCAACAGAAATGTTAACATAGAATGCCAGATCAATCATAAATAATTTGCGCAGAAGTTAAAAATTGTTGTGGCTGCGATCATCGATCCGTCCATTGAACGACGCGAATCTGCGGCAGCAATAATATTTTGACGTGGTTATTGGTACTGGAATGGTTTGTTGTGGTTCATAATATTGTTATTGTTATTGTTGTTGCAGTAGTAAGTAGTAGTAGACAACATTTTTGATTTTTTTTGTTGTACTTTGGCGTCAGTGATCTTTATTATACACTAAAAAAAATAATAATTTTTGATTAATCAAGATTTCTGATTATTCAAGATTTTTGATTGTTCAAGATTTCTGATTGTTCAAGATTTTTGATTGTTCAAGATTTTTGATTAATCAAAAAACTTGATATTTGACTAATCAAGCTTTTTGATTATTCAAGATTTTTGATTGTTCAAGATTTTTGAATAATCAATATTTTTGATTGTTCAAGATTTTTGATTAATCATTTTTTTGATTATTCGAGATTTTTGAATAATCTAATATTAATTAGTTAATTTATTAGGATTCTGGTTGTTTCCTTTGGTAATAAATCAAAGTTTACGTTAATCAATTAATCGAAATTCACGAATGTGATTAATAAATATGTTGTTTAATTGATTAAGCGCACAACACTAAGTATAATAATTGATTAATTTATGATTTTTTTTTTTCAAATATATAAATACTTATTACAAAAAAAATAATACTTAAAAAAAACATACTTTAAAATTAAGAAAAAATTTTAAAACTGAAATAAAACTCAATGGCGCATAATCATAGACAATTTAAAGGCAACTTTAAATTTAAAATCAGATTTTAAATTTAAAGTTACTCAGCAATCATAAATATAAATACAAATTTGCATTCGAAAGAAAATGTTTATTGATTTGATCACACATAATTGTCGAATTAGGACTTTTTAGAGAATACAGCTTATTCAATCTACAGATCATTCAGTTAATTTTCAATACCAGGTAGTGTAAATATACAAGTAATTTAAGTTCGAAATTAGGAGGTTGTACCAACCTCTTACTCAGCAAGAATGAGATTGTGCTAACCTCCTATTCAGCAAGCATGAGTTGTGCATTTATTCTATTTGTCAAAAAAGGCAAATTTATTTTTAAAGTCGACTCTAAATTGTCTATGATTACGCGGTACAAGGTACCGCAGGTATCACTTCCGGCCATAACCGCTCAGTCCCTCGCGTCGGGGATTGTCTGCCCCACCAGGTTGCCCCAATGGTGGTAATGTTGGCATATGGCGGGGTTTTCGTATCTTCGCCTCTGCCAAAGCAACCCCTCTACTTGTTGTGGGTTTCTCTTCAAACACTGTTTCTTCCTTGGGCGCTTCACACTTGACAGTTAAGGCCTGTTTCGTGGTCTTAGCTACCTTTGGGGTTTCTTCTTTTTGTTTTTGTTTCTTCTGCCCCTGGCGGTCGTCGTCATGGAGATGAGTCTCCATTCTGTCCGCCAGTTTCGAAGCAGTTAAGCCCTGCTTTTTTAAAGTTTTTTCCATGTTTCTGTTCATCTGTAAATATATAAGAGGGGATTATAGGTCGGTCATGGCATAGCCCCTTATACCATGACAAGGCCACACATACTCGCTGAGGCGACCAGGTATCAGCGAGGCTCCGTTCCAACACAATCTTTTGCCCCTGACTGCAACCGTCCAATAACACGGGTCGCCTAACATCGTGGACTAGGGGAATATAGGATTTTAATGATTCTGTATTATACATTAAGGCATAATCCTCCACATATCGTCCAGTTTCGCCCGACTATGCTAGTCAGCTCTCAGCAGAGACATGACCGTACTGAGACTGTTTCCACCGGTCACCACTTGGAGGTCATAGTCGCACTTCCATAGTACCCATGTAGTTACGGCTCGTACCCAAGGGTTACATGTTATTCCCTCTGCTTCGAATACTATGGCTGACCGCCTATGGCTGACCGCCTATGGCTGACCGCCTATGGCTGACCGCCTATGGCTGACCGCCTATGGCTGACCGCATACTATGGCCGACCGCCTGTTCGTTCCTACATTCATTTCTTCGTTATTCGTAATTTGGACCACTATAATTTTTTTTTGTTCAAAAAGTTGTCGAAGAAATATATATTACATTTCTTCTCCGTGTACTTGGTTTGCATATTGCATATTTATTTTACAACTTGATTTACGTCCATGCAAATTCCGTCAATGGATGCCGCTGGTTCAATGACTTAAATGCGCGCGCATTTTTTTTTTTACTCTCATCGCAAATTTGTAATGTTTCCCAACTCTCCAGCTGCCGCTTCAACGAGTTACCCCGCCAGAAGTTATTATTCTGATTTTATGCTGCAACTATTGGCACAGCAACATATCACAAATACCTCGATCTTGCTTTTTGCAGCAATGTTGCCAATCATCAATAATAATGTTGCTGAGATTTACACGTCCCACTTCATTCGTCTGCTCCTATGTTACCAGTACGATGTTGCTGTAGGAAATACAGAGCAACAGCATCACTTGCATTCTCCCTTCATGATCTTATTTTTTTTTTGTTTTTAGCTTTATGATATTATCGTCTATATGTTGTGGTAATTGTTGTTTGTGTTCCTTTGCGATTTCTGTTATTTACACGTGATTTTTCTTATTTTACGGCGAGTGCAACTGACGCATGTTGGTGGCAAAAATTAGCAGCAACATCAGCGGCAATAACATCTGTAATTTTATTATATAGCCTATTGATTTGATAAAGTGTTCGTCGTTTGTAGCGCACTTGCTAGACCGATCGTAACTGGGGGGTTTTGTAAAAGATCTGCGTGTAATTAGAGGACCCTTAGATAAAGTTGATTTTTTTATCATTTAAAAGAGCTTACAATCCTTGTAGAAATTTATATATATATAATAAAATATTAATCCTAAAAAAGCATTGGTAGAAAGTAAAAAGTAAAAGTGTTAAATTCAAATATTTCTGATCGATAAAGTGTCAGTTGAAAGATAATTTAATAAACTATCGAATAATATTTTATATTTAAAAATGTTCAACATTATTAACTACACGCTATGAAAAAATTCCTTCCTTATAAATGAAAAATAATACAAAAGTACTTCGTTTGTGGATTTATTATACGGGTAATTAATACAATTTGTACTAAACAAATTTTACTTTTAATTTTTTAGGTAAAAAAATTAACAAAAAAGACCTTTATATTAATTTATTTTTCATTTATTATTTATATTTTTATATATATTTTTTTTCATTTAATCAATATTTTGTTTTGTCAAATTTTGTCGTCGTCCATCTACTGCTTGGAATACTCTTCTTATATAACTGACCAATCAATTACCCGTTTTTACAAACAGCCATGATCTATCAACATTACTATCATTTATTACATGTCTTATATACATGTTTACTGAAAAAGAAGCTGTGAATTATATTGCGAGCACTCGTTTCAATGTCACAGTTTTAAATATTACAGTTTGAATCTTCAGTTTGAAAGTTTTACTCCCAGAAGTATGCAGCATTGTACACTCAAAATAATTCATGCATTAACTACACGATCAACTTTGTGTAGTTGACAAAAATATTCGCGAAAATGATCCACGAAAACATTTGTACATAGTACGAATGAATTTTCGTAAAGTTACGATATGTATTTAATCATTATTATTGATTTGCGATTAAAATGCAATGCTTTTACGCAGAGGCTGAAGCTAAATAGAAAATTGTATCTGTTCTGTCTTTTTTTCTTCTTGATTTTTTTCTTGTCTTCTTCTTGTTATCTTTTTTTGTTGACTTTTTTTGCTTCTTTTTGTTTTACAAATATCAAATATTGTAAAATATACGAATGTCTCGTAAAATAAAAAAGTCGAAACGATGTTAAAAATTACAAACGCTAAGTTATATTTCCAATAAATCTTCTATTTACGAAATATATACTTACAAAAAAGTTTTACGATAGTTGCCGATTTGATTATTTTGAGTGTAAGCAAATTAAATTATATTTTCAGTTTTCTCACAAACATAATTCTGCGTTTTATATAAGTGTTACACATTGAGGGCAAACAAACATTCGTTTAGAATAAAGTAAAAATGTTTTTATGGTTAACGTTATTTTTTTACAGTAAACATGTAAACTTTAGCGAACATAGTTGGAGCACGTTGTAAATGATATTCTTTTGCCACAAACGACCTGTAACTCTTTTCCTTTCGTGTAACTCGTAGTCTATTACAACATTGTCCGAACCAGCTTGTACACGTTGCGTTCAATTAATATTTATTTGTAGTCGTCCTGCTTAATTTATGGCCTTGTTTTTCTCATCGGCCACAAAGCCTTAAGGCAATGTTCAATCATTAAACTTCACTGATCGCCACAACCACAACAGTTATGGATCATTTTGCATTAAGCCTGCCCACGATCAGCATAATTAACTCAGCCTCGAATGAAAATAAAGTTGCCTCAATTGCATTAGCATTTTTTTATAATTATAATTAAAACGACTATGATCCGAAGGATGGACGTATAGACGTGCGGACAGACAGGTGGAAGTTCCGGCGTATATGCAGTGTTTAAACTGGCGATCTTAATGTTGGGGACGATAACTGCATCTTCGACGCAGGTAACATCGAAACTTGTCCAACACAAAGTTTCTTGAACTGTGCGAGATAGAAAATATGCTGCTCGCTGAGATAGTTGGTGTGAAAGAGGCAGATATAGCGAATTTAGTGTTCTGATACCTCGAGAAAACTATGCGTCTATCTACATTTTTATGCTAGTCTCAAGGTGCGAATGCGTGTCTGACCACCACGAAAATAATCAATTTCCATGGTACATGTTTTGGAGGATTTTCGGAATTTTATATTCTGTTGTTACTTTATTTATAATATATATTCATTCAAGTACATTTTATAAATAAACAAAATCATAAAATTTAATATTATGATGCAGATTAATATGCAGATTTGTTTTTTTTTTTTGCAACGATCGGTCATTATATTGATTTATTTTGCATACATAATATTTTGTTGTTGTTTTATAATAAAGAGCCACCTTGTCTGAAACCATAGAGCCACCTTGTCTGAAACCATGTTTCGAAGAGGTTTAACCGAATTCTTACTGAGCTGCATGTGTTGGTCAGTAACATTACGAAGAGACATCTGAGTTTTGGAGATATTCTGAAACTAGAGATTGGGAAAAATAAAGAGTGACCTCTTATTGAATTGTTGATGGTCGCGTTGTACTTGAGCAAAGCGGTAGACACCAATCTGTTTCTGTTTGGTCCAAGATTTGGATCAAGATTTAGTGCAATGTGTTGTATTTTTAGATTTGATGTCATTCTGATAAAAATCTGCGAAGTGAATTCCCGAATGATGCGATATGAAATAAAGGGTTTTTCAATAAGAGAGCTACAAATGTTTTTTCAAGGGTTTTTCGATTGGAATCTAGAATATGCATAAATAAAGGGTTTTTCAACAGGGACGTTACAAAAGTAGAGCGACAGGGACAGCAAACGACGCCATATTTCTTGCCGCTCTTTTGACATTTCTCTTCAGTAAGGTTTGCCATTTCATGATGGAAAGATATACGAACCAACAACGAGTCGAAATTATTAAAATTTACTACCGAAATTCGAATTCGGACACGTCTCCTGTACCTCATAGGTGTAGGGTAAAAATATTCATCACATTGAATATTATATTCAGAAATATTATGAATAATTTACACAAATGTTCGATAGTATGAATATGTTCATATATATATAATGATCGAATTCATCAATTTGCCATTTAATGAACTGTGGTACCAATATCATGAATCTGTTAGTTGGTAGAAAAATTTATAATATTTATAAATAAATTCATCATATTGATGATATTTTTTCTGTGAACCATTTTGCTTTGACCTAGCATTTCCTGCCATTTCCCTATATATTTTGTTTTCATACTATATCAGGAAATAGGCAGGTTTCGTCCACATTACCACCCAACATCGCCCTACACAGAAAAAAATAATCGACGTAAATATAGCAACCGATATAATTGCATTCACTAATCTATGTTAAACTAGCAATTCCGTTTGCTATTATGAATATTTGTACGTGAATGCAGCAAATTAATTACTCGTCGCAATATAAGGAATTATATTTTCTAAAACTGCGCCGACTAAATTATTTGCTGATTTAATGAAGAATAGCAAATTTGTTCATCAAATTAGTGAATTTGATTGCTGGATTGATTAATTAATCAATTAATATCCATTGCTATATTTACGTCGATTATTTTTTTCTGTGTATAATAAGTTTGATTTTGCATTTATTCTTCCATTATCCTGCATAAAATTTTGTCTGGGATGAATCCAACAGGAAATTCATCAGGTTAAGCATTTTTTTTATTTAACTCAGAATTGAGTGTAACTTTAACGTGTAATAAAAATAAAAACATGAATTTAAATCTAAAGTACAATTGTTGATGTCAAATTTAATGAAAATATATTGATGACTTTAAATTCTCTAAGAAATATTTTGTCTAATTATGCACAGAGAGAATTAATAGTTTAACATTTAATATATATTTGTAATTTTTATGACAAATTGTAGTTATACTAAATTTACTAATGTAGTATAATGACAAATTGTAGTTATGCTACATTTACTAACTTTTTATTTGAATTGATTTGACTTGTATAGTTAAACATTGTACTAGATACTCTTTTTTTACATATTTCAGAAATTACGGCATATTTTTGTTTTATTTATTTTTTAGTTTTACAGTTATTTTCAGCACAAAAACAACTACGTCGATGTAGTAAAAACAAATACATTTGCTTTTTTGTGTTAATCAAAAACAAATGTACTTATTTTTTATAAAACAAATATTCTTTCGTTTTAATAATGTATTTTTTTTTTGTGTAAAGTATTTTGAAGTATTTACAAAATAATGCAATTCAATTATTTCGAAAAATTTAATAAGAATTATTATAGCGAAACAACCCATTGTCCCATAGTATACTATCTATCCCATGGTGATAGAAAATCTGGTGATAGACAAAAGTATTACATACGAATGTCTCACACTTGCCAAAAAAATACTAAACAACCATAGAGCCTAAGGCTCTAATTGCATAATTAAAATTCTAAATTTGCCTGATGTGGTTCATTAATATAATTAATTTAAGTTGAAAATAACGTAATGCATAATGTGTAAAACCATGAAAATAAAATAAAACTTATATCAAAATCTTCCATTGGAGGGAACAACGACTAATCTACCGCCAAATAGTGAAATTTTTACAATTTTAATTAAATGAATTAAAACCACCGACAATTGTAAACAAAAATACGCAAAATTGCTGTCAAACAAAAGACAGATTGCCCACAAACAAAAGAAATCATTTTGCTTATGTAGGAGCAACAGTTGCTGTCGTTGCTGCTGATGCTAATGCTGTTGCTACCGCCAGTTAGCTCACAATATTTACAGTATGCTTCATTAATAAGTTTTCACATAATAGATAAATATTAATTCTAACAAGCGTCAGTCAGTCAAGTCAGCCAGTCAACAAAATGAACGAACTACGAATGTCTCTCTCTGTTAATATTAACTAATAAATATGCTGTCCAACTAGAGATCGGTTTGCCTGAGGTGAGTTAACCAAACCGCCTCATGCACGCGCAGCACTCCGCACGCCACACAGTGGGGCTACAAAAAAAATACACTACCCAACACGATTTTTGCAATGAACTTCCCATACATCAATTCTATATAATTCACTAGTGCTGAGTTTGACTGCATACTCAGTTTTTTTTTTATATTACGTAAGATTTTTGAAAAAATTGCGAAATAATTTTTAAGCGGTCCTCACCCACTACTTAGAAAAAATATAGTTTTGTGGAAAATAGTTTAGGAAATTTTGAAAAAATATTAGTTAAACTATATTCATCATATTGAATAATATATTCATAAATATTATGACCAAATTCATCAATATGACGATTCAAATTCATCGTATTGAATATTTCGTTCTTCACTTTGATGTTCGATAGTATGAATAAGTTCGTATATATAATGAATGTACTCATCAATATGTCATTTAATGAACGGTGATATCAATATACTGAATATGGTAGTTTTTAAAAAAATTGATAACATTTATGAATAAATTCATCACATTGAAGAATTTTTTTCTGTGTTTCTAAATGATGCTTATTCTTATTGCATACTTAGTTTTTCCCTATTATATAACATTTTTGATAAAAATTCTGCTACAAACGGCCATTTTTCAGTAATTTCTATGTAAAATATAAAAGTATTTCAAATTTAATAACACCATTTTAGGTTTTTCGCAACATTTGCTACTCCCTGTCCCACTGTGCACCGCTTCTAATGCACTGCTTTCTGCATCATTTGCATATTAAGTTGTCAGTGACATTTCATCATCATCGTTTTGATGTAATGATGCTGTGCAACTGAAAACTAACATATGCCATCTAGGCTGAATTTCGTTACAACTCAGGCATTCATTTGTTTAGTGAGGTGTATTAAATGTTGAAATGATGAACGTTTCAAATTTAGTTTTTGAATAATAAAGTGTTGTACTTTAATACGATGAATTTAAAAATTACTATTTTCATTATTATAATGATTTCAGTCATTTCATAAAAATCATTTTATACAACTTTATGTGAAAATCGTATACAAAGAGTCATAAATAATTCTTTTACTTAGTAAAAAAAAAGATTTATTGGTAGTGTGATGTATCGGGACTATCATTCCAAAGAGGCGAATATGTAATTTTTGATATTTTCGTTTTTTTCACATTTTTGAATGTAGTTTTTCCTCAAGTATACTGTGCCAAAATGGTGTGTGATTTTGTTGGATAGTTCTACAAAAGACAAAATCAAAAGGGCGAATTCGAAAAATTGGAAATCTTGTCATGTCAAAAGAGCGAATCTTTTTGTATTTTTGCTATAACTTTTTATTGGTATAAGATTGCCATCATTATTTAAAAAAAAAATTTCGAATTTTTATTACTTACAAGAAAAATGTTTGACAAATTATTTTTAAGTAATGATGCCAATCGATATGTGCTTTAAACACAAACATATAATGCGTAAATATTACTATTTTATCTTGCACGAATAAAAAGTTATAGCAAAAAACAAAACGATTCGCCCTTTTGGCAAGACAAGATTTTCAATTTTTGAATTTTTTTCCGTTTTTTTGCTATAACTCTTTATTGGTACATGACAAAATAGTGATGTTAAGGCATTAATTGCTTGTTTAAAACACCTATCGATTGGCATCATTAATAAAAAATATGTTTTCAAAAAAAAATATTTTTTGTCGTTCATTCAACTGTGTCTGTATTCATTAATATTACGAATTTTTCTTTAAAACAATGAATCATGGTTTAAAGAACGAATTCTATTATTCAATTTTTTTTTGTTTTTTTTTCATAATGTAACCTTTCAAATGTTACCACATTCTTATAGTTTTTAAAGAGGCGGCTAGTGTTAATTGGAATTTACAAATTATTAAAATAAATTGCATCACTGCAACGAATTATTTCACGCAAATTAACTTAAAAGTGAGTTTATTGCTGTAAAGACTTAATTAATAAATATAACCGCGCGATTGTTTTTGAGGCAGGCGGTATGTAATGTCTGTCTGCTTCTAAGCGGCAACGTTCTAAGCCGGTTTTAGCGGTGTCTAAGTCACATCTAACGTCAACGCCTCTTTAAATGTTTTGATATGTTGAGACAGGCAGTTAGGCAGACAAACATATGTATGACAGACATATATAAAGACATACAGACAGATAGACCTATAGACCTATACACAGCTAGACAGCTAGACCTATAGACAGACAGCCTACCATGCAGACAAGCATACCGTATTCTAGTCATGAAGACAGACTTGTCTGGTCTCGTATTCCGCACATTAATGTGGAAAATCTAACATTAAGACGTAACGTCTAGGCTGCTAGTCAAGCTCCACGTTAAAACACCTTGGCACAAAGCAAATCGTTGGCAACTCGTGTGTCGCTCTAATGTAAATGTCACATTTGACATAATTAAAGAGAAAGAGATTTTTGCGATTGCAATAAGTGAATGAATATTCTTGATATTTTGCATGATGTGCCTGGTAGTACATAAGCGAGTTTGAATGATGATCGCGATAATTCTTTAATTTTATATTCACTTTTTTTGTAGATAATATACATACTTTATGAGTAGATTTTAAAATTATTTATTAACTATTTGAAAGAAGTACATTTTAGACATCATTAACTGATTGCCAGATTAGTTTTCACAACTTAGAACATTTGTAATCGATATTTATTATTGATATTTATGGAAATGTTTTTGGACGTTTTAATATTCGTTTTATGATGCACAGAAGAAAATGTAAGTCATATTGATGAATTCCGATTTTCAAACAATGATTTGTGTTATTGAAGAACAATTCATAATGAATACGATGAATACAATGTTATGAATACGATCATAAATATGATGAATGCTTGGTAACTGTCGAACAAGTATTCTTTAATATGATAAATTGTATGTGAGTAATACGTCTCTTCATATTAATGAACAAATTCATAAAATACAACATATATGTACATCATATTGAAGAATGCTGTTCGCCAAATCAAATTTCAATTAAATTTTTATTTTACGTTCATTTTTTGCCATACTTCTTAGTTTTCAAGTAGTTTTTGTATGTTATTTCTTATATAATAATATTTGTTATATAATCAGATCTGAATATAGTAAATAATCAGGATTGAACAATTCAGACCAGAATTCATGCCAAAATTATATGTATTATTTAGGCATGACTTCTCAGTGCTGAAGACAGTTCTGAAGTATTGAATTTATTCAGTGCGGAAAACTGAGAATTGAAGTATAGAAAATATTCAGTGCGGAAAACTGAGAATTGAATTCAGGGTTGAATTTTAATAATTATTCAAGTCTGAATTGTTACCAATGTATATGCCTGAAAAGCATACTTCGATGAATTGTTTATAAAAGTGTTATGACATTTCATACATGAATTGACGGACATTTGTATAAACATTGGAAGGGTAGAGTTCAGTTGATTTTCTGGTATTAGCAGGAATTATCAGGCATGTGAAGGGGTTTTCAGGAAAGAATTCAAGACTTGTATTTTCTGCTGGGTCGTAAAATGTTTTGTAATATATTTATTTATAATTAAAAATTGTTATTAATAAAAAATTGTAATTATAAAATATAAATATATATATATATTATAAAAAAATCTTTATATATCTGTTAATTTTTAATCAATGATCTCAATTTTTTTTCCACATGATAAGAAAATGTAAATCTATCTATTGACATTTCAACTCTAAAAATGCATAAATTACTTTTTATAATATTAATCAACAAACTCGAAATTTCAGTTTTTCATAAAAATGTATTTGGTGACTTTTCGTTCAACAACGACGATATTTAAACAAAAAAAAAAATAATTTTGTGAAAAAAAATATATATTTATATTATGAAAACAAAATGTACATCATATTGATGAATTCCGTTCTTCAAACCAGGATTCATTGTATTGAAGAGCCATTCATAATATTAATGACTAACGCCATCAATGTTATGAATGCTATCATAAATATGAAGAACGTTTGGTAACTGTCGAAAAAGTGTTCTTCAATATGATGACCTGTATGTGAAGGATACGTTTCATCATATTAATGAACCAAAATATAAAATACAACATATATGTTCTTTATATTGAAGAATGCTGTTCATTAAACAAAAAATTAAACAACATTTTTTTTCGAACAAATTTTTTTATTCGAAACATTTTTTTTCGGTATTTTTTTTTCGAACAATTTTTTTATTCGAATTTTTTTTTTCGAACATTTTTTTTTTTGAACAAATTTTTTTATTCGAAAAATTTTTTTTGGAACAATTTTTTTAGACCAAAATTTTTTTTGGAATAATTTTTTTGTAAATTTTTTTACTGTTAATTTTTAAATAACATTTTTACACTTTTTTTCAAATTATTTTATAATTTTTTTTTTTTTTTTTTTAGAAAAAATATTATGAACAAATTCATCAATATGACAATTCAAATTCATTGTATTGAATATTTTGTTCATATATATATAATGAATACATTTATAAATATGTCATTTAATGAACGGTGGTATCAATCTGGTAGTTGGTGAAAAAAATTCATAATATTTATGAATAAATTCATCATATTGAAGAATTTTTTCTGTGTATATTTTTTGTAATTTATTTATTTATTTATTTATTTATTTATTTATTTATTTATTTATTTATTTATTTATTTATAATTACTAAAAAATTGAAAAATAAAAATATTTTTTGAAAAAACATTATTTTCGATCCAATTTTTAGAATTTGTTTTCGAAAAAAAAGTTGTATCGGATTTAAATCGGACATAAAAATAAAATTAAAAAAAAAAATTTCCGTATACTAAACTCGGAATCAAATTCCTTATACAGAGTTTTTAGAGAGCTATGTACTAATTTGACGTAAAACATCAGATTTCGAATGTCTAAGGTACATTTCCGATCCGCAGGGATCCTATAGAATTCATTATACCATATTTTATGGAATAGCCCAACATAAGTGTTCGAAGGAATGGAGTATTTGTATGGGATATTAGCATGGGATTATGTAGGGATATTTGAAACGTTGTCGCATACTTCAATAAATTTCAGTATAATGAATAATGTTTTGAAGAACGAAATTCATTAAATAGAAGATGAGATTTTTTCTGCGTGATACCTTTACATGTGTTTTATAATTAAGTGGTTTAAAACGAAATACTTTGTCCGATAAAGTGTTTTATGATGTATTCCACTTCAAAAATATTTCTAAAATTCATCAAATTGAATTATTAATAATTACACAGTGCCACAAAAGTACAACGTTTTTCTCCATTTATATTTGATAACGGTTTTAGGGTAAGGCAAAATCATGCTTAAAACTGAAATTTTTGATTTTGTCAAATATCCTTGAAACAAGATGTCTAGGAAGAAAAGTGAATACGCCATTCTTTGTAGAATGTCGAAATTCATAAGAACATATAATTTTTATTTCAGCTTTCGAAAAACATTGTTAAATGTGCCTGCAACGTTATAAACAAAGTGCAAAATATATTGGGTGGATCTGAGGCAATTTCGTTATTTGGGGACCGCCCTCATTATTTATGGGGAACATATTTGTCGAAGATAATATAATAGTTTTCTCAGGCGTTCACGCGGTATGTCAATATTTGTAATTAGTACTTGTTCGAAAAAACGAGGATTAAAGAAAAGCTTTGGGACAAAAGTGTCAAAGTAAAACTATGCGTCTGTTCATGATGAACAACTTTACTAAAGACACCAAATTGATATCTAAGCACGGAAAAACATGAAAAAGCAAGCGAAACGAGAAAAATAATACCGTATCCAGAAGCGTTATTAAAAATGTGTTGAACCGGAACTGGAATCGGAACATATAAATTTTTTCTGGTTGGAATCAGTACCGCTATTTTAAAAATATCGGAACCAGATCCGAAACAGATATTATAGTCCCTGTCAGGGAACGCAAAGAACTGGAATCGGAACTGTTATTAAAAATGTATGAAACCAGAATCAAAACCCATATAATTGGTTGGTTGAAACAGGAATCGGAACCGGAAGCTCAATTTAAAAAATCTTGGAACTGTAACCGGAACCGATATTCCAATAGGTTTTAGTTCCTGTAATAAATAATTCAAAAATTAAGTTTGATACCGTTTTATTCTCTTAAATCCATAAGTAAAACTAAAACAACAGATTTTTTAGAAAAGATTAAAATACCACGAATTTTTTATTTTCTGAAGCTGAAAGTAAGGGTTTTTTAAATTAGGGTAGGAACTATACAAAAAATCTTTAATGGGCGCGTGCCTGATTTTGGAGGCACGGGCACGACAGCAACTAGCACGCACGGAGATTTGCACGTACGAAGTCAGATTTTCGGGCGTGACACGAAAAAAGCACAACACGCGCCCATCTCTACCCCCTATTACCCTAAAACCGTTATCAAATCTAAATATGGTATTTTATGTTGCACTGTGTTATTAATGAACTAATTCACGACATCGAGGAATTTTTCATTGTTTAAATGAACCACACTCATCTATATTGACAATATTTTTCTGTATTCTTTCGGATGTCTGCACTTTTGTTTTTTTTTTAATTTTAATTTTGAAAAATCCATTTAACAGCTGTCAAAGTATATTTATTGTGAATTCATACTCCACTTGTTGAGCAGTATTCAAATACACATTGAAATCGAAGCATTTTTCTGCACTACTTCATCGGCATTAGACCAAGAAATTAAAGTATTTTTATGCAACACACTAGTCTAACCAGAAAAGTGTAGACATTTTTTTCTTAAAACATTTATTTTTTGCGCACATCGTGTTTGTCATCCAAATGTTTGGTGTGTTTTGTGTGACAATCCTAGTTTGCTACACGCAGTGCCATGATTCAAAAATGCCCACAAGGTTACCGAGGATCAAACATGATATGCTCTGGTGTGACGCACTGATGCCGCCGCGGCCGCCAGCCGTGGATCGTGCCCAGTGAACGATGCAAAAAATGCATTTCCTCATTCGAGCCAACGAACGCAAAAATCATGATCAACGGCAAACAGATGAAAAATTCTGAATTTATATCGATGCTGAATCCGATATTATGCAGCATTAAACAGTAGGGGAAACATTTGTGTTCAAAATGAAATTCAATTTTTAAATAGTATAATGTTTATAGTTTTATTTGTGATTAAATGGTTTAAAAACAAACAGAAAGTTATATTTAAACTTTCTATAAATTTACTACATATAGTTTAAAATTATATAATTTGAATTCAATGCGGCTAAATGTCGTTAAATTTTACAGACAGACAGAGAATTAGTAATAAATTTATATGAAATTTAAAATATTTGTGACATATTCTCCTTAAACAAACTGGTAACTAGTTTAAACTAAGTTTAATTTGAAAATGTTACTAATAAACTGAACTAATATACAAAATATTTAGAATATTTTTTTTTTCTTCTCAAACCTTATACTCTATGTATAACAAAATCATTAGTATTTTGTTAAAGTAATAATGGATTTGGTTAGTATGAAAATGCACAGAAAAAAATTCATCAATATGATGAATTTATTCATAAATATTATGATTTTTTTCAGCAACTACCAGATTCATCATATCGATACCACCGTTCATTAAATAACATTGATGAATACATTTATTATATTTATGAAATTATTCGTACTATCGAACATCATATTTAATACAATGAATTTGAATATTGAATATTGATGAACTTTTTATTGTATTTATGAATATAATATATTTTTACGAATTTTTCAAAAAAAAAAAAAAAAAAAAATATTTTTGAAAATAATTCGAAATGCAATAATTTTATTCGAAAAAAATTTTTTTTTTTTTTTAGAATAAAAATATTAAATTTTTTTTTCGAAAAATTCTTTCTAAAAAATAGTTTTACAATTTTTTTTTTTTGCAAAAAAAATGTTTTACAATTTTTTATTTTTTATATATTTAAATCATAATCATAAATAAATATATCATAAAACATTTTAATAATTTATGCATGTCTTAAATGTCGATCCAATACTCTCTGTCGAAATATGAAATGATGTGGATTTTGTTGTCAAAATGACAACAAGTCTGACAATACATCCACCTACTGGCGACGTGGTTGGACCAACCTTTACTGGGAGTGTGCGTCCGTCTAAATGCATTTGTAATTCATATGCATACCGCGTGAGTTGTGAGATATGGTGAGACATACGTGCTACAAAAACTAGCAGTGAAATGCACCAATCGAATTCATGAAAACATCATAAGAAAAAATATTTAACACGAGCATGTATTGCAAAATTGTAGAAAACATATATTCCAAACAATAACAAAAAAACGGAAGTATTTGGTCACAAAGTGTCAATTGCACTGCACAATGCTTACCAACACCATTTCATTCCAGTGAATAACAGGTCTGGCTAGTCTACTATGCCACAACTCAAACCAACAAAAAAAAATATTGTATATACTTTCCCGCATTCCTACTTTTTATGTCCCTGCACATGTCCAACTATATGTGCCTGTGTATGTTTGGGTTAAATGGTTTGTCAATTCATTAACTTTGTGCAGCAATTGCAGAAAATATTGGTTACCTTGTTGAAAAACGAATTTATAACACATATGTCCGACACGTTTGCACCCGGCATTATTTATTTTCATACTGACCTGTACACGACAAAAATAAACGAACAATGATTGCGACAATTTACAGCATAACTGTGACAATTATGTTTTAATATAAAGAGGCTTTTGGCTGTTGTATTTGATGATTGCAAACGTTTGAGATTGTTGTAATCATGTATTACTGTTGTAAGTACAAGCATTTAAAATTTAATTTTATACATTTCATGGAATTGATGATATCAATATTATAAACAATAATTATATTTAGCATAATCAATAATTATACTTAGCATAATCAATAAATATATTTAGCATAATCAATAATTATATTTAGCATAATCAATAATTATATTTAGCATAATCAATAATTATATTTAGCATATGCAGTATAACATATTGCCACAATTATAATTAAAAATTCAACTATTTGGAAAATTAATTAAAATAATTTTTACTTATTCTTTAGAGTTTTGGTTTTGATTTTATGTTTGCTTTAATATTAAGTACCTACGTTTTGATTTTGATTTCGTTTTTAGAATTTCTGTATTTTTTAAAAATTATTTTAATACTTTCTTTCTTATATTTGCAGTGGTTTTTTTTTACAGTGTTACTTTATGTCTCCCGCTGTTCTGTGATTGCATTCGAAAACACAAATTTGCATTCATCTGCCGATGAACTTCATTAACACATGCGTTCGGTGCCTCCGGCTGTTTTTACATTTATTATGGCCAAACATGTTTTCCGTACTTATTTGTCTCCAATTTTGGGTCATAAACGTTTTGTAATTGTTTTGAAAACGCCACATAAAATTTGTTAAAACCTAATCAATATTCGAAACAATACTAAATAACTCTATCACGCACAGAAAAACCATGACTATTACAATCATGAAATAATTGGAATTATTTTTCTAATAATCATGTTTTTTTTTTAGAAACTATGTTGCAGAAATCATTTTATGATTGTTCTAATCATGACCTTCAATATGACTTTCTCGATGAACACACAAAAAACCATACCATACTCATAGCCATTGAATCAAACCACAATCATAAAATGATTGGAATTATTTTTGTTATAATCATAATGTTTAAAGAAACTCTGAAAAAATTGTTTGCATGATTGTTCTAATCATGATCTACAATGTGAATAACTCGATGAAAGTAGAAATAAAAAAATACAACAAATAATGATTACTTTAATCATGTTGTAGTACAATTATCATTTAATGATTAGTGCAATCATCTTTTTACAATAGAACTTTATGCACAAATGACATTTCTCGCCGCAAAGCCGTCTCAGAGAAATCAAATATAAACTAGAATCTGTACGTAATCCGGTAATAGCAATCATAATATTATTATATCAATCGTTTTTGGAATATAATATGATTGCAACATTTATATAATTTTTGATATTAATATCCTTCCAACTATTATTCTGGCAATTATTCATGATTGATTAGCTATATAACATGATTTTGGGAATAACAAAGCATGATTATAACAAAAAAGAACATTTTTCTGGCAATCATCCTTATTTAAACTAGGCACATAATTACCACAATCATTATCTATACTAATTATAAAATTTAATCATATTATGGTTGCATTATATATTTAATGCTTGAAATTAAAGAAAAATGTTTATATCATTATGTCAATCATACTATTACTGTTACCATCATCATTTTTATAACAATCATATCTCAAACATATTTCTTTCGCTGCGTACGTCTTACAAAATACAATAATAGTTCCAGCCACTTTTACAAATGCAACAACATAAAGCTATCAGACATTTTATGTATATTATTCTATTGATTATAATTAATAAACATTTTATGCTTGCCATATATGTAGACTATTACACCCAACCAGGCTACAACAAATGCTGCCAATAAATCACACTTAATCCCAAAAAATATTATTCACTTTAGCGGCAATTTGATACAATTAAAGCAAAGTTGCCAAGACACACATGAGCTCAGTGCAATCTACCTACGTGAATGTCAGCGTAACAAATTCATTACCATCAAGCAACATTTAAATGCTGCAGCAATACTGTGCATGCAACACGTGCCACACAAAAAAAAAATTAAATTATAAAATAAAAAATAAAAATAAAACCTGACTGTTAAATATTGCAAGCATTAAAGCGCCAACGAGCAACCAAAACTAATGCAATAAATTAAACTTAATGAACTACTTGAATTAGTCATTAATTAAAATATAACAACTGTGTTTGCTATAAACGGAATGACATTAATAACGGGACTATAATTTAAAATTTAACAATATTATTGGAAAAATATAACGGAATGTTTCAATTTTCTATCAAAAACAAAATTTTAAATTCAATGAAATTCATATTTGCTATTTCTGAAATCGATTTTAATAATGTTAAACACTAAATTATTATTTTTGCAATTATTTAACAAATATTTTGTCATTTTGATAATAGATTAATAATTATCATTAATAGATTCCAAATGTCGCAAATTTGTATTATAAATCAATTTAAAGTTTCTACTCTTTTATCATTTTAACAATATACACTAACAATGTTATAGATATTTAACAATTTATTTTAATAGAAATTTTATAATTTCAACAATCAATTTGTCATTTCCATACTATTTTAACGAATACTTACTTAATTTAAACACTAGACTGCTATTTTATATTTAGCAAAATTTTGGTTATTTTGATTAATATTTAACAATTTCAAACAGTACATAGTTATTTCAATAGAAATTTAATAATTTCAACAACCAATTTGTCATTAATACTATTTAAACGAATATTTTATTAATTTTCTTTTATTAATTAATTTAAAACAGTAAATTGTTAATTTAATAGAAATTTTATAATTTCAACAACCAATTTGTCATTTTAATACTATTTCAACGAATATTTAGTTATCGCAAACAATATTAGAATATTTTTAACTTCTTTATTATATTTTAGTATAGTTTATTAATATTTTAATAGAAATTTTATAATTTTAACAAACAATTTGTCATTTTAATACTATTTAAACGAATATTTATTATATTTATTTTTGTATAATCAATCGTTATAATTAATAAATAATTTCAAATTGTTATTTGAACAAACCTTTTTACAAAACATTATTTTATCAACCATATGTCTGTGATAATAACAAACAAAATAGTTAATTCATATTGCAATTGTGTTTTGATTAAACTATGCTGTCAGCACATACAAGATTATGTATCAGTTGCATAGAAACACTAGTCAATTGTTCAACAATAACCACTAATGTCACAAACTGTTGCTGGCCGGTTTCAGCAATATGAGCATAGACACTATATAATTGTCGCAAGCTATATACACTAACAAATACTCTCGTGACAGACAGACATGCGTGCGAAAAGGCAGACAGACATTGAAAAAAAGAAGAAATAAAAAATATTGCCTCATAGGCTTGGAATATATTTAGCGTATTCACAGTTTCATGGTATTGGTGTGACATTGTACGAATACGACAGTACCGCAATTGAACTGTGAGCAACACGTTTCTGCTTGTTAAAATATATTTTGTCAAATAAATGCATCCGATTCCTATAAAATTAGGATTTTTTGAAATTATCATATTCCTCGATTAAAAAGAAAAAACAAATAAATTTAAATTTTATTTGTCTTCAATTTCACAATTTTTCTTCATTTCACAAAATACGACACCAAAAAACATGCCTCAGGGCTACTCTTAAAACCAACACTTATAAGGGATGCAACAAAACATTGACGTTTCTGTGTTGTTGTGTCGTATACATACTACGTGGTACGAATACCATACCAAAATACGATGAACTGTGAATACGCTTATTGTGACTTCAGAATAACAAAATCAACATAAATATACAGTACTGTGTTGCATTTAAAATAATAATAATAATAATAGTTATAGTACTGTAGTGCCAGACCTATAAGAACTTAGACCAAGCTCTCTCACCATTTTGAGCTGTGCGAGTTATATTTGTACTCAAAGTGGGACCTACAATTGCCGAATTCGGCGGGTAGAGCTTTTCATAGGCAATGATTTACTCCCGTAGATTTGCCATTTACTGCCGAAAGGTAGCGCGGTATAGAAAAATGTTTTCTATGAAAAGATGTTGTTAGCCCCAGTGCAGGCTTCAACCGGGGCCTTTCTGCTCGCCGTCCAACGCACTAATCACTGAGCTACCGCGGCTACAATTAAAATTAATTATAAAAATAGCACCATACAAATTTTGACTAATATACAATTTATCGAATACAATTTATAATTTAATGGCTAATACAACTAATGCAATAAATCAAACCTCCTACCAAATGAGTTTCTATAAAACTAACATATCGTCGTTGTAGAACAAAAAGTCACCAAATACATTTTTATGAAAAACTTTAATTTCGAGTTTCTTGATTAATGTTATAAAAAGTATTTGATGCATTTTTAAAGTTGTAATATCAATTGATAGATTAACATTTTCTTATTATGTGGTAAAAAAATTGAGATCATCAATTAAAAATTGAAAGAAATATAAAGATTTTTGTAAATGAATATTTGACATTTTGAAAATGTATTTGGTGACTTTTCGTTCTACAACGTCGATATTTTAAATTCCGATTTTTTTTGCATTTCATTTAAGAACTTTAATTTAAATCATTTTATTATTTGATTGACAGAACGATTTTAAATTACTTTTGATTAAACTGGTTATGTTAAAATAAAAATAGTGAAACCAACATATAACATTATATTAAATGTCTTTTGTTGGCGGTGTTAATTAAAGAATTCCTAACACGTTATTTTTAGCTCCCACGATTATAGTCTAAGAATTTAAAAAATATTTTTGCACCATTTATAAATCGTGTGTATTATTCAAATAAATCAGAGCTGACAACGACTAGTCACTATAGTTTTTTTTCGTTATGGATTAACAAAAAAAATTAAAAATTTAACAGAATGTTTAAAAAAATTACGAAGGGTATCAAATATAATATGATACGATTGTGGTAAATGCTACTGACTAGAAGACAATTAATGACTTCTAAGATTTAATCATAACATGATTTTTGATAAGTTATCATAAATAGCGCAATCATTTTAAACATAAAGAATTATTAAACCAACTAACTTCTAACTGATTTGCAATACATATTCCTACACGGCGGGAAAACAACTTCTAAAATTCAGAAGACATGAAGATATGTATGGAGTGATATACAGTTAAATGGAAACATTCTGGATTTTAAGAAACAGATCCACTTAGTTATCAAAAAAGGAACCAAGAGCAATTATTCTTGATAGTGAAGGTAAAATGTTGTTGCTGTGTTCATTCCATTACTTAAAGAATAGGTGTACATATATCGTCGTTGTAGAACTAAAAGTCACCAACTATATTTTTTAAAAAGCAAATTATTCATTTACAAAAACATTTATATGTTTGTTAATTTCTGATCGATGAACTCAATATTTGTAACAAATGATAAGAAAATGTCAATCTATCAATTGGTATTTTAACTTTTATAATGTGTTAATTACTTTTTGTAATAATAACCAACAAACTCGAAATTTAAAATTTTCAGAAAAATGTTGTTGGTGACTTTGCGTTCTACAACGAAGATATACGACTTTTTTAATATTTTCTTTATTTAAATTTTTTATTTTATTTTGTTTATATATATTTTTTAAATATATATTTGGACACATAATAAAAGTTCTGATTTGATTATGTTCTGAAACCATTTACTTACTTTTATAAACTTATTTTTCTTCTGTTACCTCTACTGTTGGTTAATGTATAAACCTTTTCCACGTTATTCATAAACATTGTTTTCTTATTATAGAAACAATGGAATGATAACAATTTGGTATTTATGCGCGATTTCGCTACAAAAAAAAAAGTTTTACGAAATATGTCGTGTTTTTTGATATTTATAACTTGAACATTCATTCATACATGGACGCTGTCTTGTTGTGTTTTTCGATATTTATAACTTGCACATTCATTCATACATGGACGCTGTCTTGTTCGAAAAAAAAACTTCTGCATATCAAGAATAATTCCTCTTAGTTACATATTTGTTATCCAAGAACATAATCTCTGCATTTCAAGAATAATTACTCTTAGTTACATTCAATAGACAGACAGGTAGGAACACAAACAATCAGATGGGGTAACAGACGAACATCGCCAAACAAAGCATACGAGCGAATATAACATACAAAGCAAGATAGATAAAAACAACAAGAGAAACGAAACAAGTGTTCTCTTTGCGAAGAATACAGCAACAATGTTGTGTGTTCTTTTTGATTTTTAATAGACCATAAATTAACATCTCAAAATCCAGGAGAATAAATCTTGTTTACTTTTTTGTCAACTGCGTAATTTGCTTTCTTAATATTCTAGAATTTCTGTAGCATTTTATTAATATTATTTAAAATATGCTATTTTCTTCGAAACGAATGTCTTTCGAATTTTAGAAGTTTATTTCTTTCCGTATAGTAGAAATGTACCATATTAGGGATAACATGATCATATTTGTCATTTAACTGGTCGGGTTATACCAAGTTAAAACTACAATGATCAGTTACCGATCAAGAACCTAGTATAATTTCTACTCTGAAACTGTAATAATTCATTCCATGCCGGCCAAGTATCAATTTAAGTTTTCTCTCTTCATTTACAGTTGTTGCACTTGATTTTTTTATGAAGTTTTTTTTTAATCTTTGATATTTTTTAAACATGGTGTTTATGTTGCTCACCACACTTTCCAACCTATATATTACATGCTCGATTATCTTCACCGCAATTTGACATTCTGCTTCTCGAATTGCATGCCCTCTGATTATGTAACATGGCATTTACTGTCTTTGCGAAAATTACGTTCGTTGGGACTCGTGCGGTTCGTGTAGAGTGACTGTGAAGTAAGTCTTCCTAACAAATCCGCAACGTCATTCTCGAGCTGTTGGTTTTAAGGCGTATTTTCTAGGCGTTTACGTCATTAGTTAATGAGAGCTTTGGTAGTGTAGATGGCGCTGCCAACAATTGTACTTTAATGTTTGTTGTTGCCTTCCAGATGTTGTTGACTTCCAAGTTTCCTACTAAATAATGTTCCATTTTTAATTTTTTACCTTAAGGCCTTCAAGAGTTAATGACGTTTGATTTAAATATCCGGTTGGTGGTTGGATATTGTAATTATTATGGTTTGTATGTGTTGTATTTCTATTTTTCATACTGCAACAATGTTGCAAATAATTTTTTTACTGCTACTACTCAACTACAATTATTCTACAAAATAATTATTGTTCATGCTTTTTGTATGTTTTAATGTAGAAATTTAATTTACTTGGTCTGCTTTATCGACTGTGTTACGTTTTGTTCTATAATACAGATCGATATTTAAAAAAAAGTAACTGAACTCAGCCAACGTATTACGGTATTATCAATAGAAAATTGTACAATAAGTCACTGATCATAAGACAGAGTCTTTAATGTATTACTACAAATTAAACCTCTAAATTAATTCAATGTGTTTCTGATATTTGACGAAAATAAATGTACTCAGAATTAAAATTTACGAACATTATCGAAAGTTGTAATAGATTTAACGAATTTAGATTTTTTTAGGTCACCTCAAGTCATAAATTAAAAGGCACATGCAGACTAGTTCAGTGATAGGTCTAAATCACTGAACTGCTTTTCAATTGGATAATTTGAAATTGAATCGAATTCTCCAATTGAAGACAAATTCAGTAATAGGTCTAAAGGTGTTCATGACATTGAAGACCAGTTCATTCATAGGTCTAAAAGTTTGCATGAGCTGTAATTCACCTCTTCTTATGACAACGTCATATTAAAGTTACCTTTTTGTTTAGTTTCACTTTTTGTATAGTGTATAAATAAAAACTATAAATGAATAAGTAAAAAAATGTGTGGTTTTTGCATTATTTGAATAATTGAATAATAATAATTTTTTTATGTAGATAAAGTCACACGTGTCGACTTAGCTATACTTACATATCAAAGGTCTCATGTTAGAATCCCGGACAAACGTGGTCAATTAACCACAAACATGTAAGAAAAAAGGTCATTGTACGATAAATAATATCGTACTGTGTGCTGTGGATACACTCAGATAAAATAATAATTATTAGAATATTGATTAAGAAATGCTTTCACCCTGCCATAGATATCCGGCATTAAACTCCGGCATTACGAAATATAACACGCACAGTTTAAAAGGTGAGAGCTCGGCCTAAGTTCTTCAGGACTGTATCGCCAACCTATTATTATTAAAAGTATTTTGTAATTTTCAATGATTCAATTGTGTAAGATATTAAGTAATATAAAAAGAACAGAAATATTTTTCAGATTGAACGAATTTCATATAAAATTGGTAAACATTCGATCTCGAAGGCTGGAACATGACCATATATATAAAATACTTTACGAGTTAACAAATTTTTAAGTGTCTATTATTTATGCTCTCTTATATATGCTTATTTTCATCGTTATGTTATGTGATAATTGTGCATTTGTTCGTGGATAAACTAAAAATATGCTTCTGATCCTGGATGTAATAAGATTTGTTCGTTACTAAAATTATTGAATGCTTCTTTTTGTGGAGAAAATAAGTCAAGAATATCAAAAACGAACCCAGCGTCACCTCCTGAGATTATTTTGTTTGTTTATCCATCTGTTCAAATGATTACAAGAAAACAAGTACAGCTAGATCATTGAAACTCCGAACTTAAATTACTTATATACCTAGGATATATAGTATCAAAAATGAGCGTGATCGGTCAATTGTTACCTGTGATCCGTTCACTTTTGGTCATAAACCTCATAAAACACTAAAATTTACGTGAACATTTTACTTTTCATTGCAGTCTAACTTTGCACCTAACCTTTTAAGTCGAAAGGCCTGTTTTTTGTAAATTATCCAGACCTTTTGGATAACTGTTTTAAGTGGTTATTAAGTGATACATTTAGATTAAAAAGTTTAGTTTATTAAAGTGTTTAGATTGAAAATTTAAATTAGACTTCTGTATTTCAAAACATTCATTTATTTCAAGACATGTACTCTCACCGACACTATGCTTAACAATCAAATGAATGTGTTGCTCACACCAACAAGGCACAAGTAGTGTCAAAACAAAACACAAAGAAGACTTAGTGCAGTGTCAAAAATGGTGTGCAATAATAATGCAAACAATGAAATGAACTGCTTGTGACACTGAGTACTCGGTGCATTTTACATTTTTCTTAACATTCTTACTCTACGAAAATTGCATTAATATTGAAATAGAGATAAAATGAAATTTAAAAGGTGAATAACAATTCATAAGGTATAAGAAAATCATATAATATTTTATATACACTTTTTAATTTATCAAACAACATTTTTTCATCACTTTATTTTTTCCAAAAAAAAAATATTTTGTTGGATATATTGCTTTTCGACCAATGTGTTGTTTTTGTCGTATAATTTTTCATTTGTTTAAAATTAATTTATTTTTACTTTATATAAACACATAAACACATAAAGATTTGTTTTTGCTTTCGATGTTTGTCTTCTCATTTGTTACTCGGCGCTCACTCACTGCACTCACTGTATTTGTTGCATTATGAGCGACAGTAGTGTCATTTGGATTTGTTTCTCAAAACATTGAATGTCCTAATCTTGATACTACTTGATACCAATCAAACAAATACTGCATTGAAGTGAAGTCGCTGGAGAGACTTCACTTTAATACTGAAGACTGCCATTGCAAAATGCACTACATACTGTAAAATGCAGTAGTGCATAATTTTCAAACATACAATTTTGAAGAAATACTACAAATTCACAATAATTTAGTCAAAGCCAGTTGAGAGTTAATTGAAGGCATGACATGCGGCAAATATGGTGAAACAAAAACATCAGCCATCGAGTGGATACCAAGAATTTGGATGAAATCACATTCTACAGGTTGTAAATTTTGAAAATGTGCGGAAAGAATAAAATGTTTGTTTTGCATAAATGAAAGTAAATCAAGTTGCAGGCGCATTTTGCCCCATACGTAGGAATAATCACTGTATTTGATGCGAAAAAAAATGCAACCCAATTTAAGTCAATAAAGAAAATCGTGCGCAGGTCATAAAGTTTTTGCCATAGGTTTTCACTGCTGGTGTTATTGAAGTTTTTGTTGGCCAACTTATTATGGGCAGACTGACAAAAAACGTTTAGTAGATTTAACAAAGAAATATTTTTTTGTTATAAAATGCTGCAAGTGCGCCTAATTCTATGCTATTAAAATTAACCTGTAACGTGAGTGGAAAAAAAACTATTTTTGGTCAAAATTATAAAAAAAACAGCGAGCCACAGAAATTGTTATGTTGGCAACACCCTATAGGCCTGTGTCTACTTAATTGTTGCTGGACAATGTGGCCGCCACAACTATACCATCAACATAGACATCACAGCAACATCACCAAAAGCAGCAGCACCAACATGTTCTGTTCCACAGCCCACAACACTTGTATGGGGCGCCAATTTTTTTTTTTGCTTTTACCATAATACAGACACCTGCCGACAATCTGTGACTGACATGCATTCACAAAAAACTTACACACATATTCAATTAATTATAATTTCATGGTTAACAAAATAGTTAGAAAAACCAATAATACCATGCAATGAAAGCTCCATAAATGATAGTCAAGATTTGCAATTAAAAAATTTAATTCAAACAATGTTGGCGTTGAAATAACTTATTGAAATTAAAAAAAAAAATCGACATAATCGGGAAATAGTTTTAAACATTTATTCAAATTACTAGCTGAACCCGTGCACGACTAGTGCAAGGATTTTGTGAATGCAATATACATTTTTTTTTATTATTTATATCAACCAAAACAACTTATCTCAAAGACAATTCTTTCTCAGACTGTGCTTTCCCGTAGAATTCTACCTCGTATAATTCTTCCCCGTAGAATTCTTCCCGGTAGAATTCTTCCCGGTAGAATTCTTCTCGGTAGAATTCTTCCCGGTAGAATTCTTCTCGGCAGAATTCTTCCCGGTAGATTTCTTCCCAGTAGAATCCTTCCACGTAGAGTTTTTCCCAGTAGAAGTTTTAGTGTGGTGAGTTTCGGTGTGGTAAGGTGTGGTGAATATTGGTGTGCTGAGTTTTGAGTGTGGTGAGTTTTATCGTGGTGAACTTTAGTGTGGTGAATTTTAGTGTGGTGAATTTTAGTGTGGTGAATTTTAGTCTGATAAATTTTATTGTGGTAAGTTTTAGTGTGGTGAATTTAAGGGTGGTGAATTTAATGTGTTGTATTTTTGTGTGGTTAGTTTTAGTGTGATGAGTTTTAATGTGGTGATTTTCAGTGTGATGAATTTTAGTGTGATGAGTATTATATGAATATTTCTTAAATACCCTGTATCTGAACTGGGTGCAAAATTTGATATTATTTTATTTTATATTTTCTTATTTTTTGAGTCATAGCAGAGAGTATACATTTGATATAGAGTTTCCTTCCGAGTTTGCTGGCGTCGCTGCCGAAAACATTGGTTATGTGGAATTGGAATTTTACAGATTGAAGTTAACAGAGGAAAACAGTGCGCAAAACTGGATCTGTCCGCGGTTAATTTGCAACCAAACTTACCAAGATATATTGTAATCCAACGCCTTATAAATTCTTATTATTTTTCTGTCCAAAAATGGGGCAGAAAACATCAGAATATTGATTTGAAAATGTGTCTGTTGACAACATTTTCGTTTCAATTTCCACATAACCAACGTTTGAATTTATTTGACAAAAGTGGCAGCGAAACCACCTGTATGGAAACTCTATATCATATATATACTCTCTGGTCATAGAGAAATTTCAAAAATTAAAATTGATAAAAATTAAAAGTGAAAAAGCGAGATCAAATTTTTTTTATCGAACTTAGTTCGAGAAAACTTCGAGGCATTGAAGGTCTCTGAGACATGGCAGATAAAATCATTCTGCTTGGATCAAAAATTCAAAAAACAATTTTTGACGCGACAGCAGAAAATATCATAGAAAAATTTAAAAATAATACATTGACCGTGGTAGAAATTTTTCTTATTTCTACCAATGCGAATTTTAGAAGTTTGTAGAAACTTCTAAAATTGTTAAAAATATAAGTAATATATTCTAATGGATACGAACGAACATTTAATTTCAAAATTTTATAAAAAAATTGAACAATTTATAAAAATAATTGGATATAATGCAATAAATTAATAACACTATCCGTAGTAGAAATTGTAATAAGGTCATGAAAGGGAACTGAACATGGTATTTTTTCCTTGTCAAAACCCGATCAGTTACATGACGAACATGATCTGGACATGATCATGTCTACCCTAATAGGGTAAATTTCTACTAAAGTACATACCAATATTTTTGTATTATAGGAAATTGCCCGCAGAATTCGAAAATATGAATTTAAAAAAACATTTTTTTGATAGATTTACGAGATATCGGCCAATAACTTTTGAACAAAGCTTATATCACATATATTTGCAAATATTTCACGTTTTAAACAATTAATTTAATCAAATGTTATATGAAATAAAAGGTAATTCAACATTCAATAAACATTTCTCCCAACATTTTAAAATTGGTTGACTGGTTTGAGAGAATTCTAAAGAAGAACTCAAAAAAATGTAATACAAATCCAATTTAAAACAAAGATGCATTAAAAAAATTGGGAAATATCGAAAAAGCGAGATGATTTATAGTTTGTAATATTCCAAAATTACCTTGTACCTTTTCAAAAAAGTTCAAGTTCTCCTATGGAGCTATCTTAAACAAGTAAACCAATATAAAAATGTTGTGGGAAATATTCATTGTCTTACCTTTTACTTAATATAACACTTGATCATATGACTTATTTAGAACATGAGATATTTACAAAAATATGTGACCATCTTTATGAAATCTCGGTTCAAAAGTTATTGGCCGATATCTCGTGAAACTAATCAAAGAACAAATTTTAAACCGTATTTTCGGAAGCAAGGAGTCATTTTATAAAATATAAAAATAGTCTTGATTTCTGCACAGAATGGCTGTTGTATAGTGTAATTTATGATTATTCTCTCATCGATAAGAAATTTTCAAAATATATTTAAATTATTCAAAAAAAAACATATTTTTCAATTTGAATAAAAAGAAGCTTAATGATTCACTATTTATAGTCTAAATTGGATCATTTTTTTAGAAATATGTGTCGTATAATTGAAAATATATTCTTTCGGAAATATAATTTGTTTATAATTTTTCTACCGACTCCAACATTATAGCATGTTGGCGTCATCGCCATTGATTTCATGTTGCCAATGTGCGGTTAAAATTTGTGTTTTTAATTTTTTTTTTTATATAAATATATATATTTTGTAGACTACCGACACTTGTTGTTGGTGGTATGCCTGCCAGCTATTACCGCGCCTTGCAATAGCTACATTGTTTTAATATCGAAGTTCAAAAGGTTCACATGAAACCATTAAAGTGTTGGGGTAAATCATTTAGTAAGTTATGGAAAATTATGCATACAGGAAATTATGAAGTTATAGCAGGTTGATCTTGAATTTGAGCACACAATGTTTGTAATGTTCTTGGTAATAGGTTGGAATCTGAACAATTTAATTAACTTAAATGAATTGCAATTAATTTGATATTATATTACAAGTTGTAGCCATTAAATGGATTACAGAGCATAAATAGTTTTTTTTTTGTTTTTGGTTTTATTTTGGATATAATTGGATATACAGTTACGGACAAAATAATAGGGCCAATATCCTGTTCCATTTATTTTGAATTTTTTGATCATTTTTAGTTTACGAATGTGGCTATCACCTTTTAATAAATTATTGTCAATATGACTTATTTCAAAAAAGCTAAATTGTGAATACCTCAAAACTAAACTGAATTTGGTACAACACCTTTAACACAAAAAGCCAGTATTGAAAGCGGACAAAAAATAGGGTTACATTAGAAATAATTTAAAATTTATATATTTTCAAAAAAGAAAAAAAAGTAACGTAATAATTGTATAATCTCCGTAAATATATAAAAATGCAATTTTAAATATAAAATACGTTACTTTAGAAATAAATATGGGTCGGGCAAAGCATTGCGCAAATGTCAAATGTTCCCACAATAAAATGTTAAAAATGAAGGTCAAAGCCATCGCAATTCAATCAAATCTATTGGAATGTCACTTTACATTGTACACAATGTATCAAATTCTATTTCTTTGAATATAAGTACATTTTTAATTATTTCTAATTGTCCGCTATCAATACTGACTTTTTGTGTTTAAGGGGTTATACCCAACTCAGTTTATTTTTGAGTTGTTCGCAATTTGTATTTTTGAAATAAGACATATTGACAATAATTTATGACAAGTAACTCCACATTCGTAAAAACGGTCAAAAAATGTCAAAATAAATGGAACTGTATTTAAATTTTTAAATTAAATATAAGGGCCATTCCACACCAAATCGACCAGCGGTTGGAACTCACCTTCTTCGATTGCAATGAAATTTGGGCAGCTGATAAAGCTTATTAAGATATGCATTGACCAATTTTTTATGTTTTTTTTTGACCACTACTTCCAGAGATACAGTACTTCAAAGTTACAAAAAATGGGCCAAAAATCACTTTTGTATGATTGTTTATATTTCAATATCTCTTAAAGAAGAAATGCTAGGAACTACGTTGATGACTCGGTTTAAAGGTAATAGAACAGGCTTCAAGAAAAATGAAGTTGTTAATTCTAAACTTTAACATGTGTTTCAAAATTGATGTCCTTAAAAAGGGCCCTTTTAAAAATTCTGAAAAAAATCGTGTAATTTGGTTGATTTAATATAAATGTTCGTGCCAAAATTAAAGATGGTATTCTGATAGCATAATATTTTAAAAATTAATTTTCTTAATTAATTGTTTTTATTTTAAGACTTCTTGATAATTTTAAGATATTGTCTTAACGTGCTCAAGGTCCACCCAGTACAAATTGGGTGTTTTGTACCAACCAATAAAACAACAAACAATTGGCATTGAGTGGCAGATCGTACAGCTGTTTCAGAGGCAGTGATTCTACATTTCAAGTCGCTAAAGTTTTCCTTTTCCAATGAACACAATAAGAATTATGTGTATTGAAGAAAGAACCAAATGCAAAAACTGCATCAACTCAAGATTTTGCCAAAGTTGTTGTTGCGTGCAGCAATTTGTTAAATACGTATTTTTTTTTTTTAAAGTGGGATAAAAAATAGAGCCACAGCACTCAGACAGGGTTATATCCATTGTGCTGTGACCCAGTTCCCTGGTGTTTAATGATACTTCTTAGATTCATTATTGAATCTAAGAAGGCTATTGTGTGATAGAGAGTGAAGCTGATCCTCTCTCATCACGTCTGTGCCAAAGATCTGCCTTCTAATTCTAGAAAATGCTGCGTTTATGTGTTTTTCACATGCGTTGTGTCCCGTAAGAAGTCCCGTCAGTTTTCTACAATCCTTTCTACTTAAGGAAAGTAGAAACAAGGCCGATCTTTTGGTTATCGTCGGTGTCATGAGCTTGGAGAATCTGCATTTCGTCTCATTCAGCCATCTGCTCTTGTGTGCAGAGGCGACTCAAGAGCTGATGACGAATTTTCCCGTAGATGCAGGTAGTCCAAGCACAAGTTCTGGTCCAAATGGATTATCCTCAGATCCAGCACGTGCTAGTTCGTCAGATGTTTCATTGCCCGAAACTCCTTTATGGCCCGGCACCCAAATCAGTTTCTGTGTATTGTATTTACCAACACAATTGAGAAGTGATCTGCATTGATGTACAATTTTGGATGTGATGACCTGGTTGTTCAAAGCCATAAGAGCAGTCTGACTATCGCTGCAAACTGATATAGCCCTGTTCTGCCATCTATTATCCGAAATAGCCATAAGTATAGCATAGACTTCGGCTTGAAATACCGAGGCATTGTCGCCAAAGGCGAAGTGAAGTCTGCGGTCATTCGGTTCCACAAACACTCCAGCACCAGATCCCTGATCGGTTCTGGAGCCGTCTGTGAAAATGCGGTGTGACCCTCTACCTGGCTCACAGTCAGGCGTTAGCCAGTCTTGAATGTCAGATTGGCAGACCTCAAAATTTCGTCTTGGTAATATTTCTGTTATCATTGCATCAGAGGGCATCTCCAGTAGACAGGTGTCTAATGGAGTGTCAAGTGCAATGTCATAGATATTCCAGGGAACATTAAACCAGAAACCACCTCGTTTTAGTCTCCAGCAGCCTTTCATGGCTTCGCCTCTGATGAAGATGTCAAGTGGTGGTAGGTTGAAGATTGCATTCAGTGCTGGACCAGGTGTAGTGGGAAAGGCACCCGTAACACCCAGACACACGGTTCTCTGAATCTTGGCAAGACTAGTTGTCACGCATTTTCGCGACAGCTTGTTCCACCAGACTACCGATGCATATGATATCATCGGTCTTATCATTGCCGTGTAAATCCATAAGGTTTTGCACGGCGATAGTCCCCATGTCTTCCCAAAAATTCCTCTGCATTGCCAGAAGGCATTCAATGCTCGCGAAATTTTATTTTCAACATGTTTTGTCCAAAGTAGTTTACTATCTAGAGTTAAGCCCAGATATTTTTCTTCGTTAGACAGAGGAATAGTGAAATCCTTAAGTACTGGTAGAGATAATCCTGTCATTATTCTTTTCCTAGTGAAGAGAACTAAATACGTATAGGCTGCAATGAAATACAAACGGTTTTAGCAAATAAAAATTGCTAAGTTATGTTCAAATTGCGGTATTGAGGTAAAGTGGGAAACATTTTCTGGGGTAAAGTGGGAAACGTAATTTAAGCAATGTTTGTTATAATTTTATTGATAATATTGTGTTATATGTATAATTTAATTGGTTTAGCCAAGAAAAAAATTCAATCGTGGCCACAAACCAATGAAAAGCAACATTTTGACCTCACCTGAGATAAGAACTAAATTTCAAACGAAAGCCACTCACTTCGTGCACTTTAACAGTAGCAAAAACAATACATCGGTAAATATTCTTCAGTTTCATAATAAGCAGAATTTTATAAAATTTACTTGAATGAAATTCCAAAGAATTTAAATTTTAACAATTCAGTGACCTGCCATATCGACAAATGGCCTATATACTTGAAATTTGCGAATTTGACGATCAGTAACTACACCTGTGTACATTGCTACTCAGCATATTTTGACTGGGAGTAAATGCACCATTTTTTTCGTTTTTTCTTAAGAATTGAAATTTTTTTCGTATTTTTCTTGCATTACCAATCCTTTTTTACTACCTTATTGTAAAGTTTTTTATCCTTAATATATTTGACTTAATTATGAATCATGAAAAAGAAGACTAAAATAGCATTTTGTTAAAAATATTGAAATTTCCCATTTTACCCCAAGAATTTTGAACAAGTGCGAAATTAAGCTGTTTGAAAAAATCGTCTGTTTATATTGTATTTTAAATATTTTTAGTTTTTGTTGTCAGTTTTTTGATTTCATATTTCGATAGAAACAAAAAAAACGTTGGTAAATAAAAAGAATTAAGAATTTTTTTGATGATTTACAGATTGCTGATATAAATGATAAGTATTACATTAAGTTAGAGCATGTAAAAGTCTATGGAATAGACTCTTCAAAAGTATTTAAAAAAAAATTTCAAATGTTCTTTTTTAGAATAAAATCAAAACTTGTAATCTACCATACAATAAACTATTTATTCAAGCGCAGTAAATGCGATATTGTACACAGGATATTAAATTCAGCTCCAAATTGATGAATTTCGTTCTTCACACCAATAGAATATATCGTATTGAAGAACGATGCATAATTTTGATAGCTACAAAACATCAATGTTATGAATTCCATTAACATTTTGATGAATAACCGAAAAATTGGTTTTCAATATGAACAAAAAAAAAAAATTTCCGATAGATTATTGTATTTATTTCGTTCAATTTTTTTTTAGTCTTCTTCAAAAATTTATTTCTTTAGGACTAATATTTTTTATATTTTGTATTTTGTAGCCGCTGTAGCTCAGTGGTTACTGCGTTGGACTGCGAGCCGAAAGGTCCCCTGTTCAAGCCTGGACTGGGGCTAACAACATCTTTTCATAGAAACATTTTCTATACCGCGCTACCTCTCGTCAGTAAATGGCACACCTACGAGAGTAAAACCATTGCCTATGAAAAATCTCTCACCCGCCGTTCGGATTCGGCAATAAACTGTAGGTCCCACCACTTTGAGTACAAATATAACACGCACAGCTCAAAATGGTGAGAGAGCTCGGCCGAAGTTCTATACAGGACTGTAGCGCCGAACTATTATTATTATAAAAAAAATTAAAATAAAAAAAATAATTATTTCGGTCAATTTTTTTTAGTCTTCTTCAAAAATTTATTTCTTTAGGACTAATATTTTTTATCAAAAAAACATTTTTTTTCGACGATTTTTTTTTTCGAATCAATTTTTTATAAATCAAGCAAGCGGTATTTAACAATTAAATAATACAATAAAAAACATTTTATGTTTAAGAACATCATATTCAACATTAAAAACATTAAATTTCAATTCAATGAATGAAATCTCCCTTATGATGACTCTGATAGTTGGTGAAAATATTTATAATATTTATGAATTAAATCATCATATTGAAGATTTTTTTCTGTGTCTTAAACATTAAATACTATAACATATTTTGTTATAGAAAACAGTTTAATCCACTTTTTAGACAATACAAATTAATATAAAATAATACAAAAAAATTTAATGCCAAAAATATAAAATCAGGCGCATAACACGCTTCAAGCCAGTGCCATTGTCCTATTTATTGTAGTCGTTATTGTTGCTGTTACGCCTGATTAGGTTGTCGAATACAACAAGAAAAATTTATTAAAAACACATCCTTCATTCTTCAGCATTTTATCATCACCAACTGACCAGCCAGACGACTGGCTGTTGATCGATAGAATGTTCCACCACCCAACACAAAGCCCTTAAACACTTTTCCAACACATTTTAGCATGGTTTAACTTTTTAAATCCCTTTTTTGTGGGTGTTTAAATCGCTTAAATGCTGCTGTAACGTGCTTCGGTCAGTTGGACTATTTTGGCAGCATGAACGGAAATAATAAAACAAAAACAAAAACCAAAAATCCCCAAGTAAGTGGATCCATTGAAGTGCTGATTGTTGTAGTGATGGTTATGCTGGCGGTTGTGTCAGTTAATGGCTGTTACACGATTTTTATGACACGTGAAAATTTCGCACTGAACGGCATAGTGTTTGTAGTTCATGTACGTGGTGAGTATCTGTCAGATGAACCGACACTTTGTACCTTCTAGCTAAAAATGAATGTCTGTTTGACGGTCTACAATCCTGGCGTTTTTCCGGAGTTGGTATTTAGTGTATTCCATGATGTTTTAAGTTTTTTTTTTTAGTTCTTAAAGTTATGTTTTCTATTCAAGCCATATTTTGATATTGTTCTTTCTCAATACTAATTGATTATTACTTTGACTAAAACAATAAATCCACACACAGAATAGAGCTTTGTTGCGCCAACCAACTCTTTGCGCAACTAACTTATTCGGTTCTCTCAACCACTTAGTCGGTTGTTATTGTCAAAATAAAAAGAGTTGAGTTTGCAACCAATTTCGAACTGTTTTAGAATAATTTAGTACAGATTTAAAACCATTAGGAGTGTGTATAGACTAATATTACAAGTGTATAGGCTAATATGGCAGTCCAATTTTGTAAAACATTCGATTTAAACGAATAATTTAATTTGTCTCTTAGTACAGGAGTATTTCCGGATATATGGAACGAATCATTTATTATTCCCCTGTTTAAAAGTGGTAGTAGAAAAGGTCACCAATTGGCGTAATATTAGGATGTGCCTCTCGGTTGGTTGGGTGGTTAAAAGGGCGTGGGACTCGTTCGTAAAAAAAAATATTAGTTGGTACAACTAACTTTTTCTTTCTTCCAACCTCATGCCAAAAGAGGATTTTTCTGTGTGTACCCAACAGGACTTTTGACATGTACAAGTTTGTAAGATTATTGGATATAAACTCGGAAATTTAGCTATTTTTTAAAGAATTTTTTTATTATTTAGGATTTAATGATAAACAAAAAAAAATGTAGTAAGGTTTTCTAGAGCATAGTCCAAACTATCAAAATTACTTTTTTTTCTAATTTATCCACTTTTTTGAAATATTTCCTGATAACTTAATTTAGGTACTCTTTTATATAAACAATTGTCAATAAAAATACCAATGCCCCTAATCTGAAAAAATCATTTGTTCATATTTAAAGTATGTTTTCATATTACGTAGCATTTTTGACATTTTAAATTTTAACAGTTTTTGACGAATAAATCATTTTTAAAAATGAGAACCCAAACAAAAATATATAAGTGTTCATAGTTAGTTTGAACTATGCTCTAAAAATCATACAAATCGCTAGAAAAAATTAATATTTTTTGATTTTAGATTCAAATATGTTAAAAACATATCGGAAATAGTATTTATTGATATATTGTAATTAAAAAAAAAAGAAAAATTGCTTTTATATTTTTTTGGAAATCTGGTTGTGCAAGGGACTGTATTTTTTAATTATCAAAAATGGCTGAAAAGAGCCTGAAAAATCGAGAACGATTTTCTTAAAAACGCTACGTAATAGAAAAAAAAAAACTGAGTATGCAGTCGAAATCAGTAACCGTGAATTATATAGAACTGATGTATGGGATGTTTATGACAAATATTTTTTCTCGTTAGGTTGAGTAGTGTAATTATAAATACATAATAATAATAGTTTGGCACTACAGTCCTATAAGAACTTAGGCCGAGCTCTCTCACCATTTTCAGCTGTGCGTGTTAAAAAGGGTTTTTCAATAAGAGCGCTACAAAAGTTTTTTTCAAGGATTTTTCAACAGGGACGCTACAAAAGTAGAGCGACAGAGACAGCAAATGACGCCATATTTCTTGCCGCTCTTTTGACATTTCTCTTCATTAAGGTTTGTCATTTCATGATCGAATGATATACGAGCCAACAACGAGTCGAAATTATTAAAATTTACTACCGAAATTCCAATTCGTATATCTTTCCATCATGAAATGGCAAACCTTACTGAAGAGAAATGTCAAAAGATCGGCAAGAAATATGACGTCGTTTGCTGTCCCTGTCGCTCTACTTTTGTAGCGTCCCTGTTAAAAAACCCTTTATTTGTACTTAAAGTGGTGGGACCTACAGTTTATTGCCGAATCCGAACGGCGGATGAGAGCTTTTCATAGGCATTGTTTTACTCTCGTAGGTTTGCCATTTACTGCCGAGTGATAGCGCGGTATTGAAAAATGTTTCTATGAAAGGATGTTGTTAGCCTCAGTCCAGGCTTGAACCGGGGACAATTATAAATACATAAATATGTAAATTTGATGTATTTAAAAATATGATGTATTTAAAAATTTGATGTATAAAAAATTTGATATATAAAAGAAATCATATTGAACATAAAGAACATTAAATTTTGATGTTATGAGTGAAATCAACAATATCTTCAATCTGGTAGTTGGTGAAAAAATGCATTTCTCTGCCTGTATTTAGTAATACAATTTAAATACATTTATTTTATTTTGCGCAAAAACTACTCAAAAACTATTTTAAAATGTGTCCGCACTGCGTTAAGCAAAACAAAGTAATAAATTTTAAGTTTATTTAGAGAAATCATTTTTGTTTTTGGTGGAAATTTTCAAAACAACAACATTAAAAATGCAATTAAACTAAATTAAAGCGAATACAGTTTAAAGTGATGTTTTTATTACTGTTTGCGTACAAAACATAAACATTATTATTACAGTTGCAGCTTATTTATTTTTGTACATATTTTATTATACAAAATACAAAATACCACATTGAGTTGTATTCACAAAACAACGAAAAAAAATATACAACGAAAAATCACAAAAATTAATTCCCACTTAATCCTTCGCGTATTTCAGCGATTGCAAAGTTCTAGAATTGTTTTTTTGGTTGTTGTTTTGTACTTGCCACTGCAACAACTGCCTCGTATATTTTGCTTGCATGTTTATGTTTATTAATTTTTTATTATTATTTTTGAAATAACATTAAACATCATGTATGTGCTGTGCGCAGCTTGAAAACATTATAAAAACCGCATAAAAACCGTCTGCGCAGCCGCATCGAATGCGCGTTCGCGCCAAACATGTGAAAGACAACAATTAAGTGCGTCTTTGCGTAACGTGCCACGTATAGATGGGAAGACAGACAGCTGACTAACCGACAGACAGACAGACATACAGTGTGCCAGACAATTAGACAGTTTGTCGTCTGCCCTGTTGTCTGTCGTACCGCCCCACACACATGCATCGTAAGAATACAAAATTTATGGCAAAAAAACTCACAGTCTGACATTTACTACTTTGATGTAAACGCATCTACGAAATTGCTTTTTTTTTACATGGGCGAAAGGTATTCATTACAAGCTAAGTATTTACCATGTACACAAAAATTTAAATGGAATCTTTAGGTAGGTTGAGTGAAAGGAACTAATTTTCAAATACATATAAATTTACATACACCGCATAAAATGTACATAAAATTTTAATAATGTTGAACATTTATCGCAAATTTTAATTTACATTGGTCCTCTTCCAAAAGCTGAACTTATCCCGATAACGGTTGAATGAATATAAAGCCCATTTTGCCCCATCACATCTGCGTTAAGCGATACTTATAGTTCAATTTATATAAAGAGGATTTAAAAAAAAAGTAAATTAAAAACTATTTGGTATAATATATAATAGTTTGACACTATAGTCCTATAAGAACTTAGGCCGAGCTCTCTCACCATTTTGAGCTGTGCGTGTTATATTTGTACTCAAAGTTGTGGGACCTACAGTTTATTGCCGAATCCGAACGGCGGGTGAGAACTTTTCATAGGCTATGTTTTACTCTCGTAGGTTTGCCATTTACTGCCGAGAGGTAGCGCGGTATAGAAAAATGTTTCAATGAGAAGATGTTGTTTAGCCCCAGTCCACACTTGAACCGGGGACCTTTCGGCTCGCAGTCCAACGCACTAACCAATAAGCTACCGCGGCTACATGAGCTACATGAACCATAAAATCAATGGCCATAAATACTTTGGGTGTGTGCGAATTTGACTAAATGCCTGAAAAAACTAAATTAAACGGCTTTTCATTCGATCGATATTCGGTAACCGGTAATTGTTAAAGTCTAGGTTATCATATGAATGTTTGCTGTCATCCAATTTAGTTCAATTTTGTCTGCTCGAAAATTTGCTAAATTGAAAAGTCGAACACTGCATTACCGACAAAATTTAGTTTAGTCAGCAATTTAGGCGAATTCGCACACACCCTTAATGGGACCTTTTCTTCTGAGTGTAATTTTAATCTAGAATTTTTATTGTTGAAAAGGCGTTTCAGTTTATATTAAAATCATCTACCTCCCGTTATATATCACCATTATTTTAACATATTTAAACCCAACCACTTTCTCACTCGTCTTATAAATTAAACATTTGAAAAAATAATCATATTGTCTTCGGAAAAATGCTTTTGATTCACCCTCTGTTAGAAACAGATTTTTAGACATTATAATTGTCTAGACTTAGTATAATTACAACTTTCAATCTTTGGATACCGAAATTTCGTGATCCCGGGATCCCTGAGAATATAAGTACCGAAAATTTTAAAAAAGAAACCGAACCGTTTTTTTCATAACGGTTCTGATCAGGTTCCATTAACTAGACTTTAGATCAGGATTCTTTGTAAGGGATTCTTTGTCAGGTTGCCTTGCGTGGATTTGAAATTCAAATGACACTAGTCGACACTGACACTTTCAATCTCTGGATACCGAAATTTCGTGATCCCGGGATCCCTGAGAATATAAGTACCGAAAATTTTAAAAAAGAAACCGAACCGTTTTTTTCATAACGGTTCTGATCAGGTTCCATTAACTAGACTTTAGATCAGGATTCTTTGTAAGGGATTCTTTGTAAAGGGAGTCTTTGTCAGGTTGCCTTGCGTGGATTTGAAATTCGAATGACACTAGTCGACACTGATCAGAATTATTTTAGGAGGTTTTGTAGGATTCGGCCTTTCGGATTCGGCAATAAACTGTAGGTCCCACTACTTTGAGTACAAATATAACACGCACAGCTCAAAATGGTGAGAGAGCTCGGTCTAAGTTCTTATAGGACTGTAGTGCCAAACTATTATTATTATTATTGTTAGGGATACCTTATCGTATTCTGATCAGAGACTGATACGAAATAAGTCGAAAAAGGTCGTGTATCCTTTTTGTATTCTGGGTTTTCATTTCTAATCTCGAAAGGTATTGTTAAAATGCTTCAGGACTGGAACCTCATATTGGCAATGCAAAACGGGTTCATGATTTTGGATCAGCGACCTCGATTTTTTTGTTTTGCTGTACTGTGAAATTCTTCGTTTCGATTTAAAACTAAGTATTATTTTAAATATATTATCTCTTTATAATTTTTAATAACATTTCAATAGTCATTTATATAGCATAATAGTATAAATAATTCTTGAATATCATTAAAAAATTCTAAATGCTCTTAAATTATAAAATTTTTAATATATGAACAATTTTTTTCGTTACAGGTAAGCCTCAAAAAACTGAAAATATAGTCAATTCATAGACTTACCTACAACTGTGAGTAAATATTCATTATTGGTAAAATTATTAATAATATCAAAATATTTTTTTTTCTTAAATTAAGTAAACCGGTTTCGTAAACACGAAATTTTTCATTTGTAAATACGATTATTGAAACAAAATTAACAAATATTATGTGCTTAATATTCATTCATATTTTTTACAATTCTATTTTTAATGACATTTTACAAAATATATAACAAATTTTTCGATTACACATTTCGACACTAAAATAAATCAATAGTAAATAAATAATTGAATAAATAATTGAATAAATAAATAAATAAATAGATAAATACATAAATAAATAAATAAATAAATAAATAAATAAATAAATAAATAAATAAAAATGTATATGAATTCCCTTATTACAAGAAGCTCTATATTAATCATTCTCGTAAATATACTAAATTAAACGTAATTTAGTAAGAACTCACTAAACTTCAGGCTACAACTTTTTAACAAATAGAAGAACATAATATCAAATAAACAAATACATTGCGGATTTTCAATTTAACTGCTTCAACGTAAATATATAAATTTACTCGTAGCTTTACACAAACTTATTTAATTATGCATTCACGTATAATTCCCAGTTAAATGATTTACAATGTGTTGAGGTCAAAATTTAATAAAGAATTATTTATTCATTAATAACTGCTTTTATTGAAAAATAATAACGATACTATCAAGTAAAATTAAAATTAAATGAAATAAATAAAAATTAACCATTAATTTTTGAGTTACGCGTAAAATATTCGCATTCTATTTTTGCGTAAATTTCTGCGATTTACAAAATTTTAACTACTTACGAGTTTATGCGGTGGATAGAATTTATATTTTGTATATTTTATGCGTAAAATATATTTATACATATTCTGTGAAAATTGTTATTATTTACGAAATTTTCACTCTTTACGACATGAATCTCTTAATACGATTAGTAAAAACTTCGTAAACATACAAATGTTAATTTTTAATATGTATGATTTTAATTTGAGATTCATTACCAAGAATATTTCTGGTTTAATACAAAAATCTTTTAAAATACAAAAATTTAAAAATATTTTAAAAATATTTTACTAAAGTGTATTCGTATTCCACGAATAATTATCGACAAATACACTATCGTGTATTTACATCGTGTATATGTACATATTCGTATATTTAATTTATATTTTAGCACTGTACTTTTAGTAAAATACTTATTTAAATTACTTAAATTATTTATTTAATAAATACCATTTTTAATAATTAAATTGCATACACATTTGACTTTCTTAACCCAATAAAGAACACAAATTCAAATTTAATACAACCTATTCGGAAAGGAAATATACAAATCAAAATGAAAACGAAACTGAAAATTAAAATAAAAATACCGCTTTCCTGTACGATATATGTATATGGTCTTTTATAAACAAACATTCGCCACGAGTAAGCAATTCCAGGGTGAGAATAAACTAAACATTATTATGAAATCGTTGAAATCTAGAAATTGCATCATGCGCTCAATTGAAATATCCTTGAACTTAACCGCTTAAGTGATGGTTGGCTTTGTGTGTTGACGGATATGTAAATATAAATGTATGTTTACTATTTGTGTGAGAGACTATAAATGTGTCAATCTGTAAACGGGGTCAGTGTGACAAAAGAAGGCAACTGGTTTTATGGAGTTATATGAAGTGGTTCAAGTTTAGACAGACCACCATCTACAACGATTTATTGTTACATTAAAGTTAATCATTGAATGGTTAGTTTTTGAATTTTATAATATTTTAATTAGACATAACTATTTATGGTTTTTAATAGAAATACTATAAAGATTTTTGGATAAACAGTAAAAACACATAAAACCAATATGGGAATGCCCGCAAAAGGTCTTACTGCACTACATTCGAGAATGACGTCACAATGCCGTCAATGTGAGAGAACATACAATTAAATCTTCGATAAATGCATCAGAAACGACATAATGCTCTTCTTTATGATGAAAATTACTGCATTGAAACTGTAAATAAGAATATAAAGTACTGCAAAATATTGTAGTCAATATATGATATTCGAGAATAACGTCACAATGACGTCATTTCGAGAAAACCAGTCGAGAAATGATACAGCACCATTCTTGCTAAATGTAAAGAAGTGACTAGAAAGTCTTAAATAATTTGTATTTCTTTTTGTAAACAATTTAGAAAAATAGGGTCTACTCCCTAGTAGAAATTTTGAGATGATCGGGATATGACGAGGCCCATAATGTCCTTGTAACGCAGTGTCCTGATCATGTACTGACCTCAGGCCATGATCATGTACTGATCGGGCAATTCCCCATTTTTTTATTTACTCGATAAAATACTGCTGTAAAACAATTAATTGTTTGTTTTGAAAGCACCTATCAATGGGCATCATCATTTCAAAATAATTTTTGGAATTTTTGAAAAAGGTTTGCATAATGTTTTTAAATAATGATGGCAATCGATATGTGCTTTAAAAACAATTAATTCATGCCTTTATACCACTGTTTTATCTTGTACCAGTAAAAAGTTATGGCAAAAAAATGAAAAGATTCGTTCTTTTGGCATGACAAGATTTTAAAATTTTTCAAATTCGCCCTTTTGGTTTGGTATTTTGTGGCTGGAAATATCTCACATAAGCACACACGATTTTGACACAGTAAACTTGAGGAAAAATTACAAATTGAAAATGTAAAAAAACGCAAATGTCAAAAATTACACATTCCCCCTTTGGCATGCATACATTTTTAAACAAAGTCAAAATTTTGTTACTTTAAATTTAAATTTGCAAAATTCGAAATATCAGAAAATTTAAATTTTAAATGTACAAACAAATGTGACTTTTTTTTTAATAAAGTAAGAGAACCTGCGGTAAAGTGGGACATGGAGTAATGTGCGAAATGGTAATTTTTTGACATGTTTTTGCACTTAGAAAAGTAAAAACTATTGTCAAGTGCTTCTTAATATGGCATAAACTTTTTCCTCCATGCTTATTTTTAAATTTATAGCTGGCTATTGCATTTCGACAATAAGTGCGAAAAATGTTTTTGAATGTGTGAATTTTTCTAGTTTTTAATTAGAAATGTATGTTTAAAACAGTCCGATGTTGTATATCTTTTAAAATACAAATGAGTTTTGTAAATAATTCAACATTTCTTAGATAGTGCTAAGTTATGATCAAATTGCGATATTGAGGTAAAGTGGGAAACATTTTCTGGGGTAAAGTGGGAAACGTTATTTAAGTAATGTTTGTTGAAATTTTATTAAAAATGGTGTGTTAAATGAATAATTTAATTAGTTTAAAAAAAAACTCCAATCGTGGTCACAAATCAATGAAAAGCAAAATTTAGACTACACCAGATTTAAGATCTAAATTGCAAAAGAAAGCCGAGAAGCGAATTTTTAACAAAAGCAAAAGGAATTCATCAGTAAAAATTCTTCAACATCATCAAGAGAACAATAACTTTGTACGATTTGTTTGATAAAATGCCGAAGAATTTAAATTTTAACTTTTAAAATTCAGAGAACTGCCATATCTGAAAATGACCTGTATACGTGATACTGCGAACTTGACAACCGCAACTACAGCACAGTTTATTTCCACTCTAAATATTCTGACTAGGAGTAAATACACCATTTTTTCAGTCATTTATTTTTTTCGTATTTGACTTTGTTGTGTAAATTAAACCAAAACATGAAAAAGGATAGCATTTTGGTGAAAATTATGAAGTTTCCCACTTTACCCAACATTTTTCAAGAGATCCGAATTGAGCTGTTAGCAAATTAATGGTATTCTGTTAATGCAAAAATTAAGATCATGAATCTGTCTATGAAAAAGGCCCTTCAAAAGAATTCAAAAAACTAAAGTCAATTTTACAAAACTGATACCATTTTCGGAATCAGCAATACAAATGTAACCAATAATGGCTACAGCTGCACCACATCAAAATTTATATTTTGTCGGGCAGTGTAAATGATCATATTAGATTTTATTAGAAAAATTATTAAAATATATCAAAAAGTTTAAAATACATTTTTAAGAAATATATTTTAAAAGTTAAATTTAAATTATTCTTTTCACATAAAATCTAAGATTTCAAAAATTACACGCTTCCTTCTAGCCACCCACCGAGTTATTAGAGCAATGTGCTTTATGACTTGTGACAAAAATTTCATTTCCCTGCGTTTTTGCAAATGCAAACATTTTTTTTTTCGTATACCCCAGACACATTGGTACGTTAATTAAGTCACTAACGTGAACACTTTATAATTAAAACACTTTTAAATATTTTAAAATATGAATGCAATTGCAACTTAAAATAATAGAAACAAAACAAAGAAAAAAACGATTTTGTTGAAAAGATTTTGTTCCATGTGCGTGACCATTTGGCACTTGAAAGTATTTGCATGTGATTTGTGAAAATTGTAACGCTATATAGTGCGATGCAATTCAAATGGCTTATTAAGGTTCATTTAATATTTATTAGCGACATTAGTTTGAGGTAATTAAATAATCTACTTGTGGTAGGTATTTGTAGCAAATGAGTAAAACTAAGGTGGGAAAAAGATCATATTTTGCAATTAACTTTTAACATTTATAATCGAAACAGTTGTGTTATTATTTGAGAATATGGCAATACATTTAATCAGTGCATTATATTGTCTTAGTTTTATCAAATCAACAGAACTGTTTGGATATATTAAAATATTAGATAGATTTTTGTGATAAACTAGGGTGGTGAATATAGAAAAATTGAGATTTTAAATTTGTATTTTAGAGACGATATTTTACACTTTAAGTACACAGAAAAATATTTAACGCAAATATAAAGCAACTTAGATTAATTGATACAAATTAATTAATTCTATTAATACAATTAATTATTTCTGGGTTGGTTATATGCTTAAATAAATACTTATATAGCATACACTCAAACCAGCAGTTATACATCCACTACACAGTTTTATATCTACTACAAAGTTTTACATTCACTACACAGTTTTACATGTACTGTTTTACCGATCTTATTTTACATTGGTTAATCACAACGCGTTCGTACGTCGTGCGTATATCATGACTTTGGTATTCTCCTCTCTTATTTGTGTTTTACATTTCCCCTTTAGTACATAAAGCTTTATTGGTGACGTCGACGTGGTTCAAACTGTCGAACAACAAGTAGTTTGTGAAGTAGTAAAAAAAAGTTAAAAATAAAAAATAATAAATAAAATATATATCAAATAAAAAAAAGCATTTTTTTCATCGGGTGTATTACTTTCCATTAATTTTTGTTCAATTAATTTATTATTTAATATAATTAAATATTTAATCAATACAATTAAATGTCGTATCGGCGACGAAACATTAACAAATTAATTGTGTTGATATTTATTTTGCTATTTTACACATATATTTTTGCTGTGTAGTTTCAAACTAAATATTATTGATTTTAACAAATATTAATTATTTTAATCTATATATATAAAACTCTTGGTCTGTCTGTCTGTCTGTTCCAGCATCACGTCTAAACCGCTCAACCGATTTGATTGAAATTTTGCACCAGGATACTATGGAATCCGAAGGGTGTCATAGGCCATATATGGGCGGGATTGGACAAAGCGGCATGGCACCTCCCACACAACCTAATATTTTAATGCGTTATAACTTGGGACTTACACCAGCTAAAAAGATAAAACAAAAAACACATATACAAAACAAAAACACAAACACAAAAAAAGACACAAAAAAAAAACAAAAACACATAAACAAAAGAAAAAAACAAAAACATAAAATCAAAAGTACAAAAACAGAAGCAAAAACACAAAAATAAAAAAAAAACACAAAAAACAGAAGCAAAAGCAAAAACACACAGACAAAGACACAAAAGCAAAAACACAAAACCTAAGCAAAACACAAAACCAAAGCAAAACACAAAAACCGAATCAAAAACAAAAGCAAAAACTCAAAAAGAAAAGTAAAAACACAAAAACAAAAGCAATAAGATATTTCACATCAGGGTAACAACCACGTAAAATTCTTTAAACACACCCACCAAAATTCACCACATTAAAATTCTCCACATTAAAATGACCCACACTAAAACTCACCACAATGAAACTCACTACACCAAAATTCACCACACTAAAATTCTCCACAATAAAACTCACCACACTAAAATTCACCACACTAAAATTCACCATACTAAAACTCACCAGACTAAAACTCACCACACTAAAACTCACCACAATAAAATTCACCACACTAAAATTTACCACACTAAAACTTACCACACTAAAACTCACCACAATAAAATTCGCCCCACTTAAATTCACCACATCAAAATTCAGCATACTTAAATTCACCACACTAAAACCCACCACTCTAAAACTCACCACACTAAAATTCACCACACTACAACATATCACACTAAAAATCACCACAATAAAATTCACCACACTAAAACTCATCACTCTAAAATTCACCACACTAAAACTCATCACAATATAAATCACTACACTAAAATTCACCACAATATAAATCACCGCACTAAAATTCACCACACTCAAACTTATATTTGGAAAACTCTACTGGGTAGAATTCCACTGGAAAGAATTCAACGGGAAAGCGATCTATGAGGAAGAATTTTACGGTAAGATTTCTACGAAGAAATCTTACCGTAAATTCTTTTTCTACTGAAAAAGAATCTTTGAGAAAAGTTGTTTGGCGAAGCATTTTTTTTTTTACTATATTTATAAAACCAATGAAAAAACCTTTACAGCGAAGCACAGGTCCCTGATATAAATAATAAAAATGTGTTTTATATTAATAAAAATGCTTCATATCCTTGGATTCACACAATTTTTACACGTGTCGTGTACGGGTCAGCTAGTTTTATATATAACTGATTACAATAATTAGTTACTGTTTTTTATTACTTTATAATTATAAACATTTAGTACAATTTTTACTACATACTTAACAATCTGTTAAGTTTTTAATTTTATTTTCTATTTTTTTTTATCTGCTGATTTTACATTATTCTGTGTGTCGTTTTGTTATTCGTGTTGCTATCCTCAAACAATGTTATTTAAATATTTACAATCTGCTCGTAGTTCTGTACTTGTTGCACGCGCCAGTTATCGACGCTGAAAATGAGCGCCGGCCATTTCCGTGCGTCCGCCCGCAACGCCACTAACATCTGACTGCACATTTTCAAATTAAATAATATAATAAAATAAATTAAATTTATAAGAAATTTTATACATTTTATTTCACTTGTACATTTCAAATAATTTGTATTTGTAAATTTCATTTTGTAAACTTACATGTTTAAACTTACGCGACGACAGACATGCAGACAGACACACATACAAACATTTATAGTACAGTGGTGTGAATTTGTAAAACAAATCATCATTAAATACTAAATATTTATACAGTCATTTTGGTTAACACATTTTAATAGCCCAATTATTTTAAAATAAAATTGTCAGAATACAAAATTTCACAATATTTGTAAACAAGCGCACCATTGAATTTTGATCGCATTCGGACATATATTATTCAAGTAATCGTATATGCGGACAGACATACAGATAGCTAGGTCTAAGCGAACATAGTTCAATTTAGTCGCGAAGAGATACTGACCATTAGTATATACTATATACTTTTCCATACCCGTCTCGCCACATCCTCGAGTACAAATTTTGTACAGAATATCATAAGTGTCTTATCATGAAATCCTTATATTAGTTATTCTAATCAGGAACAGAGTTAAATATATACATATATATCCTAATCATATTGATGAATTTCCTCTTCTAACCATGATCATTGTATTGAAGAACGATTTATAAAATTGATATGTACAAAACATCAATATTATGAATTCATTATCAATTTGATGAATGCCCGGGCATCTCTCCAAGGCTTTTGATCGAGTGTGCCATAAAGCCCTCGTTTCAAAACTAATTGCATATGGTGTCGGTGAATCTTTTACTCGATGGATATTGAGTTTTCTCCATGGTCGTTCAATACGAGTTGCGATGGATGGTGTTCTTTCGGAACAACATTTCATCAATTCTGAAGTTCCGCAGGGTTCCGTCCTATCCCCGTTCCTATTTCTGGTATTTATCAATGACCTTCTGTCATTGACCCAGAACCCAATCCATTCCTTTGCAGATGATAGCAACATTTGTCATTCATACTCGTTCAAAAAGCGCCCAACCTCTTTGGAGATTGAGAGCAAAAGACGCACCATGAATGACACACTAAATAATGACCTTAAAAAAATCTCCGAGTGGGGTCTTGCAAATAGAGTTGATTTTAATGCACGCAAGACCCAATGTTGTCTGTTATCTCACAAAAGAATGGATTCAACCCTACCTCCCCTCAATATGGGTGCTGTGGATATTGCAGAGTCAGCTGCTCTTGACGTTCTGGGCATATCAATTCAATGTGGAATGATCATATATTTGACGTGTCGAAAGAGGCGGCCAAGTGCCTCGGTTTTTTAAAACCACCACTTGACATCTTCATCAGAGGCGAAGCCATGAAAGGCTGCTGGAGACTAAAACGAGGTGGTTTCTGGTTTAATGTTCCCTGGAATCTATGACATTGCACTTGACACTCCATTAGACACCTGTCTACTGGAGATGCCCTCTGATGCAATGATAACAGAAATATTACCAAGACGAAATTTTGAGGTCTGCCAACCTGACATTCAAGACTGGCTAACGCCTGACTGTGAGCCAGAGCCAGAGTCACTCCGCATTTTCACAGACGGCTCCAGAACCGATCAGGGATCTGGTGCTGGAGTGTTTGTGGAACCGGATGACCGCAGACTTCACTTCGCCTTAGGCGACAATGCCTCGGTATTTCAAGCCGAAGTCTATGCTATACTTATGGCTATTGCGGATAATAGATGGCAGAACAGGGCTATATCAGTTTGCAGCGATAGTCAGACTGCTTTTATGGCTTTGAACAACCAGGTCATCACATCCAAAATTGTACGTCAATGCAGATCACGTCTCAATTGTGTTGGTAAATACAATACACAGAAACTGATTTGGGTGCCGGGCCATAAAGGAGTTTTGAGCAATGAAACATCTGACGAACTAGCACGTGCTGGATCTGAGGATAATCCATTTGGACCAGAACCTGTGCTTGGACTAATTCGTCATCAGCTCTTGGGTCGCCTCTGCACACAAGAGCAGCGAACACAAGAGCAGAGTTTCAGCGAATATTCATTTCAATCTACCTCACTCAACTGCCATCCTCAACTGAACTTTTAGTTGAAGCAAAATTAATTGGGGAAACAAACTTTTATTCCATTTACAATTTTTGTTATTTCTATTGCTACAGAAACTAAATCCAATATTTAGTTGACTAAGCAGATAGTTTGTTATATTGAATAAATTATATAACATTAGGTTGTTACAACCAATATTTGTTTGATTCAACTTGAAATCAACAGATTTTTTGAAAGGCGATGCCAAAGCAGGACAACATCAGTCGCATAAGTCATCAGTCTGCATCGCAACGAGTTGTCGGCAATTTCCGATGAAGTATGTATAGATCTGAAATTGCCGACGATTCGTTGTGCTGCTGACTTCAATTATATTAACTAATTTAATGAAAACATTTGCTATTATTCGTTATATAAGCACTAGCGTTCGCTAATATGAATATTTGTACGTCAATGCAGCAAATAATTTAGTCGGCGCAGTTTTAGCAAATATAATCGCTGAAACTGCGCCGACTTATTAATTTGCTGCATTGACGTATAAATATTCATATTAACAAACGGAATTGTTGATGTAACGAAGAATAGCAAATGTTTATTTATTAAAATAGTGAATTTCATTGCTGAATTGATTAATGAATGCAATTAATATCGGTTGCTACATTTACTTCGATTATTTTTATCTGTGTATAAATACTTTTTAGAGCGAAAATACTATCGGCCATCGATGGCATAGAGAAAACATTGTTGAAAGTTTCCACTGAAAAATACATGAACCAGTCTGAATGTAGTTTGATTTAAAAAAAAATATTCCCTGATCCTATCCTAATATAAATAAGTACAATATTTATACTTCTTTGTATAAGCAAAATTTTTCAATTGAATTTTTTCCAAAAATTTGCATAAAGTTTGTTGTGATTTTTAATATATGTGTTTTTGGTGAATTTGTCCCACCGTACAGCGAAGTGCACACCGTGCTGCCTCAATGCGATTCGATTTGAAATGCTTTGACAGAAATAGAAAATGCCAAGAAAATATAAAATAAGAAAATAATAAAAAAGAAACCGCAAAAAGAAAAACTATAACTGGCACCGGCTCCGGCACTAACACAAAGCATTTGAAATTTGTTTAAACAAATTTGCGATTGCAGTGACGAACGTTCTTTTGATTGTGTGAGTGACACGTGGAAGCAATTTATTGTAATGAGAGAGTAAAAAAAACTAAAAAAAAACTAAAAAAAAAACTAAAAAAAAACTCAATACTTGTAGGCCAGACGCAGTAACTAGTGGCATAGTGGGCTTGGCAACTAACGGGGGCATGGAAAGGGCTTGTGCGGTATGATAACGTCAAACTGTGCTAGTAACAAAATATTATTAATGCATGGTGTTAGAAACGAGATTAAGAACTAAGTGTATAAATAAAGGGACTGGTAAATGACGGTAAATGCAAAGCAATTATGAACTATGGATAAATGTAGCAAGATCTGGCTTTTTGTTAGTATTATTTGGTGAAATGAAACGTAGTAATAATATTAAAACCAAGGATTGAAACCTAAACGAATAAAGGTTTCGATTTCGGTTTCGGTTTTTTCTGCGTTTCGGTTTCGGTTACGGTTTCGGTTTTAAGTTTTTATAACGAAACGGTTTCGGTATACCGGTTCCATGTTACGGTTTCGGTTTTGATTTCGGTTTTTGCATAAATTTTCTTTTTTCCATATTTTTCAAATAATTTAACATTGTTTATATGGTGCTAAGTTATGTTTAAATTATGATATTGGGGTAAAGTGGGAAACGTAATTTAAACAATGTTTTTTGTTATTTTAGTCAAAATATAGTGTAACATTAATTATTTAATTGATTACGCCAATGAAAAGCAATTTTTTGACATAACCTGAGATATGATCTGAATTGCAAAAAAGAATAATTTTGTACAATTTCCATCCATAAAAGCCAAAGAAATTAAATTTCAACAATTCAGTGAACTGCAATATATGTAAAATAGTGTTGATCATATGCAAGAGCAAGTCAAGAAATGGTAATCTTGTTCTTGTTCTTAAACGCTGAGTCTTGCTCTTGCATAGGTACATATGATCTTGTTCTTGCAATACCTTTCTTGCTCTTGCTTGCAAGAATCTTGCAAAATTTTACTTTTTAAATTTTAAATAAAAGATCGAAGACAAATATCTTAAACTGCATATTAATTATGAAAACGAATAGATTTTGAACACTAATTGTATTTAAGTTACTCATTTTCCATATTTTCAATTTCTTCAACAAAAAATAAATTATTTTACTAACAAAAAAGAATTAATTAATAAAATATAATTGTATAAATCAAGTGATGTTGGCAAGACAATTCAAAATCTCAAGGCCATAATAAAATGAACATAATATGTTCAATGTATATTATACATTCATAATAAATATAAGGAATATTTCGTATAGGCGTATTTCTGTTTTCGTCAGAGAAAAAAATCCGAATGCTGCACGCACCGTATGTAAAGAGAACACAAATAATATCTGGCAGGGTAACATTTTTTTTTGCGAACACAAACTCAAACGCAAACGCTACAAATCGAACACTAACAGAAAGAAGAGAATACAACAATAACGAATTACGATTCGTATATACACACTTTCACAACGACAACTCTTTGTTGCTATCCGGTATCATCGCAAGGCAACAAACAGACGCATGACAACACACAGACGCATAACAACGGACAGACGCATGACACCACACTTCATGTATGTATCTAGTACAGCTATCTAGTTGGAAACAACACCAATTTTTTTTTGTGGTACAAAAAATTTCCCGCCAAAAATTCTATCAAAATCGTGGATGCTGCTTTATTGTCATGCTGCTTTATTTTCATTTCTGTTGTTTTTGCACTTTCAAACGAATCAACGGATTTGTGAAAAAAAAGAAAAACACAAAAAGCAATATATAAGCTAAATGAGGTACACTGTGAAAATGTTCATATATTATTTTTTTTTTTTGTTTTATAAGTTGAATGAAATAATGCACATATAACTTGACTTAAGTAAACTTCATTATTTTACAAAACAAAAATAATAATGTGCATAAGTGCATATGCACAATCGATGTATGAACTAGCGGAGCGAAGAAAAGCGAAAAAAACATTGTTTTGTCTATTTTATCTTATTGAAGCGACTTTTGAAGCACTTTTGAAGCTATTTACCGCTACAAAAGTGCTTCACAGACCTTATTTTTAAGATGCTTATATTCTTTAGCCTTGAAAAAATTTTGGGAACTCAAAATTTTATTAAATGACATTTTACTTAAGATCTTCTATTATAAAATAAAATAAAATATGTTTTTCTGTTTCTATTTATAGGTACTTTTTTAAAAACCGTATAAAACCGAAACCGTTTATATCGGTTTTGGATATCGGTTTATTTCTGATTTTCGTATAACGGTTTCGGTTACGGTTTCGGTTTTAAAAATGAAACGGTTTTAAACGGATATCGGTTTCGGTTTCGGTTACGGTTTCAATCCTTGATTAAAACATATAATTATGCGTATTTAAAGTGTACTCCAATATTGAGACCTACAGTTTATAATTATAATAGTTTGACACTACTGTCGTAAAGAAATTATGCCGAGCTCTCTCACAATTTTGAGCAGTGCGTATTATATTTGTACTAAAAGTGGTGGGATTCGGATTCGTCATTATACTATAGGCAATAGACTAATAACAACGGCGGGTGAGAGCTTTTCATAGGCAATTTTTCACTTTCGTAGGTTTGCCATTGACTGCCGAGAGGTAGCGCGGTATGGAAAAATGTTTTCTATGAAAAGATGTTGTTAGCCCTAGTCCAGGCTTGAACATGGGACTTTTCAGCTTATATTCCATGTCAGAACGGTCATCTAAATTTTGAAATGTTGTGGATGTGGTTCAAACATTGTTTGTGACTAGTACCTATGAGTCTTAGAATTGGTGAAAAATATTAGAATACATTTGATGATTCGTTTACCGAATACTAAGAGTCAAAAAAACCTGACTATTGCTAGGTAGTCGCAAATTCATTGATTTTTAATTAGTTACATAGTAAGAGTAAAACTAAACGTTAAATGAGGTTTAATAGAGAATTTAACAAGCTTTCAAGGCAAAATATGATACATATTAAAGACTCTTTGTGTTTCAAATTAAGAAGTTTACTGATTGTGGATACAAAACATGGCAAAACATTTTAATTATTCTTATATAATATACAATTTTTATAGATTTAAGATATGGTGAATCGTAACATATTTTTGGATAAATATAACTTGTAAAAAAGGGGAATAAAGATGTTATTATCATGTGGCAATTATCATGTTTTTCTTCACATTTCGGTCTCTAACTTTTTAAATATTTTTTTAATAATGTAATGTTTCTACATATTACAGAAACTGTAGTGTAATTTTATTTTTTGCTTTTTTGGAAAATCATGAAAATCATAGATAATGTGTAAAAATATTAGGTACACCTTAAAAATATAAATTTTTTGCGTTTGACAGGTCATAACTTTGGTATAATCCGTTAGAATTTCATCTGTGTTATTTTATAATATTATGTAAAGTATTTTTAATGAAACACAAGTAGAACTCAAATTTGTAAAAATTTAAGTCCAAAATATATAGAAAAACATTATAATTTCCATATGATTTTTTTAAAGGTTTTATTTAGCTAAAAATGTGTTACGATTCACCAATTCTTAAAATGTTTTGTCATGTTTTGTATCAACAATCAGTAAACTTCTTAATTTGAAACACAAATAGTGTAAAATGTTCCAAGACCCTAAGTACAATTGTTAAAACACTTCAAACACCCTCTCTCTCGCTCTCTCTTCGTTAACAGCTGTTTATAAGACGCTCTTTCGCTCTTGTTCGTCATTACAAAGACTCTCAATTACTTATCTGTTGTCATAGTCGGCTGTTGCTCAGACATAGGTGTAAGTTGTATAGTTTTTTCGTTTTATTTTGTTACTTCGTTGCTCGGCATGTGCGGTATATATTTGTGTGCGCCTGCAGGGGAACCCGAGTACATGCTCGTCGCACTGACCTTGATAATAGTGGGGTGTGTGCAGGGTGGCGCATGTAAACTTGTAATAAAATTAAACAAATGTGACTGGGAGGGAGACTGCTTTTTGAATATGTGCATGAGTTGAGAGTCTATCGAGTTGTTTAAGTAGATATTGGTTGACCCCCAATTAATAGAAAGGGAGAGTTAAGGTATAACTCATAATGAATAAGTTGAATTTAAGGGTTAAATAAAAATAACATTTATTAATTTATTCTAAAGACTGATTGGTTTTGATTTAAAATGCTTCTCTGAACAATTTTCCCTGAGACAATACGTCACCGGAACAATTCTTCACAGGAACAATTCTTTACCGGAACAATTATTTATTAGAAAATTCTTCACTGGACAATCCTTACATAGACAAATATTTCCCATGATATATCATCCTCGAGACCATTGTAACATATAACAAGTTAGGCAAATTTGGATCTTCAGAAAGCGAATTAATGATATTTCTCGAATATATGATAAGTTATCTACATCTTTGTAGATTTCGATAACGTTTGCCATCTGGTCCACTTGATATTTTTGTATAGTGATAAATTGTATAGTAAAGAATTGTCGGTGAAAAATGATCCAGCTTCCGAGAAAAATAGTTTGGTTTTCTGTTGATGATTGAAATGATGAACAAAAAGTACGATAAAAACAAAAACAGAAATCGAAACAGTTACAGCAACCATAATTTGGAACCGATGTACAGAATCCGTATTGTTATAAAACCAAAACCGAAACGAACGAGAGAGAACGGAAGTCCAAAGTATTATTTGTATGGCTCTCAATTCCTGCTTTATGGTATTCCATCTTATACACACTACGTCTAATATATTTTAAAGATCACTATCTAAGACCGTAACTAAAAATTTTGCATTTGGTAAAAATTTTAACTTTGAATGTCCATGGAATACCATTAGTTATTTAACATTTTAAATAAAAATTCCTCGAAATGCCAAATAATTTCTAGCAGTGGTAGTTCTGCGGTTTGTACGTTGGACTGTGAGCCCCAAAGATCCCGTAGTACAGGTGCAAATCTGTGCTGGGGTTTAACAACATTTTTCTGTAGAAAACATGTTTATATAACGCGCTAACTCTAGGTAGTCAATGGCAAACATACGAGAGTAAAATCTTACCCAGGGATGGAAACCTAAACGAATAACGGTTTCGATTGCGGTTTCGGTTTTCCGCGTTTCGGTTTCAGTATACCGGTTTCAAGTTACGGTTTCGGTTTTGATTTCGGTTTTTGTATAAAATTTCTTTTTTTCCCATATTTTTCATTGTCTGCAACAAAAAAAAACCTGTCGTAAAGAGGGAAATGGGGTAATGTGGGAAATTACAATTTGTGGACATATTTTTGCACTTAAAATAAGAAAACCAATTGTCAAGCTTCTTAATATGATATCAACTTTTTCATCCATTAATATCTTTTTTACTGCATATCGAAAGCAAGTAAAAAAATGTATTTCAAAAGTAAGTAAAAAAAGAATCATTGTCTGGGGTAAAGTGGAAAACGTAATTTAAGCAATGTTTTTTTTGTAAAACTTGTGCTTGGTGTTGTTTTGGAATTTTTTATTTTGGGAACTCCAAATTCTATGCCAACATTTCTGTGCAACCCGCGAAGACTTTTTAAATAATATAAGAATAATATATTTTTGAGAATTGAAAATTTTTAAAAATATTCTATTTTCAGGCGTTAAAATGATTATTATATTAAATAACGGAGGTATAATCAAGATTACCATTTATTCGTGGTTAAGAATTAATTAATTTATTTAAAAAAAAAATCAATATTTTTATATTTTCTAAAATTGAATAATGAGAAATTGAGACTCGAAGACTCGAGTCTTAATTTATTTTCATAATTTTCATTTTAAATATTATACATGGCGTTGAACAAATGGCATAAAAATAATGTTTATCTTTTTTTCATCAAGTAATATTGTTTTTTATTCATAAAATTTTAAATTTAATGTAAAGTTTTGAATTTCTGTTGGATATATTTCGCCGGCATTTATAAAAAATATATGGTAGTGCATGGTTTTGTACATCTAACACCGAAGAGAAAATTACATTATTGTTTTTGGTTCGACTATTAAAAATAAAAGGAGAGAAAAATAATTAAAACTTAAAAATCTTAAAAACCAGACCCTATTTAACAAAACCATTTTCGGAATTAGCTCCAGTATCAAATAAAGGCGCAATCAAAATAAAACAAGAATCAAAAATTTGTAGACAAGAGTCTTGCATTGTAAAACTTGGAATTGTATTCATTTTAACATTTTTTTTTTAGTAAGTAAAACTTTTTGTTTAGAGACATTCAACACCAAATCTATCAGAGTTCCAGACTCACCTTCTCCAGAGATACAGTGGTCCAAAGTTTCAGAAAATTAATCAATAATCACTTTTTGTGGTTGTAGAAAAAAAAACTCTTGACCGTAGAATGCTGCAAACCTCATTTTAAGGATAATAAAATAAACTATGTTATAACTCCTAAATCCGTACATCTCTAATCAATGGATTGTCCTTGCAATTTAAATTAGTTGTGCATAAAAAGGAACCCTTTTCAAATTTATATAAATTTCAAATTTATATACGATATTTAAAAAAATACTTTTTCAATATGTTTGGTAAGAAGTATGCCATGTGATTTATGCCTCGATGTTTTCTCGAACTAACTTGCATAACAAAAATTCGATCTCGTTGCTAATTTTTAAAATTTCGTAATTTTAGTAGAGTTATGTTAGGATATTTAAACATTTTCCACATTGCAATAATTTTGAAATATATCTCTATATATTTGAACTATTTGATGCAATATTAATCCAGAATCATTTTAATTATCGTTTCGAAAAAAAAAAAAACGGCCATATGTCGCTTTGAACTATTTTTGTGGTTTTAGTACGATTTGGCCTTCGACATTGGTACAAGAGCTAGTTAGATATCGTACGATTTTGCGGACATAAAAAGTTGCAACAATTTTGGATGATTGTTAGATCTGTTCAACAAAATTGTCTCTGGTGTTTGAAATATACTACATTGTATATACCTCTGACAAAATTTTTGGCAAGATCAATGAAATTCGAACATTTTTTCGATATATTTCAAACAGACAAAAATCGCACCATTTTTTGCAAAATTTTCGCCTGCGGCGCTTTTGACGAGGATCAATGGATAATGTTATCATCTTAACATTATATTTTATTTTACAACAGAAGAATCAAATGTAAAAAACGAGCGATTTTTTTTTTGTATGGTACACAATTGCGGCCCGCCTCATCTTTTAAGTTGCCAATGCGGCCCGTGATGCCAAATGAGTTTGACATGCCTGTTCTATCGGATCAATGGGTCAAAACTGCGTATGTGTAACATTTAATTATATTCAGGGTTAACTTGCTCGAGCAATTCCAAAACTCTCGCCCTTTGCTTTTTAAAAGCTGATTCGATTCTAAAATTCTAAATTTTTGCTTTTTAATGATTCTTCAATTGCAAAAACTCTCAGTCTTGATAATTTTATTGTAAAACTCGCACTATTTGCTTTTAATTTGATGATGTCATTGCAAAACTCTCACTCTTTGTTTTTGAAATGCTTCCCAATTGCAAACTTCTCGCTCTTCGCATTTTGCATGATGCCACGATGCAAATACTTTTGCTCTTTGCTTTTAAAAATCTGCCTCGATTTGCGTTTCGAAGATATTTGTGTTTCGAAGTAACTTTGAATGCAATAAGCTAATTTCTTGACTATTTGTTCTAATTTTCCAAAAAATTATACTACATTTTGTTGTGAACTTTGTTTGCACACAGTCCCAAGATGGTTGAGTACAGTTTCACGAAAGCCAACAATAAATTTTTTTTTGCCATTTCATGATAGAGAGATATACGAGCCAACAAGGAGTCGAAATTATTAAAATTTACTACCGAATTTCAAATTCGTATATCTTTCCATCATGAAATGGCAAACCTTACTGAAAAGAAATGTCAAAAGAGCGGCAAGAAATATGGCATCGTTTGCTGTCCCTGTCGCTCTATTTTTGTAGCGTCTTTGTTGAAAAACCCTATAATATTAAATATTTATTTGTAAAATATATTTATAAAATAATTCTGTATTTAAAAGTTAAACATTAATTAATTATTTTCTACAATAAGTCTAAAAATTGCATACAATTCGTAAATGTTTTTGCAAAAACATAAATCTTTGCAGCACATTCTTCTAATTGTCGTCAAAAACGGCTCATTTATATTCACATCAAATGCTGTGACATTTTTCATGATTTAATTTTATATAAAATAAATCAAATAAATGAGCAAAATTGCAAAATATTTAAAATAAATGTATAAAAATCTTAATATATAGTCGTAGCCTTTGGTGAGTATCAACAAGTGTGAGAAAAATATATAAATTTGTTAGTTTTTGTTCACTTATTTAGTTAAATTATATTTGATTGATGCAAAGGTATTATTTGGTATTGTATAAGAGTTATATACTATATTAAACAGATGCATAATATAAACATTCAGTGATAAAGAAAAGAAGCACTAAAAACGACCACACTAAAACTCACCTCCAGATGAGATATTCATAACAATAGCAACTCACCATTTTTTATTAAACAATTTTTTAAAATTAGAAATTTAACAATATAGAAACTTTCAATTATAAAATTCATTATTTTAAATTGGAAACTCACCAACGAAAACTAACCACAACACAAACCCAACATATTAAAGGACTACCTAAATTCAAAAATAAAGAAAAAATCATTTATAACAAAAGTTTGCTGTACTAAATTTGAGAGGTTAAAGAAACTCACCAATTTGAAAAATCCAAAATAACACTAATTTAGTGAATACAATAATTAATATTAATCATCATGTTTCTTAACCCAACAATAATTTATTATATTTAGTTGTTGATAATGTAAAATTTCAAATTTATTAAAATTAATTATTAATCGTACTGTAAATAATAATAATACAAATAGACTATTATTAAAATTATAAACATGTTATTAAAGACATATTAAATTATGCTGTATTAAAGATAGACATGACAGTCTATAATAAAGGGTTTTTCAAACAGGACGCTACAAAAGTAGAGCGACAGGGACAGTAAACGACGCCATATTTCTTGCCGCTTCTTTGACATTTCTCTTCAGTAAAGTTCGCCATTTCATGATGGAAAGATATACAAATTCGAATTTCGGTAGTAAATTTTAATAATTTCGACTCAATTTTGGCTCGTATATCTTTCCATCATGATATGGCAAACCTTACTGAAGAGATATTTCAAAAGAGCGGCAAGAAATATGGCGTCGTTTGCTGTCCCTGTCGCTCTACTGTCGCCCTGTCCCTGTTGAAAAACCCTTAATAAAAAAACTTTTGTAGCGCTCTTGTTGAAAAACCTTTTACAGCACAACAAAAATCGGTCAAAAAATGTATTTTTAAAGATAACTTTAAATTGTCTCTGATAATCTGCCATTATATTATATAATTATTAAAATATAATGAATTTACTACATTTGTAAATATTTCATTATTTTATATTGAGAGATTTTGTGGAAAATTGTAAGAATTTGAGGTACGGTGGGATTTGGTGGTAAATTGTGAGAATTTGTGGTACGGTGGGATTTTGAGGGATTTGGTGGAAAATGTGAGAATTTGAGGTACGGTGGGATAAAAGATAAAGGTATTTCGTGTGAAAATTTTATCTGGCAACCGTGTCGAGACCATTATAACATATAACAAATTACGCAAATTTTAATCTTCAGAAAGCAAATGAATGATATTTCTCGAATATATGATAAGTTATCTACAAAATCTTTTTGTAGATTTTGATAACGTTTGCCATCTGGTCCACTTGTTTTTTTTTCTCTTTTGGAAAAGGTTGAGTTTATTCAGATATTAGTTATTCCATCAGCATCTCAGCATTATTTACATTTTGATAAAATACAAGTTTTTTAGAAGCTTACAGCATTTTTCTATGAGTAGAATTATGAGTAGAATGAATTGTACGGGAAAAAAACATGTTATTAAAGACAAATTAAATTATGCTGTATTAAAGATGTTATAATACAGCACAACAAAAAAAAATATTCCCGAAATAAAATGTAAATTAAAAATCAAATATTGAAACCGTAAGCGAAACCAATATCCATTTAAAACCGTTTCATTTTTAATACCGACACAATAACCGAAACATAACCGAAACCCTTATACGAAAATCAGAAATAAACATATATCTAAAACCGATATACACGATTTTGGTTTTATACCGGTTTTAAAAATGTTTTTAGAAAAATTAGGAGAAACGTCTAATGAAATATTAAACTTAAAATACAAATGTCATTTAATTTGGGAGTCCCCGTGTATAAAAACATGTTGAGATCACATGTTGATTTTTTGAAAAACAATATTTGCCAGAACGACGGACTTTGGTCTGATATTTCTTTTGCTATTGTTTTCATCAATCACTTGTGATCACGGTAAATCGAAAAAAAAAAAAACACATGCAACTCCGAGAACAAAATAGACAAAGCTATTTGTTTCTTCTTTCTTTGATATGTTAGTGTCGTTCGTAGTGCGAATATACATATATTTTATTAGTTTTTTTCGATCATACTAAAAAAAAATTCTACGCTAGTGTTGTTCGTTGTTTGTGAAGCACGCACTTGCACTGAAATTCAACAATATTATATTTTAATGCTTTTTTTTGGGTTTTTATAATATATATATATATATATATATATATATATATATATATATATATATATATATATATTAATTTTTTTTTTTTTTGTTAATTGCAAAATAATTAAATTTTCTTAAGTTGAGTTCTATGTATTAATTTATAAAACAAAAATGATATTTTTAATATATAAACATTTTAACAGTGTACCTACATTTGAGTGCTATTGCCTTTTGTGTGTTTTCGTTTTTTTAATTTCACATATCTTCTGCTCTGCACAACAACAATAATATGCAAATCAAAACAAGTGCTCGATTTTTCGCGGGAAATTGTTTTGTACAACAAACACAATTCCTGGGTGTTGTTGCACAAGAAGATTTTTTTGCCAACTGGATGGTTGTACTATAATATAAACACACATGCTATGTGTAGATCAGGCCGTCTGTATGTTGTCATGCGATTTATACAAGGTAGCAACGAAAACAGGGATAAACATATAAAAATATGCCTTTGTTTATTTAATATATGTACATTTTATGAGAAAAATTTTCAATAGTTTTTCTGAGTTTCAGAACTAAAATTAATTAATTCAATCTCCTTGTCAGAATTTCGTATTTTCTCGTCCGCATATTAGATATATTTATGCTTTTTATTTTGTTGAAATATAATTCAAATTTTTATGGTAATCGTTTCTAGTTCTTCTGTTAGTAAAATATTTACATTACTTGTTGAAGAGATTTAAATATATGGAAAAAATAACAATAATAAAAAAACCAAAATCGAAACCAAAACCGTAACATGGAAGCGGTATACCGAATTCGAGAAATCACATGTTCAACTTCAGATGGCTGTAGAATCTAAAAGGAGCATCGTAGAGGGGTCAAACTTTCCACTTTTTACCTCATATGAAATATCGTTATTTGGTATAAAAATCGTAAAATTCGACCAAGCAGAATTCGAGAAATCACTTGTTCAACTTCAAATGGTTGTAGAATCTAAACGGAGCGTCGTAGAGGGGTCAAACTTTGCACTTTCAACCTCATATAAAATATCGTTATTTGGTATAAAAATAATAAAATTCGACCAAGCCGAATTCGAGAAATCACATGTTCAAATTCAAATGGCTGTAGAATCTAAACGGAGCGTCGTAGACGGGTCAAACTTTGCACTTTTTACCTCATATGAAATATCGTTATTTGGTATTAAAATCATAAAATTCGACCAAGCAGAATTCGAGAAATCACATGTTCAAATTCAAATGGCTGTAGAATCTAAACGGAGCGTCGTAGAGGAGTCAAACTTTGCACTTTTTACCTCATATGAAATATAGTTATTTGGTATAAAAATCATAAAATGATTCGAGAAATCACATCTTCAACTTCAAATGGCTGTAGAATCTAAACGGAGCGTCGTAGAGGGGTTAAACTTTGCACTTTTTACCTCATATGAAATATCGTTATTTGGTATAAAAATCATAAAATTCGACCTAGCATAATTCGAGAAATCACATCTTCAACTTTTGTTGAAATATAATTCAAATTTTTATGGTAATCGTTTCTAGTTCCTCTGTTAGTAAAATATTTACATTACTTGTTGAAGAGATTTAAATATATGGAAAAAATAACAATAATAAATAAAACCAAAATCGAAGCCAAAACCGTAACATGGAAGCGGTATACCGAAACCGTTTCATTTTAAATACTTAAAACCGTAACCGAAACGAGGAAGAAACCCGAATTCGAAATCGTTATTCGTTTAGGTTTCAATTCTTGTTAAAAATCATATTTAATCATTTGTATTTAATCAGAAGACTTAAGAAGTTATTTGCAAAAAAAAGTAAGACGAATCATAGAATTATGGAACTAGTTTAACATATAATAAATATTTTTATTGAATTATTAAAACTAAATAAGTTATCTAAAGTATAATAGGTACACCTTAAAATTAATATTTTTTGAATTGACTTCGGTCAGGACAATTCAAATTTCATGTGGTTTTTTTTAAATATTAGCTGAAATAATCGCAATGGAATACAAAAGAAAATAGTTCGAAAAATGTGTTAAAAGTTGTAGTAAAAAAAATTGTACAAAAACACGAGAATTGATATTTCATAATAACTCAAAATCCTGAGGCAATCTAAAAAAACTAAAAATGAGATCGTGATTAGCCTCTTGCAGATCATAGGAAAATCCCATGTGGATTAATAAGAAAAAAATTCCTCCATATGTTGTCTAGTGTAATTTATATACAGGAAGTATTTAACCTATGATATGACAAAAAGTATTTTTAATTTTCTATATTACAATAAATTTATTTTGTGCACATTTAATTGAAACAACATATTTACTTTACAAACAATTTGCCAAAAAGTTCGATTTTTTTTTTCAATCCCCCAACTAAACTGTACAACCGAGCTATGATTGAGACGATAAAACGTTTGAGGACTGATTGGAAATGCGACGTGACGAGATGCAGACATTGCGTCTGTCTGACACATTGTACTAATCAGATGGAAATAAAGACAGATATGTACTATATGTGAAAATGTGTGAAAATGTTGCAATACATTGGGGATGGTAAAGCTGTTATTTTGTAAAAATAGTTTAGTAATTTTTTTTTTTATTGAGTTGCTGTAAATTACAATGGTTCTTCTTTACAAAAATAAAAGACCTCTTGCACCATATTTGTACTATAAGAAAACATTACTTTTGATTGTATTTTTAAAAATATGATTTCGTCTCAAAGTATGCACCACACAGAAAAAAAAATAATCGAAGTAAATAAAGCAACCGATATTAATTGCATTCAATAATCAATCTAGCAATTAAATTCACGAATTTAATGAAAACTTTCGTTATATAAGCAATTGCGTTCGCTAATATGAATATGTGTACGTCAATGCAGCAAATAATTTAGTCAGCGCAGTTATAGCGCAGTTATGCTTATATAACGAATAATAGCAAATGTTTTCATTAAATTAGTGAATTTCATTGATGGATTGATTAATGAATGCAATTAATATCGCTTGCTATATTGACGTCGTTTATTTTTTTCTGTGCATCTTTTTGATTTCTTCATGGTTACTCTATGTGGTTTCAGACATACATATATCATTATGTTTAGGTGTAACGAAATTTTTCAATTTTTTGTCGGACGCTGTTATCGATAATTCGATGGTCTATTAATGATATTGTAAAGATCTCGTTTGTTCTTCTTCTACTAAAAGTTTATAAATCACATAACAAATAAAAATATTGATAAACAATTTATTTGAATAATATATAATAAATTATAATAATAATGTTGTATTAACAAAGTTTTAATGAAAATGTATATAAAAATATTAAAAATAACTATACTCTTTAAAAAGCACTTTATACATTTAAACAAAATATTTACTTAAAATGCAATTAATATGACTATGGTCGTGAAATGAGCGTGAATTAAAATTATGCGATTAATTCATCTTGTCACGTTATACTGTGCAGTGGAGAGGAACAAATTCGTCAAAAATGGTGCAAAACTAAATTAAAATGCACAAAATTATTACAAAAAATAAAAATACCAGAACGTTGCTTATAAATTTCAATTAGAAAACAGCATATTTTAATGAAATTATAAGAAATCATTACAATAAGTAGAAACATGACCAATCTTGCATTTAATGCGCTCAATTAAAAGTCAAAGTTAGTGGATATTTTTTTTTTTTTTGCAAAACTAAACGATGCATTATTTAAAATATTTTGTATTTGTACAAATAAAATATCATATTTTAGTAGGCCGACAATCGAGTTAGGCTTCATATTTATGTTGCCTAAGAAAAGATGAGAAATTGTAAAAGAAAATTAAGCGCAATGAAAAAGCGGTAAGTGCAAAATGTTGATGAGACAGAAAAGATGAATATAAAAGAGGAGTAAGTTCTGCGTAGTATGCTTACACGGTGAAAATTCTACAAAACTAATGCATTTTTAAAAAGTTATAATGAAAATATTTATAGTCTTGATATGTCTTATGAGTTTGCTCATCAACATTATGAAATGTTCATCAACGAAACAAAATGTTTATAGATATTATAGAGTATTCATCAATATAATGAAATATTCCTGAGTATTGCGAAAGGTTTGTTAATATTATGAAATTCTCATTAATATTATTAAAAGCAATTTCCATTATAATTTCTTCAATAGTTCTTCAATATTATATAAATGTTCGAAAACCAGTTTTTCACAATTATATTCATCTCAACTTTAAAGTTTGCACTTAGAAAAAATATTTAGCGTATTCACAGTTCATCGTATTTTAGTATGGTATTCGTACCATGTTGTATATATACGATACAATAACACAGAAACGTCAATTTATTGTTGCATCCCTTATAAAAGTGAAATACCACAAGTATTATATTCGAGAGTAGCCCTGAGGCATGTTTTTTGGTGTCGTATTTTGTGAAATGTAGAAAAATTGTGAAATTGCGACAAATAGTGCACATAAAATGTGAATTTATTTGTTTTACTTTTTAAATCGAGGAATATTTAGGATGAAAATTATGATTTTATAAGAATCAGCTGCATTTATTTAACGAAATATTTTAACGGTCAAAAAAGTGGTGTTCACAGTTCAATTGCCGTACTGTCGTATTCGTACAATATCGTACCAATACCATGAAACTGTGAATACGCTAATTATTCGACAGTATCGTAGAATGTTAGCATGTTCTGATGTTTAACCGATTAATCAATATTGAACTTGTTATATATATTAAACAAGTTTTCCAATATTATAAAAATGTTGTCATCAATATTATAAAAAATTTGTTATCACTATAATAAAATGCATTTAATATTACATAATGTTAATTAAATGTTTTTTACACTAATGAAATGTTTATCAAAATTATAAACTAATCTTAATACTATAAAATGTTTCTTAATATTTTAATTATTTTTTTTTTATTTTTCATTAATGCAATTAAATTTTAATGAATGTTGTTAAAAGTTACACAATATTTAGATATGTCTGTTTAGATATATAAATTTAGATATATTTTTAAAATTTGTATAATATCCATGAATATTACAAAAAATGTATCAAAATAATGAAATGTTCATTAATACAAAAAAATTTGCTGAGCTTTTAAAAATCTCAAAAATCTTTTATTCATAAAAAATTTGTTTTGCGTGTAGTAACACTTACCAGTTAAACCAGTTTACACCATGTTCCCTTCAGTGAGATTGGCTTTTTACCTCGTGGTAACTTTTTTTTTTTTTGCTGTGGTTACACTGTCAGTGTCTGATTTTGTTGGCGAAATTATTTTAATTGCAAATAATGCGATTTTTATGATAAATATGAGCAAAATTCAGAAACATACTGCAACGCGGAAAAGTAAAGACCTCCTTTGTTGCGGCATACATATTCAGTTGAGGTCTCTAAAAAGGGTGTCTCGCAGTTTCGCTGTTACGCGGTACGTCGCACGTCGTCGTTCACCAGGTCCTCTTGAATTGTTGCATGTCGGTGGTGGCGTCAATGTTCATGGCACTTTGAAATAAAACCGAAAAATATGTTGAACTTTCATTAGTGGCTCATTGAGTGCGGAGCGGAGTCGGTTTGTGTCATGTTATTTATACATTTTTTTTTTTTGTTCGTTTATGTTTCATGAATTTAAAGTTTTATTGCTCACATTGTTTAAAGTGTAATGCAGAGCCCTGTGAGAAATACATGAACTGTATATTTGTATGGTACCGTAATTGAGAGGTTGGTTTTATGTTTTCTGGAATACTTCAAATAAGATAAAACTATATTTTCGATATCGCTTATATACATGTGGTATTTATTAGTATTTATTTTTGGTGGTATAAGGAATTTTTTAGAAAATTTCGATTGCTTTCTGGTCTTTAATTTTTGGACTACATTTACTAAAATTCCTCACCAGAAAGTTTTCGAAATGACAGCTAAACCGTAACTTTCGTGGTCCATTATATAGTACTTGAATTTTCAAAACAAAAATAAAAAATACATTTTTTGGCACGTTCTTTTTCCTCAGAGTACTTTTCTACATTCCTTAAAACTGGAATTTTTATAAACCTCAACGTCTTCAGTTCATCTCTTCATCATACGAATAAATAAAACTCCTAATCCACTTTTATCCCGGAAATGTTGTGATTCTTCTTGAAGAAGACTCTAATATTCTTTGATTTTTCTTTGTCACAGATCGATTTTTTTTCTCCCACAACCTGTCTACTGTGTAATGGTCAGGTCTTATTTAAACTAATTTATTACCTCCGAATTAGTGTATGGTTCAAATTTTAGTTCCCGATCACTTTTGCGTGCTATGCAATTTTCCCTTTTAATTTTATTTCGTTCACTTCGCCTGCTAATTTCAAGATTATATATAGAAGAAGGTATACGTTGAACATCTGCACAAATGTATTTGAATTTTCCTCTGCATAATATGCACTACTGCACTCTACAGTATTAGGTGCATTTTGCAATGACACTCGACAGTATTATAATGAAGTCTCACTGCAGTAATTGTTTCATTAGTGACAAATAGTGTCAATACATGTTTTTCAAGACATTCAGTGTCTTAAAAATCAAAACCAAATGACACTACTATCACTGAAAATTCAACAAGAACAGTGAGTGCAGTGAGTGAGCGCAACGAGTCAGAAGACAAACATCGCAAACAAAAACAAATCTGCCACTCGTCGTTCGAGGGCAGTAATGTTGTTGTCGGTATTTATGTGTATATAAATAAATACAACAAACATTAAAAAAATGTTTGTACGACAAAAACAAGGCATTGCACAGTGTGATATTTTCATAATCTAGGTAGACATAAATCGAATTTGTAAGTAACAGACTTGAAATTATGTATAGAGAAGTTTTCTTGAAATAAAAACTTCTCCACACTTCCCACTCAAAATAATAGAGAAAACCACAACAAAAAAAAAATCAGCAGGACATTATCAGATATGACTACACTTTTGCAAACTTTGAATAAAATTAGAAGATATATTTTTGGGTACATATAAGAAATAATGTCTCATATCAAACAGAATTAGATTTTTTATTTTAAAAACCATTTTCTAAAATCGAGATATTTCGCAAATGTGCACATATGCGCATACAATAAATTAAACTTATTTAATGGCTTAAAAAGTTTGCATTTTCAAAAATGGAAAAACACTTCAACATGTAAAGCATGGAGCATGTGATCTTAAGACACGAATACTTGCTTATTCGAACAATTTATGTTTGGAAAAATTAACAAGTTTGTTTGACGTTTTCGTAGAAACCATATTTTTTAATTTTATTTCATATTCATTTCGGCTTAATGAGACATTTTTCTACTAAATATGTGAAAAAAGAAATCAATTGAAAATACTTTTTTTAGCATTTTGTCCCCTTAGATATGAAAAATATCACACTGTGCATTGGTCGAAAAGCAATATATCCCACACCATTTTTTTGGATAAATTAAATCCCTAATAAAAAAATGTTGTTCGATAAATTATTTCTTTCTTTTTAAATTTTTTCTATATTTAAATATAAATGAAAATTCCCTAGAGTAAAAATGATAAAAAAGTGTAAAATGCACCGAGTACTTAGTATCATAAGCAGTTTATTTCAGTATTTGAATTTTATAATAGACCTCTTCACTATAACTACGTTTTGTTTTTATTTTGTTTTGACAGTACTTGTGCTTTGTTGTTGTAAGCAAGACATTCACTTGATTTTCAAGCATTGATTCGGCAACAGTAAATGTTTTGAAATAAAATAAGTGTCTTGAAGTGGATTTCAAATGCATTTATGCAGATGTCTAGTATACATATAATTTTTTGAAATTCATTTCACAGCCTGCTACATATAATGATTTAAAAAAATCACGTGTCTAATGAAATTATTATGCGAATTGTTGTTATGCGTACAAGATAAATATGCTGGTTTTATTGTATTGTCTGGATATATCCTACGTAGATAGATGCTGAGTTTTAATTACATAAGTAACTCGAGTTACGAAAATGGGAATTCACACAAAGAAGTGGAAATTATAAAAAAAAAACTTAAAGTTATATAAATCCTGTATATAATGATATGATTTGTTTTTCGATGCCTATCCAAAAATATAGGTGAGATATTTTGTGTATGAACTTTTTTGAAATTTGTAACTCAGTGTAATTATTCAATTTTATTTTTTTGCTTTAAGTTGAATTTTGTTTTACCATGATGGAATTAGGAAGAATTGGAAAACAATTAAAATTTCGAATAACGTAAATTAGTTATTCGGAATTTTACTCGTTTTCTTGCATTTTAAGTCGTTGAGTGGAAAACAAAATGTCAACTTAGTATTCAAATCACACATTTATTCTAGTCCTCTAATAGGTATGGGTACAAAAATTAGCATATCACAGATCTTCGTGCATTGGGTATTTTGGTAATGTAAGTTTAAAAAATTCGTTTATATAGTTCTTTTTGTTTTCTTGTAATCGTGATTTCAACAGACAGGCATACGGAATTCTCTAACTAGATGCATTGAAGGTGACTCTAATCATGAATTAAAACACTTTTTGTGTAGGGTATATAGAGTATGGTTGTTTCAGTGTAGTATGTCGTATTTATACAGGTATCATGCAAAGGTTGCATCAGTGATAGCAACATCAACATGCAGCACAGTAGTAATTGTGATTTTCCCAACATGTTTGCAAATGTTGCAAGTGATTATTATATCTGAACTACACAAAAAAGTAGTACAATGTAGTATATTATTAAATTAGGTAGTGGGTTTTATCCACACATATTGAAATAACGTGAAAAAGGCATACTCTAAATGTTTTTTTGCAAGTTGTGCGTTTCTGATCTGTAGTGACTGTGTTAAAATAATTACTATGGATAGATTTACTATTTCGAAAATGTATTGCACGTGTAGGCGGTAGTGTCGCAAACCAAAGAACATATAATTAATTCGTAATATTATAACGAAAAAAAAACACTTACAATTTATTATACTATTTTATATAAATAATACAAATCTCAGGCAGTTTTTAAATATATATATTAAATAACAATTTCATGAATTTTACAACGTTATTAAATTTTTGCAGTAAAATAATTAGTAATTATCACTTGTGGCACTATAAACTTTAATTGGAAAATAATAATGTACAACGATGATTAAATTTTTATTACAATTGACTATAATAATTATTTTTGTAAAATTTGCTATAAGTCAGTAGCATCGCTACAATTACTTTGTTGTTGAAGCTTTCTTATTGAAAAATAGTAATTACTACTTAAAGTATACATTTTTTATAAATTATACTTTCTTATTTAAGTTCTACTTGTATAAAACACATCCTCGTGGAAATCATTATTTACAGCATAGACTCAAATTTGTATTTAATGTTGAATATCTTGAAGTAAAGACTTCACATCAAAATGAAAAATTGAATATTCTTGACTTCTACAACCTAGAACCGCAGAGTCAAATACAATTATTTTCAGGAAATATTACGTAAAAGTTATTTTAATATCAAACCAGTATATATTTTTTTTAACCCTTGAGTTTTCATCGTAAGTAAAAAAAATAATTTCCGCAGAGTCTCAAATAGTTTCTGGACTATAAAGTTCCATTGTCGAATTCGTTTTAACCGCAATTGCTTCGCTGACACGCTATATCTGGTAGAAAGTTATAACAAACAAAATATGAAATTAAAGGCATTATAAACAATCGAAAAATTCAATAAGAATCAAAAATTTGATATAGATTTTAAACAGATACACGCTTTTAATTTTTTTGTTTTAAAAACAAATCGAAAAAGTATTAAGAAAATTTAAAAAAATTTAATAAATATTTTTTGAACGTTCAAAAAAGTATGATACTATTTTCTAATTTTTAATGTTTTACAGTATAGCTTCGTTGAGAAATGTTTACAATACTGATAAACGATATTTTGAAACGGATATTTTTTTGTTATATGAAACCCACTTCAAGACATTCATTATATTTGAAAACATTTACTGTCGCCGACTCTATGGTTGAAAATCAAATGAATGTGTTGCTCACAACAACAAAGCAGAAGTACTGTCAAAACACAAACAAGACGTAGTTGTAGTATATGCGGCGACACAGTGGTTCAGAAACGTTTTTCATCGGACAAAACTCTGTATCTTTTGATGTAATGAATATTTTTAAATATCGACTGATTAGAATATGCATTATAATTAGCCAAGTTGAACTTTTTTTCTATTTTTAGTATATGGGCCATTCCACACCAAATCGACCAAAAAAAGTAAATTTTGAGATTTTACATTTTCGATTTCAATTAAATTTGGGCAGCTGATAAAGATATGCATTGACCTTTTTTTTTATTTTTTCGACCTCTACTTCCAGAGTTACAGTGCTTCAAAGTTACAAAAAATTTACCAAAAATCACTTTTATATGATTGTTTATATTTCAATATCTCTTAAAGTAAATATGCTAGTGACTCCATAGATGGCTCGTTTTAAAGCTAATAGAACAAGCTTTTCTAAAAATTAAGTTGATACTTATAAACTTGAACATGAGGCCCATCGTTGTTATCCTAGCACTTCAAAATTGATGTCCTTAAAAAGAACCCTTTTTAAAATTTTGAAAAAAATCTCATATTTTGGTTTATTTAATGCAAATGTTCATGCGAAATTTCAAGATGATATTTTGATTGCATCATATTTTAAAAAATAATTTTCTAAATTTTTATTTATTTTTTGCACTGAAAAAAAATTATTTTTTTTTTTACAGTAAAAGTTGCAATAATTCAAGAATGTATTTCTAACTCTGATTTATAAAATGGTGCTAGTTTTATCATATTGACTCTAGTTTTTGAAATATTGATTTTGGGGTATATTTTTTACATTTTTCGAAAAATGGTATATATCTCAACAACTAGGGACCGTTTGATGAAACTGACGCCTTTTTCGAAATCAGAGTTACAAATACATTAAAAAATTATTTCATATTTAACTTTTGAAAATAAAATATTTTATGTTACAATACAAAAAAATTGTAAAAATTTAGAAAATTCATTTTTAAAATATGATGCTATCAGAATACCATCTTGAATTTTGGCATGAACATTTATTTTAAATCAACCAAATTACACGATTTTTTTCAAAATTTTTAAAAGGGTTCTTTTTAAGGACATTAATTTTGAAGTGCTAGGATAACAACGAAGTGCCACATGTTCAAGTTTAGAATTTACAACTCAATTTTTCTTAAAGCCTGTTCTATTACCTTTAAAACGAGCCATCAATGATCCAGCCATCTAGCGAGTCTACTTTAAGAGATATTAAAATATAAACAACCATACAAAAGTGATGTTTGGTCCATTTTTTGTATCTTTGAAGCACTGTATCTCTGGAAGTAGTGGTCGAAAAAAAATAAAAAAAAATGGTCAATGCATATCTCAATAAGCTGCCCTAATTTCATTGAAATTGAAGAAAGTGAGTTCCAACCGCTGGCCGATTTGGTGTGGAATGGCCCATATACAAATTTAGTATATAGTATATTCAAAAATTTCGACTAAATTCAACTTTAACAGCTCTAACGGCCAGCGTCGAACCGTCTCGGCAGTAAGAGTGGGTATGGTGTGAGGGTATTCCCTCCGCTATATAAGTAAATTTGACTTAACTGCTTTTAATTGGCAGAAGATAAGAACGTTCAAAAGTGGAATTTTGAAAAAAAAAATACTTTTCTTATATCTTCCATAGCATCCAAAATAAAAAAAAGTGTGATAAAACTTTGGTTTTAAAAAATACAGTTAAAATAATATAATAATAATAGTTTGGCACAACAGTTCTATAAGAACTTAGGCCGAGCTCTCTCACCATTTTGAGCTGTGCGTGTTATATTTGTACTCAAAGTGGTGGGACCTACAGTTTATTGCCGAATCCGAACGGCTGGTGAGAGCTTTTCATAGGCAATGTTTTACTCTCGTAGGTTTGCCATTTACTGCCGAGAGGTAGCGCGGTATAGAAAAATGTTTCTATGAAAAGATGTTGTTAGCCCCAGTCTAGACTTGAACAGGGGACCTTTCGGCTCGAAGTCCAACGCACTAACCACTGAGCTACCGCGGCTACAATAACCAGTATTTAAAAAAATTTTACTTTAACGCAATGTCTTTAAAACTCATGGATATAGAACTCTAAGTGAAAAAAGGACAATTCGAAAATGTTCACTTTTTAAATATTTTCAGAGGTTCAAAATTTCAAACACAATAAAAATATATTTTTGAGTATCTAATATTATCAATTTAGCGAAATAGTAATAATAAAAAACTTATTACAAAAAAAAAAGTTGTTGTATATTTTAAAAGTGGAAATGAAAAAAAGTTCAACTTTGGTTAATTATAAAGAGAATTCTAATCGGTCGATATTTATTTTTAGTATTTAAAAACATATTTCATCAAATTCCAATCAAATCGCATTTAGAAATATTCATTACATCAAAAGAAACAGAGTTTTGGCTGATGAAAAACGTTTCTGAGCCACTGTGCGGCGAACTGAACTACTCAGCATTAAATGGCCTCATTGACGACAAGGTCATCAACGAAGAATCGAGGACATTAGAAAATTTGTCATTGATGAATATGTCAACCACAATTTCATAAATGACATTGCATTCAAGACGTCATACACCATTTGTCATATATCAATGACATTGTGAAAATTTGCCATTGATGAAATGATATTGATGACGTCATTGATGAAAATTAAAATTCACGTCACATGCCCCTAAAGGTATGCAGCATTTTCGTTGTGAAATGCAATGTGAAATGCATACAACATACGTCTAGGGGTAGCATTTACACGTAAAACTGAAAATTTGCGTTCGATGTCACCCTGCCATATAATTCATAGGTAAAAATTTAAGAATTAATTTTTATAAAAGCAAGATGATAAGCAGTAGTAATGACGATAGTGAAGTACGTTATTGACATTAGCAAGTACATAAACCATTCCAACCAAGAACAGAAGAAAATAATAAAATTTGAAATAATAAAATAAGATATATAAATATAAATAAAATATAAATGAAAAAAAATAATAATAAAACCAGTTGGGAAGGTTAGATCACATGGGAAATTTTAAAGTAGGTGTAATTATGATAGTTAGGATTATCAAAATTATAGTCGGTCTAAGCCGACTATAAATACCCTACACATATGTGTGGTTACCGTTAAAAGTGATATATAGGTCACCAGGGTATACGAATCCTGAAAATAACTACAAACATTCAATCGCTGAAGAATTTCCATTCATTTGATACCCATATTTACATATGGGTAGGTGTACCGAATTTCGATTTCTTTTTTGGTGAACCACAAGTCTTTTCGCCGGAAAACATTATTATCATGTATTTGAGCATGATGTCAATATATATTTGACCAAAAAAGTTTACCTAAGCTCGTATACAGTAAAATTGATCTGTATATGTAAATTTTATATGAGGTATTTGAACATAAGTGGTCGGATCATAGGTCACAATGGACCGATCTCGCCAATTTTTTCGCACATACAGCGTAGGTATATTAGTAATCTAAGTTATAAGTTTCATTTATCTAGCTCTTCAATTTTAAAAGTTTTAGGGATTTCAACAGACAGACAGACAGACGGACAGACAGACAGACAGACGGACAGACAGACGGACAGACGGACATCGCTAAATCGACTCAGGAGGTCATGCTGATCAAGAATATATATACTTTTCCATACCGGAGATGCTTCCTTCTGGGTGTTACAAACGGCGTACCAAACTGAATATACCCTTTCACTCTTAGTGTAGGGTATAAAAAAAAAATTTACAACACAAAAAAAATATGTATGACAATCATTTGTGACTTCATTGATGATTGGCGTGCATGACATCGTTAATCCTACATCATGCAGGAATCAGTGGACATTTGTATGAAAATTTCATCAATGCTTCGCAGGGCGAAAATGCTATCGGACATCGATGTTTCTGATCTGACATAGGGGAATCATTGAGGAATTATTGATGACATTTCCTGCTGGGTAGTTCAATGAATAGGTATTCATTGAACTAGTTTTTAAAACTAAACTAACATTTTTAGTAATATTTTAAAGACATACATTATTTTAGCTATACTATGTGAAAATTTCAATTTAATAACTTCAAACAAGTATTAAAATTTAGAAAAAATCAATAAAGAGCCCACTTTGGACTGATATCCTGTTGAAAATAATGAAAATAAAACAATACATTTAATGGGTTTCTATTTACTAGGATGTCTATATTATGTTTGACAAAGACGATGGTAACAATTTGGCGATTTTTGAGAGATGAAATTTTTGACTCTTGGCCACCTAGATTATTGGAGTTCCTATATCTATATCTCTTAAATGAAATTTTGTTCCCAAAAATTCTGAGATTTCTGAACGATAAAGAGTATTTTATCGTAACATTCTCGTTGTGTAGATTCGATTTGTCCGTTGAGTTTAATATATATTCACGGTTCGATTTAGAAATAATTCTCGTAACGAGAAAACTTCATTATCTTACGTTACCATAACTGCGTGCATCTTTAAACGAATGATTTAGATACTTAGAAACGTAACCGAGATCGAATGAATGCTCCGACATCTCAAAACAGTCTCGTTGCAATATCTAATCCAATGGCAGACTTTGTACTTACTATACACATTACAAATTATATAAAATGTCCAATACTGACAGTACTCTGACATAAATTGACATTTCATTGTTACAATATTTTGAAACACACATCGTTTATATTAGTTGGCACAAAAACAAACGAGTGCTGTCACTCTCTGGCATGTCTGCTGACAGCTGAAACGGCTGCCGCATCAAACTGCTTTATCAACACTGCACCGTGGTCCGTGGTGGCAGACCAGACAGGCACACGGCTCACTACACTGCCTTAACAACCGTTTTGACATTTTGACAAGTGTTGCATACTACAACCTGTTGGTATGTTAAATTGCGCATCAGACAAAATATCCCGCAACAGGTCTGGACAATTTCACATTCGCACCCCTCTATCTATCTGACTTGTGATCGCATGTGTGGCATGCGTTTGGCTGAGCTGTTGGAGTGCTCAACATTTGGTGTGTGTGTGTTATACTCGATGACTGGGCTGGTCTGATCCTCAGTAGCAATGAGCACGCAAGCGTATTGCCTCTCATGACTCACAATGATTCGTCAAAGTGTAGCCCACGGCCGCATCGGTGCACAGATCGCCGGCCGGCTGGCCGCAACTGTTGTGCAACAGGCAACTGCAAATTTTAAACAGTAGTTGAAATATTCAGCTAGTTGCGTTTTTGCACCTCCACATGTGAGGCATTTTAATTGTTTGCGCAGGACAGGCAGGGGACGAACCATTTTACCATCTCCACCATCCACATAATAATAATTTGCATGGAAATAATTATGACGAGCAACATGAGCGGCTGATTGATTTATTACACATATGCGAAGTGTCCATAAATTAAACATTTCGCAATTAATTAAAAAATACCTTTAGGAAAGAAAAGTTTTAATCAGCATATTGAAGCGATCTCCGGGAGCAGCCGTGCCAATTTGGATTTAATTCCGCGCATTAAGTAGCTCATTACATGCTGCGTTAATTAATCAAAAACAAAAAGTTTGAGAATACTTTATTTCAGACAAGTACGTAGTTTTTAAGTCCAACTATTATTCAGTAAATGCCTTAAATACATATTTAAATAGCAGTTTTTTTAAAAAAGGTTTCATAATGTACTTATTCTATGTAAATTAAAAGCATTTAATAACGCTAAAATTATTTAGAATTAATTGGTTAAAAAAAATAGAACATTTAATGTAATGTACTATATGTATCCCAGCAGGAAATGTACCCAATGATTCCTCAACGAGTCTCTTATGTCAGGTCAGAAGCATCGAAGACCGATAGCATTTTCGCCCTGTAAAGCATTGATGACATTTTCATACAAATGTCCACTGATTCATGCATGCAACAGCATTAACGATGTCAAGCACGTCATTCATCAATGAAGTCACAAATGATTCTCATACATATTTTTTTTATTTTTTTGTAAAAAAATAATTTTCTAAATTTTTATTTATTTTTTGTATAGAAAAAACATTTTTTTTTCTGCAGTAAAAGTTGTAATAATTCCTGAATATATATTTACATATGATTTCTAAATAGCGTCAGATTTATCATATTCATTCTAGTTTTTGAGATATTGATTTTGGGATATAGTTTTTACGATTTTCGAAAAATGGTATATACCTCTATAGCTAGAGACATTTTGATGAAACTGACCTCATTTATGAAATCAGAATTACAAATACATTAAAAAATTATTGTAAATTTTACTTTTGAAAAAAATATTTTTTTTTTCAGAAGTAAAATAAAAAAATTTAGAAAATTAATTTTTAAAATATGATGGAATCAAAATACCATCTTGAAATTTGGCATTAACATTTATATTAAATCAACCAAAATATGTGATTTTTTTCCGTATTCAACGCTGTTTGTAGTATTTCTACTCTAAGAGATATTGAAATATGAACAACCATATAAAAGTGATTTTTAGACCATTTTTTGTAAATTTGAACCACTGTATCTCTGGGAAAAGTGGGCGAAAAAAAAAATTATCAATGCATATCTCGGTACTCTTTATCATTTGTCCAAATTTTATTGAAATCGAAGAAGATGAGTTCCAACAACTGGTCGAGTTGGTGTGGAATAGCCCAAAAAAAAAATATATTTTTTTTATTTTTTATAATTATTATTTTTTTTTTAATTTATATATTTTTTTTATTTATTTTTTTTATTTATTTTATTATTTAAATTTTATTATTTTCTTCTGTTCTCGATTGGAATGGTATATGTCTCGCTAATGTCAATAACGTATATCACTAACGGCCTTTATCTATCATTTTTACTACTGCTTATTATCTCGCTTTTATAAAAATTGGTCCCTCAATTTGTGCCTATGAATTATATGGCAGGGTGACATCGAACGCAAATTTTCAGTTTTATGCGTAAATGCTGCATACCTTTAGGGCATGTGACGTGAATGTTAATTTTCATCAATGACGTCATCAATGACAGATTTTCACAATGTCATTGATATATGTATATATGACATATGGTGTATGACGTCTTTAATGCAATGTCATTTATGAAATTGTGGTAGACATATTCATTAATGACAAATTTTCGAATGTCCTCGATTCATCATTGATGACCTTGTCGTCAATGAGGCCATTTCTTGCTGGGGTATGTAAGAAAATTGCAATCGAAATTTTAGGCGCCTTTTACCCAATTACTAGAATACAAAAATTACAGTACTGTACAAAATACACAGACAAAATATTGTATTAAAAGTAAATAAAAATGTATTTGTTTTTACTACATTGATGTAGTTGTTTTAGTATGGAAAAAAACTACATAGTTTGAATCCATTTTTGTTCAAAATTTTAATACATAACTAGAATTTGTCTTCATTGTTTATTAGGATTGTTTATTAGCCCTAAAAAATAAGGTGTGTGCATTTTTTTTTGAATTTGAACAACGCATGTACATTGAAAATTGTACTCGGAGGTGCATTTGTATTAGGTGTCGAAATTTATAATTCAAAACAATATTTCAAGTAAAAATAATACGTAATTGGATTTTCGATATTTTGATAATTGTCCGTGTGATTTATTGTTTTATACAGCAATAAACACATATAAATCAAAGGATAATTTTATATACCAATTGAATTTAAACTAATTAAGCTTTTTAAAGGATGGCTTATTGAAAATATTTTTCTTGGTTTATATGTGTTTATTGCTGTATACAGCAATCCATAACTCGGAAAATTATCGAAAATTCGATTACATATATTTATTTTTCGAAAACAAATGCACCTCCTAGTACAATTTTCAATGTCATTGCGGCACTTGTCCTCGTTCTTAAAATTCAAAAATATTTTGCATATCTTATTTTTTGTCCCTAATAAATAATCATGGGGAGAGAAAAATAAAAATCGAAAAAAGGGTAAAATAAGTGACACTCTAATACATATACTTGTAAAAGTGTATAACAAAAATAGTCTCCTGATGATGAGGATGGAAGCACCACTAAGCATCATCAGTTCTGACGACTCAAAGAAATGGCAAGCACTTAAGAGTCGCTTTTAGTTGTACCACATATGAACAATACGCGAACCAATAACGCGCAACACAAAATTGCAGATCGTTGAGTTACTTATACACAGAAAAAAAAAGTACATCATGAATTCCTTTCATCAAACCATGATTCATTGTATTGAAGAGCCATTCATAATATTAATGAATAACGCAATCAATGTTGTGAATGCTATCATAAATATAATGAACGCTAGCTCACTGTCGAAAAAGTGTTCTTCAATATGATGAACTGTATGTGAATAATCATATTAATGAACCAATATATAAAATACAACATATATGTCCATCATATTGAAGAACGTTGTTCATTAAACCAAATTTCTAGGAAACATTTTTTTTTTCGTTCATTTTTTGCCGTATTTCTCAGTTCTCAAGTAGTTTTTGTGTGTTATTTCATAAATAATGCTTGCTCGACATGCATAAATTAGTTAAATGTTTTATAATATATTTATTATAATTACAACTTTTTATTAATAAAAAGTTATATTTATAAAAAATGTATTTTTGAAAAAAATAAATACATTTTTTTTGAACAATTTTTTTTTCGAATTTTTTTTTTATCGAACAAATTTTTATTGACAATTTTTTTTTTAAATTTTTTTACTGTTATTTTTAAAATAAAATTTTTACAACATTTTTTTTCGAATTATTTAAAAAAAAAATGTTTGAAAAAATATTATGAACAAATTCATCAATATGACAATTCAAATTCATAGTATTGAATATTTTGTTCATATATATAATGAATACATTCATTAATATGTTATTTAATGAACGGTGGTATTAATATGAAGAATCTGGTAGTTGGTGAAAAAATTCATAATATTTATGAATAAATTCATCATATTGAAGATTTTTTTTCTGTGAACTTATTTGGCCATAGAGTTACCAACTTTAATTTTCGCTTTTTTATTTTCAAAACTAAACAGATTTAGCGAGAATTCGTTCGGATACATTGTTTATGTTTATACCTGCTTCCTCCGCAGTCGTCCGTTGCTACATACTCATTGCTGCAGTCGTACGACGTGTATTCGCATAAACTTCATATAATTAAAATTCTGCATTTTTAATTATATGAAGTTATTTGAAGTTTAAATTGAATTTTTACTGAAAAATTGAATTTTATTGGTAAATTGAATTTTTATTGAAAAATAGAATTTTTACTGAAAAATAGAATTTTTACTGAAAAATAGAATTTTTACTGAAAAATTGAATTTTTACTGAAATTGAATTTGATTTGTAACTTTTAATTTTGAGTCAAAAATTGAATTTAAGTAAAAATATGAATTTTGAGTGAAAAATGGTTTTTCATTAAAAAAAATTTGATTTTGATAGAAAAATTTAATTTAGTTTAAAAAAAAGTTAATTAAGTAATAATTTGAATTGAGTGAAGAATTGAATTTTGAGTGTAAAAATTTGTGAAAGTTAATTTTGAGTAATATATGAAAAAATTGAATTTTTATTGTAAAGTTGAATTTATAATAGAAATTTTAATTTTTAATGAAAAATGAAATTTTGAGTGCAAATACAATTTTTGTGAAAATTTCAATATGTAGTGAAAAAATGGAATTTTGAGTGTAAGATTGAATTTTTATTGAAAAATTTAATTTTTAGTGAAAATTTGAATTTTTACAAAAAAACAAATTGATTTTAAATTGAAAATTTCAATTTATAGGGAAATTTTGAATTTTCAGGAAATTTTGAATTTTTAGTGAAAAATTTAAAAAAAGTAATTTTTTAATGAAATAATAATTTTTACAAGAAAATAAATTTTTACAGAAAAAAAAAATAACCGACGTAAAGACAGCAACCATAAATAAATGTGTACCACTAACAGGTCTAGCAACGAGTTCTAATGTATTTAGCAAACACATTCGCTAAAAATGTGATTTGCTTCCAAAAATATACCAATTAAGGATTTCGCATAAATAGCAAACTATTTAATTGGTATGGTCGACGTTTAAAGTATTTTTTTTTATCTTCACAGTCTTTATATTTCTCATTTAGTAATTAAAAAAAAATGTTATAAATTCTTTTGAAAGTACATAACATATACTTTTCAGATGATGAAGTAGGAAGCATAATAAAATATGCAACCATTTCCGTCATCGCCATATTTGACGACACACATAGATGATAATAAAGCTTTAAAAGTGTATATCTTGGCTTATACCAAATGGGAATCATATGCGCACAACTAAACGCGCAAACAAAAATTCCATCGTTTGCTCTCGCATCGTGACGCCGCGTCGTGTGCTCACCAACGGCGATTGTTAATGCAATTAATAGATGATTAAATATTTAATTAATACAATACAAATAATTTTTATTTGATTCATCGCCGGTACGACCTTTACTTGAATTGATTAAACATTTAATCATATTAATTAATAAATTAACAGAAAATTAACGATGGAATTTTTGTTTGCGCGTTTGGTTGCGCATATGATTCCCATTGGGTATATGCCAAGATATACACTTATAGACACCGTACAATTTCTTATACCATGTAAAAATCGAATTTCTAATACAATGTGTTGGTAAATTATATTAAATAAATACAAATGTATTTAAAAAGTATCAAAATGTAGTAGAACTGCATGTTATCAAACAAAGACATACATGTAGTATAATTTACTACAGTAATTTTTTCGGTGTTGCTCTTAAAAATTTTCTACTAGTTGTAACGACTCAATTAAATATACTTATGAATGCTTTTATTCCTATACGTGTTTAAGATATTTGTTTAATTTTTAAATTACTTTTATTCATATAGCATCTAATGATACACAAGAAAATTATTTATTGTTATCGAGAGCATAATCTAAAATTACTAGCCTTTTTTATCATCCTACTTTTTATAAATTTTGTTCATGGGTGTGTTAATATCCTTTTATTTTTGTTTAATGAATTTATTAATTAGTATGATTAAATATTTTATCAATGCAATTAAATTTGTATCGACTGTGAACAAATACTCACACCAATGTAAGCGAATACACACACAATACAATTACAGAAATTAATTAAAACCAGTTGGGAAGGTTAGATCACATGGGAAATTTTAAAGTTGGTGTAATTATGATAGTTAGGATTATCAAAATTATAGTCGGTCTAAGCCGACTATAAATACCCTACACATATGTGTGGTTACCATTCAAAGTGATATATAGGTCACCAGGGTATACGAATCCTGAAAATAACTACAAACATTCAATCGCTGAAGAATTTCCATTCATTTGATACCCATATTTACAAATGGGTAGGTGTACCGAATTTCGATTTTTTTTTTTGTGAACCACAAGTCTTTTCGCCGGAAAACATTATTATCATGTATTTGAGCATGATATCAATATATATTTGACCAAAAAAGTTTACCTAAGCACGTATACATAAAAATTGATCTTTATATGTACATTTTATATGAGGTATTTGAACATAAGTGGTCGGATCATAGGTCACAATGGACCGATCTCGCCAATTTTTTCGCACATACAGCGTAGGTATATTAGTAATCTAAGTTGTAAGTTTCATTTATCTAGCTCTTCAATTTTAAAAGTCTTAGGGATTCAAACAGACAGACAGACAGACGGACAGACAGACGGACAGACGAACAGACAGACTGACGGACAGACGGACATCGCTAAATCGACTCAGGAGCTCATGCTGATCAAGAATATATATACTTTTCCATACCGGAGATGCTTCCTTCTGGGTGTTACAAACGGCGTACCAAACTGAAAATACCCTTTCACTCTTAGTGTAGGGTATAAAAAAACAAAAACTTACCTTCACCCATAAACGTGACTGACTCTGAACGTATTTATGGCACCGGTTTTCCTCAGAGTAAATACAGCATATTGATCGCTCCAAGCAATTGCAAGAAATCAAAAGTTTCCATTTAACCTTTTAAAGCCCATAGTCTCTAAACGAGGCCACCATTTACATGATTCATGATTTTTATATTTTTTTTTCGTAGTTATCATGTATCTATCTCAATACAAGAATGGTTAAGGAAAAAAAAGAATCTCGAAAATCTAAAATTTCGAAATTTGATCTTAGGTACGTGGAACTTAGACAGGGGTTTTACCTTCCGACATAAGCAAGCCTGAAGGTCCGAAGTTCCAAAAATGTGTGTGGCAAAGCATAATTTTAATTCAAAATTCCTCTGTACTTAAGATAGCCACTGTCACGAAATTTGGTTCAAAGATATACACTGTGATTGTTTATCTTTTTGTCGAATTTGGGAAGGATTAGGCAAATGGGCGTGGTACCTCCCATATAAGTCAAAATTTAAAATACCAAAACTACTGATCATCTAAGAGTAGAGTTATAAAAATAAAAACAAAGGTTTATATTATAAATATAATCGACACGTAGAATATGGACGTGATTGGACAAAGGGACATAGTACCTCCTGTATAACTAAAACTTTATAAATGCTAAAATTCAAGACCTCCTTAGAGTAGAGTTAAACGACGTAGGCATTTACTTGAATTAAAATAAAATAGATTTATTTTATATTTTTCACATTAGGCATTAATGGGTTAAAAGCATTTTTATGCGCTGTTCAAATTTAAAGACGACAATAACAACAAAACTACTGGTTGCAATTATCACAGCAACAACAACAAATATAATTATAATATTTTATATTAATGGAGCAAGAAAGAGTTGAACATTTGTGGTGGTCACTGTCTACAATGGAAAACTGGTCATTGCTACTCGACGCAGCAGGATGCAACACATAATATCTTGGTCAATATCAAATAGTTGGTTGCTAAGAGACCTAAATACATATGGAAAATGAAGATGCCAGCCAAACATTTAGCGAACTCTTAAGTAGGAGGAGGCCTAATGCGATAATCTGTTCGTTTCTCGTAGACCGAATCCTGGCGCAGAGCTTAAGGTTGCCATTTGACATGATTTATGCGCCTAGATGGAATATGAATGATAGACGATGTATGTCGTGTATGCTGCAAATGAGAAGGCGAAACAGTTGCGGTGTGAGTGCGACAGTGTGGTATTATAGAGTGAGATAGAGTGCGCGCACTTGAGGCAGTCAACACTACTATGCGAGTCATAAGCAGCTCATAAATTCGTACAAAATCTCGATAAGCACACATTTGCCTAAATAAATTGTTAAGGAGTTAAAATGGTTCTATTTTAGCAGAGATTTTTTTTCTCAAATCTTTATTGCTACCTTGGTGCCTTGGAGAGCACGGCACTTGAATGAAAGACAAATGTGACTCATTTTTCAAATCTACCAAAATTGAATTTATTTTATTGCGTGTTGAGAGGAGAGAAAAAATTATATTTATTAAGTATTTCTTTTTTGTTGTAGATCAGTGGAACATTGATAAATGAGAAATAAATAAAATTTATAGATTCAAATAATATTTTTTGATTGATTTTAAATCAAATCATAGATCTCATTCTAGATATTTCAAATATAAAGCTATATAAATTATAATATTCGATTTCCGTAGAGATTCTAAACGATTTTGTATATTTTGAAATAATGATCGGTGGTTTTTACTATCGGTGGTTTGCCGAATTTTATAATTTTAATATTACAGTCTCGGGTGTTCGAACCCGCAACCTTTCGCCTCGCTTCTCACTAACCACTGAACTACGGGACGCTAAATAAAATAAATTTACAATATATGTACATATTTTGTCTAAAGTATCTTAAAATATTTCCCAATCAACATCTTCTTCAAACATTTTGAATTATGATTTCCTTTGCAGTCGGAAAATACCATATAATTAATAGTTTTTTGACTATTAAATTTGATAAATTATTAAATGAATCGATAAAAACCTTCAAATACTATAAATTACTATCAAGTTTGTTTCTTTTTATTCTATATAACTGTTCTATTGATTGATTCTAATGGTAGTTCACGTAATTATTTTTCTGAGTATGCTACATTGATCTCAATTAATAGTTTTTTTACTATTAAATTTGATAAATGTATTAAATTAATCGGTAAAAACCATTTAATACTATTAAAAACAATCAAAATACAATTTTTTAAACTATGTAATTGACCTATTAATTGATTTTAATGGTACATCATATAATTATTTTTCTGAGTATGCTACATTGATATCTAGAAAGTGTGTATAATATATGGTCACCGCGTGCTATATAATACTATATAATTATGTGTCGCCCTGGCAACACTTTAAGCCATTTCAGGTGACTTCATAGCACCTGACGTGACATGTCTTCCGCCACTTCTGTGGCATGTGTTCCAAAAATGTTCGGTGGCACAACATTTTCCCCCAGCATTTACATTTAATTACATAGCTAACAATTAAACTGACCGACCCCATTAAGGTAATCATCCCTGTACAACGAATACAGCATCGCTCAAAAGACATTTAATAAATAAATATTTTGACATTGTTTCCACGCCCTGCGGCACTATAAAACGCGTTATGTTGTCTGTTCGAAAATCACTTGTTTGGTATACAGTATAACTATTTATATAAGTATGTTTAATAAATTGATGTTAAGCAGGTCTAACGCACTGGAGAAATATCAACATAATAATGATTAACATTATCGCATTAGCATCATTTAAGTCTCGGCAATGATTCATATTTGTGTGTGTTCTGTTAAATATCCTAGGGGCAAAGATATGATATGGCTGCATGTTGCATAATTCTTCCATTCCGTTGTCATTATTTGTTTACGCATTAGAGTGTATTTAACTTTAATTGAACTCATTGACACAGTTTTTAAATATTTTATTATTGTTTTAAAAATGTTTTGCGTTTGCGTTTTGCATTGCAAAGAATGGTTCTCCCAAACATAATTCTATAGTCATAACATATATGTTCAGAGCTTTATGTAAACATAATTTATTATTGTCTGATAAATCCTATATCAACAAAGTTATTATAATAAGAGTATGCAAGTCTTACAACTATAAGATTTGAACAGTCTTGTAATGAGCTCTGATTTACATTTTGTTTATGTACGTATACAAGAAAACATTTTGATGTTTGCCCTTAAAATCATTTACAAACATAATTATTACTACATACTTTTTAACAAAAAAAATATTTGAACCGAAACATTATTATATTCCAAATTCAACATGGTTAGCTGAATATAATACCGAGAAACATATTATTGTTTCAGTTCAAGCATTTACATATAAACATATATATTAATTAATTAAACCTAAGTGTAAATACGTTTGGAATCAATTTTTATTCTGTATATAATCAAAATCAAGAAAAAATTTATTCTCTAACAAAAAAATATATTTATTCTTGTAGAAATGTATAACAAATGTAGTTTTCTGATGATGAAGTTGGAAGAATAACTAAATATACAAGCCCTAACATCAGTTATTTTTGCTTAAAAATATCATATGGGTGATTTTTTGTTAAATAGGACCAATCGGCATGCAAGGCAATCTCGCCAATCGTTTAGATATTCTGGTTGCGGATACTACTTATGTAAGGGAACAAAAATACAATATTTTAGAACCTCAAGTTCGGTATTTTCTGACTTATGTGGCTCTAACTCCTAAACAAAGCCAAAACGCGGATTCAAATAAGGTGGATTTTAAAAGCTAGGGCTCTTCGAAGAGGCTGAACAAATCTCTTTGATGACTTTTTTTGATTTTTCAAAAAAATGACCTTGAAACATTTTGGGGCCAATTCAAAAATACGCATAATGTGGGATTTCGTAAAACGCGGATTCAAAGAAGACGGTAATGGCCCGGTGGATTTTCAAAATCGAAAGCTCTTTTAAGAGGCTAAAAAATTTTTTTGATGACTTTTTTTGTATTTTTCAAAAAAATTAACTAGAAAAATGTTGGGGCCAATTCAAAAATACGCAGTCAATGGAATTTCGTAAAACTTGGATTCAAATAATACGGTAATGGCCCGGTAGATCTTAAAAATCAAAGGCTCTTCTAAGCTGAACAAATCTCCTTGATGGCTTTTTTGGATTTTTCAAAAAATTACCTTGAAAAATGTTGGGTCCAATTCAAAAATACGCAGTCAATGGAATTTCGTATATGGTATTATACGTTAATGGATTTTACAAATCAAAGGCTCTTCCAAGAGACAGAACGAATATAATATAAGCGAATATAATATGAGCACGCAAAAAAGTTTTTTGTTTTTTTAACCAGCAAAAATTCGCAGTACTTCGGCTGTGTATCCGTTATTAAAATTAACTAACATTATGTTTAACGTCATAAGAGACGACCGTACATTTTTTTTTTATAAAATTTAATTAAATTTTCTGTTTGTTTTGAAACATAATTATGGTTAAAAAAACTGATTCTCCTACTAACATAATTTTTGTTTTTAAATGCAATTAAAAATAGATGTTAATTTTTAAACATAATTATGTGAAATGATCTTACTCTACTGGACATTATAATTATGTTTACACATCTACAATCTGAACAAATATTAAGTCAATTAAAACTAAGAATAATGTAACAATAACATTTAAACATATTTTTTTTTATTTTAGCCATCAGTTTGTGATTTTTTAGAAAATGATCTGATGTTGTATATCTTTTGAAATACAAATGGGTTTTGCAAATAATTTACTATTGCTTATATTGTGCTAAATTATGATCAAATTTCGTTATTGGTGTAAAGTGGGAAACACTTACTGGGGTAAAGTGGGAAACATAACTTAAGCAATATTTGTTTTAATTTAAAAGGAAATATTGTGTTATAGAATTATTTAATTGGATTAGCCAAGAAGAACTTTAATTTTGGCCACAAACCAATGAAAAGCTATATTTTGACTTCACCTGAAATAAGATTTGAATTGCAAAAAAAGCCGAGAAGCGAACCTTTAACAAGGGTAAATAGAATATATTGGTAAAGACCGTCAAAGTCGATTAAAACGATATCCGTATGTCTGTCTGTAAGTCTGACTGTCTGTTGAAATCACAATTACATGCAAAAGAATAAATTCGTTAACTTATAAAAAAAAACCTTGTCTGGTATTCAATATCCTTCAAATCGGTCCGCTGTGACCTATGATTTGATGATTGTCATATGATGACTGTGATATGAGGTATTTCTACAATGTCTCTTATAACATTGAAATCTACGGAAGATTTTTATTGGACGAAAATAACACCTTTTTACTTTTTTATGGCAAAACAGAGAAATCAACTATCAATTAATTTCTTTTAACCCTTCTATAGCTGTATTTAGAAATATTAAATGGTTTTTTTTGTCACAGTCAATTAACTAAAATCGACTGGTATATACGGTATATAAAAATCAAAAAAATATATTAAAAAATCACCACAAAAACAACATCAAAGCCAATATGCAAATAGGTAAAGTGTGGCTGGCAGATGAACCGCAACGACGCGATATGAAAGTGCTTAGCATGACATTGGTCAGAGTGAGAGAGTGAACGCAATAGAGTGGGGCAGATATTAATAGCTGAGGAGGTGAATTATTGATGGATGGCGATTTCGTTTGCGGTAACTTTAATACCCAAATATTTGACAAATACAGAAAATCAGATTTGTAAATAATAGAAACAACAACCAGCATATGTAGCCTATGTACAGGTGTTTGTTTGTATGTCTAACGTTTGTCTAAAACCTCTCTGGTATGACTGTGTGTTTTGCATAGATTTATGTTGCACATCCGCTGGATTCGGTTTTGCGATACGTTCGTTCGTTCAACACAATTTGCAAACACCGCACATTAAGGGTCAAGTGTTTCGTGGTGCCTAAGGAAACCATTAATAGAAACAGCAACAAAATCACATGATCAAGAACCACAAGAATAAGTAGACTTGCAATACTAAAAACGATAAATTATCAACATTCTTGGATGAAATGTAGTTTAATATAGAAATTAGCGAATAGTAGATATTGAAATAATTATATTGAACTAATAAAACATATGAAATGTACAAAATATATAAAATTCCAATATTAAATTTTGCACCAATAATAAAGGAATTCATATCAGTCGCGTCAAATTGTGTAAAAAGTGCAAAACAGTTATACCATAAATAGCTAGAAAAACTTTTATACAGTAAAAATGTTAAACCGTTCAATTTCTATAAAGTAAAACTTTTATATATCAAACTGTTATGAAGTAAAACTCTTATACAGTAAAACTGTTATACAGTACAACTGTTATACAGTAAAACTGTTATAAAGTAAACTTGTTATACAGTAAACTTGTTATACAGTAAAACTGTTATACAGTAAAACTGTTATACAGTAAAACTGTTATACAGTAAAACTGTTATACAGTAAAACTGTTATACAGTAAAAGTGTTATACAGTAAAACTGTTATACAGTAAAACTGTTATACAGTAAAACTGTTATACAGTAAAACTGTTTTACAGTAAAACTGTTATACAGTAAAACTGTTATACAGTAAAACTGTTATACAGTAAAACTGTTATAAAGTAAAACTGTTATACAGTAAAAATATTATACAGTAAAACTTGTATAAGGTAAAACTGTTATAGAGTAAAATTTTTATACTGAGAAACGGTTGTACAGTAAAACAGTAAAGAAAAAACAGTAAAGAATAAACCTGTTTTACAGGAAAACTGTTGTACAGCAATACCTAAACTTAGATAGTTATATTGCTATACAGTAAAACTGACATACAGTAAAACATGAATGCAGTTATTTATTCTACTGAAAAGTAAAACTATTATATAGTAAAATGTTTCAAATTACAACAGTTACAAAGTAAAACTTGTATTCTTTAAATCTTTTTTACGGCAATAATAGTAATCAATAAACTGTCATAAAATTTCACTTTCTTAGAGAAAAATATAATAAGCACAACATTCTAAAATAAAATAGAAATTAGTAAATTATTCTGTATATATTTATGGCGCAGATTCCAAATCGGTTTTTTCACATTTGGTCTAGTTTTTGAGACATAATCCATTTTGTATTCTTTTATAAATTTGCTATTTTCATATTTTAAATATTCGAACCAAAGATATGATTTAATACTCAATTTCCTTTTTTTATAACGAAAGACTATGGGACGAGAGTAACGTAATTTTAAAATATTTTTAATATTTTGTAGTCAAAAAGCATGAAATTCAATAATATTGACGACATTTTTACGTCATTCGTTCGGAGTACAGAAAGAGGCCCTATATATATATTCAGCTCAAACACTTAATATAAAATATGCATAAATTACACGAATAACTTAGTATTCGCGAAACATCCATGAAAACATTCGCACATAGGTCGCATGAACTTTCGTAAAGTTACGAACTATATATGTGTATATTTGTGAAAATAGTAAACGAAGAAATTCGTGCATCTGACGATATATGATCAATGAACTCACATACTTTCCCTCTCATATTCTTACTCATACTTTGTAGTAAATAATGCACTAATCGGAGATATTTCGACATCGTTATGGTCAATTCCTATATTGGTCCACACACTAAGTAGTCTATTTTTTATTTAATAATCATTTTTAATACATACGCGATCTATTGTTGAATTAAATTCAATGTTTTTACGCAGATGCCGACGATATAAAGACAATTTGATCTGTTCTGTATTGCTTTCTTTTTCTTCTTGTTTTCTTCATGTTTGCTCTACGAATATAAAATTGTAAAATATACGAATCGTAATAAAAAAATGGAAATGATGTTAAAAAAATAAGAATGCTAAGTTATATTTACAATGATTCGTCTATTTTACGAATTGTAAATTTACGAAAAAAAAATATTTCGTTATATGTCGCATTAACTATTGTGACAGCTTTTATAGTAAAATTTAATTATGCACAAGATATTTTAGTAATTTATATTATGAATTGTTACTCACTACATCAATTGTATAATGAATCATGGTTTGACGAAGGAAATTCTTCAATATGAAGAACATTTTTCATTGTCTGTCTAAATGACGTGGTAATTTTACCAGTTTACATCTAATGAATGCGAAATCACGAATTCTTACTTATAATTATTTCACAAGTATCATAATTCAGTTTTAATTAATTGACAGTTATCAAGATTACAATCATTAAGAACACAAACACATATAGAGTGCGATATCAAGGCACGCATAGGAACACTCAACAGTAGCATCGTCTTAAAGATTAAAAAAAAAGACAAAAAGTGTAAAAAGATTAAAACAATCAAAAGACTACGAAAAAGTCTAAAGTCTAAATAAAATCAGACAAATGTAAACCTTAAGAATAGCACTTATTAAATGATTTCATGTGGAAAATAAGTTACTGCAATTTATGCATTTGTAATTTATTATTACACAGGAAGTTTTAAAAATTCTTTAATTCATTCTTCAGTCAGTCATATAGTAGTCAGCGGTGTCTGCAACCATTTATTCTTGGATAGGAATTGTGTAAACTTAAGTAGTTTGTGGCTCTTTGACAAAACCACACGCACAGCACTTACTTAAACCATGTAAACTCACACATTTACTCAGTTAATTTATGCGATGTAGCTGTGCGTAAAATATATTAAAGTTTTTTCTTTCTTAAATATTAATAATATTATATTAAATTAAATGCATTTTTTTTGTTTTAATAAGCAAGTGATTAAAAAAGACAACTAGATAGCTTAGACCATGGCATTATAGGGTTTTATGCGAGGTTTTAAGTAATTTGTTTGTTCAATGTTTGCCATTGTTTGCAGCATATTTTAAAATATTACTTAATTAGCTGGTGCAATTTGAATTATGATTCATTTACATTACACTTATTTTTATTATATTAATTATATTTATATTAATATTATTTTATAAGTGTTTATGATAAATTAGTCGTAAGCAGCACAGCAAACAATGGGAAACATTTGTTTGTTAGCTTGTACTGAGGTAGCTAATAATCTCAGAGAGGGTCTTGAAAGTTTAAACGATGTTTTAGCAAAGACGTTTCGACATAAAGTGGTAAACGTAAATACAGTATATAAATTATATATATTATATATATAATATATAGGTATACTAATTAAGGACGTGACAAAGCGGGTTAATAGTCCAACCCTTTATATTGTAAAATTTCACGGCTTTACCAGCTCAACTTTGTCAAAATACATGGTTTACATAGTTTTGTCCATAGCACCAGTAAAGAGAATGATTAAAACAACCGGTCACAAATAACGTCTTAGAATTGTCATCTACTTGTCGTAGAAATTGTACAAAAGGGGAATAATTTAAATTGAAGTGTGTAAGACAAATAGACATTTTTAGAATTGACCAATTTGTTTCGCAAACCAACTCTTTGTCCAACAAACTTATTCGGCTCTCTCAACCGCTAATTCGGACAGTCATAACTAAAATATTTGTAGTTTGGACTACAACCAATTAGAACAATTTCAAACAGTTTTGAAACAATATGGATTGTGTATTGGATAATTATTCAAGCGACAACCAAATACTTATAACAGTTCTGACAACATATTTGTAGTTTTGTTGAAGTTGTTTGTTATAACTAACTTTTTTGTTCTTCCAACCTCATGTCAAAAGAGAATTCTTCTCCGTGTAGAACTTTCATTGAATAAATTCAATTGAAATTTATACCTTAAATATGGTGATATCCATTAACATTATTTGATATGAAAAAAAGGCAAATGGCTAATTATCAACTCCTGGATATCGTTGTCGTTCAGTGAACAGTTACTAAGTCAAAAAAATGTAGTATTGAGATAAATGCTTCGAAATATATAAATTACCATAACAAATCAGAATATTTTTGGATTCAAATAGTGGTAAGTTTGTAGTATGGACAACACATTCCGCTACAAAATGCAAAAAAAAAATTGTTTGGACAAAACACATGATCGTTATTGGTTTATTTCTTTATCGTTCAATGAAAAATCACTAAGTCCCATATGAACAGTTGGAGATGAATAATACCTATAACTTAATCCAAAAATCGTTAAAATCCGACCACTTTTGTGGACTCAGCACGGTTTCATTCAGATTTAGACGTTCAGTGAAAAATCACTAAGTCCTTTATAAATCTGACTGATTCTTTACGCCGCTATTTTGGTAATTATATTATTTTATGATAAGGAATGTCGGTCCATTGTTACCTATGATCCGACCACTTATGTTCAAATACCTCATATAAAATGTACATATAAAGATCAATTTTTATGTATACGTGTTTAGGTAAACTTTTTTGGTCAAATATATATTGATATCATGCTCAAATACATGATAATAATGTTTTCCGGCGAAAAGACTTGTGGTTCACAAAAAAAAAAAATCGAAATTCGGTACACCTACCCATTTGTAAATATGGGTATCAAATGAATGGAAATTCTTCGGCGATTGAATGTTTGTAGTTATTTTCAGGATTCGTGACCTATATATCACTTTGAATGGTAACCACACATATGTGTAGGGTATTTATAGTCGGCTTAGACCGACTATAATTTTGATAATCCTAACTATCATAATTACACATACTTTAAAATTTCCCATGTGATCTAACCTTCCCAACTGGTTAACATCTTCGGTTTGGTAAGATGTTAGAACACCGAAAACTTTTGCAACGTGAAGATGAGTTCGTTTTTATTATAGTGGCATACTTTTCTCAATATTTTCGAAAATTAGATTTAACGACTTTTCACTGAACGACGACGATATGTTCATAATAAATTCACACGGACTGACATACCTTCTATACTTTTCTACAAATTCAGTGATAGATATTTTTCAACAGTCAAGGGACCAATTATTTAAGAGTACACAGACAAAAAATGTACATCATATAGATGAATTCCGTTCTTTAAACCATGATTCATTGTTTTGAAGACCCATTCATAATATCTATGATTAAGGACATTAATGTTATAAATGCGATCATAAATATGTTGAGTACTTGGTAACTGTCAAAAAGGTGTTCTTCAATATGATGAACTATATGTGAAGAATACCTTTCATCATATTAAAGAACCATTGAGCAAAATAACAGGACCAAACATTTCTCATATTAAGTACACATGTTACTGAAATATATGCCCTTTCTGGAATGCAAACATTAAGGTAAATGTTCTTGGGATACAAACATTAACAACCATTTACAATTTTCGTAGGATAAGTTAAGAATCTATAAATTTTTGCATCTGCAATATAAAAATGCACACCGAGTCAAAATTTAATTTTCGTTGGGAATATTTATTTCACATTGTAAATATCTGGCTATTCAAGTAGTTTTTCAATTAGTTAGTTTGAAACTATTTAACCTTTTCCTCTAAAAGAACATAAACAGCTTTCATATTATAATAAAAAATACAGCAATAAAATACTTTTTTTTTTTGGTCTCGATAAAGGTGCGCTCAAATTTCAAACATTTGTCATCGAAATAAATTTTGCGCTCAAGCTAAATTCGAGTCGTAAAAGAAACCTTTGGCAGTGTTTGTATTATATTATTTTAATTTTTTATTTTGTTTTTATGACGTTATCTGGCCTTCGCGCTACTTTAATGACTTTGCTATTGGGCGAGGTCGGGAATTGACGTAGTCCCCATGTGGCTCAGAGTACGGCGTGACGGTGTTAACAACAAAGACGAAGACTGAGACGACTGTTGTTTTTTTTCTTTTGAAATGTGGGTAGTATGGAAAATGTGGAAGGAAGGAAAACTCATTAAAGTCAATTGGCATCGATTTGACAGTGGCAACTTGCTGGTGCCACCCATACAAATACCAACCACTCGCCCCGTAGAGCCCTGCTGTCATGCAAAGTATTGTTTTTAGTAAATCGTCAGGGTCGTAAAATTGCGTAGTTCTTATACAAATTTCCAGTGACTTTTGTGATTCTCCAGACTAGAGTAGTTGTAGAGAGACAGCGAACTGCGGGACCTCACGGCAGTAGCGCGACATCAGCAGTTTTTGACGTTTGGCACTTTTGACTGATGGCTACGTTTCTTTCGTAGTTCGTAGATGGTTCGTAGTTTGGGGTTCTAGCGGCATGCATTGGCGTTCGGCTAATGCGTTTGCTAGACTGTAGCATCGTAAAATCAGCAAGTTTTATGTGCATCAACTACAAGGGTGGCTCATGGCTGATGGTTTCTCATCTTATCGCATCCTTCATCATGAGCGACAAAGTCGTAAAAATTTCGAATTGATTTTCTGCTGCAGCAGGAGTCTCTTAAAAATAAGAAAAATAGAAGACAAAGGATTGAGCGGAGCTAGGTGGGTATTCCATGTGGGCACCAACATAAAAAGGTGTCTTTTTATAGGTCCACGTAGAAGTATTTGTTTTAAGTGGGTGCAAAATGCGCCGAAATCAGGAAAATTTGTAGTGTGTTGCATATTTTTATATTTCCTTGATCTTTTACTTCTCTTGCAAATTCATATGTGAATTATTTATAGTTTATTAATAATATAACGTAAAAATTTATTAACTAAAAAACAGTAATCATTACCAGTTAGTAAAAAATGTGATTAAAAAAGTAGTAAATAATAAAAAGGGATTTGATTCAAAATGTATGCTCAATTTATAATATTCCGATAGTCTTCAAGTTTCTAATCAAGATCTCATTTTTCCTTTTTGGATTTAGCCTTTATTGAGTAATAACATAAATCAAACAAATGACAGTTCTGGTGTTATTCGTTTTTACCAAGGATTGAACCTAAACAAATAATGGTTTCAGTTTTATCCCTGTATAATTCGTTTGCTACCAATACGATGTACAACAGACAGATATATGAAACACACTGCATGTGTCTATTCTAGAACAGCCATTCAGATGGCAACAACAACTTTTTGAACAACAACACCGACTGTTTTGGTTGTTTTTCAAAAATATTTCCGCGAAAAACTCGATCACAAGCTTGGATGCTATGTGATTGGATTTGCATTTTTTTCTTTTTGCACGTATGAAAGGGATGAAGTGAAATCAAGAGAAAAAAAAATACACGTGTTTCTGTTGTTGTGTTCGATTTACCGCTACATAAGGGATCAAAGGAAACATTTAAAAGCACATGCTCGGACCAATGTTAAAAGAAATATTGTTTCTTGTGGTTGTTTTTGTACAACAAGAAGTTTTTTCTGATTCAAAATTATTTTTTTTTTGTTTTTCTTATTTAAAAAAATCCTTTTTTGAAACGTTATAAAACCACAACCGTTTATAACTGTTTAAGATATCAATTTATTTCTGAATTTCTTATAATGATTTTTTATTTTATAATTTTAAGCTGAAATGTGTGTAATAAAAAAAGTAAAGAAGGTTTGGTAATAAGGAACATAGAGATATTGATAGTACATGTAAGGATAACTTTAGGAATTATAAAAGTAACAGTCGGTATCAGGTAGGGCTTACAAAAAAAAAAAACAGTACCGAAAAATCCCCAAATGAAATTCTGGGATAGCCATAAAAATAACGTGCAGATAAAATTAAACTTTTAAAATTTGCAGCCGTTAGTATATTTTCGTTTGTTTTTTTCATATACCTTGATGATTCATTTAAGTATATACTAAACACCTGCATTAATGAGTTAGAAACGCGTTTCAAGCCATTTCCTTCTTTTTCAAATACTTACTGTCTTGTACTAATAGCTTCAAAAACAAATACATTGATCAATCGTTTTACAAATGAGTTTAAAACAAAAATTACTGTAGTGTACTCGCAAAATATTTGTATAGTAGAAAAGTGCTTGAAAAACACTACTCGCTGTAGTAAGCACACCGAGTGCTGCGAATACTCAACTGAGAAAACGAGTGCAGTGCGTATACGATTACATTAAATAAAATCAGAGATCAGAAATATTTATTAACCTTTATTTCCATTTGGTTTTTCACTGAGAGATATTTTTTTAAATAAAACAAAGGGTTTGATTGAGATATATGTTATTTAAAAAATAAAGGTCTTTGGTTGAGAGTTATTTCGTCGGTGATACTTCAATACCATATGTCTACATTTTCGAATACACGCAGAGAAAAAAGATGGTTGTGGTGATCATATTTGAAGATCATCCTACTATGATTGGGGGTTATGGTTGTAGGCAATCATATAAATCTTCGATGACAATATTGCGTACCATAATATGATCCTCAGTGACAACAGTGCAATTTTCTATAACCATACTATGTTCCTCGGTGACCGTATTGCAATTTCATACTACCATTGATCCTACGTAAACATTGATCACATTATGATTATAATCATATTATAGGGTTTTTCAATAAGAGCGCTACAAAAGTTTTTTTTAAGGGTTTTTCAACAGGGACGCTACAAAAGTAGAGCGACAGGGACAGAAAACGACGCCATATTTCTTGCCGCTCTTTTGACATTTCTCTTCAGTAAGGTTTGCCATTTCATGATGAAAAGATATACGAGTCAACAACGAGTCTAAATTATTAAAATTTACTACCGAAATTAGAATTCGTATATCTTTCCATCATGAAATGGCAAACCTTACTGAAGAGAAATGTCGAAAGAACGGCAAGAAATATGGCATCGTTTGCTGTCCCTGTCGCTCTACTATTGCAGCGTCCCATTTGAAAAACCCGTTATATTATGATTATTCCTATATTCCTGAAAAATCGGATTGAAAGAAATTATAAATAAATTTTGTATATATATTTTTTTAATTAAAGACACAATTTTAGGTTGCAAACATAGTGAACCTATACTGTGCTCGAAGCACAAACACTCTTTATTCGTCCGTGTTTAATCGCGCACAAGAACTTTCGCGTAAAGTGCAGCGTCACTGTCATGATGTTGAAAATGCGAGCACACGAGTATACGATTGATAACTGAAATTTGTTATACTTATTTCTATTTAACACGAGGATTTAATGTTATTTATTTCTATATATATTTATTTTTAAAAATTATGTTTAAAAAAAACACTCGGCACTACAAAAACTGCTTATCGCCATTGCCAACATCAAAGTTAGTAAGAGAGAGTAAACATGTCATTAAGTGAGAATTATATGGTTGTAAATAATAAAATACTATATTATGATCAGTCAATATCATGGTACATTTATCTAATTTATCCGATCAACATATAATTTAAATAAAAATTATTTTGGTTAATGGTCTAATTTATGGACATTTTTTGTTGTTGCCGAATTGATTGGAGAAACATAAAAATATGTTGTTTCTTCGCAATAATAATTTCGAATGTTTTTTTTATGAAAATGGTAATTTCGACCTTTGCGTTATTTTTGTGATCCAAAGATTTTTTTTTGTAAATTTTTTGGATATTGATTTAGCGAATATTTTTTTTTTTGGTAAATGGTGATTACGACCTTGTGTGGTTTTTGTGGTCCAAACTATTTTTTTAACAATTTTGTTTTTATAAATTTTTCGAACTTTGTTGTTTTTTTAAAGATTTTTTGAAAATTGTTACTTTGACCATTGCGTTATTTTTGTCGTTCTAAAAAAATGTTTAACAAACATTTTTTTCAAATTTTTCATTGTTGTTTCGTGCTATAAGAGGTATATGTGGGTTAGTGCTATAGTGCTATAAGAGGTGCTATAAGAGGTATATTTACAAAAAGGGGGCGGTTCGCAGGTCTCAATAAACCGATGGTGCCCATTTTTCATATCACTAGTCTTTTATATACACCCAGAAAAAAATACTATACAAATAATAGTTTTTTACTATTAAAAATAGTCAATAGGATAAATTATTATTTTAATCGGAAAATACCATTAAATACTAGAAAATACCATGACATTGCCATTGAGTTTATATGAGAAGATTTATTTTTTGTATACTATTAAATCAATAATTGTCCTATTAACCAATTTTAATGGGATTTGAGGGAATTTTTTTCTGGGTGTAGTATTTATCTAGTATTTTATACTTTCTGCGTATTATACACGACGTTCAAATTAAATGTACCCTTACTATTTTAGTGCAGGGTTGAAGAAATTGTTCTAAAAACATCAAAAAAACGTAATACGTAATACAATGAAATTTATTTTATTTGATATGTATTGCAGAAATAAATAAATCGTTTATAATGTAACAAAATTTTATTATATACGTAATAAAATTAAATCAAACGTATTCAATTCAAACTTAAATAAATTGTACATATCTAAAACATAATAAAACCATTTCAATTTAATACTTTGTTATCTAATATTATTATTTCTCATTACTATTAGATATGTGGCTGGCAATAAATAATAGTAGCAAAGTGTAGTAGAAATAATGATGTAAATATGTATAATAAAAGTATGAATTTAAAAATTCCCTATGTAACAAGAACTGGGAATGAAATAGCACAAAAAAGCAACTTTAATATAAGAATACAGAAAAAAAGCAACAACAGTATCGCCGCGGCGTTGTAAAACTAAATTCATTTGCGAATGGCAACACTAATAAAAGTGCATGTCGCACGTTTTATTGCTTAACGCTCTGACAACACCCACGGTTGCATGTAAAACGTCGACATGAAGCTGCTTTTGTGCGACAACAACTATAACAACAAAATAATCAAAAAAAAAGTACTTTTTCTTAAGCGCCAATATTATTTAAACACATTCGCGCACTAAAATGCGCCATTGCTTTTTGAGTTTTTGTTGGTTTTGCAGTTGCTGCTGCTGGATTAACAACATTCGTTATGACGAAAAGCAGGACTTCCTCTATTTGTCATTGTTGTAGTTTTATTTTTCTACTTTTTGCTACTTTTTTTTAGTATTTTAGTAGCATGTTTCTTATGCGGTGCTTGCTTGTTAATCTTAAATTAAAACGATTTCAGTTTATGAGTTATTTGCACAAACGGTTTCATCTTTTTTGTTTGTCTATTCTTGTTGAGTTCTTTGAGTTTTTTTTTTGGCATAAACTTAACTTTATTTCGTTTTCAAAATTTTATGATTATGATTCACTCATTGTCAACTAAAAAGTGTTATAATTTGAATACTTAGTTTTGATAACAACCTTGATGTTTTATTAATACTCTGAATTGCAAGTAGATGCAGTTTAATGTTATTATTATTGTTACTTAAAACAGAAAGTTCTACAAAAATCAAAATTTATATTTATTATAATTATAATTTTTTGGACGCGAACAATTTTTTCCGACAATTCTTTTCAGGAAAATTCTACTCGTAAAATTCATCCATAATTTATGAAATTTTATTTTCAAAAATTAATTTTAAAATTCCCAAAATCTCTTAAAAATTGTCTGACTCATAAGCCTGACTCATAAACCTGACTCATAAGCCGATTTCTCCAGTATTACTTCACCTAATTCAATGAATTTTGCAGTAAACCATCTAGTTTGAAGTCACTACAAAATGAGACTACTTTGACCCCACACGGGGTCAAAATTAAATTTTTGAAAATCACGATATTAGGTGTTTCGAAATATTCGTATTGAATAACTGAATTTAATAAAAAACAAAAATGAGTAGAAGGGGTATATTTTCAATTTGTGCAGAAGTGTTAAGATCAGATTTTGAGAATATTTTCGAAATAATTGGTACGTAAGTTTTTGTGGCTAGTACAAGGCTTTATTTATTTTGTAATATAAGAAAATATTTCCAATATGAATATTTACATTGCAGTTTGCTAAAATGTAAAAATCAAACAGAAAAAACTAAAATCAATCAAAGTTTGAGAAATCTTAATTATTTAAATATATTTTTATGTTAAAGGCCCTCGCATTCCATAACATGCTAAGTCGACTAAAGATATTTTTAATGTTAATCAGTTCTTGGATTCTGTAAATTAAGATATATCTTAATTAAAATACTTTCAAGTGTTAATGCCGATCGTTCGATCCTATAATCAAAATGTACTTAGCACGTATCTAACTATTTTAAAAACATAAAATCCAAATTGGACTATATATACACAATATATTTCACTGTTTATTTCATCGTGGAACATCCAGTCATTCAGAAGTTAAAGCTATATATGTGAACGTAGAAAATAACTTCTTATAATATCCTGCAACAGTTCCTATCCAAAAAATATATATATGAAATGAGTTGTTATCAATTAATATCTATTTTCCTTGAAATTTTCTATAAAACCTTATTTAACGTTTAGTCTTGCTCTTACACAACACTGATTTTTATTTGCGGTTTTTTTACATTAGTTTTAGAAATTACTGCACTATATTATACTCTGTTACTATTTGTACTTTTTGTAACACAATTTATATATTTATTTAATTTACACTTAACAAAATTATTACCGACGCGAACACGTTTTCTCAACGAACAACAAAAGACACGTACGCAGAAAATGCCGATCACCGAGTGTCAACTTTGTATACAAGAAGAGAGCTGCAAGAATACCTTTATTTACATTTGAATTCATTTTTGTTTGTTTTCAAAAATCAGTATGTTTAAAATGACCCTATACATACTTCAAACGACGACAAAAGAGACGTAGGTAGAAAATTCTGCTCAACGAGTGCCAACTTCGTATACAAGAAGAATGTTGCAAGAATACATTTGTTTAAATCCTATTTCTTTTTTTGTTTGTTTTTACACATCATTATGTTCAAACGATGGCAAAAGATGGCGTAGGTAGAAAATGCTGCACAGCGTTGCCAGCGTCAGTCGATAAATTATCGAATTAAGACGATCGTTGCGAACATACGTTGTATTTAGATTTGATTAGCATTTTCTGTGATTCGAAACATAGTTTTAACCAAGTAAATTGCCAAGAAACTGTTTATTCAAATGCAATTAAAATTTTATGTTGGTATTGTAACATATTTATGGTAAATTTGACAGATTCTGCTGGACAATATAATAATGTTTACACGTGATCAAAAATAAATTCAATTTCGATTATAATTTAATTACACTTCATTCCTAATACATGTATGTTAATTTCGTATTACTTATTAATTACATTTAAACGTATTCAAACAAATCTTTTCTATCCGTGTACTAAATAATTAATGAAAAATCAAAGAATTTGTGACTACCTAGCAAAAAAAAAATTTATTAACTCTTGGTATTCGGTAACCGGATCATCAAGAGTTCTAATATTATGCCCAAATTATAAGTATCATAGATACTAGTTACAAACAAAGTTTGAACCAAATTTACAACATTAAAAAATTTAGGTGGTCGTTCTGACATCCATATATAGAATTAATTATCTTGTATCAATTATTCTTAATTGCTATATACTCCGTTCAATACTTTATCTGTGTACAATACCTTTTTATTAATTAAAAAACTTAGTCTTATTTTCGTTTTGGATTTCTGTAGTTACCTAAAATAATTAAGTACTACAGAAATCCGTATTGTGCGTTTTTTTAAAAGTTTTTTAAAGTTGAAGTTAAAATTAAGTAACGAAACTAAGTATAAAATAAATCAACCCTCATGCTATTTTGAAAAATATCTTCTTGTGTGTGCTACTGTGTCAGTCAAACATATGTTTCAAAACAATGTTGCAACTCTGCAAATATCCCAACCGTTTCGTCTGACCCATCCATGAAATGAATGCCTGACATTTTAGTTCATCGTCCGGCTAGCTGCCTAGTGTGTTGCGGTGGGTGCAGTTAATTGGTCTGTGTGGAATGTGTGTCTTGTGCGAATCTCATTTTCTCTTGAATAAATACATAAATCAATGAATATTTGAGTTTTTTTCCTTTTCTGTGCGGTATTTTTTAAAATTATTTGTTTATATTTTTTCTTGCAAGTGTTTATTTGGAAATTGGGATTAACTGATAAACATTTGGAGCATCTTTATTTATAATATGTTTTTATTTTAACACTATTTTTTTTAAAACTTAAATTCCACTATATAACATCGTCCTTGACTAAAATCGAGACTGGCCTGCGGTCAGTGTACAAATTAATATATTTTAAATAAAAAATATATATCAAATGAGTCGTTACCAATTAATATTTATTTTTCCTTGAAAGCTCGTCAAATTCGCTATAAAACCTCATTTAACGTTCAGTCTTACTCTTACTATACAGTTAACGAAAAATGTGTGACCACCTGCAATAGTCGGATTTTATTGACTCTTAGTATTCGGTAACCGGATCATCTGGATGTCTAATATTTTGCACAAATTATAAGACTCATAGTTACTAGTCACAAGGTTTGAACTAAATCCACAACATTTAAAAATTTAGGTGGAATGCCCCTTATATAATTGGTTATAAGAATTATTTAATAGTATATCAAATTTCTTCTGGTTCGGTGTACATGCTAAAATATATACATTAGCAAATACACCAAACGACAGTTTAAAAGGTCATACACAGTTTTACAACCACTGCACAGTATTAAAGTTACTGTTGTACCGATATTTTTTACATTGGTTCATCGCAACGCGTGCCTGCCTAAATGGTTCGTCGGGTATATTTTTCGTACATCGTGCGTATATCTGGACTTTGATATTCTCCTCTTTACTTTTGTTTATTATTTCCCTTTCATTACATATAGGTTTCGAAAAAGTAACGAATTTGGAATAAACTAATAGCCATACCCCAATGACCAATAACAATCATTACCAATCCAAATTTTTATCGATGACAATTGAGGATGATAGGTTTAGTAAAACCTGAATTACTCAATGGTAGAAACAAATTAGAACAAAAGTGTTTTCCACTCCTAATATTTTTGTAATTTCGTGTTGTATAATCACTTTTTGAACTATACATTTGTAAATAAATGCATTTTATTTTTATGTGGTTAGCACGTTTTGGAAATGAGCTTCTTAATTGTCACCTCTATTTGGGGCTCTAATACAGAATACTAAATTGTGACAATTGTAATGACTAGGCGCATTATTGTGACCAATTCTAGTTTGTGACTCGTGCCAGAATATGGCGATCATCCCATTTCATAACATGCTGAATTTATTTTATTTCTGAATTTATTCAATTTGTCTGGTTTATGTATAAACATTTTGGAAACCATAATACACAAAAAAAACATAAAATAATTTAAAAATCCTGTATTCGTTTTTTTGCATCAATATTAAAAAAACCAAAAGGTTCTAATGCCAAAAGCAAAATGTCGAATTTGTCTGCGATGATAACTAATTTGCTAAAACTTTTACTAAATTTACAACATCGAGTAACATGCCCAACATAATGCTCACTCTCTACCCAGCTCAACTTGGAGTATTTCCTGGTCTTTTGTCTGCTTTATCACTTTGCCAAATGAAGATGCATTTGTTGCATCAAAATTTGCCACGGTTATATAGTACATGCTGTATATATAATTTGACTAGATCTGCATAAATTACAGCACTACACAAAATAATTCATCCACATGCAAAGGCAGCAAGTGCAGCAGCAAATTTACGACCATGTCGCCAATGAAGAAGACGACAACGATGACGACGACGATGACGACGACTATGCTGCGAATGTTGCTGCTGCTCCTGCTGCACGTGCGTCCTACGAATGCGTAGTCGTAAAAATTTAGAATCTCAAAATTATTCTATTTTGAATTGGTTGTGTGTGATAGCGTTGCCACACCGAGTGTGTATTTGCCATCTTCTCGTATAGTTGATGAATGCGGATTAAGTTTCAGTTTAAATTGCAGTTTCTTGCAGTTATCAAAGCGGCGACAGGCCAGCAAACAGTTGCGAATTTTGACAATACATTGAGTAAATTCGACTGTTTGGCTGTTTTTACTTTTGCAACTAATCTAATTTCTAGTTTCATTGATCTAGTTCTTCTGCTTTTCCTGTAGTAGTGGTTTCAACATCGCCAAATCGACTCAGAAAGTGACACTGTGCAAAAAAATTATTACTTTTCTATACCAGTCATGTTTCCTTTTGGGTGTTTATCTTTTAATATACGGTATAAAACTTATTTTCATATTTAAAGCCGTTTTCACCATCTTCGGTTAAGCACTAACTGCCACTTTAACTCAGAGTTACCAATAGAATATATGGAATTGAAACACTTAACTGGACATTGTCAAAACTGCCCTTAGTGGATAAAACAATTCATACCCGAGACAATTTTACCTGAAACATTCGGACAATTCTAACCTGGTAATTCTTCTATACACTATTTATTCCAAAGTATTATTCCCAGACAATTTTGTCCTGGTACAATTCTTTACTGAGTCTAATCTTTCCCCAGTGAAATCTTTCCCCAGTGAAATCTTTCCCGATACAAATCTTCCTCGAGACAATTCACCCAATATTATTTTCACAACATATGTTTTCCCCAAAGAACTAATTAAAAAATAGAACACAAATATTTTCTTTTTAAAGAATAATTGGGGTATACATAACTAACTCAAGGAATAATTTTACGGCAAATTCGTGAATAATACATTCGGAGAAAAATAGTTTCTAGATCTTGTCTCGAAGGATAATTTTTTCGATGAAGAACATTTCGTCGAAGAATTTTTTGGCGAAGATTAGTGTCGTGAAAGAATAAACTCTAGAAAGTATTGTTTCGGGAAATAATTTTCTCGATGAAGAAATATTCAAGAAAGAATTGTCTGTGAAAGAATTGTTTGCCGTAGATTTGACTCGTGAAAGAATAGTCTCTGGAAAGAATTGTCTGAAGGGTTAATTTTCTCGATGAAGAATTTTTTAGCGAAGATTTGCCTCGTCAAAGAATTGTCTCCGGAATCTCGGAAAATCTCGGAAAATAATTTTTTCGGTGAAGAACTTTTCGAGGAAGAATTGTCTTGGTGATGATCTGTTCGGGTAGAAATTGTCTTGGGATGAAATGTCCGGGTAAAAATTGTTTGGCGAAATTGTCTCTGGTAAGAATTGTCAAGGGGAATAATTTTCTCGGTAATGATGTTTTAGAGGAAGAAATTGTCTGAGGAAGAATTGTCTTGGTGATGAAATTTCAGGGTAATAAATGTCTTTGGAATAAACTGTCTGGGTAAAAATTGTTTGGCGAAGATTTCACTCGTGAAAAAATTGTCTCTGGTAAAAATTGTCTCGGGTAAAAATTGTATTGGGGATTACGACCCAACAACGACTCCTACCTCAACAAATAATTTATTGAGAGCCGCCTCATATGTGAAAATTTGCGCAACATGCCAAACTAAACAAAACTAATAAAAATAACAAACTGCAAAAAACCATAAAAAATTAATGCTGACCTCATCAAAGTGCTAACAAAATAAAATAAAATTAAAAATAAAATACCGAAAACAAATACAAACATTATTACAGTCCAACCAGCCACACACAGAGAGAGTTTTTACGAGATTTTTGGCAAAAAGTTTACAATAATTTCAGCATGCGAAATGCATAAAACTTAAAATGCAATTTGGTAAAAATTTTGGCCAAATTGCGAGAGTATCTGCGTATCTAACCGGATACGTACGAGCGGAGAAAATTTTAATTTCCATTGCGCTGAGTTGGCAGTGTGTCTGAGGATGGAACACGGAATGTGAACGGAGCGGTAGAGCGAGCAAGACAATGAAAGAGTTTTCATCACAAGTCGTAAAACGTAACCACAATAAAAATAATAAATCGACGTATTACGAAAACGCAAGATAGACACAGATGCACCAAATACAGGAAGTGCACACACACAAACACACACACATATAGAGACACACTTACAAACACACACACACATTTGTATGTGCTGCACTTACACAGCTGCTGAAGACAACACATAAATTGTGCTGTGTGTCTGCTTGTGAGTCGAATATATAAAAACATCAAATTTCCTGAAATTTCTTCCTTTTTCCTTCTCTTGTTGTACAGCTTCACTCAGAGGTTGAGGTTTTTCCAATGCTTCTCTCAAATTAAAACCTCTCATGCGCCCAACATCCGTCATCAGCGTCGTAACGTACGCAACGTAAGACAAGAAAATGCAACGTAACGTAACGCAATGCAACATAACGCAATGCAAATCGTACTGAGTTTTGCTATTTTGCTTTTCTTTTCTTATTACTATATGTCGTTCTTAGTAATCATTTCTCATCATTATATTCGGGTTACGGACAATTCCATCCCAACAATTTATTCCCTAGACAATCTATTCCCTGCAATGCTTTCCCGAATCAATTCTTCCTGAACACAATTATTTTCTTCTTAAATCTCTACCGGACAATTCTGGTCCGAGACCATTCTGTATCGAGACAATTCTTATCGAGATTAATCTTCCCGCATGATAACAGTCTGTCTCAGAGACTTCCAGTGTTTCGAATCTTTCCCAAACTACTCAAACTTCTTTTTTGTAGTTTCATCGCGAATAATTCCTTCCCGACAATTTAATCCCTACTCAATTTATTCCCTGCAATGCTTACCCGAACCAATTCTTCCACAAGATAATTAGTTTCTTGTTATTACTCTTTCTCAAAGATCTTCAGTGCCACGAATCATTCCCAAACTAACTTCGATGTAAATGTTTGATTTTCTAGTTTCATCGCGGATTACGGACAATTCCTTCCCAACAAGTTATCCTCCAAACCCAAAAAAAAACAATATAAATAAAAGTTTATTACTATTAATTATTAATTAGGAAAAATTATTATTTTAATCGGAAAATACCATTAAATAATAGAAAGTACCATGACATTGCCATTGAGTTTATATGAAAAGATTTATTTTTTATATCAATAATTGTCCTATTGACCAATTTTAATGGGATTTATTCCCTGCAATGCTTTCCCGAACCAATTCTTTTTCAATACAATTATTTTCTTGTTAATTCTCTACCGGACAATTCTCGTCTGAGACAAATCTTCCCGGGAGATAATAATATAATAATAGTTTAGCACTACAGTCCTATATAGAACTTCGGCCGAGCTCTCTCACCATTTTGAGCTGTGCGTGTTATATTTGTACTCAAAGTGGTGGGACCTACAGTTTATTGCCGAATCCGAACGGCGGGTGAGAGCTTTTCATAAGCAATGGTTTTACTCTCCTAGGTTTGCCATTTACTGACGAGAGGTAGCGCGGTATAGAAAAATGTTTCTATGAAAAGATGTTGTTAGCCCCAGTCCAGGCTTGAACCGGGGACCTTTCGGCTCGCAGTCCAACGCACTAACCACTGAGCTACCGCGGCTACTGTTATAGCTACTGTGATAACTGTTCACAATATCTCAGAAACTTTCAGTACCTCGAATCGTACGCAAACTAACTTCTATATAAATGTTCGATTTTGTAGTTTAATATGTAATATTTTTCGAAGCAATATCGAACTTTGGAAAACTCCGACAAAACTTATCTATATCTACCTACCATATAGGTCCAATTTGACGCTCGTTATCGGTACAAGAAAATGTCCAGAATCGTGTGATTTCTCCTTTTTTTCGCATTGATCTCGTAACGATTTCGAAACGAATGGCATACTGAGTTGATATCGTTACGAGAAAGGGTCCGATATCCAGTGAATTCTCCTGTGTCTCGTAACTATCTCGTAAAAATCGAAAAGAATGTCATACTGGCGATAATTCGCAGATAGAATTATCTGAAAAACAATTCTTCCTGACCAATATTGAGAAAAAGCAAGAATTGTTCGAAGGAGAGAAGTATTTTTAAAAAATAATTCTTCGGTTTCCACACACAGAAAAATCGTCTTTTGACATGAGGTTAATTGAACCACCGTTTCAGTGTTGCAACCGAAATACATTTGTTGTAACCTCATGCTATTAAAATGAACGTGCCTAATTTTTCTACAACCGAAATGTTAGTCCGCGTAACCTCATGATTGCATTTTTCATTCTGCCAAAATTGACATTCGTGCATTTGTTACGGCGATTGAGTTAGTTGTTGTATCAACAAAATAAATGACAAACGGAAACCTCATGTCTATCAGCAGTTCGGTTGCCTGATTCTTGTCAACAATTATGGATACATGTAGAAATAAATAAACGTCAAAAATGTGCACAAGTGGTAAACAATAGGAAATTCAGTAATTAAGTGAAATTACGAAATAAATATACAAATATTAATAAAATAATATTTATTTAAAATATATTTATTCAATACAAATTGCTCATTAGCTAGTGAAATATAATTTAAATAAAAAATATGTGATCAATGGAAATAGTTTTTTTTTATTTATTGATTATGAGGAAATAAAAAATAAATGCATGCAGAAACATGTTTCTTTTCATAGTAGATATTAGTAGACTTCTAAATTGTGTGCGCGACAATTTTACTCAATTATAATACATATAGAATACCTAAGTTTTATATGATAAATAACTATGTTATAATAAAATTTCAATTGCAAATTCAATGAAATTTCAATTAAGAGGAGGTTCCATTACAATTTTTAAAAAAATACAGAAAAATCTATTAAGGCCAAATCGCAACGTTGCGTTAGGTCGGTCATCCGTTTACCGACTTTGGCTATGCGTTGCTCAGGCGTTACGATAATTGTTCTCCCAACGCATCCGCACAGTTTTTCAAGTCGCAATTAAGCCTTGCGTTACGGTTGCGTTTCCAACCGTTTTTCCTTATTTGCGGTATAAATAAACAATTTTCGCGCACGAGAAATCAATTTTGTGGTCACACAAAATTATTGTTATTGTTTTCAAATACATTTTTTTAAGAAACTAAATTCTATGAAATAACGGTTATTAGGCAAATGTCAAACGGACGACCTAGCAGAGAGTAGCTCTACTTTTGCATTGCTGATTGCGTTTACGATATTTATGAGAATTTACGATAAAACGCATGAGGCCTAGTTTCGGTTTGAATCATTGGTTTCTATTGATTCTACTTTTTCTCTCAGTGCAAGCACGACCTAACGCAAAGTTGCAATTTGATCTTTATGTTTTCTCAAAATTTCGATACGTAACGTATAGAGTGCCGTGATCTAGCCACTCGTTCGATCACGGAATTTTTTTCGCTGCACGCTGCAAAAAAAAGGGCTCTCCCAAACATAATTTTGCAGGCATTAACATGTATGTTTGGAATTTTATGTAAACATAATATATAATTGACTGATAAATCATTTGTAAACAGGGTTGTATTGAGACTTGAACAGTGTTGTAATGAGCTCTGACTTACATTATAATATCCCGGAAACATTTTAATGTTGCCCCTCAAAATGGAGTATGTTCTAATGGAAACATAATAATTACTACATCCAAATAAAATAAATATTTGAACCGAAACATCAATATGTTCAAAATAAAACATGATTTAGAATGATCTGAATATAAATATGTTCCAGTGAAACATATCAGTTGTTTCAGTTCAAAAAGTAGTATGTTTGCATAGAATCATTTTTAAATATTTTTGGAAAGAAATCCAGAAAATAAAAATAAAATATTGTTTTTTTATTAATTTTTATTAAAAATCTTTAAACATGCGCAGTGGGAATTTATAATAATTGAATTCATATACAAATTTTAAAATGCATAAATAAATAATTTATTTAAAACTGCAAGTACAAGTGACAGCATCAATGAATGCACAATTGCACCAGCAGACTCTAAACCGGACGATCCAGGCTCGCTTTATATTTTGTACATACAGTTGATCACATAGCGTAGGGAAGGAATTCACGGATGCTTTTGTAAAAAACATGCCAAATTCTGATTGAAAATCGAAACACATATTTATATTTGTGGGTTTTTCACATTAGTTTCAGAAATTATATACTGAACTATATCATACTCTGTTACTTTTTGTAACACAATTTATATATTTATTTAATTTACAAATAACAAAATTATTACCGACGCGAACACGTTTTCTCAACGAACAACAAAAGACACGTACGCAGAAAATGCCGATCACCGAGTGTCAACTTTGTATACAAGAAGAGAGCTGCAAGAATACCTTTATTTACATTTGAATTCATTTTTGTTTGTTTTCAAACATCAGTATGTTTAAAATAACCCTACTTCAAATGACATACTTCAAACGACGACAAAATAGACGTAGATAGAAAATTCTGCTCAACGAGTGCCAACTTCGTATACAAGAAGAATGTTGCAAGAATACACTTATTTAAATCCAATTTCTTTTTTTGTTTGTTTTTAAACATCAATATGTTCAAACGATGGCGTAGGTAGAAAATGCTGCACAACGTTGCCAACTTCGTCAGTCGATAAATTATCGAATTAAGACGAGCGTTGCGAACATACGTTGTATTTAGATTTGATAAGCATTTTCTGTATTTCGAGACCAGGTAAATTGCCAAGAAACAGTTTATTCAAATGCAATTAAATTTTTATATTGGTATTGTAACATATTTATGGTAAATTTGACAGATTCTGCTGGACAATATAATAATGTTTACACGTGAGCAAAAATAAATTCAATTTCGATTATAATTTAATTACACTTCATTCCTAATACATGTCTGGTAATTTCGTATTACTTTTTAATTACATTCAAACATATTCAAACAAATCTTTTCTATCCGTGTGCGATTGCTTACTCGATAACGACTTCCGCGATACGGCCCCTGGTAATAGAATGGGCACTGGTTTCTCTGATTTTTCAAATCAGCGAATTATATGGTTTATAGTTAAATGGTATAATTAATGTCCCAAAATGGAACGTGTTGTGTAATTAATGAAATTATGTGAAAAATATACATATAAAGGAAATAAGATGGGAATATACGTCCCATTTTACTCCTCCTTTCTGTTACTTTAACAACGCGTTACCAAACGTTTTGAAGAAATGTAGAATTTACGATGCTCTTTTTAATATTCAAATATTTAACGGCCGTTCAGTTTTGTCTAGCACTTATTAAGTTTTTTATTGTTTTATCATATTTCAACATAGCGATAACATAGTTTTGTTTCTGTTGTAAATTCCTATACAAAACTATTTAAAAAAATGATGAAGACAACGATGATGAAGATGTGGACCAAGTTGTAACGTCTCGTAAACCAAACGCAAGAAACTTTTCAAATATAACTCGTAAAAATAACAAAAAGTGTGGTGAAAGTTAAAACGTCTTAAGGCCTAGCAAAACATAGAATCTGGAAGAAACCGAAATTACTTAAAAAATGTCATATGAATATGTTTTGTTTAATCAGTTGAAAATTTTGATTAAATACAATTTGAATAATCTGATTAATTATTTATCGTTATTTTGATCAATCAATTAGCTTGTTTAATCAGCAACTAATTAATCACACAATTTAATTAATCGATTATCGCACTATCCTAATTATAATATAATTTCACTAATACTGTGAAATTCATAACAATTATTTAAAAAATAGTCAACCTCTTGTCATCAATACATATGCATTGAAACAACGTATTTTAGATACAACTAATTTTAGACATTTAAAATCACAGCAATTATATTTAATTAGGTGTTAGAAAAACAATTTATAATTGATGTACAAAAAATAACATTGAAATAAATAACATTTTCATGTTTATTTTAACTACGTGTTTGGAAGATGACATTTTTACCATCAGATATTATGACGGTTGTTATTGGTAATTTTAGTAAATATTTGAATTAAATTTCATTTGCGTGATTTTATGAATTAAGTTTTAATGTATTTGGTTTAACATACTAAATTATTTTATGCTTTAATTGAACGGCATTTGTTGTGGTGCGACTTATTTTGTGACTTTTTAACACGTGATCCTGAAACACAATTAGTGTTGTAAACATTATTCATCAATTAGTCAGTGGAAGTCAAATAGTAGGAGAAGTGTACCACACACTTTTTTTTTCTTTCATAAACAATTATAATTTTTTATCATATGTTATAGTTCCGTATTTATATCAGTTGAAATGTATGCCTTGTGACGGGCGTTACATTTGTACGATTAAAAATCTTCTCATCTATATATATAAAACTCTTGGTCCGTCTGTCAGTCTGTCTGTTTGTTCCAGCATCACGTCTAAACCGCTGAACCGATTTAACTCAAATTTTGCACCAGGATACTATGTCATAGGCTATATATGGGCGAGATTGGACAAAAGGGCGTGGCACCTCCCATACAACCTAAACTTTCAAAACGACATATCTCGGCACAAACACAAGCTAAGAAGATGAAAGAAAAAACTCAAATACAAAAAAAATACAAAAGCAAAAACACAAAAACAAAAGCAAAAATCAAACACAAAAGTAAAAGCACAGAACTTAAGCAATAACTCAAAAACAACAGAAAAATAAAAAAGGATAGAAAACAAAATCAAGCACATGCAAATTCACCACACTAAAATTCACCACACTAAAACTAATCACACTAAAATTTACCACACTAAAATTCACCACTCTCAAATTCAAAACACCAAAATTCACCACACTCAAATTCACCACACTAAAACTCAACACAATAAAATTCACCACACTCAAATTCACCACACTAAAATCACCACACTAAAACTCACCACACTAAAACTCACCACAATAAAACTCACCACAATGAAACTCACCACATTGAAACTCACCACACCAAAATTCATCACAATAAAATTCACCACACTAAAATTCACAACACTAAAATTCACCACACTAAAATTCACCACACTAAAACTCACCACAATAAAACTCACCACATTAAAATTCACCACACTCAAATTCACCCACTTAAACTGACCACACTAAAATTCACCACACTTAAATTGAACACACTAAAACACACAACAATAAAATTCACTACACTTAAACTCACCAGACTAAAATTCACCACACTAAAACTCACCACACTACAACTCACCACACTTAAAGTAACCACAATAAAACTTCTACTGGGAAAAACTCTACGGGAAAGCACAGTCTGAGAAAGAATTTGGTTTTGGTTACTACATTTATAAAACTATTAAAAAATACGTCTACGGGTCCCTGATATAAATAATAAAAATGTTATTTATATTAATAAAATTGCTCCATAACCTTGCATTCACAAAATCTTTGCACGAGTCGTGTACGGGTCCAGCTAGTTTAATAAATAAAAACGATAGATATATTTTTAAGATGCAGACAATAGATCTTATGATCCTTTCTGCATGTATAAAAAAACTTTTTCAATATGTCCTATATCTTTCTATAAATTAGAAGTTAAATGCTGTGACGGGCGTTACACGTACTTTTTCAAAAAACAGAGTTTACTCCACAAAGTATTAAATTTTAGCTAAACTAGTCGGACTATGGAGATGAAGTATATCTCAAATACTTCATTAATAATGGGAGTTCTCGACTCTATAATAAAATTCTGAAATGGTTAATTTGATCACTGATCTATAAAGTATCGAAACTTGGGAAGGGTGTTACACATTTTGTGACGGGAGTTACCTGTACGAATTCTATACAAATATACATGAAAATTCAAATTATGAATAGCTATTTTTTGATGAAAAAGAGCAAATTTTAGTGGTAGGAATTAGAGATGGGCATGTGAGCGTGATTCAGCTTGATTCACGTGAATCACGCGTGATCACGCGTGATTGTGATTGAATCCAAATTTTACTCACGTTATTGTGAGTGAGTGTGAGTAGACCAAAAAATATCGTGAGTGAGTCTGCGTGAGTAAAATTTTTTCGTGAGTGAGTCGAATAATTCATAAAATAATAAATCTCACTTTTAATTTTTTCGATTTTTCTATATTTTTGCTGAACTACAGAACAAGTAGGGCCACCCCTTGAACTCAGATGGCTTTGGGAAGGCGGCTACCCACTTTTCAGAACTATAATAAATCAAACCGACCGTCATATTTCATTAATTCAGAATAAGTTGCAAGATTTCAGTCAACAGTTGATCTAACCCCTGAAAACCGGCCGTACTTATATGGGCTAGTCAATTATTGTGGGGTCATGTCAATAGTTTTTTGCTTGGTTTCATACGACCGTTCATGGAAATGGACTTAGCACGCATTTTTTTGTCGATATACCTATTTTTGTAAAAAGTTGAATTTTCAATTTCAACTATACATGATAACTCTGTATTGACTTCCTTTTGTTTATTAAGTTTAGTTTGTTCCAGAGGTTCGTGTGGGGTCCAATTTTTATTCGAGTTATAAATGTAGTAACCAAAAAAATCGCTTCAAAAATAGATGTTCACAAAGTCAATTCATCCCTGGTAAAGTCTACCCCTGTCTTTTATTGATAATTTTTTTTCCAGAGATCATTTTTCCATGGACAATTATCGTAGATTTTACACGAATTCTTTAACGGAGAATTATTCTTCAAGGCAATTTTTTGGTTTTTATATGAATAGCACATTGAAGGTCTTTCATATTTCCATCTGCGTTAAAAATGACGATATATTTTATCAAACTCTCTAACATAATTATTGCGTTTTAAAGATGTAGGTTGTATTAGAGGTGCCACGCTCGGTCGACCAATCTCACCAACATATACAAATGAAATATGTATTTATATGCATTCTGAAAATAACGTGATTCAGCGTGATTGTGATTGAATCCTAATTTTACTCACGTTATTGTGAGCGAGTGTGAGTAGACCAAAAAATATCGTGAGTGAGTGTGCGTGATTAAAAAAATTCTTTCGTGAGCGTGAGTGAGTGTGAGTCAAACTCACTCACGTACCCATCTCTAGTAGGAATGGTATACCGTTATTTTAAGGCACACCGTCGATATATAATTTATGTGGAAAACCAAACATTTCGTTATGAAAAAAATATGTATTATAAATATTACCATTCTTTTAAATAACTACTCTCTACGGGCGTTACAATATTTTGGATGGATATAGGAACCATCTGGAATATCTATGAGACCAAAAACTATAATAAATGAATAGATACGACACAAATCTTTACTTTTACAATGTTTCCCAGTTGTAGGTTTGCAAAATAGTCCCAAAATAACATTAACCATCTTTTTTGTTACGTTACAAATCAAAAAAGTAAAACTGTTTGGTTAATTGTCAGTACTTTGAACCACTTATTACTAATGAAATCTGTGGCATACTTTCGCAAACAAATTACCTTTTAAATTGTGATGGGATTTCTGTGGATTCCTTTGGCCGATTTTAATTATTTAACGGATTCTAAAACATTGCGAAATCAGCTTAAATTACGCCAACTTTGACCCTTCAACGACGCTTCCTTTAGAAGTTATAAGGGTTTAAAGAAACTAAAATTTGGTGATGGGATTTCTTTGGATTCCTTTTGCCGATTTAAATAATTTAACGGATTCTAAAACATTTCGAAATCAGCTTAAATTATGCCAACTTTGACCCCTCTACGACTATCCGTTTATAAATTATAACGTTTCAATTTTCTTTCGGATTTAAAAAAACGAAACTAAAGTGCATCATATATTGCCTCAATTTTGTAATATAATAAATTTCAAAAAAATATTCAACTTTTATTGAGAAAAAACACATTTGCCATGCATTTTGGTAAATTCTCATCACAGAATATAAAATTAGAGGTATTTCTTATCGTAAAAATCATTAAACGGAATCAATAGGTTTAACTTTAATATATCACACCTTGGTAAAGTTTTCTGTGGAATGCCTCCTATATATGATGTTGAATAGAAGACTCTGTATCCATTAAAGACCATGTATAGTGCATAATTACACAGCACAAAAAAGTACAGCAATATGATGAATTTTAATTAATTTGTAAATAGTTAATAATATTAGTATGTAAATTCATCATTTTGATGAATAGTTAATTCTTCTTTTTTCTTCAATTCTTCCATTTTGATGAATAATATCATATTTAATTCTTTGATGTTACGAATTTGTTCATTATTATGCAGATTTGTTTACCATTGCATGAGTTTCTAACATATTAATGATACATTATCTAATTTCATTATATTGATGAACTAAATTCTTCAACACTATGAATTTGTTCATTACTATGAATATGTGTACACGATTTCATGATACATGCAATTCTTATATATTACGAATTTGTCCCTTATTATTAAGATTTGTTCAACATTACAGAGTCATTCATAATATTGTTGATGAATTAATTATATTTATGGAAAATTCATAATATTTATGAATAGTTTATATAAAGTTTTCGAATATTAAGAATTCTTTGTTATTATGAAAAGTTTTTGCCAATGCACGGATGTTCATAATATTGATGATGATATTAATAATATAGATTAATTGAAGACTTGTTCAACATTGAATGATCTTTTATCATATGGCTGATGAATTATTCATATTAATAAGCAAATTCATAATATCGATGAATAATTCATATATAGTTGTTCAGTATTACAAATTCGTTTATTATTATGAAGACTTGTTCAACATTGATCATTCATCATATTTGTGAGGAATTATCTATATTCATAATATTGATGAAGAATTATCTATATTCATAATATTGATGAATAATTTCTTATATTTCTGAATTGTTCATCTCCAATATTAATAAATTGTTTATTTATATGAACATTTGTTAATCAATGCACGGACGTTCATCATATTGATGATGAATTAATCATATTAATAATAAAGATGTATAATTCATATATTATTCTTAGGAATTCATTAGGATTTTTTTTGTTATTTATTTCACCATTATTAATAATTTTGTGCAAATTCATAATATTGATGAAAAATTCATATATAATACATAAATATTACAAATTTGTTCATTATTATGAAGATGTGTTCACCAATGCACGGTCATTCATCACATTGCTAATCATATATATTTTTTTTAGTGTATGCAATAAATGTATTTACGCAGTGTAGCGTATACGCACGAAATTATTTACAACTGAGCCGCACAATCACTTCGCAGAATACATTTTATTTTTAAATTAATTTGTTAACTAATTCTTCAACCACTTTATGGAGTCAGTAGTTCTTCGAGTGTTGCATTACGCCGCCCTATAATCATCGACTACTTGACTTCATGTAGAAATTATTTTAGAAAATTTTATTTTATAAATTTTATGCATTGGTTGCATTTGGCGCACAATACCTAATAAATTTGCCATAAATTCACGCGCATCACGCAGTTGCTATAATTAATATGAATTATTTTTAATAATTTCATTAAAATACTTTAGTTTGTTCATAGTTTTACTTTATTTTTGTGCAGTTGGCCAACAAGTTATTGGTCATAATTTTGACTCATAACTCTTAAGATGGGCGTTTCTTTGAAATTATTGCAACAACTGATGAAGTTATTCCAATGTTTATGATATTGCAAAAAAATTATGTTCTTGTTGTTGTTAAAGTTATTGTTATTGTTAGAAATAGCAATTATTTAATTAAAAAAGAAATTAAAACTTCAGTGCTTGTTACGGCATCTTGGAGGGTAACTAATTGAATATGGAAAAAATATCGCGGTGAAAGTTTTGCTTTTTGCATTAGCATAATTCAAATTTTTGTGTGTTTTTCATTGTGGTTATGTGGAGTAAATTAAAAAAGGAACTTTTTCGAGTGAGTGTTTTTGAAAATGTGCAGACAATTTTTAAAATTTTATAATAAATTTTCGTATTTTTACTGATTTTTAAAAACGAAAACGTAATCAAAACCATAATAAAAACCCATTTATTTTGTAAAAAAAAAAATGAAAAGTGACTCGTCAAAAATTTCAGTTACAGTTGTTTACTTTTTCATTTCATCGTCGTTTTTGTTTCATTCAATGCAAAGAAAATCTGTCAATGGAATTTCTGACGTTTTCTTGTCGAGTCACTTTTCGTTTCGTTTTACATAATAAGGGTGTAAATTAATACATAATTATTTATTCGGTTAAGTTTCGATTTTAACGTTTTAGGTTTTTTTATACCCTACACTAAGAGTGAAAGGGTATATTCAGTTTGGTACGCCGTTTGTAACACCCAGAAGGAAGCATCTCCGGTATGGAAAAGTATATATATTCTTGATCAGCATGACCTCCTGAGTCGATTTAGCGATGTCCGTCTGTCCGTCTGTCTGTCCGTCTGCCTGTCTGTCTGTCTGTCTGTCTGTCTGTCTGTCTGTCTGTCTGTCAGTCTGTTGAAATCCCTACTACTTTTAAAATTGAAGAGGTAGATAAATGAAACTTATAACTTAGATTACTAATATACCTACGCTGTATGTGCGATTGGCGAGATCGGTCCATTGTGAATTATGATCCGACCACTTATGTTCAAATACCTCATATAAAATGTACATATAAAGATCAATTTTTATGTATACGTGCTTAGGTAAACTGTTTTGGTTAAATATATATTGACATCATGCTCAAATACATGATAATAATGTTTTCCGGCGAAAAGACTTGTGGTTCACAAAAAAAAAATCGAAATTCGTTACACCTACCCATTTGTAAATATGGGTATCAAATGAATGGAAATTCTTCAGCGATTGAATGTTTGTAGTTATTTTCAGGATTCATTTACCCTGGTGACCTATATATCACTTTGAATGGTAACCACACGTATGTGTAGGGTATTTATAGACCGACTATAATTTTGATAATCCTAACTATCATAATTACACCTACTTTAAAATTTCCCATGTGATCTAACCTTCCCAACTGGTTTTTGCTCTAGATATTCTTTACATCAATTATATAATTCGATGGTGCGGATTTGGAATTTACACTCATGTTATTTTTCCAAATACGTTGTGTTTTTAAGAATATTAATATAAATAAATTAATAAACACTTTTCAACCACAATAAAAAATATTTAATATTTTGGAAAAATATATTTTTTTTTTAAATCTTTACGAAATATTCCTTTTAATTCTCAAGACGAAATTTAATATACTAATGAATTACAAAACGTATACTAATAAGTGTTTAAGATATTTGACTCTAAATTAGCAAAATTTAAATTTGTTCGACAATTTTTTAAAATAATTCTTTAGCTTTTAGGATTTAATGATAAACAAGAAAATGATTTATGTTTATAAATCAAATTACTTTCAATAAAACTAACTTTTTCTATATTATCTACTTTTTAAAATATGCCCAGTGAACATTATTTTGGTACTTTTTTATAAAATCAATTTTCAATAAAAAAATATTAATGCTACATGCATTAATATATTGAAAAAATAATTACATCATATTTAAAGTATTGTCATTCTTATTGCATACTATTTTTTTAAAATTATTTTACAGTAGTTTTTTGTAAAAATATACCTTTTTAACTTTTTGACGAAGAATAGATTTAGAACCGATAGAAAAATGGATCTGTTAATTGGTCTATGTTCCACATAACTAGAAGTAATGTTCTTATTTATCATTAGATCGTAAATGGTAAATGTTAAAGAAATCATTTAAAAATAGCTTTAGATTTAAATTTCTTAAAAACGTTTTGGAATATTAGCATATAATAGATATATCTATATTATATTTGTATTTAGTCTGGAGAATTGAAAGAAAAATTGTGTTTACAGTTTTTTGAAAAACTAGTTGTGTAAAGGTCTGTATTTGTTTTATTCTAAAACGTGGCTGAAAAATTTCGAAAGCAATTTTCTGAAAAGCGTTACGTAATAGAAAAAACTGAGTATGTAGTCAAAATAAGAAATCGCGAATTGGTGTATAAGATGTCCGTAAGAATAATTGCGTTGAGTAATATACTTTTTTTTGGTATTTAATTCTGATGTGAGTCAAAAGTAGTATTAATTTAAAAACCGAAATCTAAACCGTAACTTAGAACCGGTACACCGAAACCGTTTCGTTATGAAACATAAAAACTAAATCAAAACCAAAACGAGCATGATACCGAAATCGACATTTGTGTTTGGATCGTATTTGACAACAACATCTTTCAAATATGTGACAAATACAATAATAACAGCCAGATATTGTATCTCGATGTGACTGAGTCCTCTCACATGTGAGTACTCTCACATCGTCTGAAAAGTTGTATTTCATATCTTCACACATTCCGCCCGTTGGCTCTTACGTTGACTTTGTTCCCTCTTACGTTCTATGAAACCGCTGTAAACATCCAAACATTTAGCGTTACCAACAATCAAACTTGATCCAAAATAAATAAAAATTTAGTCGAAATTACCAAATTTTTGAATCTGGCATTACTAAAATCTATGTTATTTTAGCAAATACGCAAACCATTCATATTTTTGCTATGATTTGGGTTTGGAAAATAGAAAAACATAGCTTTTCAGTAAACAAAAAACAGCTGTACTGAGAAAAATGTCAAATATTTGTTTGTGTGATTTTCTTCATTTTTGCATTTTTTTCTAATTTGCTTTGTAAACTTATTTTTTGGATGAAAAGAAATGTGTAGTGTATTCAAAAATTATTTGAAATTGTTCTGTATCCTTTTTAGGTGCAATTAGTGTTTTTTTTTTTTGTGAAAATTTTAGAAAACGGAGCCAAAAAAGCTGCCGTCTAATTTGACACAATATTCGTGCGGTTGAGTTTTATGAAATACAAATTATTTCTTTACGTCGGCGCTTACCGTGTGACGTCAGACGTTATGGGCTTTACAAAATACAAAAAGTCAGTCACACGGGCGTGCGTGACTACTTTCGTCAATTATCGAGATACAATATCTGGCTGTATATTTATAAAATCAAAATAATGTGAGTCGGACTATTTTATTCCCACAATTTATGCTCTGATAATCCTTTTGGACATTTTTTTCCTCGGCAATTGTTTCCAAGGTTCACTCGATAAATATTCCCCGAGATATTTTATGTTCTTACTGTGGACAGTTATCTGGATAATTGTACCGACACAATAGAGCATATTCTAGGGATCGAATCCGGAGACATCCAATTCAAAAATATCCAAAGAATTTCAATGCAAAATTGTATATGTATATTTTCTGTTTATTTTTTACAATTATTTCTTCAATCTTATACATGTCGAAACATCAAATAAATTTAAAATATAGGAAGCCATCCTATTCTTTTTTTCGATACCTTTTTCTAGCTTTTGACACGACAATTTTTCACCATTTTTCATACTTCTTTGGACAATTATTCCACGAGACAAACATTGGATAATTATTCTTATTTTACTTGGAAGAATTATTCCAAGAAAGAATTGTCACGGGGTACAATTTTTTGAGAAATATAGTATTTAGTACAAATCAAAATATTCTTTTTAATATTTAAAATTTATAAATGTATGTGTCACATCTAAAATTTTAGAAACAATCAACGCACAGTGTGCTCAAATGCTCTTAAATGTGGTAAATTCATTATTTTCGAAACTAATCAATCGATTTTAAAAAAATTAAAAATTATTGTATAGAGAATTCTTGATAAAACTTTGGTTTTGAATATGGAGATTGTGTATTTAATAGTAATGGAGATAAAAATTAATAAAGTTAAAATATTTTTTGTAAAAAAAACTTTAAAAATTTGTAAAAAATCCGATTTTAGAAATCCATTTGTTTATGAAAAATAAATTTTTAAAATTATATATTTTTTTTATTTTAATAATGTAATACAAAATGTCTACATTATATAATTTAGAATTTTTCCTCTTTTAAACTGAAAAAAAACAACAATAATGAAAATGTGCCAAAAATCCCATCTGTAGTTAGTAACCTGCGTTAGTAGACATCCTACTCCTACGATGAATGCAACTGCAACATCAACCCTCTGCAATGACTACATATTGCACATGCACGTTGCACAGTAAATGGCACAGTTTTTAACCTATCAGCGAGCAGGAGCTCAGCCGGAAGTGTTGCTCGGCACAGAGCCGGGCCAAACATTTGGCTGCCATTTGCGGAGCCAATCGTCTGAAATTTACAATAGACTCGGTTGCAGTTACAGCAGTAGTAGATGGGATATGAGGGGCGCTGGAGAAAGTATTGGGATGCAAAAGCTGTGGGAGTGGCAGCACAGTTAAAGCAACAATCAAAGCAGCAACAACAGCAGTAGCAGCAGCAGCCGCCGCCCGAGAATGAGCAGAAAGAAGCTGCAACAACACTGCAGTCGTTGCGAAGCAGTTATGCGCATTAGTGCCAAATTGCTGGAGTAACAACGTGCAACGGAAATCGAAGAAAAATAAAAACAAAACAAAAAATTCACAATGTGCGCAAATTACAAAAAACGAATGCAGTAACGACCTAAACGAGCCGAAACGACCCAAGCCGAGTGACAACACACACACACACTCACGAACATATTAACTGCAAGTCCTGTGCACTATGAGAGGAAGCGAGTGCGAGCAACAAGGATGCCGGTCGTTATCTGGTCGACAAATGCAAAACTATACTGAGAGTCACAGGGGATCACAAGCATTCGGGTCCTAGAGGGCTTACAAAGGGGACAGCATATACTTGGGAGTGCTGAAACTTAAGGTAGCAAGAAATAGCGAGAATATTTTTTGTATGGCAAGGCGTATCGTTTATGTGCACTAATGGCATCGTTTGCCATGTTAACCTCTATGAGATATAATTTTTTCGACTTTAAAATGTTTGTATTTCCGTTGAAGCACTGAAACCACCAGAAATTAAACTCAAAGGTTTTGTAATTTATTTAAAAATATATACAACTCGATGTACATTGAGTTTTTATACCAGAATACAAATGCGAAAAATAATGCAATGTTTGACCCCTCTATAATGCAATGTTTGACGCACCGTTTATACCATTTACAAATGTAATTTAGAATAGATCAATTGAAATTCAGAAATTAAATTTGTAATTCAAAAGACTCCAATTGAAATTCAGAAATCTCCATTTAAAATTCAGAAGACATCAATTGAAATTCTGAAATTCCCATTGAAATTCAGAAATTACATAGAAATTCCGAAATTTCCATTTAAAATTCAGAAATTACATTGAAATTCATAGTATTTTCAAATGAAATTTCCTGAATTTCAAATGGAAAATTCTGAATTTCAAATGGAAATTTCTGAATTTCAAATGGAAATTTCTGAATTTCAAATGAAAATTTCTGAATTTCAAATGGAAAATTCTGAATTTCAAATAAAAATTTCTGAATTTCAAATAGAAATTTCTGAAATTCAAATGAAAATTTCTGAATTTTAAATGGAAATTACGGAATTTCAAATGGAAATTTCTGAATTTCAAATAGAAATTTCTGAATTTCAAATGGAAATTTCTGAATTTCAAATCGAAATTTCTGAATTTAAAATGGAAATTTCTGAATTTCAAATGAAAATTTGTGAATTTCAAATGGAAAATTCTGAATTTCAAATAAAAATTTTTGAATTTCAAATAAAAATTTCTGAAATTCAAATGAAAATTTCTGAATTTCAAATGGAAATTTCGGAATTTCAAAGTAATTTCTAAATTCCAATGGGAATTTCTGAATTTCAAATGGGAATTTCTGAATTTCAAATGGAAATTTCTGAATTTTAAATGGAAATTTCTGAATTTCAAATGGAAATTTCTGAATTTCAATTTATGTATTTTGATATTCAACTGATCTTTTATGAATTGCATTTGAAAATGGTGTAGATTCTAAAGCCATATTAAGTTCAAGTAGTAATTTCTCGAAATCTACCTATATCTATCATATTATGATTTTTATCAAATTTCAAATTTTCAGTTTTTTTATAAAAATTAAAAAAAAATCAGAATTCAAAAAAATTATATTTCCTAATAATAAGAAAAATCATGAATTTTAAAATACTGCAATACAAATTTTACCAAACAAAATTAATTAAATGCAGCAACATACAAACATTTTTTATTAATACAAACAACAAAATGCGCAACGACAATAACAGCAGCAGCAGCAGTGTTGTTGCTGCGGCTGCAATTGCAACCATTGCCGATGCTGCCAAAATAAAATAAGAAACAATCAAAGATAGCAACGGCAGCAACAACGACTGTTATAGCAACAACAACAACAACAGCAACAAGCAATGTGGCTGCTGCAACAGCAACACTAAAAGCTGTCTACAACTAGTAGACTCGGCGGCCGTCGCAAATCGTCGGCTGCACATAAAAGGAGGGGGGCTGGATGTGCGACGTTTGAGCCAATGACTACGAAGCTCCGCCTTTGGCAAAAGAGCTGCAGCAGCAGCAACAAAAACTAAAAGACAACAAAAACTAAAATAACAACAACTACTACTCTGGTAACTACAAAACAGACGTGCGAACAACTAAAACAAAAGTGAGCAATGAGCAACATAACGACCACAACAACAGCAATAGCAACAACAAAAACAATCAAATGTATAAAAATGAATGGCATAAAAATAAAAATAAAAGCAGCAACAAAAACCTATGCTTCAAAAAACTATTAGAGGGAGCGAGCGAGAGTGAGTGGAAAGTGCGAGGCATGAAAGAGAGCGCGATGCTGTACGCATTGAAATTATTTAACTGAAAATTCGCGCAATAAAAGCTGCTATAACAAATAAAAGACAATAAAAGAATAACAAGCAACACAAAGAATTAATTCTGTGCCAAAAGCAAACAAACAAAAAAAAACAAAAAAAAAAACAATAATGGACTAAAGTGAAAAGTCGCTGCTGCTGCCGCACAGTGTAGCAAATAAGCTTTGGTAGTTAACAAAAAAAAAAAAAATCTGAAAATAAAAATTTAATGTAAATGTACCTAATTCCATCATCGTAAATTAAGTTCAACTTTGAATATGAAATATAAGAAAAGTAAAATTTTAAAATTATTTTATCATCTCTGCAGATGAAGAACATAATTGTGGTGAATATATTTGAAGGCCACATCCCAAGTAACCTCTTTGTGGCAACTAAAGTGGTAGCCACACAATTGCCATCGATGTACTGGTTACAAATTTTTTGAAAAATACTTATTTGCCACTTATTTGCCACTGTCAGCCAAATAGCCCCGGAGGTAGGCTTAGTTGCCACAAAATTGGATCCATTAAAGTGTCGATTGTTTGGATTAAGAATTTAAAGATCCTATGAAGTGCCAAAGTTTTTTTTTTTTTTGAAAATATTTTATTTTTTTATACATAAATACAAAAGTGTATAATAGACTCCTGAGAAAACTTCTTTTCGTTGGGGTACCCACATTGTGTCTAAAATGGACTCAGTTGATAAAACTAAATACAGATCCCCTGGGGTTATCGGACTATGAAAATAATTACATATTAACAATCGTGAGATCACTACACTCAGAGGAAAAAACACATTTTAAAATCAAGCACAGTCATAGTTGTTTTTAAAATTTTGATCATACAACCATGTTTTAACAATGCAAAATTTTAATACTAGGTTGAAATACATCGAATCAAAAATTACAACTTTAAATTAAAAATGCATTTCCAATTTTAAGTTGCAGCAATCTTATATCAAGATTGCACCAACTTTGATTTAAGATTATATCAACTTTAAAAAAAAATTAAAAATGCAACGCGTTCTAATTTCAATCTTAAATCAACGTTGTTCGTTGGTGAATTAAAAAATATCAACCTTACTCGACTTTCATGACGGCTTTTGCTTGATTTAAGGTTGTTTTTGCTTGATTTTACAATGTTTTTCCCTGAGTGTACATGACATCATGTAGGTGTACAAGTATTCGATTTTTCTAGGGTACCACAGATCCGACCGCGTCCTAAAATCTGACTGCGCTCTAGTTTAGTCTGGGACTAAAACAGAGGGGATAGTTTGAATAAAAACAAGTAAGGAAGGTTAGGTGACATGGGAAATTAAGAAGTAGGGAAATTATTATAGTTAGAGTAATGAAGTTAGTAAGAATTATGACAATTATAGTCGGCCTAAGACGACTATAAATACTATAATAATGTGTGTGGTTATCGCTTAAAGTGATACAATTACTGAAGAATGTCCATTAATTTGATACCCATATGTACAAATGGATAGATGTACCGAATTTCAATTTGTTTTTTTTTTTTTTTGGAAACCTTATTTTCATATATTTGACCCTAAACTCAATATATTTTTGACCAATACAGTTCACTTAAGCACGTCATCTAAATTAATGTAATCTAAATTATGAGTTGATCATTGATCTAGCTCTTGTTGTTTTATTGTAATCGTGATTTCAACAGACATACGGGACATCGCTAAATCGGTAATGTTGATCAGAAATGTTCAAGAATTCCTTCTGGGTGTTACAAATGTCGTACCAAACTGAATATACGCTTTCACTCTTAGTGTAGGGTGTAAAAATGTTGACTTCATCCGGTAAAGTAAAGTTAATTAAGTAAATTTTCGAAAAAGTCAAATTAATTTTAAAAGTTGACTTAAAACTGTGTATGGTAATGCCTATGGTAATGTTTTAATTCGATTTAATATTGATACATTTTGATATAAAAGTGTGTATTCTTCAGAATCTTTGTTGTAGGCAATTTAAAGTCATCTTTAAAATAAAAGTATATACCCTATTATGGACAATTTTAATAATATAATAGTTTGGCACTACAGTTCTATAAGAACTTAGGCCGAGCTCTCTCACCATTTTGAGTTGTGCGTGTTATATTACTACTCAAAGTGGTGGGACCTACAGTTTACTGCCAAATCCCTATGGCGGCTGAGAGCTTTTCATAGGCAATATTTTACTCTCGTAGGTTTGCCATTTACTGCCGAGAGGTAGTGCGGTATAGAAAAATATTTCTATGAAAAGATGTTGTTAGCCCCAGTCTAGGCTTGAACTGGGGACGTTTCGGCTTACAGTCCAACGCACTAACCACTGAGCCACCGCGGCTACAATGATTAAAATGTCAAAAAGCTGATTTTATAAGTTGTAGAATTTAAGTAGTAAAGAAGTAAAGAATTCAAATAAAATATAAGTTATTGGCACCCTTCTGTAAAGGCGCAAATTTTTTTTTTATATTAGGCGCATTAGCAATTTTATGTTTTTTTACAAATGTTGCGCCTTTCTTTATAGTTTGCGCCCTTTTGTAAAGGCTCAACAATTCTGTAAATTGGGCGCCTTTCCCATTTTGTTTTTTTTTTTGCATTTTTCGCCTTTTTCTATATTTTTTGGCCTTTTTTTAAAGGCGTTAAAATTATGTTAGTCGAAAAATTCAAAAGTGAGTCTTCAGGATACAACTCAGATTTTAACTTGGTTAAAATAGCCAGATATTTTTGAAAACAGCCGCTGGTTTATTATTTTTTTGTAACATGATGCCATCAAAATTCCATCTTATAATATGGCATGAACATGAACAACAAAAATTAAGGATTTTTTAAAAATTTTAAAAAGGGCTTTTTCTAAGGTCATGAAATAAAAAGTGACAGGATTACGACCATTGGAAATAAAATTCTAAAACTCGAGAAGAATTCGGTTAGAAAGAAAAATAGTAGAATTTGACTAATATCAAATTACTTAGTTATGAAATAAGTAAACAAACTTTATTCAACTGGATTTTAAGAAGTTAATTTATTGATTATTAAAAACCAAAAAGAACACGCAAAATTGTTGCTGTATTCATCGCAAAAAGAACACGTGTTCATGTATTGTTGTTGTTATCATCGATATTGCTCTGTCTGTATGCTTTGTTTTTCGAGGTCGCCATCTGTTTGTTAGTCTGCCTGTCTGTCTGTTGGAAGTAACTAAGCCAAATTTTTCTAGATATTCAGACATTAAGTTCTTATGTATCAAAAAAGTAACTAAGTACAATTTGTCTGGATTGCAAATTTTTTTCTTCTTAGTTATCAAAAAACGGCATGATACACAATGTTTGCATTGTGTGTGTTTCACGAATAGAACAATAAAGCACAGCCAGACAAGCAAGCGTCTGTGTATGTATGTATGTATGTATGTATGTATGTATGTATGTATGTATGTATGTATGTATGTATGTATGAATGTTAAAGATATAAATAGAAAAAACGATTTTTCCTACACACAGAAAAATCCTCTTTTGGCATGAGGTTAATTGAACCAACGTTTCAGTGTTGCAACCGAAATACATTTGTTGTAACCTCATGTCATTAAAATGAACGTACCATTTTTTACTCTAACCGAAATGTTAGTCCGCACAACTGCACGTTTGGTTGTAGTAACATCATGATTACATTTATCATTCTACCAAAATTTGACGTTTGTGCATTTGTTACGGCAACTGAATCAACCAAATGAATGACAAACGGCAACCTCATGTCTATGAGCAGTTCGGTTGCCAGTTTCTAGCCAAAAATTATGGATACATGCAGAAATAAATAAATGTTAAAAATTTTAACAAGTGGCAAACAATAGGAAATTCATTAATTAAGTAAAAATGCGAAATAAATATATCAATATTAATCAAATAATGAATGAATTCAATACAAATTGCTGTTTAGCTAGTGAAATATAATAAAAATTTAAAAATATGTGAACATATGTGGCATTATAAATAGTTTTTTATGTTCTTAATTATGATGAAATAATATATTAAATGTAACTTCATACTGTTTTTATTTTTGAGGGAACAGGAATTAATAGATATATTTTTTGAAATTCTGTGCGTGACATATTTACGCATCAAAAATACATATAGAAAACTTTACATAAATAAGTTTTCTATATAAAAAAATATTCTCAAAATAAAATTTCAATTGAAGGTTTCGGCATGCTTGCTGACTTGGAGGTTTAAACAACCTCATGCTTGCTGAATAGGGGGTTGGCAAAACCTCATGCTTGCTAACTAGGAGGTTAGCACAATCTCATTCGTGCTGACTACGAGGTTGGTACGAGGTTGGTACAACCTCTTAATCAGCCAGTTTCCGCAACCGAATAATTCGATAGGGCAATTTAGTTGGTTGCTGCAACAAATCCGTTTTCTGTGTGTACGAATATTGGTATGGTTTCAGACACACGAACAAACAGATGGGACGGACAAAGTAAAACAAAACATAATAGCGACACAGCAAGATCGAAAAAACAACAACTATACGAACACGTGTTCATTAAATGTTGGGACGAAAACAACAACAACAATATTTTTGATACCTAAGAAATTAATAACTGAATTCTAGACTTATTATACTTAGTTACTTTTTTGATACCTAAGAAATTAATAACTGAATCCAAGAATAATTCTACTTAGTTACTTTTTTGATACCCAAGAAATTAATAACTGAATCCAAGAATAATTCTACTTAGTTACTTAGTTTTAGATTTTAGAACTTTTTTCCCTCCGTGCATAAGTAGTAATCGCAAAACAAATTTTCATAACATTCGGCTAAGGCCGAATTTAATTATTTGAAAGAAAGTCACAATAATAGAATAAGATCGATCTCCCAATGCAAGAATGACTATGCAAGAATAAGTCTGTCCTTGAAGTTGTATATGCTCATCACGAGTTTTACCTCATGCCAAAAGAAGATTTTTCAACGTAACATTTATTATTACGAAATAAGTATTATTTTGTTGAATACTGTAATTGAAGAAGGCCTATTTAAAATGCCATCAAACGAAGAAAACAATCATGGCACTGTGTAAATCATGGCACTGTGTAAATGCAGAAAATACCAATGCAACCAATGGGCGAAGCAGCAACAATCCACTGAAACAAAAAAAAAATGGTGTGTTGAAAGTGGGAGGAAGAGATAGAAAGATTAACCAATTACACGATATGTTTCTCTTTATGTCGTATATAATTACAACGAAAGAAAAAAAATCACAAACAACAACAATCATGACAATAATAATAATGATGGTGGCCATCAGTTTGGGGTAATGTTTGTAATTAATGATACGGCAACCAACCGAAATGAAATTAAGTTGACAGAAATGAACTGAAATGATTAATGATGATTACAACAACAAAACCATCTGATGAAGAAATAAAAAAATTTACAACATACTGCAGCAACAACAATAGCAATATTGATAACGATTGACAACCTGTTGCATTAAGCAGTTAAACAAATCGACTCTTACATTCTAAAACATGATAAGTCGACATAGAATGTTTTTTTATTGTTATTTCCTTTTTGGATTCTGTATATCTTAAGCTATATCCACTCAAATTTTGGTGCCGATCGTTACATGTTACCGAAAGTTGTAATCAAACTATTTTAAAAACCTAGAATTCATATTAAACTAAGTATACATGTTTTTAATTATATATTTGAAAAAAAATTTATTCACGTTTCTAACTTTGAAGACTTATTCTGTAAAAATCAATCTTTAGACTTAGCATATTATGGAATGACATGGTTGGTAAGTTGCCAACACTACACGCTGCAAAAAAAAGGGCACTACCAAACATAATTTTGCAGGCATTACATATAAAGGGTTTTTCAATAAGAGCGCTACAACGAGTCGAAATTATTAAAATTTACTACCGAAATTCGAATTTGTATATCTTTCCATCATGAAATGGCAAACCTTACTGAAGAGAAATGTCAAAAGCAAGAAATATGGCGTCGTTTGCTGTCCCTGTCGCTCTACTTTTGTGGCGTCTCTGTTAAAAAAACCCTTTATATTTGGAGCTCTATGGAAACAAAAGTATTATTGCATTGCCAAACATTATTATAGTAACAGCCAAACATATTTATTATGTTTGACTGTTATATGAATAACGTTGTCGTAATGGACGTTGGCTGTGTTAAATAGCAGAAATTTCAAACATACATTTAATAATATCGGATGAAATATATCTGTTTCTACAGAAACATTAATATAATGAATTCATATAAATCCGCGATTTAAGCAATGTATGTTTAAATATCGTATAATTATATTTCAATCTGAACAAAACAATAATACAATTCAATTATAATGTAATTAGAGTTTACTCCTAATATTTAGATGGTGATTTCGAATTACGTTATAATTACATTGAAGCATATTCATGCAAATCGTTTCTATCCGTGTAGGACAGACTTTCTGACTGACAATCTTTCTGCCCATTGACAAAAATTCGCTGCTGTGTCATTTTATGTTAATATTATTTAAGGCTCTTCTTCAAATAACCGTTTAAAAGGTGAGCCAACCAATATAAAAAGCTATAAAATCATTTATAATATGTTTTACATTTTAATTGTATTTAAGAGTTCATTTGTGACAACGAAATTATTAATGAATTATTTATTGCACAGTGCAACAAATGTGCATCTACCGATTTGATAACGATTTTTGGATAACATGGGGTCGCAGATCTTGAATCTGAAATCCGTTTTGAACTATCAGATTTGATAACGATTTTATAATACGCTGGTCTCAAATCTGAAGTCCGTTTTGATAACTAGGAAAAAAAACTAAATGCGCCATTATTTGTAGAATGTCGAAATCCATAAAATATATAACTTTTATTTCAGAATTTGAAAATTTAGTCCAATGTGCATGCAACGTAATTTTTATGAGGAACATATTTGCCGAAAAGAGTATAATAGTTTTCTCAAGCGTACACGCGGTATGACGAAATGTGTAATTAGTAGGGTTAAAATTCGAAAAAACGAGGGTTATAGAAAAGCGTTGGGACGATGGTGTCACAGTAAAAATATTGCACATGTTCTTGATAAACAATATTTCTAAAGAAACTAAACCTTTATATATTGAAATTAAAATATGCTTTGTACTGTCTTTAAACACCCCGATTTTGCATATTTAACCCCAAATTGTAACGAACTCAAAGCTGATAGAGCAAAACGTACTTCAGATTTAAAATCATCGACCCCATGTCACCCTAAAATCGTGATCAAATCGGAAGATGGTATTTTTGTGGCACTGTGTTATTAATTAATATAAACAATTCATAAATTCGTATTATATACTTATTTCATCAAGATGATATTTTTTTTTTTGCAGTAAGTTATTCGCAATATTCTGCACGATTACCGCATTTAACAGGGTTGGAGAAGGCGTTTTTGCCATATGCAAATTTCACATTTAAAAAACGCGTTGCTTTTATAGCCATCGATCGCATGTATTGCCTTTTATATGGCGATCTCAAGTTTAATGTATTTTTTGTAGTATTTAACGAAAAGAAAAACAAAATCATTTATTTTAATCAGTACACCCAGATAAAAATACTATATAAATAATAGTTTTTTACTATTAAAAATATTCAATAGGATAAATTATTATTTTAATCGGAAAATACCATTAAATACTAGAAAATACCATGACATTGCCATTGAGTTTATATGAGAAGATTTATTTTTTGTATACTATTAAATCAATAATTGTCCTATTGACCAATTTTAATGGGATTTGAGGGAATTTTTTTCTGGGTGTACCATCGTGAACAATTTTAAAGAATAGATACCATTTTAATGAAAATATCATTAAGATATTATCTTCTCCAATAAGTTATAATTTGTAAAAGCAAAAAAAATAATAACGTCATATTGATGAATTTTGTTCTTCATGCCATGATTCATTGAATAGATTCATAATATTATTCATAATATTATAGACTAACGACATCAATGTTATGAATGCGATCATAAATATGATGAATGCTTAGTAACTGTCGAAAAAGTGTTCTTAAATATGAACAACTATATGTGAAGAATAGGTTTCAGAATATTAATGAACAAATACATAAAATGCAACATAAATGTACATAATATTGAAGACTACTGTTCATAAAATTTCAATCAAATTATATATTTTCCGTTCATTTTTTTCCATACTTCTCATCAACCGATATTAATTGCATTTATTAATCAATCCAGCTATGAAATTCGTTAAATCAGCAATTCCGTTTGCTAATATGAATATTTGTACGTCAATGCAGCGAATTAATTTGTCGACTGCTGAAACTGCATCGACTAATTAAATTATGTGCTCCATTGACGTACAAATATTCACATTAACCAAGAAAAGCAAAAGTTGTTATTAAATTAGTGAATTTCATTGCTGGATTGATTAAAGAATTCAGTTAATATCGATTGCTATATTAACCAAGAAAAGCAAATGTTTTTATGAAATTAGTGAATTTCATTGCTGGATTGATTAAAGAATTCAGTTAATATCGATTGCTATATTAACCAAGAAAAACAAATGTTTTTATTAAATTAGTGAATTTCATTGCTGGATTGATTAAAGAATTCAGTTAATATCGATTGCTATATTAACCAAGAAAAGCAAATGTTTTTATTAAATTAGTGAATTTCATTATTGGATTGATTAAAGAATTCAGTTAATATCGATTGCTATATTAACGTTGATTATTTTTTTCTGTGTAATACAATTTTCGTATTTATGCACATGTTTATACGAATTTTTGACAAGATGTATGACAACATTTTGATGGTATTTTATTTTAAACAGAAATCCTTTATATTTTTCATAAAATTTCCCGAAATTATTTTTTTTAATTTATGAATTTTTATTAAACTAAATTTTATTTTAATTTTTAGGTGAAGACGTATACCTTGAATATTGCCAGAAACTGCTAGAGAAATTTCATTATCCATGGGAGATGATGCCACTCATGTTTGTGATACTGAAGGATGCGCGGGCCGACATTGAAGAGGCCTCCCGACGCATCGAAGAAGGTGAGTAATGTGCTTTAAGCATTTAGAAACTATTTAAATGTTATATAATATTATTAAAAATAAAAATAAAAATAAAAAACCAAATCATAAAAATATCTGCCTACCTATTACAGGCCAATACGTTGTAAACGAATATTCGCGGCTACACAATCTGAACATGTACGATGGGGGCGAGCTGCGGGGGCGCATTGAAGAAGGTGAGTAAAGTAGAGCTCTTCGTAAGCTAAAGTGCTAAAAATTGTATAAACTTTAAAAAGAAAATAAAAAAATTTAAATATTATCTGCCTGCCTGATACTTCCAGGCCAATACGAGTTGCGTAGCACAACACGACAGTGCGGATGATAATTTTTTATGAATTAATTTTTTATTCATTTAATTCAAAGAAATATTTCAAAGTTTGCAAAAAAAAGGGTGCACATTTCAAGCATATAAAGTAAACTGTACGCAGTTGCAATTATGAAATTCATATAATTTAAAAATTAAAACTTAAAAATATTTCTCACAGCTTTAATTCAAATCATGAATGTAATTCATACACGCTACAAATTCACAAAGTATTTTATTTAAAGTGTTCATTAAGTTGATTAAGTGCTAAGGAAGTAAAAATCCAAGAACTGTGTTACCTTTAGTAAGAAAATAAAAAAAAAAATGAATACCAAAATCAAAATTCTCAAGCAAATCAAGAAAATTCAAAAATCATTTACAAAACTATGCATCAATCAACAATATTCAACAATCAACTAACCAATAATCGCCCCGAAGCGCCGGATTTCCACAGTCTTCAATCAACATTTTTTACAATTTGAAATAATTTGTAAAAGCCGTGCTACAAAACTCTTAATTCATTCAACAATCAACATTTATATACAACAATCAATATTCGATAATGGCAGCAATTCGACAAATCACAATAAAATGGATCATCAAGCAACATTATAATTGGTTTGTTAAAAGGTACTTACTGAGCAACCCTGGAGGTCTTGAACACCTAACCAATATTCACACTATAAATCAACACAGGAACGAAGTTCAATTTGGTTTTATTTATTTTAAGTTTATCTTTTATAAATAATTATTGTTTTATATATTATAACTAATAATACTTGTTGCCATCAGTGTAAAATTTATAATTTTATTTTTAACCAAACATTTTATATTAGGCATTGTTTTAGTTAAACATATACTTAATAATAATTTGGTAAGCGAAGTGTTATTGTAGAGAAAATGCGCAGTAAAGTGGAAAATTAAATAAATAATTTTTAGCATCCAGATACTCCTTTTTAAATCGACGACTTAAATTCAAAATTTTGCATTAATGTTCTCTCATATTAAACTAAGAAATTTTGAATTTCTAACTTCTATGGTGCGCAAAATTGGCGGTTTGAGAAGTTAAAAAATAGTTGAAAAATAGTGATTTACATATCATCACTATCATGCCTAAGAGGCAAATGTGTAATTTTTTTTTTTCATTTTTGAATGTACTTTTTACTCATGTTTAGTGTGCCAAAATCGTGTATAGTTTTGTTGAATATTTCTAGCCACAAAGGACAAAACCAAAAGTGCGTATTTGAAAAATTGAAAATCTTGTCATGCCAAAAGGGCGAATCTTTTCGTTTTTTTGCCATAACTTTTTAATGGTACTAGATAAAATAGTGGTGTAAAAAAATTAATTGTTTGCTTTTAAAGCACCTATCGATTGCCATCATTACATTGTTTTAGCAAATAATAAAAGTTCGAAAAATTATTTTTAAAATAATGATAGCAATCGATAGATGCTTGAGAAACCAACAATTAATTACTTTGCACAACTATTTTATCTTGTACCAATAAAAAGTTATGGCAAAAAAACGAAAAGATTTGCCCTTTTGGCATGACAAAATTTTGAATTTTTCGATTTTTGCTATTTGCACGCGATAACTTCTTATTGATATAAGATAAAATAGTTAAGTTAAGGCATTAATTGTTTGTTTTTAAAGCACATATCGATTGGCATCATTTTTCAAATATTTTTTTGTATTTTTGAAAATTTGTTGGAAAATTATATTTAAATAATGATGCCAATCAATAATAATAATAATATAATAATAATATAATAATTTGGCTCTACAGTCCTGTTTAGAACTTCGGCCGAGCTCTCTTCTCTCACTATTTTGAGCTGTGCGTGTCATATTTGTACTCAAAGTGGTGGGACCTACAGTTTATTGCCGAATCCGAACGGCGGATGAGAGCGTTTCATAGTCAATGGTTTTACTCTCGTAGGTTTGCCATTTACTGACGAGAGGTAGCGCGGTATAGAAAAATGTTTCTATGAAAAAAATGTTGTTAGCCCCAGTCCAGGCTTGAACCGGGGACCTTTCGGCTCGCAGTCCAACGCACTAACCACTGAGCTACAGCGGCTACTATCAATAGGTATATATAAAACAAGTAATAAATATATTTACAAATATATTTATAATTTACTATTTTAACTTGGTACAACTTTGTACAAGTTATGGAAAAAAAACAGAAATATTCGCTTTTGACCAGGATATTTCCACACAAAATCCGTATTTATTATTTAGTACGTTGTCCAAACCAAAAGATATTTTATATACATTATGCTAATTGAAGAATAATTCAAAATAACAAAAACAAATAAAAAAACTTTATAATTGGATTTTTTAGCATTTTTAAAAATTCGCCAAGTCAGTGACAAGTGGCAAGTCAGTGACGATATAAGGTCAGTTAAGGTATCGTTTGAGATGTATTAAGATTACCATAAATATGATAGATGAATTGATTTTTGTTTCCAATGGCCATTCTCACATGATCCAGATTGGGGAAAGGCATTTCTCAAAACCACATCTTTTTTTAAATTAAAAAAAAATATCTAAATTGATGATTTGGGCGTTGTCCGAAACATATTCTTAAAAAAGTTAAGTTCTTCCACGACATTTGTATTAAAAATGTTTTAGGTTATACAAATTGACGAAAACTTTGATGATAGGGAATATTGAAAACAAACAAAAAATTAAAACCAATGGAAAAATGTTATTAATTTGGATCGTTAGCTTGGACTATTTTCTTTAGAACTACAATCATTTTCTTATTTATCGTTAGAGTGGAAATGCTAAAAAAATCATCCAAAAATAGTCTAAAAGAATCAATATTTTTGATTTCTTAATTTTTTTCAAATATTTAAATTTTAAACAACTACAGAAATATTTATATTAATATTTCTTTTCCATATGTTGTATTTACATATTTGTGTTCCAAATGGTGTCGTTGTAGTAATTGCTAGAGATCCATAGGATATGTTGAAACAATTTCGAAAATTCGCGAACTATTTTTGCCCGCAACAATAATACACACTTTCTGTATTTCGAAACGAACGATGAAACAAAAATTTGACTTCAAAATTTAGTCACACAAATTTTTATTCATGTTACTTGACTTTTAAAACTTGAATTTTTGTTTGAATTACGTCACTTTCGTTTAATAGTCATTCGTTTCGAAAGAGGCAGTAAATGTCAAAATGATATATATTGTATAAGGATATCAATTCAGAGCTTCGTCCAAAGTTAATGTCGTTTTTTTTTCACAATAAAACGAATCGATGAAGTATTGGAGTAGGTATATGGATACGATTGAAAAAATTATAATCATCAGCTAATACACCCAGAAAAAAATTCCTTCAAATCCCATTAAAATTGGTCAATAGGTCAAATATTGATTTAATAGTATACAAAAAATAAATCTTTTCATATAAATTTAATGGCAATGTCATGGTATTTTCTAGTATTTAATAGTATTTTCCGATTAAAATAATAATTTATCCTATTAACTATTTTTAATAGTAAAAAACTATTATTTATATAGTATTTTTTTCTGGGTGTAGCAACATCACAAAAATGCCATGTAGCGAACTACTGTAAATTGTAAATTTATATATTATAATGAGTCAATGATTATTAATATCATGGTATGATTGTTATTTACTATATATTGTTCGTCACAATCTTCACCGTAAACATAACATAGTTCATTTCAACCATATTATTTGGCTTTTCACTATATTATGATAACTAAATGATTGTTTCAATCATGTTATGAAATATTGCGACAATATTTTTCGTAAGCATAACATGTTCCTATCAGCCATATTTTGATTATTCAGAGCGACATTAATTTAATAATAATATATCTACTATAATTTGAATAAAGCGATTTTATTATTGTTGAAATAAAATTGAAAATTCTACACTTTAATTGCAACAACAATCTATGATTGTAGAGAGCATAATGTCAATGTCGAAATTTTGTCGCAACCATATTTTTTATCTAAAACTAAAACATTATTTTGTTTACTTAAACTGCGTATTTTGTCTATGCTTTCCACCGATATGTATAGCTTTTTAATATACCTTATTAATAAGCTTTAATTTAAGAAATACACATGCACACTAGACTGACAATGACTTTATATGAAAAAAAAGAAATCACCGAGTTTGATTTTGAAGGTCACCCCCTAGAAAAGCTCTATAGAATGCGAAGATCGATTTGGAGAATTTTCAGCGAAATCCGAATATGGGAAATGGATCCGCCGGGACCTCAAAGTAGGCGTTTTCGTACCTAAATCAACAATTTCAAAATTGAATTGATATGACGTCCCACAAACGCAATAAACTAAAAAAGTGGGTAAGTCATCTGTTGGAAAATTTTGTGAGCTTTTCAACAATTTAGATACGAACACGCTTACTTTGAGGTCCCGGCTGGTCCATTTCCCATATTCGGATTTCGCTGAAAATTCTTCATATCGATTTTCTCATCCAATAGAGCATTTCTAGGGGCTTACTTTGAGGTCCCGGCTGGTCCATTTCCCATATTCGGATTTCGCTGAAAATTCTTCATATCGATTTTCTCATCCAATAGAGCATTTCTAGGGGGTGACCTCCTCTCGATTCGAAATCATGATTTTCCAATGTCAGTCTAAGGCACACATTATATTATAATATTTAAGTAATAATTAAAACTTAAGCTAAGTTTAATCTAATAAAATATTTTATTTAATTTAAAAAATGTATACATTAAAAAAAACACACAAATTCAAATTATATATAAATAAATGTTTTGTTTACACAAAAAAACGAAGATTTAAGTAGTTTTTTATAATTTTAACATTATTTTTTTTTATGTAATCCTAATCATTTTTTTTCAAAGGTTATATTTTTATTATAATTTAAATTAGTTGAAAACAACTGCGTGCTAAATTTAACAACATTTTGTGCACAAATGTAGTCATTAAATTAAGCAAAATAAAGCAACGCAATTCTAGCAGCAACATCAGCTGCTTCTGGTGCTTTTCACATTAAAATTGTAACGATCTAAGAGTTTGCAACATAAACTCTAAAAAATATATATTATGTTTATATATATATATATTTATACATATGTATATGCTTTACATACTTACATCAACTGCACCATTAAACTGCATCGCATGCCGAATTTTACGGGATGCTTTTGTTGCCTGCCGGTCCCCAAGTCACCATGTGCAACACAATCAGGTTGTCACGTTTTCACGTCGCGGAAACTCATAAAATCCAAGCAAGTGTTTATGACAAACATTTTATTCAATGCAAAAAATTAATGAAAATGATGGCAACAGCAAAAGCGCCGACACAGGAAGGTTCTTAGTTGTCCCAAAACCTTTTTTATATTATTGCTAAATTATTCTTAATAAATCGTCGTTGGTCCAGTAAAACTAATCAATAAATATAATAGAAAAATTAATTAATCATACAGGAAAATCCTCAAAAATATTATTTAGAATATAATTTATATAGTTGATATATTTTTTAATTGTATCAGTATATTTTATATAAATAGAAATTGCATAAATGATCTCAGGGAGCATCAATATGGCAATTTCCAGAAAAATGTCAACCACAAACGAAAAATTCAAAATATTCAAATCTTGGAAATAACGGAGTATTTGGAACACTTAATGTGTGAATCTAAATATCTCAAAAGAATCTAAATTTCTCAAAAGAAAATTCTATTCCGTTAACGGTAACGTATAAAAAATGTTCATAAAGTTACCTCACTATGCAACATTTACATGGAGATGATTTATGAATACTGATGATTTATGAATAAGACTCCCATAAAACATAAATAAAACGAGTTGGGAAAGTTAGGTCACATGGGTATGTTCGGTCACATGGGGCGGATTTTTATAGTCGGTCGGGCCCGACTATGGAATACCCTACACCTTTGGTGGGAATGCTTACCCTCAGAAAATTATTCATATATCAGAAATTTACGTCTTATATCCCCATAAATTAAAAATTTATATAAAGTATAAAAAACTTAAAAAAAAAATTAAAAATATAATTGGGCGGACCACGCCTATATTTAAAATTTTGAAAGGCTAATATTTCATAGATTTGATTTTAATAATTTACGGATCAATTTTCGACTATGAAAACCCGGGAAATAATGAAAAAAAAATGTGGGCGGATCACGCCCATTTTTGGACCACATATTTGTAGGTGAATTCTAACAATACGTTTTAATTTTATAACTATACCTTGAATAGTTCCGAAAGAGTTATATAAAAGTGACTTGTATGGGAGGTGGGCGTGTCCGTTGACCGATTTGGCTCATTTTCAAACGGTAGTGATGCTGATCAAGAATATATATACTTTTCCATACCGGACACGCCTCCTAAGGGGCGTTACAATATATGCACAAAGTTAATATACCCTGTACCTCATAGGTGTAGGGTATAAAAAAAGTTCATTTAAGCCTGTATAAAGTAAAAATCATCTGTACATGTATGTTTAATATGAGGTATCTCTTGTAGTTCGTGATTTCAACAGACATACGGACATCGCTAAATCGACTCAGGAGGTCATGCTGATCAAAAATATATGTATATACTGTTCCATACCAGATATGCTTCCTTCTGGGAGTTACAAACTATCCATTTGAACGCATCGGCTATTTGGCACAATGTGTGACATTTTAATCATGAATAATAAATCATAAAATATATTCCTATTTTCATAACTTATGATTATATAATACATAAAGTCATATTTTATTATTACACGCATATTTATTTTTCAATTAATCATAATAATTGATTTGTAATATCGTCACTATCATGCCAAAGGGGTGAATGTGCAATTTTTGATATTTGCGTTTTTTACATTTTTGAGTATGCAAGTATGCAATGCCAAAATCGCGTGTCATTTTGTTGCATATTTCTAGCCACAAAAGACAAAACCAAAAGGGAGAATTTGAAAAATTGAAAATCTTCTCATGCCAAAAGGGCGAATCTTTTCGTTTTTTCGCCATAACTTTTTATTGGTATAAGATAAAATAGTGACGTAAAGACATTTATTGTTTGTTTTCAAAGCACCTATCGATTGGCATCATTAATTATATTGTCAAACATTAATTTGCAATTTGTTTTTTGGAGGAAATTTTGTTTGGCAAAATATTTATAATAATTAATGCAGATCGATAGGTGCTTTGAAAAAAAATAATAAGTGCATTTACATCACTATTTTATCTTGTGCCATTAAAGGGTTATAGCAAAAAAACGAAAAGATTCGCCCTCTTGGCATGACAAGAATTTTGATTTTTCCAATTACTTCGTTTTTTTGCTATAATTTTTTGGTGCAAGATAAAATAGTGGTGTAAAGGTATTAATTGTTTGCTTTTAAAGCACCTATCGATTGGCATCATTATTTAAAAATATTTTGATACAAATGTTTTCCTGCAAATACATAACAAATGACAAATTAATGTTTAACAAAATATTTTTAATTAATGATGCCAATAGATAGGTGCTTTAAAATCAAACAATTAATGATACGAAATTACTATTTTATCTTGCGCTAATAAAAAGTTATAGCATAAAAAACAAAAATATTTTTAGATCAGGATATAGCCTCAAAAGATATTTTATATACGTTATAATAATTGACGAATAAACCAAAATAACAGAAAAAATTGAAAAAAAAAAAAAATTTTGCTAATTTTTAAAGCACTTCAAACTTTAAAATTTTATTTCCCAACATTTTTAAAAATGCACATTCGCCCCTTTCGCATGACAGTGACGATATAATCAAATATTATGAATAAAAAAAAAAATTATTATGATTACTTATTCTTGGCTGGATTCATTTTATTAGAAAAAATTGTAAAAATAATGGATATGCGTCTATTGATTAATTCATTAAGTCTTTAGAACTCTGTAATGATTCGTACTTATAAGTTTTACTGTCATAAATGGGCTCTAAAAACCTTCTAATACCCCTAAAACATTCATATTTACACAGACTTTTCAGACTCCGCAATCACTCTATTTTCGAATTCAAATTATTTTTTAAAAACAGATAATTGTGTTGAATAAGTCCCACATTGTAGGTGGTGGACATGTTTATTTGATTTAGTTATTTTTTTTTTATGTCTTGAAAATATCAATTTCATGCATATTCATTTTTTTTTATAAATACATTTTTTTTAAGTAAATATTTTTTGGTTGCATGTGGCACATAATCAAGCCACATGTCAAAAATAAATACGTGCTCAGCATATAAACAGCCACTCACAAATAATTATCGATTGCAAATTGAAATTGATTAGGCGGGATTGTTGTCGCTGTCTGTCTGTCTGTCTGTCTGTTTTTTAGCCCTTTTTCTGCATGTTTAAAAATCATTTTTTTTATTATTCTTTTCCATAAATACTTCCTTTTTTATATGCTTCAGACATATTTTCGATATCAATTACAATGCAAAATTATTTTGATTTTGTGTTTATCTTTTTACAAAAACAAAGCAGAACCTCTTTTGATTATTTTTTTTTATGTTTGCCACTGTTTTCGAAGTTGTCGGCAACATGATGTTCAGTGGCGTATTTATGATATCTAATTAGGGGGTAGGTGGACTTTTGCAGCTCCCACAGGTAATGTGGCAAATACTATAGCAAACAAAATATTATTTTCATCTAATTAAACCTTCTATTTCACTTATCGGTAAAGAACAACAAGGTTTATTGAAATCTGATTTTAAAAATTTGTGCCGAAATTGGTATTCCGCTTGAAATCCCCCCTTAAATACGCCACTGATGATGATGCAGCCCTGATTATTAGGCATTCGATGATGTTTGCCATGTTTTTTTAACATATTAATGAAAAAAATATACATGAAAAAAATGGTGTTGATATTTCTGCTGGTAGCACTTATGGACTAATAAGAGGTGGGCCAGTCAAGCATAAAAATGTAGTCTGACAGATGCAAATATTTGAAAGCATTAAGGTAGGACCTCCACAAGTAAAGTTTGTATGAAAGACATCAGTTTCGTGTCTTCAAACTTTTGTAGAACATTCAATAATCGTAATACCATTTTCGATTATTCATCATTTCTTTTGAAAAAAAATACGAGCTTTCATTTAAAAATACAAAAACAAAAATAAAAAATGACTATTTTCCAAAAACCGCAAAACGTTTTTTAAATGCAATAATTTTGGTTAAAAAAAAATATTTAATGTAAAATAAATATTTTTATTTTAAAGCTCATTAAAAATACTTTCTAAAACAGTCATAGATGTTTACAATTGAGTCACTTTGATGGAAGTCATAAATTATTAAATACAATCCTACGCGGTCAAATTTGCCATATGTGGACCCCAATATCTCGACAACCCGTCATACTAGGCCCATTTATAGTACAAGTTCAAAAAATGTCATTCAATCGTTAGCAAAACCTTTTTAAAGCGGGTACGGTTGACAAATGTTCACCCCTTAAAATTTAGTTTTAAAAAAAATGTTAATTTAAAAAACTTTTTTTGTCAGGTGTTCGATTAAAAATAAGAACTGAACCAAAAACTTAAGTTAAGTACAAAATTCAAACATTGAGGTCCGCGGATACTGTTGAAAAAATTTTTCGAGGTCCAGAAAAAAAAACATAATACTTACTAGTTTAATTTTCCGTATTTAAGTAATTATATACAACATAATAGGAAAAATTGATGTGAGTAATTACACAGACGCATTTGTGCCGATTTTTATAGTCCAAGGTTCAGAATATTCGACGGTCCGAATCCGGACCGCGGTCCGTCTCTTCTAAGAAAACTACACGGAGGTAAATAAACTTTTAAAACTCAAAAAGAATTCGGCTCTAATAAAAAATAGTAGAATTAAATTAATATCAATAAAATACTAATAAAATTCTAGAATTTATTATCTGAATAGTAAGAAAGCAAATCACTTACATATCAAAGAAGTATTAAAGCTTTATTCTAATGGTTTTGAGCAATTATTTTATTGATTATTAAAAACCGAAAATAAAACGAGAAATTGTTTTTGTATTCTTCGCAAAAAGAACACGTGTTCATCTATCTATTGTTGTTTCCATCGAACTTTTTTTGTCTGTAATATTCGCTCGTATGCTTTGTTTGATAGTGTGCCTGTTTAAAGTAACTAAAATATATATCCTAGATACTAAGACATTATGTACTTAGGTATCTAAAAAGTAACTAAGTACAATTTGTCTTGATATGCAGAAGTTTTTTTTTTTTTGGTATCAAAAAACTGCAAATACAATAAATAAATGATTTACTAATGTTAGTAAAGGAAATTATAAACTAATGCACATTATACACTTGTCCAAGTAACCACGGCTAGACAATTGCCACAAACTTTTGTGGCAAATGTGTAGCTTTTAAGTTACCTCTAACACCAGTGTTGCAAACTAGTAATTTTTAGTTGCAAAGCTAGCTACCGCTAGCATGTACCGCGAACATGTATGAAACATACGCAATAATATTTCACAATGCTCTGATATATAAGTCATACATTCTGATAATAGAACATAAGCGGTGACTAAGAACATGTGTGGTACAATGCAATAATATGTCACAATTCTGTGATATATAAGTCATATATTCCGATAATGGAACATATACGATAATAGGAGAAGCTAATTTTTTTTGTTATGGCGTGGCAAAATAGTGTCAAATTTAAAAATCTGTTATGTTCCATATATATGCATGTATATAATGAAGAACCTAATAGGAACATGTTTATTAATAATATGACTAATTACCTTTAAAATGTTATAAATGTATATTATTATACACAAAATAATTATTATATCCACTACATATGTCCATGGAACGTCGGGTTGTAAAAAAGGACAGTCGGAATAGTATAATTTAAGAAATTAAAAAAAAAAAACACTTTTTTAAAAATATTTCTCACATTGTATTTTTTCAGGTGCGCGTTAAAATTAGAGAAGGTAGAATATAAGCTTTAACCCGAAAACTTGAACCGCTTGTTAAATTAGAGTTGTAGTTTGCCGAAACATTTACTCTTATGGCTCTGCGTAGGATCTTTATTATTTTTATTTTTAATCCAGACAAGTTCCACATTTAAAATTACAGCTCAAGTTCCAAATAGGTGAACTGACACTTTATTGGATCGACTAAACCTCACCACGGGGCTTAGTGACTGGCAATTGCCAGTCATAACGCCTCGTGGGTGGCAAATATGTATATTTGGCATGATTTGGAACAAACACTTTAATGGCAATTGTGTGGCTACCACTTAGTTGCCACAAAGTTGGTTGGGCATAAACACGGAAGCGCAACATCATGCTAATACATGGGTAGCATTTAGAAAAAGACGCCACGAACTATATACAAAGTAAAGCAATGTCAACCATACACGCAAAAAAAACGTTCCTTATAAACGATAAATTAGACAAAAGAACTTCGTTTGTGGATTTCTTTTGACCAAACTAGTCTTTCGTTGTTTTGTTAATTTTAAGTTAAAAAATGTATTTTTCAGAATAAATATATATATATATTTTTTTTACAGTGACATGTAAACTTTTGCGAACAAAGTTGCAAAAGAAATGCTTTTGTTGCAAACGTTTTGTTAACCTTTTTTTATATGCGCGTATGGATTGGATAATTGCATTTCCTGTCCCTAAAGATACCCACATCCACACAATGTAAATCATTTTAGAATTCAGAAACCCCAATGAGATGTTGAACTTTCAGAATCACCTATCAGATTGGCAATCATTACAATTTATCTTTATTTTGTCGCACAGTGTCGCACATTCAACGCATTTTCATTTTCAAACACTTAGCTGGTAAATTATTTAATTTTCGCACCCAACATTTCGGTCACGTTTTCGTCATGAAGCCACTTAGATTGCTGTACATTTAAAACTATTTAATTTAATCTCTTTAGAACGTAATGCATTCGGTTGCGAGTAGCTCGTTACCATCATTACGATTAGGACTGATACTGCAATTGGGCTGAAAAGCTTTCATACTGCTTTAGGCGAACATCGTCCGAACCAATCATTACATGATATTAACATATTTTACACGTATGACTCGCAGCAAATCAGCTGATAACTGTGCTTGAACAACTTAATGATGCTTTGCAATCATGTATTTGTTGAGCAAAAACTAATCGTTAATTTGAGCAATCTATTCTGTGGCTCGTTAGGTCTTGCGCGGTTTTAACACGTCTCTGATTTATGTTAATTTTTTCGTATTATTTGTTGAGCGAATAAATCAAATGTTTAAATTGAAAATACTACTGGCAAAGATTCAAAAATAATATTTTAAAATCGAATTTTATTAAATTTAGGAGTATATCGTCGTTGTAGTAGTAAAAGTCACCAACTATATTTTCCAATTATTCATTTACAAAAATCTTTATATATCCGTCGATTTCTGCTTGATGAGCTCAATATTTGTACCAAATGGTAAGAAAATATGAATCTATCAATTGGTATTTCAACTTTAAAAATGTATCACTTTCTTTTTTTAATAATTAGGAACAAAGTTGAAATTTAAGATTTTCATAAAAATGTATTTGGTGACTTTTAGTTACACAAATTTATTTAGTTCTAAATTTAACCAGCAATCTTTTTAGTGTACACAGAATAGAGATTTGTTGTGCCAACCAACTCTTTGCCCGAACAACTTATTCGGTTCTTTGAACCGAGACAAACATCATTCGGTTGTTATTGTTAAAATGAAAAGAGTTGTAGTTTATACTGCAACCAATTTCGAACTGTTTTAGAACAATTTATACACAATTTAGAACCATTGGGAGTGTGTATAGACTAATATTTCCAGTGTATAGGCAAATATGGCAGTTGTGCCAGCAAATTTGTAAACCATTCGATTTAACCGAATGAAGTTAGTTGGTACAACTATATAACTTAGATCGTATTTGAGACAAACTTCTTTCAAATTTTCGAATGCTTATAACAAATATCAATTAACATCTAACAAATATATAGTTAGTTGAGGAATCAGGGATAAGAAAGTTCATTAGAATTCGTGAAGGAACTTTTTTCCTTTTTGATCGCTGTGCGGCGCGGTGAGAGCTTTCCATAGACAACAGTGATGTCAACTCATAAATCCGTTTTCCCCAATATTCTTAGCAAAATTCCCCAATTGACTATAAATTCCCCGCACAAATGTAATTTAAATACACTGAGAATAATTAGTGTTTTTACTACATATTTAATAAAAATCGAAATAATCCATAAAACAAATATTACGCAATATGTCATTCATTCAATATGTTTTTTTTTATTTCTTGATTTCTGTAATTTTCGAATGACATTTATCAGCCATTAAAAATTGACAAAATTTTTTTGTTATTTCCAAGTGGTGCTATATTTATTAATTAAGGTCCAGTTTTTCAGTAAAAATTTAAACTTAGCTTTAATAAATATTTCAAAAGTCTATAGTTTCAAATCAAACTGTCCGAATTTCTTTAAACTCTACAGACATAGACAATTAGTACTCAGTTAATATGAAATATTGACTATAATGGGACTGAATATATGAATATTAAGGAAATCATATTAAACTTGGTTTAAAAGAGTACTGAAAATGGGCCATTTATGCAGATAAAAATATTTTGAATAGAAGCAAACTATTTCGGAAATTAAAATTAACCATTTACAGAAACGTATAAACAAATGTGCAATTGTAAATATATTTTTCAAATTATTTTCGATTTTTTTTTTTTAATTTTGATCATTTTTTACCACATTTTTTTCATTGATATTTTTAGTTTCGAAATTTTAAATTCCCAATAACCGCAATCTTTAAAATAAAATAAATAACTATATTTTTTCAACTATTAAGGGGCATGTCAAATTTGCAGGTCTTACATTAAATAAAAATGTATCCTTTATTTAAAAACAGAACATCAGATACATTCAAAAAAGGTTAAAGGAAATTATCTAGATCTAGAAATCGTATTTAATAAATTGTGTTTATTAGTAACCAAATTATGATCTCTCATATGATTGGAATATAGAGGTATGTTCCAGTTTACGATCGAATCCGATTTTACATGCAAAATTCTAAATAAATTATTTAAAATTTATTATTTTCCAAACGAATTGAAAGCGTTGAAGACAAAGCATTCTGTTAAAATTATGTATATCGAATCTAAAAGTAAAAAGGTTTGTTTTAAAATTTCATATGAAATTCGATTAAAATTGGGAATATGCCACTATATTCCAATCCTTAAAAATGTAGAAAATGTAACAGATTCTAATTTGAAATATTTCGCCAAAAGTGGACCATTCTCCGATTACCCACTAAGACTAAAATTCGTCACATATTGGAGAATTTCCCTCTAGTTGGCATCACTGATAGGCAATGTTTTATTATCGTAGGTTTGACATTGACCAACGATGTTGACAGTCGCTTGTATCGAACCTGGAACCTTTCGGCTCGTAGTCCAACGCACTAATTAATACAGCCACCGACGTTTAATTTCATAGCTTCATTAAAAACAGTTAAAAAGTTGTGAAACTTTATATTGTGTTTGAATAACGGATTTCAGAAATTTTTAGGTTATGGTTTAGGTTTTTAAAATGATGCGGCTTTCAACGGATATCGGTTACGATTTTAATCTCTGTTCCAAGCATACATAAAAGAAGCTTTTAAGCAACAAATCCATTTAAGCATGTTTAAGAATCCTGTACAGTCCATGTAACCACCCATGCCGATTTTAGAACGATTTTTTTGTACTTTTTAAACTTCAAGGACGATGCGCGAGTATAAAATTTTATTCAAAATTGATGAAATTTTAGGAGGACATTAATAGATGCAATCTTCAATTTTTTGAGTATATTACGATCCAAAAAAAAGTTTTTGTATATGGTAAAAAAATAAAAATATGGATTTAAAGTGTTTTTTTTTAACTTTATCTGCAATGCGCGGACATATGACATTATGTTTTTTTTTTGTGATAACTCTAGCAGCATAATGTAACTTTTAAGGCCTATTACAACTTTGGGAAAAAATTTCGATCCGCCCTAGTGTGCACGTTCTTTCAACTACTAAGCTCTGCTCCTACTAATTCATCAAACATGTTGGCACACGAGCAGAAACACCAAGAAAACAACAATTGCCTGCTACTTCCACATAACCGCTAAGATTAACTTTTGTTCTTAAACTCATTGCATTGCGCATTAAGCAAAAACCCTTTAAAATGTCTCCCCGTACATGACGAAACAATACAAAAAGACTTGCGTAATACAAACTTTGGTCGTAAAAATGTGCATTGTTCTGGCAGCTCGTATTATGTTATAGTATAGCTGTTGTTTGGCGTTGCCACTTATTTTTGTTTTTTTGTTCGATAGGTTTTTCTTACTGCGTATGTTCAGTCTCAAAATGGCAGTAAAAATAGGACTTATTTTAAGCAGAACAAAAACAACAACAACAACATGAAATACGTACGTTTGCAACTTAAACACGGCGGCGCCATTATGATCAACGCGTCTTAACTATGCGCGACCCTTTCTGCGTTGCCCACGCCGCGCCGCGCCGTCTGGTGGCACGCACACCTCCGGCAGCAACTACTGACTGCGTTTTTGAAATGTTGTTGAAAAACACGTTCATATAGTTTTGTTGGACTGGCTCTTATTAAAAATAAGAGCACTACAACAACAACAACAATTACAGTTACAACAACAACAAATGTGTACTTTATATTGAAGAAAATTCCTGCTTTATGACTTCATATTGCGGAAAGTCGTAAAAAAGTAGTAGAACTTTGCGCTTTTTACTACTTTATTTTGAACGGACAGATATTTGCAAATATGATGGACGACGACGAAGACGACGATACGACGACAAGCATGAAACTGATGCAAACGGGACGGAATGAGACTGAGTTTGAGGTGGAGAATATCATTGTTCTGGCGTCATATTAGTTGTGATGACTGAAAATGCGAGAGGCGGATGTGGTACGAAGACTGCCATGGTCATTTATCAAAATCGTGTGGGTGCATATACAGCGTTGCCACTTTTTTTTTTAATTTTACAATTATTTTTCAATATAATTAAAATGTTTTTATTTAATATTTGAGAAAAAGCTTTAGAAAGATTTTTGTATAAACGTTTTATTTAATAAAGCTTTTTGAATAATTGATTTATTTAGTACAGATTTTTGAATACAAACATTATTTTAATAAAGCTTTTTGAATACAAACTGTATTTAGAAAAGCTTTTTGAGTAGAAGCTTTAATTCGTAAATGTAAAGCTTTTTTTGTTTGGAATTAACGCATTATTTAGTACAATTTTTTTTGTAAAAGCTTATTTCAGAAAAAAAAAAACTTTTTGTTGAATATTTGAAAGCTTATATGGATGTTTCAAAGCTTCTAAATTATAATTTGAATTACAATAAGTTATAACTTATGGCTAGACAATTAGCCCAATTCTAAATAAATACTCCCACAAATATTTGGGAGAAATTGTTGGCAGAAAAAAGCTTTGTACGTAAACTCAATAAGCATTTTTTCTCTCAAATATTTTTGGGTGTATTATATATAATTGGGTTGACTGTTTGGGGAAAAAACAGCATTGTATTGAATTTACATACAAAACTTTTTTAACCAAAAATAAATTGTGGATGTATTTATTTAGAATTGGACATAATATGTTTTTGAAAAAGCTCATTAAGTAAAATATTTGAACATAAAAACTTTTTTTAAATCTATTTTCATAAAAACGTGCTTGTAAAATTTTTAAAGTTTTTTGCAAAAGCTTTCTTTTTAAAATATATTTGGAAAAACTGTTTGTAAATGCTTCTTCTCAAAGCTTATGTAATTCTTTTATGTAAAAATGTTGTAAAAGCTTTTTGTTGTTTTTGTGAAATATTTTGTAGTGAAATCTTTTTAGTAAGTAATGCCTATTAAGAAAAAGATGCTTCAAAAAGTGTTCAAAAAGATTAAAAAAATTGTTAAAGCTTTTTTGTAATAACTCTTTCAAAGAGCTTTTGTAAAAAGCTTTTCTCTAAAAAGCTTCTCTGTAAAAAGCTTTTCTGTAAAAAGCTTTTTGTAAAAGTTTTTCTGTAAAAAGCTTTTTGTAAAAAGCTTTTCAGTAAAAATCTTTTTGTGAAAGCTTTTTCTAAAAGTATTTTCTGTGTTTTTGCGAAACATTTTTTTTTTGTGAATATTGAAAAAAACATTTGCTTTATCAGCATTTCTATTTTTTCAGAATCTTAATTAAAATACTTTTAAATTTTCTCGCATGAAAAGTTAAGTTAAGTCAATTCTGATAATTTTTAAAAACACTTAAATAATTACTTCAAAGAAAATTCACTGAATCTGGCAACACTCTACCCAATGAAGTGTACCATTTGTCTCCTGCAAAGGCGCTGATATGCTACGCGCCAACCGCACGATGTCGCCTCCTGATGGTCAACTTGTCAATTATGCTGACGGCTGACTTATCGTTTGGCCACTATCCCAACACCAGCAGAAAGAAGTAAAGCAAAAGAAGTGCACAGTAGTTAACGGCCGTAAATTGTCTACTTCCGACTAAAATAGATTTAATATCCGGCGCACTAGAACCCTCCAAGCAAACAAACAACCCTACGTGATTGATGGAGGGAGGAAGCCTCCGCAATTAGCGTGAAATCATGCGAAAATTTATGATATCATCAGCGTTGCATTCGAAGTATTTGAGCAACAAGAAAAGAAGACTCTAAAACTGAGAGATGAACAAAAAATAAAATGAAATGGATAAAACTTGTGCATGTGCGCAGCAAGCAGTGCCTCGTGTGCATTTCAGCTGAATTCAGCTTTTTATGCGTTCTGTTGGATGGAACACATTAAAATTAAGCAAAATTGCAAGTTTTCTTGGATCGTAAAACGAAATAGAGATGCACAATGCAGAGTCGGATGCACGAACTAACGAACCCAGATAAGGAGCATATGATTAAAATGGGTCCCCGAGTGATGTGGAGTGGAACACGCGAACAAGAAAATAGCCTGAAATTAATATCATAAAAAGCATTAAGGAACAAGTGTGTCGAAGAGTCGGGTCTAGGTATTTCTCAATTATTATCAAAAACATCTCAAAAGAGATTATAACCAACTAATGGCAGTGGTTATAAAACATATTTAGGTATTTAAATATGTTCGTTGAAATAATGAAAATAGATACGTTATAATATTATTATTTATTACTATATGGAAATTTAAAATTTAACACTGTATATTGAAATTTATTACATTAAAATTCAATATTTTCCCATGTTCATGCCTATAGAACATAGTTCATATCCATGAATTTGATGACTGCACTCATATAAGCGACAACATTTTTGGATCACTGAGTTTTGGATCTGTCAGAGACTGGTTTAGAGACATTTTTTGGAAAGAGTTTAAGCAGACTAGTGGCCGGTTTTATAGTGTTAGTTTAAACAATTTTTAACCTTGGTTTAATAAAACATCTCTTATATTTAAACAAAGTTTTACTTTGAAAGACTGAAAGCTTACACTGAAAGCTTAAAATAAACTGAGTTTATGTCGGTTTAATATGGCATCACTGGTAAATCTCAACGAATTGTCTATTATTTTTCACATTTGAAACAGTTGACAATTTTATGTAAAACTTTTTGTAAATCAATAAACAGAAAATTAATTTAATAAAAATATAATAAATGAAATATGATATATAAACGAAAGATCGTGCAACTCCAGTATATCGGTCATTCCACGTAAAACCGGCACTTTTGAAATTTACTATTTTTGATTTCATTGAAACTTTTCACTTATGTTCTATGTCGAAAAATATTTTACACGTGTTCATGTTTTATAAAAAAAAAATATTGGTAGTTCTTATTTTTTTTTAACAATTTAATCTCATTTTAAAGGTAATGAATTTATCTTACAAATGGTTTACTCGTTTTTAAAACGTCTAATACAATCATAACTAGAAATAATGGTCGGAAAGTTATAAAACCGATTTTGGTGGTCAGCACATAATTTAAATGAATTTTAAACGACGAATTAAAGTCACCGTAAAACAGAATTCTAAGATTAAACTACGTTTAACCCACTAATCCAGTTAAACTTCCACTTTAAAACCGGCCCTAAGGCGGAGAATGTACAAAATCTGCCCTGAACCTTGCCTTTAAATTCCACAAACTTTTATTTCCTACAAATTTCTTCATTGAGTTTGCCGGTAATATGCTTGATATAGTCTTGAAAAATACTAGAATTTTATTTCAAAACATATTTTTAATAAAAATAAAAACACAAATATGGTACACTCAGAAAAAATACTATATAAATAAAAGTTTTTTAATATTAAAAAGAGTCAATTGGATAAATTATTATTTTAATCCGCAAATACCATAAAATCATCATACCATGAAATTTTCATTGAGTTTATATAAAAATATTCATTTTTTGTATACTATTAAATCAATAATTGTCCCATTGACCAATTTTAATGGGATATTAGGGAATTTGGTCAGGGTCTAGATGTCTAGATGTCCATGGTAGAATAAAAACAGATTTCCGGATGTATAATGTCATACTTTAATCAGGCAAATAAGAAACTTTTTTTTGTTAAAAAAATAATCTTTGCAGCATATATGTTTTAGATACTATAAGCAATATTTCTACTGAATTAAAACAGATTTTCGACAGATACATGTATATGCTACCGTCAGAATAAAACCGATTTCCCGGCCGATGCACAATTTCTGACATTTTTGCGATTAATGGAAGTTTGTGGGAATTTTTGGTAGATTCAAAGCAGTTTAGAAACATCTGCAGACAAAATGGCAGGGTCAAGGCAGTTTAGATACATTTTTTCGACATATTTCAAGCAGACAAAGGCGGAGTTTGTATCAAAAGCTGCATATTTTTTTACCGTAGGTGCTCAAAAATATGTCGGGAGTATGCCTTAAAAATTGCACAAAATTTAAGAATATACCTTACACTTCCCGTGATAAAATTACTGAAATTTTTTTTATATTTCGGGCATACTTTCAGCAAACACAGAGATAAATTGTATTTTGGGAAGTGTATAGCAGGTTGTAAAATTTTGTGGAATTGTAATGGCAGATTTTGGATATTGGCAAAAAACCGATAGTTTGTGATGCAAACTTCGACTTTGTCTTTTTTAAATATTTGGAAAATTTATTTTTAAACTGCCTCGACCCTGCGAAAATTCAATACAGTGTATGGGGATGCCATACACTTCTCAACACTTTTCATTTATCAGTATGTTTGCCGCAAATATAGCCGACATATTCCTGAAAAATGCCGGAAATTTAGTTTCGGTATTTTTTTGAAATATTACAAGCAGACAAAGGAGGTGTTTGTATCAAATGCTGCACATTTGTCCGTCCGTGCTCAAAATATGTCGGGAATATTCCTTGAACATTCCACAAAAATTTCAAATACGTTATACACCTCTCAAAATTTTCCATTTATCTGTGTGTTTGCCGGAAATATGCCCGACATATTCCTGAAAAATGCTAAAAATTTGATCTCGGGATTTTTTGGAAATATTTCAAGCAGACACAGGCAGAGTTTGTATCAAATGCTACATAATTGTCCGTCCGTGCTCCAAATATGTCCGATATATGCCTTGAAAATTCCACTAAAATAGAAAATACGGCGTACACTTCCAAATTTTCCATTTATCTATGTTTTTGCCTGCAATATGCCCGACATATTACTGAAAAAGCCAACACTTTTGTTTCGAGGTTTTTGAAATATTTCAAGCAGACAAAGACGAAGTTTGTATGAAAAGTCGCATATTTTCTCATCCGTACTCAAATTTATCGGGAATATGTCTTCAAAATTCTACAAAATTTTTTATTTATCTGAATTTTTGCCGGAAATAATCCAGAAAAATGACAAAAAAATTATCTCGGAAAGGTATAAAATTTTGAAATAAATACTTTTTATTAATGTTATAAAATTTAAATGCTGTGGTAAGACTGAGAATAAAAACTTTAAAAAACAAAAAAAAAATCTACGAATTATAAAAAAAAAAACCCTCAATAATAGAAATTTATTTCCTCTTTTATCTCGATGTCGACAAACAGCTGCCCATATACGCAATCAAGTCTTCCTAATGCAACTGCGCGAATCCTCACAGCGCTACTATGCCCAGTACTATGCGAGGGCAGCCCTGGCGAATGGCGCCCCCACGTACTTGTCCTACCAGGACCTACCGCTGACCATCGACGACAGAACGCATCTGATTACAACGATACGACCGCCAACGCCGGAAGCGCCACCACTAAGTCAGTCGCCACACAGTCCGTCCAAGCCATCACGACCATCCAGCAGGTGAGTCGCCAACGCCAACGCCAATCACAATGACAATGGCAATGGCAGCAACACCCACCGTGGCGGTAACTTAGAACTAAAGAAGCAGCAACCGAAGCAGCAGCAACAAGAACAACAACAACTGAGATATCGCAACAGTATGGCAGCACTGGCTGCAGCAGCCGCAGGACTCTTAGTGTGAGTAGCCCTTTTTTCAAATCAGTTAAATTAATTTAATTTAATTTAATTTCGTGCAGCATTCTAAAGCACGAAACAGTTTCTGAAGTAATTCGCCATTTGCAATTTTACACATTGTGCGTTTCGTTATTTCCATAGCATTATTTCCGTGTGTCCTAGCTGTCTTCATGTCCTTGCCGTCTTCCGTATTCCGTATTCGTCATTTGTATGCCAGGCGAGCGTTGCACTTTTAATCAAATCAATTTTCTCCATAGTTTTATGATTACAATTTAGTTTTGCACAGCGCCAGAACGAGGTACAGCAATCAGATACATACCCAGTGCTCCACTCTTGACACGTGCAACTACGTGCCAAGTAACAACGGCGTGAATACATCATTCTTCTCTTAGTCCTGTTGTCGATGTTTTCTGGTATTTGACGCATCCGTTTCACCAGTCTCCTATTTGGCACCTCATCGCATTTTTCGCTATCCTATCAAATTTCTTCTTCACGAACTTTAGCTTAATCTATACCGAAGAAAATATTTTAAATCCCTGGTGCAAAACACTTTTTAACTAAAAGTGTTCGAAAAGTAGAAGTTCATTCATAGTAAAAGTTCATTTGAAAACAGTTTAATTCAAATTTTATACATTTCTATATCTCTATAACTCTATAATGATTATTCTTACATGTGCATTTCCTGAGGTTTCGGACGGGACACTCGTACGCTTATAACTTTAATATCTCGAAGAAAAATTAAGTAAATTAAATTTAACTAAATACCTGCAAAAAATGAGAAAATTCTATACAGTAGATCAAAAGATATAAATTAAATAGTTGTCGTTCCGAACGGGACAAAAACGGAAGTAAATGTCGAGTTTCAAAAATCAGCGAATTTTGTGTACAAATTATTTTTTTGAATTATTTAAAAAATAGCTGAAATCATTTTATTTATTATTATATTTGCACATTGTTTCCAAAGTATATAGTTTTTTCGTAATAAATCACAGAACAATTCCGGACGGGACATTCCGGACGTGACAAAAAGTTTCGTATAGAAATGATCACTACGATTATTATTCTAAAAAATACTTTTGTTGTAAAATATATTTTTTGGAACTATCTCAAAACATAGCTGAGGCAATTTACTATATTTTTGTATATTTACACTTTGTTCTTAAAGTTTATAGTTATTTCGTAATAAATCACAGAATAATTCCGGACGTTCCGTATGGAAATTTTCACAACGATATTTTGCTAAAATAATTTTGTATCTGTGAATAATAACAATCAACGAAATTAAAAGTGATGTACAATTCAAATTTCTATATTTTTTTTATTGTGGTTTTACACTTTTGATACTACACGCAGAGAAAAAACATGGTTGTGGTGATCATATTTGAAGGACAACGTACTATGAATGTGGGTTATGGTTGTAGGCAATCATATAATTTGTATAATATGATCCTCAGTGGCAATAGTACGAGTTACTACAACCATATGATGGTCCTCAGTGACCATATAGCCATTTCATATTACCATACTGTCCTTCGTAACCATTGATCACATTATGATTATGATCATATTATATTATGATTATCTCTAAATTCCTGAAAAGCGTATTGAAATAAACTATAAATAACACACATATTACATTTTTTATTTACATTTTATTTTTTTATATATTTTTTTAATTAAGGATACAATTTTAAGATGCAAACACAGTGAGGCTGTACTGTGCGCGAAGCTCTGCTTGCAATGATCGGACGGTCTATGGGACGGACAGCACAAACACTCTTTATGCGTCCGTGTTTTATCGCGCACAATAACTTTCGCGTAAAGTACAGCGTCACCGTCATGAAGTTGAAAACGCGAGCACACGAATATACGATTGATAACTGTACACATTTCTATTAAACACGATAATTTAATGTTATTTATTTCTATACATATTTATTTTAAAAAATTATGTTTTAAACATTAGAAAATTCGTCACTACAAAAAAAAACCGGCATTGCCAATATCAAATATCAAAGTTAGTAAGAGAGAGTAAACATGACATTAAGCGAGAATTATATGATTGTAAATAATAAAAAATGACTATATTATGATCAGTCAATATCATGGTATGATTGGTATTGACCATATTTTGTTCGTGGCAGTTTTTATCGTAATCATAACATGGTTCTTATCAACCATATGCTGGTTTTTCAGAAATACAATCATATTATAATAAATTGTCTACTATAATATGATTTTAGCGACCTTGTTATTGTTGAAATAAAATTGAACAACTATCAATGATTGCAAAGAGCATAGCATGATTGTCGTGATCATGTCGCAACCATATTATTTCTCTGCGTGTATACAAATTTCTAACGAATTTTCGTCTCTTCCCAACCACTCTATTTGTCGGCATCCTATAAAGTTATCACATCCTTATTTCGTATCGTATCATCCTATCCGTATCTTTTCTAAAATTTTTATTCTTTAATACACTTTCTTCCCTTCAACATACTTTCCATCTTCTGCATCGTCTCTTCTTCTATATATTCTCCCCACTTCTCGTTATGCTACTCTTCCGTCTACGCCATTGTTGCATTGTTTGGTTTTCTTTGTTCAAACGGAAACGGAAGTGTTCAATTTAGACAAATGTTTCCGGCGTTGCCATTTATACGTGCTGTTGTATATGACGCTATGAATTTGTGTGTGTTTTATTATTTTTCCTGCATTTATTTTGTGAGTTTGTAAATTGAATTTTTCACTCATTTTTCAGTATTCTGTTTATTTAAACATTTGGTTTTATGCATTGTGCAATGTTTTTGTTTTTAATTAAAACTCAAGTGGCACTTGTTCGCTTTTCTTTGTCAAAATTAAGATTTTCTGTCAAAATTTCAGCTGCTCATTTATTTAGTAGTTTCTCTTTTTTTTTTCATTTCACTTTTTAATGTCGCTGTGAAACAGTTTCTTTTAATGAATGTTCGTTGATGTCTCCAACATCAAACTCTTTGTGTTTTTTTTAGTTGAATCTACTAAAATTCTACTGAAATTCTTCTTCTTCACCTACATCTGGCGTTTGCAGCATCTTCAGTTGATGTTTAATTCACAACTGCTAATATCATATTGCATTTCATTTGTATTCAAAGTCTTGTTTAATATTCACATGTAAAACTTCGAAACAGAATATATTTTTCATTTTATTTGCTATTTTTACAGCATTTCTTGTTTTGTGATACAGTATTTAATTTCTGCACAGAAATAAAATAAATTTTTAGTTATAAGGTATTCAATAGAATAATTTTTCCAATGTTTGGTTTATTTTTTATAGCATTTACAGACTTTTTTATGCAATATCGTTTTATATCATTATAAAAACATATTTTTCAAACATTTCATACACCAATTCTATATAATTCGCTGGTTCTGATTTTGACTGCATACTCATTCTTTTCATATTTCGTATTAAGATTAAAAAAAGTACTATTGACAAACAGTTTTTCAAAAAACTTTCAACAATATTTATGTTTGAATTGTCAAGACTAATTTCAATATACTAATGAATGCTAATACACGCATTTATTTTTAAGATATATGAATTTAAACATGGTAAATTTTTAATATTTTAGATTATTTTTAAATTCTATTTATTTTATTTATGATCTAATAGTAAACTATAAAAATGATTTATGGTTATCCAGGGCATAGTCCAAACTTTGTATCATACTTACTAAATTTTATCTAAAGGTCTGCTCAACTTTTTAAAATACCAAATATCAATTATATAATCAATTTTCAATAAAAAAAATAAAAAATTTGGACAGAGCCGGACCTATAGGGTTGTGAGAGGAGTGTGACATCCCCCTTAGCTCCGCCAGCAAAACTTATTCGGAAAATCACAAGTAGGAAATATTGTAAAAATTCGAAAATTTGTATATATTCGGCATTATCACAATTTTTTAAGTAGCAATAAATCATAAAATGATAAAAAATCGTAATATGTTAAATATTTAACAGGAACATTTTGTCGAATTATTGTATTAAATCCGACTTGGATAAATTTGAAAATATTTAAAATCAGTTGGAAATTTTCGAAAAATTAAAAATTTTTATTTATTCCTATATAGCATAAAATTGCCATATTTAAAGACCAAGTTAAATATAAAAAATAAACAAATTAAATCCGATTCGGAAAAATTCGAAAAATTGAAATTCCTACTTTTCCCAAAACATTATTATTTTTCCCGTCCACGTTGATATAATCCAAAATCCGGTTGGATATAGTGTGACTACACAGAAAAATATATATGTATAAATATAGCAAACATTTTGATCAGTACAATTATTTTTTAATTGATTCATCGCCGATACGACCTTTAGATGAATTAATTAAATATTTAATCATATTAATTAATAAATTTACATCATCAATACAATTAAATATTTGCTGAAACGACTTAACAAATTAACAGAAAAAAACAAAATGTTTCATCAATACAATTAAATAATTTGTTGAAATGACTATTGAATTAATTGCATTAACAATCGCCGTTGTTGAGCACACGATGCGAGCTTGCGGCGTTCATTCGCCGTTCATTCGCTGCAAACAAGCAACCGATGGATTTTTTGTGCTTAATTGGTTTATTTTTGGAAGCAAATCACATTTTTAGCGGATGTGTGTTGCAAAATACATTAGAACTCGTTGCTAGACTAGCTAATGGTACTCAATTATTTATGGTTGCTGCACAGAAAAAAAAAGTTCATACTATTTATGAATTTGTTCATCAATTTTATGAATTTTTCATTATTACACAACCAATGAATAAATTCATCCAATTTATGAATCGTTCATAAAACCGTAATCGAAAAGTTCATAATATTGATGAACGGTTTCATAATATTTATGAAAAAATTCATGGTATTTATGAACTTTAAACTATTTAAAAATAAAAAATAAAACTATTTTTTTATTTTCTTGTATTATTATTTTTTATTTTATTATATTACTTTTTAATTTTATTTTATTCTTTTAATTTTTTTTTTTTTTACTACTTACATTGTATATCTACTCTTACTGTTACTGCCTATTGCTGCTGTGTACGTTTCTTTGGAGTTGTAAACAACAAATGAAACGATTCGGTCTATTTGTACGAAATGAAATACAAATAATAAAAACTAAGAACTGTATATGTTATCATCGACTATCGACGCGTCGCGACGAGTTGTCAAAATAATCACTGCGCGTCATGTATATTTTCCGCGGCATGACGCGTCAGTAAAATAAAAATATCTATTTATGGAATTGTCAAAAGTTGCATGTCGCACATACGAACATACACACATACTCAAATACCTACCTACCTACTTTGTGTTGTATTTTCTATTCTCCTTTTGGTGGACTGGTTTTTTATTTTTCAGTATCGCCTTTATGCTCGGCTGAATTGCACGTGACATGGAGGTTGCTCTGCATTGCCTCAAAAAATTAATATGAATACCTCAATGAACGCAATTCATAACAATTATGAACGCGTTTATTATATTTATTTCGATCAAATTTTATGTACCAAACCCTCCCGTAAGATTCTTCTTAGCATTGGCCTTGACTTTATATTTAACATATTGCAAAATATATGGGCCATTCCACACCAAATCGACCATAAAAAGACAAATTTGAGATTTTACGTTTTCGATCTTAATGAACTTCTGGCAACTGATAAAGGGTATCGAGACATGCACTAAACAATTTTTTTTTATTTTTTCCGACCACTACTTCCAGAGATACAGTGGCTCAAAGTTGGAAAAAAGTGCCAAAAATCACTTTTGAACTGTTGTTCATATTTAAATATCTCTTGAACTATAAATGCTAGAAACTCCGTTAATGGCTCGTTTTAAAGCTAATATAAAGCTATAGAAAGCTATTTAAAGCTATAGAAAAACTAAGTTGTAATTTCCAAACGGTAACATGTGGCCCGTGGTCATTATCCTTGCACTTCAAAATTGATGTCCTTAAAAAGGACCCTGTTTAAAATTCTGAAAAAAATCCTAAGTTTTCGTCAATTTATTATAAATGTTCATACAAAATTTCAAGATTGTATTTTGATGGCATCGTATTTTAAAAAATTATAAAGTGATTTTTTTATAAAGTGATTTTTGGCACTTTTTTTCCAACTTTGAGCCACTGTATCTCTGGAAGTAGTGGTCGGAAAAAATAAAAAAAAATTGTTTAGTGCATGTCTCAATACCCTTTATCAGTTGCCATTCGAAAAAATCGAAATCGAAGAAGGTGAGTTCCAACCGCTGGTCGATTTGGTGTGGAATGGCCCATATATCTTGTGCTACTTCTAATCGTATAACGTATTTATTTAAATTTAAAAAGGTTCAATATTTAATACAAATTAAGTTGGTTATAGAAAAAATACGATGAAACTACTGAAACACGGAAACCAACAAAGAGCACTAAACTCATAAAATCGTCATATATAGATTCTTTTTCATCCTACATGCATTTCTACAGCGGAAATATAGTTTTTATTACATTTCTTGTTTATGATTTTTGTGCATTTTATTAAAAAGTTATGCATATGCGAATAAAAATGTGCAAAAGGAATAATATTCGCAGACAGAATGTTTTACGATCGAAAGATGTCTTGAACTGTCGACAAAATAGTGGTAGCAAAAGAGGAATATAGTTCGGAAAATTTGATTGAAAAATCGAAACGCATTAAAAACATATGTTGGGTGTTAATGGTGTAGCATAGGCGTAGGTGTAGATGGTACAGAATAAGTCTATGCCATTTCAAGCCTAACTCTTTTCTATGAAACTTTTGTATTGCCTTAATACATACATATAGCAGCACCTACCTTAGGCAAGATTAACTTTGACTTTAGCTGCGTCATAAAATTATGACGCCAATAAACGCGCTCGTTTCTCCGTCCCCTCCCCGAAAACGTTTCTCCATATATACCGCATTGCCATGTTGTGCGCCCCTTTTTACAAACGGTTATTTTAATTTCACGTCTTGCTCTACTTTACGACATCGTCTCAACGTAATCCAACAGCTTACGTCGTATTGCTCCCAAAACAGCGTTTCTCGTATGCCTAGCCCAAGATTCGAACCAGGGAATGAAAGCGAAATAAATCCCATCACGCAGTGTCATAAAACGTGTCAATAAAAACTTAAAAAGAGAGAAATAATGCTTACAAAAAATTAGAGGTGCAGCAGCTGCTTAAAAACGGACGCGTCACGCCAACGAGTTTTCTTTAGATGGCCACACTGTATTGGCGATGCCACCTCTATGCTATAACATCCTTGGATGGACATAAGCACTGCAAACTGTTAACTGAAGCATCGTCAACTGCCAACAATTTGTACATCAATCTAGTTCGGCCATAACCGTGACAACAAACGACGTTGTCCACCAACGAATGTGTTCTGTCTGTCCGTCCGTCCACGCGTGGCACACATGGTCATTTGTTGCTCAGTAAAATTTATTTTATACTCCAAACTGGTTGCAAACAAAAAAAAATCCTTTACTTATCCTGAGAAGATTTCTGTGGAAAAACTGTCTTGGGGGAGCTGCGTTTTATTTACAGTGGTTCTTAAATATTAGCCCAAAGTTACTTTATATTATATAAAGGGTATTCATTTAACTTCGTATCGCATGCGTATATGCGTATTTCGTAAAAATTTTACACTATAAAGCTTATAAATTTTACGACATAGTGAAATGAATATTTTTGCATACAAAAGCTTTACAATTTTATAAAAAACTTTTATGAATTCGACATTCTCGGGTTAGTTCTTACCAGATCGTATTTGAAAGTAATTAAAGCAAGAATCACACATTTTTTGCTAGTCTGCGAAACATTGTTCATGAGTTTTTACTCTATAGGACACGTTTTATATATTTGCTTCAAAGACGAATTAAAGCAGCCTAAAAGGAGCATAAAATATTCCGTGTATTAATACTAAAATTCCTCAATACTTAAAAATTATGTTTTATCGAAAGTCTACTCAAAATATTCGAGAAAAATTACAAAAATTTTCACTCCATATGAAATATGTTCCTTTGATTTCTTTACATTTTCATAGGTACTGTATAGAAAAATGTTTTCTATGAAAATGATGGAACCGAAACCGGACTCGAAGTCCAACGCTCAAGTGGCATTATCTGCATTTTCTGAATTCAACCAGATATTTGGTGAATGCAAATAATTATAATTAAGTTTTACAGATCAACCAACGCTCAGGGAATGGTCTCTATTCAATATATAGTGTTGATCATAGAAGAGAGATGTTGTTTAAGGAGAGTGTGGAAAGGTGTAGTAGTGTGTTGAATTTGACAATACCAAAAATTTTGAGAAAAACAGTCGCAGGGCTGTTGTTCCACAAACGTATCATTTGAGACAAAAACCAGTTGGGAAGGTTAGATCAGATGGGAAATTTTAAAGTAGGTTTTATTATGATAGTTAGGATTATCAAAATTATAGTCGGTCTAAACCGACTATACATACCCTACACATATTTGTGGTTACCATTCAAAGTGGTATATATGTCACCAGGGAATACGAATCCTGAAAATAACTACAAACTTTCAATCGCTGAAGAATTGCCATTCATTTGATACCCATATTTACAAATGGGTAGATGTACCGGATTGCAATTTTTTGTTGGGAACCACAGGTCGTTTCGCGGGAAAACATTATCTTCATGTATTTGTGCATGAAGTCAATATATATTTGACCAAAAATGTTTACCTAAGCACGTAAACAGTAAAATTGAGCTGTAGATGTAAATTTTATATGAGGTATTCGCACATACAGCGTAGGTATATAAGTAATCTAAGTTATCAGTTTCATTCATCTAACTCTTCAATTTTTTAAGTAGTAGGGATTTCAACAGACAGACGGACATCGCTAAATCGACTCAGGAGGTCATGCTGATCAAGAATATATATACTTTTCCTTACCGGAGATGCTTCCTTCTGGGTGTTACAAACGGCGTACCAAATTGAATATACCCTTTCACTCTTAGTGTAGGATATAAAAAATTCATCAATATGATGAATTTATTCATAAATGTTATGAGTTTTTCTACCAACTAATAGCTTCGTCATATTCATTAAATGAAATATTGATGTATGCATTCATTATATATACATATATGAACTTAACTGTATTATCGAACACTATAGTGAAAAATGTAATAAACAATACCATAACTTTGAATCGACACATTGATGAATATAATCATAATATTTATGAATAATTCAATTTATTTTTTGTAAATTGCTCATAATATTTATGAATTATAACCATTATATAAGAATTAACATACAAGAAATACTTGAGAACTTAGATGGCAAAAAATGAACGAAAAATAAATGTTTTGATTGAAATTTTATTTGATGAACAGTAGTCTTTAATATGATGTACATATATGTTGTATTTTATGTATTTATTCATTAATATGCTAAAACCTCTTCTTCACATACAGTTCATAATATTGAAGAACACTTTTTGACAGTTACCAAGCGTTCATCATATTTATAATCGCATTCATAATATTGATGTCGTTAATGATTAATATTATGAATGCGTCTTCAATACAATGAATCATGGTTTGAAGAACAGAATTCATCAATATGATGTACATTTTTTTTTCACTGGACTGAAAAAAGAAAATATCTCTGTAATTCTGTAGTTCTGTTTAGAGTCAAGCGAATGACGATGAGGTAGATATTGATGGAAGGTTAAGTAGAACGACAGATAACAGGACCTGGTATTTCTCTCGGACATTTTTCAACAATAATACCTATTAAACTGGATTACCCACCCAATGGTTCTTTGGTGCTCAAGAGGGAATGAAGTATATAATATTTTCGTCCCCTATTAGATATATCGCACGATGTTGTATTCGGGCAAGGAAATACAAAGAGGATTTTGAAGTCCCTGCCCCAATATTTGGAATGAATTCCATTTATATTTTATCTGAATATAAGTACAAAAAAACAACAAACAGTATTCATCATATTGATGAACTCATTCATTGAATTAAAATCGTATTTTCTAAATATTTTTCATTTTCAATATATTTTTTAACATCAAATTTCAAACTAAAATTTGTCTCTATTTACACATTAATGTATTTATAATGTTTATAAGTTTTATAATAATTAATTTCTAATTATGTCAAGACTCCATTTATATTAATGAACAAGTGTACATCATATTGATGAATTTTGTTCATCAAACCATATTTATTTAAATATAATAAATCTTATCAGAATTATAAATAGATACATTTGTAAATAGAGACAAGTTTTAGTTTTAAATTTGATGTTACAAAAATTATTGAAAATACAAAACGATTTAATTCAATGAATGAAAACATCAATATTATAAATACTGGTAGAATTTTTGTGTGTGTGTAGTAAACTTGTTCAAAATTTCTATATTTTATATTTTCCTCTGAAGTTTGAGTCATCCTGATTTTATACAAGCAGCTGTAGTTCATCCTTTTCCAGTTCTCATTGTTTTTTGTATCTGGTTTTTATTGTAATGGATTTTATTATTCGATTTTTATTATTCTATGGAATCGTTCAACAAATGTTGCGTGGGGATTATCTTCCTAATAAAAGATTTTTAATTTTGTTAAATAGAAAAAAAAACTAAGTTTTACCTTTTACCATGGCGAATGGCAAACATGTTATGGTGATTTCTATTTTGTAATAATGTCGATTTTATTACACAATTTTTGTGCTCAAATGCGCATTAGTTTAATTAAAGTTTTCTTATAAAGTAATGCAATAATTTAAGAGTTTGATGAAGTTTGAAACAATTCACAGAAATAAAAAATTTAAATGAGAGTACTAATTCTGGTTTTATATAATGATTTCAATTCCGGTTCAACAAACAAAACTAAGAATGCATTTAATTATGAATAAATTTTTTGAATTTTTTATATGAGGTGCATATAACGTTGTCATTTTTGTTTTATGACATTCACAATTACGAGTCTAGTTTAAATTATAATTAGAGATGTTTCCCATCCGCATTTTTTTTGTTGTTTTTGACATCCGCATCCGCGTTTTGTTTTATAAGAAAAATTATTAAACAAAACTATTTTGAATACTCTCTTTTATTTATTGCATTACAAATCAATTAAATATGTTAGGTACAATTTCCATATAATATTCTAAATCTACGAATTATGTCAAATATATTTTAACGATAAACTAAGAATTGAAAACATTATTTCGACTCTATCATGCCAAAGGGGCGAATGTGTAATTTTTGACACTTGCATTTTTTTTTACATTTTTGAATTTAGTTTTTCTTCAAGTATACTGTGCCAAAATCGTGTGTGGTTTGTTGTTAATGCTAGCCACAAAAGACAGAACCAAAATGGCAAATTCGTAAAATTGAAAAATCCTGTCATTCCAAAAGGGCGAATATGTTCGTTTTTTCGCCATATCTTTTTATAGGTACAAGATAAAATAGTGGTGTGAAGGCATTAAATGTTTGTTTTTAATACACCTATAGTTTGGCATCATTATTTTAAAATAATTTACCAAACATTTTTCTTTCAAATAACAAAAATTCGATAAATTATTTTTAAATTATGATGAAAATCTATAGGTGCTTTAAAATAGAACAATAAATGCCTAAATATCACTAATTAATCTTGTTTCCATGAAAAGTTATGTCAAAAAAACTCAAAATCCGTATTTATAATTTAGTTAGTTGTCCAAATCAAAAGACATATTTAATACGTAATGCTAATTGATGAATAAACCAAACTATTAAAAAATAAATGACAAAACTAAAATAATTTTTTATTATAATTTTATCTCCCATCATTTTTAAAAATGCACATTCGCACCTTTAACATGTCAGTGACGATATGTTTTACAAAAAATAAGTACACCTTAAAATTTATAATTTTCATTTCACAAGAAATCGAGCAACTGAAGTACATAGTGTGCAAAAATACAAAAAATAATAATAATTTGTGAAACAGCGCAGCTACAGAAAATAGTGAAAAGTGTTGTGAAAAAAATTCATGTCAAAAAGTTTGAAAGTTTAAACGTAGTTTAAACCATCAGCATCGGTCGTTTAAACTAAGTTTAAACGAGGGTTGAAATTCACTGAATAAATCGATTTTGATTTTAAACGAAGTTTAAACCACAAACAAAGTTCAACTACCACTGAAAAACTGGCCCTAAGCTGAATTATTCTCGATGAAATAAAAATTAAATCAGACAAAAAAAAGTCATATCATGCTATGAAATCAAAGTCGAAAATGTATAAAAAAAAAACACGAGAATTTACGTAGTAGTATCAAAAAATGAGGGGTTGATACGAATTATTAAATCCATCTGAATATCATACGAAGATAGTAACTAAATAATTCTTTTTCTTGTACAGTGTTATTTTATAGTTTTTTTAGAACAAAATGGACACAATACCAAGTGATGTAAAGTAAAATAACTAAATTAGAAGGAACAAAATTGCACATTTTGTCGAAAGTAAATTTTTTAATATGTGGTATCTATTTTTATTTTATTATTAACATTTTATGTATTTAGGGTGTGTGCGAGTTTGACTAAATAACTGACTAAACTAAATTGTGTCGGTAATGCAACGTTTACTTTTCAATTTAGCAAATTTTCGAGCAAACTAAATTGAACTAAATTGGAAGACAGCAAACATACATATGATAATCAGTTTATTAGGGACTTTAACAATTACCGGTTACCGAATGGCGATCGAATGAAAACCCGTACAATTTAGTTTAGTCAGCAATTTAGTCGAACTCGCACACACCCTTAATAAATTTTCTGTATTACTGATTATAAAAGTGGTTCAGTGCTTAAATATATCTATAAACCTATTTTAATGTTTTTTTTTTATAATTCTATATAATTTTTGATTTTTAAATAAATACATATTTAATTTGTAACGAAAGAAACGCATTCGGATCTTTCATTTTTTTTGAAGATCCGCCTGCGCAAAACTGCCATCCACTACATTCCTAGTTATAATAATCTGTGAATGTGTCTGAAAAATCTGTTTTAGTGCTAGTTCTAAAGTTACAAATAGTTTTGTTTTCAGTTCCGGATAAAAAAAAAAATTCGGATCCAGTTACCTGCGAAACATATTTTGACTACGTACCAATGATGTATGTAAATAAAAATTGAATTTATTTTAATACTAGCTGGACCCGTGCACGACTCGTGCCAAAATTTTGTGAATTAAAAGATATGGAGCGACTTTATTAATATAAAAAACATTTTTATTCTCCGCCAAAACAACTTTTCTTAAAGACAATTTTTTCTCAGACTGCCCCGTAAAATTCTTCCCCATAGAACGCTTTCCCGTAGAATTCTTCCCGGTAGAAATCTTCCCGTAGAACTCATCCCGGTAGAATTCTTCCCGGAAGAAATCTTCCCGTAGAACTCATCCCGGTAGAATTGTTCCCGGTAGAATTCTTTCCTGTAGAATTCTTCCCCGTTGAGTTAATGTGGTGAGTTTCGGTGTGGTGAGTTAAGGTGAGGTGATTTTTGGTGTGGTGAGTTTTAGTGTGGGGAGTTTTAGTGTGGTGAATTTTAGTGTGGTGAATTTTAGTGAGGTGAGTTTCATTATGGTGAGTTTTAATGTGGTGTGGTTGCTTTTGTATATTTTTTTTTTGTATTTGAGTTTTTTGTTTCATCTTTTTAGATGGTTTATGTGCCGAATTATGTCGTTTTGAAAGTTTAGGTTGTATGGGAGGTGCCACGCCCCTATGTACAATCCCGCCCATATAAAGCCTATGACACCCTCCGGACTCCATAGTATCCTGGTGCAAAATTTCAGTTAAATCGGTTCAGCGGTTTAGACGTGATGCTGGAACAAACAGACAGACAGACCGACAGACTGACAGACGGACCAAGAGTTTTACATATATAGATATTTCAGCAGAAATCACTGCAAATTTCATATAATTCGATTGAGCGGTTCCTCAGAAATCGGGTTTTGCATTTCGATTTTTATAAAAATTTCTTTAAATAGCTATAACTACTAAACGGAGCGTCCTAGAGGGTCGAAAGTAGGCGAATTTTACAGAAATATATTTCAGCAGAAATCACTGCAAATTTCATATAATTCGATTGAGCGGTTCCTCAGAAATCGGGTTTTGAATTTCGATTTTTACAAAATTTCTTTAAATGGCTATAACTCCTAAACGGAGCGTCCTAGAGGGTCGAAAGTAGGCGCATTTTATAGAAATATATTTCAGCAGAAATCACTGCAAATTTCATATAATTCGATTGAGCGGTTCCTCAGGAATTGGGTTTTGAATTTCGATTTATAAAAAATTTCTTTAAATGCCTATAACTCGTAAACGGAGCGTCCTGGAGGGTCGAAAGTAGGCGCATTTTATAGAAATATATTTCAGCAGAAATCACTGCAAATTTCATATAATTCAATTGAGCGGTTCCTCAGGAATTGGGGTTTGAATTTCGATTTTTAAAAAAATTCTTTAAATGGCTATAACTCCTAAACGGAGCGTCCTAGAGGGTCGAAAGAGCGGATTAAGCGGTTCCTCATAAATCGGGTTTTGAATTTCGTTTTTTTTTTAAATTTCTTTAAATGCCTATAACTCGTAAACGGAGCGTCCTGGAGGGTCGAAAGTAGGCGCATTTTATAGAAATATATTTCAGCAGAAATCACTGCAAATTTCATATAATTCGATTGAGCGGTTCCTCAGGAATTGGGTTTTGAATTTCGATTTTTAAAAAATTTCTTTAAATGCCTATAACTCGTTAACGGAGCGTCCTAGAGGGTCGAAAGTAGGCGCATTTTATAGAAATATATTTCAGCAGAAATCACTGCAAATTTCATATAATTCGATTGAACGGTTCCTCAGAAATCGGGTTTTGAATTTCGATTTTTACAAAATTTCTTTAAATGGCTTTAACTCCTAAACGGAGCGTCATAGAGGGTCGAAAGTAGGCGCATTTTATAGAAATATATTTCAGCAGAAATCACTGCAAATTTCATATAATTCGATTGAGCGGTTCCTCAGATATCGGGTTTTGAATTTCGATTTTTACAAAATTTCTTTAAATGGCTATAACTCGTTAACGGAGCGTCCTAGAGGGTCGAAAGTAGGCGCATTTTATAGAAATATATTTCAGCAGAAATCACTGCAAATTTCATATAATTCGATTGAGCGGTTCCTCAGGAATTGGGTTTTGAATTTCGATTTTTAAAAAATTTCTTTAAATGCCTATAACTCGTAAATGGAGCATCCTAGATGGTCGAAAGTAGGCGCATTTTATAGAAATATATTTCAGCAGAAATCACTGCAAATTTCATATAATTCAATTGAGCGGTTCCTCAGGAATTGGGGTTTGAATTTCGATTTTTAAAAAAATTCTTTAAATGGCTATAACTCCTAAACGGAGCGTCCTAGAGGGTCGAAAGAGCGGATTAAGCGGTTCCTCATAAATCGGGTTTTGAATTTCGTTTTTTTTTTAAATTTCTTTAAATGCCTATAACTCGTAAACGGAGCGTCCTGGAGGGTCGAAAGTAGGCGCATTTTATAGAAATATATTTCAGCAGAAATCACTGCAAATTTCATATAATTCGATTGAGCGGTTCCTCAGGAATTGGGTTTTGAATTTCGATTTTTAAAAAATTTCTTTAAATGCCTATAACTCGTTAACGGAGCGTCCTAGAGGGTCGAAAGTAGGCGCATTTTATAGAAATATATTTCAGCAGAAATCACTGCAAATTTCATATAATTCGATTGAACGGTTCCTCAGAAATCGGGTTTTGAATTTCGATTTTTACAAAATATCTTTAAATGGCTTTAACTCCTAAACGGAGCGTCATAGAGGGTCGAAAGTAGGCGCATTTTATAGAAATATATTTCAGCAGAAATCACTGCAAATTTCATATAATTCGATTGAGCGGTTCCTCAGGAATTGGGTTTTGAATTTCGATTTTTAAAAAATTTCTTTAAATGCCTATAACTCGTAAATGGAGCATCCTAGATGGTCGAAAGTAGGCGCATTTTATAGAAATATATTTCAGCAGAAATCACTGCAAATTTCATATAATTCGATTGAACGGTTCCTCAGAAATCGGGTTTTGAATTTCGATTTTTACAAAATTTCTTTAAATGGCTTTAACTCCTAAACGGAGCGTCATAGAGGGTCGAAAGTAGGCGCATTTTATAGAAATATATTTCAGCAGAAATCACTGCAAATTTCATATAATTCGATTGAGCGGTTCCTCAGATATCGGGTTTTGAATTTCGATTTTTACAAAATTTCTTTAAATGGCTATAACTCGTTAACGGAGCGTCCTAGAGGGTCGAAAGTAGGCGCATTTTATAGAAATATATTTCAGCAGAAATCACTGCAAATTTCATATAATTCGATTGAGCGGTTCCTCAGATATCGGGTTTTGAATTTCGATTTTTACAAAATTTCTTTAAATGGCTATAACTCGTTAACGGTGCGTCCTAGAGGGTCGAAAGTAGGCGCATTTTATAGAAATATATTTCAGCAGAAATCACTGCAAATTTCATATAATTCGATTGAGCGGTTCCTCAGGAATTGGGTTTTGAATTTCGATTTTTAAAAAATTTCTTTAAATGCCTATAACTCGTAAATGGAGCATCCTAGATGGTCGAAAGTAGGCGCATTTTATAGAAATGTATTTCAGCAGAAATCACTGCAATTTTCATATAATTCGATTGAGCGGTTCCTCAGAAATCGGGTTTTGAATTTCGATTTTTAAAAAAGTCTTTAAATGGGTATAACTCCTAAACGGAGCGTACTAGAGGGTCGAAAGTAGGCGCATTTTATAGAAATATATTTCAGCAGAAATCACTGCAAATTTCATATAATTCGATTGAGCGGTTCCTCAGGAATTGGGTTTTGAATTTCGATTTTTAAAAAATTTCTTTAAATGCCTATAACTCGTAAATGGAGCATCCTAGATGGTCGAAAGTAGGCGCATTTTATAGAAATATATTTCAGCAGAAATCACTGCAAATTTCATATAATTCGATTGAACGGTTCCTCAGAAATCGGGTTTTGAATTTCGATTTTTACAAAATTTCTTTAAATGGCTTTAACTCCTAAACGGAGCGTCATAGAGGGTCGAAAGTAGGCGCATTTTATAGAAATATATTTCAGCAGAAATCACTGCAAATTTCATATAATTCGATTGAGCGGTTCCTCAGATATCGGGTTTTGAATTTCGATTTTTACAAAATTTCTTTAAATGGCTATAACTCGTTAACGGAGCGTCCTAGAGGGTCGAAAGTAGGCGCATTTTATAGAAATATATTTCAGCAGAAATCACTGCAAATTTCATATAATTCGATTGAGCGGTTCCTCAGAAATCGGGTTTTGAATTTCGATTTTTACAAAATTTCTTTAAATGGCTTTAACTCCTAAACGGAGCGTCATAGAGGGTCGAAAGTAGGCGCATTTTATAGAAATATATTTCAGCAGAAATCACTGCAAATTTCATATAATTCGATTGAGCGGTTCCTCAGGAATTGGGTTTTGAATTTCGATTTTTAAAAAATTTCTTTAAATGCCTATAACTCGTAAATGGAGCATCCTAGATGGTCGAAAGTAGGCGCATTTTATAGAAATATATTTCAGCAGAAATCACTGCAAATTTCATATAATTCGATTGAACGGTTCCTCAGAAATCGGGTTTTGAATTTCGATTTTTACAAAATTTCTTTAAATGGCTTTAACTCCTAAACGGAGCGTCATAGAGGGTCGAAAGTAGGCGCATTTTATAGAAATATATTTCAGCAGAAATCACTGCAAATTTCATATAATTCGATTGAGCGGTTCCTCAGATATCGGGTTTTGAATTTCGATTTTTACAAAATTTCTTTAAATGGCTATAACTCGTTAACGGAGCGTCCTAGAGGGTCGAAAGTAGGCGCATTTTATAGAAATATATTTCAGCAGAAATCACTGCAAATTTCATATAATTCGATTGAGCGGTTCCTCAGATATCGGGTTTTGAATTTCGATTTTTACAAAATTTCTTTAAATGGCTATAACTCGTTAACGGTGCGTCCTAGAGGGTCGAAAGTAGGCGCATTTTATAGAAATATATTTCAGCAGAAATCACTGCAAATTTCATATAATTCGATTGAGCGGTTCCTCAGAAATCGGGTTTTGAATTTCGATTTTTACAAAATTTCTTTAAATGGCTTTAACTCGTAAACGGAGCGTCCTAGAGGGTCGAAAGTAGGCGCATTTTATAGAAATGTATTTCAGCAGAAATCACTGCAATTTTCATATAATTCGATTGAGCGGTTCCTCAGAAATCGGGTTTTGAATTTCGATTTTTAAAAAAGTCTTTAAATGGGTATAACTCCTAAACGGAGCGTACTAGAGGGTCGAAAGTAGGCGCATTTTATAGAAATATATTTCAGCAGAAATCACTGCAAATTTCATATAATTCGATTGAGCGGTTCCTCAGGAATTGGGTTTTGAATTTCGATTTATAAAAAATTTCTTTAAATGCCTATAACTCGTAAACGGAGCGTCCTGGAGGGTCGAAAGTAGGCGCATTTTATAGAAATATATTTCAGCAGAAATCACTGCAAATTTCATATAATTCAATTGAGCGGTTCCTCAGGAATTGGGGTTTGAATTTCGATTTTTAAAAAAATTCTTTAAATGGCTATAACTCCTAAACGGAGCGTCCTAGAGGGTCGAAAGAGCGGATTAAGCGGTTCCTCATAAATCGGGTTTTGAATTTCGTTTTTTTTTTAAATTTCTTTAAATGCCTATAACTCGTAAACGGAGCGTCCTGGAGGGTCGAAAGTAGGCGCATTTTATAGAAATATATTTCAGCAGAAATCACTGCAAATTTCATATAATTCGATTGAGTGGTTCCTCAGATATCGGGTTTTGAATTTCGATTTTTACAAAATTTCTTTAAATGGCTATAACTCGTTAACGGAGCGTCCTAGAGGGTCGAAAGTAGGCGCATTTTATAGAAATATATTTCAGCAGAAATCACTGCAAATTTCATATAATTCGATTGAGCGGTTCACTGCAGAAATCGGGTTTTGAATTTCGATTTTTACAAAATATCTTTAAATGGCTTTAACTCCTAAACGGAGCGTCATAGAGGGTCGAAAGTAGGCGCATTTTATAGAAATATATTTCAGCAGAAATCACTGCAAATTTCATATAATTCGATTGAGCGGTTCCTCAGGAATTGGGTTTTGAATTTCGATTTTTAAAAAATTTCTTTAAATGCCTATAACTCGTAAATGGAGCATCCTAGATGGTCGAAAGTAGGCGCATTTTATAGAAATATATTTCAGCAGAAATCACTGCAAATTTCATATAATTCGATTGAACGGTTCCTGAGAAATCGGGTTTTGAATTTCGATTTTTACAAAATTTCTTTAAATGGCTTTAACTCCTAAACGGAGCGTCATAGAGGGTCGAAAGTAGGCGCATTTTATAGAAATATATTTCAGCAGAAATCACTGCAAATTTCATATAATTCGATTGAGTGGTTCCTCAGATATCGGGTTTTGAATTTCGATTTTTACAAAATTTCTTTAAATGGCTATAACTCGTTAACGGAGCGTCCTAGAGGGTCGAAAGTAGGCGCATTTTATAGAAATATATTTCAGCAGAAATCACTGCAAATTTCATATAATTCGATTGAACGGTTCCTGAGAAATCGGGTTTTGAATTTCGATTTTTACAAAATTTCTTTAAATGGCTATAACTCCTAAACGGAGCGTCATAGAGGGTCGAAAGTAGGCGCATTTTATAGAAATATATTTCAGCAGAAATCACTGCAAATTTCATATAATTCGATTGAGTGGTTCCTCAGATATCGGGTTTTGAATTTCGATTTTTACAAAATTTCTTTAAATGGCTATAACTCGTTAACGGAGCGTCCTAGAGGGTCGAAAGTAGGCGCATTTTATAGAAATATATTTCAGCAGAAATCACTGCAAATTTCATATAATTCGATTGAGCGGTTCCTCAGATATCGGGTTTTGAATTTCGATTTTTACAAAATTTCTTTAAATGGCTATAACTCGTTAACGGAGCGTCCTAGAGGGTCGAAAGTAGGCGCATTTTATAGAAATATATTTCAGCAGAAATCACTGCAAATTTCATATAATTCGATTGAGCGGTTCCTCAGAAATCGGGTTTTGAATTTCGATTTTTACAAAATTTCTTTAAATGGCTTTAACTCGTAAACGGAGCGTCCTAGAGGGTCGAAAGTAGGCGCATTTTATAGAAATGTATTTCAGCAGAAATCACTGCAATTTTCATATAATTCGATTGAGCGGTTCCTCAGAAATCGGGTTTTGAATTTCGATTTTTAAAAAAGTCTTTAAATGGGTATAACTCCTAAACGGAGCGTACTAGAGGGTCGAAAGTAGGCGCATTTTATATAAATATATTTCAGCAGAAATCACTGCAAATTTCATATAATTCGAATGAGCTGTTCCTCAGAAATCTGGTTTTGAATTTCGATTTTTAAAAAATTTCTTTAAATGCCTATAACTCGTAAACAGAGCGTCCTTGAGGGTCGAAAGTAGGCGCATTTTATAGAAATATATTTCAGCAGAAATCACTGCCAATTTCATATAATTCGATTGAGCGGTTCCTCAGAAATCGGGTTTTGAATTTCGATTTTTACAAAATTTCTTTAAATGCCTATAACTCGTAAACAGAGCGTCCTTGAGGGTCGAAAGTAGGCGCATTTTATAGAAATATATTTCAGCAGAAATCACTGCAAATTTCATATAATTCGATTGAACGGTTCCTCAGAAATCGGGTTTTGATTTTCGATTTTTACAAAATTTCTTTAAATGGCTTTAACTCCTAAACGGAGCGTCATAGAGGGTCGAAAGTAGGCGCATTTTATAGAAATATATTTCAGCAGAAATCACTGCAAATTTCATATAATTCGATTGAGCGGTTCCTCAGGAATTGGGTTTTGAATTTCGATTTTTAAAAAATTTCTTTAAATGCCTATAACTCGTAAATGGAGCATCCTAGATGGTCGAAAGTAGGCGCATTTTATAGAAATATATTTCAGCAGAAATCACTGCAAATTTCATATAATTCGATTGAACGGTTCCTCAGAAATCGGGTTTTGAATTTCGATTTTTACAAAATTTCTTTAAATGGCTTTAACTCCTAAACGGAGCGTCATAGAGGGTCGAAAGTAGGCGCATTTTATAGAAATATATTTCAGCAGAAATCACTGCAAATTTCATATAATTCGATTGAGTGGTTCCTCAGATATCGGGTTTTGAATTTCGATTTTTACAAAATTTCTTTAAATGGCTATAACTCGTTAACGGAGCGTCCTAGAGGGTCGAAAGTAGGCGCATTTTATAGAAATATATTTCAGCAGAAATCACTGCAAATTTCATATAATTCGATTGAACGGTTCCTGAGAAATCGGGTTTTGAATTTCGATTTTTACAAAATTTCTTTAAATGGCTATAACTCCTAAACGGAGCGTCATAGAGGGTCGAAAGTAGGCGCATTTTATAGAAATATATTTCAGCAGAAATCACTGCAAATTTCATATAATTCGATTGAGTGGTTCCTCAGATATCGGGTTTTGAATTTCGATTTTTACAAAATTTCTTTAAATGGCTATAACTCGTTAACGGAGCGTCCTAGAGGGTCGAAAGTAGGCGCATTTTATAGAAATATATTTCAGCAGAAATCACTGCAAATTTCATATAATTCGATTGAGCGGTTCCTCAGATATCGGGTTTTGAATTTCGATTTTTACAAAATTTCTTTAAATGGCTATAACTCGTTAACGGAGCGTCCTAGAGGGTCGAAAGTAGGCGCATTTTATAGAAATATATTTCAGCAGAAATCACTGCAAATTTCATATAATTCGATTGAGCGGTTCCTCAGAAATCGGGTTTTGAATTTCGATTTTTACAAAATTTCTTTAAATGGCTTTAACTCGTAAACGGAGCGTCCTAGAGGGTCGAAAGTAGGCGCATTTTATAGAAATGTATTTCAGCAGAAATCACTGCAATTTTCATATAATTCGATTGAGCGGTTCCTCAGAAATCGGGTTTTGAATTTCGATTTTTAAAAAAGTCTTTAAATGGGTATAACTCCTAAACGGAGCGTACTAGAGGGTCGAAAGTAGGCGCATTTTATAGAAATATATTTCAGCAGAAATCACTGCAAATTTCATATAATTCGAATGAGCTGTTCCTCAGAAATCTGGTTTTGAATTTCGATTTTTAAAAAATTTCTTTAAATGCCTATAACTCGTAAACAGAGCGTCCTTGAGGGTCGAAAGTAGGCGCATTTTATAGAAATATATTTCAGCAGAAATCACTGCCAATTTCATATAATTCGATTGAGCGGTTCCTCAGAAATCGGGTTTTGAATTTCGATTTTTACAAAATTTCTTTAAATGCCTATAACTCGTAAACAGAGCGTCCTTGAGGGTCGAAAGTAGGCGCATTTTATAGAAATATATTTCAGCAGAAATCACTGCAAATTTCATATAATTCGATTGAACGGTTCCTCAGAAATCGGGTTTTGATTTTCGATTTTTACAAAATTTCTTTAAACGGCTTTAACTCCTAAACGGAGCGTCCTGGAGGGTCGAAAGTAGGCGCATTTTATAGAAATATATTTCAGCAGAAATCACTGCAAATTTCATATAATTCGATTGAGCGGTTCCTCAGGAATTGGGTTTTGAATTTCGATTTTTAAAAAATTTCTTTAAATGCCTATAACTCGTAAACGGAGCGTCCTGGAGGGTCGAAAGTAGGCGCATTTTATAGAAATATATTTCAGCAGAAATCACTGCAAATTTCATATAATTCGATTGAACGGTTCCTCAGAAATCGGGTTTTGAATTTCGATTTTTACAAAATTTCTTTAAATGGCTTTAACTCCTAAACGGAGCGTCATAGAGGGTCGAAAGTAGGCGCATTTTATAGAAATATATTTCAGCAGAAATCACTGCAAATTTCATATAATTCGATTGAGTGGTTCCTCAGATATCGGGTTTTGAATTTCGATTTTTACAAAATTTCTTTAAATGGCTATAACTCGTTAACGGAGCGTCCTAGAGGGTCGAAAGTAGGCGCATTTTATAGAAATATATTTCAGCAGAAATCACTGCAAATTTCATATAATTCGATTGAGCGGTTCCTCAGATATCGGGTTTTGAATTTCGATTTTTACAAAATTTCTTTAAATGGCTATAACTCGTTAACGGAGCGTCCTAGAGGGTCGAAAGTAGGCGCATTTTATAGAAATATATTTCAGCAGAAATCACTGCAAATTTCATATAATTCGATTGAGCGGTTCCTCAGAAATCGGGTTTTGAATTTCGATTTTTACAAAATTTCTTTAAATGGCTTTAACTCGTAAACGGAGCGTCCTAGAGGGTCGAAAGTAGGCGCATTTTATAGAAATGTATTTCAGCAGAAATCACTGCAATTTTCATATAATTCGATTGAGCGGTTCCTCAGAAATCGGGTTTTGAATTTCGATTTTTAAAAAGTCTTTAAATGGGTATAACTCCTAAACGGAGCGTACTAGAGGGTCGAAAGTAGGCGCATTTTATAGAAATATATTTCAGCAGAAATCACTGCAAATTTCATATAATTCGATTGAACGGTTCCTCAGAAATCGGGTTTTGAATTTCGATTTTTAAAAAATTTCTTTAAATGCCTATAACTCGTAAACGGAGCGTCCTGGAGGGTCGAAAGTAGGCGAATTTTACAGAAATATATTTCAGCAGAAATCACTGCAAATTTCATATAATTCGATTGAGCTGTTCCTCAGAAATCGGGTTTTGCATTTCGATTTTTAAAAAATTTCTTTAAATGGTTATAACTCGTAAACGGAGCGTCCTAGAGGGTCGAAAGTAGGCGCATTTTATAGAAATATATTTCAGCAGAAATCACTGCCAATTTCATATAATTCGATTGAGCGGTTCCTCAGAAATCGGGTTTTGAATTTCGATTTTTACAAAATTTCTTTAAATGCCTATAACTCGTAAACAGAGCGTCCTTGAGGGTCGAAAGTAGGCGCATTTTATAGAAATATATTTCAGCAGAAATCACTGCAAATTTCATATAATTCGATTGAACGGTTCCTCAGAAATCGGGTTTTGAATTTCGATTTTTACAAAATTTCTTTAAACGGCTTTAACTCCTAAACGGAGCGTCCTGGAGGGTCGAAAGTAGGCGCATTTTATAGAAATATATTTCAGCAGAAATCACTGCAAATTTCATATAATTCGATTGAGCGGTTCCTCAGGAATTGGGTTTTGAATTTCGATTTTTAAAAAATTTCTTTAAATGCCTATAACTCGTAAACGGAGCGTCCTGGAGGGTCGAAAGTAGGCGAATTTTACAGAAATATATTTCAGCAGAAATCACTGCAAATTTCATATAATTCGATTGAGCTGTTCCTCAGAAATCGGGTTTTGCATTTCGATTTTTAAAAAATTTCTTTAAATGGTTATAACTCGTAAACGGAGCGTCCTAGAGGGTCGAAAGTAGGCGCATTTTATAGAAATATATTTCAGCAGAAATCACTGCAAATTTCATATAATTCGATTGAGCGGTTCCTCAGAAATCGGGTTTTGAATTTCGATTTTTACAAAATTTCTTTAAATGGCTTTAACTCCTAAACGGAGCGTCCTAGAGGGTCGAAAGTAGGCGCATTTTATAGAAATATATTTCAGCAGAAATCACTGCAAATTTCATATAATTCGATTGAGCGGTTCCTCAGGAATTGGGTTTTGAATTTCGATTTTTAAAAAATTTCTTTAAATGCCTATAACTCGTAAATGGAGCATCCTAGACGGTCGAAAGTAGGCGCATTTTATAGAAATATATTTCAGCAGAAATCACTGCAAATTTCATATAATTCGATTGAGCGGTTCCTCAGAAATCACTGCAAATTTCATATAATTCGATTGAGCGGTTCCTCAGAAATCGGGTTTTGAATTTCGATTTTTACAAAATTTCTTTAAATGGCTTTAACTCCTAAACGGAGCGTCCTAGAGGGTCGAAAGTAGGCGCATTTTATAGAAATATATTTCAGCAGAAATCACTGCAAATTTCATATAATTCGATTGAACGGTTCCTCAGAAATCGGGTTTTGAATTTCGATTTTTACAAAATTTCTTTAAATGGCTTTAACTCCTAAACGGAGCGTCATAGAGGGTCGAAAGTAGGCGCATTTTATAGAAATATATTTCAGCAGAAATCACTGCAAATTTCATATAATTCGATTGAGCGGTTCCTCAGATATCGGGTTTTGAATTTCGATTTTTACAAAATTTCTTTAAATGGCTTTAACTCCTAAACGGAGCGTCATAGAGGGTCGAAAGTAGGCGCATTTTATAGAAATATATTTCAGCAGAAATCACTGCAAATTTCATATAATTCGATTGAGCGGTTCCTCAGATATCGGGTTTTGAATTTCGATTTTTACAAAATTTCTTTAAATGGCTATAACTCGTTAACGGAGCGTCCTAGAGGGTCGAAAGTAGGCGCATTTTATAGAAATATATTTCAGCAGAAATCACTGCAAATTTCATATAATTCGATTGAGCGGTTCCTCAGGAATTGGGTTTTGAATTTCGATTTTTAAAAAATTTCTTTAAATGCCTATAACTCGTAAATGGAGCATCCTAGACGGTCGAAAGTAGGCGCATTTTATAGAAATATATTTCAGCAGAAATCACTGCAAATTTCATATAATTCGATTGAGCGGTTCCTCAGAAATCACTGCAAATTTCATATAATTCGATTGAGCGGTTCCTCAGAAATCGGGTTTTGAATTTCGATTTTTACAAAATTTCTTTAAATGGCTTTAACTCCTAAACGGAGCGTCCTAGAGGGTCGAAAGTAGGCGCATTTTATAGAAATATATTTCAGCAGAAATCACTGCAAATTTCATATAATTCGATTGAGCGGTTCCTCAGAAATCGGGTTTTGCATTTCGATTTTTAAAAAATTTCTTTAAATGGTTATAACTCGTAAACGGAGCGCCCTAGAGGGTCGAAAGTAGGCGCATTTTATAGAAATATATTTCAGCAGAAATCACTGCAAATTTCATATAATTCGATTGAACGGTTCCTCAGAAATCGGGTTTTGAATTTCGATTTTTACAAAATTTCTTTAAATGGCTTTAACTCCTAAACGGAGCGTCATAGAGGGTCGAAAGTAGGCGCATTTTATAGAAATATATTTCAGCAGAAATCACTGCAAATTTCATATAATTCGATTGAGCGGTTCCTCAGATATCGGGTTTTGAATTTCGATTTTTACAAAATTTCTTTAAATGGCTTTAACTCCTAAACGGAGCGTCATAGAGGGTCGAAAGTAGGCGCATTTTATAGAAATATATTTCAGCAGAAATCACTGCAAATTTCATATAATTCGATTGAGCGGTTCCTCAGATATCGGGTTTTGAATTTCGATTTTTACAAAATTTCTTTAAATGGCTATAACTCGTTAACGGAGCGTCCTAGAGGGTCGAAAGTAGGCGCATTTTATAGAAATATATTTCAGCAGAAATCACTGCAAATTTCATATAATTCGATTGAGCGGTTCCTCAGAAATCGGGTTTTGAATTTCGATTTTTACAAAATTTCTTTAAATGGCTTTAACTCCTAAACGGAGCGTCCTAGAGGGTCGAAAGTAGGCGCATTTTATAGAAATATATTTCAGCAGAAATCACTGCAAATTTCATATAATTCGATTGAGCGGTTCCTCAGGAATTGGGTTTTGAATTTCGATTTTTAAAAAATTTCTTTAAATGCCTATAACTCGTAAATGGAGCATCCTAGACGGTCGAAAGTAGGCGCATTTTATAGAAATATATTTCAGCAGAAATCACTGCAAATTTCATATAATTCGATTGAGCGGTTCCTCAGAAATCACTGCAAATTTCATATAATTCGATTGAGCGGTTCCTCAGAAATCGGGTTTTGAATTTCGATTTTTACAAAATTTCTTTAAATGGCTTTAACTCCTAAACGGAGCGTCCTAGAGGGTCGAAAGTAGGCGCATTTTATAGAAATATATTTCAGCAGAAATCACTGCAAATTTCATATAATTCGATTGAGCGGTTCCTCAGAAATCGGGTTTTGCATTTCGATTTTTAAAAAATTTCTTTAAATGGTTATAACTCGTAAACGGAGCGCCCTAGAGGGTCGAAAGTAGGCGCATTTTATAGAAATATATTTCAGCAGAAATCACTGCAAATTTCATATAATTCGATTGAGCGGTTCCTCAGAAATCGGGTTTTGAATTTCGATTTTTACAAAATTTCTTTAAATGGCTTTAACTCCTAAACGGAGCGTCCTAGAGGGTCGAAAGTAGGCGCATTTTATAGAAATATATTTCAGCAGAAATCACTGCAAATTTCATATAATTCGATTGAGCGGTTCCTCAGAAATCGGGTTTTGCATTTCGATTTTTAAAAAATTTCTTTAAATGGTTATAACTCGTAAACGGAGCGCCCTAGAGGGTCGAAAGTAGGCGCATTTTATAGAAATATATTTCAGCAGAAATCACTGCAAATTTCATATAATTCGATTGAGCGGTTCCTCAGATATCGGGTTTTGAATTTCGATTTTTACAAAATTTCTTTAAATGGCTATAACTCGTTAACGGAGCGTCCTAGAGGGTCGAAAGTAGGCGCATTTTATAGAAATATATTTCAGCAGAAATCACTGCAAATTTCATATAATTCGATTGAGCGGTTCCTCAGAAATCGGGTTTTGAATTTCGATTTTTACAAAATTTCTTTAAATGGCTTTAACTCCTAAACGGAGCGTCATAGAGGGTCGGAAGTAGGCGCATTTTATAGAAATATATTTCAGCAGAAATCACTGCAAATTTCATATAATTCGATTGAGCGGTTCTTCAGAAATCTGGTTTTGAATTTCGATTTTTATAAAATTTCTTTAAATGCCTATAACTCGTAAACGGAGCGTCCTGGAGGGTCGAAAGTAGGCGCATTTTATAGAAATATATTTCAGCAGAAATCACTGCAAATTTCATATAATTCGATTGAGCGGTTCCTCAGGAATTGGGTTTTGAATTTCGATTTTTAAAAAATTTCTTTAAATGCCTATAACTCGTAAACGGAGCGTCCTGGAGGGTCGAAAGTAGGCGAATTTTACAGAAATATATTTCAGAAGAAATCACTGCAAATTTCATATAATTCGATTGAGCGGTTCCTCAGAAATCGGGTTTTGCATTTCGATTTTTAAAAAATTTCTTTAAATGGTTATAACTCGTAAACGGAGCGTCCTAGAGGGTCGAAAGTAGGCGCATTTTATAGAAATATATTTCAGCAGAAATCACTGCAAATTTCATATAATTCGATTGAACGGTTCCTCAGAAATCGGGTTTTGAATTTCGATTTTTACAAAATTTCTTTAAACGGCTTTAACTCCTAAACGGAGCGTCCTAGAGGGTCGAAAGTAGGCGCATTTTATAGAAATATATTTCAGCAGAAATCACTGCAAATTTCATACTATTCGATTGAGCGGTTCCTCAGGAATTGGGTTTTGAATTTCGATTTTTAAAAAATTTCTTTAAATGCCTATAACTCGTAAATGGAGCATCCTAGACGGTCGAAAGTAGGCGCATTTTATAGAAATATATTTCAGCAGAAATCACTGCAAATTTCATATAATTCGATTGAACGGTTCCTCAGAAATCGGGTTTTGAATTTCGATTTTTACAAAATTTCTTTAAACGGCTTTAACTCCTAAACGGAGCGTCCTAGAGGGTCGAAAGTAGGCGCATTTTATAGAAATATATTTCAGCAGAAATCACTGCAAATTTCATACTATTCGATTGAGCGGTTCCTCAGGAATTGGGTTTTGAATTTCGATTTTTAAAAAATTTCTTTAAATGGTTATAACTCGTAAACGGAGCGTCCTAGAGGGTCGAAAGTAGGCGCATTTTATAGAAATATATTTCAGCAGAAATCACTGCAAATTTTATATAATTCGATTGAGCGGTTCCTCAGAAATCGGGTTTTGAATTTCGATTTTTACAAAATTTCTTTAAATGGCTTTAACTCCTAAACGGAGCGTCCTAGAGGGTCGAAAGTAGGCGCATTTTATAGAAATATATTTCAGCAGAAATCACTGCAAATTTCATATAATTCGATTGAGCGGTTCCTCAGGAATTGGGTTTTGAATTTCGATTTTTAAAAAATTTCTTTAAATGCCTATAACTCGTAAATGGAGCATCCTAGACGGTCGAAAGTAGGCGCATTTTATAGAAATATATTTCAGCAGAAATCACTGCAAATTTCATATAATTCGATTGAGCGGTTCCTCAGAAATCACTGCAAATTTCATATAATTCGATTGAGCGGTTCCTCAGAAATCGGGTTTTGAATTTCGATTTTTACAAAATTTCTTTAAATGGCTTTAACTCCTAAACGGAGCGTCCTAGAGGGTCGAAAGTAGGCGCATTTTATAGAAATATATTTCAGCAGAAATCACTGCAAATTTCATATAATTCGATTGAGCGGTTCCTCAGAAATCGGGTTTTGCATTTCGATTTTTAAAAAATTTCTTTAAATGGTTATAACTCCTAAATGGAGCATCCTAGACGGTCGAAAGTAGGCGCATTTTATAGAAATATATTTCAGCAGAAATCACTGCAAATTTCATATAATTCGATTGAGCGGTTCCTCAGAAATCACTGCAAATTTCATATAATTCGATTGAGCGGTTCCTCAGAAATCGGGTTTTGAATTTCGATTTTTACAAAATTTCTTTAAATGGCTTTAACTCGTAAACGGAGCGCCCTAGAGGGTCGAAAGTAGGCGCATTTTATAGAAATATATTTCAGCAGAAATCACTGCAAATTTCATATAATTCGATTGAGCGGTTCCTCAGATATCGGGTTTTGAATTTCGATTTTTACAAAATTTCTTTAAATGGCTATAACTCGTTAACGGAGCGTCCTAGAGGGTCGAAAGTAGGCGCATTTTATAGAAATATATTTCAGCAGAAATCACTGCAAATTTCATATAATTCGATTGAGCGGTTCCTCAGAAATCGGGTTTTGAATTTCGATTTTTACAAAATTTCTTTAAATGGCTTTAACTCCTAAACGGAGCGTCCTAGAGGGTCGAAAGTAGGCGCATTTTATAGAAATATATTTCAGCAGAAATCACTGCAAATTTCATATAATTCGATTGAGCGGATCCTCAGGAATTGGGTTTTGAATTTCGATTTTTAAAAAATTTCTTTAAATGCCTATAACTCGTAAATGGAGCATCCTAGACGGTCGAAAGTAGGCGCATTTTATAGAAATATATTTCAGCAGAAATCACTGCAAATTTCATATAATTCGATTGAGCGGTTCCTCAGAAATCGGGTTTTGCATTCCGATTTTTAAAAAATTTCTTTAAATGGTTATAACTCGTAAACGGAGCGCCCTAGAGGGTCGAAAGTAGGCGCATTTTATAGAAATATATTTCAGCAGAAATCACTGCAAATTTCATATAATTCGATTGAGCGGTTCCTCAGAAATCGGGTTTTGCATTCCGATTTTTAAAAAATTTCTTTAAATGGTTATAACTCGTAAACGGAGCGCTCTAGAGGGTCGAAAGTAGGCGCATTTTATAGAAATATATTTCAGCAGAAATCTGAATTTCGATTTTTACAAAATTTCTTTAAATGGCTTTAACTCCTAAACGGAGCGTCCTAGAGGGTCGAAAGTAGGCGCATTTTATAGAAATATATTTCAGCAGAAATCACTGCAAATTTCATATAATTCGATTGAGCGGTTCCTCAGAAATCGGGTTTTGCATTTCGATTTTTAAAAAATTTCTTTAAATGGTTATAACTCCTAAATGGAGCATCCTAGACGGTCGAAAGTAGGCGCATTTTATAGAAATATATTTCAGCAGAAATCACTGCAAATTTCATATAATTCGATTGAGCGGTTCCTCAGAAATCACTGCAAATTTCATATAATTCGATTGAGCGGTTCCTCAGAAATCGGGTTTTGAATTTCGATTTTTACAAAATTTCTTTAAATGGCTTTAACTCCTAAACGGAGCGTCCTAGAGGGTCGAAAGTAGGCGCATTTTATAGAAATATATTTCAGCAGAAATCACTGCAAATTTCATATAATTCGATTGAGCGGTTCCTCAGAAATCGGGTTTTGCATTTCGATTTTTAAAAAATTTCTTTAAATGGTTATAACTCGTAAACGGAGCGCCCTAGAGGGTCGAAAGTAGGCGCATTTTATAGAAATATATTTCAGCAGAAATCACTGCAAATTTCATATAATTCGATTGAGCGGTTCCTCAGATATCGGGTTTTGAATTTCGATTTTTACAAAATTTCTTTAAATGGCTATAACTAGTTAACGGAGCGTCCTAGAGGGTCGAAAGTAGGCGCATTTTATAGAAATATATTTCAGCAGAAATCACTGCAAATTTCATATAATTCGATTGAGCGGTTCCTCAGAAATCGGGTTTTGAATTTCGATTTTTACAAAATTTCTTTAAATGGCTTTAACTCCTAAACGGAGCGTCCTAGAGGGTCGAAAGTAGGCGCATTTTATAGAAATATATTTCAGCAGAAATCACTGCAAATTTCATATAATTCGATTGAGCGGTTCCTCAGGAATTGGGTTTTGAATTTCGATTTTTAAAAAATTTCTTTAAATGCCTATAACTCGTAAATGGAGCATCCTAGACGGTCGAAAGTAGGCGCATTTTATAGAAATATATTTCAGCAGAAATCACTGCAAATTTCATATAATTCGATTGAGCGGTTCCTCAGAAATCACTGCAAATTTCATATAATTCGATTGAGCGGTTCCTCAGAAATCGGGTTTTGAATTTCGATTTTTACAAAATTTCTTTAAATGGCTTTAACTCCGTCCTAGAGGGTCGGAGCGTCCTAGAGGGTCGAAAGTAGGCGCATTTTATAGAAATATATTTCAGCAGAAATCACTGCAAATTTCATATAATTCGATTGAGCGGTTCCTCAGAAATCGGGTTTTGCATTTCGATTTTTAAAAAATTTCTTTAAATGGTTATAACTCGTAAACGGAGCGCCCTAGAGGGTCGAAAGTAGGCGCATTTTATAGAAATATATTTCAGCAGAAATCACTGCAAATTTCATATAATTCGATTGAGCGGTTCCTCAGGAATTGGGTTTTGAATTTCGATTTTTAAAAAATTTCTTTAAATGCCTATAACTCGTAAATGGAGCATCCTAGACGGTCGAAAGTAGGCGCATTTTATAGAAATATATTTCAGCAGAAATCACTGCAAATTTCATATAATTCGATTGAGCGGTTCCTCAGAAATCACTGCAAATTTCATATAATTCGATTGAGCGGTTCCTCAGAAATCGGGTTTTGAATTTTGATTTTTACAAAATTTCTTTAAATGGCTTTAACTCCTAAACGGAGCGTCCTAGAGGGTCGAAAGTAGGCGCATTTTATAGAAATATATTTCAGCAGAAATCACTGCAAATTTCATATAATTCGATTGAGCGGTTCCTCAGAAATCGGGTTTTGCATTCCGATTTTTAAAAAATTTCTTTAAATGGATATAACTCGTAAACGGAGCGCCCTAGAGGGTCGAAAGTAGGCGCATTTTATAGAAATATATTTCAGCAGAAATCACTGCAAATTTCATATAATTCGATTGAGCGGTTCCTCAGATATCGGGTTTTGAATTTCGATTTTTACAAAATTTCTTTAAATGGCTATAACTCGTTAACGGAGCGTCCTAGAGGGTCGAAAGTAGGCGCATTTTATAGAAATATATTTCAGCAGAAATCACTGCAAATTATATATATAATTCGATTGAGCGGTTCCTCAGATATCGGGTTTTGAATTTCGATTTTTACAAAATTTCTTTAAATGGCTATAACTCGTTAACGGAGTGTCCTAGAGGGTCGAAAGTAGGCGCATTTTATAGAAATATATTTCAGCAGAAATCACTGCAAATTTCATATAATTCGATTGAGCGGTTCCTCAGAAATCACTGCAAATTTCATATAATTCGATTGAGCGGTTCCTCAGAAATCGGGTTTTGCATTCCGATTTTTAAAAAATTTCTTTAAATGGTTATAACTCGTAAACGGAGCGCCCTAGAGGGTCGAAAGTAGGCGCATTTTATAGAAATATATTTCAGCAGAAATCACTGCAAATTTCATATAATTCGATTGAGCGGTTCCTCAGAAATCGGGTTTTGCATTCCGATTTTTAAAAAATTTCTTTAAATGGTTATAACTCGTAAACGGAGCGCTCTAGAGGGTCGAAAGTAGGCGCATTTTATAGAAATATATTTCAGCAGAAATCACTGCAAATTTCATATAATTCGATTGAGCGGTTCCTCAGATATCGGGTTTTGAATTTCGATTTTTACAAAATTTCTTTAAATGGCTATAACTCGTTAACGGAGCGTCCTTGAGGGTCGAAAGTAGGCGCATTTTATAGAAATATATTTCAGCAGAAATCACTGCAAATTTCATATAATTCGATTGAACGGTTCCTCAGAAATCGGGTTTTGAATTTCGATTTTTACAAAATTTCTTTAAACGGCTTTAACTCCTAAACAGAGCGTCATAGAGGGTCGAAAGTAGGCGCATTTTATAGAAATATATTTCAGCAGAAATCACTGCAAATTTCATATAATTCGATTGAGCGGTTCCTCAGAAATCTGGTTTTGAATTTCGATTTTTAAAAAATTTCTTTAAATGCCTATAACTCGTAAACGGAGCGTCCTGGAGGGTCGAAAGTAGGCGCATTTTATAGAAATATATTTCAGCAGAAATCACTGCAAATTTCATATAATTCGATTGAGCGGTTCCTCAGGAATTGGGTTTTGAATTTCGATTTTTAAAAAATTTCTTTAAATGCCTATAACTCGTAAACGGAGCGTCCTGGAGGGTCGAAAGTAGGCGAATTTTACAGAAATATATTTCAGCAGAAATCACTGCAAATTTCATATAATTCGATTGAGCGGTTCCTCAGAAATCACTGCAAATTTCATATAATTCGATTGAGCGGTTCCTCAGAAATCGGGTTTTGAATTTCGATTTTTACAAAATTTCTTTAAATGGCTTTAACTCCTAAACGGAGCGTCCTAGAGGGTCGAAAGTAGGCGCATTTTATAGAAATATATTTCAGCAGAAATCACTGCAAATTTCATATTATTCGATTGAGCGGTTCCTCAGGAATTGGGTTTTGAATTTCGATTTTTAAAAAATTTCTTTAAATACATATAACTCGTAAACGGAGCGTCCTAGAGGGTCGAAAGTAGGCGCATTTTATAGAAATATATTTCAGCAGAAATCACTGCAAATTTCATATAATTCGATTGAGCGGTTCCTCAGAAATCGGGTTTTGAATTTCGATTTTTACAAAATTTCTTTAAATGGCTTTAACTCCTAAACGGAGTGTCCTAGAGGGTCGAAAGTAGGCGCATTTTATAGAAATATATTTCAGCAGAAATCACTGCAAATTTCATATAATTCGATTGAGCGGTTCCTCAGAAATCGGGTTTTGAATTTCGATTTTTACAAAATTTCTTTAAATGGCTTTAACTCCTAAACGGAGCGTCCTGGAGGGTCGAAAGTAGGCGCATTTTATAGAAATATATTTCAGCAGAAATCACTATAATTCGATTGAACGGTTCCTCAGGAATTGGGTTTTGAATTTCGATTTTTAAAAAATGTCTTTAAATGCCTATAACTCGTAAATGGAGCATCCTAGAGGGTCGAAAGTAGGCGCATTTTATAGAAATATATTTCAGCAGAAATCACTGCAAATTTCATATAATTCGATTGAACGGTTCCTCAGAAATCGGGTTTTGAATTTCGATTTTTACAAAATTTCTTTAAATGGCTTTAACTCCTAAACGGAGCGTCCTAGAGGGTCGAAAGTGGCGCATTTTATAGAAATATATTTCAGCAGAAATCACTGCAAATTTCATATAATTCGATTTAGCGGTTCCTCAGAAATCGGGTTTTGAATTTCGATTTTTAAAAAATTTCTTTAAATGCCTATAACTCGTAAACGGAGCGTCCTGGAGGGTCGAAAGTAGGCGAATTTTACAGAAATATATTTCAGCAGAAATCACTGCAAATTTCATATAATTCGATTGAGCTGTTCCTCAGAAATCGGGTTATGCATTTCGATTTTTAAAAAATTTCTTTAAATGGTTATAACTCGTAAACGGAGCGTCCTAGAGGGTCGAAAGTAGGCGCATTTTATAGAAATATATTTCAGCAGAAATCACTGCAAATTTCATATAATTCGATTGAGCGGTTCCTCAGAAATCGGGTTTTGAATTTCGATTTTTACAAAATTTCTTTAAATGGCTTTAACTCCTAAACGGAGCGTCCTAGAGTGTCGAAAGTAGGCGCATTTTATAGAAATATATTTCAGCAGAAATCACTGCAAATTTCATATAATTCGATTGAACGGTTCCTCAGAAATCGGGTTTTGAATTTCGATTTTTACAAAATTTCTTTAAATGGCTTTAACTCCTAAACGGAGCGTCATAGAGGGTCGAAAGTAGGCGCATTTTATAGAAATATATTTCAGCAGAAATCACTGCAAATTTCATATAATTCGATTGAGCGGTTCCTCAGATATCGGGTTTTGAATTTCGATTTTTACAAAATTTCTTTAAATGGCTATAACTCGTTAACGGAGCGTCCTAGAGGGTCGAAAGTAGGTTTTTTACAAAATTTCTTTAAATGGCTATAACTCGTTAACGGAGCGTCCTTGAGGGTCGAAAGTAGGCGCATTTTATAGAAATATATTTCAGCAGAAATCACTGCAAATTTCATATAATTCGATTGAACGGTTCCTCAGAAATCGGGTTTTGAATTTCGATTTTTACAAAATTTCTTTAAACGGCTTTAACTCCTAAACAGAGCGTCATAGAGGGTCGAAAGTAGGCGCATTTTATAGAAATATATTTCAGCAGAAATCACTGCAAATTTCATATAATTCGATTGAGCGGTTCTTCAGAAATCTGGTTTTGAATTTCGATTTTTAAAAAATTTCTTTAAATGCCTATAACTCGTAAACGGAGCGTCCTGGAGGGTCGAAAGTAGGCGCATTTTATAGAAATATATTTCAGCAGAAATCACTGCAAATTTCATATAATTCGATTGAGCGGTTCCTCAGGAATTGGGTTTTGAATTTCGATTTTTAAAAAATTTCTTTAAATGCCTATAACTCGTAAACGGAGCGTCCTGGAGGGTCGAAAGTAGGCGAATTTTACAGAAATATATTTCAGCAGAAATCACTGCAAATTTCATATAATTCGATTGAGCTGTTCCTCAGAAATCGGGTTTTGCATTTCGATTTTTAAAAAATTTCTTTAAATGGTTATAACTCGTAAACGGAGCGTCCTAGAGGGTCGAAAGTAGGCGCATTTTATAGAAATATATTTCAGCAGAAATCACTGCAAATTTCATATAATTCGATTGAGCGGTTCCTCAGGAATTGGGTTTTGAATTTCGATTTTTAAAAAATTTCTTTAAATGCCTATAACTCGTAAATGGAGCATCCTAGACGGTCGAAAGTAGGCGCATTTTATAGAAATATATTTCAGCAGAAATCACTGCAAATTTCATATAATTCGATTGAGCGGTTCCTCAGAAATCACTGCAAATTTCATATAATTCGATTGAGCGGTTCCTCAGAAATCGGGTTTTGAATTTCGATTTTTACAAAATTTCTTTAAATGGCTTTAACTCCTAAACGGAGCGTCCTAGAGGGTCGAAAGTAGGCGCATTTTATAGAAATATATTTCAGCAGAAATCACTGCAAATTTCATATTATTCGATTGAGCGGTTCCTCAGGAATTGGGTTTTGAATTTCGATTTTTAAAAAATTTCTTTAAATACCTATAACTCGTAAACGGAGCGTCCTAGAGGGTCGAAAGTAGGCGCATTTTATAGAAATATATTTCAGCAGAAATCACTGCAAATTTCATATAATTCGATTGAGCGGTTCCTCAGAAATCGGGTTTTGAATTTCGATTTTTACAAAATTTCTTTAAATGGCTTTAACTCCTAAACGGAGCGTCCTAGAGGGTCGAAAGTAGGCGCATTTTATAGAAATATATTTCAGCAGAAATCACTGCAAATTTCATATAATTCGATTGAGCGGTTCCTCAGAAATCGGGTTTTGAATTTCGATTTTTACAAAATTTCTTTAAATGGCTTTAACTCCTAAACGGAGCGTCCTGGAGGGTCGAAAGTAGGTGCATTTTATAGAAATATATTTCAGCAGAAATCACTGCAAATTTCATATAATTCGATTGAACGGTTCCTCAGGAATTGGGTTTTGAATTTCGATTTTTAAAAAATGTCTTTAAATGCCTATAACTCGTAAATGGAGCATCCTAGAGGGTCGAAAGTAGGCGCATTTTATAGAAATATATTTCAGCAGAAATCACTGCAAATTTCATATAATTCGATTGAACGGTTCCTCAGAAATCGGGTTTTGAATTTCGATTTTTACAAAATTTCTTTAAATGGCTTTAACTCCTAAACGGAGCGTCATAGAGGGTCGAAAGTGGCGCATTTTATAGAAATATATTTCAGCAGAAATCACTGCAAATTTCATATAATTCGATTGAGCGGTTCCTCAGAAATCGGGTTTTGAATTTCGATTTTTAAAAAATTTCTTTAAATGCCTATAACTCGTAAACGGAGCGTCCTGGAGGAGAAAATATACAGAAATATATTTCAGCAGAAATCACTGCAAATTTCATATAATTCGATTGAGCGGTTCCTCAGAAATCGGGTTTTGAATTTCGATTTTTACAAAATTTCTTTAAATGGCTTTAACTCGTTAACGGAGCGTCCTAGAGGGTCGAAAGTAGGTTTTTTACAAAATTTCTTTAAATGGCTATAACTCGTTAACGGAGCGTCCTTGAGGGTCGAAAGTAGGCGCATTTTATAGAAATATATTTCAGCAGAAATCACTGCAAATTTCATATAATTCGATTGAACGGTTCCTCAGAAATCGGGTTTTGAATTTCGATTTTTACAAAATTTCTTTAAATGGCTTTAACATAGAGGGTCGAAAGTAGGCGCATTTTATAGAAATATATTTCAGCAGAAATCACTGCAAATTTCATATAATTCGATTGAGCGGTTCCTCAGATATCGGGTTTTGAATTTCGATTTTTACAAAATTTCTTTAAATGGCTATAACTCGTTAACGGAGCGTCCTAGAGGGTCGAAAGTAGGTTTTTTACAAAATTTCTTTAAATGGCTATAACTCGTTAACGGAGCGTCCTTGAGGGTCGAAAGTAGGCGCATTTTATAGAAATATATTTCAGCAGAAATCACTGCAAATTTCATATAATTCGATTGAACGGTTCCTCAGAAATCGGGTTTTGAATTTCGATTTTTACAAAATTTCTTTAAACGGCTTTAACTCCTAAACAGAGCGTCATAGAGGGTCGAAAGTAGGCGCATTTTATAGAAATATATTTCAGCAGAAATCACTGCAAATTTCATATAATTCGATTGAGCGGTTCTTCAGAAATCTGGTTTTGAATTTCGATTTTTAAAAAATTTCTTTAAATGCCTATAACTCGTAAACGGAGCGTCCTGGAGGGTCGAAAGTAGGCGAATTTTACAGAAATATATTTCAGCAGAAATCACTGCAAATTTCATATAATTCGATTGAGCTGTTCCTCAGAAATCGGGTTTTGCATTTCGATTTTTAAAAAATTTCTTTAAATGGTTATAACTCGTAAACGGAGCGTCCTAGAGGGTCGAAAGTAGGCGCATTTTATAGAAATATATTTCAGCAGAAATCACTGCAAATTTCATATAATTCGATTGAGCGGTTCCTCAGGAATTGGGTTTTGAATTTCGATTTTTAAAAAATTTCTTTAAATGCCTATAACTCGTAAATGGAGCATCCTAGACGGTCGAAAGTAGGCGCATTTTATAGAAATATATTTCAGCAGAAATCACTGCAAATTTCATATAATTCGATTGAGCGGTTCCTCAGAAATCACTGCAAATTTCATATAATTCGATTGAGCGGTTCCTCAGAAATCGGGTTTTGAATTTCGATTTTTACAAAATTTCTTTAAATGGCTTTAACTCCTAAACGGAGCGTCCTAGAGGGTCGAAAGTAGGCGCATTTTATAGAAATATATTTCAGCAGAAATCACTGCAAATTTCATATTATTCGATTGAGCGGTTCCTCAGGAATTGGGTTTTGAATTTCGATTTTTAAAAAATTTCTTTAAATACCTATAACTCGTAAACGGAGCGTCCTAGAGGGTCGAAAGTAGGCGCATTTTATAGAAATATATTTCAGCAGAAATCACTGCAAATTTCATATAATTCGATTGAGCGGTTCCTCAGAAATCGGGTTTTGAATTTCGATTTTTACAAAATTTCTTTAAATGGCTTTAACTCCTAAACGGAGCGTCCTAGAGGGTCGAAAGTAGGCGCATTTTATAGAAATATATTTCAGCAGAAATCACTGCAAATTTCATATAATTCGATTGAGCGGTTCCTCAGAAATCGGGTTTTGAATTTCGATTTTTACAAAATTTCTTTAAATGGCTTTAACTCCTAAACGGAGCGTCCTGGAGGGTCGAAAGTAGGTGCATTTTATAGAAATATATTTCAGCAGAAATCACTGCAAATTTCATATAATTCGATTGAACGGTTCCTCAGGAATTGGGTTTTGAATTTCGATTTTTAAAAAATGTCTTTAAATGCCTATAACTCGTAAATGGAGCATCCTAGAGGGTCGAAAGTAGGCGCATTTTATAGAAATATATTTCAGCAGAAATCACTGCAAATTTCATATAATTCGATTGAACGGTTCCTCAGAAATCGGGTTTTGAATTTCGATTTTTACAAAATTTCTTTAAATGGCTTTAACTCCTAAACGGAGCGTCATAGAGGGTCGAAAGTGGCGCATTTTATAGAAATATATTTCAGCAGAAATCACTGCAAATTTCATATAATTCGATTGAGCGGTTCCTCAGAAATCGGGTTTTGAATTTCGATTTTTAAAAAATTTCTTTAAATGCCTATAACTCGTAAACGGAGCGTCCTGGAGGGTCGAAAGTAGGCGAATTTTACAGAAATATATTTCAGCAGAAATCACTGCAAATTTCATATAATTCGATTGAGCTGTTCCTCAGAAATCGGGTTTTGCATTTCGATTTTTAAAAAATTTCTTTAAATGGTTATAACTCGTAAACGGAGCGTCCTAGAGGGTCGAAAGTAGGCGCATTTTATAGAAATATATTTCAGCAGAAATCACTGCAAATTTCATATAATTCGATTGAGCGGTTCCTCAGAAATCGGGTTTTGAATTTCGATTTTTACAAAATTTCTTTAAATGGCTTTAACTCCTAAACGGAGCGTCCTAGAGTGTCGAAAGTAGGCGCATTTTATAGAAATATATTTCAGCAGAAATCACTGCAAATTTCATATAATTCGATTGAACGGTTCCTCAGAAATCGGGTTTTGAATTTCGATTTTTACAAAATTTCTTTAAATGGCTTTAACTCCTAAACGGAGCGTCATAGAGGGTCGAAAGTAGGCGCATTTTATAGAAATATATTTCAGCAGAAATCACTGCAAATTTCATATAATTCGATTGAGCGGTTCCTCAGATATCGGGTTTTGAATTTCGATTTTTACAAAATTTCTTTAAATGGCTATAACTCGTTAACGGAGCGTCCTAGAGGGTCGAAAGTAGGCGCATTTTATAGAAATATATTTCAGCAGAAATCACTGCAAATTTCATATAATTCGAATGAGCTGTTCCTCAGAAATCTGGTTTTGAATTTCGATTTTTAAAAAATTTCTTTAAATGCCTATAACTCGTAAACAGAGCGTCCTTGAGGGTCGAAAGTAGGCGCATTTTATAGAAATATATTTCAGCAGAAATCACTGCAAATTTCATATAATTCGATTGAGCGGTTCCTCAGAAATCGGGTTTTGAATTTCGATTTTTACAAAATTTCTTTAAATGGCTTTAACTCGTAAACGCAGCGTCCTAGAGGGTCGAAAGTAGGCGCATTTTATAGAAATGTATTTCAGCAGAAATCACTGCAAATTTCATATAATTCGATTGAGCGGTTCCTCAGGAATTGGGTTTTGAATTTCGATTTTTAAAAAATTTCTTTAAATGCCTATATTTCATATAATTCGATTGAGCGGTTCCTCAGAAATCACTGCAAATTTCATATAATTCGATTGAGCGGTTCCTCAGAAATCGGGTTTTGAATTTCGATTTTTTCAAAATTTCTTTAAATGGCTTTAACTCCTAAACGGAGCGTCCTGGAGGGTCGAAAGTAGGTGCATTTTATAGAAATATATTTCAGCAGAAATCACTGCAAATTTCATATAATTCGATTGAACGGTTCCTCAGGAATTGGGTTTTGAATTTCGATTTTTAAAAAATGTCTTTAAATGCCTATAACTCGTAAATGGAGCATCCTAGAGGGTCGAAAGTAGGCGCATTTTATAGAAATATATTTCAGCAGAAATCACTGCAAATTTCATATAATTCGATTGAACGGTTCCTCAGAAATCGGGTTTTGAATTTCGATTTTTACAAAATTTCTTTAAATGGCTTTAACTCCTAAACGGAGCGTCATAGAGGGTCGAAAGTGGCGCATTTTATAGAAATATATTTCAGCAGAAATCACTGCAAATTTCATATAATTCGATTGAGCGGTTCCTCAGAAATCGGGTTTTGAATTTCGATTTTTAAAAAATTTCTTTAAATGCCTATAACTCGTAAACGGAGCGTCCTGGAGGGTCGAAAGTAGGCGAATTTTACAGAAATATATTTCAGCAGAAATCACTGCAAATTTCATATAATTCGATTGAGCTGTTCCTCAGAAATCGGGTTTTGCATTTCGATTTTTAAAAAATTTCTTTAAATGGTTATAACTCGTAAACGGAGCGTCCTAGAGGGTCGAAAGTAGGCGCATTTTATAGAAATATATTTCAGCAGAAATCACTGCAAATTTCATATAATTCGATTGAGCGGTTCCTCAGAAATCGGGTTTTGAATTTCGATTTTTACAAAATTTCTTTAAATGGCTTTAACTCCTAAACGGAGCGTCATAGAGGGTCGAAAGTAGGCGCATTTTATAGAAATATATTTCAGCAGAAATCACTGCAAATTTCATATAATTCGATTGAGCGGTTCCTCAGATATCGGGTTTTGAATTTCGATTTTTACAAAATTTCTTTAAATGGCTATAACTCGTTAACGGAGCGTCCTAGAGGGTCGAAAGTAGGCGCATTTTATAGAAATATATTTCAGCAGAAATCACTGCAAATTTCATATAATTCGATTGAGCGGTTCCTCAGAAATCGGGTTTTGAATTTCGATTTTTACAAAATTTCTTTAAATGGCTTTAACTCGTAAACGGAGCGTCCTAGAGGGTCGAAAGTAGGCGCATTTTATAGAAATGTATTTCAGCAGAAATCACTGCAAATTTCATATAATTCGATTCCTCAGAAATCGGGTTTTGAATTTCGATTTTTAAAAAAGTCTTTAAATGGGTATAACTCCTAAACGGAGCGTACTAGAGGGTCGAAAGTAGGCGCATTTTATAGAAATATATTTCAGCAGAAATCACTGCAAATTTCATATAATTCGAATGAGCTGTTCCTCAGAAATCTGGTTTTGAATTTCGATTTTTAAAAAATTTCTTTAAATGCCTATAACTCGTAAACAGAGCGTCCTTGAGGGTCGAAAGTAGGCGCATTTTATAGAAATATATTTCAGCAGAAATCACTGCAAATTTCATATAATTCGATTGAACGGTTCCTTAGAAATCGGGTTTTGAATTTCGATTTTTACAAAATTTCTTTAAATGGCTTTAACTCCTAAACGGAGCGTCCTGGAGGGTCGAAAGTAGGCGCATTTTATAGAAATATATTTCAGCAGAAATCACAGCAAATTTCATATAATTCGATTGAGCGGTTCCTCAGGAATTGGGTTTTGAATTTCGATTTTTAAAAAATTTCTTTAAATGCCTATATTTCATATAATTCGATTGAGCGGTTCCTCAGAAATCACTGCAAATTTCATATAATTCGATTGAGCGGTTCCTCAGAAATCGGGTTTTGAATTTCGATTTTTACAAAATTTCTTTAAATGGCTTTAACTCCTAAACGGAGCGTCCTAGAGGGTCGAAAGTAAGCGCATTTTATAGAAATATATTTCAGCAGAAATCACTGCAAATTTCATATAATTCGATTGAGCGGTTCCTCAGGAATTGGGTTTTGAATTTCGATTTTTAAAAAATTTCTTTAAATACCTTTAACTCGTAAACGGAGCGTCCTAGAGGGTCGAAAGTAGGCGCATTTTATAGAAATATATTTCAGCAGAAATCACTGCAAATTTCATATTATTCGATTGAGCGGTTCCTCAGGAATTGGGTTTTGAATTTCGATTTTTAAAAAATTTCTTTAAATACCTATATTTCATATAATTCGATTGAGCGGTTCCTCAGAAATCACTGCAAATTTCATATAATTCGATTGAGCGGTTCCTCAGAAATCGGGTTTTGAATTTCGATTTTTACAAAATTTCTTTAAATGGCTTTAACTCCTAAACGGAGCGTCCTAGAGGGTCGAAAGTAAGCGCATTTTATAGAAATATATTTCAGCAGAAATCACTGCAAATTTCATATAATTCGATTGAGCGGTTCCTCAGGAATTGGGTTTTGAATTTCGATTTTTAAAAAATTTCTTTAAATACCTTTAACTCGTAAACGGAGCGTCCTAGAGGGTCGAAAGTAGGCGCATTTTATAGAAATATATTTCAGCAGAAATCACTGCAAATTTCATATTATTCGATTGAGCGGTTCCTCAGGAATTGGGTTTTGAATTTCGATTTTTAAAAAATTTCTTTAAATACCTATAACTCGTAAACGGAGCGTCCTAGAGGGTCGAAAGTAGGCGCATTTTATAGAAATATATTTCAGCAGAAATCACTGCAAATTTCATATAATTCGATTGAACGGTTCCTCAGAAATCGGGTTTTGAATTTCGATTTTTACAAAATTTCTTTAAATGGCTTTAACTCCTAAACGGAGCGTCATAGAGGGTCGAAAGTAGGCGCATTTTATAGAAATATATTTCAGCAGAAATCACTGCAAATTTCATATAATTCGATTGAGCGGTTCCTCAGAAATCGGGTTTTGAATTTCGATGTTTACAAAATTTCTTTAAATGGCTTTAACTCCTAAACGGAGCGTCCTAGAGGGTCGAAAGTAGGCGCATTTTATAGAAATATATTTCAGCAGAAATCACTGCAAATTTCATATAATTCGATTGAGCGGTTCCTCAGAAATCGGGTTTTGAATTTCGATTTTTACAAAATTTCTTTAAATGGCTTTAACTCCTAAACGGAGCGTCCTAGAGGGTCGAAAGTAGGCGCATTTTATAGAAATATATTTCAGCAGAAATCACTGCAAATTTCATATAATTCGATTGAGCGGTTCCTCAGAAATCGGGTTTTGAATTTCGATTTTTACAAAATTTCTTTAAATGGCTTTAACTCCTAAACGGAGCGTCCTAGAGTGTCGAAAGTAGGCGCATTTTATAGAAATATATTTCAGCAGAAATCACTGCAAATTTCATATAATTCGATTGAACGGTTCCTCAGAAATCGGGTTTTGAATTTCGATTTTTACAAAATTTCTTTAAATGGCTTTAACTCCTAAACGGAGCGTCATAGAGGGTCGAAAGTAGGCGCATTTTATAGAAATATATTTCAGCAGAAATCACTGCAAATTTCATATAATTCGAATGAGCTGTTCCTCAGAAATCTGGTTTTGAATTTCGATTTTTAAAAAATTTCTTTAAATGCCTATAACTCGTAAACAGAGCGTCCTTGAGGGTCGAAAGTAGGCGCATTTTATAGAAATATATTTCAGCAGAAATCACTGCAAATTTCATATAATTCGATTGAGCGGTTCCTCAGAAATCGGGTTTTGAATTTCGATTTTTACAAAATTTCTTTAAATGGCTTTAACTCGTAAACGGAGCGTCCTAGAGGGTCGAAAGTAGGCGCATTTTATAGAAATGTATTTCAGCAGAAATCACTGCAAATTTCATATAATTCGATTCCTCAGAAATCGGGTTTTGAATTTCGATTTTTAAAAAAGTCTTTAAATGGGTATAACTCCTAAACGGAGCGTACTAGAGGGTCGAAAGTAGGCGCATTTTATAGAAATATATTTCAGCAGAAATCACTGCAAATTTCATATAATTCGAATGAGCTGTTCCTCAGAAATCTGGTTTTGAATTTCGATTTTTAAAAAATTTCTTTAAATGCCTATAACTCGTAAACAGAGCGTCCTTGAGGGTCGAAAGTAGGCGCATTTTATAGAAATATATTTCAGCAGAAATCACAGCAAATTTCATATAATTCGATTGAGCGGTTCCTCAGGAATTGGGTTTTGAATTTCGATTTTTAAAAAATTTCTTTAAATGCCTATATTTCATATAATTCGATTGAGCGGTTCCTCAGAAATCACTGCAAATTTCATATAATTCGATTGAGCGGTTCCTCAGAAATCGGGTTTTGAATTTCGATTTTTACAAAATTTCTTTAAATGGCTTTAACTCCTAAACGGAGCGTCCTAGAGGGTCGAAAGTAGGCGCATTTTATAGAAATATATTTCAGCAGAAATCACTGCAAATTTCATATAATTCGATTGAACGGTTCCTCAGAAATCGGGTTTTGAATTTCGATTTTTACAAAATTTCTTTAAATGGCTTTAACTCCTAAACGGAGCGTCATAGAGGGTCGAAAGTAGGCGCATTTTATAGAAATATATTTCAGCAGAAATCACTGCAAATTTCATATAATTCGATTGAGCGGTTCCTCAGAAATCGGGTTTTGAATTTCGATGTTTACAAAATTTCTTTAAATGGCTTTAACTCCTAAACGGAGCGTCCTAGAGGGTCGAAAGTAGGCGCATTTTATAGAAATATATTTCAGCAGAAATCACTGCAAATTTCATATAATTCGATTGAGCGGTTCCTCAGAAATCGGGTTTTGAATTTCGATTTTTACAAAATTTCTATAAATGGCTTTAACTCCTAAACGGAGCGTCCTGGAGGGTCGAAAGTGGGCGAATTTTACAGAAATATATTTCAGCAGAAATCACTGCAAATTTCATATAATTCGATTGAGCGGTTCCTCAGGAATTGGGTTTTGAATTTCGATTTTAAAAAAATTTCTTTAAATGCCTATAACTCGTAAATGGAGCATCCTAGACGGTCGAAAGTAGGCGCATTTTATAGAAATATATTTCAGCAGAAATCACTGCAAATTTCATATAATTCGATTGTGCGGTTCCTCAGGAATTGGGTTTTGAATTTCGATTTTTAAAAAATTTCTTTAAATGCCTATAACTCGCAAACGAAGCGTCCTAGAGGGTCGAAAGTAGGCGCATTTCGATTTTTACAAAATTTCTTTAAATGGCTTTAACTCCTAAACGGAGCGTCCTAGAGGGTCGAAAGTAGGCGCATTTTATAGAAATATATTTCAGCAGAAATCACTGCAAATTTCATATAATTCGATTGAGCGGTTCCTCAGGAATTGGGTTTTGAATTTCGATTTTTAAAAAATTTCTTTAAATGCCTATAACTCGTAAATGGAGCATCCTAGACGGTCGAAAGTAGGCGCATTTTATAGAAATATATTTCAGCAGAAATCACTGCAAATTTCATATAATTCGATTGAGCGGTTCCTCAGAAATCACTGCAAATTTCATATAATTCGATTGAGCGGTTCCTCAGAAATCGGGTTTTGAATTTCGATTTTTACAAAATTTCTTTAAATGGCTTTAACTCCTAAACGGAGCGTCCTAGAGGGTCGAAAGTAGGCGCATTTTATAGAAATATATTTCAGCAGAAATCACTGCAAATTTCATATTATTCGATTGAGCGGTTCCTCAGGAATTGGGTTTTGAATTTCGATTTTTAAAAAATTTCTTTAAATACCTATAACTTGTAAACGGAGCGTCCTAGAGGGTCGAAAGTAGGCGCATTTTATAGAAATATATTTCAGCAGAAATCACTGCAAATTTCATATTATTCGATTGAGCGGTTCCTCAGGAATTGGGTTTTGAATTTCGATTTTTACAAAATTTCTTTAAATACCTATAACTCCTAAACGGAGCGTCCTAGAGGGTCGAAAGTAGGCGCATTTTATAGAAATATATTTCAGCAGAAATCACTGCAAATTTCATATAATTCGATTGAGCGGTTCCTCAGAAATCGGGTTTTGAATTTCGATGTTTACAAAATTTCTTTAAATGGCTTTAACTCCTAAACGGAGCGTCCTAGAGGGTCGAAAGTAGGCGCATTTTATAGAAATATATTTCAGCAGAAATCACTGCAAATTTCATATAATTCGATTGAGCGGTTCCTCAGAAATCGGGTTTTGAATTTCGATGTTTACAAAATTTCTTTAAATGGCTTTAACTCCTAAACGGAGCGTCCTAGAGGGTCGAAAGTAGGCGCATTTTATAGAAATATATTTCAGCAGAAATCACTGCAAATTTCATATAATTCGATTGAGCGGTTCCTCAGAAATCGGGTTTTGAATTTCGATTTTTACAAAATTTCTATAAATGGCTTTAACTCCTAAACGGAGCGTCCTGGAGGGTCGAAAGTAGGCGAATTTTACAGAAATATATTTCAGCAGAAATCACTGCAAATTTCATATAATTCGATTGAGCGGTTCCTCAGGAATTGGGTTTTGAATTTCGATTTTAAAAAAATGTCTTTAAATGCCTATAACTCGTAAATGGAGCATCCTAGACGGTCGAAAGTAGGCGCATTTTATAGAAATATATTTCAGCAGAAATCACTGCAAATTTCATATAATTCGATTGAGCGGTTCCTCAGAAATCACTGCAAATTTCATATAATTCGATTGAGCGGTTCCTCAGAAATCGGGTTTTGAATTTCGATTTTAAAAAAATGTCTTTAAATGGCTTTAACTCCTAAACGGAGCGTCCTAGAGGGTCGAAAGTAGGCGCATTTTATAGAAATATATTTCAGCAGAAATCACTGCAAATTTCATATAATTCGATTGAGCGGTTCCTCAGAAATCACTGCAAATTTCATATAATTCGATTGAGCGGTTCCTCAGAAATCGGGTTTTGAATTTCGATTTTTACAAAATTTCTTTAAATGGCTTTAACTCCTAAACGGAGCGTCCTAGAGGGTCGAAAGTAGGCGCATTTTATAGATATATATTTCAGCAGAAATCACTGCAAATTTCATATTATTCGATTGAGCGGTTCCTCAGGAATTGGGTTTTGAATTTCGATTTTTAAAAAATTTCTTTAAATACCTATAACTCGTAAACGGAGCGTCCTAGAGGGTCGAAAGTAGGCGCATTTTATAGAAATATATTTCAGCAGAAATCACTGCAAATTTCATATAATTCGATTGAACGGTTCCTCAGAAATCGGGTTTTGAATTTCGATTTTTACAAAATTTCTTTAAATGGCTTTAACTCCTAAACGGAGCGTCATAGAGGGTCGAAAGTAGGCGCATTTTATAGAAATATATTTCAGCAGAAATCACTGCAAATTTCATATAATTCGATTGAGCGGTTCCTCAGAAATCGGGTTTTGAATTTCGATGTTTACAAAATTTCTTTAAATGGCTTTAACTCCTAAACGGAGCGTCCTAGAGGGTCGAAAGTAGGCGCATTTTATAGAAATATATTTCAGCAGAAATCACTGCAAATTTCATATAATTCGATTGAGCGGTTCCTCAGGAATTGGGTTTTGAATTTCGATTTTTAAAAAATTTCTTTAAATGCCTATAACTCGTAAATGGAGCATCCTAGACGGTCGAAAGTAGGCGCATTTTATAGAAATATATTTCAGCAGAAATCACTGCAAATTTCATATAATTCGATTGAGCGGTTCCTCAGAAATCGGGTTTTGAATTTCGATTTTTACAAAATTTCTTTAAATGGCTTTAACTCCTAAACGGAGCGTCCTAGAGTGTCGAAAGTAGGCGCATTTTATAGAAATATATTTCAGCAGAAATCACTGCAAATTTCATATAATTCGATTGAACGGTTCCTCAGAAATCGGGTTTTGAATTTCGATTTTTACAAAATTTCTTTAAATGGCTTTAACTCCTAAACGGAGCGTCCTAGAGGGTCGAAAGTAGGCGCATTTTATAGAAATATATTTCAGCAGAAATCACTGCAAATTTCATATATTTCGATTGAGCGGTTCCTCAGGAATTGGGTTTTGAATTTCGATTTTTAAAAAATTTCATTAAATACCTATAACTCGTAAACGGAGCGTCCTAGAGGGTCGAAAGTAGGCGCATTTTATAGAAATATATTTCAGCAGAAATCACTGCAAATTTCATATAATTCGATTGAGCGGTTCCTCAGAAATCAAGTTTTGAATTTCGATTTTTAAAAAATTTCTTTAAGCCTATAACTCGTGAACGGAGCGTCCTGGAGGGTCGAAAGTAGGCGCATTTTATAGAAATATATTGCAGCAGAAATCAGTGCAAATTTCATATAATTCGATTGAGCGGTTCCTCAGAAATCGGGTTTTGAGTTTCGATTTTTACAAAATTTCTTTAAATGGCTATAACTCCTAAACTCCTAAACGAAAGTAGGCACATTTTATAGAAATATATTTCAGCAGAAATCACTGCAAATTTCATATAATTCGATTGAGCGGTTCCTCAGAAATCGGGTTTTGAATTTCGATTTTTAAAAAATTTCTTTAAATGGCTATAACTCCTAAACGGAGCGTCCTAGAGGGTCGAAAGTGCGGATTGAGGGGTTCCTCAGAAATCGGGTTATGAATTTCGTTTTTTTAAAAATTTCTTTTAAATGGTTATAACTCGTAAACGGAGCGTCCTAGAGGGTCGAAAGTAGGCGCATTTTATAGAAATACTAGCTGGACCCGTACACGACACGTGCAAATATTATGTGAATGCAATATAAATAACATTTTTTTTATTTATATCAGGGACCCGTGCTTCTCTGTGGACGTATTTTTTATTGGTTTTATAAATGTAGTAACCAAAACCAAACTAATTATCCGATAAAACAACTTTTCTCATAGACAATTCTTTCTCAGACTGTGCATCCCCGTAGAATTCTTCCCAGTAGAATTCTTTCCCGTAGAATTCTTCCCCGTAGAGTTTTTCCCAGTAGAAGTTTTAGTGTGGTTAGTTTTAGCGTGGTGAGTTTTAGTGTGGTGAGTTTTAGTGTGGTGAATTTTAGTGTGGTGAGTTTAAGTGTAGTGAATATTATTGTTGTTTGTTTTAATGTGTTGAATTTAAAAGTGGTGAATTTTAGTGTGGTCAGTTTAAGAGGGTCAATTTGAATGTGGTGAATTTTAGTGAGGTGAGTTTTAGTGTGGTGAAAATTAGTGTGGTGAGTTCTAGTGTGTTGAATTTTAGTGTGGTGAATTTTAGTGTGGTGAAAATTAGTCTGGTAAATTTTGGTGTGGTGAGTTTAAGTGTGGTGAATTTTAGTGTGGTGAGTTTTAGTGTGGTGAATTTTGGTGTGGTGAATTTTAGTGTGGTGAATTTTAGCGTGGTTGCTTTCGTTTTCTATCCTTTTTATTTTTCTGTTGTTTTTGAGTTATAGCTTAAGTTTTGTGCTTTTACTTTTGATTTTGTATTTGATTTTTGCTTTTGTTTTTGTGTTTTTGCTTTTGTATTTCTTTTTTGTATTTGAGTTTTTTGTTTCATCTTCTTTGCTTGTGTATGTGCCGAGTTATGTCGTTTTGAAAGTTTAGGTTGTATGGGAGGTGCCACGCCCCTATGTACAATCCCGCCCATATATAGCCTATGACACCCTCCGGACTCCATAGTATCCTGGTGCAAAATTTCAATTAAATCGGTTTAGACGTGATGCTGGAACAAACAGACAGACAGACAGACAGACAGACAGACAGACAGACAGACAGACAGACAGACAGACAGACCGACAGACTGACAGACTGACAGACTGACAGACGGACCAAGAGTTTTATATATATAGATAAAATATTGATATTTTATATTAAAATAAATTCAATTTTTTTTGACATTTAAAATGACAAATGAATCATAAAATAAGTTCTGCATATTAATTATAAAAATATGAAAAACAAATAAATATAAATCTACAGATTTTTTTTTTATAATAACGTAATAATAAATTTCAATTTTTAGAATTGTTTTCTATATAAACATATTTTATTTGGACAATGCATACAATAATAATTTTATTATGCAAATTTCATGTTTTTGTTAGTTGTTTACGTATATATTGTATGGTACATTGATAGAATATTAAACGAAAAATACAATTAATAAAATAATCAACGGAATAACTGAAAACTATATTAGTTGAGATTACCAAATAATAATATGCATTGAAAAATACTGCGAAAATATAAAATATTTCAATGTACATTGAATGCCAATGCAACAACAAAAATATGAATAAAGTGTAAATTTGAAATTTCGCAACAACAGGACGAAAAATTCTATAAGCATTGAGGAAAGTAGTAAAACTATGAAAATGACTGTGAAACACGAAGTGGAGAAAATGCATAGCCGCCTCGAGCTAGAAAATTGAGTAACACATAGAAAAAATTACCACACAAATTTACACAGAGAATTTTTTTTTTTTTTGATATTTAAGTTCAGTTTTTTTTTTTAATTCAAAAGTATTGGGAAATTTATGATGCAAGACTTTAATTTGTATTCCGCACAGAAATGTCTGGTATTTTTTTGAAATATTTTAGGCAACTGTCCGGAATTATATAATTTATCATAAAGTAAAGGGATTTGTACCCAAAAGTTTACTACTACCGGTATAAACTAAAATTCAACCGTAGATGTTTGTGTTACATGAGGCATTTGGTCCAGTCACAGCTCGCCATAAACCGATCATGCCCGTTTTTAATACCAGACAGCGTTGTTGTATATTTATTGTAACTTCTGAGTTGCTTTAATCTAGCTCTTCTAGTTTTTCTGTAATCGTGATTTCAACAAACATTCGGACAAGAGACAAATAGTGTTAAAAATTCATGACCAAACTAATTATACCTTTTTACTTTTTCATTTTTTAAGTATTTATTAAATAAAATAAAATCAAAAACTGGATTTTAAACTTGCAGTGTTGGTCCTGTTATAATTCTTGTATCAGAAGGTCTCCAAATTCATGTTCTTGAAAAACTGAGTTTCATCACAATTTCAAAAATGACCGACTATAACTAATGTATACGTTAAATTTAAAGCTGTGTTATACCGGAAATTCTAAATGCTCCAAAAAATGTTTCCTTTTCACAGTGTACCCAACAACATACAATGCAATTGCTTCCAACTACAATCAGACGTTGAAATCACACAAAATGAAAAACCATAAAAGGTGGAAAATTTTACGATTCTTATGCTTTGGTGTTCGGTATCGGAAAATATCGTAAAAATTCTTTTGCATTCAAAGCGCTAAATTCGCTGGCAACCAAAGTGAACCGCGCAGCACCACCCTACCTAGTACAACCACCAGTTACCACAACGATAGCCTGAAGTGGCGTAGCATCGTGATTCGGTTTTCATTGCCACTCGCAGCGGAGCGGCTCTTTGCCTTGTCGTCCGAAAACCATCAGCACCTTCTGTGCCACTACTACGTTCTGGTGCTGGTGTTGCCACAGTTTGCCGATTGTGGCGTAAATTCATATTGTTTCATTTCACTTCATTGCAGTTGAGTTTTTATTGCATTTCTCACTTGAATAATTGTTAAGTTTCGAGTTTCGTTAATGTTACACATCTCTTATGTCTCTCTGCGTCTTGTACGTTTTATAGAAGTTTTGGGGATTTTTGTACTTTTATGGGTGAAACAAGTTTTGTGCATCTAGCAGTAAACCACAGACATTAAAAATTGGAAAAAAAAGTTTTTTAATTGCATTTTAGTTTATTTTATTTAAAACAAATTTATTAAGTTTCTTATTTTTGGAACTATTGTGTAAACATAATATATAATTGACTGATAAATCATTTGTAAACAGGGTTGTATTGAGACTTGAATTGTGTTGTAATGAGCTCTGACTTATATTATAATTTCCCGGAAACATTTTAATGTTGCCGCTTAAAATGGAGTATGTTGTAATGGAAACATAATAATTACTACATCCAAATAAAATAAATATTTGAACCGAAACATAAATATGTTCAAAATAAAACATGATTTTGAACGACCTGAATATAAATATGTTTCCAGTGAAACATATCAGATGTTTCAGTTCAAAAAGTAGTATGTTTGCATAGAAACATATTTAACATCAATGAATGCATAATTGACAGCATCAATGAATGCATAATTGCACCTGCAGACGCTAAACCAGACGATCCAGGCTCGCTTATATTGGTACAGTTACTGTCAGTCAATCTCAGTACAGCACATAGAGTAGGCAAGGAATTCACAAACACATTTGTGTTTTTTCACATTAGTTTCAGAAATTATATACTGCACTATATTATACTCTGTTACTATTAGTATTTTTTATAACACAATTTATATATTTATTTAATTTACAAATAACAAAATTATTACCGACTCGAACACGTTTTCTCAACGAACAACAAAAGACACGTACGCAGAAAATGCCGATCAACGAGTGTCAACTTTATATACAAGAATTCATTTTTTTTTTTTGCTTTCAAACATCAGTATGTTTAAAATGACCCTATACATACTTCAAAAGACGACAAAAGAGACGTAGGTAGAAAATTCTGCTCAACGAGTGTCAACTTCGTATACAAGAAGAATGTTGCAAGAATACATTTATTAAAATCCTATTTCTTTTTTGTTTGTTTTTAAACATCAATATGTTCAAACGATGGCAAAAGATGGCGTAGGTAGAAAATGATACACAACGTTGCCAACTTCGTCAGTCGATAAATTATCGAATTAAGACGAGCATTGCGAACATACGTTGTATTTAGATTTTATAAGCAATTTTTGTGTTTTGAAACATAGTTTTAACCAAGTGAATTGCCAAGAAATAGTTTATTCAAATGCAATTAAAATTTTATGTTGGTATTGTAACATATTTATGGTAAATTTGACAGATTCAGCTTGACAATATAATAATGTTTACACGTGAAGAAAAATAAATTCAATTTCTATTATAATTTAATTACACTTTATTCCTAATACATGTCTGGTAATTTCGTATTACTTTTTAATTACATTCAAACATATTCAAACAAATCTTTTCTATCCGTGTAGAAGCTTGTCGAAGGTTCGAGAATAACTATAAACTGCACATGTGTGTAAACGAGATGAAGACGCATGCGAGTTTTAGTAAATTGTAGTAATTATCGAAACGTGTCAAACTAATGTATGCACACATTTTCAATATGATGATTTTATTCATAAATATTATGAATTTTCATTCATTAAATTGCCATTTAATGTTTTTAATGTTCAATATGATGTTTTTAATGTTCAATACGATCTTTTTTCAATATGATGTTTTAAACATCAAATTCGCGCATAAAAATGTCTCTTCATTTAGACATAAATATATTTATATAATTCCTATAAAGTGTATGTTATTTAATTGTTAAATAGTGCTTGCTTGATATATAAAAATATTTTTTTTTCAAATAAATTTATTGATAGACATTCTTTTAAAGAATTAAAAAAAAACAATTTTGGACAAAATAATTTTAAAAAATAAATTAAAATCGATGAACATTTTTTAAAAAATTAAATTGAAAAATAATTAAAAAAAGTAAAAAATCGAATTGAAAAAAAAAATATTTATGCGAAAATAATTAAAAAAAAAACTTCGAAAAAAAATGTTGTTTGTAAAATTATTTTTTCGAAAATAATATTAATTTATAGTGAAATTTGGTTTGATGAACAGCATTCTTTCATATGATTTACACATATATGTTCTATTTTATGTATATGTTCAATAATATGATGAAACATATTCTTCACATACACGGATAAAAGAGATTTGTTTGAATATTTTTTGATTACATTCAAAATTATTCGAAATTACCAAACATGTATTTCGAATGAAGTGTAATTAAATTATTGTTCAGATTGTAAGAACATATTACTATGTGTAAAAATTGTATATATTCCCCAGCAGAATCTGTCAAATTTACCATAAATATGTTAAAATACAAATATAAAATTTTAATTTTTTTGTCGTCTTTTGAAGTATGTATTGGGTCCTTTTAAACATACTGTTGTAAGAAAACAAAAAAATAAATAAATTAGATGTAAATAAAAGTATTCTTGCAGCATTTTGGTTGTATAAGTAGTTGACACTCGGTGACCGCCATTTTCTGCCTACGTGTCTTTTGTTGTTCGTTGAGAAAACATGTTCGAATTAGTAATAATTCAGGTTGTTCCAAAACATATTTTATTTTGAACATATTTATGTTTCGGTTCAAATATTTATTTTGTTTGGATGTAGTAATTATTATGTTTCTATTAGAACATATACCATTTTAAGGGGTAACAACAAAATGTTTCTTTGATATCATAATGTAAATCAGAGTTCATTATAACACTGTTCAAGTCACAATATAAACCTGTTCAGGAATGTTTTATCTGGCAATTATATATTATGTTTACATAAAATTCCAAACAAAGTTTTAGTTAAATTTAATAAATAAAATTAATTGCAATAGTTTAAACGAAAGTGTGTTTTTATTCTTTACACAATCCAGCTATACTTGGAGAACAGTTTTCCGTAGACGGTGCATGTTTGTATAAATGATTGAACATAAATAATAATATTTTTGACTGTTATTATAACAATATTTATAATGCAATTATAATTTGTTTTCATAAAGCTCCAAACATATATGTTTTTCATGACAAACTATATTTGAGAGAGTATTCTTTTTTTACAGCGTGTACAATTTGACCATATTTGAAAAGTCGCACCACACTTCTAAATTTTCGTTTTCGTCAAAGAAAAAGTATTATCATTTGCATAGCTTTGTTCAAATAACGTTTCTGTTCACGTTCCACTAGTCCCACTGCGACTAATTTTTAAATATATTTTACAGTTATCGATAGTTTAAATTTTAGTCGCAGAATCATATTAGAACCATTAGAATACAATAAGTCCTGTAATCATGCAATGTTGATTAATCTATCAATCAAACTATATACCAATCATATCAAGTATCAAAAAAAAAAAGAAAAAGGGGTTTTATTATGTTGATATATCGACATTATTGCTACAATCTTCAAACAAATATTTTCTATGCGTACCGAACAATAATATAATTGAATTTTATTTCGCTAACACATCAATTGTTTTCTTATGTGCCGTCTATAATTAATACCACGTCTATTAACAATTCTAAATAAACAAAGTATTTCCTGAAAATAATTGGTCATTGGTATTTCTAAACATGTTTGATATTTCAATATTTTTTCAAACCATATAAAAATAATTTGTATCCATAAAAACCGAAGCACATTTCGAGAAACTTCACTTCAAAGTAACACAGCATTTAAGAAAAACTCATTAAAATTACGCTGTTTGGTTTATAGCGATCTGTGTCATATTGCAAAATGCTAGTTTGATGATATTTCTCAAGTGGCGCGATGCTGCTGCTTCCTCAGACATTTCCATAGAAATGCGTAAAAATTGTGACATTTTATAGGTTTTTATTTTATTTTTTTTTTGAGTGTTGTACTCTACAAATATTCATAAACGAGTTATATGAATGTCTGGTAATCCTTTGTATTTGAAGAACCGTGCGTTATGAAGCTGAAAAACAAAAACGTTTTTTTCAGACGATAAGAATTATGATGATCCTTAGTTTAATGTGCTCAAGTATTGAGTTCATATTCTTTGCGAGATTTCCGACTTGCTGCCCAGTCAGTCTCCTGCTCACAGTCTTCCTTTATAATGTTTCAAAGATGTATTTTTATGGTTGGTCTTTAAAACATAAGTTTGAATGGTACAATGCGTGCGACTCTGCGTCTGTGACTGTTCTGTTCTTTTGGTAATAAAAAATAAAACACCGAGGTACAAATGCCATCCTAATGCCCCATTCGACCCATGCCAAATGGCACAAAACTTCACTCAACGACTGATGTTGGCTCTTTGATTATGCTCTTTGACTGCAGTCAAAAGTCTATTAAAATAGATATAAACGCGAAATAAAGTGGAAATAAATACAAAATACAATTTTATGATCACTATAAAAATAACTCGCATGCAATTTAGAAATATAATCTTCATTAGATTTGAGAGACAGCCGCATAAAAACACAAAAAAAAAACACAACCGAAACCCCTAGAACCTTCAAGACGTTCACCTTCGGCTTCTTCCTGTTATACAAAGTTCCACATATTCATAAAAATGCGTTAAAAGTCGTAAAACTTTGTAACGATCATCAGCGAACTTCTAAGCCGATCAGCATATGCGCAAATAACACAAAGTCGAAGTTTTAATGTCTGCAAAAAGTACAAAAAAAATATCCCAAAAAAGGAAAATCACCTCCTGGCTCAGATTTAAAAGCCAATTAAATCGTTGCTACTTTTGAATGGATTTTTAATGTTCTTTAATCATATAGGCAATTTTTATGCCTATAATGAAAACCGCGACTTTTTAATGATACTCAAGCATTGACTAATTAAAGTCATATGTAATGGCATTCAAAAAAAAATTACCTTTTTAAGTTCGTTGGAAATTTACGCATTCAATTTAGAAAAACATTCGATTTATTCAAACAATTCCTACTTTGTCTTCTCACATTTAGGGACAAAAGTTTCGAAACACACAGCACTGTATTAATATTTTGAGTACTTTTTCTGGCATCCGGTTTTCGCAAAACAAACATGGTTTTTATGATCGTTACAAATTCTGTCATATTTCTTTTATTAGTCTTGCGCTCGTAAATCTTTCTGAAAATTAAGTAGCTAAAAGTAGCTGAAATTATGTTTGTTTGGGGTTGTGCTGAAATCGGAGAAATTACTTTTTCTAGTTGACGCAGTGTATGCGAAGCAAAAAGTAACGATTACTCGACTTTCATAATTTTGAGGGTACAATTGAGTTCAATTTAGACAAATATTCAGGAAAAGTTTACAGAATATATTCTAGTATAGTACATAAATACAATAAATACATTTGTAGTTAATTTACATAAATATATTTGTTTTACTATATTGTTATAGTTGTTTTTGTTTGCAAAACAGATACATCAACATATTAGTGCACAATTTTATAACATTTTTATTGAAAATAACTATGTTTTTTTAATTATTTTTACGAAAAATGTATATAAGTGTCTACACATGCATTTATATTTACTACATTTTATATTTATTTAACTTTAAACAAAAATGTAAACAAATTACTATAAATTCTCATTTATATTTACTACATTCTGTAAATAATTAAACTTCCTAAAAACATTGTCTAGTTGTAAATATTCGTAGGAGACGAAAACATTTCAAATCTCACTCGATCTAGAATCTCGTATCTAAAATCGAGTAAGAATTTACCTTTGATAGTTGAGACAAGATTCGAGAACGAGATCCGATTGTGACAACGAGTCTGACAATTTTGACATTATTTACTTTATAGCCCTATTTTGTCGAACATCACAAATTTTCACAACATAATTTTACGTCATAAACCTCCCAAATATTGGGGTGAATTTTAAATTGAGATGTTTTTGTATTTAAAAAAAAAATTGAGACACTCATAGGAAAGTAGCAGTTCAGCAAATACAAACAACACATAAACATTTTTTTTAAATTAATTGTATTGTACAATAAATAAGTGAGGATAATCTGTTAACCATTAAATAATACAGAAACTGCTTCGAAAACACACAAAATGTGGCTCAGAATTAGAAACAATGTAGCTCGCTGCAAAAATGTTGATTTTTCACTTAAAACACATCAAACACTTGACACACAAATAAATTTAAATTCAAGGAACTTCCCAGTCTGCCATGTCTCCGGGGACATTCGATGCTTCGAAGCTTATCGAATAGCTTCGATAAAAAGTTCGATCTCGTTCCTTTCTCGATTCTAATTCTTTAAAATGTTCGTACATTCAAATATTTTGACAAGATACGATAATTAAACATTTATCAAATCGATATCGCAATGTTTTTCAATATTTTTTGCAGCAATCTCGAACTTTGATCATTTTTGTCTTCGATATCGATCCGATTTCGAAACATTTATTGTATTGAGAATACTCCGACATAACGTTTCGATATCTACCTACCATGTAGTTCAAATTTGACGCTTGATATCGTTACGAGAACGGATCCGAGATCGTGTGATTTCTCCATCTACTGGCATTGATCTTGTAACGATATCGAAACGAATGGCATACTGGGTTAGTTCATAATTTGCACCGTTTAAATAAATATCATTTTTGTGTTTTCTTTTTGTTGTACTATTCCATTTACCGCTACACAAGTGACAGAAGAAAACAAAAACAAAACACATTAAAAGTTCACTTTCTCAAAAAACAATATGTGCATGTTTTTGTACAACAAGAAGTTTTTATTTTGAGACACCGTTTTAAAACTGGTATATCGTAACTGATATCGTATTATTTCTAATTTTCGTATAATGGTTACTGTTTGCGGTTTCGGTTTTAAACATGAAACGATTTTACATTGGTATATATTTCGGTTACAGTTTCAATCCCTGGTCATAACTAAAATAAATGGTTTCTGATGATCCGTTATTTTGATTAATCAAACAGTTGTAACGATTAATCAGAATAAATCGCGCTGCCCTAATTTTTGATAAATACACAAAATTTTGATTAATAATTTGATTAATATACAAAATTCAAAGCTCTAAATATTAATAAAGATCTTGTTGATTATTATGAATTTGGTTGGTGTTTTAATATCATATAATCGACATGGAGCAACAACATTTTAAATATTTTCAAATACTCAATCAGTATTTTAAAGCATTTCATAAATAGCAATAACAAATATATCGTCGTTGTAGAACTAAAAGTCACCAACTACATTTTCAAAATGCATTTACAAAAATCTTTATATATCTTTCAATTTTTGAACGATGAGCTCAAAATGTGTACCAAATGATAAGAAAATGTGAATCTATCAAATCGTATTACAACTTTAAAAATGTATCAATTACTTTTTGTAATAAATACCAACAAATTTGAAAATTTCATAAAAATGTAACTCAGAATTTTTAAAACTGAAATATGACATTTTCATCAAAACATTAAACCCAAAATGAAGCATTAATCGTTATATCCAACATCACTATTAATTGGAATGTATTGCGCCTTAAATGGAAAATAGTTTTGGAACTCATAAATTTCACTTGAGAACCATGTCCAAATTGTTGTGGTGGAGTCATTAAAATGATGTTTATTCGAAAGACACAACATGGCGGCAGCGCACGTACGTCTGGCAGTTGGACGAGTTTGACTTTTGGGACAGTCCGCAAGTGTCACCCATTCAGTCACAGAGCGCGAACACTTCGTTGAATTGTTTATTTTAATAATGCGTGTCCACTAAACAGAAACTCAACGCAAGAACTTAAAATTTTTATTAGTTTTTCTATGTTTTGGTTGGCTTTGTTGTTGCTGCTGCTGATATGGCTTCATGGTACGTCAGCAATTGTTGTCGTCCTCACATATGATGTTGCTGCTGCTGTTGTTCTTGCTGTTGCTATAGTTCCTGTTGGTTGGCATCGTCTGCAATAAATTTTATGGCCACCCGAAATACTACAAAGTAATCAACAGTGGCGTGTAGATGAAAAAAGGCAAAAGTATTTCAAAATAATTTGATTTCTTTTTAATTAAAAAAATATTTTTAATATATATAAATTTGAAACAATAAATATTTTATTTAATATTTACTCTTTTATTTGCAGAAATCAATAAATTCACGAGAGCTGCGCGATGTCAAGAATTTTCAAAATCGTTAAAAATCTATTTTATGTGCTATAAACATAAATTTGGAAATAACAAGTAAAATACAAAAAAAAAAACAGAAAACAATTTTGGTTGTGGGCGAAACATAAGCAAAAGCCGCATTCTATAATTTAAGTACTTGAAACTATAGCCTAATTCATGTTGAAACTATTTAGTTAATATTAAATTAAACTTGTAAAAGTCATAATATTAATTATAGACAAATGCTAAATACAAAATAATCCAATTTATGTAGGTTTTTAATTTAAAAAATAACTAATAATAATCACAATCTACCATTCGTAGCCCTCCGCAAACTCAAACGAAATGATGCTTGTGTAGATTTCTTTTATGAAAACCAACTATGAATTATAGTGTTTACTTGTTTAAAAAGAATTACATTAAACAAAACATAGCAAAGTCATTAGTTTGTATTTTAATAAAAAATAAAATACAATATAAAACTAAACTAATCAATTATAATAATAAAATTAGTTATATAAGAAATTTGTAAACAAATTATTCGATCTCAAATTAACATATAAAACTTATATAAAAAAAAATTGCATTTTTCGGTGATTGTAAAAATATAAATATATTTCGTTATGAATTTTAATAAAATTACAATAAAATAAAATTTAGGCTTTCAAATTATATAAGGAGCATACAAATATTTAAATCAAAATAAATATAAATTAAATAAATTTTGCATATATGATACTCTAAAGATAATAGTTCGGTATTTCAGCAGAATGAATGACTGTTTAATTCTCTAAATACTGAAATTTATAAATTTCACTTACCTCTGTAATTTTAACTTGAACGTATGGTGTTTAATTATGTTTAAGTTGATTTTTAAAATTTCTCTCATAACCTAATTATTTTTAGTAATTCTAAATATTTCAAATAACGGACACAACTGAACGAAAGAAAACTCTTTAAATTTTGTTTTTTGTTTCTAAATGGAAATGGTATTACATTCATAATTCTATAATAAAGAATCTCTTTCTTAAATAATGCATAGTATTCAAATATGAATAATCGCAAACAATAAAAAAAATCATGTTATAATATTTAGCACGAGTTCTTTGGTGTTATATTTAGGTAAAACCAAAAGCAAAAAGTGATAAAAATTATTTGAGTAAATTATTTTTCTAGTTTAAAAGCTAATTTGTGATTGTGAATATGGAGCATGCTATAGCAGAACGAACACCTAATTTTTAGTATTTGAATAAACTTAGTTACTTTTCATGAAATTTTCATTCGATATGGTAGATTATAGACATCTGCACAAATACATTTGGAACACACTTCAAGCCATTCATGTTGTTTCAAAACATTTACTGTAGCCGACACTATCCTTGAAAATCAAATGAATGTGTTGCTCACAACAACAAAGCACCAAGTACTGTCAAAACAAAACAAAGCTGTAGTGAAGAGGTCTATAATGATGTGCAATAAAAATTCAAATACTGAAATTAACTGCTTAGACACAGAGTACTTAGTGCATTTTACATTTTTACATTCTAAAGAATTTTCATTAATATTGAAAGATAGAAAAAAACAAAAGCTATTATAAAATCATATAATATTTTATATTATGTTTTTTATTTATCGAACAACATTTTTTTCATTATTTAATATTTTTCAAAACATTTTTTTTGTTGAATATATTGCTTTTCGGCCAATGCGTTGATTTTGTCGTAGAAATTTTGTTTTTTACAATTTTTTTATATTTGAATAAATAATGTTTGTTGTATTTTTTATAAACACTTAAATGCGGAAGTTTTGTTGTTGATTTCAATGTTCGTCTTCTCACTCGTTTCTCACTGTATTCGTTTCTCACTGTATTCGTTTCTCACTGTATTCGTTTCTCACTGTACTCGTTTCTCACTGTATTCGTTGCATGTTTAACGACAGTGGTCTCAAAACATTGAATGTTTAGAAAACCAAAATGTGTTGACAGTACTTGACACCAATGAAACAAGTACTGCAGCGAAGTGGAGGAAAATTCACTATAATACGGTGACTGCCATTGCAAAATGCGGTCAAAACTGTAGAGTGCAGTAGTGCATATTGTGTAGATGAACCTTCAAATACATTTGTGCAGATGTCTACTAGATAATCCAATAGTATGTTGGATTTTGTCAAGCTTTCATGTGAAATAATATGGAAAAATACTCAAAGTATATTTTAAAATTAAGTTGATGTCTGAAAATAGGAAAAATATGCTGTTATATTTTGACGAAAGCTTACAGTTTTTTGTTTTAGAAAATAGAAAATTTTGTAAAAATACTAGGTACATTTTAATTTCATTTATACTACTATAGATTGTGAACCGTAAGATATTATCTGTTTAATTGATTGCAAACAAAAATGTTTTCCACCAAACTTTCCATTTTTTTAAAGGATATAAATCCATAATAAATATAGATACCGTGTCAAAAATAATTTTCATCAAAGTCTTTAAAGTCATCTTTTGTCGAAAAGCTTCCAGTTGAATGTACGTATAACTGGTAATATAAATTTGACAGATCCATTTATTTATAATTAGACCATTATATCATATTACACTACGCTAAACATTTTCATTTAAAAGGTCGACAATAATAGACATCGTCAATCATGAATTAACAACTTTCTTGAATTTCATCATTGATGACTATTTTTTACAACGTTTATGGTAGACGTTTATGATAGACATGATCGAACCCTGACCATATTGGTCGTGAAAAAATCAATAATCAATTCCCGATCGATAGATAAATTTTTACTAGGGTGATAACCACAGCAAAATATTCGAGTCGGAAGACTCGAGAATGTCATACGTAGGGAGAATGTCATACGTAGTCATTGTTAAAATCTTAAATGACAATATAGTGGACAAACATGTAACATTAATTATGACACACACGAAAATAAAAAAAATGCGTTTACAAAACGTTTGCGGCAAAATAATTACATTTGCAGCGTTGATCGCAATAGTTTAAATGTTCTTGATAATATATGTTTCACGCTAGGGGTGAATCAACGAAAAAACAAATCCCGGTATTCTTAGATTAGTCTCGAGTTATATTATGTATTTCAGATTACGAAAAGAGCATTTTTATACTCAGCCTTGTGAAATATAATAGCAGTGCTTTTAATAAACATTCATAATCAAGATCTATTAAAAAGTAATAAAAATATGCTTACGGCTAATAGTTTTCATTTTAATTGTTATTTTTTTCTTGCAATCCCGGGATATCATTTCGGAATTTTTTGTAATGATTTTCTCCAGAATCTCTGAATTAGAAGTCTTTTATATCTCTATTAAAGGGGTATGAATGACATTTCTGAAATCATTGGTGATATCTCAAGCATGTTACGTGAAAAATTTTACGAAAATGTAATCATTACTTTACGGTGTTATGTCCCAAATCTTACATAAAGAAATGAATAGGTAGAACGTAATTGTGAATTTTCATTTAAAAACTCAAATAAAACTACAACAAATTCGCAAAGTTTCGATTTTCTCTAATAACTACATAATGAATTAAAAATAATATGGTCAGTACTTTCATAGTAACTATTTTTACAAAATCCCCTAGATTTTCTTAATTGGATATCCGTTCTGACGTGGTATGATCCATATTTATTGTACTCTATAATTTCATTTACGGTTTTAATTTTTCTTTAAATTTTCAATTAGTATTTATAAAAAAAAAACTATAAAAATAATTCAAAAATTTTAAATTTAAAAAAAATTGTTGGTATCGTGATAGAAAAGCACAGCAAATGAGTGATAAAAAAATGTTATAATTTAATTTACAATTTTTTACAAAATTATTAAATTTCTATAAATAAAACCTTCAATTTATTACATAAAATTATATTAAATTCAAATCTACATAACAAAGAATATTAAAATAAACATTATAACATGTAGTAAAACTTAAACACATCTAAGACAAAATTCAACATTATGTATATAGAACATAGTATCCTATATTTCAGAGCTAAGGTATTGATAATTACTATAAAAAATAAAACAATAATAATTTGTTATTATATCTTTTATTTCTGTAACTATTCGAATTTATTAAAAGTTTTATTTTTTAATAAAATTTGTGATATATTAAGCTTGTACTTATCGTATGTTATGGATTCTATATGTAGAATATGTTTATTATGGCGTTCTTTTAATTTTCGTTTTTCTGTAAATATTAGTTCTATTTAAGCTTTTTTGTAAATTTCAGTTCATATTATTAAAATGTATTTTTTTTTATTTTATAGTGATAATATTAATTTTATATTTATTAGTAAACATAAATTATAATCAATGTAAAATAAATGTGAAACGGTTAAAATTGCATTTTATTCATTTTTTTTTTGGTAAATGGGTTAATATTGAACTATTCTTATAGTTAGACATTAGGTATATTAATTATCTTTAACATAGTTGAGTATCAAATATTCTCAAAAATGTTAAAGTTATTTGTTAACGGGCCTTGAGTCCAATTAAAAATACTTTTTGTGCTCAACATATAGCCAGATTCAAAGTACTATGTACTGCGTCTAGAGAAAAACAACAATTTACAATTGGGTATGGAAAAATATTTTTTATTGATGTTGTATGTTAAAAATTAACATAAAAATACAAAAGTTTAAAATAATAATCCAATAAATTTAAGAAATGGTTGTTTTTGAGATATGTCCTTTGGAAACATACTTTGTTTAAAACTGACCATTTATTATGTAATTCTAAAAAATAACAATTGAAATTCAAAAGGCATCAATTGAAATTCAGAAATTCTATTTGAAAGTCAAAAGACATTAATTGAAATTTAGAAATTCCATTTGAAATTAAAAAGGGTCAATAGATATTTAAAATACATCAATTCAAATTTAGAAATTCCATTTAAAATTCAAAAAGCATCAACAAAAATTCAGAAATTCTACTTGAAAATTAAAAGACATTAATTTAAATTCAGAAATTCCATTTGAAATTCAAAAGACATCAATTGAAATTCCGAAATTTCATTTAAAATTCAAAAGGCATTAATAGAAATTATATTTTTTCTATCAAAAGACATTAATTTAAATTCAGAAATTCCATTTGAAATTCAAAAGACATCCATTGAAAGTCAGAAATTCCATTTGAAATTCAAAAGACATCAATTGAAATTCAGAAATTCTATTTAAAATTCAAAAGGCATCAATTGAAATTCAGAAATTCTATTTGAAAGTCAAAAGACATTAATTGAAATTCATAAATTCCATTTAAAATTCAAAAGAGATCAATAGATATTTAAAATACATCAATTGACATTCATAAATTTCATTTGAAATTCTTTAGACATCAATTGACATTAATTGAAATTCAGAAATTCATTTGAAATTCAAAAGACATCAATTTAAATTCAGAAATTGCATTTAAAATTCAAAATGTATCTATTCTATTTGAAAGTCAAAAGACATCAATTTAAATTCAGAAATATCATTTGAAATTCAAAAGACATCAATTTAAATTCAGAAATTCTATTTGAAAGTCAAAAGACATTAATTGAAATTCAGAAATTCCATTTCAAATTTAAAAGAGATCAATAGATAGTTAAAATACATCAATTGAAGTTCAAAAATATTATTTGAAATTCATAAGACATCAATTGAAATTCAGAAATTAAATTTAAAATTCGAAAGGCATCAATTGAAATTCAGAAATTCAATTTGAAAGTCAAAAGACATTAATTGAAATTCAGAAATTCCATTTGAAATTAAAAAGAGACCACTAGATATTTAAAATACATCAATGATATTCAAAAATTTTATTTGAAATTCATAAGACATCAATTGAAATTCAGAAATTTCATTTGAAATTCGAAAGGCATCAATTGAAATTCAGAAATTCTATTTGAAAGTAAAAATATATTAATTGAAATTCAGAAATTCCATTTGAAATTAAAAAGTGATCAATAAATTTTCAAAATACATCAAATGGAATTCTCAACTTTCAATTTTAAATTCAGAAAAATTCATTTGATATTCAGAAGTTTCCATTTTATATTCAGACAATTTCTGTTGAAATTCAGAATATATTTTAAATCTGATACCTGTCATTGACTGGAAATTTTAACGTTTTAAATATTTGTTTTGACAAATTAATTTTTGCATTATTCTTTTTTTTTAATTCGACTAAAAACAAAACTGTTTGTGATTTCGCGTTATAATAATACTGCGTTGAACAAATAACTTTAAATAAATTTTGATATTATGGTAAAAAGCGTCAAAAAATAAACAAACATTACCAAAACAGTGTTTCAAACTTACAAAAAAGTTGAAAACTTGCAAAAACTCTTTAATTAATAAAAAAAAAGAATTTCTTGTATGAGTCATTTTTACTAAGAAAATATTTGCAATAAAACTCAATTGAATAAAAACACTTTGTTTTATTAATATATGCCAGTTTAGCCTCATCATTGCCAGTTTAGAAAGTAGCTAGTTTTCAAGACGTTTCCCTAGCTAGTTTTTCCTCTTTATAGCCCCAACACAATCACACCAAAAAGTAATATGCATGTTTTTTCTCAGTTCAATCACGTCATTCTCTGACTAAAAACTAAATAGAAACCAGAGCTCTCGATTACCCAGGTGCCTGGGTACCCGGGTTTTTCGAGCTACCCGGGTAATACCCGAGCTTCGAGTAGCCTGTTCGTTCGTTTGTTCGATTGACGATAGTTCATTTGATCGCTTGTTAATTTGTCTGCCCGTTCGTTTGCTTGATGTGGGAGTTGGTCGGAAGTGGTTGGAAAAATGTGGGTGGACAAAATTGGGTGGGTGGGCATAAAAAGGATAAAAAGACCGAACAAGTGTTTATTGCAGAAATCGGTAGCAGACATCGAGGGAAATCGAATGGTACCACTCTCAGTGGTCCCTGACCCCCAAAAGGGAGTCAAAAACCACTTTTTGTCAAAAAAAAAAATGTTGTTGCGGAAATGGATAGCGATCCTCATTAGAAGACAAATGGTACTCTTTGGAGTGGTCCACGACCCCCAAAAGGGGGTCACAAACCTATTTATAACCCAAAATTTTTTATTTCGGAAATCGATATTGGACACCATTAGAATGCTATTGCTACCCTTTGGAGTGGTCCATGACCCCCAAAAGGGGGTAAAAAACCCATTTATGACCCACAAATTTTTATTTCGGAAATCGAATTTCCGCAATAAAATTTATTGGACAAAAAATGGTTTTTGACCCTCTTTTGGGGGTCAGGGAGAAAGGTACCATTCGATTTCCCTCGATTTCTGCTACCGATTTCTGCAATCTCGGTCTTTTATCACTTTCCGCCCACTTTTGCCACCCACCCAATTTTGTCCATCCACATTTTTCCAACCACTTCCGACCAACTTCCACATCAAGCAAACGAACGGACAGACAAATTAACAAGCGATCAAATGAACAATCGTCAATCGAACAAACGAACGAAAGAGCTCCTCGAACAACGAATGAGCAATCGAGCTACTCGAACAAACGAGCTTCTCGAATAGCTCGAACAAACGAACGAACAAACTACCCGGGTAGTTCGAACATTTAATACGCGGGTGCTTCGAGTATTTGAACTACCCGGGTATTACCCGGGCCTTCAAACACCCGGATACTCGGGTTCCCGGGCTACTCGAAAATACTCGTATGAAATCGAGAGCTCTGCTAGAAACTGGGCATGCCTATTAAATTGTTACAATGTATATAACAGAAGATAACGCGATTAATATGTTAATGTTCCCTAAACGTTTTTAATTAAAAACAAATGCCAATAAACTTAACAAATAATAAAGAGGATTTTATTTTATTATCAAGGTTTTTATTTGCGATCGTGTTTATTATATTCGACGTGTGTGGCAGCCTTTAAAAATACATTAATAAAATTCATGATTTTCTCTGCTGGCAACACTGCACTGTCACTTTGACATTTTGCCAATTGTGTGAGTGTGACACTTTTGTATTTCCCATCTCCTTCTGAAGGCGTTCGATATTGGAACTGCTGTGAACAATTTCTAGAAATTCGCAATTAAAACGTACAAAAAGCAAAATGACTGGCATTATGGACACTGTGGAAATGCCAAAATTACCGGAAAATCAAAAATCTTTTGCTGGAATACCAGAGGCTGTGTTTTTAGTGAGTAATTCGCACGAAGCTCAGACGGCTGTCACCATAACCTAAGAATGTACAGGGTGCAGCAACTGCGCGGCACCCCCTATCCAAAGCATAGAATTATTCATCATTTCGCTTATTTTTTTTTCACTTCGTTAAACTATACAGGAAGAAATTGATGGCTTCATGGCGAAACCAGAAAATGAGGATAATTGCGAAAAAGTGCTGCAGCGCCTCGACGAGCAGCACGGCAAATACAGATTTATGGCATTCAATCTGGAGGCGCGTCGTCGCAAGCTCAAATCGCAGATTCCCGATCTGGAACGTTCGCTGGAGATGATCGATGTGCTACGCAAGGAGACCGAGGAGGAGCGTGAAACACAGTTTCTACTCAGCGACCAGGTGTTCATCAAGACTATTGTGCCGCCCACAAAGACGGTCTACTTGTGGCTGGGCGCCAGCGTAATGCTCGAGTATCCGCTGGACGAGGCCGAGGTGCTGCTAAAGCAAAATGTTACCTCAGCGATTTCGAATCTGAAGACGGTGGAACACGATCAGGATTTCTTGAGGTTTATTGGCAAAATACTTATTAATGTAACTGTTTTAATAAATTAAAATTACCAATTTACAGAGATCAAATTACAACAACTGAGGTCAACATGGCACGCGTCTACAATTGGGGCGTGAAAAAGCGTCAGGCTGCCGCCAAGTCGGTGGCCGCGAAGGCTGCAACAACGTCTGCATAATTAGCTGTAACAACTGAATACACTCAGTAACAACTGAATACACTCGACAAAACATGCATTCAATGCAAAATATAAATGGTCAAAATAAAGCGCGCGGCACCAGTTGGATGAAACGACGCTGTATTTGTTTTGTTATGTTTGGGTCAGCGCTTGTATTAAAACAAAAAGAAAACTAACACTAATTATATTTATTATAATTTAAACTCCTCACAACAAAGCACCAACACATCTTTCTACTTGCATTTAAATTGTAATGCTTACATTTTAATATTTAAAACATAAAATTTAACAGATAATGCATTTGCAAATTAAAATTAAATCTACGTAAACCAATGCAAAACAGTTATTCGTTTTTTGACAATTCTAATCGTGTTTTATGGTATTTGTTAATAATAGTAGATTGAGCGACACAAAATAGAAAATTGTAATTGGTATTTTTAACTAACATCAATTCTGCAATATTCATTTATATAAAGAATTTCAAACAACGAATTTTTCGTGTGTCTGATAGATACGTGTAGCAACAACAACCTATAGGTTGTGTATCATGTTTTCGAAATTTAGCTCGTAAATCAAAGTTTTCCAATTAGACTAAATCAACGTCTATTGTATAAACTAACCAAAGCCATGTTTAATATTATAAAAAATATATATCACCACCATCACCGTATGTGACACCTATATTAGACCAATCGATTGAAAAATGAGTGTAGAAAGTTAAGTCACATGGGCAATACTTAAAGTCAGTCGGGTCCGACTATGGAAAAACCTGCACTTTTGTGGGGATACTAATGTGTGCTAATTAATTTAAATTTCCTAATTATGCTGAATACCTTCACCCATGATACAAATATTTACAGGTGCGATCACTCTGACACTAGGCAAGTTTTTTTGACAAATTTTGAAATATTTTGTTTTAATTCAAATTTTCAAAAATTGAAATTTATAATCTGTATCCCAGTTTTTCTGGATCAATTCGTTAAACGGTTTTATTTGCATTTGAAAAGCAAGTGCCTCTGAAAAGTTGAATAATTGTATTGACCTTTTTAGGGAGATGAAGGTAGTTGCCTAGATATTTCCAAGGAGTTTGATCGAATGTGGCATGAGGCCGCCGAATCAAAAATAATTGCTTAAGGTGTCGGTAATTTCATCACTCGATGGATATCGAGTTTTCTCCAGGGTCGTTCCATACGAGTTGTTCTTTCTGAACAACATTCCACCAATTCTGAAGATCCACAGGTTTCCGTTCTATTTCCATCCCTATTTCTGGTTTTTATCAATGACTTGTCATTGACGTAGAACCCAATCCATTCGTTTGTAGATGACAGTAACATTTGTCATTCATATTCGTTCAACAAGCGTCCTAACTCTTTTGAGATTGAGAGTAAAAAACGCACTATGAATGACCTACTCAATAATGACCATAAAACAATCTTCGAGTGGGGTCTCGCAAATAGAGTCGATTTTAATGCAAGCAAAACCAAGAGTTTCAATCATTTGTTTTTATGTAATGTAGTTTCGGCTTATTAATTTTTCAAAATTTATCAATGTTTTGGCATTTTGAACACGTTCACCCATAAAAATTACTATATAAATAATAGTTTTTTACTGTTAAAAATAGTCAATAGGATAAATTATTATTTTAATCGGAAAATACCATTAAATACTAGAAAATCCCATGGCATTGCCATTGACTTTATATGAAAAGATATATTTTTTGTCCAATTTTAATGGGATTTGAGTGAATGAATTTTCTGGATGTTTGATATAATAATAAAGAATACATTTCCAATTGATTTTTCAGGCTCTTATTTATTTGCCTACTTGCAATAATACAACATACAATATCAACGAATAACACATAATAACAACTTTATCTATTTTTAAGCATCGAAAACATGAAACATTTTTTTGTGAACTTTTAAACGAAACAAATCTCAAATGTTGCAATCGAGTCTACCAAAGAATAAATTGTTTTTTTTTTGTTTTGTTAAAAAATTCACATAAATTTCAATATTTCAATATTTTCTATTCGAACCACAATATTTTCTCATTCTTTTTTTTTTTACTTTTTGTAAAATTTTTCATCTTCGGCACCGAACACACTGTACGCATCTGGTGCAGCATTTGTCATGCGTTTCTCCCACACATTTCTCTGCTGGCACAGCTTCATATAACATTCATCGTTGATACAGCCCTGGCAGCGTCCACACCGGCAAACCAACTTGCTATGACAAAGTGTCTCGGGACTGTTCTCACGGCAGAATTCGGAAGGTCCCAAGTGGCACACAGAACGCGATGGGCAGAAACTGGGATATGAGGTGATGTTATAGCTGCCAAAGATGCAGTTCACCGGCTTCTCATTGCGATTGAGATCGCATATGTTGGACGGTAATGAGACCCTGGAAATACAACAAATTATAATTGGTTACAATACTCAACATGATTATTGAACATTTTCCGATGTGCATCCCAAACAATATTTCTATATAATACGTGAGTGTTGGTTTTGAAGATAGTGAAAAAACATGATTGTGGCATGATTGTTGCAACAAAACAATTATTGGCGTAGTCATAGTATGATTGCTATGATCATAAATGATTGGTATCATTATTCCCAATTTTTTAAATGATTCTGACCTTCATTTAACGATTTCTAGAATCATATTATGATTAAATTTAATGATTAGAATATCTAATGATTGCAGCAAAAATGTTATTAAATAAGAATGATTGCCGGAATAATAGTTTTGCTTGTTATAATGCTGCCATGATTCCAGAAATAATCACTGAAATATACCATATTATGATTAAAAGTATGAGAAAAATTCTTAACTTTGCAGAGAGTAATTGTTGCAAATTCAGTGTTACACTAGAATTCGTCAAGAAAGGTTATCGATAAAGTGTCGTCGATATTTTATTTTAATAACTAAGAAATAGAATAAGTTCAGGAATTTATTTTTGCATTTTTTTTTTGCCATTATGCCTTTACAGAAGGGCCACAATTTATCAACATGTCGCCAACGAAAGGCCTGTGGCGTTTATGGCTGAACTCGCATGCATTTAAAACTTTGTAATACCTGTCAGTCTGTGAAAAAACATGATTCGAAACGACGTGTTTTCGATGAAATAAAATTCATAAAAATATAAAAATATGAAATCGTTACAATGCCCTTATACAATTTGTGTTATTACACGACAAACATGGCTCTGATTCGAATCTTTATTATTTTTGTTTTTAATCAAAACACCACAGTTCAAATTACAGTTTATGTTTCAAATGGGTGAACCGACACCTTAATGGATCCAAATTTGTGACAACTAAGCCTCGTGTCAGGACTTTTTGGCTGGCAAGTAAGATTTGTAACAAGCACTTTAATGGCTATTATGTGGCGACCACTTAGTAGTTACCACAAAGTGGGATACAATCGTCAATAAACTATATAATATTTTAAATAAAATTTAAATTAATGTATTAATTTATTTTTAGTCTTTTATTAATGAAATATTCTGAATTTTATCATACGCATTACAAAAATTTAATTTATTCATCATATGGAAAACGGGTCGTATGAGTGATATTAAAAATATTAAAATGCATTTTAAATCGAATTGATTTAGAATAACTCGGATACACGTATAATTTTCTCATAGTGTCTGACGGTATTATATATAAATGAAGTATGAGATAATCACATGATTATCTCAATTTTTTTGAGTAATCTTTAAAAAAAAATTATTAAGGGCCATTTTAACAGTCTTCAGTTAAGCACTAACTGTCGCTTTAACTCATAGTTACCCATAGAACATATGGAATTGAAACAGTTAAGTGGATATTGTGAAATTTACCTTAAAAATGTATTAGTCTAAATGCGAGTTAGTCTCAATTTGTTTAGTATGCCATTTAGCATATTTTCGAACAACCAAATTGAACTGAATTGAATATCGATTGTTAACCGACTTCTGCGATCGACTGAATATTTAGTTTAGTCTTCAAATTTATATCAAATCGCACATTCCGTTAATATAATTTAATTATTATACTAAAAAAAATATTCCCTTTAAACATTAATTATTCCCAATTTTAATTATTTATGGTATAATAAAAATAAATTTATTAAAAAAAAAATTGGTTTAAATTTTACTCACATATTTCTCATGCTGCTGCTTCCACACTGCAGCCACAGCAACAACACAAAGCCCATGGCGCGTCTCAGCTGTGGTAAGTTTCGTCGTGTTGAATATGCAAAAGCCGCCATATTTTGCGCTAAACTTTTAAATTTAATTTAATTTATAATTGACTACTTTACACAGTATCTTAACAACTGCTGCTAAGGTACTGTTTAATGGCTTTTCACATTTGTAACTCGTTTTTATACCATTTCCGGTACAGCAGAATAAGGACAATTTTTAATTCCAAAAAATAAAAAGAATCAAAAAATAATTTATGTGTCGTACTTACATTTGCCTAATTTATGCCGTTTCTTAAGCAAAACGTTTACATTATAATTAATAATTTATTTTAGCGGTCATTGTTTAGTTTCCTTTGCGGGGTTGATTTCCAACATCATTAATAATTCACCCTATTTCTACGATTATTAACCAACGCATTTGTTTATTCAAGCGTTTAATCAGTCATTGTGTAGGTCAAGCACTTCAACGGCATCGAGATTATTCAAAGACGCAAAATCAATGTCGATATTTTTTAAATTTTATTTCAATTTAATGGTTTTGCATTTTATAATAATGCGTGGGCTGTTATTTGTCACTGCAGATTAAAAAAACATAATGTATCTTTGAATGTATGCAATATTACAAACTGTGGGAAGGAATATAATTTGTTCAAAGAGGCTTAACATAAGTGTATTTTTAATATTGTTAAAAGATGGGAGTCGGGAGAAAACCCTCTCTAAGACGGAATGAATTCCTGTGCAGAATTGTCCGTGTAAGAAATGCCTGGCCGAAAAAAAAATTGGTTTACGAGTAAAATTAGACTACACACTGAGCTCATATTCAAGGTTTATTAGAATATTCAAAATTTCACAATAATGTTATTTTGATTGGTTTTATTTATAGTTAAAAAAATGTGCACTCAGAAGAAAATATCCCATTAAGTACTTAATGGTACGACCATTAATCTTATGGTTCATGAATTAATGGTTTTTTCTTTTTGAATCAAAAGTTTTCTAATTAATTTGATAATATTCGAAAAATTCAGTACCATTAATCTAAATATATCAATATTATTATTTTTAATAGTATAAATACTATTGTTTTAATGGTTTCCTCCTATAATAATAAACATGGCATAAAAAACATAAACACGAATATAAACTTGTTCGCTTCGTATTTCATTCTACGTGTTTGTGTTTGCTCAAAATGGTCGCATGCCTTTTTTGTAATAATCCACATAATTAAACGCAACATTGGTAAGGACTTAATGTATTTAATATAAATTCATTATATTTAACGATTTTGTATTAATTACAGATAATAAATAATAAATCGAATGGCGACGGACTCTCTAAATGCAGACTCAAATATTGTAAACTGAAGCGAACATTGAATGTGCTATAACCTTTTGCAACGAGAAGTGTCCATTTATGTGTGTGATTTTTTAAAAGTTAATTTTAGTTTCGACATTTAATTAAAATAAATTATACATAAAATTAACTAAAATCCAATTTTGTTTTAATAAATTATTAGGAAAATGTTCGACTATACTATAAAATTAATAATTCGGTATCATTAAAAATTTATAGGTTTTGCTTATTGTAATTAAAGGAGCACATTATAAAATTTATGGTACAATAAAATATTGTATTAACAGTTCCAATATTACTGAATTAATGGGACGCATCCTATTGACCAATTTCAATAGTATACATTATTATTTTTCTATTGAAATACTTTTAATTTACCATTTTTTTTTCTGGGTGTGAGTATCGGTTTATTTCCTATTTTTTCAGTGTCGATTTTAAACAGACATCGGTCTTATAGTAATAAAATATAAGCAACTGCTTAAAAATAAAATATGGCATTCAAATTGTTTTGAGCATACAAAATATCCTACTAATAAAAAAGTTAAAAAAAAAATACTTTTTTTCGAACACCATTACCTTTAAAAATTGGCAATATAAAAAACATTCTAAGGGCCTGTGCGAAACAGAATAATTGACTAAATTAATATCGATAAAAAAAGTGTGATTTTTGTGTGCTTAATACGTACTGTTTTATCGATATTAGCCTATTGACTAAAAATTAGACTTTATTCGCAATGGCACTTAGTCTAGAACTTTACCCTGACTTAAATCTGGGTAATTGATAGTTATATTAATATATTTATAATATAAGCTCATCTCTCATAGAATATAAAAGTGAAATTTGTCCACACATCAATTTTAAACTTAAGATGTTCTTATTGGATAATTATTGTATTGCACATCTTTAAAAAAAAGGAAAAATTCTCCTTTATAAATTACTGCTACCTACGCAGCGTCGTTTGTAACCCCCAGAAGAAGGCATATACGGTATGGTAAAGTATATACATATATTATTGATAAACATGACCTCCTAAGTCGATTTTGGATGTCCGTCTATTGACATGTACTCTGAAGTTTGATTACCTATACCTACACGCTGAAAAAAAATGGCTCTCCCAAACATAATTTTGCAGGCATTAACATGTATGTTTAGAATTTTATGTAAACATAATATATAATTGCCTGATAAATTATTTGTAAACAGTGTTGTCTTGAGACTTGAACGGTGTTGTAATGAGCTCTGATTTACATTTTGATATCACGGAAATATTTTGATGTTTCCGCTTCTAATAGAAACATAATAATTACTACATCCAATGAATATAAATATGTTTCCAGAGAAACATATAAGTTGTTTCAGTTCCTAAATAGTATGTTTGCACAAAAACATCTAAATATTTTTGGAAAGGAAACCTGAAAATAAAATAAAAATTATATATTGTTTTTTTTTTATTAAAAATTTTTTTAAATGCATAAATAAATAATTGAATTAAAGCAAGTACCAGTTTTAGTACACCACATAGCGTTGGCATGGAATTCGCTGAGCCTGCTGTAAAAAACCATGCCGAATTCTGTTTGAAAATAGAAACACAGATTTTTTAGTTGTGGTTTTTTTGATGAAATATCCGTGTCGGCTTTTCACAATATTTTTAGAAAAACATTTAGAAACAATTATATTATATTCTGCACTGTTAAATGATATTATTTGTTACTATTTGTACTTTTTGTACCACAATTTGTATATTTTTTAAATTTCCGGAAATAACCGAAATTCGTTACACCTACACTCAGAAGAAAATGTACCATTAAGTACTTTATGGTATGACCATTGATCTTATGGTTCATGTATTAATAGTTTTATCTTTTTAAATCAAAAGTTTTCTAATTAATTCAATAGTATTTGAAAAATTCAGTACCATAAATTTAAATATTTCAATATTATTATTTTAAATAGAATAAATACTGTTGTTTTAATGGTTTCCTCATATAATAATAAACGTGGTGTAAAAAACACAAAACAAACATGTTCGTTTTGTACGTCATTCTGCGTGTTTACTCAAAATGGTCGCATGTATTTTTTTGTAATATTCCACATTATTAAACGCGACATTGGTAGAATGTCCTATGTAATTAATGTAAATAAATTATATTTACATATTTATTTATATTTATATTTTTATTTATTACAGAAAATAAATAATACATCGAACCTCTAATATGGCAACGGACTCAAAAATAACTGCAGCCTCAAGTACTACAATCAATTATTGGAAACCAAAGCAAACATTAAATGTGTTATAACCTTTTGCAGCAAGAAGTGTCTTTTTATGTGTGTGTTGTAAAAGTGAATATCAATTTCGACATTTATATAAAATAAATTATACATTAAATTAACTGAAATACATTTTTGTTTTAATAAATTATTAGGAATATGTAATTCGACTATACCATAAAATTAATAATACGTATCATTAAATTTGTATAGGTTTTTCTTATTGTAATTAAAATATCACATTATAAAATGTATGGTACAATCACACATTGTATTAACAGTTTCAATATTACTGAACTAATGGGACGCATCCTATTGACCAATTTTAATGGTATAAATTATTGTTTTTCTATTGAAATACTATCCATTTACCGAATGGGTGTACCTATTTGTACCTATGGATACTCAAATGATAGGACATTCTTCAACGATTGCAAATTTGTAGTTATTTTCAGACTTCGTAAACCCTGGTGACCTATGGACCTCTTTAAACAATAACTTTTATAATTCTTACTAATTTCATGACATCAGTTATCATAATTTCTCATCTTCCAGAAGCAGTATTCAATATAAGTCGACTTGGAATGTCTTTTTTGGATGTTCAATAAAATGGAATTTTCATTAAAAATTAATTTTTCAATTTCAGGCAGATTCTGAACGAAGTCAATACAATTTATAATGTCCAAATTTGTTTTTGGCCGTTCAATAAAAATTCATTTTCAATACAAAATGAATTTTCCAATCAAATTCAAATATTTTAGGAAGTACGATTTTTGGTGTCCAAAATTTTAAAACAAATTAAAAATGAATTCAAGAACATGCCAGATAAATTCAAGATGTAATGGATAAGTACAACATTTTGAAATTTTATATATGTATATCGGGTTGTTACAATTTTCGATCGAAATCGTATTAAAATTTCAATACAATTCTCAATACAATCAGATTTTTCTGATCCATAATTAGAATGTTTAGTAGGTACAAATTAAACGTTTTCAATCAAAATCAAACTCGATCATTTTCTGTTTCCAAATATTTGAATTTGATTACAAAAACAGTTACAATTTGATTTTAGTACGGATTCAAAATTGTACCATATTTAAAAATTATCAAAATATTTCTTATGTTGCATATTAATAAACCATAAAATAATTTATAAAAAAACACTAGAATTTTACTTGCAGACGATTCTTTATTTAGAGAAAAGCCATATGTTGAAATTAATTATTATTATATTATAAATATTCGATTATAGTTATTAAAATGCATTAATTTCGGTACAGTTATAAAAGAGGATCCTCAATAAAATGAATAATTCTGTTATAAAACTAATAATACTCGTTGGTGCCCTGATGGTATAGGTGCTGCACCCTCTTCACAAATGGACTCGACCAACGCTTCAATGCATCCATTTGCCGTTGATTCGTACGTTGACACAACTCCAATTCGGGACAGATACCATTTAAACAGTTCACACAGCGTCCGCACATACAGGATAGACCGCGGGCACAGCGTGTCTCTTCGATGTCCTTGCATGCCTCGCCAACGCCACGATAGCACATCTGCCGATCGGGACAATAGGCGGAGATGCCGCGAATAAAATAAAATCCATTCGAGCAGTTGCGTGGTTTTTCGATCAGCTCGATATTGCAAATATTGCCGGGTCTATAGTAAATCCTGGAATAGAGACAAATTAATGCTTTTCGTAGGTTATGAATGGTAGAAAACTTACATGCCATTTGCACCCTGCTGATAAAGTATAAAAATGACTAGGGCCAGTATGATGTTTATTAAATTTGTTTTAGTCAACATTTTAATTGTTTATTAAAAACTTTTTGCACAATTTCTGTAGTATTTTGGTAGCTTTTTCAAGCTTGAAAGCTACCAGTTGACTAATGTTGAGCCACGGAAATTTTAGGTTTTTATAGTCAGCTCTTGTGCATCCTTTGTAATGTTTTTTTCTCTGCATTATAAATTAACCGCGGCTATATGCAGCATAATTAAGAGTTTGTTGTTGAATATAAAATTTGAACCCAGAGCCATGACCACCACGCATTCTTTACAGTTTGTATATTTATGAAGGTCAAGTTTTTTCCACTATTTATATTAGATAGACTTTGGGCAGGATAGGTATAGCAAACAAACGGATTTTTAAAAATACTATTATCAGCAAAAATCCTTAAAGAGAAGGAGAATGAGAAGTAAGAGCACTAAATAATTTTAAAAATTGTATAATTCTAAATAAATATATTTAACAAAATTTAAACAAATTTCGTGATATGTGATATCGGACAAAATTGTCTACATGTGGCTGTGACTTAGGCCACATGTAGCAAATCAACAGAGCAACTAATGGATTTATTAATTCAAGTATTATTAACAGTACTCAATTAAAATGTAAAATATAAAAAAAACAACGAATCATTTCTATTGATTGCTTTAAAACGGCATCATGTAGTTTAAAAGTATTTTGGATTTTCTCACATGCGTTGTATGACAGCAACTTTCTGTATATTGAACGGAAAACCAAGAAATAACGTATACATTTCATTTAATTTATTAGACATTAAACAATTGCCAATTGTTTAAAATTACGCCACATTTGCCTAATAGTCATTCGTATTGCAATAGAGAATCTGGAGACTAGTCTTATTTTAATGGTACAGGAAAAAATATAAATGACTTGCTAACGACTGTTTGAATGCTATATTTTGAATGCAAATCTCTCACTAACTAAATTATGTAATAGGCATCGAACATCTTTCTTACAAAAAATAGCTCAGCCGTTTGTTATCATGTTTCCAGTGAATTCAAATAGGTGTAAAAATTACTGCTGCTTCGACAAATTATGTGACCTATTGCCTTAACAATAAAAAAAAACAAAAACTGCTACAATATATCTCTGCTACTTTATTGCGACAACAAAGAAATTAAATAAACAACATTATAAACTTTAAGGTTCTTCCCACTACTAAACGACAACTATTCCCAGGTCTTTGACTTGTGTATGTACTCGCCGTCGGGACTGTCGTAGCCCTGTATGGGTGGTGTGGCCACAGGGCCCTTCACGCTTATTGGCAGCATCGATACATCCGGTTGTATGGCCTCTTGATACAGCTCCTCAGACTCCTTACGCAACTCATCCAAAGCCTTGCGTTGTGACTGCAGCACGCTGTCGATGATCTGAAAGTCGGTCACTTTCTCGCTATGCTTGTAGAGCGCCCACTTTTTGTTCAGCTGTGCGCGTTGCTCCAAAGTAGTGACAGCTTGGGGAGCCAATTTACGCGCACGTTGGCTAAAGGGTTGAAAGACGAATGTTAATATTTAGTTTTTGATATATTTTTTTTATTTTTTATTACTTCTTCTCATCAATGAGTTCCATTGGTACCTCGAGCTCATCGACTGGCTTCAGTTGGCGTGCATTTTTCTCCAAGCGCCTGATTTGTTTCTCCAGCTTCTTTCTGCGTCGATCTTCACGTTGCTTCAGAATTTGTGGATCGAGTTTCTTCTTCTTTTTGAGCGGCTCGGCGCACAGCACCGGAGTCGCCTGTATCATCACTGCATTGCTGGTGCTGATGGCGCGGGTCGACGTATGTGTCAGCTCACGCAGAGTCAATCTGTGTTAAGTTTGAAAGCTTTTTAATTCATTTCTTTAGTATTTTATTAATAATTACCTCGTAAGAGCTGCGAGAAAAGACATCGTTCTCGTTCCTTTTATAAAATTATATCAGCTGCTTCACAAAATAATTCGGCTCCCTTGGTTTTCTGTCACTTTTGACATTGTGCATAATTCAGAGTTGCTATTAGGAGTACGTTCAGTTATATAGTAACTGTGAGATTTAACGTTAGGAACGATGTTAAGAACTTGAATATATTGACCATGAATGTAATATGCCAATATTGTGTATAGAAAATGATATTAATATCTCGTATTAAATCTGAGCATTTATTTAACAGGCTAGCGTTCAATTAGCACGTTTAGACGCACGTGAAATTTTTTGCAAATAGATAATGTAAATTTATGTCAAAAACGACTACAATTTCAAGCTCGACTACTATTTTTAGTTTTGATTATTGGTAATGCTGTACATTAGAAAATTTGTCACATCTCTAGGCACGTTGGTGTGGAAGTTGACCGATCATTATTTCAATCACAAGTAACATAAATATCAAGTTTCATTTCGTTCTTTTTGTTTTAGGTGATTTCCAATCAGACACTTTTTTGATTGACGGGAAAGAAAATGTTAAATTAAGGCTAAACTGGATATGGTGCAAAAAACTAACTTTCGTAAAATCTTATGCTATGTTCTCACTGCGCCAAAATTACTTACAATTTGTGATTAATTTGGAAATTTACGTCAACCGTTCACACAGGAATTTGCGATTGTTTTCGTAACAATTTTTGTGTACATCAATATCAAAGCAGTTTGTGTTAAAATGCTGTCCTCCCTACATTTCAAGTTGAGTAATTTTGCTTGTATAGGATTTTTTTTTTAATTTAATTGTCTATTTACGATGGGTAGTCGCGGTAGCTCAGAGGTTAGTGCGTTGGACTGCGAGTCGAAAGGTCCCCGGTTTAAGCCTGGACTGGAGCGAACAACATCTTTTCATAGAAAAATTTTTCTATAACGCTCTACCTTTCAACAGTAAATGGCAAACCTACGAGAGTAAAACATTGCCTATGAAAAGCTCTCACCCGCCGTTCGGATTCGGCAATAAACTGTAGGTCCCACCACTTTGAGTACAAATATATCACGCACAGCTCAAAATGGCGAGAGAGCTCGGCCTAAGTTCTAAGTTATAGGACTGCAGTGCCAAACTATTATTATTATTTGAGGCGGAATTATGCAAATGCTTTAAATTATGAACTTTTGTCTACTGTAAAAAAAATTTTAAAATAAATATTTAAAAACAGTTTCGGTTATGTAAAAAGTAAATTTAAACCCTCTAAAATTTTACCCACAACCGCGTAACCAAATCTCATGTGACGAAGATTTTGGTTCTGAAGCGAAATGGAATTTACTAATGACTTGAAATATTATGTCCTGTTTGCTTTCACATTATTTATATATTTCTAATCCCAAAAAGAAACAAAACACATTATGTATTTACTATTTTTATACGATTTTAAAACTTTATTTTTCAAGATGAAAATAAACAATATATATTTCAAATTTTACATAATTTCAATAAAATAATTTATTTACGCTTAAAAATGTTTATCATACTTATTTCATTTTCATTATTTTTTATTTAATGTTTATATATATATAATTTATATTTCCAAATATTTAATTTTGTTTTCTTACACTTTTTCTTAATATGAGAATTTACACATTAAATAATAGTAATTATACAATTTATGCCTTGACTAATGTACTTTTGCATTACAAATATTGTTGATAGCATATTTAAATTATTTAAAAAATTAATCATTTAAATATTTCTCGAGCATTTTGTGTTATCTTTTAGTACAAATTTATAGATGAAATAAAATTTAAAAATAATAATTTTCCGGACAATGTGTATTTTTCAAAATTCCAATTTTGTTTTCATTTAAAATAATATATTTATATATATTAATAATATTGTTTATAATAGTGAGTTTTCAAATGGTTGGTAAATAATATTAAGTTTAAGATGATATCCAGTAATATAATTGTGTTTTTAGTATGTTTGGTATGGTATTACATTTATATGGTTTGGTTTTTGGTTTCTTTGACTATTGTAAATACATAATTAATTTATTATTATTTTTATATTTCTGTTTTTTTTTTTTGTTTCCATTTAATATAGGAAGGTTTTTCACTGTCTTCATTATATATTTTTTTTTTGTTTTTACATATTTATTTTTAATGTTGCTTTGTTAAGTAATGATTAAGAACAAAATGTACTTGTTGCCATTATATTTTTATACGTATTTTATTTTTAATACTGCACGTGAAGTTTATAAAATCTATTGATTTTTGTGAGTGTTTTGAATTTGGTTTTGAAATAAATATAAAAATAGAAATACAAATTTTAAATTATATATGGAATTTCGAAAATATTTCATTTCCAGGGTTCGATTACATACAACAGACATCCAGATTTGTCAAAAATTCATTTTTATATCCTTTTAAAAAATGTCTATTCAAACACAAAATGTTTAAATAAATCGGTAAATAAATGTTATTGAAAAAAGTGTTTATTTATTATTTATTAGTTTATAAAATATCATTTTAATAAAATGATGTGCGTTATATATAAACCACTCCTTTTATTTGAAAAAATAATCTATTTCAAATCTTAATGAGTCTGATTTTATATTTAAAAGACAACAATGTTGTGCACTTCATTGAAATATTTATTTGTATTTAATTGAATAAATTTTTAGAATTTTTAGTCATACTGAATAGAGTTCAATATAAGCCGAAGACTATTTTGAATAAATATTTTATTCAGAACAAAAATAAAATACTTCTTTTAATGGAATTTATGTGTATGAAATACTTTTGTAATTGGAGTGGTTTAATATATGATATATTTTTTTGTTTGTTTTTTATTTTTTATTTTTTACTATTTAAAAGTTATCCTAAAGTTGTTTGTACTATTTTATGGAAATAATTCCGGTCTATTGCATTAAAATAAAAATAATAATTTTTATACATTTTTAAATTAATAAAACATAACTATTACTATACGTAATACATTTATAATAAAAATAAAGCTTACTTTAAAATTTGGTTGGGTTTTATGTTTTTAATATTGCCAATTTTACAAATTTTTCATAATATTTTCTGAAATTTAATTTGATTCTAAGCTAAATTTAAAAACTCCAATATTTTCCAGAGTACTGGCTCTCATATAACTCATAATGCCTGGATAATAAAAAACCCTTTTTTAATTAAAAATATGTCTTAGTTTGTATTTTATGGTTATCCACGAAATTACTTAAAATTTTTTAAACAAAATTTTGCTCGGAATATTCACTTGTAATCTTAATTTAAAATTTCTCTAATTTTGCTAGTTCTTTTTTTTATAAAAAAAACCCTCAAAAACTTAATCAAAGGAACAATTCAGAACATTTATTTATAATTTTTTGCTTTTAAAGTTATTTATAAAAAAAAATATTTGTCTTTAAAAAATCCTGTTGGAAAGTTTTACTATGCATAATTTAATATATGCATGAATATGTAAAATTAAATAAATTAATATTTAGAAATAAAGTATAAGTATTATACGTTCTTTTCATATTGGTTTTTAATTTTACATTTAATTTTTTATTTTTTATTCGCCTAAATGCTAAAATGGGTTTGTTGTCAATCAGACATATTTATAGACATGGCAAGGTGTCTGTCTATACAGTGTATTTTGCTTTTTTGTATTACATAAAAATAATAAGAGTTTTTTTCATCAAAATTGTAATTATATATTAATAGTTTTTTAGCTTGTGTTTTACATAACTACGCCAATATTTATGCATATGTTGAAACTTTTACTTAAATTTTATTAATTTTTTCTTTTTGTTGTATTTTTCATACCAATATTTTTTTTTGATTGATTTTTTACTTCCGTAATGGGTACTTTAATACATGATATTAACTTCTAATTCACATATCCAAAATTTGCTCTTCTTTCCTTGTTTTGAATGTTTGAGATTATATCAGCTAGTTACTTTTTGTTGAAATTATATGTAATCCCGATAGTATTATAGTTATTAAGAAAATTTATTGTTCCACAACACAGCTGCGTTCGAATTAATATTGTTATTTTTTGATTTAAAAAATATTTTTCGATTTTGCATATGAACTAAAGTGAAAGAACATGGATGCCATTGCAAATAGTAACAGATTTTGGTTTGGCATTTTGTCTATTAAGGGCCCGTTTTTTGCTTGTTTTTGTCATGAATTTTTTTTATTTTTTTTTTATTTTAATTTTTTCGTATAAAATCAACAATTGCATTTTTATATATTTTTGTTTTCTTGAAGGCACTTTAGATCGGACGTTGTGGCCCAAGTTGAATTTGAATTGAAAAATATGTTAGTTTTTGTCATGGCCAAATTATGTCTTATATTTTGCGTAACTGTCGAAAAAGTTTAATGCAAATTACGTTAATATTCCAGAATGTTATTTTTAATTTTTGTGCTAATTTTTCGAAACTGTTGTGTATTTTATGCCGGTTTATTTCAAAGTTGTTGCCTTCATTACTATTGCAATTAACGGTTTTGGATGCATGTGGTCAGCTTTTTGGCTATTGCATTGGCTGTGAGAACCAGCTACTATTTGCATTGGCATACAAAATAGTCTTTTGTTGTATTTTTATTGAGAGATTTTTATTATTATTTTTTATTAATTTTTACTACTTAAAATATATCAGCCCTGATTAATTCCATATAGGGTTTCTGCTGATGCATATTTTCTTGTAAGTAAAATGCAACACTGCGTGTATTTGCCAGAGTTGCTCAATAACGCATTTGAAACCAGAAAACAGGGGTGTAATATTATTTCAATTTATTATTAAATACTTTTGGATGTTCGAATATTTATTCTCTCATTTTTCGGAAATGTCGAAACTCATATGAACGACATTGTTGCATATGTCTTATAAATAAATACTATAATAAAATGTTTATAGCATTTTATTTTGCTGCCCTGTAAATTAAGAAAATAAAGATACTGCCGTGTAAACATTATTTAACTAACCGAAACCCAAGTTTTCTTAAATAAATCACTTGTAATAACCTAAAATCGGAACGGGTTTGTGTTGGGAACTGAAGACTCGCATCTAAATTGATGTAGTATTGTAATATAGCCACATATATATGTTTATATGTAAATTTACACATACTGAATAGTTAATTCATAAATTTAGTTTTGTAATCAATGTATTATGTTATAGTAGTTTATTTAATGCTACATGCTGATACATACATTTTATTGAATTTTTTCTTATATATTTTATTCAGAATACTTAACATAATTTTTACAATTCTAGATATTAAAAGATTTTAATCGTGATTTTATTATAACTAATTTTGGAAAATTATAATTTATATTCTTCAATTTTATGCGATTTTTAATTTCCTTTCAAAATTTTCAGAATGTATTTAATCAGTAATGTAAAAAACTAAGTATTAAAAAAAATACTGCAAATAAATATAATTTGGTTTTTATTGACATTTGGTTTTATGTTTTTTAAAACGTAGAATACACCTATTTATTTGGTTTTTGTCATATATTGGTATTGTTGTTGTTGGCATGTATGTAAATTTAAAGAAATAGAGAACTTAATTTTCAACATATTTAGAATTTTGAAATCTGCTTCAACTGTTTTTGTTTGATTTAGAATTTTGTTGGTAATAATTGAAGTACGAAAATTGAATGTATTTTAATAACTACAAGTAACAATATAATTCTAGAATTATAAACTGTGTCTTTTCTGAAACAATTAATAATTTTAAATATTCGAATGTTGGAAATAACGTGTTTTCAATACATTGTGTTACTTGAATCATTAAAAAGCATATGTTAGATTTTCGTCTGTGTTCTTTACTTTATAATTTTATTTTGAATTTTGTTTCTGTTTTTTTTTTAATCAATTTTGTTTTGAATTTTGATATTAATTTAGCTGTGATTTGGTTCTGGTTTTATTTCTTTTTGTTGTTCTTTTTTCATTAATGCGTTTTTAGGAAAAATGTAATTTAAGGCAGATATTTTTAAAACGAATTTTTAAATTTTAATATAAAAGAAAGCTGTTAATAAAGGTTTTATTTCAAGTTTGTGATAAATGATAATATGTTAACTAAAATTAATTTTTCATTAAAATTCAATTGTATGCAATTTTAAATTCCTCAATAAATTTACACATTTTTTGTTTCTTTATGTTTATTAATTAAATTTAATTTTTATATCGTTTTTTGTTTCTTAAAGATAAGGCGCGAAGGTGCTTAAAATAAGCTTGTACTTTTTTCGTGATATATTTTTCTCATCATAAAATTTTTCATCATAATTTTTATTATAAATTTTTAATTTTTTATTTATTTATTTTTTGAATTTGTTTTACGAAATTTTGTCACAATTTTCGTTTGCCAAATGTTAAAATTTTGGTTTCCATTTTTTTTTTGGTATTTTTGTTTTTGTTGTCCTTGACTTACACCGAGAGAGAATTATCCAAACATGGCCGAGAGATCTTTTAATTTTTTTTGTTCGTCGAGTTTTGAATTTTTACGCTTTTTTTTGAAAGTACATTTATTTTTGTTGAAAATTACTAAACACAATATTCCAATAAATTAGATTATAGTTAAATGAACAAATCTTTTTAATTGTGTTTCAAAATAAATATTTGATTTTGTTGTTAAAAACAATGCATTATTAGCTTGGGGACTTTTTATGAAATTACACAAAGTTCCATAAAAATGTAAAGTAGAAATGAAAATATTTTGAATGAAAATCCTGCCTGTAAATTAATACTTATTTTGTCTGGTTTTATTTTATCATTATTTATTTTTTGTAATATCATTTTTCACTATATGCGCATTTTATATAAGTTTTATATCATGTCATTTGTGTTTATTTTTGCCTCGCAAATGAATTATGCTATATTTTTGATTGTAAAAAATTTACAAATTTCACAAATTTTTCTAACGCCTTTTTTTAATAATTTTGCTTTATATAATATCGAAATAGTTTAGCCTAAAAGTTGCTATATTTTTTAGCAGTTTTGTTTTGCATTATTATTTATAGGAACATTACCGAAAGTATTTATTAATTTTACTCTTATATCTAAAAATGCTAATTTCTCTTATAAAATGCGTACAACTTTAATTACAATCAAAAATAAAGCACAAGTCCTGTTGTTATTCTGCATTTTAGCATTAAATTCAATTCATTTTTAGTTGCAGTTTTCTATTCTCCATCATTATTCCAAAATGTTTGTCGAGAATTTGTTCTTCTTAAAAACCGTGTTTTAATTTTAGGTAGTCTTCTTAACCCTTTTACATAGTTATTAGTCTTTATTTTGTTTTTTTTTTTCAAATACATTAAAAACATTTTTTTGCCAAAATAGTGTTTTTCGCCGAAAAGTTTTCACCAAAACTCCGAACAAAACTTTTTACAAATGTTCTTTACATACATATTTTTTAACCTATATACAATATATAATATTTCTTAGAGTGATAAGTATTCCAAAAATGTCAAATTATACATTAAATACCATTAATAGCTAAATTCAAATTAAAACTCAAATATATCAAAAATGTTTAGAGATTCGTTGTGAAATGTCAAGAAAATATGCATTTATAGCAATATTGAGTAGTGCTTCATTAAAATAATGTGCTCAACAAGCGAATACCGAATACCGCACAATGCTCTCTGATGTTGGGTGTGTTCAACAATGTGACTCCACTAAATGATTCAGTGTGTTCACTTTGCCGAATTGTGCGTAGGTAAAAGCGCGATTAGAGCACCCATTCAGCAACTGCTTGCTGTAATATATCTTTTTTTTCCAATGTTGTGATTCTATGTCATTGTTATAATGTATTTTATATTATATAAGTTATTAAATCATAAGTTAAAACAATAGAAACAATTATCAAATGTATATTATAGTTTAGGAATACTGTTAAGTTGAGCATTTTTAATATTCTTCCATATATTTTATATTTTATATAAACTGTCATTATCATTGAGATATTCTTTTTGTTTTCATTTAAACATATATTAGTGCTTTTTGTTTTTAATCATAAGTCAACCTTTTTGTTTGTTTGAAGAAGCTTTCATTTTAATTTTAAAATTTGAAATACCATGCATTACTTTTTGAATTTGCCTTTGTTAGGAAATTTTAACTTAAAATTTATGTTTACAAATTTTGCAAGTGCTTGACTGTTCTTTTGTTATATATTTTTTATTGTAACGCTGGAATTCTAGTTAGTAAAGATATATATTTTTTTGAAAATTATAATAAAACTTAGAATTAGTAGCTGAAATGGATTTCAGTTCTAGGATTCATGTATGTTTGTATACATAAAAATGTTTGTTTTTATTTGATATAACTGTATGTAGTTACGTCTCGCATATTAATCTGAATTTTACTTAATATGATTAATATTTATATGTCAAATGTTGTATGATGCATATATATATTTTAATACTTGCATTTAATGCTACTTTTAAAAAGATTTTTAAAACACATTTGTATTCATGCAAGCTTTATTTAATAGAAGCTTTCCATTTAAATTAACTTTGCAAGTTTTTCTATTGATTTTAGTCTATTTTAAATGATTCACATTGCAAAGCGCTTAAGCAAAACTATTTTATGTTAAGAAATTGAATTTATAAAATGATTTTTTAAAATCATTTATTACCAATATCTTTTTTGTTCAAGTGTTCGGCATGATTTTACGTAGTTCTAATTTCAACATTTTTTTTGTTTTGCTGCTTTTCAATAAATACTAAAATGTGCTCTAGCTTATTTTTTATTATTAAAAATTATCAACTATTTTCATTATTTTTACATTTCATAAATATATTTTACGTGTTTTTGTATTTAATGAAGTTTTATATATGGATACTACAAAATGCGGCGCAAATAATTTGCTTAAATTGAGCGTTTTTGGAGATATTTTTTTATAAATGTTGCATTTTTTTTTCAATATTTATGAAATTTTATATATTACACGTTATATTGTTTTTTTTTTAATAATTTTTCAATGTTTATTTAGTTAATTTAAACAGTTGTATATAAATTTTATTAACTATATTACTTTTTTAAAACTTTTTATAATAGTATATTATAAAAATATTTCTGGCACTATTGTTGAAATAATTTTAATTTATGTTTGGTTAATAAATAAATCAAATTGTTGAAACATAATCTTAATATATCCGATATTTGTTGTTGTGAAAAATATTATAAAATTCATCTTAATTGAGATTGTTGATGAAGACAATAATTTATTGTATTTGTTTTATTTTATTAAATTGATGTGGCTTACATAAAACTGTTATTTATCCATGTGAGTTTAAGGATCAAATAACTATTTTTTTATAACATGAAATAAATGGAAGCCACCTCCAAGTTTTGCGCATAAATGATTAATATTGGTGCTGTTTCTAACATATGCATCTTTATTAATATTGTTTGACTAACAGAAAATAAGATTTGTATTAATGGTTAACTCAAAAGTTGGTTGTATTTCAATTGTTAACAAAAAATATTTTATATAATGGATTTATTGTTAACATTTGATCAAATTGTGCACATCAGATTATTTGAATATTAACACATATTCACACTCTATTCTTGATATGGTTTTAGCAGGAGGCACAATTTGATCACCCTGGTTTTAGTTCCGAATTGTGCCCATTTGTGAACACAACCCATCACATGACTATTGCAAATGAACTGGTAAATAGTGAATTAACACGACTAGAAGCTTGTTGAGGTTCGGCAGTAATCACAGTATATACGTTCTTCACTTGGCGATATCTCCGATATCAAAAAATTGGTGCTGCCGTCTATATAATGACAATGCTTGACAAACAAATAAAAGTATTTGCCTAGACGTGTTAACTCACATGTTTTGTATATATATTTGGTATTTATATATTCTGTACTATTGTAAAATATATTTTAATAAATTCTTCTTTCATATGTTAATATTTGGCATATGTTTAATATTAAAAAGGTTTCCGTTCTTTATTTCTATATGTTTTTAATGCAAATGTTTGCCGGAAAAACTTCTCTGTAATTTCGTTGGCTTAAAGAAGTTTTCATTTAAATAAAAATAAGTTTGTTCACAATTTCAATGCATTTTATGCATTAATATGTAAATTACATAATAGTTTTGATTTTCATAGGTTTGTTCTTGATGTCTATTGTGTGTTTTTTTCTTCTTATTAATAAAATGGCTATACATAAAAATTACATTTATATTATATATATATATAAATATCTGATCACATTTGTTTGCAGTCTCTGTAAAAATATTGATTCATTGTTTTTTTTTTCATCTATTGACATTATAATTATTTATTTTGACTATTAATACATTTGTTATTGAAAATTAAAATTTATTTAAAAAAAATACTGTTTGCGCTTTTTACACTCGGTAAAATTGCGTTTTTCGTTGGCTTTTGATTATGGCACAATTTTTCAACGGTTTTCTTTTGTGTGTATTTTTGGAACGACTAGACAATTTTTTGGAATTTTTATATTTTATTATGTAAAAACAAATTGTGGCTTTAAATCACTGGGCTATTGTTTGATTTCATTTTTTTCTTGTTATTTTTAATTGTACTATTGCAAATTTTTTATGTCATTGTCGGGTATCGAATTGATTTATAATTGTATGTGTATCGGAAAGTGAGTAAGTTTTTCCAAAAGGTGAATCATTATATGTCCTACTTCTCGCTAAACAAGTCCTTATAGTTGTGGCAACTCATTTAATACTGTATGATTATATACATATCGATATATAATTCACTGATGAACAGATTCTAGTCTCATGCCAATTGGTTTCTAGTTTGTACTGCTTTGTACGCATTTTTAGCTTTTTTTTCACTAAGAAATGCGCGATTAAAAATTAAAAATAACATTACTGGGCTATTGCATTTTTATATATATATGTATATGTATTTTCTATATAGCATATATAATATAGTTTGTTTTAGAATTCATTTATGTTGTTGCATGTGTATAAACCAAAATCTTGTTGGGTTATTATGAGTTGCCAACAACAGGTCTTTTTTGTTTTCAAGAGTCAGATAATGTTTAGTCACCATTTTATATTTTATAGCAGTACTCACTCACCTAGTATTCTAGACATTTTCTTCTAAAAGTTGTTATATTCAAATAATATAAAAATATCTATTGTAATAAAAATTCCAAAAAATTGTTAGATATTCTTCACGCAATTTTTCATTTTGTTTTACAAATTGATGTTGGTAATTTTTGGTAAAATTAAAGTAAAAGCGTTTTTATCACTTATTTTCTCCGTTTTGCTGTTATTTTTCTGGGATATATGTGGTCGTGCTCACTAGATATGGATATGCTCACTAATTCTCAGAACAATCTGTCAATTTACAGAGAGTTTCATATTAAATATTTAATTTTCTAACTGGGGCAATTATTTGTTTGCTGCCTACTTGTCCTGATGGTGGTGTTCACATTGATGCCTGTTGGAACATTTTACTTATATTCCAAATTTCATCACTATTAAGCATATATTTTCATATACCACATTTACTAAAAAGTCGTTATTTTTACTCTTTTTTCTAGTCCCGTTCTATTTTACTTTATAAATAATATGTAAAATGTTTGTATGTTGAAGTTAAACTGAAATGTAATGCATAACATAAATACATTAACTTATTTTTTATACTCGCTTTGGTTTCATCCTCTTTATTTAACTCTTTATTTATTAATTTTTATGTTTTTTTGTTTGATATTTAGTTTTTAAGTGTATAAAAATATAGTTTGATTCTAAAAGTGGAAGTGGCGTTATATCCAAGTCACACTTTATAAAATATGATGTCTGTTTGGTTTTTAAGGGTTGCTCTTAAACTGTTACTAATATTTGTTGCATTTGAAATTGTACTATAAATTATCCCGGTTTTTTTCTGGGCGTGGCGCCTACTCAAAAAGTCGAGTCGGACACCAAGAGCCCATGACTATTGTAACTTAAATTTGCTTGTGGTAAAAGCATAAAATTCTTGATTAATTTTTAAATATTTGTTAAGGTATTTGCTATTATTTATTTTAATTTTAAGTTGAAAATTTTAAATAAGGATGGTTTAATGATAATCTAGCCTAATCTGATATGTCATATTTTTATTTATTTTTGTTAGTGTGAATTCGGTTTATTATATTATTTCTGTCTTTGTATTATAATCAGATTATGTTGTTCAAATTTTGTCAGTATTGTCATTAAAGTTCGCTATTTTTATTATTATTAAAAATATTATTTTTTGTAGATATACAACGGAAACTTAAAACTGTTTGCATTAGTATAAATATTTTAATACATTTGAAAATCATTATAAAATATCACATTCGATTTGTGAATGTTATTTCTCCCTGGCTATTGTTGTGTTGTGAAATAAATGCAAAAAATGGCGTTTATTTTTTTAGTTTTATATTTTACTTTCGCTATTATGCTATTGTTTCGTTTTTTTTTTTTTTGTTTAATTTTTTAAAGTTTTAATTATTGATATTTGCAACATTATTTATAGGTATGCTATTATGTATATATATCAAGAATTTTGAATTTATTATATGCCAAAATGTGTGTTACAATTTAAGTGCTAATAGAATTATAAGAAACACTTAAAATTACCTAAAATGGTACAGTCAGCATTCGAAGTACAGAATATATCAGAAAATATTCATTCGTACAGTACTCATATCATTGGCTGTGTTCACATCAAAGCCTATTCGTTTGATATATTAACTCATTAAAAGTGTTAAAACCACACACCCTATTAGCACTTAAATTTTATTTAGTTTTTTTTTTTAATTTTTATTTAGTGAAATTAAAAATCTTTAACATTTTCAAAACTTATGATGGTTAACGTTATTTTGTATTTGAACTAAACATATTAAAGTTTATAATTAAATGAATATTTATTGATTTTGTGAACTAAATCCGGTTGAAAACGTAGTATATTTCGAAAATTTAGCTACGCTTCACTATTGCTGTTTTTGTAACTGAGACCTACTAAGATAATATCTTAGCGAAAAACTTTATTTTTCTATCTGTTTTTTTATTTCTTTGGGGAATTGTATGATGTCTTGTATTTTGAGTTAGCAAATAAGTGATAAAACTTTTTCGTATATTTTGCATTTCGTTTGATTATTAATTTCAATTAGTTGTTGATCCGAGATGTGTTGGCCAAAAATTGTAGATTTTGTTGTTTTAGTAGCTGCTACTAAAAAAACGCAATTAAATATATATATTTTTTTTTTTACTTTTAGGTAAATATTTTTTTATATTATTCCAAAACTGCTGTAATTCTCGTTTATCTTCTTGTATCTCATTTGTGATCAGACGTTTTCAAAATTAGGATGCTTAATTGTCAAATTATATATACTTATATAGATATCTATTGGTTAATTGTTAAAAGTTTGTTTTTTCTGTTATTTCGTACATGAAATTGTATTTGCCAAAACTACTATATCGAAATAGCTGTTGAGATATTTTTTTTGATGTTGTTGATATATATATATATATTTCTGTTGTAAACGCATATCGTTGATATTTAGGCCATTAAGAAAAATTATTTGCGCTCGCATTTTTATTTTAATAGTAAAACTTTTTAAATGGATATAGCTTAGATTATGTTATTTATATGTAATGTTTTTATTAAATTTAAAATTATTACACATATAATATTTTACTGTTCTTCTTGTATTATATTTACAAAGTAATGAAGCAATAAATTATTTGTTCGTCATTGTACATACTGAGGAACATAAATTTTTCAACTTCATGGGCAAATATTTTCTTGAATATTGTGTTAATTCTATTACTTAATAATTGAATTGTGAGTCTTTCTCAGATTAGCTATGAATGATTTAATAAATACACACCTTCTTTTGGGTATTTTTTCAAAATATGATATTCATATTGAATTTGCTGGGTTTACATCAGGTGTTCGGGCTGTTTGTCAATTTGCTGGTATCCATATTTTTGTCAGGCTGGTTTTTCGGTTGTAATTGTTTTATTTATTGATGTTGCTGTTGCTATTGTTAATGGTTTATTTGAACTATAAGTTCGATTTTTAGGCTAGTTTTTAAATGGAAAACTTATATCAAGCTACACTGCATTAATTTTTGTTTTAAAACAAATGGTTTTATTTCTGTCAGATTTGTGTAAGTTTTCATTGATATTCTGTGAATATATTGGATTTGATTTAAATCAGTATGTTGTATCATTTGGTTTGTCCGTTTGTTGGCTGCTGCTGTTGTATTTCATGGTTCTATTATTATTTTTTTTATTCTATTGTATAAAATATGCATTTTTGCAATGATGATGTTGAAAGCAACTAAATGTGCTTTTAGGATAGTTGCTGTTTACCTGTTACACAGCGTTTCAACTGCCACTATTGCTAATGAGGCGTTTACACTATGCGAAATTTTTAAGCAAAAATAACTTTACAGAGCTTTTATGCGTTCTAATGCAAAAATTATACTGATATTTATTGGGCTATTGTTGCAAACCTGAGCGGATTATTCCAGGCACATTGCGGCGTTCAATTTTGAATTTAGCGCCGAATTAAATGTGAAAAATTAATTAAATTTTGGGTTTCAAAATATTATATCTAAAATTTTGTTAGTAGATAATATTGTTGTTAATTAAAAGCTGAAAGCTCTGCAAGTTTAACGTTTACAAACAAATTTTTATTAGTGTAACAAAAAAATAAATAAACTAATATAATTTAGAAAACTTCTCATAATGCTTTTTGAAAAAAATACCTAATATATATCCAATTTTCACCAATACTTCAGATGTTGTTTTATGTCTCGTTGATGATGCGTATTACCAGAGTTCTTGTGATATGAGTTTGTGGTATTTTGTATATATTGTGATAAAGAGTGTAGCTGTAAAAAAAGAGTTGCCAATAATAGAAAATATAGAAACTGTAGCCAAATGTATTCCGTTAATAATTATAAGCGAAAATATAATTGCAGCGAAGGAGAGAAAATGGTGCAATTTTAAAAACCACTTCAATTGGAAAGGAACAAAAATGAAAAATGGAAAGAAGTGAGCAGAACAGAGGAAAAGGTAAAATATGACATTGAATGGCAACTTGATATTGACACAATTCAATGTCATAAATTAAGAAAAATTAATAATTTCGAAATTTTTAAAACTCGTTTTGTTTTGTGTAAATAAAGAAAGACAATTTGTTTTTGCATGTTTTATTGTTAAAAATTTGTTTTTGTTTTTTCATGTTGTTGTATGACTTATGTATAGTTTTGTTTTTTTTTTATCAACTTTATATTTGTATGTATATAATATAATGAATGTATGTTTATATGTAAATGTTTATTAGAGATCTTAAATTATCATGAAATTAAAACATAAAAAATGTTGGTATTTTGTCAAATTATTAACTGAATGTATAGTCTATATATATAGTATTCTTTTTTTAAAGATAAAGTACTTTAATACTTATTTTTTATAACATGTTTATTGCATAAAAATTTGTTTGTACTCGCTTGCTTAAGTGGGTTATGTATTTTAATTGTTTTTACAAGGTTTTTATATATTTTTATATATTTTTAAATGCACTGAAAAGTTTGGAATTGTGGAAATTATTGATTTTTAATGGGCTCTTTACATTTTATGTTATGCTTCAAAATTGTTACGTAGAAAAAGAAAATATTTTCAATTGTTTAATTTTAAAAAAAATTAATAAACCAAAAAATAAATAAAGAATCCAAATATATAACATAAATTATTTAAGTTCATCATCAACTTCTTTGCTTGAACTCTGTTTGATTTTTTTTTAAGTAAATTTTTTTCTTTTTTTTTTAATATAAATTTTGCCTAAAAGTTTTCCAAAAGTTTTCATCATCTTCTGCTGCTGCACTTAGTCACCACAAATGTGTGTGCGTGTGTGTGTTTGTTTGCCTCAAATTTCCTAAAAGTTTTAATTTTAAAATTTATGTTTTTTTTAATTATTCATTTTTTTAACTATTTTTATAAAATTTTGTATAAACGTTGTGGACGTTGCCGACATTGGCGACAACGGGCTCTTCATTCATATTGGGTGCTTCCGAAAATTATGTATTTGTTTTAAATTTATCACAAAATCAGTTACATTTGTAGTAATTTTTTACACAATTATTTTTAAAATTTTTAATTTAGTCGAAGGCTTTAACAATTTTACGAATTTTGAATTTCGAAATTTTGTTTTCGCTTATTTTGTAAATGAAACAATCAATTAAAATCGAAGAAATTAACTAGTAAAAATCATAATCGAACGCAAAATAACAAATTTAAGCAATTCTAATTTTAATTTGTCCAAAAATTTTATATTAACGTAAGTTTAAAATGAGACAATTTTAAAGTTAATTTTCAATTAGCACATTTTCAAGTAGCATTTTTTACATGTTGTGCAAATAATTTTAAATTTTGTACAATTATTTTTTTTGTTGTTTTTATTCAAATGTTGTTATATCTATGAAATGTTTTGTTTGCTTCGTATATTTGACAAAATTATACAACGAATGCCGAATATATTTTTTCCAATACTTATAGACTTAGAATTAATTTCGAATATGCGCCAAATTTATATTAATTATTCGAAAATATATATATATTTTTTTTTTATTAGATTAGGAAACTCACCGTTATTTTTTGTTGTAATTTTAGTATATTTTTGATAGAAATTTTGTTAGTTTTTATGTTTGCCGAAACATTTTGTTTGCCTAGGTTTGTTATTTAGCCTAAATTTCGCTATTGTTTTATATGTTAATAAATTTTGTTTGATTATGTTATATTCGCCAAACGTTTTGTGCAATTGTCGTAGTTTTGTTTCTAATCTAATTTTAAATTCTAATTAGTATTAAAACAATTATGTGAGTAAATAGTATTTTAGAGTTTTTCGAAAAATTTAGCAAAATTTCATGGCAAGGTTTGCGAAATGCAATATATTATGTTGAAGGTTTTTTTTTTTTAAATTAAATTGACATTTATAAAATAAAAAAAGGTTGTTTTATAAAAATAAAATGCACAAAATGCTTCAAAAATATATCGTCGTTGTAGAACTAAAAGTCACCAAATACATATTAATGAAAATCTTAAATTTCAACTTTGTTAGTAATTATTACAAAAAGTAATTGATACATTTTGAAAGCTGAAATACCAATTGATAGATTCACATTTTCTTATCAGTTGGTACAAATATTGAGCTCATCGATCGAAAATTGTAAGATATATAAAGATTTTTGTAAATGAACAATTGGCATTTTGTAAATGTAGTTGGTGACTTTTAATTCTACAACGAAGTATGAAAGAAATAAGTGATTGGGAATTAAGTTTAAAATATTTAAAATAATACAAAATCAAATCAAAATAAAAATATTGATTGTTAATACTAAAAATTGTCTGAAGTTTGCTGTTTTGATTTAAACACTATCTTCCAATTACAGCTGAGATTAGGATTTGAAGTGTGAAAAGAAAATATAGAATTTTGTCTGAGTTCGAAATGCGGGGCCTTACACAAGTGCCCAGTAGGAATTTACATCGTTGATAGATCGAGGACATTGCAAAATTTCGTTAATGACTATATCTACAACTATTTCATAAAGGACATGTCATTAAAGATGTCTTCATAGAAATATGAAGGATATTATGAAAATCCGTCGCTGACAAGTCGAAAATAACCTTTTAAATTGTCAAGATTTTATTTATTTTTGAAATATGCATGACAATCACCTATGAAATTACTGATAATGCATCTCTGAATGACGTTCATGACATCGTTAATAGCACGACATGTATGATATTTGTATGAAAATGTTATCAATGTTATCAATGCTATCGATCATCGATAATCCTGACCCGACATCTTTGAGGAATCAATAAATGACATTTCCCACCGGGTATCTAGAATGTCCCCAGCAACAAATTACTAGGCAGCTTAAATATTGCTAAGTTTCTCGTAGGAATGTGAATATACTCGTTTTACTGGCTAGTTTCTGATCAGAAAGTACGTGACATCGCTGGCGAGTTACCTGGCAAGTAGTAAAAGTAGTAAAACTGGCTGGATACTGATAGGAAACTGATAGGAATTGTTGCTTGCGCTTAGCTTTAGTGATTGTATACGTTTTGTGAGACATCTTTTCGCACGCACAACTATTTATTCATTTTGATAGTCTAATCTTGAGAATTTCTCAATATATTTCATAATGGGCAAATGTTAAAGTTATGAGTAAGTGTCGTCTAAATTGTGACTATTGATTTGTCAGCACACACATAGTAGAGTTTTCTTGCGCCAACCAACTCTTTGCTCAACCAACTTATTCGATTATCTCAAACGCTTAGTAGGTTGTTATTGTCAAAACTAAAAGAGTTGTAGTTTGTACTGCAACCAATTCCAAACTGATTTAGAACCATTTAGTACAGATTTAGAACCATTAGAAGTGTGTATAGACTAATATTTCAAGTGTATAGGCTAATATGGCAGTTCCGCCAAAAAATTTGAAGACAATTCGATTTAACCAAATGAATTTAGTTGGTACAACTAACTTTTTCGTTCTTCCAACCTCATAACAAAAGAGAATTTTTCTGTGTGTAATTATATCAATGAAAATTGACATTGGAACAACAAATCAAAAAAAACCCTCTAGAGCCGCCCACATACCATAAAGTCGAATTGTCTCTAATGCCTTAGTTTTTGTGTAAATTTTTCAAATGATTAATACAAAATTTGTCAAAAAGATAAAATAAAAACGTGTCTGTTTACAAATTTAATTCGATTTTTGTGTGTGTTTTTTTATTATTAATATTAATATATCAATATAATGTGTGTATATATATATAAATTTGTGAAATAAAAAATATTAAAAATATATATGGTACAGTAGATAATCAAATAATTGAAATTAAAAGTAATATTGTTTTAGAAAAAATAAAATTAACTAAAAATAGAGCATATTTAACTTAGATAAATTTTGATGTATTTCTCATCTTTTTTTAATTTTGTGCACAAACAATTTTTTAAATTTAAAAATTTAAACCTTAAACAACTAAAACTTAAATGCTTTAAATTATTTACAATATTTTCTTTTGAAATAATTGGTTTAATATTAGAAACATTAAAACTAATAAAAACAATTATTGTGTGATTTGAAGTGGGACTAGTGCAAATAAAATACTTAATATTTAAGAGCAAATCATTTTTGTAATTTAAATTAATGTTAAAATAAAAATTCAAATAATAAAAACATTTTCTAGTGCTTATTAAATAATATAACTAAAATTAACAATAGATTAAATTAGTTTAAAATAAATAACTTTGGTTTTGCTTTTTCTTTGATGGTATTTCAAATTTATGAAATTAATATTAAAATAATTGCATTTTCTTGCCTTGTCTGTGAGTGTTGCTCGACAGCAACTGAAATTTTGCATATTTTACAATTTTTAATTTTTTTTTTTAAATTAAATTTTATGCACTATTCTGCTAAATATATTCAAAACGATTTATATTTCATAGACACTGAACAATATTTATTTAAATGGTTTGTTTAATTATATACCAGAATCTCAAATTACAAATGGATTTTCCAGAAAATGCTACAACAAAAAATGCATTGCGCGCAATTATAGATTTTTTATATTTTGTTTAATAAAAAAAAAATTGTAAATTTACGAATATTTTATTGAAAATTCTATGAATTGATCTATTTTCAAGTAATGCAGAAATAAATTTAAATATTTAATATTTTAAAATTGAGTTAAACTGAAATGCCATAAAAATTGTATGTTCAAGTTGTTAAATTGAATTTTAAATATTTTCTTTAAAATAAAATTTCTTTAAATTTTACAAAAATTGTACGCAATGCAGACTTGTTGTAACTCTTTGACATATTTAGTTAGTTTATGACAAAAACTCGTGAAATGTTTAAAAGTTCTTTTGGTGTGAACTTTTAAACATTTAGGGTTTTCGTATTTAATTTCCACTTTAAAATTAACATCTTTCGTGCTTTTCAGTGTATTTGTTTTGCTTAATATGTTTTTCTAAATATACAAATTCATTGATGTTGGCCCTTAAACAGAAAATTCAAATATTATAGAAATTATATTGGTTTGACAGCTAGCTCTATGAGGTGCAGCGGCGTAATTTTACGCGTTTACATGATTTCTTTGATTTACATGATGCTATTTGTGAATGTGTCACACTTGCATTAAAGACTAATGCCTTGCATGCATTTTTGTTTTATTTAAATACTACATTATTTAATTATGTTTAGTTTAGTTACTTTACAACATTTACACAAGTGTAAATTTACGCAATATTTAGAATTCCAGCAAAATGAATAAAGTAAAAAAAAATAAAAATACCAAAAAATACATAGAAAATTAGGCCATTTTAATATTGGAAACAAAATGGCCTTATTTGCTATGTATTTTTTTTGGTTCTTTGTCTATTCAATGCTATGTTTTTTCTTCAGTGGTGCTACGTTTGTGTGTTTTGGCACAACGCGCGGTTGTTGTCCTTGCTATATTTTGTGGCATACTTTTAGGTGCTCGGTATGAAATGCAAATTGCTTGGATTTGATTGATCAATTTTCGATTTGTTCTATTTGAGTTGTTGTCGTTCAAAATTAAAGTAAATTAATTAAAAATGTCGCTTCTTTCACATTCAAACATTTAGCTGCTTTCACATAAAAATCTAATTTTATGATTTTCTTTTAATTGTTGTTTTAATCTTGTTATAATTTCTTGAGCTTAGCATAAATTTGTAATTTTTAAATTTCTTAATTTTTTTACAATTTGTGTTTTTTTTTTGTTTCGTTTTAATTCCAAAATGAAGGCCTAAACGCGAGTATGTTGTCGATAATTTTGCAGTCATTTAGCAAAGTTTTTCATTTTAAAAATTTTTACAATAAAAATTAGTTAAACTTTTTGTTTTTTTGTTTTTAACTTAAGACTCAAACCTTACAAAATTGTTGCTGTTATTGTTGTCATATGTTGCTGCTGCTGTTGCTGCTTTGTAAACCAACACCTTACAAAAGGCTGCCCTGTTTTTTGGGTCGCCGCTGTTTTTTGCCTTTGTTGCTGCTGCTGCAGTTGCCTCTGCTGTTGCTGTTATTGTTGTTGCTGCCGTTATTGTTGCTGCTGCCAAACATCAACAAATCGCAGCCGGCAACTGCGGCCTCAACCTATTCAAGCTGCTCCAAGAAGTTCGGCGACTTGAAGTACTCAGGCACCGGATCGTCCAGGCGCGAGATGATTTTGTAGATGGACTTTTTCCACGACTGCTCGGTGTCCTTGCCGCCTTGAATGGCGCGAAAGAATTCGCGCAAAGTTTGCTCAACCACAAAGCGGAAGTTTTGCGGCACCTAATCATTTTGAAGGAACAAACAGAGAAATGAAACAAATTAGTACAAGTTTTTAAATAATTAAAATTCGTTAAGTAATTTAGTTAAAATTATTAATATATGTTTAGTAAATACATAGATAGCTACATGGATTGCTCCTGATCGCATTTTCGATACGCGGGAGAAATTCAAGTTTAGGGTTTGGTTAGTTTTTGGCAACAAGTATTCTACCTTTTCACCACAGCATACCTCAATGTGATTGTTGCGATTGTAGTGCAGATTGAGCACGCGATACAGTTCACTGTCGCCGCCGATGTGCAGATCCTCGGCACACTTGACGCCCTCGGTGACGGCCTGGCGGGCGTATTTCTCCATTTGAATGTAGTAGAATTCTCTGTAAGCGCAAAAATGTGTAAAAATTAGTAAATCGCATAGAAAAACTAACTTGAAAACATAACGTAATTTTAATAAATAATGAAATTAAAATAAAATATTTTAAAATATAAGTTTTAATGTTTTTTAAATGTTTTAGCATGTATACACTATGGAATTGGCACCGGGAACGTTTTGAAATTGGTACTAGGAACGAGTGGAATTGAAACGAAAATTGAATTGAATCAATGTATTTTTCATTTAGTCAACATTAACTTAGCATTTATAGACAATTGCAAATAACTTGCTGCTGTCAACAACTAACAAAAACGAAACGTATTCGCAACTAATAAATCATTGCAGTTCAAGCAGCAGCAACTGAACAAAAAATAAATAAAAAAAAACAGTAACAGCAATATGCAGCAGTTAAGCAAATGACTTGCGGCCTGCGGCAATATTGCGCTGCTTGTCGTAAGTGTCAGTCAAACACTTGCGAGAAATCGCAAATCTTTACAACAACAAGCCAGAATAACAATGCGAATACGAACAACAACAACAACAACAATTATTAACACGCCTAACAATAGCAGTGCGCTGAAATATGCCGCAACTGCAACGAGGCGGCAAAATGTTGGGTGCTGCTGTGTGGGCGGAACGCGTTGACAAAATAAATTCGCATTGTCAACAGCATTCGTTGTTGTTGTCGACGTCGTCGGCATCATAATTTTTTGTTGCATACTCGCAGGCGCTACAACGTCAACGTCGTTTGCTTAAGCTTGTCCTGTGAATTGTTGCCACAGTTTTTTATTATTTTTTTTTATTATTTACTTTTCGCGTTGCGTTTGCGAAAAAGAAAATTTTTATTATTGCAAAAACGCGTCAGAAATTGTGAAGAAGCCCCATGGGGGCAGCAGTGCGACGACGATGACGACGTCGACGACAGATCCGGTGCTTGTAACACATAGTAACAACTTGGAGTATAGCGGCAGGGGTTCAGGCGGAGCGGCTGACGGATGAGCTTTGGGAAATCTTGAAATTAGCGCGATTATCAGCAGCAAATGCAAATAAAAAAGTACATATTAAAAAGAAAAATAAATACAATAGCGCGTTGCAGAACGGCAGTGCAACGACTGTCTATTGCATCAAGGGTGCAACGTTCAATGCATTGAGTGGATTTCAAGTGGAGGCGTTGCCAGTTGCAATACAAAAAGAAAAAAAAATCCGAAAAGGAAAAAATTGCAAAAATTGCAAATATCAAATCAAAGATATTTTGTAAAGAAATGCAAAATTGCAATGCAACGCATGACAAGAAATTCATTAAAAAATATACCCCATATTGCAATCAATATGGCGCACAGCTCCTATGGGAAGGCGACAAAATGGTACCAAAGGCAGTTGCAAATATTTTGCATTAACTAATTAATAAAATACGTCTAATGCTTGTCATACAATTAATATGCAGCAATTAATATAGAAATTCTTAAAAACTACTTATTAATATTATACATCCTTTAATTAACTGCTATTTTGTTTTTTTGCTGAATGCCCGCTTGAAGATGTTGCCACATTCAGCAAATGCAACAAGGCATAAAGCATGCAACCTGCAACTTGGCAACACTTCTTCTTACACAAGTTGCAAAAAAAGTGCCACTCGGCAGCACTTGGCTTTATATTTTAATAATAATAAGCCTTTGCAAGTGTACTTGCCTCTAACATACTACGACATACATGAAAAATACACCAAGTGTCAAACATCTTCACAATTGTCAGTGTTAGGCACGCGAACGCAGAGACAACCTAACCCCATCTGCCACCCCCATTAGTAGGCACTACACATATAATGAAGTAATTGGCAACACTTGTTTTTTTTTGTCTGTTGTATATCACCCATAACTCTTGCCTCACATAACCTCAAAGTGCAGCACTCTTAACCTGAAAAACAGGAAAGAACATACTGTGCTTCGTAAGTGCAGCAGCAGTAGCAGGCACTTTTAAATTTATGCGCGTAGTTGGTACTTGACGGTAGATCTACCCCATTTTTTATTTTTTGGCGATATGCAATTTTTCTAAAGACTGCACGCCGAGAAAAATTCATACAGCTCGTTTGCAGCGAAATAATTTAGAATGTTGCATACTTCTGGGAGCAAAATATGAAACTGTAAGATTCTGTGTACAATGCTTTCAAACTGTTATATTCAAACTGCAACTTTTAAAACTGTTACATTCAAACAAATGCAAATAATTTTTAGCTTCTTTTTCAGACAAACTTTTTAAATAAGCCTCATGGCTGTTTGTACAAAAATGTACAAAAAATTTTAATAAATTAAAAATATTTAAATAAAAATATATAATATAAATATAAAATATTTTTTTATTTTTTTACTTGTCTTATTTTTTGTTTGTGAGAAACGATTTTTTTCTTTGCGGTGTTACGGTTTTGTTTACTATTTTTTCTCGCATGTTATTTTGTCGCTGTCATGCGAGTTTTCCAACATCTTAAACAAACTAATTAGCTTAAGGGGGGCGGCGGCTTCTGTGTTTTAATTTTTTTTTTATTTTATTTTTTATTCATATTTTATCTGTTTAAGTGCTATTCATGTTGCACTTGTGTTCTCTTAATTATAATGCAAAGTGGGTTTTCTTTTTTAGCTTGCTCTTTTTTTAGTTGTTGTCTACTACCTTTTGTGCTCATATCAAGAAATCAGCTGGGTGGCTAGTGACAGTAACGTTATTGTTAGTATATTTTTGCTGTACTATTTTTTACTGATTTTTGATACTACTTTTTTTCTGTTACTTTTTCTACTAAATTTTCTACTACCGTTTTCTACTACTCTTTTCTACTACTCTGTTCTACTACTCTTTTCTACTACCTTTTTCTACTACTTTTTCCAACTAGTTTTAATAACGTTTTTTTTGTACTTCAATTAATTTTAAAACTAATTTTTATTATTGTATTAATTTATCTGCTACTTTTTGACCACCTTCTTTCTAATGAATTTTTTTCAACTACTTATTATCTGCAACCACTTTTTATATAGTTTTACTGCAACTCTTTGCCCTATACTTTTTTTCATAAATCATGCTTTCCTTTTTTTAAACATTTATTAACTTCTAACATGTTCTTCAATTGCCGACTCTCACCTACTAGGCCCTGCATACAACACTGTCCCATACTCGTGTCGCCTGCCGCTCCATTGTTCCTTTTATTTTCTGCTCCACTTAACTGAATTGAGTGCTCAGTTTAGTGTTAAAATATCCACTTTTCTTACTTTTTTTGTTCATTTCTTACTTAATTTCTTGTTGCTCCGCAGACACTCCCTGTTCTGGTTGACACGGTTGCACGGCGCCTTCTGCAATCATCCCTGGGGTAGGGACTCGTCGTTGCAGTAAGGCGCTCGCCTGTCACATAAGTCTTTGTTGTTGGCTTTATGTTCACACTTGGTTTGTGTTTCAAAGTTGCTGCATTTTAGGCGCTTTTGCTTTTTGTATAGCATGCTTTTAGGTGCCTCTTGCTGAAGTTAGGTTTTTGTGCATACTTTAAGGTGTCTTTAAATTAAAAGTAGCTACTATTTAACAAAAATCATTTTAAATGCACTCTTGTCTCTTGTTGTATGATCTTAATTAACTACTGCTTCCATTTTTCTTATGCTAGCGACATTTCTACCCACTTCTAATGCATTTCGATTCCCTCGAGTTGGTCGGTACTCAAGCTCCCATGCGACTACGCCTGCCTCTTCCTTGAAAAATCGCCCACCTCCCATAAAAGGCGTGCTTGAATTTTTCATTTTCTGCTGTTTTTGTTATGCCTTTGTTGCATACATATTGCAAGTCTTTGCGCCATCACGAGAGCGCACGTTAAGGACAAACCGCACAAAAGCCATCTTTTGTTGCCTACATTTAGGGGTTGGTGCGAAGAGGACGTTGTTTCGCCAAGGAAGCAGGAGCAGCAGTGCCTTTGTCTTCGTTGCGCTTGGCTTATTGTATGTCTATAGACTTAGTGCATTATTGGATGAAATTAATATGACATTATTAATAATTTGCAGCATACTTTTAGGCGCACAAAGTCAATGCATCAAAGACAGTTGCATGGAAAGATCTTTCTTTGTGCAGAATTTTTAATAAATTTGTAACCACACAGCTAGACAAACATAGAACGAACGGCTGGGCATCTTCAGGGAGTGCACAGCAACGAAGTGCATAAGCACAAAAGTATGCAAGCCTTTTTGGATAGGTACAATAGAAATATAAAATGAAGCAAGTTGAAGCAATGTGGGGCGAGTTAATTATTTCAGACACAGACAGACAAATAATTCAATGGAGAATTGTCATAGACAAGAGCAAGCACAAGACGTTGTTAATAAAAACGTTGCTTGTTTTTAGGCACTGCTGTGTAAAACGTACAAATTAAATGCAAACAAATGCAGTATTAAATGCATTATTAAAGTGTTTTAATTGACAACAATTAGTTGTCAACACTGGCAAGCAGTGTTGCCAACTATTGCGCTTTGGTTTGGTTTTGTTTTTTTATCTTCTGGGCGGCTCTACGATTGCATTAGGCTAATATAAAAGTATTTTAAATTAGCTTTTGACAGCTAAGCCAAACAAAAACAAAGACTACTCGACAAACTGCATGTGTGGTGTGTTGGCAACGCTGACAGCTGTCAATTGTTGACGTACAGGAAGGAAACGACGCTTTGGCAGAGAGTGCTTAAGTGTTGCCACTTGCGGCGCACATAGGTATGTGAGTGAAAAAAAATGTAAATATAAAATAAAAATAAATAAAACAAGTGCAAAAGTTGGTGTGAATTTGCGCACGCCTTTTGTGCTGCTTTAGAAATATTAATATTTTTTTTTTACTTTATCATATTTTTTTTCGTTTGTATAAGTTTTATTATTTTTTTATAATATTTTAATTTTTATAATTTGTTTGTTGGCTGCACAAAATAAAGGAACTAATTAGCGCCGTGCACGTTGCCAATTAAGCTAAGGAAGCGCCTAGAAATATGCCGCATTTACAAAGAACTGCTGCATATGTGCAGGCGCTTTTGTTACTATATGCCTTTTAGATAATGCATAAAAATCGCAACATGCAAAAGCTGTCAAAACAGGCGCAAGTCATCGACAGACGACTGACAAGCGCCTAAAAACATGCAATATTCTTGTCAAATGTCTTGTCTTCAAAAGTTCAAATGCACGAAATTGTCTTGTGCCTAAAAGTAAGCATTAAAAATTTGCATTATCAAAAGTCTGACAGTTATTAAAAACAGAAAATTATGTCGAACTGTCAAAAACACCAATTGTAGTATTCAGCACATTTAAAATACCAAGGGAACACGTAAAACGTCCGTAATTACTGATACGAATAAAAACATCATATAAAAGAAACCCTGCTTAAACAGTCACAAAGTAAATGTTGCACTTAAGAAGCAGCACGTTTTATTTGCGCGCCAAAAATACAGCCAACATTACAGCTGTCTGTCCTGCGTTGTATTTTACGTGTTGCCACACAGCAGTGCAAATAAAATACCCATAATGCACATAATGCCAAATCGGGTGGTTATTGAATTAAGGGTTGGCTTAACGCAGCAGCAACAGCACCAAAGGCAACAAAGGCTGCGACAATAGTTCACCTGGTGGCAAAGGTACGGCAGATGTTTGTCGTTGGCAGTTGACGTTGGTCTGCAACGTCTTAGGGAACGGAACGTCTTAAGATTTATGCAGGTAGGCGAAAGAATAAAGCGCAGCCCATGAAATCAAGACGTACGTGCGGCGTTTTTTTTGTCCGTGATTCTTTGTGAGAAATTTCTTGTGTGTGTATTTTGTACTTTTTGAAAACAAAAAAAAAAAGGTTTTATACTAAGGGTCGGGCAATGTCTTAGATTGTGAAGTCTGAAGAAAAATGTGTTTTAAAGAAAGCAGCAAATGAAAGAAAAAGCAGTATAAGTCGAAAACCACGCAGTAATAGTAGAGATCGTTAACTTAAACGTTAACTTATTAAGGGTTGTTAGGTTACTCGATTTGCATGGGAATTTCATCGTTTTGACTTGTGTTTGAAAATGGGTGGGAATTTCTTAAACGCAAACATAACGCAAAGACGCAATTTGAAGGCGAAAGTTAAATAGTTGTTGAGTATAAAGAACAATGTGGGAAACAAATGAAATGTAACGGCAAAATTTACAAAATCTTCAAAAATAGAAACATACATCATAAAATGTAGTATATAAAAATGAGTTTTGGGTTAATATGTTTTGTACTATATTATAAAACTCTTATCAGTTTACGTTATGTTGAAAAAATATTTAGTAGAAACTTTAAAATAAAATAAAAAATGTTCGCAGTACTAAAATTATAAACAAAACTGCATAATGTCCATAGGAATGTTAAATTCAATTTTTACTGAACATGCTATAAACTGAACATGCTATAAATACTTATATTCCAAGTATTCACAAATCCCAATTTTTCGATTTGTAAATTCTTTGCGCAAATTAAAATTCAAATTCATCACTCAGGCAAAATACTATTAAAATTGGTCAATAGGATAGTTATTGATTTAAAAATATACAAAAAATACTAAAACAATTTAATAGTGTTTTGCAGTATTTAATGGTATTTTCCAATTAAAATAATAGTTTATCCTATTAAAATTGGTCAATAGGACAGTTATTGAATCAATAGTATACAAAAAATAAATATTTTCATAGAAGAACAAAAACAATTTAATAGTATTTAATAGAATTTTGCAGTTAAAATAATTTTCCAATTAAAATAATAGTTTATCCTATTAAAATTGGTAAATAGGACAGTTATTGAATCAATAGTATACAAAAAATAAATATTTTCATAGAAGAACAAAAACAATTTAAAAGTATTTAATAGTATTTTGCAGTATTTAATGGTATTTGCCAATTAAAATAATGGTTTATCCTATTGACTATTTTAATAGCAAAAAAACTATTGATTTTATAGTATTTTTTCTGAGTGCAGCAGTAAGAATAGTGTTATCTATTAAATTTTTACTCACCGGAAGTTTGAGAACCATTTCACCAATTGTGCTGTGTTGTTCTTGTTGAATTTGATATCGGGGAAATACATCTTGAGCACCGCCGAACTTGGGTAACGCACCCAGAAGAACATCAGCTTCGCTTTGCGCAGATGCATCGGCGTCAATGTGGACGAGTGCAACGGAGTTAAGGAATCGGATTTGCTATATTGTTTTCATTTTAGTTTATTGTGGTTTTTTGTATTAAATACCATTTTAATTAATTCAAAGAAAAGAAGAAAATGGAAGAAAGCAAAAGAGGGAAGAGTTGTTTAAATCAAATATTTGTCAATATGGCATTGGAATGACGACGGAGGATTGCAGTTTGCCAAGTTGTTGAAATCAAAATTGAAAACGTAATTACAAAAAAAAATAAATGAGGAAATAAAAAAATTAAAGAAAAAACAACTAAAACGCATTTGCAAAACTTTGATTGAATGTTGAATGAATGCAACTGATTAAGGGTAGCAATTGCAATTATTTCTTCTACTGGAGACGGTTTTTTGTTTGTCGGTTGGCTGGATGGTCAGCTGCTTAAGACTCTGCGTCGTTGGTTTTGATTACAGCAAGAAAAACACTTGCTTGGATTCCTTTTGTTAATCACGGCATTTTAGTTAAAGGTATTTGAATTAAGCCAAAGAACGGCTATGAACTACATGCAGGCATTAAAGAAGATTTGAGGCTTAAGAAATAAAGAAAATGCTTCGAACAATCGAAGGAATTGTAAGGTTTCTGGTAGAGTTCTAGTTTAGCATATATCAATCAGTCTGAATACCAGTTAAGTCTTCGAAGAATTTTAGAAAGGCATAATCAGCCTTAGATTTCTTAGAGCATTTTAAAAAGATTTGCAAGTTATAGTTGAGAATATTTGCCAATTTCCCGAATAATGTCCCCCGAATATGTCATCATTGCTATTTTAGAATGATTACGATTTTTTGGACTGTTTGGAATTAACTTGTAATCCTTACATTGAGGTAATACTTTACGAGATATTTAGAATAGCGATCGAGAAATACTTGGTTGATTCTTACAGAAAAAGATCCAAACTATTTAAATGAATACGGTCCATTGTAATCCCTTTAGAAATATAAACGTTTATTTCTTCGTTTCCTCGAAATGATTGAAAAGACTATCTAAAGATTTCGCGAGTTCTTCGGTAGTCTACACGCTATATGCTTCGATATATTTTGAGATTACAAATTTTAAATAATGCCCCATCTATTCCCCAAAATGTATCAAAAACCCCTATATACCTTCAACATGCCCATCAAAGTTGCAATCCTCGTCAATGTGGAATACTAAATAAAAGTGGAACCAAAACTTACAGCATATGTTGTTTCAAAAAGGATATAGTAGGTTGCATCCCGTCGAACTGCATATCTGCCGAGTTGCAATCGGAGCTGCGGTCCTGCGCATCCATGGCGGCGCGCAAGTGTGCACTGTAGTCGGGTGAACCGCCGTGATGGGCGGCTGCCAGCAGCGCCGGATGCAGCATTGTGGGCGGATGCGGCAGAGGCGGTGAATCGCGCGAATCCAGCAGACCGCCGAGACCCGAGGGACTCGTCGAGAGCTTCATGTGATGCAATTGCGCGGCGGTGGGTTGTGCGTGAGAGACGCCATGTGGTGGTGGTGGCGGCGCGTGCGGCGCATGTGGATTGAAGAACGGACTGTAGGGCGAGAAGACCTGCGACTCGTGCAGCGAGGGGTTCGGAATGGCGACGGAGGTGGGCAACGAGACGGGCAGCATGGGTGGCGGTGGTGGTGGCGGCGGATGGTAGGTGGGCGCGTGCGTCATCGAGCGCGGCGAAGGTGACTGCGCAGGCGTTGTGTTGTTGTGATTGCTGGCATTGTTATTGTTGTTGCATTGGGCGGGTACTGCTGGGTGCTGGTTGTTGTTGATGTTGTTCATATTGCAATTGCCGTTGTTTTGATGCTGCTGTTGTTGTTGTTGCTGGTTGACGCCCGCGGCGCCTCCATACTTGCCGGGCAGATTGTTGGCATCCAGCAGCGGATTGCAAGCGGTGGCTGCGGCGCTAGCGCTGGGCGGTACAATGCCGTCTTGCGCGAGTATGCGGCTGACGGTACGCGGCGTGATGCGCGTGTCGGTGACCTTATGACGCTTCTTCTTGGGTGTCACAACAAGACTCAGTGCCTCGTTCTGTTCCAGCTGCTGTTGCTGTTGCGCCTGATGTTGCTGCTGCTGTTGTTGCTGCTGCTGGTGTTGCTGTTGCAGTTGTTGCTGCTCTGGCAGACAGAACGGATTCATTTGATTGGCAGCGGGCGCACCACTGGACAGCGAGTTATAGAGCGCTGCGGCGGCCACCGGATTCATACCCTGCGGTGTCTTGGGTGCCTGAAACATTGCGGCGGCTGCTGCTGCGGCGGCGGCTGTGGGTGAAGGACGCATATGAGGAGGCGGTATATTAAGTGAGCTTAAGCTATTGTTAGTATTAGGGATGTTGTTGTTGTTAGTATTGTTGGGATGGTGGTTGTTGCTGTTGTTGTGAGCATGTTGCCCATCAACGGGCGGCGGTGCAAGGCTGTGATTGTGGCCGTGCATAGCGGCGGCGTGTTGCATCTGCAAGCCCATGGCGGCAGCAGCGGCAGCGGCGGGTGATGGAAATGCCAACTGATTGCCGTTGAGACGAGGCGCACCCATTAGACTCTGGCAACTCTGCAATGCATGCTGAGCGACCGCTGACTGCAGTTGAGCATTGCCATTGGCTAGAGCACTCTGCTGTTGCTGTTGCTGCTGCTGCGCCTGTTGCTGCAGTTGTTGCTGCTGCTGTTGTTGTTGCTGCTGTTGCATTTGGCTTAAGTGACTTATGTTGTTATTTGCACCGCCGCCCACATTATGATTGTTGTTAGTGATATTATTATTGTTGCTGTTATTAGAAGCTAGAAGAAGATTTGCGTTATTACCTGACTGATTGGCGGCAGCTGCTGCTGCAGTTGAAGCTTGATTGCTGCTGTTGACACCGCGATCGGCGACCTTGGTGCGCGGCGACTTGCGATCGAGTATCTGCGATGCCATCAGTAGATCCTTGTTGAGCTGCTCGGCGGCGGCGGCCACCGAATCCGACTGCTTGCTGAAGAGGCGACGCTGATGCACGAAGCGCGTAACGATCGTGTCCACGAGCGCTGACAGCGATGTCGTGATCTCCGATTTGAGAATGTCGGCGAGACCCTCGAGATCGGCGCCGGACATGCGCAGCACCGACTGTGAATTGGAGCGCAGCAGGTTGAACTTCTCGGAGAGTTCGGACTTGACGGCCGCCGAAGAGTTGTTGTTTTGACGCGGCAGGCGATTGTGCTGCAGCGGCATGCGGCTGGGCGTATCGAGCTGTTGCTGTTGTTGGTGTTGCAGTTGCTGTATTTGTTGCTGGCGTTGCATTTGCTGTTGTTGCTGTTGTGCCTGTTGCTGTTCCTTGTGACGCAACTGCTGTTGTTCGTGCTCATAGCGACGCTGTTGTGCCTGTTGCTGTTGTTGCTGCTGTTGCTGCTCTTGTTGCTGTTGCTGCAACTGTTGTTGTTGCTGCTGTTGGGCTTGTTGTTGTGCCTGCTGATCGGCGGCCTCCTTCGCCAGACGCGCCTCCTGTTCAAAGAAGAATTGCTGATACATGGCGGCCGCATTGCTAAGCGCCGGATGCTGCAACTGCTCGCTTTGCAGCTGCTGTAGCATCGGCGGTGCAGCGAATGGTTGCGGCAAATGCATCGGCTGCTGAAGCTTCGACGACGACATCATTTTCGACATCATCTGCGACAGCATGTTGGGCGTATTATCTACGATCGTCGACAAATGCTTGGTGCTCGCCTTTGGCGATATGGAGGCGGTACGTTGACGCTCGACGCAGTCGCCATTCAGCGAAGGCAGCGGCGATGGTGACAAAATGTTGTCGTTGTCATCATCAATTTGCTGTGGCTGCTGCGACTGCTGTAACTGTTGCCGCTGCTGCTGTTGTTGCTGTTCGCTTTCACTGACCGCATCTGCTTCCGCGTCGTCTTCCTCCAGCTCCTGGCACTCGGACTCTTGCTCCATGCGCGAACACAGCTGAACGTACTTCTGTTGCATCTCTGCCAGTTGCTCCTGCATCGAGCGCAGCTGCGATTTAAGCGCATTCTTCTCGACGCGCTTCTGTTGTATCTGCGGCGACTCCAGCTCATCTGACTCCTCCTCGTCTAGCATCATGCTCTGCAGATTCAGACCGAAATTAAGACCGGCTGCTGCGGCCACATAACGCTCCATCGCATGCTGCTGCGGCTGATACAGCTTACGCTTCTTGCAGCCGTTGACCTGCAGATGCGGCGCCTGTGCAGCTAGCGATGCCGCCGATGAGGGCGATGACCGCATCGATGAAACAATATGCTCGACACGCGCGCGTTTCAGATCGAGACCACCGCCGGCGCTTTTCTTCTTCTCAATTGAAGTGGTTGACGCCAGCAACTCTTCTTCCTCTTCCTCGTCGAGATCGTCATCTTCCTCGAGCTCATCGTCCTTGTTGCTGTCGAGCAACATGAGCTCCGAGTGACTGGGCGACGGCAACGACTCGAGATCGGAGCGCGCGTTCAGCGCCAGTAGCTCAACGTCCTCGAGCATGTCGTCGGCCTCCTGTTTGGTTACGCCGAGCGGCAAAGCGGTATCATCGGACACTAGCTCTTCGTTGATGTTAACAGCGGACGTTAGAGTTTGCGTTGGTGGCGATGGCGGCGGCGTTGGTGTGTGCGGCGCAGTAGTAACAGCGGTCGTTTGAATCTCGCCGTTTTGTTGGACGGCACTGGGTTCGCTCTTGATTTTGATGGTGGGCAGATCGTCGAGTAGATTGATGACATTGTCGGCGTTTGTCTTGTCGCTCACATTGTTGTTGTTGTTATTGTGAGTAGCGGCACAGTTATTGTTGTTGTGCTTCTCGAGCTCCTGCTGCTGTTGTTGCTGTTGATTCATAACGCTGCGCAGCTCCTGATCAAGCTGCAACAGCTCCTTCTTGCCTTGCAAAATGTTGCGCAACATGTGATGCGCTAGCTCACTTTGTTGTTGCTGCTGTTGTTGTTGCTGTTGTTGCTGCTGTTGTTGCTGCTGTTGTTGCTGCTGTTGCGTGGGCGTGGTGCAGCCGGAACTATTGCGCTTAATCCCGTTAACGCTGGTGGCAGAAGGAGCACGAGGCGGCGATCCTGCCTCAGCGGCGTTGCACTCGACCGAACGATCGCTGCAACTGCTTGAACGACGACGCTGCTCCAGCAATTGCTTGGGCGACTGTGAAGCATCGTAAATTCCATTTGTTGCAGCTGCTGTTGTTGCAGACGATAAAGTGTTGTGATTATTGTTGTGGCTAAATGTGTTGCTGTTAATATTGTTACTGCTTATATTGTTGCTGTTCATGTTAATCATGTTGCTGTTGCTGCCGCTCAGCAATTTGCTTAGTCCTGCAGCACTTAACAAATCGGCGCTCGTTGCTGACTCCATGGCGGCCGCCAGCATTGCGTGATTCTCGAGTGCGCTGGGCAGTCCACTGGTGGCGTCCTGCGCCTGCTTCAGCTGACGACCGAACAGTTCGTTTAGCATTTTGGCGGAGCCGAAGCCGTTGGCGCCAAATAGGGAGCCGAGTGCGCTGCTAAAGTTGCCGCTAAGCGAGGATGTTGGCGACGACGACAGCAGCGAAGGCGACGAAGAGGCGGATGAGGTGTTTATAATGTTGTTGTTGTTGGTGATGTTGCTGTTAATATTTATGTTGTTGCTGTTGCTTGTAATGTTGTTGGTGTTGTGACTTAGCAAAGCTCCATACAGAGCGGCTCCTCCAGCGGCACCCGCAGCAGCCGCAGCCGCACTACTCATGAAGGCAGCGGCTGTCGAGGCGGAGGCGGACGCGGCGGCGCTATTGCTGCTGCTGTGATTACTGTTGTTGGCGTGCAGCGCTCTAGAAGGCGACACTATGTTGTTGCAATTATTATTGTGATTATTTATGTGTTTTGTAGAAGCACTAAATGTCTTTAAGGACGCGTAGGAATTTTTCACTTTCAAACACTGCTCTTTGGCTTTAACTTGTTCTAATATTTCTTCTTCTTCTACTTCTTGTATTTGTGCACTGTTCAAATTTGGTTCAGTTTTAATTTTTTTATTATTTGCAATATTTATGTTGTTACTATTATGCTGTGCATTGGTCGACAAGGACGCGTTTAACGTTGACGACGTTTGCGATACACTTACGACGACGGCGGCGGAACACGTTGTTGTCTTGTTGAGGGCACCGCACAGACTGTCTGTTGGTTGCTGTTGCTTGTGCGAGCTCGTGTTCGTTTTTACGATTTGCGCCTCGTGAGGCGCTGTCGGTTGATTTTCGTACAACGACGATGAAAACAACGACGACGACAACGAAGTAATGGCAGCAGACACGGACGATGACGACAAAGTCGCTGTTAATGCTGTTGCTGCTGTGGTTGCTGCTGTTGTTGTTGTCTTTAGTAGCAACTTCTCATCACTGTACAGGCCAAAACAGTCTGCGTCCTCCTCTGATGACATCATAAGATGCCACGGCGACGAAGAGGGGTTGCTGCTGCTACGGCTACTCACACGGTGCAGCGCAGACAGTGAGAGACACACGCACACCACCACCACCACTATCTCCACCACTGGCAGCAGCAACAACAAAATACACCACCACCAACAAGAACTCCTCGAAGGCAGCAGCAGCGGCACTCGCTGTCAATGTCGTTTGCAATGGGTGGCTGTAGTGCGCGATGAGAGTGTTGAGCGCAAGAGCAACGAGTAACAAGAGACTAGTAATTACAAGAAACGAGTTACAAACGGACGTGTCACAAGAATCGAGTAACGTGAGTCGTTCGTTGAGAGCGCGCTCAAATACACGTTGCAAATACCACACGTTGCGCGTTACTTTTTGGACGTTGTTTCTTCTCGTTGTTGGTGCTGCCTGCAACGAGTGCTTAAGTAATTCCGGCGACTGTGTGTGTTGTTTTGTTGTGCCGTCGTCTATTGGCTCGTCAAGTATTTATTGTTGTCGTGTATGTGTGTTTGAGTGTGTTGTATGCAGATGCCTATTCTTGGCAGCCGTATAACTAACACCAACGTCGCGCTAACTCTCTGTGACTTGTATTAAGTTTGTGGCAAAGAGACGTTGTCTAAATTCGCCGTTGTTTTTTTTCAGTTATTTTGAGTTTTCTTGATTTTTTCTCCCGCTTGCACTAATGGGTTTTTAGTGTAATGAGCAACTCTTGTTTGGCTGTCTCTGTATAGGTAAAGAATTTATCTAATATTCTTGTATTTTTTTGTTGTTTAGTTTATTTCTCCAACTTTTTGTATTCGCTCTCTAATTTATTCTCCTTTTTTTTGTTAAATTAAATTTTTTCTTGTTGTATTTTATTTCATGTGCTGCATGCGTGTGTGCTATGTGTGTGTTGTGAAGTTTTTCAAAATTTCTTGCGTTTTCTTTGCGGCGAATTTTGCTCCTTGCTGTTGTTGCTCCTTTGAATGTTTTGTTGTTGTTTTTTACTCACTGTGCGCCTCACGTTTGCTGTTCGCAATTTTTCAAAAATTTCAAATTCTTCGTTTTCGTTTTTTACGTTTTCTAATTGTGAATTTTGTAATGTTCTGTTTTCTTGCCACCACCACACACATGCGAATGTCCTTTGCATTAAAATTTTATTTAATATGTTTTTTTTATTTATTTTTATTATATTTATAATTTTTTTTTTTTTTTATTTTGTTTAAATTTTTTGTTAATGTTTTAAATTTCTCTCCGTTTTTTTTTTTTGGTTGGCTCTCAAAAGTCTCTCTGCAAGTAGAAAGTTAAAAAAGCACATATTATGTTTAAGCTTACAGCAGCTTTTATTCGTTAGCCACGTATTATGTTGCTGCTCAAATATTTTAAATGCTCTTTGTTTTTAAGAGGAGTAAAAAGGGTTTCAAACCAGTTTTTAAATTTAAAAAGGTCGTACTGTTTTATCTTTTGGAAGCTTTTATCTGTAAGAATTGTGGGTGGAGGAAGTGCATTTTTTATATTTTAACAGGTTTTTATACATATGATTAAGGGTTATAAAAGAATATAAAGATATAAGAGCCCACCCTCTATTTGATTTTTTTTTCTTATGAAAACCTATATAATATATGTGCCAAATTTTTTTTATTTTATGTGTATTAATATTTTTTTATATTTCCGCATATGAACTAAATATAAACTCTGTTAATAATTCAGAAGAATATTTCATATATCCAGCATCGAATATATGAAATTTGTAGCTAACGCATTGTTGAAAATAATTCACAATTTAATCTTTGATATATAAATTTATTGCGATTGCATTAGAATACTAAGCTCAGTATAATTTGTAATTTATATTTACAAACTTCAAGGAAATCGCATAAGAGGAACTTCAGTTAGCATAGGATATTTCAAATTAAAACATAATATATTAGATTGGTCTCATCGTATTAACAGCATGTCAAATGAAATCAATGCTTTAAATTGTCTAACAATTTTTAATAATAAACTGTTGTTTTTTTTAACCAAATTTAATATTATTTTTTAATAAATTTTAATATGTATTATAGAAAAATTTAAAGTCTCGTTTTCACTATGACATTTTCGGACATTTTTGTTTTCTTTACATTATGATTGCGACGCAGAAACAGTCCAAAATTAACTATGTATTAACCATGTCAAATGAAATCAAATGCTCACATGTTGGCATTTTTTTAAAAACTTTGCAATGTCGAAAAGCAACAAATTTGAGAAATTTTCAAACATGAAACTGACTAAAAATGATATAGTGAAAACAAGGCTAAGAATTAAAAAAATTATTGAAATTATTTTATTTATCCAGCATCATATAAATCATATTTGTAGCTAACCCAATGCTGAAAATAATTTACAATTTCGGCCTTGAAATATAAATATATTGAGATTTCATTAGAAAAGTAAACTCAGTACAATTTATAATTTAAATTTGCAAACCGCAACGATATTGCATAAAAGGAACTTCAGTTAGCATAGGAGAATTCAAATTAAAACATAATTTCTTCGTCGTAATAAATAGAAACAACTTTAAAATGTCTCAGAAAGTAATGATTTATTTTTATTAATAATAAACTGTTGTTTTTTTTTTGTTAAAATAAATTTATAAAATTTTGTATATAGTATTTGAAAAGTTAAAGAATTAACTTCATAGCATTATTTAACGCTGAATATGTAACATTTATTTTTAAGTTCATGTTTTTACTTTATAATTTGTTACTGAGTTTGCATGTGAGTTCTAGAACAATGTTTTATAAATACTTTGATATATCGTAATTGTAAATGTGAAACTAACCAAAAACATTTGTTCAAAAATGTATTGATTAATTCTGTAAAAAGTATCATATTCTCATACAAAAAAATTGACCTCTTTTATGATAAATTATCAAATATATAACGATTTTAGTACACATCTATTGTATGGAAACCGCTGGTGTTGATTTTGACTGCATACTCAGTTTTTTTTACGTATTACCTAACGTTTTTGAGAAATTTGAAATCGTTCTTTTAAGCTGTTCTCACACCCAGAAAAAAATACTATATAAATAATAGTTTTTACTTTTAAAAATAGTCAATAGGATAAATTATTTTTTTAATCGGAAAATACTATTAAATAATAGAAAATACCATGACATTGCCATTGAGTTTATATGATAAGATTTATTTTTTGGATACTATTAAATCAATAGTTGTACTATTGATTTGTACTATTAATGGGATTTGAGGATTTTTTTTCTGGGCGAACCCACTACTTAGAATAAAAAAAAAAATCAGTTGAAAATTAGTTTTGCAAAAAAACCTTAAACAAAATTTTTCTTCTAATTGTCAAGACTAATTTTAATATATTACTGAATGCTAATATTCATTTTTTTTTAAAGATAATGTTATCTAAACTTGGAAAATTTTGTTTTTTTTTATATATTTTTTAAGCATTTAGAGTCTAATGATAAACAGATAAATTGTATATGGTTATCTGGAGCATAGACTGCACTACACTCAAAATAATTTCTAGGAAAATTTACGAAATATTCTTTCGTAATTTTTAATTTCGTAAAATACACGAACCATTCGTAGAATACACCAAACATTTGTAATTTCTATTTTTCCCAAATTATTTTTTAGGAACGTTTCGTATATATTACGAATCAATATTCGTAAAATTGAGACAACAACAAAATTACGAACATTTCGTTTTATTTACAAAATTTTCGTTACATTATTTTACAAATCGTCGTTGTAGAACGAAAACTCACCAAATACATTTTTATGAAAAATTTAATTTTCGAGTTTGTTGATTAATATTATAAAAAGTAAATGATGCATTTTAAAAGTTGAAAAATCATTTAATAGATTTACATTTTCTTAACATGTGGTAAAAAAATTGAGGTCATCGTTTAAAAATTGACAGATTTATAATGATTGTGGTAAATGAATATTAGGAGACTTCTCGTTCTACAACGACGAAATGAGTTTTACATTTTACGAAAAGTTTACTAAACTTTCGTAAATTTTGAGGTTATATGTAAAATTTTACGAAACATTCGTGTTTTTTACGAATCATTAGTAAACACAAAAATCAGTTGCGTCACGGTCGGTATCACGGTCGCACATAGGTAGTTATAAAATACAAACAGTTTTAAAATGTGTTCTGTGTGAGTTTTGTTTGTGCTAAAAGTGCAAAAGTATTAAATCAGTGCATTATATTTTATATTTTTATGCATTAATCGTTATTTTCAACGAGTGTTTATTTAAAGAAAATATTTAATTTAATTGGTGTCGCGTGGCAAATAGATTGTTGTAAATACAAAAGTGTTTAAAATGTTTCTGTGTTAGTTATGTTTGTGTAAAAGTATCATATTTCATATTTTTCATATTTTTATGAATCGTCATTTTCATTGTTAGTTTTTTTTTCACAAAGTATTCGTGTATTTACGAAAGATACGTAAAATGTTTCATATGTTTCATAAATGTCCGAATGCTTTCGTCAAAAGTACGAATACTTTCGTAAAATGTGCGAATATATTCGTTAAAATGTACATAAAAATTCATTAAGTTACGAATTTTTCGTAGTATGTACGAATGGCTTTCGTAGATAAAATTTACGAATAGTTTCGTAAAATTAACATTAATATTCGTAATTTTATCATAAATTTAACAAAATATTTCGTGGATAAATTTTACGAATTTTTTCGTAAAATACACGAATGATTAAAATACACAAACGATTAGATTAAAATATTTTAAAAATGTAAATAAATAATAGCATTTATATATTATATATAATTATAATTATAAATTATAATTAGTGCTAACTAGTGAAAGAAAAATTGCGTTCTCAGCTTTTTGGAAAACTAGTTATGTAAGGGAGTGCATATTTTTTTATTCTAAAAGAACCATAAATTTTGTTAGAAATTTTTCTAAAATTTTTAAGTAATAGAACAAAACTAAGGATGCATTCAAAATCAGTTTTATTTCAATTTGAAAACATTAAATTTTCTTTTATAAATAATATTTTCTACCTTTTTTACTATTCTCTCTCCATATAATTTTTTTATCCCAAATAACCATATGACATTTGAATATTTCCTTCATACCCTCAAATTCAAAAAATTCTCCAATGCATTGGCATTTTTATTTCAAAGCTGTTGCTATTACAAGGCTTTTATATTTCAGAATACATCATGATATTAATGACTGTACCGTGCAGGACTGTTGCACTTCATTGCGAAGCATTCGATGCAACTACCACCATTGGGACCATTACCACCATAATGTATACCCACCCCACCCCTAGCTATAGGTTTTCTTTTTTTTTTTTTTTAGTTTTTGTATTTCACAGAAATTCCAATGCATGTTGATTACAAATATTGCAAGAATTTCGAAATTTTTGAAACAATTTTTAAATTTGTATAATCTATGGTATGTTCTTTTTAATAGATAATGGGAATATTACTATTTACCACAAACAAAGCGTTATTTATCTCTGTCGTCCATCGTAAATCCTCCTGCAAAGAGACAATAAAAATTGCAAATTTAATAAAAATCTTAAGAAAAACTAAATTATATACTTTTATTTAATATAATATTTAAAATATTTGATTGACATATATATAAAATGCATAATATCTAAAAAGGAGTATCCTATTAGAAATCAAGAAACAGTTTAGCTTTAGAAGAATTGAGGTTTTATATAAGTTCTAAACAATAAAAGTAGTTCAATTATTAGAGAAAATAGTTCTACCTTTCCAGGGAAATTCATATTTTAGAAATTAAAGGATTCTATATAAAACAAAGGTTCTATTAAACATGATAAAAATTTATACACTATATAAATTATTTGTTTTTATAGAATATAAAAACTCTTGTTATATTATACATACAAATTATATATCAATTTCATTTCCTAATTACACACGAGTCATTTTAATAACCCGACTTCATTTGAATACCTGTGTTGACTTTACTTTTGACCCCCTTCTGCGCTCGACCCTACAACGAAAAAAAGAACTATAGGTACTAAAATAATTACTATTTTGGCTTCAACTTCCGATCGACTAAACTAAAAAGTTTGTCCGTCCCCGGGCTGCTCGTTTGTACCTTGAACGTCATCACAATCATAATCATGATCATGATGATCGTCAACAGTGTTGATCGTGTCAGGGTTCCCTTAACTTTATGGCAACGTCTTCAACGTCCAACGATTTCGTTGATTTCAGGTAGGAAATCGGAACTAATGGCGTCTGCCACTCGCGTTGTCGCTGACTGCATTTGTGGCATAAAGTCCAGGTGTGCAGCTTATGGCACGCACCGTACGGTTCCGGACGATGACGTCGACATCGACGTCGAGGAGCAATACAAGAACGACATCACGAAGGGACGCATCCGTCAAAGTTTTTTTCGATATTAAATTCAGAGAAAAATTGTCAAGAGTGGCAAACGTATGCTTTTTAGGGGTGGTAAACGTGCTCTCAATCTCAATGGTTCGTTTCCAAAGATCATTATTACGAATTACGGAGCAAAACAAAAAATATATATCTATATAATTTAAAATTCCATAAGGGCGAAAAATTGAAAATTCAAAGTGAGTGTCGAATTTTTAATCGTAACGTATGATATACAAATATTTTTGTTAGTTTATTTCTTGATAATTTCTATTTAGCATAGGAAAATGATATAAAATTCCAGCTAGATTTTGGGAAATATAGTTTTAATCATAATTTTAACCTGATGTTTAATTTAATATAAGAATTTTACAAAAAAAAAATTGTGCTTACAAAATTTAGATTAAAGGATAAAACTGAGTATGTAGCCAAAATCAGCACCATCAAATTATAGAGAATTGATGTATGGTATGTCCATAGGAAAAATCGTATTTATTCGATATAAGGGTTAAGTTTAAAAATATCCAGTAATGAAGGTTTCGTCAGATGAAAAATTTTGTTTTATGTACCATTTGAATGGTACATAGGTCATCAGTGTTTCCGAATCATGAAAATAACTACAAACTTGCAATCAGTGAAGAATATCCTTTCATTTGAGTACCCATATGTAGTTGTACCGAATTTCAATTTTTTTTGGAAACACCAGTCTGTTTGCGTGAAACCATTCATTTTATATATAAATAACACGGTACGAAAAAATTCAACTTTTGGTTGCACACATGAGAAAATCCTATATATTCTTAAAGCTCGCTAAAAAATAAAATACACGTATATCCCCGATTTTCTAGATCAATTCTTTAAAGGGTTTTATTTGTATTTAAAAAGCAAGTCCATATCAAATGTTTGGTCGAACATTTGAAAAAGCTGAGACATCACTGGGTATATATATAAAAATGGCTATCCGATATTAATTCGTTTACAGCTTTTATTTGCATTTAATTAAATTGAATTGATTTTTAAAATATCTCTTAGTCCCTTTTAAAATAGAAATAAAACTTTTAATTAAATTGATATTGGAAAACCGATTTTATATCCATACTCAGAGAGATCTCAGCTACAAAATATGTAAAATATAAATAAAAAAAATATAAAAATTATTATGAAAATATGATATGCATTTGCAATTCAAATGCAAATAACAACCGTAAACGAATTGATCTAAGAAAACAAGGTACACACAAATTATTAGAATGATCCCTGCTCTCACATACTGGTCGATTTTGTCATGTGTGCAAAATAGTGTTGGACGGTGTAATAATAAATATATAAAGTCAATATACATTTGACCAACAAAGTTCACTCAAGTCGATATAAAGTAAAATTCACATGTTTTATATGAGGATTTTGAACATAAGATATCGGCAAAAAAATCATCACCATATTGATGAATTTTGTTCTTCAAACCATGATTCATTGTATTGAAGAACGATTCATAATTTTGATAACTACAAAACATCAATGTTATGAATTCATTATCAATGTAAATTACCAAAAAAGTTTTCTTCAATATGATGAATTGTATGTGAAGAATACGTTTCACAATATTAATAAACAACGAATACATAAAATACAACATATATGTACATCATATGGAAGAATGCTGTTCATCAAACCAAATTTCAATCAAAATATTTATGTTTCATTCATATTTTGCTATATTTCTAAGTTCTCAAGTAGTTCTAGTATGTTATTTCTTATAGAATGCTTGTAAAATGTTTTATAATACATTTATTTATATTTATTATTATTACTTTTTATTAATAAAAAGTTATATTATAACAAAGATATTTAAAAAATATTTTATTTCGAAACAAAAAATATTTGTTCCGACAAATTTTGTTTTCGGAATTTTTTTTTTATGCAAAAAATCATTTTTTAGTAGAATTTTTCTTGAAAAAAATTTTTTTTTTTTAAATTTTATTTAATTTTTTTTTTTTTTTATTTTATTTTAATTTTTTTTTTTTTTTTGGAAAATTCGTATTGAAAATTTTTATCAATTAATTTATTTTGAAAATAAATATTACTTTTTTCAAAATAATATTTTATAAATCTAGCAAACAGTATTTAACTATTAAATAACATAAACTTTATAGGAATTATAAATATACATAAAGACAAATTTTTGTATGTACATTTGACGTAAAAACATTAAATTGCAATACAGTAAATGAAATCGTTTATATGACGAATATGGAAGTTGGTGAAAAAATGCATAATTTTCATAAATAAAATTAACATATTGAAAATTTTTTCTGTGTAGCCTTATACTGATTCTAAACATAAATATGTTTGCACAAAAACAAAGATATAGTTGACTGTCATTACAATAATGTTTGGCAATGCAATAATAGTTTTGTTTGCATACAGCACCCAAGTTAACTGTTATGCCTGCAAAATTGTATTTGGGGGAGCACTTCTTTTTCAGCATGCACAAAAATAAACAAAATAATTGCATCTATTATATTTCGCCAATAAACTATTTTACCAAAGAACATTGTTTCTTATGTGCCATGCTGCCAACAAAAATTTGCCACAACCAACATCATCAAATTCACAAATAAAATTTCATGCGAAAAGTTCTGCATCAAATTTGCATAAAATCCACTAAATGTACAAATTATGCCAGATGATCATCTTCTGGCGACATGGAAGATTTTATGTTTATGCCAAAAAGTTGCAACAAATTAACAAAGTATCATTACAGCCAAAGCCAAAAACCGGCTGAAACAAAAGAGCCAACAAAAGAAACACAATAGAGGAAATCTTCATGGCACACTGCAAGGATGTGGCAAGGATATGTTGGGCATCACATAACATAAATGAACATGTATGTTGTTGTCAAAGCAGCGTCGTAAAGAGAATGAGATGTGAAATGAGTTTAAAGCAAAACTTTGATCATTGGGAAGTTGGCCAAAATACTATAAACATATTAAGAATGCAAAGGATTATAATGAAAAAAAAAAATGCTAACAAAAAAGTGTCTCAAAAAATGTTTAAAAGTTTGAATGATATTTTTTTTATAATGTTTCAATTTTTTTTTGTATTTTTACATTTTTAACGGATTTTAAACGCACTTGACCAGAACATGTTGCGCCGCACGATATGGGCGACAAACTTGTGACATTTAGTGAGTGCGTGGTACCTTACCATACGCTCTACTATTTAATGATGACATACGCCAAAGCCTAAACAAAAAAAAAACCTCATTTATAAAAAAACACCAACCTATACTGATGATGAGTTTGAATTTGAATACATACGAAACACATGCCAAGTACCGACGAATACGCGATTATTACCGTGTGCCACCGACTATGAAGGCACATTCCATAGCAACCCAAAGTACGATATGAGCAGCGCAAGCCACGTTAAGTTCACCTACTGAAAAACGAACGAAAACGTTACACTAAAAGTAGAAAAAGAATGAATGGTGTTAAGGTTGCTGCAATTACACCCGTTGTAGAGTAGCGACGGTATAGCGACAGTGTAACGACGAAGTAACGACAGTGTCACGAATTTGTACAGAGGGAGTAAAGCCCGAGGACTCAATGTGTCGAATGCTAGAGCGGTAGCATTAGAGTAGGTGGTGTTACCGTTGCCTGCATGTGGTATCTGTTTTATCGGGCAAGGGCTTGGAAAACTCGATCATATGTAAAATACATAAAAAAAATATGTTCACTTTTCTTTTTCGGCCAGAAGATGTATGTTAATTGAGTTTGTCGTAAGAAATTTCGCTAAGAACCCAATAGACCCATATAATGTAACGCTCTATCATTGTGCAGCTGGCGTATTTTGTGGCGTATTTTGGAAAAGATATTTGAAACTTAAATGAGTGCCCTAATTATAAACAAAATAAACCTGAAACTTTCATGTAATTATGACTTTTATAAAAGTTATATCATGAAAAACAGGTAAAAAAACATCAAACTTCATATTAAATTTGCGCCTAACCCTATTAGAAATTTAACCTATTAAGTTATGTTCAGTAGCAAATTATGTTGGTCATTTAATTGATTATGTTGTGACAATGTAAAAATAAAACTATTAGTTCCCGATCATCAGCCTCCCATTCTGCGATGTCTCGGAGACTTCCTATTTCTGAAATAACTTCGATAAAAAGTTCGAACTCGTTGATTTATTGATTATGACTTTATACATTTTTCGTACATTCAAATTTTTGACAACATATGGTCACTGACTTGCCAAAGCGGCGAATATGGCTATATCCAGATCAAAACGCAAATATTTTGGTTTTTTTGACATAACTTTTCATGTGTACAAGATCAAACAGTGGTGTAAAGGCATTAATTGTTTGTTTTTACAGCACCTAGCGATTGGCATCATTTTTTAAAAATAATTTTCCAAACATTTTTCTTGTAAATAACAAAAATTCAAAAAAAAAAAAATTAAAATGATGCCATTCGATATTTACTTTAAAAACAAACATTTAATGCCTCTATTTGTACTTGTACCAATAAAAACCAGTTGGGTAGGTTAGATTATATGGGGAATTTTAAAGTATGATAGTTAGGATTATCAAAATTATAGTCGGTCTAAGCCGACTATAAATACCCTACCATTAGGTTACCATTAAAAGAGGTATATAGGTCACCAGGATATACGAATCCCGAAACTACAAACATTCAATCGCTGAAGTATTTCCATTCATTTGATACCCATATTTACAAATGGGTAGGTGTACCGAATTTCGATTTTTTTTGTTGAACCACAAGTCGTTTCGTCGGAAACCATTATTTTCATGTTATTGAGCATGAGTCAATATATATTGATCTGTAGATATTCATTTTATATGAGGTATTTGAACATAAGTGGTCGGTTCTCAGGTCACAATAGACCAATCATGCCAATTTTCTTGTTCAGACAGCTTAGATAATAAGTAATCTAAATCTAAAGTTTCATTGCTCTAGCTCTTCTACTTTTTCTGTAATCGTGATTTCAACAGACAGACAGACAGACAGACAGAGGGACAGACAGACGGACATACAGACAGACGGACATCGCTAATTTGACTCAGGAGATCATGCTGATCAAGAATACTTTTCCATACCGGAGATGCTTCCTTCTGGGTGTTACAAACGGCGTACCAAACTGAATATACCCTTTCACTCTTAGTGTAGGGTATAAATATAGCAAAAAAACTACTTGCAAATATCAAAATTCGAAAAATTGAAATATCTTGTCATGTCAAAAGGGCGAATCTTTTGGTTTTTTTGCGATAACTTTTTATTGGTAAAATCTTAAATAGTGCTGTTTTTAAAACACCTATTGATTGGCATTATTATTGAAAAATATTTTTTCGAATTTTTGTTATTTGCAAGTTATTTTTAAATAATGATGCCAATCGATAGGTGCTTTATAAAAAAACAATTAATGCTTTTAAAAACGAAAAAATTCGCCCATTTGGCATGACAAGATTTTAAATTTTTCGAATTTGCCCTTTTGTTATGCGGCTGGAAATCCATCAAAATTACACACGTATACTTGAGGAAAAACTACATTAAAAAATGTAAAGAAAATATCAAAAATTACACACTGGCATGATAGTGAGTGACGATGATATTGCAACATTTATCGCATCGATATCTTTAGTTATTTGAAGGAATCTCAAACGTTAATGCCCAGCAAACATTTTGAGTCTTTTAAGACTCCTAAATGTGTCATATTTATGAGTGTTACCCTCATATATGAGCACTTAAAAGAGTCCAAAAAGGCTCCCGACTCCTGGGTAGAGGGCCCCATTTTATGAGCCCAGAAATACTCATATTTCAGACTCTTTTATTACACCTAAAACACTCATATTTGAGCACTAAAAAGTGCCGAAAAAGGCTCCCAACCCCTGGGTAGATGGCACCGTTTTATGAGCCCAAAAAACCTCATATTTCTGACACTTTTATTACTACTAAAATACTCACATATGAGCACTTAAAATAGCCCAAAAAGACTCCCAACCTCTGGGTTTTATGAGTCCAAAAACCCTCATATTTCTGACACTTTTATTACTCCTAAAACACTCATATTTGAGCTCTAAAAAGACCCCAAAATAGCTACAGAAACGGCGCTTTAAAGAGCGCAAAAATTTGCGTATTTCTGATCATTTTAAAATATTCTTAAAACATTTACATTTTTGAGAATTTCCAGACACCACAATTACTTCATTTTTGGAGTTTTTCTTTCTTCAGAAATATAGAATGTGTCTGAAATTAATCCAACATAGTACATGTTCATGTTTATCTTAGTCTTGACATTCGTGAGAAAATGCATTCATTTCAAAAAATCCATTAAACATGTAGGTTTGTCTGTTGAATTTACACTATTATTTTATTATTTTTCATTTGATTTCAAATTCAAAACGAATACAAGTTTATCAATTTTATTTAAACAGTAGGCTCCTAAAGCCAGCATAAATAAGATACTTTTATGACTCCTTTTTCTGAGTGCTCCTTAAATACTCTTAAATTTGATGATTTTATGAGTTTGATTTGAGGTGGCTCCTAAAACGCTCATTAATGAGACTCTTTTATGAGTCAAATTTTGGAGCGTTCCTAAAACATTCTAAAATATATAACTTTTATGAGTCTATTTTCTGAGTGCTCAGAAACAATTTTATTTTTGATGCTTTTTGGAGTCTAATTTATGAGGGTTCCTAAATAACTCCTAAATATGAATCTTTTATGAGCAATATTTTTGAGAGCTTCGAAAACCGTCTTAAATGAGATACTTTTAAGAGTCATTTTTCTGAGGGCTCATAAAACACTCAAAAATTGGTCTCCTTTATGACTCCAATTTCAGAGCGCTCCTAAATTGCTTAATGGGTGTTGTTTTCGATATCGTTATGATTTCAAAAAATTTCTCGTATCGAAAAAAACTGTGACAGAACGCATATTGCTACGAGAAAGTTTCAAATATCGTGTGAATTCTACTTTTTCTCGCATTGATCTCGTAACGATATCGAAATTAATGGGCTCGCACAATTTCTACTACACAGTCTGCCATAGTTCGCAGCCCTTTATGTGTCGAAGTTTATTATTTAAAAACTCAAAAAAAAATGTTTTTCAGATTTCACCCAAATGATAGAATATATTTGGAACACAATTGTTTCATTTAATATATACATATATATTTTTTTTTAATTAACCGAACTTAAATAAAAATGACAAAAAAGTAATGTAGAATTATGCTACCTATTTTTACTATTATTTGAATATTTTTTCCCTTTTATTTTTCATTTAATGTGTCAAAGAAAAAGGTTGATTTTTCAAAAATGTAACGTACATTATGAATGTACGATAACGATCTGCGTCTTCGTTCGGCACACGATCCAAACATGCATAGTTCCATTCAATGAACTTTATAGCACCCTACCGCCTTAAGACGTTTGCCAGCGGCCGGCCTGCCTGCCCGCCAACCAGCCAGGCAGGCAGACAAGCAGCAAGCCAACCAGTCAATCGAATAGTCCGCCTGCCAACCGAAACGGCATGCGCTGTACTGTGGCATGCGCGCTACGATTTCCCAGAGCGTCTTAAAGACATTATGCATTATACTTCTTTCTATATGAATTCTTTATCTTTTACCTTTCCAGCGAAGGTTGCATTCTTGCTTCATTTTTGGGGTGACTTATGTTTCTGCACAAGACAACCGACGAATTGGTAGCAACCTATATAATTAAGGCGACATATGGTTGCGCTCTATCGAAAAGTCACCCTATGCCAGGTTATAAAACGATAGACCTTTCGTCGGAGCGTAAAGAAGGTAATGCACAATGATAGTAGACGCATAGAAAAGAACGTTATATTTTTTTGAAATTTCCTCAGAAGACGGCATGGAAAATGCAGCTTGCATTTCCGGATTTCTTTTAGTTAAAGTAATATTTTTGCACAAAGACTCTGGAATCTTAAATTTCGAAGCAATAAATCACACAAAAGTTGCGAATTGATTTTATTTGAATTTAGAAAATATCAATAATAATAATAATGTTTTGGCGCTTCTATTCTGAGCAAACTTGGCCGAGCTTTTTCGCTATTTGAGCTGTGCGTATTGCATTTGTACTCAAATTGGTGGGACCTACAGTTTAATGGCGAATCCGAACGGCGGGATGAAAGCTTTTCATAGATAATATTTTATTTTCTTAGGTTTGCCATTGACTGCAGAGAGTAAGCACGAAATATGTTTTCGATGAAAAGATATTGTTAAGCCCCATCCTAGAATTGAACCTGTGCTACGGGATCTTTCGACTCGCAGTCCAACGCATTAACCGTTGAGCTATCGACGTTATAAAATTCCTTCTATCTTAAATATGTAATTTTTTTTTATAAATAAACGAAGACAATGGAAATATGAGTGATTTAACAATTAATGACACTATTCAACAAAACGAAAAAATGTGTTGCCATGGCCATTCCATACATCAATTTTATATAATTCACGATTTCTTATTTTGACTGCATCTCAGTTTTTTACATTAGGTAACATTTTTAAGAAAAAATGCTCTTGTAATTTAAGGACCTCTTCAGACAATTTTTAGAATTAAAAATATATTCCTTTACACAACCAGTTTTTCAAAAAACTGTAAACGAAATTATTCTTTCAATTGTTAAAACTAATTACAATATACCGAAATTTTTATAATTCCGTTAGATTTTGAAAATATATGAATCTGAACACGAAAATTACTAATTTTTTTAGACTATTTTTGGATGATTTTTTAGGAATTGTGAATCTAATGATAAATTAGAAATTGATTTATGGTTATGTAGTGCATAGTTCAAACTAACGACGAAAATTATTAACTTTTTTGTATCGGTTTTCATTTTTAAAATATGCTCTATTAACACAGTTTTGGGCAAAAACTGTTAACATTTAAAATGCTTGTATATTTTACATACAAGTGACTGAAAAAATAGCTGTTTTTACCCGAACATATCTCAAAAATTCTACGTAATAGGAAAAAACGTACCAAGCGTATCAAAATTAAGTTCTCAGGAAATATTTGAAAAAGTAGATCAAATAGAAAAAACTTAGTAATTTTGATAGTTAGTTTGGACTACGTTTTAGTTAACAATATATCATTTTTGTTTATCATTAAATGCTCTAAAAATATCAACATTTTTCGAGTTTAGATCCAATTATCTTAAAAACGTATTGGAATATTAGCATTCATTAGTACATTAATAATATTCTATACCATATAAGTATCTTTGTTCAACTATTTTTCCACTAAACTATATTTTTTTAGTTGTAAGTAATGGGTGAGGACGGCTTAAAAATACTTTTGAAATTTTCTCAAAAACGTTACGTAATAGAAAAAAACTGAGTATGCAGTCAAACTCAACACCAGCGAATTATGTAGAATTGATATCCATGGAAAAAATCGTGTTGCGTAGTGTAACCATTATAGAACTATATACACGCTGCAAAAAAAATGGCTCTCCCAAACATAATTTTGCAGGCATTAACATGTATGTTTGGAATTTTATGTAAACATAATATATAATTGCCTGATAAATCATTTATAAACAGGGTTGTCTTGAGACTTGAACAGTGTTGTAATGAGCTCTGATTTACATTATGATATCACGGAACCATTTTGATGTTGCCCCTTAAAATGGTGTATGTTCTAATAGAAACATAATAATTACTACATCCAAACAAAACAATAATATTTGAAACGAAACATAAATATGTTTAAAATATAACATGATTTGGAACGACCTGATTATAAATATGTTTCCAGAGAAACATATCAGTTGTTTTAGTTTACAAATTAGTATGTTTGCATAATAACATATCTAAATATTTTTGGAGAGGAATCCTGAAAATAAAATAGAAATAAAATATGTTTTTTTTTATTATTAATTTTCATTAAAAATCATTAAACATGCACAGTGGGAATTAATAATATTTGAATTCAATTAAAAAATTTTAAATGCATAAATACATAATTTAATTAAAACTGCAAGTACAAGTCTCAGTGCAGCACATATCGTTGGCAAGAAATTCGCGGAGCCTGTTGTAAAAAACCATGCCGAATTCTGTTTGAAATTAGAGGCACTGATTTTTCAGTTGTAGTTTTTTTGATGAAATATCCGTGACGGCTTTTCACAATATTTTTAGAAAAACATTCAGGAACAATTAAATTATATACTGCACTATTATTTTTTACTATTTGTACTTTTTGTACCACAATTTGTATATTTTTTAAATTTACAAATGACATCGTATTAACGATACGAATACGTTTTCTCAACAAACATCAAAAGACATGTATGCAGAAATTGGCGGTCCCCGAGTGTAAACTTCGTATACAAGAAGAATATTGCAAGAATACTTTTATTTACAACTAATTTCATTTGTTTGTTTCTTTTCAAATATCAGTATGTTTAAAATTACCAATTCATACTTCAAACGATGACAAAAGAGACGTAGATAGAACATTCTGCTCAACGAGTGCCAACTTCGTATACAAGAGGAATGTTGGAAGAATACATTTATTTAAATCCAATTTCTTTTTTGTTTGTTTTTAAACATCAATATGTTCAAACGATGGCGTAGGTAGAAAATGCTGCTCAACAATAGTTATCGACAACTTCGTCTGTCGATAACTAATCGAATGAAGACGAGCATTGCGAACATACGTTATAATAAAATTTGAATAGCATTTTCTGCTTGTTTTGAAATATAGTTATAACCAAGTAAACTGCCAAGAAACAGTATATTCAAAGGCAATTAAAATTTTATGTTTGTATTGTAACATATTTATGATAAATTGAACAGATTCTGCTGGGGAATATATAAATTGTTTACACATAGTAATATGTTATTACCATCTGAAAAATAATTTAATGACACTTCATTCGTAATACATGTATCGTATTATTTTTTAATTACATTCAAACATATTTAAAAAAAAAAATTTCTATCTGTGTAGTAAACGGTGTCATTGCGTGACATTATTTTGAAATTAAAAGCAATGAAAACTTTTAAGTTTTTGACTTTTGACACTTACCTAAAGACATGTAATTGCTTTTACTATAACTTGTAGAACTTTTAGAAAACGAAAAAAATGTTAAATTAGTTTTCTTGTAAGAATTTTTTAATAATGGAAAAAAAAAGTTTTTTCATCAAATGTAAAACATGTGAGTTCGACGCCATTTAAAATATTAATTATACTAATATAAAGTCTAAGTGTTCACTATAATATTTGCTTTGGAACGTGTCTATATTTATTTTAATAGTAACTACTATAATGCAATGTCTTTATCTGAATAGCACGCGCACAAAAGATAAGATAAAAAGCCAACTAAAAACAACAACGGATCCTTCAAAGCCATTGTCCCCATATGTTTCGGTTTTTTTCACTACTTTAAGTATTATTAATACAGGTATAGGTGTATTCTATGGGAACCTACGTAGATGTTTATGAGTGTGTTGACTGTATATTTTAGTAGATACATTATTAGACTTGGATGGGACATATTTTTTATTTTTATGGTGCACTTAGTGGAGCGAAAGCAACCCAACACCCCAAGCAACAACACCTTTACCATATTTGTTTTCGGTGTTTTTTTTTTTATTTATTTTTGCTAACGAAGCCTTTCGTATAATTTTTTCCACTTTTATAATTTTATGGTTTTACTTTATTTTGTAGTATTTATTATTTTTTTTTGTGTGCCAACTAATAGATTAGATAGCGTCCATGCGCGGACCTGGAAAGTCGCGCCACTGCATGCAGCCAAGTTGTTCGAGGGCTTTTCTTTGTCTGCATGTGTTGGTGAGTTATAGCACATGTGTGTGTGTGTGATTGTGTGTTTGTGGACCTGTTATTGTGTCCTGTGTGACTTTATCTGCGTGTATATCTCGCCGCTATAGCGTCGTCGTGCCTATATCTATGCAGATATCTTTCTAGCTGTCATTACTGCGGTTGATGTCGTTGTTGCCATTGTCGTTATTTGAAAATCCATTTTCATTGTAATCAAGCGCATTTTCTTTTATTTTTCAAAGTGCTTTATATGTTTTTTCTGTAGTTGTTGTTTTACCACAATTTTTGTTTCATTTTCTGTCGTTGGATCATATATTATTTATTGATCGCGATATCAGACACGAAGCTTATACGCTATATCTATATATGCAAACATGCATATGTCGGGGTCTGGTATTTAGTTCGACGTCCGTTCGTCCGTCATTCGTTCGTCCTTCGCTCGTGGTTATTACAGGTAATGAGCGACAATTCTTTACTCGGAAATGCAACTTAAGCTGTGCGCATTAGTGGCCCAGAAATTGATTATTTTATTGCAGCACATATGCATTGATATTTTTAATTAAAAATGTTAGTAGTTTGTAGCAAAAATAATTATTATAATAATAAAAAAAATATTAATATCTATTTATGTTAATTGAAATAAAAACAAGGCACCTTTATTGCATGCATACAAGAAAAAAGGCACTGCGAACTGTAAACCAATGTAAATCATTTGTCGTTTGCGCTAGAACTGTTCTTTTCTAGTACCGCTAGTACACACAAAATAGTGCACACAGAATATAAAATTATTGAGCCAACCAATTCATTGCACAATCAACTTTATCCGTTCTTGGTTCGATTCTAATTAAAAATGTCTTTAAAATAAATAAATATATATTTGATTTTCGTCCAAAAGCATATGTATTTGTTTTAACTAAATTGATGTAGTTGATTTGTATGGAAATAACTACATAATACATTTGTATTAAAAAACTAAATTTTTATCTTTATTTAAGCGTCCTGAAATATGTAGAGAAATTACTACACATGTTTTTAATTTTACTATAATCTGTATTAATTTTACTTTGTTGTGATAATTAATTTAAAATTAGTTTGTATATGTACTAAACATAATCGTATATGCACTATACATAATATCTTGTTTAATATTTATCATCGTTGTGTCTTATTTTTGGTAATCAAAAAATATATTAATATTCAATTATTTAATTTTCTGCATCAATAAAGAATTGATTCGGAATTTTCGCATTTTTATTTTCGAAACCAAAAAGATTCAGTTGGTTCAATTAGTTGGCATTAGTAGTTCTCGTTTCGGTCAGATGTTTGGGCTGCTTCCATTTTTATTTTATACCTTCGCACTTTCGCAGTCGTCCGTCGTGTGTCTGATCGGGTGTGTAAAAACCACTTTCTGTAGTTTTTAGCTAACAAATTCGTTAATTCCTAGACGACGAACGACCCATCGTAATACGTTCTTCGCGGTGTCCACACGAATTTGAAATAATTAAATTAAAAGTTAAAAATAAAACAAGATAACAGTGTCTGCCAGAAATTTTCAATACATGGTGTAGTCAATTTAAGTCAAATAAGAACAAATGTATTTAAAAACTAAAAAAATGTAGTAGTAAATGTAGATTTTACGAAACAAAGACATAAAATGTATATAATTTACTACAGTAATTTTTTTATGTATAGCCAAACTTAAAGGAATATAATTCGGACTCTAAGTGAATTTGAACAGTTATAGAATATTTTATTATGTGCATATGTAAAAATTTTATGTCCCAACCGAATATGGTAGGATTTATATATTTCAATATAAAAATTCTCATTTCAATATTAAAAAGCCGCAATTTCATTTGGGAATTTCTCAATTTCAAATGGAAAATCTCATCTGCAAATGAAAAAACTAATTTTGAAATGAAACCCGAGACAAAATATTTGGCAGGTTACTGTCAGAATATCGACTGGCAGATTGTAGGCAGGGCATAGCATGTTCTTTGTATTTCATCAAAAATGCCAGCTAATTTCACGCAGAGAATCGGCATGTTCAAAAATTTGTACATGCCACGGCAGATTTATGAAATGTTTTTGGAATTAAAATTTCAAATAGGCTGTCTTGTAGCAGATTTTCGTTAGTCTCAAAGTGGTGAGACCTACAGTTTTTGCCGAATCCGAACGGCGAGTGAGAGCTTTTTCATAGGCAATGTTTTACACTCGTAGGTTTGCCATTTACTGCCGAGAGGTAGCGCGGAATAGAAAAATGTTTCTATGAAAAGATGTTGTTAGCCCCAGTCCAGGCTTGAAACGGGGACCTTTCGGCTCGCAGTCCAACGCACTAACCACTAACCTACCGCAAATATATATTTTTTTAAATTTTCACGGTAGCCTTTAGGAATAGCACGGCAGCCTGATTCACACAAGCGACGGCTTTTTGCTTGCCCCACGGCAGACCGTAGGAATATCAAGGCAGCTTGCTTCACACAGTCGACGGCAGACACAAATTTTATATGAAAAATATTTGAATTGCCTGCTTCACGACAGCTTGTAATAATAGCAAAGGCAGCTTGTTCAACAAGTGGTTGAAAATTATACTTCAAATTTTTTCAGTATTCAATTTGTTTTGATTCGAAAGTACATAAATATGATGTGTCGCTATTGAGTAATAAATTTGGCGTTCGGCTTCGTGTATGTAGTAAGTGAGGTGGTGGTGACAGTGACTGCAAATTTGTTGTTGCAAAAGGGTTGCAAATCCGGCCAATTGACAAATTCTATATTTCAAATGCACATGTAACATATTAAAAGAAACATATTTCTTTAAAGTTAAATCAATGTTTGTTCATGTTTTGTAATTTTTGTATTGTTGTAATATTTTAATTTACATATTGATATTAATGTTTTTATGCACTTTAAATGTGCAAAAATAAAAACTTATATAACCTGCACAATTATGAGTTATTTATCAATATGTTAGGAGAACAAAAATGTGTATGTATGACCTACCTATAGGCTGTCGTCTTCCGTATAATTCTAGGGCAGACAACAGGCAGGTTTCGAGCATTTGTGAAGCAGGCTACATTGTATACGAAGTTGCCTTAACGTTATATAACCTGCCTATAACCTGCCTATAGACTGCCCTTTGACGTTTTGTTCTAGGGCAGACACAGGCTGGTTTTGCATCAAGTTTCGCCTATGACTGCCAGAAACATGCCGATAGGCGATTGATTATCAGCTTGAAAGCTGCTGTATTGTCTGCCTGTTGTGCGCCTGTTATCTGCCGTATATTTTGTCTGGGGAATTGTTGAAATTTTGAACTACCTATAGGCTGTCGTCTTCCGTATAATTCTAGGGCAGACAACAGGCAGGTTTCGAGCATTGTGAAGCAGGCTACATTGAATACGAAGTTGCCTTAACGTTCTATAACCTATAGAACTCTATAACGTTCTATAACGTCCTTAACCTGCCTATAATCTGCCTATAGACTGCTCTTTGACGTTTTGTTCTAGGGCAGACACAGGCTGGTTTTAAATCAAGTTCCGCCTATGACTGCCAGAAACATGCCGATAGGCGATTGATTACCAGCTTGAAATCTGCTGCGTTGTCTGCCGTATATTTTGTCTGGGGAATTGTCTAATTTTTTTTTGTTGTTCAATTTCCAAAAAATAATTCTCCATTTCGTTTGTAATTTTTTCAATTCCTAAATATATTTATTTTTGTTTGAAATTTTGCCAATGTAAAATGGAAAGCAACCAATTTCTAATCAAAATTAAGTATTTTACATCTTTTAATGAAATGTTTATAGAAAGTTTAAAATTTGATAGATGATTTTATAAATGTACTAGCTGGACCCGTGCACGACTCGTGCCAAGATTTTGTAAATGCAAGGATATGGAGTGATTTTATTAATATAAAGAACATTTTTATTATTTATATCTTCTCCGTAAAACGCTTTCCCGTAGAATTCTTCCCGGTAGAATTCTTTCCCGGTAGAATTATTTCCCGTAGAATTCTTTCCCGTAGAATTTTTCCCAGTAGAATTTTTAGTGTGGTGAATTTTATTGTGGTGAGTTTCAGTGTGGTGAGTTTTAGTGTGGTGAGTTTTTGAGTGGTGAGTTTTAGTTTGGTGAGTTTTAGTGTGGTGAGTTTTAGTGTGGTGAGTTTTAGTGTGGTGAGTTTTAATGTGGTGTGGTAGCTTTTGTGTATTTTTTTGTATTTGAGTTTTTTGTTTCATCTATTTAGCTTGTGTATGTTCTGAGTTGTATGGGAGGTACCACGCCCCTTTTTTCAATCGCGCCCATATATAGCCTATGACACCCTCCGGACTCCATAGTATCGTGTTACAAAATTTCAATAAATCGGTTCAGCGGTTTAGACGTGATGCTGGAACAAACATACAGACCGACAGACGGACCAAGAGTTTTATATATATAGATAAATTGTATATATTAATAAAAAACAAAATAAATAACATTTCATTGAATGGACTCTCAAAATAAAATATTTTTCAGTAATCAGATCAATTTACCATTTTTTGTGTAGTAATATAGAGACGTATTTTCAATTTGTCTTATACAGTTTATATAAAATGCAGTTTTATAAAAATTTAAAAGTAAAAGATTTATCATTTTTTCAATTTGATTTTTTAATTTTTATTAATTTCTGTAGAATTCCCTATACAAACATTTTTCGTATTGACATTATGGAACGACTTTAGAAATTTTAAAAAATATCTTTACCATTATAAAATAAAGTTCACTTCTGGCACCATTAGCAGTTTCGTGCAAATTTCAGCATTAAACTCTATCGCACACAACGCCCCCCGTATTTAAGCGGGGCCAGAGCCGTGGGTTAATTTAATTTCTACGTTATTTTAGCTGGACATATGTCATAGCAATTAATGCATTACACGTTCACACAAATAGTTCTTAGCCATTCAGGCCCACTACCCGCCCACAATGACTCCTTCCATTCTACCATTATTTATGATATATCTTTCTAGCTGTTCGTACAAGTGTTTGTTCCGGCCGACTCAACGTATAAAAAGTCTTGGCCACATGCAAAAAACACCCAACCGGGTTTTATCTAATTGCTCATATGTGCCGAGCACCAAATATAGCATAAAAATATTCAGCGCGCATTTAATAACCTTTTATATAGCTATTATATTGACACAAAAAAACAACCGTCCTTTTCATGTGACGATGTCCTTCGGCTTCTTCTGAAACAGTTCCTTGTGTTCGTGTTAAAGTTTTGCGCGTTTTTTCTATTTTTTATATGTATTAGAGAAAAATTGCTTTATGTCATGTTATGGATAATTATAATATCTGTCTAAGTGCTCTGGACATTTGTCTATTGTTGGCTGGTGTCATTGCAGCCCGTCGACTGGCCGGCTGGCTGATTGACTGAAAGTCTGACGAACGGACAGCGATACAAACTGACTAAGTCATATTATTTTTATCTTTAACACAGATCTATTAGCTGCATCGTGCAGGTTGTTGGATATTAACTGTAATTTGTGGAAGCTTTTCTTTTCACTTCTAGTCTAATAAACGTTTAATGTTTAAAAAAAAATGTATTAGTAGTACATTATACATTTTTTATAAACAACAAAAATACAATATAACCATAAAAAATTAGATATTAAAAAAACATTTTTGCATTACTGATTTGATTATCACTTCACTGTGCTACAAATTCAAAATAAATAATAATAATAATATAACAATAGTTTGGCACTACAGTTCTATAAGAACTTAGGCCGAGCTCTCTCACCATTTTGAGCTGTGCGTGTTATATTTGTACTCAAAGTGGTGGGACCTACAGTTTATTGCCGAATCCGAACGGCGGGTGAGAGCTTTTCATAGGCAATGTTTTTACTCTCGGAGGTTTGCCATTTACTGCCGAGAGGTAGCGCGGTATAGAAAAATGTTTCTATGAAAAGATGTTGTTAGCCCCAGCCCAGGCTTGAACCGGGGACCTTTCGGCTCGCAGTCCAACGCATATACGCAGTCCAACGCATATACATATACAATTTTTTTCATTTATAATTTTGGATAGACATCGAAAAACAATGAATAACCACTTTTACAGAATTTTTATATTATTTCAAGTTATCTTTCAATTTCCATTTCTTTATGCAAACTCCCATTTTCATACATTGACTTGCTTATGTTATTGAAACTCAGCATCTATCAAAGATATTTCGAGTTTGATTTTTTGAAGAATTAACACAAGTAGCTTTGAAAAACTTGAATATTTAGGAATTTTATATACTTTTGGATTGAATTTTTTAGCATTTCGAATGTAATGATAAATATGAAAATATATATGCAGGTATTGGCCAAAGTAACTATTAAAATTGTGAAAAAACTGTTAATGTTTATACAAGTTTAAACTGCTTTTATATTTTACATAAAACTGACTCAAAATAGCAGTTTTTACCCGAATTTTTTCTTGTAATATATACGTTAAATCCGTATAGTCGGGCCCGACCGACTATACGGATTTTTTTAGTAATGTGACCGAACTTACCCATGTGACCTAACTTTCCCAACTCGTTTATTAATGAATTATGTATAAAACTAAATAAAATGTTTAAAGTTCATGCATACCCAGTATGCCACACAATATCAGATCACACGATATCGGATCCGTTCTCGTAACGATATCGTGCGTCAAATTGGACCTACATAGTAGATAGATATTGTAACGTTTTGTCGTAATTTTCTCGAAACAAGAAATTTTTCGAAATTTTTAAAAAATGATTAAAGTTTGAGATTGCTGCGAAAAATATTGTGATATCGATTTGATAAATGCTTAATTATCGTATCTGGTCAAAGTATTTGAATGTACGAACATTTTTAAAAATTTGAATCGAGAAAGCAACGAGATCGAACTTTTTTATTGAAGTTATTCGAGAAAGCTTTGAGGCACCGAAGGTCTCCGAGACATGACAGACTGGGCAATAAACTGTATATCACTGTGCATTTATTATGGATAGGATTCATAATTATGAATATTCATTCATAACTTGTATTTCATATTGTTGTGAAAAACCACGACGTAGCTGCAGTCTAAAGAAAATGTGTTATTTGAAAAAAAATATGAAATTTAACAGACAAATAAGTTGAACTGATGTAATTTTCCATTGTTTTCTTAATGTTCGTTTACTTCCTAATGTTCCCTTTTTCATTGACGTATTATATTTTCAAATACGATAATTTGCACTTTATTTTGCCATCTGCAGACTACGGCTATTTGACACAATGTATGGAATTTTAATCATGAACTATGAATAATAAATCATAAAATGTGTTGCAGAACATTTCCAATTACTCATGACTTGTGTATATTATACATTAAACATGAGTAAAATACACATGATTTTATTCAGTTAATCATAATATTTAATTTTTACTATAATCATATATTATAAATAAAAACTAAATCATTAAGATTACATAAGATTAATATCACGATTAATTTTTGCACATTTTTGCATAAAATACACTATTGAGAACATTTTTCTGCTTGTAAGAATTATTATATTTAAATATGAAGTTATGATATTATTGGATTACATGCATAGTATTTACATTGTTTATATAAAATAGTACAAAAATTAAATTTACAGTGCATATATAAAAAAGTAGAACATATTGAAAAATGTTCGTAATTTTGATCGTTAGTTTAGACTGTGCTCTAGATAACCAGAAATCATTTTCTAGTTTATCATTAGATCCTAAATATTAAAGAAAAAAATTGTTTAATAATAAAAATTTAAATTTTCTGAGTTTAAATTTAAGTATCACAAAACCCTACAGGAATATTAGTATTAATTAGTATATTAAAATTTGTCTTGACAATTATTGTAAAATACGTGTAAAAGTTTTTAATAAAATAGTTTTACACAGTACAATAATTTTTATATAAACGGTCCAAAATGTCTATTGAAATTTTCTTAAAAACTTTGCCTAAGTATGCGGTCAAAATCAGCACCCGAGAATTATATAGTATTGATTTATAGATTTATTCTAGAATTGATGTCCGTTAATTTTTATAGTTTTTTAAAGCTGTTATAATCGAAATCCAATACAATTTACCTTTGAAAGTTATTTAGGCATTGAACCAAAATATATTTTCACTGATACTATTTTAATTAAGCACCACATCATCATTAGCACAATGTCTCATATATTCTGTATTATCTCACGGTAGGCTCAAGGTCCAACTGACTTTGTCAGCGGATACAATAAAGTGCCAGTCTTAACCTTCTTCCTGCGTTCTTTGCTTTTGGCCCAAGCAAGCCTTTGTTTAATTGCGGTCACGCTTGACGAATGTCACATTACAACGTGCACTTCCTTCAGACAATGTTGTATTTATCGTATTTTTCTCACCAGGACTCGCAACCTTAACTCAGCCTGAGAACTTGACTTAGTCAAAACTTAATTAAAAATTTAATGCTAAACAAAGTCAGTTCTACTGTTAAGTATAAGAATTTAAAATCATGCAGCCGCAAGAAGCATAGCGCACCCTTAAAACCGCGCTAAAAGTTACCTGAACCAGAACCAAATGGGTCGGGGGTAAACAGGAGTATAACAGTAAAAACGTTGTACGATCAACCACATAGCATGGGTACACTATGGCCAAATGAATTAAATTGAAAATTTGAATTCTAAAACGAAATTCATTTCCTTTCTGTGTTGGCAAACAGGAAGAAAACATAAACTAATAACAATAGAGCACTGACTGCTGCGCCGCCAACGACTTTCTTGAGGGTGTCAATTCTCACGATCGTTTGGCCAAAGTACGTATCTAGTAGCGCAAAGATAGGGGTGCGATAAATGTTGTTGCATGACGCGGTTGCGTTTTTCTCAAGCAATAACAATAATAGTTTTAATAATTTACTTTTTGTTTCAACTTTAAAATGCATCAAATTGTAACAAATTCCCATAAGATACCGCCAGCCTGCCTGCCTGCTTGCCCCATTTCTAGATGCATAGATACAATCCATAAGATACAGCTAATTTGAATTGACTGTCTGCATGTTAGAAGGGACCCAAAAGTTTAGCACCACTTTAAAAACAAACAAAAAAAAAGTATTACAATAAGTTCCCACTGCTATTTGTAGACCAGTGACAGATCTAGTTTGTACGCTGCATATCTGCAATTGTATCTGACCGCTTCAAATAGTATCTGACAGATATTGCTTAGAGCAGAACAGAGGCAGAGAGGAGCGCGTAGTTCCGCATTTGGCACACAATTGTTTCCTTTGCCTTAAAACCATCTATGGGACCCAGTAGTTAGTCTATTGAGTCGTACTGTCAAATAACCATGAGATACTTTTCTAACGACAGGCACTGCATTAGTTGATGTTGTTGTTGTTGTGCTGTCTCCCGAAATGGGGTTAACTAATCAATTTTGACAAGAAGTGTTAAATCTGCGCTGCTGTTTATGTTTATGACAGCGTCGCTCTAATAGAACGCTGCACGGAACAGACGTAGGGATTAGCAGACTGTCGACTTTGTCGATTTTTAGATCACTGTCTGCGCGGTCACTTTATTAGAATATCCGGCTGTGCCAGCGCTGAGTTGCTGCCTCGTTGTCTGCTGGTGTCAATGATGGTGCGACGATGCTGATGATGATGGTTCCAGTGCATTTCAGTCATAAATTCAGTCTAAATTAGAAGACATCATCAGGCAGCGGTAAAAACATTTAAGAAGTCATCAGTACTTTTTATGACAGTTGATGCACTTGGAAAAAAAGTTACAGAGAGTTGTTTAATAATTTTTCTTTCATTTATGATTGCCAAATTGTTTTATTTTTTTCAAATATTTTATACGAACTGATTTACCTCATGAAAAATTGATGTTTAACTAATTCTTGTTTTAGAAAAAGTCTACATACCAGTTTACTACATTTTTAAATTCGATATAATAATGCTTAATTTTTGGTAAATTTTTTCTTATTTAAAATATTAGTCTAAAAATGTATATTTTTTAAACAAATACTCAATGTTCAACTTAGATACTAAATACTGAAATTGCGATATTATTCCAGATATAATGGATTTCGAAAACTCTACACCAAGAAAATTCTGAGTGCACAAGTTCTAAAATTCAGAAGGAATCGAGAAGTATACGGAGTGATATACAGCTAAACCGAAAAATCCTTAATTTTAAGAAAAGGATTTACTTAGTTATCCAAAAAATAACTAAGTAGAATTATTCTTAAATTCAGTTATTAGTTTCTTAGGTATCAACAAAGTAACTAAGTAGAATTTGTCTTGAATTCAGTTATTAATTTCTTAGGTATCAAAAATGTTATTATTGTTTTTGTCCCAAAATTTAATGAACACGTGTTCGTACAGTTGTTTTTTTTTCGATCTTGCTTTGTCGCTATCATGTTTTGCGTTGTCCGTCTGTCAGCGCCAGTAGAATAAAGTTCGTTTACTTTTTTGACAACTAAGTAATTTGCTTTCTTAATATTCTGATGACAAATACTTGAATTAAGTAGTATTTTATTGATATTAGTTAAATTGTACTATTTTTCTTTCTAACCGAATTCTTCTCGAGTTTTAGTATTTTATTTCCCTCCGTGTGGCAATGGACACAGGTGTAGTTACTGGTCGTCAAGTTCGAAAATTTCAAGTATTTGCAGATATTTGAATTTTTCGGAATTTTATTCAAGCTAATTTTAAAAAATTCTACTTCTTCTTCTGATAAAGTTGAAGAATCTTTACTGCTGTATTCTTTTTGCTCTTGTTAAAGGTCTGCTCGGCTTTTATGCAATTCAGATCTTATCTCAGTTGAAGTTAAAATTTTGATTTTCATTTGTTTGTGGCCAAGATTGAATTTTTGTCTTGGCTTAGCCAATTAAATAATAAAATAACACAATATTTTTTTACTAAAATTACAACACACATTGCTTAAATTACGATTCCCACTTTACTCCAGAATGTGTATCCCACTTTACCCCAATACCTCAATTTGATCATAATTTAGCACCATTTAATCAATTTATAATAATTTGCTAAACCTGTTTGTATTTCAAAAGATATACAATATCCGATAATTTTAAACATATCTTTTAAACATATCTAATTAAAAACAACAAAAATATACACTTTTTGATAGCAAACAAATGCATTAAAAAAAAACTTTCCAAAACTTTTTTCACTTGTTCTCAAAATGCAATAAAATGGTATTAATTTGATTATAAACATGGATGAACAAGTTGATGCCATATTAAGCAGCACTTGACAATTGTTTTTATTTTTCCAAGTGTAATTTCCCACATTACCCCATGTCCCACTTTCCCCCAGGCACCGCTATTTGTTTTTCACTTGAACCATAATATAGACGCTCGCAGAAAATTCTTTATCATTTACTTGTTTCTTATGCATTTCCTTCAATGCGTTTCTCTCAGTATTTTGGGTTTCGTTAGTACATACTCATAATTCGCATTACGTACACTGTTGTGTGAGCATATTGACTTGAAAAAAAAAAAAAAAAAAAAATTAAAAAAAGCATTAAACTAAAACATATTAGAGTTTCTGTAATATGTAGATAACGAGTTTCTAATACATTGTGTAGTAAAATCTTATTTAGTAAACACAAATGCACTTAAAAATAGGTAAAATAATAAAACTAAATTTTTTTCAATACAAATATAAACATTTCATAAATTTAACTATATTAAGCCCCTCCCTAACATGTATATTTCCAGATCGTGTGTTCTCTCGTTCTACTGGGGCATCGAACCAAGCCCACCCTTTCGTAGTCCACTCGGCTCTCAACAGAACCACGCATTATAGAGAGAATTCGTTCTTCAGTCGCACGATTCGTTTGTGGAACAATCTCCCTGCGTCTGTTTTTCCCGACATTTTTGATATTGGCAAATTCAAAACAAATATTCACCGACACTACCTCATCTTTCCTCCCTTCCTCTAACCATAATACTTTCCTACGATCAACACTGTGCTTTGCATAAATAGGGGGCACCCCCTGAGTGTTGGTTAATCTGTAAAAAATAAAAAAAAAAAGATTTCTTAAAAATTTTTGTTTTGACAATAACACTGTTCTACAAGAATTTTGCACAAAAATTAAACTTATCATTTCTGGTAGATTTCGGTCTCCTGATTCTTGCTGCGTACTCAGAATTTTCCCTATACGTCGAAAAGCATTTGAGGATGTATATTTGATTTTTTTTAACCCATTAAAGCCTGCCGAATCAGATAAACACCAGGAGATTACGCAGTGCAATTTTCCCCAGCATGTTTTCCCATAATGCGTACATCAGATGCTAAGAAATTTGTTCGATTTTGCATCTAGCACCACTACATTAAATATGTATGAAATTGTATATCTCTGCGTGCAATTCCCTCCATTTCAATCAAATATTTCATAAACAAATTTTAAAAAAATATTCCGAAAATTTTCAGTAAGATAAATTTTAAAGATTTTTTCGAAATTTTGACACCAAACGCATTGGGAACTAATATTGAAATGTTTTTCAAGAGAGCTTAGAGAATTGTGATAAATTACTCTCCCGACACACTTTTTTGGTAACACAAATTTCTTTTTGATTTTTTGCAAAAACTATTATCTGGACCCAGATTTTTTTTTGCCAATTATCCGCAGGGAAAGGTTCATATTTTATTTTGTGATAAAGTTTGCATCTGCTACATGTCGAAATCGTGCGATAACTTGGCCTTTTTTGCAACTTTGACTTGATATTTTGCAAAATCTCGACGTATAGGGAAAATTCGCAGCATGAATCAGGAGACCGAAATCTACCAGAAAAGATAAGTTTTATTTCTCTGAACGCCAACAACCCTCAATTTGTAGAACAGTGTAATTTTTCTTATGTTCCAAAAATAAGTTTTTTAAATTTTCAACGACTTTTAAAACGAACATTTCAACGAATATTAAAAATCTTCAGCACACATAATTTATAATCTGTTCTGAACTCTTCTCCGTTAATTAATAAAATTTCCACCACGATTTTTCAAAATTTGTCCCCATCCCAAAGCCTTACGTCTAGACTTCTTCCGCATACAGTGTTTTCTTAGATCTGCTCTTTGCTGATAGCTCTACCCCAATGTATAAATCATTGTGTTCATTTGTGGCATCGCTGACTTAATGCACCTAACATCTTCTGACCATAGTCAACCACTCTGCATTAACTCTTTGTCTCCGCAATGTCTACGTTTTTCTCCTTAGTCATCAACCATCTTCCCTACGTTGCCCCTTAATACTAAACTCGATTTGTGTATGAAATTATTTTCAATTTACTTCCTCACAAATTGTACAGCCGCATGTTTCTTGTTGAGTGTCAACCAATTTCAATTGCATGTCCGAGTTCCAGTCACTTTCTCACTGTCCGTCCATGTCCGAGTCATCAGTTGACCAGTCCGGACTGTTTTATTATTATTATTTTTTTTTTTATTTAACTTATGTTCTTTTCTTTATTAGTTGGCGCGTATTGTAATCAATTTAATTTAATTTAATTTTCCGAGTCAATTTGTTGCTGCACACATCTTGCTGTATTTTACAACTGTCATTGTTGTTCTTGTAGTGACTGTAGTGACTGTAGCACAGAGGAGCATGACTTTCTATATAGCCTGAATCTCCTCCAGCTGAGTGTTAAATGGAATTGTTTGCATTTTGTTATCACGCAAATTTGTTGATTTATTGAATAAACTCAGTACAGCAAATTGTATTCTTAGATTACTTTGTGTTAGGTTTTGATTTGAGCACTGATCGAATTAGTAGAGGTTTAAAGTGTATTTGAAAATGCAACAGAATGATATTTTTTGTGATTTAGTCTTGTAGTGATAGTGCTGAAAAGTATTACAAGTACGAAATTTGTATATCAAAAAATATGCCATTCTATTTAATTATTAAAAACCAAAAAAAAAACACTAAACATAATATTTATCCATTTTTCATGTAGCTTCAATAGTTTAAGAGATATTATTTTTCAAATATAGGACAAAAATTATTAAAATACACATTGAAGTATAACTAAAACATTCTTAATTTGTATAAATAAAATGAATAAAAGTCTCCATACATCAAAAAAAATACTGTATTAAAAATAACTAAAAATGTCTTTAAAATAAATACATATGTATCTGATTTACGTCCAAAAGCATATGTATTTATTTTTACTAAACTGATGTAGTTCTTTTTATATGGAAAATTACTACATAATTTAACTTAAAGAATATATTTTATAGAAGAATTTATAATATGTAAATAATTTATAATTTAATTTTTAAACTATAATACACACAATAATTGCATAATACATTTTATGTATTATGTAGTACACGTATTTCAAAAATAAAAACTACAGAAAACAAATACAGACAACATATTCTGCAATATGTAGAAAACGAATTTCTAATACATTGCGTAGTAAAATTCAGATAAATTAATACAAATATATTAAAAAAACGATCAACATGTAGTGGAACTGCATTTTTTCAAAACGAAGACATACATGTAGTATAATTTACTGCAGTAATTTTTTCGGTGTACAAATAATGCAAAATACAATTATTTTCTTTAGACATTTATTTATTTGAGTATGATTGTTTACCGTATTTTACCCTTGTAGTGAAGCCATCATCTGATCATATTGGTCTTGCAACTATTCGGCTCATGACAAGGAAAAATTTCCTATCATGGCACAAAAATATTTTCTACTTAATTTTGCAACTTAAGAAATACTTACTATTCATAGTATTCAATCACAATTCAATTTCAATTCATACCATTTAAAAATATAACAATTTAATATTTCTATTGATATTTTCATAATCTGTTAAATTTCACTTCAAAAATTCCAATTTTTTTATGTATTTACGTCCAATTTTTCATACTAATACATACTAAGATGTCTGATTTGTATATCAACATATCAGACATCTGCACAAATGGATTCGAAACCCACTTCAAGACATTAATTTTTATTTCAAGACATTTACTGTCGCCGACTTTATGCTTCAAAATCAAATACATGTGTTGCTCACAAAACAAAGCACAAGTAGTGTCAAAAGAAACCACAAACATGACGTAGTTGTAGTGAATGGTTATAAAATGATGAGCAATAAAAATATTGAAATATCGTCGTTGTAGAAAGAAAAGTCACAAAAATATTTACAAAATGCCAAATATACATTTACAAAAATATTTATATATCTGTCAATTTTTGTAAATCTTTCAATTGATATTTAAACTTTAAAAATGCATAAAATACTTTTTATAAAATTAATCAACAAACTCGAAATTTAAGTTTTTTATAAAAAATGTATTTGGTGACTTTTCGTTCTACAACGACGATATAGAAAAAATTCAAAAGGTATAAGAAAATCATATAATATTTTATATTACACTGCGTCTCCACTATCCATATCTCATGTCAATGTTTATGACAGACAAATTTTATGTTTGTGTCGACAAAAATGATATGATCCAATTATGTCACAAGATTTTTTTGTAAAATTTATATTTTGCAAACTTTAAAAAATTTCTAAGTAATTATTTTGATTTAAATTTATATTGAAACTTTAAAGTCATGGCAGACTTTATGGGGACATTTCAGTCATACCATAAAGTTTGACATTTATGGCAAGACATGTAGTGTCTCCACAATACATTTTGAACGTACAACATAAGCATTTTCATAAATTATGGAAATGTTAAGTTTTATATTTCTCGAACACAATTTTCTAATTATATTTTTTTTTTTTTTTCAAATATGTCTTTTCGATCAATGCGTTTTTTTTTCGTACAAAATTTTTCTAAAACATTTTTTTTTGAAACAAATAATGTTTGTTGTATTTTTCATAAATATATACATAAATACAAACAAAAACATTACTGTCGTCGATTGCCGAGCTGCTGAATTGTTGTTGTTTTCAATGCTCGTCTTTTCAATCGTTACTCGTTGCGCTCACTCACTACACTCGCAGTACTTGTTTCATTTTCAGCTACAGTAGTGGCATTTGGTTATGTTTTTCAAATGCCGAATGTCTTGACATCAATTGACAACATTGAAACAAATACTGCAGTGAAGTAAAGTCGCTGTATAATACTGTGGACTGCCAGAGATATCACCGTATATTAAAAAAAATTCTATTTTTTGATGTTTCGCACTCATTCCAACGTACTAAATTCGTCACGACATTGCTTTTTTAAGTAAACATTTTTGATACCAAATATAGAAAATTCATAATTTAGAAAAATTATTCTATTTAGAATTCGAAAAAGAGTTTTGAATTGACAAACACATTTTAAACTGTATTTGTTTGCATATAAAATAAATCGGTTTCTCTATGCTTTCAATTATGGTTTAATATAAAACTAAAGTTCATTAAAAGTCTTATTTATGAGACATTCATTTATAACTTTTTCAACAATTTTGTAACAAAAAGTCAAGCATTTTTAATGAACGCGAAAAACAATGCGACATAATAAAAACCCTTTTTAATGGTATCATATTTCCTTAATGAACCGCAACCAAATAATACAAAAGGTTTCAAACGTCATGACTAAGAAGGCCAACTAACCTAAGAGAATGGGAAAAAATTTAAAGACGAAATCATTGAATACAATTCCACGATTTAAAATGAGTAAAAATAGGCTCTACAAAGGTTGCAGTCACTGCGGTTTGATTCACATCCTTAACGCCGATCTCAAGGTATACGCAGCACAACAAATAAAAGGTTTCAGTTACGTGGTGTGGTGATGGGCCTAAACAGAAGACACACCGAAGACTGTACGAAAAAGACACATTAAGTGACAGAGAATGTGCTGCATGATGACACCTTGTGTGAGACATAATTACAAAGACAACGAGACTATGAACACCCGGAGACATTAACATTGGAACTACAACACCTTTCGCTGGACTTTAGACTTTTCTAATGGGTGGCGTCATTGACATGACAACGATGAAAAATTGACGTAAATGTCGGCAACTCTTCTACGAAAGATTCTCAGAATAATTATTAGAAATGCATTTGTCTTCACTATAGCTAATTTAATGCTATACCTCATCATTTGTAAGGAGGGGGTTGAAAATGTTGCTAATGCATAAAAGCTGCACTGGCAAAAGTGTGCAATGAAGCAGACAGACAGCATTGAAAGTGCACTCGGTGCTCACCGGAAGCGCTCATTAAGACAGGCCTGCCATCGAGGGTGCTGCGTTCGTTCTTTGTCCAGTGCGCTTCGGGTTCGTTTCGTGCTCATAAATCGCGCATTCAACCTGCGCATTATAAAAAGTTCGGTTATGATTCAATGTGAAATTAACTGGTGTCAGCTGACGAAGAATAACGTAAGTTAAATAAATTGTATTCAATTTATTTTTTTTATTATTTTAATTTATGAAAGTTTATTACAGTCCCAAACTCTGGGTTCCAAAGATTTGGTTGTGGAAAAACTGATACTATTAGAATGCTTGCTATTTTTTCAATTCAATTTTATTTAATTTTGGTTAAATTTCAGTATTACATAAGTCCTGAACCGGTAGGTAGTATATTTTGTTTTTGCAAACATAGTAATGTCCATTAGGAATTGTGACCATATATTTGATTTATAAATATCTGCCTGTTTGTCCGTATACACGATTACTTCAAAAATACTTTTTTTGAATCCGTTGAAATTAGCTTAACTTATTTTTTTTAGCCACAAAGTAATTCTAAGTACCGAAATTAGTCAAATCGTTCAACGGAAAATCACAACTGCAATACAGATCACGTACCTATATAAACTAAAAAAAAAATCTCATAAAATACCATTAAAATTTTTCAATAGGACAATTATTGATTTAATAGTATACAAAATAAATAGTTTCGTAGAAATTCAAAAATAGTATTTTGCAGTATGTAATGGAATTTACAGACTGAATTAACAGTTAATACTAATGACTAATTTGAATAGTATTAATTATTAATATTATGGTATTTTTTTTCTGAGTGTATGACCTATTCCTCACCAAATGGATCAACTGTTGGAACTCATCCCTATCGAATTAAAAAAAAAAATCGGCAAAATGTATAAATATATGCATTGGTCACACGGAGAAAATCATTTAGTTCGTTAAATCGTTAAGTTTTTCCAGTAGAAGTTTTATGTGGTGATTTTTAGTGTGGTGAGTTTTAGTGTGGTGAGTTTTAGTGTGGTGAGTTTTAATGTGGTGAGTTTTAATGTGATGAGTTTTAGTGTGGTGAATTTTATAGTGGTGAATTTTATTGTGGTGAGTTTTAGTGTGGTGAGTTTTAATGTGGTGAATTTTATTGTGGTGAGTTTTAGTGGGGTGAATTTTATTGTGATGAGTTTTAGTGTGGTGAGTTTCGGTGCAGTGAATTTAGGTGTGGTGAACTTTAGTGTAGTGAATATTATTGTGATGAGTTTTAGTGTGGTGAAATTTATTGTGGTGAGTTTTAGTGTGGTGAGTTTTAATGTGGTGAGTTTTAGTATGGTTTATTTTAGTGTGATGAACTTTATTGTTGTGAATTTTAGTGTGGTGAGTTTTAGTGTGGTGAGTTTCATTGTGGTGAATTTTAGTGTGGTGAGTTTTAGTGTGGTGAATTTTAGTGTGGTGAGCTATATAGTTGTGAGTTTTAGTATGGTGAGCTTTAATGTGGTGAATTTTGGTTTGGTGAGATTAAAGAATTGCGGGTAGTTGTTACCCCGGTGTGAAATATCTTGATGTCACTATAATAACTGTTGACATACACCATCTTGAAAATGTACCTTCTATGGGGGGTGACACGCCCAGTTGTCCAATCCCGCCCACATTTGGCGAGACCGTTTAGAATGGTTATATAACATTTCATTAAATTTGCTATCCCAATTGCTGATATAACTTTTTTTAATTTTTGGGTTATATGGGAGGTGCCACGTCCAGTCCACAAATCTCACCGAGATATAGCATATATTCTGTCCAGACCCAACACACATATTGTGTCAAAATTTGAGTTTGTAGCTGCCGTAAATGCCAAGTTATATCGTTTTGAAAGTTTAGGATGTATCGGAGGTGCCACGGCCCTTTGTCCAATCCCGCCCATATATAACCTATCATTCCTTCCAGACCCTACAGCATCTGTGGTAAAAATTTCAAGAAAATCGGATCAGCTGTTTAGACGGAGAAGTGGAACAAACAAACAAAAGGACAAACCTACAAAGAGATTTATTATATTAATAGGATAGGATGACTTATATTTCCAGAAGTAAATGTTATCAATGATTCCCCTGTGTCAATTCAGAACCATCGATGACCGATAGCATTTGCGCCCTGCAGGAGGTAATATCTCAAATTTGAATTTTGAATTACGAAAAATTTTCTATATTTTCGGGAATATTCAAATGATTACAAACAGCAATGCAACCTTAACGCAATTTGAATCAAAATCACATTCATAATGTTTATGATAAATATTTTTCATTGTCGATTAAGAGGGTGACCAGCTCGAGGAACCCTCAACAGATATTTTAGCTGTAGCTCGTGTTGACGACATTTGTCAGCTGCAACGAGTGCTGGTTGCGTTGCACTTGTTGTTGTATTTTTTTCAGTTGGGAGAATTAGACCGCATGTACCACGTGCGTTTTCCCATTGTCTGCTGATTCGATACGAACATCAACATTGTCGAAAAATATTGCTTAAGAAGAACCAAAAAGATAACGAATTAAATAAGGGAATTTCTGGTGATCCCGTTAAAACTTTTTTTGTACAACCTTCAAATCTCACAACTATTTCACATATTGCGAACTGAACGTAAAACACTTCAAAGCACTTTGACTGTAAGTAATTCAAAGTCAAACTACCAAATACTTCATCATTTTATGCACCATCCACACCACCAACCAGAACACCTCAAGGACATGCTGAGAAAAAATAAAATTCAGTTCATTAAAAATAAAGATGCAGCCACGAAGACTAACACAGAAATAATTTGTTCAAAAGTAGTGAAAAAAAATCTCAAAACTGCTGCCAGAAGAATTTTGCCAAAGACATCGACGAAAACATTTCATTAAAAAAAGGAAAAATAAAAATAATCGCTTTAACGAGAAATAATCTCGCGGTTGTACGCTACACACTTGAAATACATTTATTTTTTTTTTTATCACTCTTGCTGATAATGATGAGACCTATGATAAATGGTGTGGTAAACAGTTGCAAAGGCTTGAAAACCGCATAAAAGTTCAGAACAAATTCTGATGCTTCTTGAGCAAACTTTTTCGTTTTCTACTGATTTGCGTTTTGAAGCATTTTTTCGAATTATAATTATAAATTGCGTATAAAGAAAAGAAAAGAAAACGGTTGAGGGCGATTTTTTCAACCCTTTTGGTTTATTTGTACAAGTCCCTTTCGAAAACCGTTTTCTATTGTATCCTACCAGATTCAAAAATGCAAAAAGAAAGCAGTAAAGACCAAGAAAAAGTAGAAAAACAATATGTATAAATATATGAGCACCTTGCATCAAATACCTCATACTATAAAATATTACACCCATCCAACTAAATTCAGCATTTGAACCACGTCAAAAGCACGCCAAGAATTGCATAAAAAGAATAAAATGCAAATCTTGCAGATTTTTCTTAACTCTTCTTATATTTTTACGTTTTAATTTCTTTTCAGTATTTTTGCTTTTTTGTGTTTTGCAACATCGTCTGCGATTTTGGCATAATTCCCAGTTTAATGCAATCGTCCCAGCAGCTGCCACCCTCATATAAATTGCAAAGTTGGGTTTGAGTCGGCTTTGCATGCACTTTTAATTTATCTGCTTTGTTTTGGATTTTTAAAGAAAATTTACAAGTATCTGAAATTAAAAATTCACAAGGATATGCAAATCTAAGTGTTGCTGACGTTCGTTCGAGACAGCCCAGCCACCCATACTTAGCCCAAGGTCTGCAACAGAAGACGGCGCATTTCAACCCTTTTACAATGTAGGTGGTAATGGTACTTGGTATTGGTCTGCCAAAGTATCTACTACAATTTTGTGTTATTTTCATTTATTTTTTACAAATATTTGACTGCATTTCTTTTTGTTTTTTCTCGTTTTGCTCATTCAGCATGTAAGACTTTTCGACCGAACGCATTTTTGGCGCGGCAAGGAATCTCACGTCCTTTCGAGTGCTGGTTGCAATTCTTATATTTGGAGGGTTTTTTTGAATTTAAGTTGGTTGTGGAGGTGCTCTTGGAAGTGTATTTAATGAAATACGCCTGCAGTTATGAGGGAGCTATTTTTTGTTATACATTAGTCAGAATATTATATATACTATAAAATAGATTTAAAAATTTCTAAAAAATTTGAATATTTATTTAAATAGTATAGTACAAAATTTAAATGTTGTTGTTTTGTGGAGCATTTTTATATATTTGAATTTGTGAATAATTTATGAACTTAAATTGATTAAAATGTACATATAGTTGTAAAACACTTATTTGAACATTCAAATTTAAGGCGCTACAAAATAGCCCCCTACGAAACAAACCACGAAAAATATAAAATATTCCCAAAAATAAAATGGTGAAATACTACCTAAAAGAATTGTAATAACGTCCAAAACCAAAATGCAATAAACCCCAAAAACGTAGGGTGTTATTGTATATAAAATATACTCCAAAAAAAAAGATGAATAACCCAAAGAGTGCCTGTAAAATTAATCACTGATTCTGTATTATTGAACCGATTTTGATTGTTGGTAGTTTGTTGAAACAGTAATTAAATTTGGGAGACAACATTTCAATTCAATTTTGAAATAGTCGATTTGAGGACCAAAACGCGAACTTTGAGGTCCCGGCAGGTGCATTTCCAATATTCTTATTTCGCTGAAAATTATCCACATCGATTTCCTCATCAAAAAGAGCTTTTCTAGAGATAGACCTTTTCAATCAAATTCTATTAATTTTTTCATACAAAACCATTTTTAGTCTAATGTATATAATACAAATTACGAATCAAAATTACTTAACTCTGGAATATTTCCGGAGAAGACAGATAGATAAAGTATAATTATTATACAGAAACTGAAATTTTCAGTAATTTAAAATAAGATTTTTGTGACGTCAAAACTGTTCAAATGTCAACAAAATTATTCGACAAGAAATGAAAATTGCGTCATTTTGACGTCAAATTGACAATATGTGTCGGCAATTTTGATTGACAAAATTACAGAAACCACCTACTGATATATTTAGGGAATGAGCAGAGAATATGATTTTTTTTTAAACTTTAACTTTTTGAAAAAATGTTTCTAACCTGCCGAAAGTTCACATCTTTCAACATTTATTTTGGCATCATAAATTTTGTCTTGAAAACGTTTTTCAGATGATTTTGTATTTGGTATATTTTGTGTATAAAATTTACCAAAAGACGATCTTTTTCGCAAACACTTAAAGTACATTGGTTTTTAGTCCTTTATTAAAGAAATTTATGGTCATGATATACGTAAAAATAAAAGTGAAAGGGTTGCATATTCTATGCTATATTCATTTATATATGCCTTTATATTTATATATGTGAATGTCGTTGAAAGTAGATGTATGACGGGGTACCACGTGCTTCAAAAGTTGTAGCTTAAAGCGCATTCCATGCTGCAACAACAAATGCAAATCCTTTTAAAGGACAGCACAATAAAAATACACACAAATTTTTCAAGCAGACAGGTGGTTTGAGTTTTTTTTTTGTTTTCTTGTTGTGGGTGATAATGATTTAATTTTGATGTCAGTGTGTCGTGAAGCTGAATTTTTTTTATTACTATTTAATTAAAAACAAAAACACCAACAAGTCATTTCTCGGCAGATTCTAAGAAGAAACAATTAGATTAAAAATAGACTAAAATTGTTCTATAAATAATTATACGGAAGGAAAAAAATTTTAAATGCTAAGTTCAATAGAGGTTGCTTAATTCGATGAGAAAATCGATGTGAATAAGTTTCATCTATATGCGAATATGATAATTTCCAGAAAAATGTCAATCACAACCGAAAATTTCCATACGGATGTTTTTGTCCCGTCCGGAATTTTTCCGTGATAGATTGTGAAACTAAAACTTTTAGCAACAAATTGTAAAAATATAAATAAAATACAATATTTCATCTAATAATTTAAAAAAATGTACGCAAAATACGCCTACATTTTGGAATTTCCATGCACTTCCGTTTTCTGTCCCGTCCGGATCAAGAACTATTGAATTTTTATTATTTTGTATAGTGTGTAGTAAGTATTTTATTATAGAATGAATGTCCCATTCGAAGTCCCAGAAAATGCCCATATAGGAAGTTTGCGATTTGAAACCCAAATTGAAACCAAAATTCGAAAATAAATGAAATGACGTCTCCGAAAAGCAATAATAATAAGAACATAGGCCGAGCTCTCTCCCCATTTTGAGCTGAGTGTTATATTTGTACTCAAAGTTGTGGGACCTACAGTTTAAAGTCGAATCCGAACGGCGCGCCGCGGCGGGTGAGAGCTTTTCATAGGCAATGTTTTACTGTCGTACGTTTGCCATTGACTTCCGAGAAGTAGCGCGGTTTTCTATGAACAGATGTTGTTAGCCCCAGTACAGGCTTGAACATGGGACCTTTCGGCTCGCTCAATAAAGGAATATACACTGAGCTACCGCGGCTACAAAAGCAATAAACTAAAAAATGGATATGTCATCTGGTACATCCAGAAAAAAATACTATATAAATAATAGTTTTTTACTATTAAAAATATTCAATAGGATAAATTATTATTTTAATCGGAAAATACCATTAAATACTAGAAAATACCATGACATAGCCATTGAGTTTATATGAACATTTATATTTTTTGTACTATTAAATCAATAATTGTCCTATTGACCAATTTTAATGGGATTTGAGGGAATTTTTTTCTGGGTGTAGCAAATTTCAAAAAGCGATCGGGTAGAAATTACAGAAGCAGAGATTATAACGGTCACCCTAAATATATTTTTATTTTTATCGGAAATACGACAATAAAACCATAATAGATATAGAAAAGTATATATTTTTTACATTTTATCTTGGTCTTTTTCCAAATTGAATTATCCATCGAATAATATGAAATTCGAGTGTATATGACAAAAGTAATGACGGATATGATAAAAAGTAATGAAATGAAAGATAGGGAAGCCTGGTTTAAAGTGGGGCACGTTTTTATTTTTCTCCAAAAAAGTACGTTTGAAATTTATTTTAAAATCTTTTGAAGGGTCTATTCCATACTGGTTCATGATCGAACTTTTTGCAACAACAGAATACAACTTTTGAGTCTTTTAATTATTTTTGAGCGTTTTTTCAAAACAGCTCCATTTTGGACCTCTTTAAAATCCTGAGGTAACATAGGAAATTAAAAATTTTGGATTTCATTGGTTTGTGGCCACGATTGGCTAAACCAATTAAATAGTTTATATAACACCATATTTTAACTTAAAATATAACAAAAATTGGTTAATTTCGTTTCCCACTTTACCCCAGAAAGTGTTTCCAACTTTACCACAATATCGCAATTGGGACACAACCTAGCATCATTAAAACTAATAAAATTATTTATATAACACCATATTTTAACTTAAAATATAACAAAAATTGGTTAATTTCGTTTCCCACTTTACCCCAGAAAGTGTTTCCCACTTTACCACAATATCGCTATTAGGACACAACCTAGCATCATTTAAGCAATGTTAAATTATTTTCAAAACCCGTTTGTATTTCAAAAGATATACAATATGCGATCATTTTAAACTAAACGTCTAAATTAAAAACGATAAAAATATCTACTTTTTGATAGCAAACAGCATCACTTTAAAAAAAAAATCAAAAACATTTCTTTTCACTTCTTCTCGAAGTGCAATAAAAAGTTATACATTTTATTATAACCATGGATGAAAACGTTGATATCCTATTAAGAAGTACTTGACAAGTGCTAAAACATGTTAAATATTGCAATTTCACACATTACTTCATTTCCTATTTTATCCCAGGTTCGCCTATATAAATAGAAGTAAAAATTTAAATAAATTAAAATTATTTAATAGTTTGGTGGATTTTTACACGAAGTTTTTAACTTTTTCATATTTTTAATATGAAAATAAATTGAATAAATTGAACGACATATTCGAATGTCGTTCAATTTAATGGACTCATAGATAATAAGTAATCAGTTAATATAAAATTTTAAAAATTATTTGATACAATACAAATTTTATATTAAAATCTACTTAATACCTTAAATTTCTAATTAAAAATCATTCATTAGTCTTAATGTCCCCAGTTGTCGTAATTTAAGCAGCGTTAGTGCATAAAATCGACTAAATAAGTAGGGGAGCAAATGAAAAAAAAGGAAAAAAAAGTATCGAAGGACATAAAAGTTACCTACCTACTTCAGCATAATAATAAGCAGCGTATTTAGTTGAAGATCGGAGGGACAGCAACATACCAAACCCTACCCTTTCCTACTCTACCCTACAAACTGCCAACCTTATAAAATATAGCTTCAGTATAAGGCAGTGCTGTAGAAAAAGGCGTGGAGACACATTTTTCTGGCTGAAATAAAGTTCAGAATTGCAATAGTTGATGTCAAGTACTGGCGCAGTTTAAGTCCAGAAACCAAGCAGAAAATATGCTATGGAAAGAACGATGGCATGGGAATTGCATATAAAAGACTGCAGATCAGAAGCTGCAAAGATATAAATTGAATAAATGTTCTTTTTTTTTTTATATAAAGTTAAATCTTTAGAAAACCTCACTCCTTCCTTTTGCCACTTCGTGCTTTCTTGCCTAAAATTATGCAGGCATATTTTTATATTTATCTATTTATTGCAGCAATTGAAAGCCGCGTAATTAAAAAGATGAAAAATAAATAAAAGAAAATAAAAAACAAACCGTCTATTTATACAGCAACAAAAACGTTGAAGAAATTGCAAAGAAAAAACGCAATTCATTTATTTTATTTCTTCCTTTTAGCTCTCTCCTGTTATCTTTACCAACATCATCATCATCATCATCAAATGAATTTTATTTTTTTTATCTGATTTTTTGCTGCGCTTTCAATTGCATTGGCAACTAAAGCATTCAAAGAATTCTACGACAACGTAGAAGATGCAGTAGCGAAATGTCGAATTAAAATAATTTCTTCCCTCCTTTGGCGCTGTGTGCGCTGCACTTGTTACGGCTTAATTGAAGGCAAAACAACAAAAAAAGCAGCTTAAAGATGGCAAAATGAAGGCATATAGGCGGTGGCAGGCTTCGAGTTGGCCGTCGTACAGTCCTACATAAATAACGAACGACATCTTTTAGAATGTCTGTTTTTTTTCTTCTTAATTCGCAAAGACAGCGTAGGGATTTTTGCTTTGAGCCGAATTTGTTTAGCTCAGCGTTTCACAAACATTCCAAACGATATTTTTCGGAGCAATTTTTTATAAAAAAAAAAAATAAAAAAAAAAATATTCGAAAAAAAAATTACAAAAAAAAAAAATTGGAAAAAATTTGTTTTTCAAAAAAAAATTGAAAAATTTGTTTTTCGAAAAAAAAAAAATGTTTTCGGAAAATTTATTTTTCTAACAAATTTTAGTTCTAAAAAAAACATTTTTTTTCGATAATTTCTTTTTGAATACAATTTTTTCGAACATTTTTTTTAAGGACATTTTTTGGAATTTTATTTTATAAAACATGTTAACAATTCGAAATTTTTTTTCCAGCAATTAATTTATTTAAAAAAAAATAAGTTTAACTATAATCATCAAATTTAATATTATATTCATAAATATTATGCACAATTTATAAAAAAAAAATTATTTATAAATATCATGAATATTTCATTCTTCAGTCTGATTTTCGATAGTATGAATAAGTTCATATATATAATGAATGCTTTCATCAATAGGTCATTTAATGAACGGTGTTATCAATATGATGAATATTGTAGTTGATAGAAAAATTCATAATATTTATGAATAAATTCATTCAAGTGAGCATGAATTTTAAAACTTATTGGTAGCCACCGTAATATATTTTGTAATGGGATAAAAGCTAAAATTCGCAATGGTTTGAGAATATTAAAAATTGAAAAAATTCACATTTCCCATACTTCAAAATTTACTTTAGTTCAATAAAATAATCAGGTATCACGATTATATTTATTACATGTTATGGTGATGTTAGAAGTATTTATTAAAAATATTTGTTTCTTTCGATATTTTTATGTTAAGGGGAGTTTACCAAAATTCGAAACATTTCTATTGGACAAATGACCTATTTTTCAATTAATGTTTTATAAACTTATAACTTTATATGTCTGGGTATGGTCCCGAACCTTTTTGTGGAATCGCTGACAGTATTGCAAAAAAGTTATTACGAGAAGAACTATTTAACATCAGACAAGAACTATGGATGGGGCAGGCTAAAATGCGTCAATCAAAGACATTGGGTCCTATGACTTAAGATAGGCTTGACGGACATCCTATAGAACTATTAGAACCAGAACCCCCCTATAAATAGTATAGGGAGATGCTACAGCTGAGAATGGCTTCAGTCATGATATCACAATAGATCTATACAGGACGCAGTTCATTATCCCGAAGCAATAATAATAAATAAATGTCCTTTTGGGCTTTGAAAGAATTTGAATATTTTGAACAAATATAAGAACAAAATATTTGTTATATTTTAGAAAAATTGTGCATTTCTGAGATCCTAAATATGCACACAGAAAATTCCTCTTTTGGCATGAGGTTGAAAGACCTAACTTCATTCGGTTAAAATCAATTGTCTACAAATTTATTGACGAAGCTGTCATATTCGATTGGCGCTTGAAATATTAGCCTATATGTACACATTCCCAATTTGTCTAAAACTTTACGAATTTATTCTAAAACGGTTCGAAACTGACAATTTAAACAACTCTTTAGGTTTTGATAATAACAACGAAATATGCGGTTGAGAGAACTGAAAAAATGGTTCGCCACAGAGTTGGTTGGCGCAACTAATTTCTATTCTGAGTGTAGCAGAATTTCTAAGGATAATTTTCACTGAATACTTTGAGTTTGTATCTTAAAGGTTTAAGGTTGGATTGTTATCTCATTTAATTCATTTAGGAAGTATAATCAATAAAAGAAGTCAAAATGTATTTTTGTGTCTTTGAAGAATAATAATGGGAGTCTCCGAACCACACAGAAAAAAAATGAATATCATATTGATTAATTCTGTTCTTCAAACCATGAATCATTGTTTTGAAGAACCATTAATCAATGTTATGAATGCAATCATATATATGATGAACGCTTGGTAAAAGTCGATAAAGTGTTCTTCAATAAGATGAACTGTATGTGAAGAATACGTTTCATCATATTAATGAACAAGAACATAAAAACAACACAGTTTACTTCATATTAAAGAATTCTGTTTATCAAACCAAATTTCAATCAAAATATTCATTCATATTATTTTTTGCCGTACTTTTCAGTTCTCAAGTAGTTCTTGTATGTTATTTCTTATATAATGCTTGCTCGACATGCATAAATTAGTAAAATGTTTATAAAATATTTATTTATAATTACAACTTTTTATAAATAAAAAGTTATATATATAAAAAATTATTTTAAATTTTTTTTGAAAAATATTTTTTTTTGGAATTTTTTGCTTGTTTGTTAAATTTTTTTTTAATTTTTTTTTTTCGAAATTTTATTTTTAATTCTTTTTTTCAATAATTTTTTCTGTTATTTTTTTATTTAATTAAAAAAAAAAAAAAAATTGTTTGTTGTTTTATTTGTTGGTACAAAACACCCAATTAGTACCGACTGGACCTTGACCACGTTAAGACAATATCTTAAAATAAATATTATATTCATAAATATTATGAACAAATTCATCAATATGACGATTCAAATTCGTTGTATTAAATATTTCATTCTTCACTATAATGTACGATAGTACGCATAATTTTATATACATTATATAATGAATGTATTCATCAATATGTCATTTAATGAACTGTAGTATCAATATGATGAATCTGGTAGTTGGTGAAAAATTTCATAATATTTATGAATAAATTCATCATATTGAAGATTTTTTTTTCTGTGCACTGACTTAAAGTTTCGCTGACGTTCAGTGTAGTTAGAATGAAGGAATGTTTGAAAATCACTGTTTTTCATAGTACAGATTGTTAGGTTTTTGTATATTTTCTGTATGTTAGTTGTTGTTGCTTATTTTAGCTCATGCAATTAAATACGAGTTATTAACTAAATAAAGAAAATGCACTGTAAACTGAAAACGTATTCCTGAACTATTCTTAAAGAATTTAACCAGGTCACTTAGAAAATTTTTAAGTATGATAAATATCTTGATGTAAAAGTTATAGTCGGTCTAAGCCGTGTCGCTGATCAGGAATATACGGACCACGTTTCCTTCTGATTATTAGAAACGGTTGACCAAATTGAATATACCCCTCCCATTTAGAGTAGGATATAAAAACTGAAATATTCCGAAAATAGTAGAAATTCTTAATAAATATTTACTCGGTGTATTTCTCGGAAAAGCATCCATTCATGCAGCACCTTATGTGGTTGCACATTCTGGAAGATACCGGCTCAAAAGAAAAGGCTTAACCAACGACGACTGCAACCGGATAACTCTTGAATGAATGCAGTTAAGCACACAATTGACATTTGCTTGAAATAACGAGTGATGAAGATGCACCGAACTAGGTATGAGAATACGGAAGATGTGACTGAGATATATTGCGGTACGTTTCGATGCTACCTACAACAAGTTGAAAAAAAAATGCTAGGAAGCCTAGAATTTTAAAGAGGTTTTTTTTTTATTTGTATATAGCACCGACAAATGGTTTGGAGATAAGAAAACGAATTGAGAATGGTTGCCATAAAAGTGGGAGTAAGAGTGAAGTAGACTCAAGAATGAGGTTACAGATGGAAGTATATCTGAATGAGAAGCCGGATGACTAGGATGACGACTCACTAATTCATTCAAGCATAAGAAAAGCTGCGACTATGAAAATAAAACGTTGCAATGCGCACCACAAGGATGCAGTCCTTGCCAAAACAGAGAGCAGCAGTAGGTGGTGGTGGTGATGGAGGTGATGGTTCTGAAAGGATGTCGAAAGATATGCACAAGGACTCGAGCAAACATGCAAGGCAAAAGTTATATGAGCTCGTGAGTTTTCTGAGTAAATAAAAACGTTTGAATGCAATTGAGGAAACAAACTCCAACACACATCACATAACTTAAAGACAATCAGCGCCTGGGAAAACCAACTAAACAGAATGCGAAATAAAAATACGAAAAAAACGAATTCAGAAATTTAAACGAGTTGTAGAAATATCATAAATAAACGCATGCCATTCCTAAGATAAGAATAACGACTTTGTCGTGTACTCGAAGCGCATATCCTTCATCATAATCATCGTAGTCCTATTCGTGGTTCTCATCAACCGTTGAGGATGTTGGTGTCGCGAAGGTAGTGCATTTGTGTGGCAGTCTATGTATCTCCGAATTTATATGAGTTCACATTTTTCACACACACGGCAAAGATTTATTTGCCAAGGATGCAAGTTTATTTATTTACGTCGGTTCGGAATGGCAGGAAGTAAGGATTTGAGAATTGGTCTGCGTGTGTTCACGAAGTTTAGATGGTGGATAGGTGTATTTTTGGTACTGCTACTTGACACAGTCACGTCAATTGGAGAAAGAGAACCTGGAGATTGCGAAGTGAATTTGCCTAGTTTCATTAAATACTATAAAAGTTACATGTGGTCAAAAAACATTTCTGATTTGTCTTACCGAAGTAGTAGCAATAATGAAAAGATGAGCAATCTTATTAAGTTTTCTTTATAAATTGGACTTTATGGAAAATCTGCAGAAATCCTTAAGTAACTACAATCAAATATATGATTTAGATATATACAGGAATTTACTACATGCGTTATTAAATTCATTAAAAGGAAGGAGAAAAGAAGGAGTAGTGTCTATGGATGTTTGTTTTGAAATTGCCAATATCAAAAATGGGGATTGTTCCACAAACGTATCGTGCGACTGAAAAACAATTTCTCTCTGTAATGCGTAGTTCTGTTGAGAGCGCGAAGGGGTGGGCTTGTTATGATGCCCGAGTAGAACGAGAGAAAACACAATCTGGTGGAATCAGGCTATGTATTTCCCTCGAACACTTACCATAGTAATATCTATAAATGAGGCGTACATACCCGACAGTTTTACGGTGCTCTAGAGTATCAGTAGAGTATGAAATATTTTCATCTCATATTAGATATATTGAACGTTGTTGAATTCGGCCAAGAAACTTTGAAGAGTTTTTTGAAGCCCCTGCTCAAATATATGAATTGTCTTCATAAATAGCAACGGGAATAGCACATAACCCTGCGGCACTCTAGAATTGATGTACCTATGTTGGTTAAAATCGTGAATCTCATTTTTTTTACAAAACTACACCAATTAAATATATGTTGTACAGACAAACAAGAACTTTATAAACTACGTAATGACATTTACACCAATCAAGTCAAGTAACAATAAATTTCTGCATAACCTTTCGGCATTGGGTATAAGTTGTGCTGTCGGAATTGTTTGTAGTACAGAAGTGAACAATGTGGGGCATTGCATTGGCAATATTGAAACTTCGAGTCATATAAGAAAAAGTTTGTTTTCTGGAAAAACTTTTTACAATATTTAAAAGAAGTTAAAAAAATAATACTATAAAATTCATTGAACTATAACCGCGGTAGAATAATAGTAACTAGAATTAATGGTATTATCTAGTGTAGAATGGTTGAAATATAGCAAGCTTAAAAAAAAGTGGGAACAGTGAGAAGTATAGAGAATATATAAAGAATAGAAAGCACAAATAAAGAGCAAAGACGAACTAAAAGATATAAGAATGGAATACATAAAATGATAATCGAATTAAAGGAGAAACGTAGGAAGCCAGAAAGGGAGTATAAATGGCAAGAAAGAACTAACAAACATAATAATGGAAGAGATAAAATTATAATCTAAACAAATAAGACAGAAACCAAATAAGAAGAAGCGAAGATGTTATGAAGAAATTTGAAATAGAAGAAACATTTCAACGTTGTATGAAGAAGGTAGGAATGAAAAAGTACGAAAGACGGAAAAAGAAATGTTGAAATTTGGCCTGGATGTTGACAGTTTCCAGCCAAAATATAAACATTTACTCTGCGAAAACACTGACAGACCTACGAGAATAAAACATACTATCAAAAATTCTCTCCCGGTCACCGTTCGGTGTCGGCATTAAACAGTAGGTCACAGTAGGTTAGCTTAAATGTGCTCGGTTCTTTAGAGAGATACATGTGTAGTATAGGAGAAAGAATGATAGAATTTAGACTAGAATAAATTTATAAAGGATGGAGATGAAATAAGAAAGAGGGAAAAGTTGACAAGTAGACAGGATGAAACATAAAAACATGTATAAAGAAAGCACGGAATATGAGAAAAAATGAAGAAAGAAGAAAGGAAGAACAGCTGAAATGAAAAGAGAGTAAATAAAAATAAATGCCGAAAGGAAAAATGAAAGAAATAAAGTTGGAAATAAAGAAAGTAATAAGAAAGAATTAATGAAATGTAGGCAAAATGGAAGAAAGAATGTAAGCAAGGATGAAGAAAAAATAGGGTAGTTGGAATATAAAAGAAAAAAAAGGGAAGAATAAAGTGTCGAAGAAGCAGAAAATGGTGAAAGTGGAAAAACATAGCCAAACTCAAATACACCATTCATTCTTCTCTAATGTTGAGTATATCACTATATGGGCCATTCCACAACAAATCGACCAGCGATAGGAACTCATCTTCTTCCATTTCAATGAAATTTGCACAACTGATAAAGTGTATCGAGTTATGCATTGATCAATTTTTGTTTTATTTTTTCGCCCACTACTTCCAGAGATAGAGTGGTTCATGCCAAATTTCAAGATGGTATTTTAATGGCATCATATTTTAAAAATAATTTTTTAAAATTTTTACATATTTTTTGTACTGAAAAATAAATATATTTTTTCAAAAGTAAAATTTGCAATAATTTTTCAATGATTTTGTAACTCTGATTTCGAAAATGGCGTTAGTTTCATCAAATTGTCTCTAGTTATTGAGATATATACCATTTTTCGAAAATCGTAAAAACTATATGCCAAAATCTCTATCTCAAAAACTAGATTGAATATGATAAAACTGACTTCATTATAGAAAGCAGAGTTAGATATATATTCAGGAATTATTACAACTTCAATTTTTTTTTCTATACAAAAAATAAATAAAAATTTAGAAATCTATTTTTTAAAATATAATGCCATCAAAATACCATTTTGATATTTAGCATGAACATTTATAATAAATTGCCGAAAACTGACGATTTTTTTTTAATTTTAAAAAGGGTTCTTTTTAAGGTCATCAATTTTGAAGTGCAAGGATAATGACCACGGACTACATGTTCACGTTTAGAAGTTACAACTTAATATTTTTGAAAGCCTGTTCTACTAGCTTTAAAACGAGCCATCAATGAAGTTTCTAGCATTTCTAGTTTAAGAGATATTTAAATATAAACAACCATACAAAAGTTATTTTTGGCCCATTTTTTGTAACTTTGAGCCACTGTATCTCTGGAAGTAGTGGGCGAAAAATTGGTCAGTACATATCTGAATACCCTTTATCAGTTGCCCAAATTTTATTGAAATCCAAAATGTAAAATCTCAAATTTTGAGTTTTTTTTGGTAGATTTGGTTTGAAATGGCCCATATAGATCAATATATTAGGTTTCATTTTTCAAGATTCTACAATAATCTACAATAATCGTCATAAATACAGCAACCACGAGTAATTGTGTACTATTAACTGGTCTAGCAACAAGTTCTAGTGTATTTAGCAAACGCATTCGCTAAAAATATGACTTACTTTCAAAAATATAGATACCAATTAAGTACTTTGCATAAATAGCAAACTATTTAATTGGTATGATCAACGTTTTAATAGTATTTTTATTATATTTATAGTCTTTATAATTCTCATTCAGTTCATTAAAAAAGAGTGTTAGAAATTCTTGTGAAAGTACATAACATATACTTTTCTGATGATGAAGTTGGAAGTATCCATTTTTGACGACACACACTTAGAGAGAATCAAGCTCTATAAGTGTATATCTTGGCATATACCAGATGGGAATAATGTGTGCGCCACAAAACGCGCAAACAAAAATTCCATAGTTTACTTGTTTGATTGGCGTTCCAACGCTTCAAGCTCGCAGCGTGACGACGCGGCGCGGCTGTAGTTGTCCACAGCAACGGCGATTGTTAATGCAATTAATTCAATAGTCGTTTCAGCAAATTATTTAATTGTATTGAATTAACTTATTGTTTGTTTCAATTAATTTATTTAAAAAGATGGTTAAATATTTAATCAATACAATTAATTCCATAGTCGTTTCAGCTAATAATTTAATTCTAATGATGTAATTTTTTCTGTTAATTTATTAATAATTATAGTTAAATATTTAATCAATTCAATTAAAGGTCGTATCGGCGATGAAACAATTAAAAGTTAATTGCATTGATCATTTTTTGCTATATTTACACATATATTTTTTTCTGTTTAGAGCCAAATGTTCTACTATATTTTTTGTGTATTGGGATCAGAACATTGGATACTAATAAAATTAACTTTTGAGCTTCTGTAAAAATTTAAGGAAATAACTGAAAAATATTACTAGGCATTATACTAGGCTTCATTCCTGGCCATGTAATTAAACTGACTAATAGTAACGGCACTGCAAAAAAAGGAATCAGCATACCATAGGCAGGAAAGAGCCTGTGTAAAGAAACTAAAGCCGAGTATATAGTTTATTTTTTTAGCGCACAGGCAAATACAAAAATTTCAGAACACACATAACTACTAGAACAACAACAGCATCTTCCAGAGCAATGGTGCTGCCTCTTGCGCATAAATTAACTGAGTTTCTTTGCCGGAGCAGCGCATATTTGCCAACTTAGGTGGCACCACGGAAGCTGGCACAACGTAGGCATCCTTGCAACGTAACCTGCTTTCTTCGCTTTCGAGCCACTTTTTTTTTCCAGGTTATATAATTATTTTGTTTTTGGTTCCGGATGTGGGCTGGCGAATAGTGCTGCATAAGAGGATGCAGCTGCTTGAAGGTGGTATGACTTGTGGGCGGTTGTGTGGTTGGGCGGTTGAAGTGAAGCGAAGTCAACTCGCAGAAAATGTATTTTGCACATTAATTAATTAAAACGAAGGAGATGCAGTCACGGCAGTGGGAAGTGCGAGTTCCGAGTAAAATAAAATTTCGAAAAACAAAAACAAAAAAATTAACCCCGCGCGGAATTTAAGAAGTGGCGGCCTATGTTATGCTGCAGGAAGCAAGCAAAGAATTTTTACAAACAAAAAAAAAATAACACAAAAAGAAAAAAAAGGTACGGAATGGGTTGGACGGCCGGTTGGACGAACCGACCAGGCGAGCGACCAACCGACAGAAACGGTCATTTAGGGTGAAAGTAGCATCAAGAATATGAGCAAAAGATTGCCACGATGAATGGCCGTTACGGAAGGCAGCGAATTTGGGGAAGAGTAGTGAATTAGTGAATAGACGAAGGAGGCGGCTAAGGTAGCAGTGCGCCGCATTATGAAGAGTTCATTACGGAGATGTTACGGAGCCAAGTTGGTGATGCATTTGGGTGGTATATTCTGCAAAAATTTAATAAAGCGCAAAGACTGCACGGTAGTTGGGGTAGGGTTTTGTATGGTATGCCTCGGAGCGGTGTATTTTGGGGCAGATGCCTGTTGTGGTTGAGGTACGAGTTGGCTGAGTACTGTTGATGCACTTACTGCAGTTTTGCTATGGTGCAGCTATTGAAGAGCTCCGTTAAGTTGAGTTAAGCAACTGCAACTGATTTGCCTCATGGACTTCGGGATTATGTTGATTATTTTGAGCTACTTGCTCTATTCAATTGTTTAACATTTGCTATTGTTTAAATTTGTCGGCAGCTGACAGGGGGAAAATAACATGAGTAATATTGTTGTAAATAAACTTGTAAAAAATTTAATATTAATTTTATTCTAATGAAGTTTTATTTCGTAAATTTAAATATATTGTTGAACATGCTCAAGAAACAAAATGGTCCGTTGACGATGCCGTATATGGAACAGCAATACGTAAATCGTAAACGTTCCGTTTTTTGGATACGAAAACGGTCATGTAAGCGGATAAAGAGGAACAACGAAGCGGATTTCGCGTTTCGACGGTAGTTTAACGGATCGTCATTCATGACAAAATACGGAGTGTGTCCGTTGATATTAGGTTTTGACGGTCCGTTAACGGACTGAAGTGAGTCAGTTGAGATTGCGTACCGTTAACGTACCGTAGGTCTGTATGAAAAATGGAATTAATATATAAAAAAACACCGTTTTTCATACCATACTATAGTATACAAAATAACCTTTTGCATATTTTTATTTTACAAGAAACAAACATATTATGAATAAAATTTCACATGAAATATACAAATTTTACTAAACAAAACGAAACAACATAATTGGTGTTCTGGAAGACGTTGCCGTTGAGTTGGAGTGTAAACTACAACAAAACGCCAATCATACGGAGTTGTTTAGTAATACCGAGCAAAACGGAATTCTAACGGAGTCGTCCGATTTGACGATACGTTAACGATTCGTAATCGTATATGTTACGACGGTGATGGCGGCCGATGCCTCACATAGACCAACTTGGTCCATAGTGTTACCACTGTTTATGCGAAAATAAAAGATCGTTCATGTCGCGATCAAATGTTCCCGTCTTCAATGCGAAGTTTTTTAATTTACCCAGCTCTGTCTTCGACACTCCTTCTATGGAGTTATAGAAGGCCTGACCAAACACGGTGAGTCTGGTTCGTGCCAGTGCAGGGCAATGGCAGAGTAGGTGTTCGAGCGTTTCGTCCTCTTCTGGTTCATTGCAGTTTCTGCACCATTTGTTGGATGTAAGGCAATATTCCGTAAACATGGCAATATTATGATTTCGTGTGTGTGTCGATGGCTCCAATGTGTAGCACTACCTACTCGTCTACTATCGGACTGCCTTCGACAGTCCCATACAAAGTCGCCTATGCGCCACCATCTGTCTTCAACAAAAGTGTGCATGCCGATGATATCACCATTATTGGGAAGAACACGGGAGCAGCATTCTCCAGTTTAGAGAAAGAATCGTGTCGAATTGGCCTTTCGGTGAATGAGGAGAATACGAAGTACCTGGTGTCCAGAAGCAAAGAGTTCCGGAGTCTTCGACAGTACTTCACTATTGACATCTACAACTTCCGATTCAGAAAAAGACTTCTTCTACTAAAGAATCAGTATCAACAAGAATACTAACGTTGGTTAATCGAATAATAACTATTAGCCGAAGAACTTTGCTACTTTTGGCTCAGTGGGCAATAGAGGAGTAGAGCCTTCTCGACAGAGAAAAACTACGCTTATAAGTAATTCTTCAGACCAGTCGTTCTTTCTCTAGATATGTCGAGCCTATTGAAAAAAAGCTCTAACAAAATAGGTGTTCAATTCTGTACCCGGTGGTGGTCAACGTACAAAAGGGCATCTGAATCTCCGGCGGAGATAAAAATTGAAATAGGAAGGGTTAATATTGTGTTTTTTTTTATAAAGTGAATGATAAGACACTTGCATATTTTTGCAACATTTTAAAAATAATTTACTGAAACATTACACGAAACAACATAAAACATTCATCTCACTCAATTAGTAATTGATACGATAAACTTTATCATGCCTTTGTCGGCTTCAGCATCCTGAATGATATTCTTCCCCCACAGGCGGCAAATAACCTCTATATCCTTGTTCAATGGGACATCGGTTAGCTTCACAGCAACGATGCGCTTTAAATCTTCCGTATTATAGAATTTACCATCGTCATGCACAATCTTGCTCGGCACATTCACCAACTCCGTTGGCACCGAACTCGTTACAGGAAAGAATTTAAACTGCATATCCTCCTCGTCTGAGGCACACGTCATCCACAGACGTTTCTGACGATCATTCGGCAACTGATTTTGGATAAGATCGCGCAGTGTTTGAGGTGCATCAGCCGGAAGTTCACTGACATCCTCGTATGGTTTGGCGGTGAAGCCAATAATGCGATTAACCTTCAGAAAAAAACACGGTTTGCGATCATAGTAACCAAAGCGATCTTCTGACGTGCATTCACCAAATTCTTGACCAACGACGCCATATTTCCAGATTAATTGGTTGATGCGTTGCGTATACTTCTGGATACCCTTGAGATGTTTTTGGTCGATGTCGATGCGCGGTATCTTGAGAAACTCGCTGCCCGGTTCAAAACTGAAGCCTGGCTGCTGTATCCGTTCGATGGGCTCGTTGTCGTACAGCACGGTTTTGAATGTAGTGTAGCAGATATACCATAGCAACGATAGTACCAAGTAGAAACAGAGGTAAAAGCAAAGAATGCGGGCCCAACTGATGGGTGTGCGTGCAAGATAGGTTTTATTCTCACGGTCTACGACGACTTTGGTCCAGTGCTTTTTAGGCGCCCTTCCCGATGCGTCTTCGTTGACGCGGTAACGCTTGGCAATGCGATATGGTCCATTGGCAACCAGATAATTTGGCCGATTGACTTCCGCCATGTTGTAAAAGATCTTTCAGATGTTGTTTTCTCATTTAAAGCGTTTACGAAACAAGTGAAAATTATTTGATTGATGAGGCGAGGAAGATTTTGTTTTATTAAAAAATATATACATATTTTTTTTAATCAATGTTTTTTAAAATCTTTTTTCAAAACAATAGTAACTCCAGTGAGTATAAATTATTTTTAATCAAATAAAAATCTTTGAGTTTCATGGTGTCGCTTCCAAAATATGGAAATGGTAACACTACACAACAGCTATTCTGCGCAGCAGTCAAACTTATTTTTGTATTATGTAAAATGATGCCCTGATTCCGAAAATATGGTTTAATAATGTTTCTTTGGATAGGTTTACAAAATATGGGCCAATAACTTTTGGACCGAGCTTTCATAAAGGTGGTCACATATATTTGCAAATATCTCACGTTTTAATTAACACATATGATAAAACATTATATTGAATGAAAGCTAATTGAATAACGAATAAACATTTCTTAGAACATTTTTAAATTGGTTCATTAATTTAAGAGAACTCGAAAGGAGAACTTGAAAAAACATTTTTTTCAACAAAAATTTAAGAAAACATTAATTTAAAAAAATTGAAAAAAATCGAGAAAGTAAGATGATACACAAATTTTAATTTTCCAAAATTAGTTCACACTCTTTCAAAGATATTGAGCAATAAGTGATAAAAATATATGGGTAACATTTGAGGATAAAAAAAGTTATGTGAAAGCAATATAATTGAGTGTTATACAAATAGGCATAAAAATAAAAAAAAAAAAATGTGAGCGGATCACGCTTATTTTTTGAGCACCTATTGATAGATGATTGCTTGTAATTAATTTTAAATTTTATAACTTTATCTTTAATACTTAAAGAGATATGTGATCCTAAAAAGTAAACCCATATCTCGTAGTGGATGTAGTAGATTACGTTGACTAATTCGACTCATTTTCGAAGTTTGAATTAATATTCTAATAAAATATATTAAAAATAAATTTTATATCATTCGGAATAGCAGTTTTAAAGTTATCGTGTATATGCGGACAGTCAGACGGTCATATCTAAATCGACTCGGAAAGTGATGTTGATCAAGAAAATATAAACTTTTTCATACCAGTCACGCCTACTAAGAGGCGCCAAAATATCCTCACATACATTTTATATCTTGTAACCCATGGGTTACAATTTTTTTAGTTAATACTCAATTGTAATGCTTTCACATGCTTTTTTCTTTTCTCAAAATGTATAGTTCAATTTCTTTTATTTTAACGCAATTTTCTTTACAAATGTGCAGGCTAATTTTAAAATATTACAAACTGAGCATCATTTAGAGTTTTCAATTTTTCGCCATTTTTTAAATGCATTTAAAAAAAAATTACATTTTTCGAGTTCTCTATAAAGTTCTCTTAAACAAGTGAACCAATTTCAAAAGGTTGTAAGAAATGTTTATTGGATATTTAATTACCTTTCATTCGATTTAATAATTGAGCATATTAGCTTTATTAAACGCGAGATATTTACAAATATATATGATCACCTTTTTGAAAGCTTAGTACAATAGTTATTGCCCGAAATCTCGTAAACCTGTCCATAGAAAATTTTTTAATTCATATATTCAAATTCTGCCAATCATTTTCAATAATACAAAAATAATGGAATTTACTGCGCAAACTTTTTTTTTTCTCATTAACAAATTTGATGTTAACTTCAGAAAACAATTCACAAAACCTATAGAAGAATTCAATTCAAGTTTATATTTTTTAAATCTAATTGATGAAGGTACTATAATTATATTTTTGAAACTTCGAAATTGTTGTAACTGAAAATACCACATATTTATTGTATTTATTAATATACTAGCTGGACCCGTGCACGACTCGTGCCAAGATTTTGTGAATTAAAAAATATGGAGCGATTTTATTAATATAAAAAACATTTTTATTATTTATATCAGGGGCCCGAGCTTGGCTGTGGAAGTTTAATATTGGTTTTATAAATGTAGTAAACAAATAATAAATCTCCGCTAAAACAACTGTTCTCAAATTTGTTCTGCCTCGTAAAATTCTTCCCCATAGAACGCTTTCCCGTAGAATTCTTCTCGGTAGAAATCTTCCCGTAGAACTCATCACGGTAGAATTCTTTCCCGTAGAATTCTTCCCCGTAGAGTTTTAATTTGGTGAGTTTCAGTGTGGTGAGTTTAGGTGAGGTGAATTTTGGTGTGGTGAGTTTTAGTGTGGTAAGTTTTAGTGTGGTGAGTTTTCGTGTGGTGAGTTTTAGTATGGTGAATTTTATTGTGGTGAGTTTCAATGTGGTGAATTTTATTGTGGTGAGTTGTAGTGTGGTAAGTTTTAGTGTGGTGAGTTTTAGTGTGGTGAATTTTAGTGTGATGAATTTTAGTGTGGTGAGTTTCATTGTGGTGAGTTTTAATGTATATATATAGCCTATGACACCCTCCGGACTCCATAGTATCCTGGTGCAAAATCGTTAAATCGGTTCAGCGGTTTAGACGTGATGCTGGAACAAACAGACAGACAGACAGACCGAGAGACTGACAGACGGACCAAGAGTTTTATATATATAGATTTTTAATAATATAACATGCTAAATTATTGGTAACTGAAGTAAACATGAAATATTCATACAAACTCAAAAATAATTTTATAGTATTTTTTAGTATTTAATGGGATTTACCGATTGAATTAATAGTTTATCCTATTGACTAATTTCAATAGTAAAAACTATGAATTTTATGGTATCTTTTTTCTGAGTGTATAGTTTAAACTAGATACTTCTTTAATACATCTTTAATATATTTTTTACGAGATGTATAGTTTAAAACCAGCATACAAAATGCAATTTCAGTCAATGTCCTGCAAAATGCATATTCCTGCAATGGCAATGATGATGCACTTAATACATCAAAACAAAAAGAAAAACAAAAAATCAAAATTGCAAAATCACAAAAAACTTTCGAGGATTATTTTGCCAAACCCAGCAGCAGCTGCAGACAGACAGTTACTATGCCGTCCGATGCTAAAAAAAAAAAAAACATTATGCTTGCCAGACATAGATTGGAGCCTACGTTCACGTATCACGTAAGTGCATGCGCTGCATTGTTGCATACTTTGGGGCGCAACGGCCACGCACGCCTGTCTTGAGCATAGGCTATATCGAAATATATTTGTTTTTTGTTTTTATTTTTGTTTCACGTTGTGTGCAAGAAGTGCATTTTTCGTGAATTGTTTGCACTCTGCGACCGGTACCTTAATGCGTTACTGCATAACCCCAGCCTATTCAGTCTCTCCACATGAAGAACAACAACCAACCACCCAACTACATCTCAGAGTTGCATGCGTTGCAACATGCGGCGGTTCTTGGCGGCTTTTGTTGCATCGGAAGCCAGACATACAACGAGTTGCAAGCAATGCAAGTAATGAATGACGTTGGTCACGGTGCCACTTCCGTGATTTTTCATTTTTATTTTTATTATTTTTTTTTAAGTGTATCCTGTGTCTGTTCCGCATGTGTGTGGGTTATGTGATTTGGGCATTATTGCATTTTTGTTTGCAAATGCTTGAGTTTGGCAGTGCCTTTGCCGGCTGTTTGGCAAAGTGCATCCGTGGCTGGGTGGCTGGGTGGACGCTTGAAGGCGTAGGTGCAGTTTCAGCCATGCGTGTTTCGTTGCCGCTGCACGTTATTTGCATTGTTTTTTGGTTGTGCGTCAAGAGTTTTAATTACGTTTCTATTTTTTGCACTCTTTTGTTTATATTTGACGGCGGCTATTTTGAGTTTTTGGCAAAAGCATTTTTTGATGAAAAAAAAATATTCAAAATTTTAAGCTGAAATTTTTGTATATTAAAAACGAAAAAATAAAAATTAAAGTACTTATATAACTTTTAAACCCATTTTTAATAATTTTTGTTATATAAAAATTATATACCCTTAAAAAAAAATAAAAAAAAAGTTTTTTTAATAAAAATATATTTTGAAATTTGACGTCGACCATAAACAATAATTATTAACTACAACATAAATGGTCGAATAAATACAATTATATAAAAATCAAAATATTTAAATGAAAATATTAGGACTTGTCGTTTTAACGTAAATTCTGATTAATCGTTATTACGATTAATCAAATATTTGGTTAATCGTATGGTTTTGATTAACCAAAAGCGCGATTTATCCGTTATACAGATTTTTGATTAATCAAAATTACGATTAATTGATTAATCACAAATCTGATTAATTGATTAATCACAAATCTGATTAATTGATTTATTACAAATATGATTAATAATAAATCTGATTAATCAAAACATATCATAAAAATTTAGCTTTAAAAGTTTTTAATGAATTTTATTTTATTTATATTAAATTAATTTTTTTTGGATATTTTTTTTTTCATAAAAATTCACAAGGTTTATATAGTACATATATATTTAGGGGTTTTAGTTATAATATAAAATTCGCTTGCTGTTCGTATTATAGCTGGCATTAACAAAAAAAAAACATTTAGAAAAAAAGTACCATAAAATTAATAGTTTTTACTTTTGAAATTAGTCAATAGAATAAATCCCATTAAACACTACAAAATACTATAAAATTAAGTGCAATTACCGTTTAATAGTATACAAAATATAAATATTTTCATAAAAACTCAAAAATAATTGAATTGTATTTAACGGTATTTAACGTTTGAATTAATAGTTTATCCTATTGACTTATTTCAATAGTAAAAACAATTAGTTTTATGGTATCTCTTTACTAAAAGTAGTTTATGGATTATTTCGAATCGAAGACAGTTTCAATTGACAAATTTTAAATTTATCACATTTTTTCTGTGTTTAGATTCAAATTTGGACAGGGAGTTCTCATGGATATTAAATGGAAAATGTTTTTCTGTACGTCGCTACCTCTCGGCACAAACAGAAAATGGTTTGTTGCGGCAACCAACTAAATAGACTTACCGAATCATTTGGTTGCGGCAAAAACTAATAAAGTACTTGGTTGAATCTTGTAATTCGGTTGTGACAACCTCCTATTCTCTGAGCATGATGTTGTGGCAACCTCCAAGTCGGTTGTAACAACGTCACAAACAGTAAAAAAAAGTCATTTGAATTACATGACATTAACCTCATGCCAAAAAAAGAATTTTCTATGTTCAGACAATGGCAGACTCCTGGGAAGAAACATTGCACGTAGACTCAGAAAAAATAGTATAAAATCAAAAAAAAATTCCCTCAAATCCCATTAAAATTAGTCAATGGGACAATTATTGATTTAATAGTATACAAAAAATTAATCTTTTCATCTAATCTCAATGGCAATGTCATGGTATTTTCTAGTATTTAATGGTATTTTCCGATTAAAATAATAATTTGTCCTATTGACTATTTTTAATAGTAAAAAACTATTATTTATATAGTATTTTTTTTCTGGTTGTAAATACTACAACATACTATTAAAGTGTTTTTGTGTTCATATGAAAATATTTATATTTTGAATCAATAACTGTCCTATTGACCAATTTTAATAGAATTCTGAGTGTAGGATTCGGGATATGACTCGTTTTCAGTTAATCAGAGCTCTTGTGCAAAATTATTGTCTATTTATATAAATATAAAAACTAAAACACAATTGTTATAACGGTTTTAAAAACCTATATAAAATAGTAGAAATGTAAAATTAAAAAAAAAAAAATTAAAAGAAAACAAAAATCTAAAAAATATGCCTCATTTAGTCTTCATAATGCAGGCACACACATGCAGCAGACTTATCTGCGCGATTATCGTAGACGTTATTAAAATTTGCTAAGAGCAGCACGAAATGCGGCCTCTGCGGATGGCAATGCGGTTGCATTTCAATGCATGCTACGTACGTAGGCCTTGCAACGAATGCATTTCCTAGATAGCGCAACAACAAGAAGATGATGATAATGATGATGACGTTGATGATGACAACAAAAGTATCATCGGAATTGCAATAACAGAAAGTGGTGATTTTTCAATTAAAAGGAATTGTGCAGCGCACTTTATTTATGATTATTATTTGGCATCTACCCATTTATCACAATATATCCACCACAATCCTCACAAAGTCCTACTCAATATGAACTCTTACTGATCCCTGATTTCTTCGTCCACACAACCCACCCCCTCCAAATCAAAATATAACGTTGCAGTTTTTCTATCTTTCAGCAACTTTTAGCTAATATGCACCGTCCTATCGAGTATATCTCGTAAATGTAATGCCAAGTTTCGTTGTTGCATTTGGTAGATTTTGCATTTTTGTGTCTAATTCGCATATTTTTTTTTTATTTTTGTTTTATTTTTTCGTGTGCGACTCTTTCAAAATCTCGCATTATGCTGGCGATGGCAAATACTAGGGCTTATAATAATTCAAAGTGTGTTCTCAAATGTGCTGGATGCATTATAGAACACACAAAAAATTGGTAACGCTGTTTAATATGCAGATAATGGCTAAAGATTTTAGTACTCTCTAATAAAATGCATTAATATATATATAATATAAGTAGGTATTACAAGTTCCAAATTCGAAAATCTGCTAACCAATTCATTTTTATTATAAACATATCGTCGTTCATCAAATACATTTTTATGAAATTCTTAAATTTCAACTTTGTTGGTAAATATAACAAAAAATAATTGATATATTTTTAAAGTTGAAATACTAATTGATATATTCACATTTTCTTATCATTTGGTACAAATATTGTGCTCATCGATCGAAAATTGAAAGATATATACAGATTTTTGTAAATGAACAATTGGAATTTTGAAAATGTAGTTGGTGACTTTTAGTTCTACAACGACGATATGAGAAAAATACCTTTGTAAAAGATTAGATGATGATGCCAATATGTATGGCATATTCAGAAAACAGTTTTCAAATAATAAAGAAATAAGAAAAAAGCTTCTTTATATTAAGAAAATGTTTCTTAATTTTTAAGAATAACATTTCTTATAATAGAATTTGTTTTCTTATTTTAAGGAAAAAATGTTTCTTAAAATGTTTGGAAGAAAAAAACAAGGCAATGGCAATCAACATTTACGAAAAAATATATATTCGACAAAGACAACACTGTTTGAAAAATTTCGGAAGAAAAATTTGAAAAAAAAATTTTGAACGACAAAAACAATTCAATAGTCAAAATCATCAATTTAAAAAAAAAACATTTGGGAAGGTTAGATCACATGGGAAATTTGAAAGTAGGTGTTATTATGATAGTTAGGATTATCAAAATTAAAGTCGGTCTAAGCCGACTATAAATACCCTACACATATGTGTGGTTACCATTCAAAGTGGTATATAGGTCACCAGGGTATACGAATCCTGAAAATAACTAGAAACTTTACATCGCTGAATAATTTCCATTCATTTGATACCCATATTTACAAATGGGTAGGTGTACCGAATTTCGATTTTTTTTTTGTTACCACAACTCGTTTCGCAGGAAAACATTATTTTCATGTATTGCAGCATGATGTCAATATATATTTGACCAAAAAAGTTTACCTAAGCACGTATACAGTAAAATTGATCTGTAGATTTAAATTTTTTATGAGGTATTTGAACATAAGTGGTCGGTTCTCAGGTCACAATAGACCGATCCAATTTTCTAGTTCAGACAGCTTAGATATATAAGTAATCTAATTCTAAAGTTTCATTGCTCTAGCTCTTCTACCTTTTCTGTAATCGCGACTCAACAGACAGAGAGACAGACAGAGGGACAGACAGAGGGACAGACAGACAGACAGACAGACAGACAGACAGACGGACAGACAGATGGACAGACGGACAGAAGGACTAAATCAGGAGATCATGCTGATCAAGAATATATATACTTTTCTATACCGGAGATCCTTCCTTCTGGGTGTTACAAACGGCGTACCAAACTGAATATACCCTTTCACTCTTAGAGTAGGGTATAAAAATAACAGACAAAAACAATGTACGAAAATTTTCGAAAATAAAAAATTTGTTAAAAAAATGTTTGGTCTAAAAAAAAAATATATATTTGACAAAAACCACAATGTTCGAAAATTAAAAAAATAAATTGTTGGACGACAAAACAACTCGATGGTCAAAATCATCATTTTCCAAAAAAAATCGACTTAAACTATGTTCAAAAATTTCGAAAATAAAAAATTTATTAAAAAAAAACGTCAAAAACAACGTCAAAAAATGTTCGAAAACAACATTTTTCAAAAAAAAAAAAAAATATATTAATTTTCAACAAAAAAACAATGTTCAAAAAATTCGAAAATCAATTGTTTTAAAAAAATATTTGATCGACAATAACAACTTAATTTTCGAAATCAACATTTTCCAACCACAAATTTTATGTATCTCCTATCAATTTCTACAACAACAAAAATAACCTATAAATGAGACCAATTGAATTTGTTCATATCACAGGAATTTTCAGCGAATGATATGACCTTGAAAGGTGTGACTTTTGTCGAATGTGAATTATCACAATAACTTTATTTTTTTTTTTGGCACCAGCTTCGTCACAAAATGCAGTTTATTAAGCAATATTTTCAGTGATAAACATGTCGACTCTTTTAGACAAAACACCCGCTTCTTTTCGACTATGCAGAAATACAAATTTCTACGGCCTACTTTAAATAAATTTAAAACCAACATAGCACCAACACAAATAATTTATTGACGACATTCGAAAACAAAACTATTTCTTTGCTTGCAAAGATAAGCACTACCAGCAACCTATTTAAGAAAATTATAATGAGTTGGAAATTTTACATTGTGCAAAACAAGTAAAACCAAATAGTTTATTTGTATTTTTTTTAGTGTTCTCAACAGTTCGATAAAATACATAAAATTTGTGGTAAAACATTTTCTGAACTAAAGCTAAGTTATTTTTAATTCGTGTCATTGAGAATTTTTTACATACAATGGGCCAAAAATGTATTAATGCTTCTTTGTAAATTCTAATTTTGGGGTAATGAAATGTTCTCCCCGACATTTTATATTCGATAATACTTCGCTGAGACAATTCATTCACGATCACGATTAGTTTTGGACACTTCCCTCAGACAAATATTACCTACACACAGGAAAATCCTCTTTTAGCATGAGGTTGGAAGAATAAAAAAGCGAGTTGTACCAAGTTGTGCTGACGTAGCTGCCATATTAACCTATACACTTAAAATGCTTCTAAATCTGTACTAAATTGTTCTAAAACAGTTCAAAATTAGTTGCAATACAATCTACAACTCTTTTCATTTTGACAATAACAACCGACAAAGCGGTGAAGAGAACTGAAGAAGTTGGTTGGACAAAGTGTTGGTTGGCGCTACCAATATCAACATACCATATCTGTATGGCTATGTGTCTTTATGTATGTATATCGAATAAAATATTGACATAATATGTATGTTGCATCTGGGGAGAAGAAGACACTTTTACTGTATATTGATGGGATTGCTAGACCGGGCGTGTCACCTCCCATATTACCCAAAAATTAAAAATAAATTATATGAAATAATATCAAATTATATCAAATTATATCAGCACATCCACCTCAAAATTTGTAAACTCACCACACCGAAATTCACCAAACATAAATTCACCACACTTAAACTCACCTCATAGAAACTCACCACATCGAAACTCACCACACTAAAACTTACCACAAAAAATTACCACTTTTAATCCTACGGGGAAGAATTCAACGTGAAGAAAGAATTATATGGGGTAGAATTCTACGGGGAAGAACAGTTCGGGGAAGAATTGTCCTGGAAAAAAGTTGTTTTGGGGGATATTTTTTTTCTTTTGGTTACTACATTTATAACACCAATAAAAAAAATATCCACAGCGAGAACGGATCCCTGCTAGTGTTTCTAAAAGTATAATGAATGTAATTACCTTCACTAAACTTATCTAATAATAATAATAGTTTGGCGCTACAGTCCTGTATAGAACTTCGGCCGAGCTCTCTCACCATTTGAGCTGTGCGTGTTATATTTGTACTCAACGTGGTGGGACCTACAGTTTATTGCCGAATCCGAACGGCGGGTGAGAGCTTTTTCATAGGCAATGGTTTTACTCTCGTAGGTTTGCCATTTACTGACGAGAGGTAGCGCGGTATAGAAAAATGTTTCTATGAAAAGATGTTTTTAGTCCCAGTCCAGGCTTGAACCGGTGACCTTTCAGCTCGCAGTCCAACGCACTAACCACTGAGCTACCGCGGCTACCTTATCTACAAACTTAAAAACTTATCTACAATCTCAAAAAGTTTCAGAAGTGAACTTAGACACTTTTACTGTTAGCTCTATAGTTATACTTTAATAAATAGTGTGGAATACAATTCGTGTTAAGTATTTTTTGAATAGTTCACCTAGTATATAAATAATAGTAAATAATAGTTTTTAACAGTCGATAGGATAAATTATTATTTTAATCGGAAAATACCATTAAATACTAGAAAATACCATGACATTGCCATTGAGTTTATATGAAATGATTTTTTTGTATACTATTAAATGATTGTCCTGTTGACCAATTTTAATGGAATTTGAGGTAATTTATTGTCTACACAAAGAATTGTCCCTATTTTGTTTTTTCGAAAAATTGCCCAGGGAAAAAAGTACAAGCGCGGTGAAGAATTGTCGGGAATAAATTGTCCGACTACATATTTTACAAAACATTAGCCTACTACTTAGGTAACTTCTATACTGCTTAAACACTATTCAATTGCTTGGTAACTGACGATTTGCAATTCGACTTATCGATTTTCCTTGTGTTCTTATTTATTTATGACTCGTCCATATATTATACTCCTACTAAGTCAATGTTGGAATAAGGTCACCTTTCGGGCTCCGTACCACCTCCTTACCACCTCCTTACCACCTCCTTACCACCTCCTTACCACCTCCTTACCACCTCCTAACCCCCTCCTTACCACCTTCTTACCACCCCGTACCACCTCCTTACCACCTCCTTACCACCTCCTTACCACCTCTTTACCACCTCCTTACCACCTCCTTACAACCTCCTTACAATCTCCTTATCACCTTCTTACTGCTTACTGCCTTACCATATCTCCCTATTTCAACGATTTGTGCTCATTCCAAGAACGATGCTCATACTTTACACACCTACTACGTTAATGTTTGAAAAATGTCTCCTTACGGGCTCCTTACCACCACCATATAACCTCCTTTCACCCTCCTTACCACCTCTACTCTGCTTCTTTACTATCTTTTCCTATTTCAACGATTTGTGCTCATTCCAAGAACGATGTTCTTGCAAATAAACAAACAAAATGTAATGAAAATAAAATAAAATAAAATCAAACCAAACACTCGTAAATCCAAAGCAAATGAAAATGATGAAAATCTTCTGCAAGAACATAAATATTTTTAATCAATCTTCTGATTGTGCGACGTCCAGAATCCAAAAAGTCGCAATGACCAAAGAAGCTGCTTTGCTCAAACGGCACTGACGCAGACGCCTGGCTGGCTGTGCGCCCAATGGTGGGCAATGTTTTTCTTTTTGCATTTCTTCCTTATTTTTATTGCAGTCACTGCAACGCAGAGTAGGATGAAGATGCAGGACTGGAGGTTGCCTCAAGAAATTGCACTGCAATTTGAATTCGTTCGTTTGGTTTTCGTGTCCAATAATTTTGTCGCAATGCTTTGTCTTTGTATTTTTTTATATGTCTTTGGCCTGGCTTTTGATGGTGTCCTTATTGTTCGTGTTGTGAGATAATTACAATGTTTGTATTGAAATGCAGTAAACGAGAAGAGACTATGGCTGTGCAGGAGGCGATGCTGATTGTTAGCAGATTTTAATAAAACATTATATTGCAAATAATTAAAAAAAAAAAATGAAATTCTCATTCTTGATTAAAAGTACACAAAGCTTTTTTTTGTATAAATAATGTAGAAAACTATTGAAAGTAGAAAACTATTGAAAATACATTAAAAAGAATACCCAGTCTGCCATGTCTCGGAGACCATCGATACCTCGAAGCTTTCTCGAATAACTTCGATAAAAAAGTTCGATATCGTTGCTTTCTCGATTCTAATTTTTTAAAATGTTCGTACATTCGAATTCTTTGACAAGATACGATAATTAAACATTAATCAAATCTATATCGCAATATGTTTCGCAGCAATGTCGAACTTTGAACATTTTTGTCTTCGATGTCGATCCGATTTCGAAACATTTTTCGAATCGAGAAAACTCCGACAGAACGTTTCGATATCTACCTACCATGTAGGTCCAATTTGACGCTCGATATCGTTACGAAAACGGATCCGATATCGTGTGATTTTTCCATGTACTCGCATTGATCTCGTAACGAAATCGAAACGAATGGCATACTGGGTAGAAATAGATGAGAAAATTTCTGATTTGCAACCTCAATATATTTCTTATGTAAATATATAGTACCAATACTGAAATAAGTAGTGAGAAAAAAATGATAATGGTTAAGAGTACAAGAAATATTTGAGAATTAGTAGTAGGTCAAATCAAATTGTAATTTTAAAAACTCAGTTTGTACAGTCACGACTAAACATTCTACACAGAAAAAATAATCGACGTAAATATTACAAAGTATATTAATTGCATTCATAAATCAATCCAGGAATTAAATTCAAAAATTTAATGAAAACATTTGCTATTTTTCGTTAAATCAGCAAATTCGTTTGCTAATATGAATAATTGTACGTTAATGCAGCAAATAATTAAGTCGTCGCAGCTTTAGCAAATATAATTGCTGAAATATTTATATTATATAAATGCAATTAATATCGTTGCTATATTTACGTCGATTATTTTTTTTTTACACAGACGAATCGAATTTAAACGGTCATACTGAATCTGCAAAAGAAAGTTTTTCTCTGCAGTATCACAACACCGTCTTTCAGTTTGAAGTAGTGACTATTATAGAAATCACTTACTGTGTAGAAAATATCATTTAAATTTTGGAATGTTTAAATATTTGCTACAAGGTAGGGATGTCCATCTAAAAAAAATATCAATGTTTTGGTCAATATAATACATTGACTGGTTACATCGATGTTTTCCGATATATCGAACAAAAACATCGATGTATCGAATGAAAAATTATTAGGTAAATAATTTAAATTTTGATGTAGATTTTATAAGATTTTATATGTCAAATAACCAAAATAAAAAGCTTCAAATAAATAACTAAGGAGTTGGGAATCAAAAATATGTAAGTCCATGTTATGTCATTTTGAGAAAAAACCCGAAAACCATGTATGAAGCAAATGGTTATTTAAAGTGTTTAATTTCAAATAAAATAATTTTAATTAAATAATTAAATTTAGCTAGTTTCGATTATCGATATATCGTGTAGATAGATTCGAGGCTTAAATTAAATCGGAAAACATCGATGTATCGAAGCAATATATCGAGTGTTTATAAAACATCGATGTATTTTGGACATCCCTACTTCAAGATGTAAATTTAAACTGATAGTTACAGCATACACATTTTTTGTTCTTACACAGAAAAAAATAATCAACGTAAATATAGCAACTGACATTAATTGCATTCATTAATCAATCCAGCAATGAAATTCACTAATTTAATGAAAACATTTGTTATTGGATATTTGTACGTCAATGCAGCAAATAATTTGGTCGGCGCAGTTTTAGCAAATATAATTGCTGAAACTGCGCCGACTAATTGTCATACTAGCAATCGTTATTGCTGATTTAACTAAGAATAGCAAATGTTTTCATTAAATTAGAGAATTTCATTGCTGGATTGATTAATGTATTGCTGTATTGTAGCCGCGGTAGCTCAGTGGTTAGTGCGTTGGACTGCGAGCCGAAAGGTCCCCGATTCAAGCCTGGACTGGGGCTAACAACATATTTTCATGGAAACATTTTTCTATACCGCGCTACCTCTCGTCAGTAAATGGCAGACCTACGAGAGTAAAACCATTGCCTATGAAAAGCTCTCACTCGCCGTTCGGATTCGGCAATAAATTGTAGGTCCCACCACTTTGAGTACAAATATAATACGCACAGCTCAAAATGGTGAGAGAGCTCGGCCGAAGTTCTATACAGGACTGTAGCGCCAAACTATTATTATTATGTATTGATTAATGAATGCAATTAATTTCGGTTGCTATATTTACGTCGTTTATTTTTTTGTGTCTGGTGTATCTGTTTAAATAAGTCATATTTAAAATATAAAAAAAATACAGAAAACAAAAACATTCTACAGTTTTTGCAATATGTAGCAAATGACTTTCTAATACATTGTGTAGTAAAATCAAGTCAAATGAAAACAAATGCAGTTACAAAGTAGGTAATGTAGATGTACATATTTCAAAACACTTACAAAAATGTCTCAAATTTGACAACATTAATTTTATCTGTGTATGTGATATTTAGATATAAGATTATAAAAGAACAAAATACGTAAGCAAAATGTAAACGAAATTCAAAAATTGGGTTGGAATAAAAACAAATAAAGTTAAAAACATGTTAGCCAATATTGAATTTAGCGCATATTTATGACATTTAAAGCTAAGTTTAAATGGATTTTGTAGTTCAACTATTGCTTAATTTATACTAAATTTTGAGCTTTTACTACACACAGTTTTTTCAAGGACCCATATCTTTTAAACTATGGTTGTTAGAATAATGAAATTTGGTGTTTTTCTTAGTCGTGAATCCAGTCTACAAAATTTCATTAATGTCTGCGAAGTTGCCGCAAAATTTTGCTACTTTCGGTTGATTTGATGTATACAAAATGAAAAAAAAAAAACTCTATGTTATCACAGCAAATAGCAAAGATTTCCCTTTAATAACAGCTCCAAATCACTGAATCAAAATATAAAAGTAAAAGTAACACCTTGACGATATAATAACACTTTCTTTAAAAAAACAATAGGATGTAAAAAAAAAGGAAACACAGCTGCCCACAGGACCAAACCAACAATAGACCAGAATACTGTTGATTACCCCCTTCAAACAAGAACAGACTGCACCAGAGGCATCATTGTCATGCATGGTAATCAAACAGCAGAACTCAATAAAGAGTACAAATAAAAGAAACCCAAACTCGGTTGAATAAATGAGAAATCCGTCAAGTCAAAATGAATCGAATCGAACAGAATCCAGAACGATGCAAAGAACTCTATGGAGATGCAGTTGCTGTAACTGTGAGGCAGATGCAGATCTCAGATGCAGATGAGAAGCACTAAATGGCAGAAGGATTGACAAATATTTTGTTTTCAAGAAATCAAAGAATTCAATTAAATTGCAAAAGAAAAGAAAACCGCTCAGGGGACACACTGCTGACAGCGAGGGAGCACAGCATTGATAAAACGAACGAAAGAATTTCCGAGGATCAAAGGATAAATATGCCAATAAATGTTGAAGGATATGTGGGTCAAACAATGCATTTCAAAAGTGTGCAAAATCATTGCGAAAAGCAAAAGAAAACTCTTTTTGAGTTGATTTGAGAATTTTTACTAAAACAAATTTTATGTTTCTTAAATTTTATTGTTAGACGCAAAAGTGCGTACTTCAAAGTATGCGTTTTCAATATTTCAGAGATATATATTCGTCAGTATATGTTTGCATGTCATTCATAGCATTCATTCAATGGTTTTTAACAATGAAAAAGATACAAAAAAATAATACAAAAATTTCAAAAAATTATAAAAAGAAATCGCATATAACACAAAACACGCATTAATCTTCTGCACTTATTTTGCATCGTATTTTCATTGATTTATTGTCGCTTCATCCCTTTTTTTATTATTATCCTGCCAACTTGTTATTTTAAATTTTACTATTATCCTTGCGAGCGACGGTAGCAGGTAGCCGCCGCCGCGCTATGCTAATCGTCTAAATTCGTTTTGGTTTCGAAAGAAAGGATAAACACCTCGTTGGGTTTTCATTTCGTTTCTATCCTATAGGTATGCTCTAATCTGTGCTCTATTATTGTATGAATCCTGCGTAGTTCGTTTATGTGGGCGTTGTCTGCATTTATTGTTCTTTGTGTGGAGAGTTCTTGCCGCTAACGGTCTATATCGACATATGGACAAAGACTCTATATTCATTGATGTAATGTGGGCTGTACTTGAAAATATACTTTGGCTTTTCATCCGGTGACAGTTTTCGAGCACATTGCAGGTAAGTTTTATAATTATATGTGGTCATAATTTAAATGTTTTCAATATATTCCAAATAATTTTATGTTTACTTTATTTCAATACTTTATTTCAATACCCCGACGTTCACACAAACAAATTCTACGAATTCTGGTTTAAATTATTTCAACAGTAATTCCCATAATATAAATTAAATAGTCAATTTTTAAGTGGTATTTCATATTTTCATATTTTTCTACCATATTCCAAACACTATAATATTTAAATATAGCATAAGCATTTTTACAAAATAAATACAATTTCTTTTTATTCACACAAACATTTTAATCCAATTCTTTTTATCACACAAAATCATCTTATCGAATTTATAGAAATTATTTTACACATCGACTAAAAACATTTTTTTAATCTTAAATACATTTGATACATTCAAGTCAATCTCTCAAGTCTTTCTCAAGTATACTTCAAGTCTTTCTCTAGCATACCAAAACATTTCACAAGCATTCCTCAAGTCTTAGTCTAAAAACGTGTTTTTCAATAAGAGCGCTACAAACGTTTTTTTTTTCAAGGGTTTTTCAATAGGGACGCTTCAAAAGTAGAGCATACCTAAACATTTCACAAGCATTGCTCAAGTCTTAGTCTAATGACGGGTTTTTCAATAGGGACACTACAAAAGTAGAGCGATAGTGACAGCAAACGACGCCATATTTCTTGCCGATCTTTTGGCATTTTTCTGCAGAAAGGTTTGCCATTTTATGATGGAAAGATATACGAGCCAACAACGAGTCGAAATTATTAAAATTTACTACCGAAGTTTGAATTCGTATATCTTTCCATCATGAAATGGCAAACCTTACTGAAGAGAAATGTCAAAAGAGCGGCAAGAAATATGGCGTCGTTTGGTGTCCTTGTCGCTCTACTTTTGTAGCGTCCCTGTTGCAAAACCCATTACCTATCAACTATGTTTCCATAGTGAAAACTATAAACTACAGAAAATGAATATAATTAACATGATTATTTTGACTTTATACCTTTCCAAGTCTTTATTAAGACGAGAGCGAGACGAGAAAAAAATGTTCTCATAAATTAAATATTATACACATAAATTATGCAAAAATGAATCATGATATCCAGTCAAGTATAACTAATCATAATGATTTGGTTTTTATTCATAATAATTGAAATAAATTTATTAATTTAAAATAATTAATTTGATTAATTGAATAAAATCATGAATGTATTTCCTCATGTTTTATGTATAAGATATTCATAAGTCATGAGTAATTGAAATACATTTTGAGACCCATTTTATAATTTATTATTCATAATTCATGAATAATATTCATACATTGAGACAAATAGCCTTAGCCTGCAGATTAAATTATGCAAAATAAAATGATAAATATTACATTTGAAAATACGTCAATGGGAAATGAACATTATGAGGGAATCGAATATGAAAAAAAACAATGGAAAAATTACATCATTTCAAATTATTTGTCTGTTAAATTTCAATTAAATTTAAAATTTGTGAATCCTATTTATAATAAATTCATAGTGATTTAGAGTTTTTTATGCATCCATTTTTTTTATTATTTGTTTCATGTTTGTTTCATGGCGATAGACATCAACATCGACAGCAAGCTAACGCAACAGACAAAAAACTAAAACTTAAAACTAAAACAAAAAACAAAAACATGCCAAATGCCAATTTAACTTAAATGCTTAAAATAATGGTAACGAAATACAAAAAAAAATCACAAAAGGGTATCAAGTAGAAAACGTCTTACGACTCACTGCAATGCACTACGTTCCGATTCGATTCGAATCGTTTCGATGCCATACCATTCGATGCGATGCGATTTTAACGAAGCAGAAACATAATTCATGAATATAACTTATAAATTGGAAAATTATATGTTTTATCAATGTCTAATTCATAAATCATCAGTAAAGAATTTTTTCCGTGTATTCCGTGTATTTATACAATATTTTTAAAAAATATATTTTTTTCGATTTATATTCATATAAACTATTTTTCTCAAGTCTTTGTCCAGAATTTCCCAATTCATTTTGCAAATTTTCAAAAGTATTTCGCAAGTCTTTTGCAAGCTTTTCGCAGGACTTTATCATATATATATATTTCATATGTGTTACAAACATATTACTAAAATAAAAATAAAAATGTTATATCTCTTAATAATAATTGTTGACTTTGTTCCTTTTCAAGTCAAGCCTTTTCAAGTGTTAACCAAGCTTTCTTGAGTAATTCATATTTAAAATTACTAGTAACAATGACAAATTAGATACAAGTCTTTCTTCAGTATCTCTTATTACAATCAGAATTAGGACAATATACATTAATACCTAAATCTAAATTTGATTCAAGTCTTTCTCTATTAGCACTTCACAAATATTTTCCAACAATTGTTCAGTTTTTTTCATTTTTCAATTCATTTTAATGTTTTTCAAAAGAAATTAGCAAATCTTTAGCAATCTTTTCGCAAGACTTTCCCATGAATCTAACATTTCTCAAGTATTTCTCTAGTAGCATTTGATATTTCACAAGAAATTCGTTAGTCTTTTTCCAGTCATTTGCAAGTCATTCTCATGTCTTTCTCATGCAATAAACAGTACCTATATTGTTACTACTGGAAATAAAATTATAAAAAAACTTTCTAACGCATTAAAATTGCTGTTAACAAAAATAATAATAATCAAACTTATTGACTTTGTTCCTTTTCTAATTGAGTCAAGAACCGCCACCAAGACGCCGGAAGTCGCTGAAGACTCTGGCCAATTCACATCATTAGCGCTTAATAAATGTCAATCGAACAGTTAAGAAATTCATCGTGAAGAAAGGGCAACGAACATTTCTTAAACAAATAGCAATAAAATTGTAATAAAACTTGTATTTCACCCTCGCAATAGCGCTTCTCTCTAACAAGCGTCTAATAAAAGGTACAAAGTTAATCGAAGACAATAGAAACGCGCGCCATATGGTGGCAAACTACACTGCGTTCTAATAGATACTAACGTTCCGAACAAATGTTACAAATGCACCAAAAACAGTTTGATGAAGATGAATAGAATAATAGAAGAGATCTTTTTAAGAAACCGTCGAGTTGAAATTAATGCGCGTAACGCTAACAGCAGCGCGTAGAAATCAACCCAATAATGCAGATACATTTGAATGTATCGAACAGATATGAAATTAATTTAATTTTTGAATATCATCGAAATGCATGCATAAAATTGAAGGCATTGTCTGTAAATTTGCAGCCTGTGCTAAGTTCGTCGAGACATTTTGTGGCACGTTCGTCATTTAAGGTTGCGGCGACCTGCGTAAGAATCGGCATTAATAGAAAAAGTATCTTGCAGATTGTTTTGTGAAATACGTTGTAATCGATAGCAGCCCGCATGTTGCATTTTCTGCTATTCATCTTGGTTGCCGCATCTTATACGATTTTTTCTGGATCTCAATTCATTGCGGCCACGATGCTGTTGCTGCTCAGGCCATGTGCAAAATCAGGCATATCGCATATCCTTCAGATGCAACCTATGCTGCTTACTACAAAGTGACAGCAGCCGCTTCATTGTTTGGAAAAACGTTTAAATGTGATTTTTAACATCTGATCGGAAATACTCTCGCTCACTGTGTCTTTTGTTTGCATTGATTTTAGTTTGGAGAGTGTAAAATAGATGAAAGAGCAAACTGCTGACGACACATGTATCTGCTGGATGCATCTTGTATCTCTTGCAAATACTTTTGTATTTCTATTATTTGTATTAATATCGGCATCCACATCAGCTGCTTTTTCTTGACGTTTTGCAATCTGTTTCGACTGATCGCTCGTGGGGGTTTTTCCGTAGACCGATCGCTACCATATCAGGTGTTGTATCTTATGGATAGCTCTGGGTTTTTGCTTGGCTCGTGCTTCGGTTGAGCAACATAAGGTTGAGCAGCTACTTAAGCGGTTTTATTTTGATTTTGTTTGTTTTTTTTCGTATTTTTATTTGGGTTTTATTATTTTTTTATTAATTCTGTGAGGTTTTTTGTTGAATGCTAGTGGTGGATACTAAATTAGTTGTTAATAGAGATGTTAACAGCTGGTCGAGTAGTATTTCCTGCATTAAAATTTACTTTGGCCTTTTTTTAGAACTTTTAAATAGCGATAATGGATAAAATAACGATTCGGCAATGAAGTCTTTCCTTACATTACAAGCTAAAATTTAATCTTCCCTGTATTTTATTTTTATGAATTATATACATAATATTTTATTGATTAAATAAATTAAATGTGTTAAATAAAATAAAGAAATAAGGAAATAAAGAAATAAAGAAATAAAGTAAAAATTAAGTAAAGAAGTAAAGAAATAAAGAAATAAAGAAATAAAGAAATAAAGAAATAAAGAAATAAAGAAATAAAGAAATAAAGAAATAAAGAAATAAAGAAATAAAGAAATAAAGAAATAAAGAAATAAAGAAATAAAGAAATAAAGAAATAAAGAAATAAAGAAATAAAGAAATAAAGAAATAAAGAAATAAAGAAATAAAGAAATAAAGAAATAAAGAAATAAAGAAATAAAGAAATAAAGAAATAAAGAAATAAAGAAATAAAGAAATAAAGAAATAAAGAAATAAAGAAATAAAGAAATAAAGAAATAAAGAAATAAAGAAATAAAGAAATAAAGAAATAAAGAAATAAAGAAATAAAGAAATAAAGAAATAAAGAAATAAAGAAATAAAGAAATAAAGAAATAAATAAATAAATAAAGAAATAAAGAAATAAAGAAATAAAGAAATAAAGAAATAAAGAAATAAAGAAATAAAGAAATAAAGAAATAAAGAAATAAAGAAATAAAGAAATAAAGAAATAAAGAAATAAAGAAATAAATAAATAAATAAATAAATAAATAAATAAATAAATAAATAAAGAAATAAAGAAATGAAGAAATAAAGAAATAAAGAAATAAAGAAATAAAGAAATAAAGAAATAAAGAAATAAAGAAATAAAGAAATAAAGAAATAAAGAAATAAAGAAATAAAGAAATAAAGAAATAAAGAAATAAAGAAATAAAGAAATAAAGAAATAAAGAAATAAAGAAATAAAGAAATAAAGAAATAAAGAAATAAAGAAATAAATAAATAAATAAATAAAGAAATAAAGAAATAAAGAAATGAAGAAATAAAGAAATAAAGAAATAAAGAAATAAAGAAATAAAGAAAAAAGAAATAAAGAAATAAAGAAATAAAGAAATAAAGAAATAAAGAAATAAAGAAATAAAGAAATTAAGAAATTAAGAAATAAAGAAATAAAGAAATAAAGAAATAAAGAAATAAAGAAATAAAGAAATAAAGAAATAAAGAAATAAAGAAATAAAGAAATAAAGAAATAAAGAAATAAAGAAATAAAGAAATAAAGAAATAAAGAAATAAAGAAATAAAGAAATAAAGAAATAAAGAAATATAGAAATAAAGAAATAAAGAAATAAAGAAATAAAGAAATAAAGAAATAAAGAAATAAAGAAATAAAGAAATAAAGAAATAAAGAAATAAAGAAATAAAGAAATAAAGAAATAAAGAAATAAAGAAATAAAGAAATATAGAAATAAAGAAATAAAGAAATAAAGAAATAAAGAAATAAAGAAATAAAGAAATAAAGAAATAAAGAAATAAAGAAATAAAGAAATAAAGAAATAAAGAAATAAAGAAATAAAGAAATAAAGAAATAAAGAAATAAAGAAATAAAGAAATAAAGAAATAAAGAAATAAAGAAATAAAGAAATAAAGAAATAAAGAAATAAAGAAATAAAGAAATAAAGAAATAAAGAAATAAAGAAATAAAGAAATAAAGAAATAAAGAAATAAAGAAATAAAGAAATAAAGAAATAAAGAAATAAAGAAATAAAGAAATAAAGAAATAAAGAAATAAAGAAATAAAGAAATAAAGAAATAAAGAAATAAAGAAATAAAGAAATAAAGAAATAAAGAAATAAAGAAATAAAGAAATAAAGAAATAAAGAAATAAAGAAATAAAGAAATAAAGAAATAAAGAAATAAAGAAATAAAGAAATAAAGAAATAAAGAAATAAAGAAATAAAGAAATAAAGAAATAAAGAAATAAAGAAATAAAGAAATAAAGAAATAAAGAAATAAAGAAATAAAGAAATAAAGAAATAAAGAAATAAAGAAATAAAGAAATAAAGAAATTAATAAATAAATAAATAAATAAATAAATAGAAAGATAGAAAGTAATGAAACTACTACTCGTTACTACAAAGACTAAATTCCAATCAGAATACTTTGCGCCTTTCTTATTGGTCGTCACTCACTCAAGACGCAGTGAAGACAACCTATGAAATTCCGCTAAGAAACACGACAAAGCAACAACAATGCCAACAACGTAAGTTGATTAAAAGATAAGACAACAACAAGCAGCACAAAGCAGCGAATAGCAATGCCACTCCAAAAAAATTATATAAAAAAAAGAATAAAAAAAAACCAACGAGCACCAATACCAAACAACTAACCAACCCGAAGAAAACTCACACCACTGCAAAAGTTACCCCTCCTCACACAAGAGCACTGCATGAGTAGAATGTCTTGTAGCAACATTCCAACACAACCAAATTTCTCAGAGGCCCACTCTCTGACACACAAACACATGCAATAACTGCTTTCTTAATTCGCCGCATTTTCTTTTAGTGCGCTCAAGAACACTCACACCATACGCTATGCTGAGTTGTAAAGAGCCAACTCGTTATTTGTTGTGGCGCAGTGTGCTTTAAAACTAGGTTGAACATTGAACGTCTTCTAATTCGTTCGTTGTGTTAGTACGCAACCCCAGCCCAACGAGCAACTCACACTCTTTAGCTATTTTATGCAACGACAACGAGTTTCTTATGCCACGAGTAGGCACTCTCTGTTCGTGGTTGTTGTTTTCTTGCACTAGTTTCTGTTGTTGTAGGCAACAACCCAAGGCAGTACAACGAACGAACGACCTTCCTCACCTTGTTGTCGTCTCCAGAGATATAGCGAGTTACGGTGTGTTCCTTATTCGTTATCGTCGTTGTTGTCGTCGTCGTTTATCGGTGGGAATTTTAGTTTCTTGCCAACAACAGGCAGCATAAGACGCGCGCACGTTCTTGGATTAATTTTAAGTCATTTGGGAGTTTACAGATTTTTTCTGGTAAGTACTCGTATTATGTGCCTTTGGATTTAATGTGTTGTCTCTTGTAGCTTGTTTTTCTTCTACTTCTTCGTCACTTGTTGACAGTCACACTGTTGTTTTTGTTTTGGCTCTATTTGTTTAGATAAGGCGTTACTTTTATGGCGGTGTCCTTTTTCTTGTCAGATGCCGTTGTCGTCGTTTTTGTTGTTGTTTCAGAGCCAAGTAGGCGTTTCTTCAATAAAAATTGCGGTTGTCGAGATAAGGTTGAGGAATTCCCAAGTGTGCTCCGATGTGTCACGGGTTATTAAGTCATTAGCAGATAACAAGTGTTTGTTTTTTTTTGTAATTTAATTGAAAAAAAAAAACTGGTGACTGTGAGTTCGAGAATTGCGAAGCTATAATTATTTTAAAGATTTGAAGATTTAAAAAAATGTATACCAAAGGATATCATGACGTTACAGGCACTAAATTACATCACTAAGTGTGTTGTATTCGTAATATTTTTTTTAATATTTTACATCATCTTCTTGAACAGCGATCTAAAGTGATCTACAGTGCATAATTTTTTGAAATTTTTGCTATATCCATTTTAATCAATTTCAAATTTCAACTCATAAGTAAAACTCAACTTTACCTCGACAAACATATTAAACAAATATCGATCATCTCAATATTTCGAATTATTTTTTTACCTAAAATAAAAAAATATATATACATATATATATATTACTTATAGTTTGTTTAAGTATGTTAAAAAAAACTAACACTGATTTCTAAAAATTTCGGAAAAGAAATGTTTCAAAAGAAAAATTGTCCAGGGAACGAATTGTGTATAGAAAAATTTGTTGGGAAATAAATTTTCTCGGTCAATAATTGCCCAGGAAAGACTTCATATCAGAGCTAATAAAATCAGTGTTCGTCCTTAATTTAGACGGAGTCTGTCATATCTCGGAGACCTCCCCGATGTCTAGAAGCTTTCTCGAAGTACTTCGATAAAAATGTTAGATCTCGTTGATTTATCAAATCTAATTTTTAAAATTATTTGACAAGTTACGATATTTAAACATTTATATTTAAACATTTATTGCACAGATTTGTAATATTTTTCGAAGCAATATCGACTCCGTTTTGATTTCAAAAATGTCTAGGACCGAAGAAACTCCGACAGAACGGATCGATATTTACCTACCTTGTAGCTATAATTTGAAGTTCGATATCGCTACGAGAAAGTATCGGATATTAAGTAAATTTACCTTCTTCTCGCATTGATCTAAAGATACCGAAACGAATAGCATACTGAAACGAATAGCATACTCTTTAAAAGTCTGGAAAAAAGAAATAATGGATTCCCGAGATGTTTCTTCCCAGAGACTTTTTTTCACTGTTAAAGGAGCAAGTGTCAAAGGGAAGAATTGTCTGGTGAAGAAATTAGGTCTGGAAATGAATTACTCGGGGAGAATCAACTCGGATAAAAAAAAAAGTCTCGTGGAAGAATTGTCTCGCATCAGAATTGTTTGGGGAAGAAATCTATAAAAAAAGAATTGACCAGGGAATATTTTTCTGGAGAAATATTTACTCGAGAATGATTTTCTCGTGGACAAATTGTATCAGGAAAGAATTGTCTCGGAAAAGAAATGACTCAAAATGAATTTTAAGAGAATCTTATAGAAAAATTGTGTATAGGAAAAATTTACTGGGGATGAATATAAAACTGGTTGCGGAACATGACTTCTGTGACTCGGGAAAGAATTGTTTCGGCCTCATGGGGAGTTTTCTGAATGAAGAATTGTCTGGGGTAGATTTGTCATGGCGAAAAATTGTCTCGGAAAAGAATTTTCTCTGTAATGAATTGTCTGATGTGTATCGGTTAGAAATTTCTTGAAGAAGAACTGTGTCTAGAAAAGAACTGTTTCTGGGAAGAATTGTATTTAGTAACAATTATCCGCGAAATATTTGTGGAGGATGGAATTGTTGGGAGAAATTTTCACAGGGTAGAATGGTTTGGCAAACAATTTGTTGGAGGGCAGAATTGTCGCTGAGAAGAATTGTTTATCGAAAGAATGGTCTAGAGAAGAAATTTAACGGAGACATTTTTTGGGTAAGAATTATCTCAAGAAAAAATGTTTCAGGGAATAATTGTCTCGGGTAAGAATTCGCTCTACTAAGAATTGTAAATAGGAGGAATTCTATGGGGAAAATTTTTCTGGTGATGCATTTTCCCCGGAAAGTATTGCGTCATGGAGGAATTGTGTCTTGAAACAAATGATTTAGAAAATAATTGACTTGGTAGTTTTGCCTCGAAGGGTGGTTTATAGGAAGAATTGTCTGGAAATAAATTTTCTCGAAAAAGAATTGTCTCATGGAGAAATTATGCCACGGTAAAATTGTGTATATAACGAATTGTTAATATAAATAATCGTCTGGGAAAATTTTGCTCGTGAAATAATTGTCTGGGAAGAAATTAGATGAAGAATATTCTCGGGTAAGATTGACTGGGGAAGAATAAACTCTTGAAACAATGGTTTACAGAAATAATTCCAATAGGAAGACGAATTTGTAGAAAGAATTGTCTGGAAATGAGTTGTCTCAGGAATGAATTGTCTCATGGAGAAATTGTCCCGCAGAAGAATTGAGTATAGGAATTATTGTTAATAGGAATAATTGCCTGGCGAAGAATTTTCTCAGGAAAGAAATGACCGGAGATGAAATATTTGGAGAAGTAGTCTCGTGATAGAATTGTCTTGCGAATGAATTGTCTCTTGGGGTAACTGAAGAATTGTCTGGGTTTGAATTGCTTTGGCGAAGAAATGTCTCTATATTTAATTGTCTGAGGTAGTTTAATTTCGGGGAAAAAATCGCTCGCGAAAGTATTATCTCGAAGAAGAATTGTTACGGAGAAGAATGGTCTTGCAAAAGAATTATGTCGGGGAAGCCTTATTCCTGGGAAGAATTGTATCTGGTAACAAAAGACCGTGGAATAAAGGGGGGGGGGGGGGGGTTGCGTGGCTGAAATTGCTGGACAAATTGTCTTGTGCAATAATTATTCAGGAAAAATTTGTCTCGTCGAAGAAAGCTCTCATTAAAGTATATTAAATTTATTTCTGACTAAAGGAAAAATGAAAACATACATTAATTTTTTTCATAAATTTTTGAATTTTGTACATTTAGGCTTGTTAATGAAAGAAACACATTTTTCAAAAATTTCACATAACTAGAATTAAAAAAGAGGTTTTTAAGACAAAATAAATTTCTACTCTGATTTTGCAAAATAAATATACTCTACTCTGCTTTAGATTTAACTTCGTTTTCCTCATACGTTTCGGTTATGATAATGGTTACGAGTTAAAGTATCAAAATACTTTATATTAAAAATTTTGAATGAAATTCGAAAACAGAATGATGTTTTTTCAATTTTTGTTTTTCTTTTTCTGAGCTCTATTTTGAATTTAACTGTTATGTTTTTGAATAATATTAGTTGAATTAAACCTTCTTTTTTTTTTTTTAAATTGCTATTCGATTCAAAACTTCGCTATAATCATGATATCGTAGAATAATCGAATATTGTTACGATTATTATTAACGAAATAGTAAAATAATTAAATTAGTATCCCAACAATGCGTGCCTCGTTACCCTCAATCGAAACTTAAGGGTTTTTTTTTTTTTTGGAAACATGAAATCAACAAATTTAGAAACTCCTCGTTTTTACTGTTTACCATTAATTGTTGCATCTGTCCTGGTAACATGCTTAAAATGTTTGCACACATATAGCACCGGAATGAAAAAAATACTTTTTTAGTACCGTTTTCTGGAACAACAACAAAATTCTATTCGAAGCAAAAATATAAAATGCAGAAAGCGATCAACAGACGACGTCCTTTTTCAAATGCAGCCAACTTCATTGTTATGCTCGACAAACGACTATTTTTGTTTTTCTTTCTTGCTCTGAATCCTGTTTTCTAGCCACGGATTTTTAAGGAAGCGACAAAAAGGACTCGCATGCCAAACGTTGAGGCAGCTGCACGATGAATAACGTTGTTGTTTATTTGTGATTGTGCTGGTAATTGTATTTGTTGTTGTTGCTGCTGCCGCTGCTTTTATTGTTCACCTTCTTCTCTTTGTTGTTGTTGTTGTCGCTGCTACATATGCCCAAAGTCCTGAAGGCGAATGTGACGAAACGCAGGATCAAGGACGACGCAGGCAGCGTGAGGACACAACGCGACGCGGCACGACGGACGTGCAAAGGTGCGATGGTGCGCTGCGAATTGCAGACGAAAAAGCAACAGCCAGAAATGAGGGTAAGATATATGTCGATGTTTAATGTTGATAAGGACGAAAACTACAACAACACGGACAATACGAAAATTGTATTAAAACCTCGGGCAAGCGAACACTATGGATTTTGGCAGTGACGAAGAACATGCGAAAAGAAAAAAAAAAGAATTCGCAAAGGTTACAGTGGAACAAATTAGCATAATTATCTTTTGCAGATATTTTATAAGTTATAAATTATATATTTAATTTTAATATTCATTTAAAATATATTTTATTTATGCTTCATTGTTAAGGCAATGAGCGGTTTCAGGTGTTTTTCGAAGGAACACTTGGACAAATTTGAAATTGAATTCGAGTTCGAGGCATTACAACTGAATTAAGTCGGATTTGTAACTGACAATTTATGAGATTGTGTTCAAACCTGAGTCAAAATTTCAGCCATTTTTCAGGCAAACACAACGATAGATGGAATATTTTGGTAATATGTAATGCCTGCAAAATTATGTTTGGGAGAGACCTTTTTTTGCAGCGTGTACGGTTTAAAACGCATATTGATTTCAGTCCCATGTATAGAGAAATTTGCAAAAAATTGCTTAAAATAGCATTTTATAAATTTGAAGTATTCACTCATGCGCCGCCTGTTCATATTTGCCAAAACCCGATCTTACCCCTACCCTCGACGAAAACTCCGGAGCGTCAGGCACATCTGCTCCTTCAAGTAAGCACAGAGCAACAACATCGATCATGCATTACTCAAACAAAGCGAAGCATTTTCACCGAGTATTTCACAACAACAACAGAAAAAAGGACTCGTGCCACAAGCATCAGTGGCATTTCTGCCATGTCATCCACGTCACTCGTGAGGCGCATTCAAAGTACGCGATCACAAAAGACGCCCATCCGACCGACCGACTATTCTATTCAACTACACGATGTGGTTGATCACGATCAACAATCAGAAGGGGTGGCAAATGTTACGTTTGAAAACGGCTGCGGCTTATCTTCAACATGAGCCTTGACTGTGAGCCTTCGCATGTGCACACAACCCCCTTGAAGATTGAAACGAGTACTACGAGTTGAACGCGTCGAATGTATTTCTAGTCGTTTGAAAATGCAAGGAAAGCTTCGCAGGGCGCACGCAGATGTGTGCAGTAACTATCGGGGTCTAATGCAAGATCCAAGGGATGACGGACGCTAAGGCGCGTGCGTGGCAGGCGCACTTATGCCGTTCGATTGCTTTTTATGACCGCAATAGAAGATGACATAAAATTTAAATACACTTTTAGAAATGAATAATAAATGCATAAAAAAAATTCCTGAAAAACTTGTGAAGGCAGCAGTGGAAGGAAGAAGAGCAACGAGGTGCGAACTAAAAAATGCGGGTTAATTAAACATTTGAAGAAGCGCAGCTGAGGCGGCAGGAATTTTTTTTTTTGTATTTCTTTTGTGCGGTGAGGTGTAAAATGTAAGAAATTTTGTTTCTAATAATTATTAAGCAAATGTTTAAGTTATTTTTATAATAAATAAATATCGTCGTTGTAGAACTAAAAATCTCCAACTACATTTTTAGGAAATTCTGAAATTTCTACTATGTTGGTAATTATAACAAAAAGTAATTGATACATTTTTAAAGTTAAAATGTCAATTGATAGATTCACATTTTCTTATCATTTGGTACAAATATTGAGCTCATCGATCAGAAATTGAAAGATATATAACGAATTTTGTAAATGAATAATTGGCATTTAGAAAATGTAGTTGGTGACTTTTGGTTCTACAACGACGATATCATAAATTTGTTATTAAATCAATTAATCAATTCTCGTTCGATTTCGTCTCTAAAATCGAGAACGACATTACCTTTAATAGCTGAGAAGAAATTCGAGAGCGAGATCCGCTTCTGATAACGATATAAAAAATCTCAAATTTATAAACTTTAGTATTGAAACACACAAAAAATAAAATATTAAAAAGGCTGTCTCTTTCCAGTACAGGCATCCAGCTGACAACAGAAACTTAATGTACAACAACACCCACGAGTTATGTTTGTTGTACATATTAGTAATGTTTCCGCAAAAAACTCGATTACATGCTTGATTCGTATTTTTGTGATTATAAAGAAGCACAAGATATTGGAAACCAATAACACACACAAAGCAATAACAGTAAAATAAAGGTACACGGTTTAATTGTTTCGATACTAAAAAATCATATTATATATCAACATATATTTCGTAGAAAATAGTTTCTATACGACAATATCAAGAGAATAAAATATTGCCCAAGAAAATCTCTCACCCCACGTTATTCGAATTCGGCATTAAAACTGTTGCTCCCATCACAGAAAAAAATGTACATCATATTGATGAATTCCGTTCTTCAACCCATGATTCATTGTATTGATGAACCATTGTTATGAATGCTATCGTAAATATGAAGAACGCTTGGTAACTGTCGAAAAAGTGTTCTTCAATATGATGTACTGTATGTGAAGAATACGTTTCATCATATTAATGAACCAAAATATAAAATACAACATATATGTACATCATATTGAAGAACGCTGTTCATTAAACCAACTTTCTGTTTTTTTTCGTCAATTTTTTGCCGTACTTCTCAGTTCTCAAGTAGTTCTTGTATGTTACTTCTTATTTAATGCTTGTTCGACATGCATAATTTAGAAAAATGTTTTATAATATATTTATTATAATTACTACTTTTTATTAATAAAAAGTTATATTTATAAAAAATATCTTTTTGAAAAAAAAAATTTTGAAAAAAAAAAATTATGAAAAAAAAAAATTTTTAAAAATACAATTTTTCGAACAAATTTTTTTTTTGGAAATTTATTTTTCTGAACAATTTTTTTTTGTCCGAATTTTTTTTTACAAAACTTTTTTTTAGAATTATTTTATAAAAAAAATTTTTTTTTGAAAAAATATTAAGAACAATTCATCAATATGAGAATTCAAATTCAATGTATTGAATATTTTGTTCATATATATAATGAATGCATGTCATTTAATGAACGGTGGTATCAATGTGATGAATCTGGTAGTTGGTGAAAAAATTCATAATATTTATGAATAAATAATCATATTGAAGAATTTTTTTTTCTGTGATCAGTTTGAGTACAAATATAAGACGCACAGTTCAAATGATGAGAGAGCTCGGCCTAAGTTATTCAGAGGTATAACGCCAAACTATTATTATATATAAAATATATATTTGTGTTTTATAAACAACTCAAATTAAGAAAAACTTTATGATTTTATTATATCGTAGCACGAACGGTTAGTGCTACTACGATCCGAAAGATCCCTGGTTCAATCCCAGCGACTGTCTACATCGTTTCATAGAAAAACATTTTTCCATCTGACGGTACCTCTTGGCAGCCAATGGAAAACATCCGTGAGTAAACACCGCCCATGAAAAGGCTCTCATCCCTCGCTATTCGGATTCGGCATTAAACTGTAGGTCCCACTGTACTGAAGCGTCAAACTATTATTATTATCCATAAAAGAAAACAAAAAATATAATTTACTGTATTAAATGCAATATATTTCCAGAGAAAAGTATTAAATTTCAATGGATATGCGTACTTCACAAACGACGAACGACACTAGCGTATCGAAGAAAACAGAAACAGCACAGATTTACCTATACCCACCTTGCAATGTGTCGGAGACCATTTATGTTGCTTTATCGATTCTAATTTATTAAATTTCTAGTTTATTTAATTTCTTTTACAAGATACGATATTTAAATATTTATCGCATCGAATTCGCAATACTTTTCGAAGCAATCTCGAACTTTCATCATTTTTTTGTTCGATATCCTTCCGATTTCAAAACAATTTCTTGTACCGACAAAAATTCGACAAAACGTGTTGATATCTACCTTCCATGTAGGTCCAATTTGACGCTCGATATCACTACGATAAAGTGTCCGCTCCCAGTATGCCAATCGATTCGATATCGTTACGAGATCAATGCGAGTAGATGGAGAAAGCACACTATATCGAATCTGTTCTCGTAACGATATCGAGCGCCAAAATGGACCTACATGGTAGGTAGATATCGAAACGTTTTGTCGGAGTTTTCTCGATTTGAGAAATGTTTCAAATTCGGATCTCTATCGAAGACAAAAATGATCAAAGTTCGAGATTGCTGCAAAAAATATTGCGATATCGATTTGATAAATGTTTAATTATGGTAACTTATCAAAGTATTTGAATGTAGGAAAATTTTTAAAAATTAGAATCGAGAGAGCAACGAGATCGAACTTTTTTATCGAAGCTATTCGAGCAAGCTCGAAGATCTCCGAGACATGGCAGACCGGGCTATGATGTGAATTTTTCTTTTTCTCTCGTAACGATATCGAAACGAATGTGATACTGGATTTTTTCTTTGAAGTTGCGTGTTTTTGTGTTTTTAATTCGATTTACCGCTACACAATTGTACAATTTTGAGATTTTATTTTTTTAGTACGATAACGAAACTGTTTATATCGGTCTTATAATAATAATAGTTTGGCGCTACAGTCCTGTATAGAACTTCGGCCGAGCTCTCCACCAATTTGAGGTGTGCGTGTTATATTGTACTCAAAGTGGTGGGACCTACAGTTTATTGCCGAATCCGAACAGCGGGTGAGAGCTTTTCATAGTCAATGGTTTTACTCTCGTAGGTTTGCCATTTACTGACGGGAGGTAGCGCGGTATAGAAAAATGTTTCTATGCAAAGATGTTGTTAGCCCCAGTCCAGGTTTGAACCGGGGACCTTTCGGCTCGCAGTCCAACGAACTAACCACTAAGCGGCTACAATATCGGTTGGATATCGGTTTATTTCTGAATTTTCACGGTTTTAAACGAATATTGGTTTCGATTATGGTTTAAACCCTTGATTGTGGTATTATAATAGAAAACCACAGTTTTACACAATACTAAAATATATAATACATAATACTAAATTTTCAAATATTTTGAGTTTCACACTGAAAAAAAAATTTTCCGAATTGAAATAAAATGGCTTCATTAAAAATTATTCTTTCAGGGAAATACAAATTTCTTTTATTTGAATAAAAAATCATTGATTTAATGAAAATTTTCGCACATTCTACGGAGCTAAATCATTCCCATATTTACTTGAAATAGGTAATTTTATTTTTGGGTGCATATAGAACCCTTATGATTATAAAAATGAATTTGATAATTGCGTCAAATGGTCTGCCGGTGTTTTATACTATTTTTCAGTAATTTTTAACTATCCTTTAATTTACGTATACACCATGTTAAACCTTTAAAGAGTACTTTGGCAACACAAAAATGATATTCTATACAATTTCTTAAAATATGCAACTTTTCAATCAGCACAAAATATATGTAAAATTTCTATAGATTCCCCAATCGATAAATCACTGCAAGGGTTTCTTAATTAAAACTTTTTCCCCAATATACACACAAACCTACTAGAAAATTCAGATATTAACAAAAACTTTTGACCATAAACAATGCATGACAACACAAAAGCCTTGTGTAGAAGAATTTTGGAAGATGATATAAAAAAATACGTTAAAGAAAACAAAAAATGCAAATTAAAACTAGAGAGTGACAGGACAAACTATTAAAGCATTAAATCAAGCAGAAAATGAGTTAAAATAGTTGAGAAAAGAAAACCACTAAAGAACATGCTATCATTAAGTGGGATCCTTGGGCCAGGACGAAGGCGCGATGACAAGAAAATTAGTGTCTGCGGATGGAAAAAGACAGTCACAAACGATGCAAATTAATAAAACATTTACATGCGGTCAAGCGGCAGCTCAAAGATATGCCAAAAGGATTAAAAAATAAGCAAAATTAATTAATTTTCGAAAAACAGCAAAACAATCGAATATAAAAACCACCGAATAATATGCAAAGTAAACAGTTAAAATCTGTTAAATTTAAATATTGTCCTTTTGGGCGTTAATAAACAACCAAGCTACTTCTTAAGTTAAATAACCTTCGTCTGCGAAATTTCTTTGGGTGGAAAAAGTAAAACAAAGGCATCGAATTTCAAAAGATTTCGTACAAAATTTTCTGCCACTTAAGCGCGCCGCAAGGTTATGCTTTCCATAAAGTATACAATAGAGATGGGCGCGTGCCTGTTTTTGATGGCACGGACACGCCGATAGGTGACACGCACGAGCACGAGCCCGACGAGTAAATTTACAGGCACGCACGAGAAGCACGATAAAACACGGGTTTTAAAAGGTAGACAAAAAAGGTGGAAAAACACGACAAAACACGAAAAAAACACGGAAAAACATGAATAACCTAACGAAACGTGAAAAATAATACCCGGAACCGTTTAGATTTTTGGAACCAGAATCGTTATTAAAAATGTGTTGAACCGGAACTGGAATCGGAACATATATATTTTTTTCTGGTTGGAATCGGTACCGCTATTTTAAAAATATCGGACCAGAACCGGAAAAGATATTATAGTTTCTGTCAGGGTACACAAAGAACCGGAATCGGAACCGTGATTAATAATTTATGGAACCGGAATGGAAATTCATTTAATTTGCTGATTGAAACCGGAACCGGAATCGGAACCACAATTTTAAAAAATCTTGGAACCCGAACCGGAACCAATGTTCTAATAGGTTTTTAGTCCCTGTAATAAATAATTCAAAAATTAAGTTTGATACTGTTTTATTCTCTTAAATCCATAAGTAAAACTAAAACAACAGATTTTTAAGAAAAGTTTAAAATACCACGAAATTTTAATTTCTGAAGCTGGAAGTAAGGTTTTTTTTAAATTGGGGTAGAAACTATAAAAAAAAATCTTGAATGGGCACGTGTCTGATTTTGGAGGCACGACAGCAACTAACACGCACGGAGATTTGCACACACGAAGTCAGATTTTCGGGCGTGACACGAAAAAAGCACGGCACGCGCCCATCTCTAGTATACAACGCATATTTCTACTACTACCTACTACTACTACCTTTTTTTATTCTACAACTACATCTTGTGTAATGCCACTTATTCGCGCGACCCCACTTAGTCGCGCATTTGCGTTTCTTTAGAATTCGAAAAGTACTTCATCCAGTCGTGAGGCTACTTTGTGGCAAATCTCTTAAAAAGGCCTTCTTGTCCTTGAGTTAAATAAAGTTTTCCTTTTGGGACAGCTAAAAGTAAATCGTCTATAAAATATTTATTCTAATAAGAAAAGACATCGTTGCAAATTTTTGTTGTTGACAATCTGAAATTTTGTTGTACATTCTATTGTAATGCTTGCTATTCTTCATCATCATCATCATCATAATGATGATGTTGTTCTTCTTGTGGGTTGCCTCAAGCATTCGAAACTCAACACTTGCAGGCTTGAGAATAGACACTTCCTTGTATCCTGCACCTTGGCGTTTGACTGCGAAGACATCGTCCTTTTTTTTGGTTATTTGGTATTTCTCGATGTGGAGTTAGGTAATTTGCCGCATTAGCTTTTGTATCATAATACTCAGGAATTATAAGAAAATCATCCCTCAATTAGTTGCATTGCTTTGCGTTGCTTGAAATGTAAATATTCTTGTGTTTGGTGTGGTTGTCCTTTTTATTGTTATCCTTGCGGTAATTGCTGCTTGAAGTAGTAATAAATGTGGACACAAATGAGGGGACAGATGTCTGTAGACTGGTGAAATAAACTTTGAGAAACTGCACTTCAAGAATTATATAAAAAGAATTGGATGCATCTTGATCTGGTTATATTCAGTATTCCTTTTTAAAGGAATTGTAAACTGATCAGTAAATTTTTATCTTACCATAAAATGCAAATTACAAGATCAATAAGATCAGGTCGTAGTATTCCTTATGGTGTTTTCTTTATGATGTATTCTTTATGATGTATTCTTTATGATGTATTCTTTATGATGTATTCACTATGATGTATTCTTTAAGATAATTTCTCTGAGCTCATCTTAGATTCTCTGAATCTTTTTTGATTTGAATAGTCTTACTTTCAAAATCTGTACTTGTCGTTTCAGAGATAAAGCTCATTTTAAAATTTTCAACTCTTGGTTTATAAAATGTATCCTGTACATAAATATTTATAGAAATACTGAGGACTAAATATTTTTAAAGGTTTAAATTCACCCCCAAGGTTTAAATTCACCCTCTCCAGAAAAACGCCATGTTAAATCCTATCAAAAAATTCACTGAAAATTCTCTGAATTACAATCAATATAAAGTACATAAGCACCTTTCTAGACTAACTTATCAACCCCTAGTTTAGGCAATCTTATCAATTTTTTTATTATCTTATCATAAAATAACGATTTATATATGATTGTTAAACAAACGCAAGTACTCACGATTAGCATATGTACCCCTAGTAATTTGGTGGCAAGCAGCAACTAGTATCGAACTATTGTTTGTTTAAGAAGGCTATATTTAACAAAACGAAAAAATAAACAATAAAGTGTGCCACAAACTGATTAGATAGGCGCTTATAAACCACTATAAAAAATAGATTGCTCCTTTTTTTACGCAACAAAAATTAGTTACGCATTACTTTATCAATAGCAATGTAGCATTTAATGACAAAACCCCATTTAATAATATTCACACCCTCCAGACAGACTACACATTCAATCAGGCATAGTCACAGAACGAACAGCCACCCACCCTTTCTAAATTGAAACCCAATAGACTTTATTATTGTCAAGCCTAATACCCAGTCTACACAAAAACACAAGAAAAGGAAAATAAACGTAAAAACCACCAGCAACAATAGCAAGTTGTCTGTCAAATCAAGAAACCACTTGTTGTTCTTGATGACAGCAATAAAGCAGTAGGTATCATTTTGTTGAATTATTCATTCAAAGAATTCAAAGGACACAAATCACGTTTGTAAGAAGCACAAAAATACTTTCTTGGGACATTAGGTACAATTAGCAGCATAATTGAGGGTGAGTCTGGGAAAAGGCGCATTGGGGCTAATAATGTGTATGGGATTTCGAAATGATTAAGAATATAACTTAGATGAGTGTTCAAGTGTAAATTGTGCATATTAAAATTTGCGATTATTTCTTTGGCTTGAAATTCTCAAAACCCAATTCCCCAAACTCCGAAGGCCCAATGTTTTGAAAGAGCCACTAATACAAAATCCCCGCAAACTAAACAACCAAACACAAAATCACCAGATACAAAGTAATAATAATAATAATAGTTTGGCGCTACAGTTCTGTATAGAACTTCGGCCGAGCTCTCTCACCATTTTGAGCTGTGCGTGTTATATTTGTACTCAAAGTGGTGGGACCTACAGTTTATTGCCGAATCCGAACGGCGGGTGAGAGCTTTTCCATAGGCAATGGTTTTACTCTCGTAGGTTTGCCATTTACAGACGAGAGGTAGCGCGGTATAGAAAAATGTTTCTATGAAAAGATGTTGTTTGCCCCAGTCCAGGGACCTTTCGGCTCGCAGTCCAACGCACTAACCACTGAGCTACCGCGGCTACAAAGTACCCATTATGAAATTATGAAATACTCTAAAATCCCAAAAATATGATTATATTCTAAATGTCTGTATACGTTCCCAAAACAAGAAATATTCTGTTTAAATTTCTTTTAGTGGTCGAAGTGAAATAGGAATAAGAGCACCCCTTTATTCACAGAAAAAAACATGTTGATGAATTCCGTTCTTCAAACCATGATTCATTGTATTGAAGAACCATTCACAATATTAATGACTAATGACATCAATGTTATGAATGCGATCATAAATATGATGAACGCTTGGTTACTGTCGAAAAATGTTCTTCAATATGATGAACAACTGTATGTGAAGAATACGTTTCATCATATTAATGAGCATGAACATAAAATACAACATATTTTACTTTATATTGAAGAATGCTGTTCATTAAATCAAATTTCACTCAAAATATTTTTTTTTCGTTCATTTTTTGTCGAACTTCTCAGTTCTCAAGTAGTTCTTGTATGTTATTTCTTATATAATGCTTGCTCGACATGCATAAATTAGTAAAATGTTTTATAATATATTTATTTATAATTACAACTTGTTATTAATAAAAAGTTATATTTATAAAAAATATATTTAAAAAAAAATCTTTATTTCAAAAACAAATTTTTTTTTACTCGAAAAAAACATTTTTTCGGATACATTTTCTTCGAACAATTTTTTTATTTTTGAAATAACATTTTTTTTTTGTTATCTTTTAAATAAAATTTTTACAAAACTTTTTTGTAATTATTTTCTAAAAAAAAAAAAATTTTTTTTTGAAAAATTCGTAAAAAAATGTACATCAATTAATGGAGATTGAGAGTAAAAGACGCACTATGAATGACACACTCAATAATGACCTTAAAACAATCTCCGAGTGGGGTCTTGCAAATAGAGTTGATTTTAATGCACGCAAGACCCAATGTTGTCAGTTATCTCACAAAAGAATGGATTCAACCCTACCTCCCCTTAATATGGGTGCTGTGGATATTGCAGAGTCAGCTGCTCTTGACGTTCTGGGCATATCAATTCAATGTGATCTCCGTTGGAATGATCACATATTTGACGTGTCGAAAGAGGCGGCCAAGTGCCTCGGTTTTTTAAAACGGTGTAAGACATACTTCACTCCTGCTGACTTGCGCACTGTCTACACCACCTATATTCGGCCTCAGATGGAATACAATTCGCACATATGGGCAGGGGCTTCAAAATCTTCTTTGGAGTTCCTGGATCGAATCCAACAGCGTGCAATATATTTAATAGGGGATGAAAATATTTCATCCTCTATTGGTTCTCTTGAGCACCGAAGGACCGTAGGGTGTGTAAGCCTGTTCTATATGTATTACAATGGTAAGTGTTCGAGGGAAATACATGGCCTGATTCCACCAGGTCGTGTGTCCTCTCGTTCTACTCGGGCATCGAACCAAGCCCACCCCTTCGTAGTTCACTCGGCTCTCAATAGAACCACGCATTACCGAGAGAATTCGTTCTTCAGTCGCACGATACGTTTGTGGAACAATCTCCCTGCGTCTGTTTTTCCCGACATTTTTGATATTGGCAAGTTCAAAACAAACATTCACCGACACTACTCCATCTTTCCCACCTCCATTTAACCTATCATCCCTTCTTACGATCAACACTGTGCATTGCATGAATAGGGGGCATCCTCTGAGCGTTGGTTAATTTGTACAAAAAAAAAAAAAAAAAAAATATATGATAAATCTGATAGTTGGTAGATAAATTCGTAATATTTATGAATTAATTCATCATATTGATGATTTTTTTATCTGTGTACTTGAACGTAGAACAAACCAGGCTACTTTCAGACCTATATTTAAATGGTAAGATGCAACAGGGAGAAACATTTCATTTCTTTACCTTATCAATATTGCCGTTTATAGTCAAAATACATAAAAATAAGTAAAATATGTTATTTCACTTTGATGTGAATTCTACAAAAACAGAAATTACCAGCTAAAATAACCTATTTGAATCCTGAATCTAATTTTATGTTAAACATATTCAGTAGACCGCCTCCATAAAAAACAGTACTGACCTGGTTGGCCTTGAAATTAAAAAAATGATAAATTTTATTACAAAATAAAATCTCTATTTTTTGTATAAAAATAATTAGGATTTTGGGTTTGGTGATTTTTCTCTTTGGGGTTTTTGTGTTTGGGACATTTATGTTTGAATAGTTTGCATTTGGGGGTTTTCGTTTAGAAATTTTGTATGTTGGATAAGTTAAGATCTAACCCCAATATTTTGAATATCTTTTTTATATAATTCTGAGAAACTATGATACGATTAAAATATATTCTTTTAAAAATAAACTAACTATTTTTATAATATTAATAAAATCAAGAAATAAATTAATGTAGTTATACAAATTTTCTCACATAAATTTCCCTATATTTACGGTATCGGCGCCATCGGAAGTTGCTATACATATAATTTCCCATGTACTTCCGTTTGTAAACGTTTTACATGGACACGCAATTCGGGGTCTACAACGAAATGTTCGCTACCCATTACCACCGAAGCAACAACTTTGCAATATCTTATAAAATGAATTATTTCACCTACACAGTATTTTCCGGATATTCGATAATGTGGCGTTGAACGCCTTTTCCTTCCTGCAAAATTTTTACACCACTGTGTTAAACTAATTTCTATAGGTACTACATGGGTACAAAAAAGTATAAGTGTTGCACGTTGGTTTATGTTGCCGTCGTCGTCGATGTTTTTGAATTTAAATGTTTTGCCAACACGCGAACATTATTAAATTATTTATTATTCAAAGTACAACAGTAAAATCAGAGAATAATATTGTGAAATTCAGTTAGGAGTACTGTAAGAACGTATTTGTTTTTTTTTTTAATTGCTGTTAATATTTATAATAAAATTTTAAATGAATTTTTGAAATTGATACAACATTGGAATGTACATTTAGAGCTTCTCAATTGAATGGAATATAAGTACTATTAATTTCAATATTTGAACAATTTACTATTTGAAAATTTACATATAAAATTTAACAATCCAAAATTTTAATACAAGTAGATTTTTGAAATATTGAAATTAATTGTACTAAGTAATATTGTTGTCATTTTTAAATACTTCATTCGACGAGCGGTTTTAACTGAATATAGAAATTCGTTTTAAATATAATCAGCACTAACTGGAATATGTAATTTCTACATAACGAAAATAATGTTCCCAAATAACATTTATTTTAATACAAACATTTGGGATTTTTATATATAGGGATATTTCATATCTGTACATTAGTATAGAGCATGTGCTTTCAATGGCAGCGGTAGAAATTATAATGGGGGGTTTTAAAAATATACGATATATACCCCAAAATTATTTAAAAATTTTCATATGACATGGATGAAATTTCAAAGGATATTTTTGCTATTTTTTTGTAATATTTTTATATAAAACTAGTTTTTGTACCCAAGCTTAAATACTGAAGAAAATAATATTTGTAACAAAAATATTCTAAATGAAAATGAGGTTGGTTTTTGTTTTGGGCTTTCTTAAATTTTATTTTCAGTGTTTTATTCTTTCATTTTCATTTTAATTTTGTTTCATAATTTTTTTTTGTTAGAGTTTTTGCTCATTTTGTATATAAGTTTTGGGTTAAAGTTTTGTTTTTTTTTATATTTCAATTCTTCGATTTTTTCATTATCGTGTTTTTTGGGTCTTTTTTGTTTTTTTGGTTGTGTTTTAGCTTTAGCTTTTGTTTTCTTTTTTTTTTTCGTTTTTGTTTGTTTTCTTTTGTTCATGTTCTTGTGGTATTACTTTTGTTTTTGTGTTTTTCCATTTTTTGTATTTTTGCTTTTGTGTTTTTGCGTTTGATATTGTTCTTGTGTTTTTCTGCTTTATTTTTTGTGCTTTTTTGATTTTGCTTGTGGTTTTTTTTTCTTTTGTGTGTTTCAGTTTTGTTTTTGTGTGTTTTCTTTTGTTCATGTTCTTGTGTTTTTTGCTTTTGTTTTTGTGTTTTTGCATTTTTTGTATTTTTGATTTTGTTTTTTTGCGTTTAATATTGTTCTTGTGTTTTTCTGCTTTATTTTTTGTGCTTTTTTTATTTTGCGTTTGTGTTTTTTTTTCTTTTGTGTGTTTTAGTTTTGTTTTTGTGTGTTTGATTTTGTTACTGTGTTTATGCTTTTTTGTTTTTGTGTTTTTACTTTTGTATTTGTATTTTTGCTTTTGTTTTTATGTTTATGTTTTTAGTTTTGTTCTTGTGTGTTTGCTTTTGCTTTAGATTTTGTATTTTCGCTTTTGTGATTTTGCTTTTGCCTTGTGTTTTGGTTTTTGTGTTTCTATTTTAGCTTTCGGATTTTTTTTGTGATTTTCCATTTGTTTTGTTTTTTATTTTGTTGTATTTGTATTGTATTTTTTTTTGTATTTGAGTTTTGGTTTCGTCTTCTTAGCTGGTGTAAGTGCCGAGTTATGTCGTTTTGGAAGTTTAGGTTGTATAGAAGGTGCCACACACCTTTGCCAAATTCCGCACAAATATAGCGTATGTCCCCCTCCGGACTCCATAGTATCCTGGTGCCAAATTTCAGTCAAATCGGTTAAAGATTGGGGTAAATATATAAACATCACTTATCGCTTATGCCCAAAATATCGATCATTTGATTTTTTCTTTGTTTTAATTCAAATTATTCTAGTGTCATCATCGGTTACTTCTCATAACTCCTTGCAGTTATAACATGATCAGGTCAATATATTTTTTTTACACAAATAAGGGAAATTTCTATAAGGGATCCCATACAGTCTAAATACCAAAATTAACGGGTTTGGGTTATGTCTACCAAAATAGTATAAAATTTTAATAAAATGAGTATTATCTGATAATGTGGTACCATATTAAATTTGTTTTGAATTAATTAAACCGTTATATTTATTTCAGTGTCATTTTGAATAGGAAAAGTTTTACATTGAAAAATCTAAGAATCTTTTAACCAAAAGATTTTCTTTTTTGTTTCCAAATAACCCCAGACAAAATTTTTGACAGTGTCGCGGCAGTTTAAAAACATTTTTCCGATATATTTCAAACAGGCAAAGGCGAATATTGTATCACAATATGTTTGCTTTTTTGCACGTTCCCAAAATATGCCGTGAATCTGCCATTAAAATTCCACATAATTTTACAATAAGCTATACTCTTCCCAAAATATACCATTTATCTGTGTGTTTGTCGGAAATATACCGAAAATGTCCCTGAAAAATGCCAGAAATTTACTTTACACCAAGAAACCTACAAAATGACAAAAAAAAACTTCCAAACTCGAATAACCAATGAGAAATCTTTAATAACTTATACAACAGCAAATCTCCGACTTTTATAGTATGTGAAGAAGTCGCTATATTTACTTCGATGATAAATCAAATGAAAAAGCAAGTATAGAAAATTATCATGAGGCACATATTCCATATGTGGAAAACAAATGCCTCGGCTACCCAATGACAGACGACGAGTGCCAGTTATTTATACAACGTCGGAGGGGTTCTATGAAATATGTGGAGTTCGTCGATGGAGATAAGTTCAAGTGTTTCTATACACAAATATAAATCTGGGAACTCACACCAACACATGTGGCCCCCAATACAATTGCGGCGAATTCAGGCCGCCAACTAATAATAAACTCAAGTTAACTTGGGGGGAAAACGTGACACCGCCTCCTCTTTTACCCGTTCTGCGCCTAACAATAGGACGCACCAATCCCAGCCATGTCTATGGAAGCGCGAAGAAAAACTCCCACCATGCGTCGACTGCAAAATCAAAGAAGCAGAACCGTAACACAATAGCCCAACTTTAATAAAGACCGGAAAGCAGCAGACGCCCGCCTGCCGCCCGTCAGAACTTCATTAAAAAAAACCCAAGTGAAAACTTTGCACCAAAGATTTTTAAAATAAATTTTAAAACAGCAACAACTACAATAAACGGTTAAAATGAAAATAAAAAAAAGTTCAACCAAAAAATGTCTGCCGCTTCCGCTGAACAAATGCTTGACCAACCAAAGAGCCAGCAAAAGAATCAGACGGTAAAACACGACGACGGACGATGCGACGCGTACCAAACAAAAAGCGGAAAAAATGTACAAAATTAATTAATGATAGATACGGACGGACAAGCAGTCAAATAACAAAGCAGATGACTACACCGAAAAAAAATAGAGAAATTAATTCGATTACTGCTTTTTTCAATATAACATAATTGGCATCTCCGTCACATGCACCTAATTTCGTACACCCCGAAAAAAATTCCCTCAAATCCCATTAAAATTGGTCAATAGGACAATTATTGATTTAATAGTACACAAAAAATAAATTTTCTCATATAAACTCAATGGCAATGTCATGGTATTTTCTAGTATTTAATGGTATTTTCTGATTAAAATAATAATTTATCCTATTGACTATTTTTAATAGTAAAAAACTATTATTTCAGATGTGTGACGGACTTTTCATGATTTTTGATTTATTTTGATTAAAAAATGCCTAAAATTTCGCTTCTCCAGACAAAATTTCTGGAAGTTTTCAATCTTTCCGGCATAATAAATTGAATATTTTGGGAAGTGTATAGCAGGTTGTATAGTGTTGTGAAATAGTAATGGGAGATTCACTGTGTATTTGGGAAACGGGCAGAAAACATCCAGCTTGTGATACAAACTCCGCTTTTTTCTGTTTAAAATATGTCGACAACATGTTTCTAAGCTGCCTTGACCCTGCCAAAAATATTGTCTGGGGTTCCGTATGACAAAAATAATTATAAAGTTTACTTTTGTTGTTTTTTGTATTTAAAGTTGAATTCTTCATGGCTGACGGAATTAGGTGCACTTACATTAGAGTTAAAAGTATAAAACTTACGAAAATATAAGAATTTAAATTTAATATTTGTTGTTTTTTATTACACTTGGTATTTGCAATTTGAATAAATCTGTTTTTCATTGATTAGTATTAGACAATATTTTATAATTATATATAAAAAAACAACAAAATGTCCCATTAACTACATATGACATGACCATTGATTTTTTGGTTCATGTATAAATCTATTTTTTTATTGAATCACATATTTAACATTTTTACATTTTTTGCAGAAAATAATTAATACATCGCCCCTCTGTTATGGCATCGGACTCAAAAATAATGCACACTCAAGTATAACAATCAATTATTGGAAACTTAAGCGAACATTAAATGTGTTATAACCTTTTGCAATGAGAATTATCTTTTAATATGTGTATGTTTTTTGAATGTGAATTTCAATTTCGTCATTTTTATTAAATAAACTATACAATAAAGTAACTAACATGCATTTTTGTTTTAATAAAGTACACTACTCAACAAAACGAGAAAAAATGTTTGCCATGGACATCATATGTATGTACATCCATACATCAATTCTATGTAATATGCAGTGGCTAATTTTGACTGCATACTCAGTTTTTTTTTCTATTACCTAACGTTTTTATGAAAATGGCTCTCGAATTTTCAGGCCCCTTTCAGCCACAGACCCTTACACAACCAGTTTTCCAAATAGCTGTAAACGCAATTTTTCTTTCAATTGTCATGACTAATTACAAAATACCAATAAAAACTATTATTCCGATAGGTTTTTAAAAATTTGAATTTGAATGTAACGCGTTCAATGCAGTATATAAGACTGAGAATTTTCTGCGAGCGCATTATGGCGCATATTATTCATATTAGGTAAAAACGAGTTGGGAAAGTTAAGTCACATGGGTAAGTTCGGTCACATGGGGCGGATTTTTATAGTCGGTCGGGCCCGGCTATGGAATACCCTACACCATTGGTGGGGATATTAATGTGGGATATTTAATTGCATAACTTAATTTTAAAGTTTTTAATTAGGCTGAACCTCCCCACCCTCAGAATGTTATTCATATATCAGAAATTTACGTCTTATATCCCCATAAATTAAAAAATTATATAAAAATATAAAAAAGTAAAAAAAAAAAAATTAAAAATATAATTGGGCGGACCACGCCTATATTTAAAATTTTGAAAGGCTAATATTTCATAGATTTGATTTTAATAATTTACGGATCAAATTTCCACTATGAAAACCCGGGAAATAATGAAAAAAAAGTGGGCGGATCACGCCCATTTTTGGACCACATATATATAGGTGAATTCTAACAACACGTTTTAAATTTTATAACTATACCTTGAATACTTTGCGAGTTATTAGTTCCGAAAGAGTTATATAAAAGTGAATTGTATGGGAGGTGGGCGTGTCCGTTGACCGATTTGGCTCATTTTCAAACTCAGTTCCTATTTTTGGCTAAAATATATTCAGACGAAATTTCATCACATTCTGATCAGTATTTCTTAAGTTATTCTGTATTCGGACAGCAAGACAGCAAGACGGACAGACAGGCAGACAGACAGACAGACAGACAGACAGACAGACAGACAGACGGACATGGCTAAACGGACTCGGGTAGTGATGCTTATCAAGAATATATGTACTTTTCCATACAGGACACGCCTCCTAAGGGGCGTTACAATATATGCACAAAGTTAATATACCCTGTACCTCATAGTTGTAGGGTATAGTTAGAGTTCTGAGAACTGATGATGTATAAAGGTTAAATATTGTAATACTTTCATCTTGATCAATTATACATTCATTCTCAACCTGAGACAACATTTCCGGCATTTTTTATTTCGGGCATAAACACACAGCAGAAAACAGACAGCTTTTGATACGGACTCCGCTTTTGTCTGTTTAAAATATGGCAAACAAATGTTTTTAAACTGCCTTCGAATAATTTGTTTTTAATTTAAATAAATAATGAAGACAGTAAAACTAAATGCACAAGGTATTTTTCTACATTTTTACTATATATTATATTTATTTAATGCAGCAAAAATAATTAAATATATATGCGCGTAACTATAGAGTTAATTATAATGTACAGCTTTTTCACATTTATTTTCATAGGAATACTTTTAAAAGAGCTTCAGGTTAATTTTGACTATAGTTACGGGACGGAGTCATTTATCAATATATTTCTGAACATTTATATAAATATTGATTGATTGATTGATTGATTGATTGATTGAAGGAGGGGGTAAAAACCCCTCTGTGCATCGCACAGATTACACCTAGGCCATAATGTAGGCCCGTTGTGACCCCTCGGATCATGAGTCGTCTGTAATGTGTTGTAGCTGTTATGCTACTCAGTGGAGTTTAGAAATTCCGTGGATTTGACAAATTTTCTTAGTACTTTCCAGTCCAAGCTTCCCAGTTGTTTCAATGATGAAATAAGCGGAGTTCCAAAGTGGATGAATCTAAGTCTGGCAACTGCCGGGCAGTGACACAAGTAATATTCAAGCGTCTCTGTCTATTCCTCACAGGCCTTGCAGAAGTAAGAGTCGACTCTTCCCAATTTGAAAAGATGACCTCTTAGCTCATTATGGCCCGTGAGGATGCCTGTGTATTGTTTTAACTCCTTTTTATTAAGCGTTAGAATTTTGTTTTTTTTGGATTTGTTCGGGGGGCCCCATAGCCATTTAGTTGCTCGATTCTTCCCATGATTTTTTGTGATGTCGATAAGCCCATGAGCTCATCTCGTTTTTTCAGAAATTGGAAAGGTCTCGCCAATTCGTCGGCTATTTCGTTCCCCTCAATGCTACAGTGTCCTGGGACCCAGATAATGTCCACAGTGTTAACAAGTAAGAGATTAGCAAGGGCCTCTTTACATTGTAGAACCACTCTGGATTTTACCTTGTCGGTGGATAAAGCTCTAATGACAGCTTGGCTGTCTGAGAAAATATTAATACACTTGTCTACACAGTGAGTGCTTTGTATAAATTTTGCCCCTTCTGTTATAGCCACTACTTCCGACTGAAAGACGGTGTTGTGGTCATGCAGACGAAGGCTTTCTTTTGCAGAAAAGACTTCACAGAAAAAGCCTGCTCCAGTGTGACCGTTTAGTTTTGATCCGTCAGTGTTTTTGATCCGGATTGTTCGACAATACCAGACCGTTGTTCCATTCCTCCCAAGTCGGGAAAGCGAACTTTGCGGCGGTATGATTGGGTTCCTCCGGGATGCGGTCGCAGTTCCAATTACCTGTAGAAACAGTATTAGGAATTGAGTTAATTATGGTTTGGTGATTGGTTAATGTCTCGGAATTGAGCCATCCCCCAAGGATGTTTAGTCGTGCCGCTGCGACCGCGGCCTCATATTTAACTTGAATTTGTATTGAGCGTATGTTTAGAATAGTCTCAATTGCTTTGGTCGAAGTGGTAGACATCGCACCTGAAATGCCGAGACAACACGCCCGTTGCACTTTCTCGAGTGGTTTGATGTTACAGTTTCGTCCCAAAGCTGTCCACCATACAAGTGACGCATATGTGAGTATTGGTCGTACAACGCTGGTGAAAATACAGTGGGTCATCTTTGGTCGTAGTCCCCATGTAGGACCAATACATCTTCTGCAGGTTGCCCAAACCCTAACGGCTTTTGTGGCTCTGCTAGCTATTTGTGCCTTCCAGTTAAGTTTAGAATCCAGGATTACTCCAAGTTACTTGACTTTACCTGTAAGTGCCAGTATCTCTCCGTTTACCTGTGGAAGAGGATAGCTAGGTAGCTTCCTTTTCCTAGTAAAGAGACAGATTTCAGTTTTTTGGGGGTTTATATTTAATCCCCTAGGTGGTGACCATTTATATAAATAAATATTGAGTTAGTGTCAATAAAAATGTTGTAAAATTTAATATAGAAATACAGTAAATACATGTAGTAGATTTTCATACAAAAAACAACTAGTAAAAACAAATACATTTGTATTACTTAGTTGAAATTTACCCTATTATATCTTATATTATCATTATTAGATCTAATAATCGGTCGAGTTATAACAAAGACAAAATTTAAATATCAGAACAATTTCTTATAACCATTTTTCTATTTTTTTTAACATTTTTATTTATTTCGTTTAATGCAGTATTTTTTCGGTAAATTATTTTTCGATAAGTTCGAAGTTCGATTCTAAACATTTTCTGGACACAATAGTTTTAAAATACTGTATTCAGTTTATTTTTTTTTTAATAATATCGATACCTTACTGGCAAAATATCGTAATCATTATAAATCAATTTTCTCAGGGTGGAAAAACACGTCTCAAAATCGACTAATTCAATATTTTATTCATTTATCTTTTAAATGAGCTAATACTAATAGTGTAACCCAATTTCAAAAATATTTACTTACTACTTGTAGAAGTATTTGAACAAAAATGTAGTTACAATGTTTTGTACGTCCCAATTTATTTCGAAACATTTTTCAATTGTACTTACGATTCTAAGTTAAAAATGTTTTATACAGAAACGGTTTGGTATTTTCATTTTCGATTAACGACAACGTGGAAATAACACATTATAGGAACTTTTTGGCACATGTTTAAAGAAAACTAAGATTAGTCACTGGTCAGTATTTTATTTTGATCGAAAATGTATTTGAGGTACTCAATAAATTTTCATTTTAAGGTGAACACATTTTCTACACATGGTTAAATTTTTTATATATTTTACCATTACCACAAAAGGAATCAATCAGATATACAACAATATTTGTCATGAATTGAAATTTTTAAATGTAATTTTCAATTTTAACACTTTTACAAATTATATTTATATTTTTATAAACAACTACATTTTAAATTACTTTTTAATAACATTTCTCATATTGGAGATATCGTTTTGGATTGCTTCACCCAGAAAAAAATCCCTCAAATCCCATTAAAATTGGTCAATAGGACAATTATTGATTTAATAGTATACAAAAAATAAAAATTTTCATATAAACTCAATGGCAATGTCATGGTATTTTCTAGTATTTAATGGTATTTTCCGATTAAAATAATAATTTATCCTATTGAATATTTTTAATAGTAAAAAACTATTATTTAGGTAGTATTTTTTTCTGGGTGTTTAAATTTAACATAGACGTAAATTACAAAATAGTTATGGTTATTTCATTCCCAATTTATATAATTTGAAAAAATTGTCATGTTTCCAGTGTATCATAATCGTACAAGTGGTGGATAATAAAAAGGGTGGTCAATTATATTTCTATACAGATCTAGAGGAAGTGCCACGACACACCTCACACACACAGTATGCCGCATGAGTCACAGGTGCCCACTGCATAGCAGCACATGCCATGACCCATGGTACACCTACCTAATCCATGGTTTACCTGGGAGGGAGGGCTGTACACATATCGCGTAAAAGAAACTCAGGCATCGTGCAGGAAATGCCCTCACTTCCGCAAACAATAAAGCGGAACTACTCTTCAAAGATTTCGCTACGGAACCAAACTTGTTGGTGCTATTGCTACGTACCGCGAGTACTGGAGGCAGCCAATGTTTGGCATTCTTTGGCACACAGCCACGACCAAGGGGAATGAATGGTTTTTTCATTTTAATGTGCTATGTGGTTTATGATCGAGTTGAGTTTTGCTTTCGATCTGAAATTGCGTGACATTTTAATGTTCGGTTAGATCCACAAGTTGATAAAGCACGGGAAATCAGTCAACAAGTGTTGTGTTGCTGGACTAGTGATTGTAGTTTTCAAATGGTTCGAGGTAGAGCAACTGGCTATTGGAGCGCAAAGTTTTAAGCTGTTTTCACACAGATTATGGAGCTATTATTTCATGTGTTGGCTTGGTGTTTAGATGTTGGAATATCGCTAATCAGTGGGACAAATAGCTAAACATAAAATATTATTTTAAAAAATAATATAAAAAAAATCATAAAATAAGAAAATCCTAATATTTTAAAATTAAAAACATAATAATCATAAAACTTATATTTACAAATTTCAAAAATGTTATGTTTAAATCAAAAAAAAAATTAGAAACAATATAAATCAGCAAATCAATTAAGCAATATATCAATTAATCAATAAATCAATAAATCAATAAATCAATAAATCAATAAATCAATAAATCAATAAATCAATAAATCAATAAATCAATAAATCAATAAATCAATAAATCAATAAATCAATAAATCAATAAATCAATAAATCAATAAATCAATAAATCAATAAATCAATAAATCAATAAATCAATAAATCAATAAATCAATAAATCAATAAATCAATAAATCAATAAATCAATAAATCAATAAATCAATAAATCAATATATCAATAAATCAATAAATCAATAAATCAATAAATCAATAAATCAATAAATCAATAAATCAATAAATCACTAAATCACTAAATTAATAAGTCAATAAATCAACAAATCAATAATTCAATAAATCAGTAAAGCAATAAATCAATAAATTAATTAATCAGTAAATCAATAAATCAATAAATCAATAAAACAATAAATCAATAAATCATTAAATCAATAAATCAATAAATCAATAAATCAATAAATCAATAAATCAATAAATCAATAAAACAATAAATCAATAAATCATTAAATCAATAAATCAATAAATCAATAAATCAATAAATCAATAAATCAATAAATCAATAAATCAATAAATCAATAAATCAATAAATCAATAAATCAATAAATCAATAAATCAATAAATCAATAAATCAATAAAACAATAAATCAATAAATCATTAAATCAATAAATCAATAAATCAATAAATCAATAAATCAATAAATCAATAAATCAGTAAATGAATAAATCAATAAATCAATTAATCAATTAATCAATTAATCAATAAATCAATAAATCAGTAAATTAATAAATCAGTATATCAATAAATCAACAAATTAATAAATCAGTAAATTAATAAATCAGTATATCAATAAATCAACAAATTAATAAATCAGTTAATCAATAAACTAATAAATCAGTAAATCAATAAATCAATAAATTAATAAATCAATAAATTAATAAATCAGGAAATCAATTAATCAATAATTCAATAAATCAATAAATCAATAAATCAAAAACCAATAAATCAATAAATCAATAAATCAATAAATCAATAAATCAATAAATCAATAAATCAATAAATCAATTAATCAATAAATCAATTAATAAATAAATCAATTAATCAATAATAAATTAATTAATCAATAAATAAATCAATAATTCAATAAATCAATAATTCAATAAATTAATAATTCAATAAATAAATAATTCAATAAATCAATAAATATATAAAGCCATAAATCATTCTAACCATTTAGCAATAAATTAATAAATAAAACAGTAAATAAAAAAATGAAATTAATTAATTAATCAATAAATTATTAAATCATAAATTTGTAAAATCGTTAAATTTAAAAAATTTCGAAAAATATAATTGTATACACAAATGTTGTTTTACGTTATTGACCCACTGTGCAGCGCCTAACGGCGGCAAAACTTGGCGAAATTTATTCTATATTCAAAACATGTCGCTTTTCATGCATGCCCTGAAGAAAATTGTGCATCAAAATGACAAAAACAATTTCAAGTGATTAACTAGAATTTAAGTTTAGAATTTCAACTACAGCAGCAGCAATAATCATAACATGTATCTAGTAGATACACAATATTTACATGGCATGTACAACTTAAATTCATTGAATTTAAGTGCAGAGAAAATGGCTATACATCCAACTAAAAAAAAAAAAAACAACAATAGCAATTGTTTGTGCGAAACTAAAAACGATCTCAAAGTTTCACGCTTGGTTGAGTATCTAGATGCTTGCCGCTGTATTTTACAGATAAATTAAGTCAGCAAATGACTTGTAGAACGGACATAGCGCACAGCGCAATATGCACGAGCGGATAATTTAATTCTAATTGAGATCGGTCAAACAACAACAAAAATAACAAAAACAAAAAAAAAACACCAATCAGCCATCTGTATCTGTTAGATACTTGCGACTGCTCGTAGTTAACGATTGCGATCGCGATCACCACCGGATGCTCGCAAGTGCGCTTAACTTGGAACCGCGACTCAGCGGCATTCAGGTAAATAATATATGTAAAACGCCCCCAACGTCTCCCGTTGTATCTGGTAGTTATAGTTCGGATCGTATGATTGTTATATGAGTTTTTATTGGTGGCGGCCGTTGTCGTTGTTAGATGGCCTCCATTGGGTGGTTTTTTTTATGTGTTATATGTAAGTTTTACGTTTATATATTTTTTTATAATAATATTAATAATAATAATAATAATGATTCTAATAATAGTGTTGCGCAACTTCAATGAAGAATCTCATCATTTCAGAAAAATAATTTCCTTTTTTCATTGTGCATTCGCGGGGGTTCGAACCCGCAATCTTTCGGTACGCAAGCAAACGCACTGATCCACTGACCTATGGACGTTACTATTATATTTTCTACTACTTTTTCTATTACATTCTATATTAGGAAACTTATAATATTAGATCCTTTGATCTTCTTGACATAACAAATTTTATTTAACATCCCTACAAACCATTTGACGATAATTTTTAAATTCGATAATATAATGATCAATTTTCGATATAAAACTCAAAGTATTCGAAAACTTAATTGCGTCTTCTTTATAATTTTTGTCAATAAAATAAAATTTTCTGAACACATAAAATTTGTTTATCGAAAATAAATCCATTTATGATATCATCTCAATATCCGACATCTCAATATCCGACAAAAAGGGAAATATCATTTTAGACAGGTTCCTTTTTATAGAAAACTCGAAAAACGTTTTCGTATCATTATAGATTATCGAAAACGAAGATATGAGGCTATAAACGATATCGTTTCGATATCTTAAAATTATCGTTTTGTTTGCTCGTATATTTCAAACATAATAAGTATTTACTAAACAAATACTGACATTTTTACATATTTAAAAAAAAAAGTCTCCGATATCAATTTGTAAGATCTGTATTTTTTAACAATATATTTACAAAACAGTAACGATATTATTAATAAACTATAAATGTTTTCAAACTTCTCACAAAACTCTTAAATAACTCCCACAAATATATAAAGAATCTATAATAAAACTGTTACGAAAGTGTCATAAAAGTATTACAAAACAATTACAAAACTATTTTAAATCTCTAACATAATTATTAAAGGGTTTTTCAACAGGGACGCTACAAAAGTAGAGCGACAGGGCCAGCAAACGACGCCATATTTCTTGCCGCTCTTTTGACATTTCTCTTCAGTAAGGTTTGCCATTTCATGATGGAAAGATATACGAATTCAAATTTTGGTAGTAAATTTTAATAATTTCGACTCGTTGTTGGCTCGTATATCTTTCCATCATGAAATGGCAAACCTTACTGAAGAGAAATATCAAAAGAGCGGCAAGTAATATGGCGTCGTTTGCTGTCCCTGCCGCTCTACTTTTGTAGCGTCCCTGTTGAAAAACTTTTGTATAGCTCTTATTGAATCTATTGAACATCTCTTGCAAAACACTTACAAAACATTTACAAAATTTAAAAAAAAACTCTTACAAAGCTCTTGCAAAAATTTTACGAAATATTAAAAATTCTGACAAAATTCTTACAAAACTCTTGGAAAACTCTTACATTACTCTTAGAATATTATTACTAAACTATAATGACTTTCATAAACATTCATTTCATAAACAATTTTGGTGAAATTCCCTAAAAGTTAAATTAATATTTTAATAAAAATTAATGGAAAATATGCACAAAACTCTTACGTAGATTACTATATTTATCAAAACTCTTACATCATTAACAATATATTTATAAAACTTGATACTGTATAAAAAAAACTTAGAAAACTAAATTATTACAAAACTATTAAATAATCCTTACCAAAACTTAATAAATCTATTATAAAACACTAATAAAAGTCTTACAAACATTTTACAAAACATTTACACTAATTCTTATGCAACACTTCAAAACTATTAAGTAACTATTAAAATGCGCTTACAAAACTTACAAAATTATTAAAACAATTGTAAAAAACTCTTACAAAACAATTACAAAACTCCTACAAAGCAATAATGACACTATTTGAAGCTGGTCCAAAACATTTACAAATTTCTTACAAAATCTTACAAAATTCTTTTAAAATTCTTTTAAAACTCTTGCGAAACTCTTTCAAAACTCTTACAGAAATCTTTACCAAATCTATCAAAATTCTCACCAAACTCTTGCAAAACTCTTACAAAACTCTTTCCAAATCTTACAAAAATCTTACAATATTCATACAAAATTCTTTCAATATTCATACAAAATTCTTACAAAATTCTTACAAAACTCTTGCAAAACTCTAAAAAAATATTACAAAACTATAATGAGACTGTTAAGAAATTTTTATAAAGCTCTTATGAAAGACTTACAAAATTAGTAAAAAAAAACTATAAAAACTCTAACAAAACACTTACACAACTCCTACAAAACTGTAATGACACTATTATAAAGCTGCTCCAAAACATTTTAAAAAAATCTAACAAAATTATTTCAAAACTAATGCGAAAATCTTTCAAAATTCTTACAAAAATCCTTACCAATTCTCACAAAACGTTTACCAAACTCTTACGAACCTTTTCCATAATTCTTACAAAAGTCTTACAAAGGCTTGCAAAACTCTTGTAAAAGTATTGCAGAACTCCAACTTAACTCTTATAACCTATTTGCAAATATACAAAATTCCGAAAAATATAAAATAAGTTTTTATTGTGGACAACTTATATAATTTATTATTATAAAATTTGGATAAATTTTAATTATAAACTTTTATAAAACTCTTTAAAAACTCAAAGATCATTACAAATATCTAATAAATTTAGATCACACAGTACACAATATATTTTCAGTGGTCGTAATGAATTCCTTAATTTAAAGCAGAAAAATAAAACCAAGTTTAGTTGCAAATTAAGCCTAGAATTATTCTCAGGTCTGCAAACTTTGAGCAGCTAATCAGCAAATAAACTTCAACATATGCCACTTATGTTTACAACAAAATACAAAAAAAAATATTAATAAAAAAAAATACCAACTCAAATGCCTACTACATCACTAAGAGTGCGCATTTCTTTAGCGCCTCAAAGTATGCTTTAACAATTTGCATATAATGCAACGTACGTTGCTTGCCATTTTCTTGTGCGCCCGTCGACTTTAATTTACGTTCGCTCGCCGCAAGTAGCCTGAGGTGCGCCTACTTACACACACATAAACATACACACACACACATACATCTACATGCATGTGAAAAGAAAGAAAGTGCAAAGTAGCAATATGTGCGCCTAGTTGTATGCAAAGTTATTTTTCTAATAATGCAACTTGCAAACAGTAGAAAAAAATAAAAGAAAAAAATTAAAAAAGAAACATAAAAAGAAGCATAAAATAAAAAAAAGTAAAAGAAAAAAAGCACAATAAAAATTTGCTTTGTAAATGGCTAAAACAACAGCAAAATACTTAAGACTTGCTTCGTTTGTTTTCTTGTGTTTTGTCAGTTAAGCTGAAACTAATTGCAGACTTTTATGCTGTCGAGCCTCAGTTGTTGTTCTAAGCTTAGCATACTTGCAGGCGCGCCAGCAATTCGCTGATGCTGTTTCTATTTCTGTGCCGAAGTCTATGCCTATATGTGTGTGTATTGCTTTAGCAGTGTGCGACAGGTAAAAGTAGCAACATATTTTTTAATATCTTAGAATTATTAAAAAAACTTGCTCTCTGTTGTAGTTGTCTAATTGAAAATTAAAAGATGCATGTCAGCTCATGGAAAGTCGCTTATTTACAAAAAATAATAATGATAAATCAGAATGCCTTTATTTTACAAAAATACACATAAAAAAAAACTCAGATTTGCATGGTTAAAAACTTATTATTGAACATTTTAAATTTATGTAATTAGTATGGAAAACAATATATATTAAACATATATATTAAAACTATATCATTATCATTAAAAATATTTTAAAATATATCAAACTATCATAAAATCTTTATAAAACCCTTATAAAACAAATAAAAACCCCTTATAAAGCTTACACAAACAATACTCTTATAAAAAAAAACTTTATAATAATTATGGAAATAACTGTTACAAAACGCTTTTAATAACTCTTTGAGTACTCTAAGATAACTCTTATAGAACTCTTATAGAACTCTTATAAAACTCTTATGAAACTCTTTATAAAAACACATATAATACATTACTTATTTTATAAAAGGCAATATAAAGCCATAATCCTTACACATCTCATGAAAAAAAATTAAAAAAAAAACATATAACAGAAAATGTTTATAAAACACTTACTTAAACATTACGAAAATCATATAAAACCATTAATAAAACTTTATAAACATCATACAAAAACTAGGTACTCTTATAAAATATTATACTATCATAGTTTCACAAATGTATTTCAAACCCTATAACAAAGCTTTTGCGAAACACTTTAAAAACGCTTACTAAACTCTTTTGAAACTCTTACAAATCTTTTGAAATACTTGAAATAATTGAAAGATATGAACTAATGAAATAATTATTTTTAGTAAAGTAAATTTTCAAAGCACCCTGTGTATCAGTGGGTGTTTTTATCATGATCCAAGAATCTGCTCTTAAAATATTAGCGAATCATCCTGTAAATACATATTTTATTAATTGTTTGAAATTTGTTCGTCTAGTAAAAGTAGAGATCCCATTTTTTGAACTACGTATGAGGCGAAAATAGAGATATTTTGGAGGTATTAAAAAACAATTAAAAAAATATATATATATTTTTGAACAGTCTTTTTGAAATTAAAAATGCATTATTTTTTTAAATTTATAGTATGAGTTAAACTTGCATAATATATTTATCAGAACTGCATCAATAGAATTTCATTATCACATAGTACTATAAATGCTGTTAACCGTTTTTTTCAGTACACCTGAAAATAATACTCCTAATGCCCGTAACTTCAACGAATAGATATCTATTGGTGTTCGTACCGAACAGATATCTCTTACCTAACCGGTGTTTTTATTCCTTAACTATGCGTTGAAGTTACGAAATTTTGCTTATACGATAGATATAAGCAAATACGATAGATAGACCTCAGGTCATGATCATGTACTGATCGGGCAATTCCCCATTTTATTATTTACCCGAAAATTGCCTTGTCAGAGCCCGAGCATAATAGGGTTTCTCTCATTAATTAAGATCATTGTCTGATGCTAATTTCGTTATGAGGAACAAATAATGTAGCTATGATCGGGAACATTGACGGTTTAGATAATGTAAACCCTGCTATGGTAAGCATGATAACGGCATGCAAAGGAAATGATCATATTTTCTCTAATAGGACTTACCCAACGAAAACCCGGTCATTTCCCGATGGCTCATCGGACAAATTTCTACTAGGGTACAGCAATCCTTACGAAATCTTACAAATGTTTACCAAACTCTTGCAAAACACTTACAAAATTCTTACAAAACTCTTGCAAAACACTTACAAAATTCTTACAAAACTCTTGCAAAACACTTACAAAATTATTACAAACCTCTTGCAAAATACTTACAAAATTATTACAAAACTATAATGAGACTAATATTAAGTTAATCAAAACTTTCTTACAAAAGAAAAAATAAATATTACAAAAGTCTTTCAAAATTCTTATAAAAAATCTTGTAAAACTAGTGCAGAACTCTAACCGATTAATTATAAAATTTTCCTAAATTTTTTACTATGTCAACTTGAAATCGAAAGGAATACCGATTTTGATATTTAAAGTGACAAGGTTTTAAATTGTTTTCGTTATTGTTTAAAACCCTAATTTAAACTATATGCAAAGATTATATGAACAATCTTTAATATAAAAAATATACGGCTACAAGGAGATAGAAAACCTAGAATAAAGAATTATTTTAACTTTGTGTCTTCGCTTCATATCAATTTTTATGTTTCATCATATTTCTTCAAACTTATAAATCTTATAATTTCAATTTTATCTATTATATCAAATCTATTAATAATATTTTTAATTACTACTACATACCAAAATTAAGCGGCGTTCTCATTGGATAACTTCTCGATATGGTGTAACCTGAAATTATTTGCAAAAAGTAGCAGAGAAAGTTTTGATTAGTATGCGGTTTTTTTTTTTGAAAGGGTATATTATATAATATAAATTAGTCTTTAATGTAATAAAACTTTGCTTCAACAGTTTTGTAATAGATACGTTATTGTTTATGATAATTCTTTGAAACGCCCCCAAAATACGAAGTAATTTTCTGTCGCTTAAGTGGAATAAAAAAAAAAAACAAAACTGTCAGTCCAGCTGTCTGTATCAATGACGCATTTCGATAAGAATGACATGAAGACTTTCATGTCTCGTACAAGTTGTGCCCTGACATCAACGAGAGATTTTTTATTTATGTGAAGTGTTTATTTTATTTTTTTTTTTCGATATCAATTAAATGTCTACTGTGCGATACGCCCAAATACTGAACCGTAATTCGAGAGATTTAATTTATTGGGAGGTTAATTGTTGAAAATTATATATCGAATAAAATAATACTAAATAATGCAAATATTAAAATTAATTTAAATTATAGATAATTTCTAAATGAAAACCATGACTGTTTTGAAATTCAATTTCGCTTGAAATTCAAATAGTTGAGAACGAAAACTGAATTGAATTCGTAGACCACCTAACAGATTAATTTCGGTTGAAATATGTTAATTTAGTAAAAAAAAATCTAAGTCTAAAACAGAAAAAAGTCGAATTTTTAAAAGAGCTATCGAAATTTATGTATTACATAAATCGAATTGAATTCTTTATACAGAGCTAAAAGGTATTGCATTTCATATTATTTTGCAAACATTTTTGAAACTCGAATTTTGAGCTGTGCGTGTTATATTTGTACTCAAAGTGGTGGGACCTGCAGTCTATTGCCGAATCCGAACGGCGGATGAGAGCTTTTCATATGCAATGGTTTTACTCTCGTAGGTTTGCCATTTACTGACGAGAGGTAGCGCGGTATAGAAAAATGTTTCTATGGACAGATGTTGTTAGCCCCAGTCCAACAACATCTGTTGAACCGGGGACCTTTCGGCTCGCAGTCCAACGCACTAACCACTGAGCTACCGCGGCTACTTGTCATGGACATTCTATACATAAATTCAGTTGCTAAGTTTGACTGTATACTCTGTTTTTTTTTCTATTACTTCAGGTTTTTAAGAAAATTGCTGCCGATATTATTTGGCCCTTCTCAGACACTTTATTTTAGTAAAAATAATATATCCCCTTCACAACTAATTTTTCTTAAAATTATTGACGCACTTTTTCTTTGAACTCTTAAGACTTAAGACTAATAAATATTTGAATCTAAACTTAAAAAATTTCGATATTGTTTAAGACTATTTTTTGACAATTTTTTTGATATTTCGGATCTAATGCTAAATAAGAAAATTGGTTATGATTATGTAGAGCATAGTTAAAACTAAGGATCAAAATTACTAACTTTTTTGTATAGGCTCTATCAACATAGTGTCCGTCCAAAACTTTTAAAATTCAAAATGCTTGTATATTTTACATACAAATAAATTACTGAAAAATATCCGTTTTTACCTGAATTTTTCTCAAAAACGCTACGTATTTGGAAAAAAAACTGAATATGCAATAAGTGTAAGCATACTTTAAGTTTAGTAGCCGCGGTAGCTCAGTGGTTAGTGCGTTGGACTGCGAGCCGAAAGGTCCCCGGTTCAAGCCTGGACTGGAGCTAACAACATCTTTTCATAGAAACATTTTTCTATACCGCGCTACCTCTCGGCAGTAAATGGCAAACCTCCGAGAGTAAAAACATTGCCTATGAAAAGCTCTCACCCGCCGTTCGGATTCGGCAATAAACTGTAGGTCCCACCACTTTGAGTACAAACATAACACGCACAGCTGAAAATGGTGAGAGAGCTCGGTCTAAGTTCTTATAGAACTGTAGTGCCAAACTATTATTATTATTATTATTATACTTTAAGTACACATAGAATAGAGATTTGTTGCGCCAACGAACTCTTTGTCCAACCAACTTATTCGGTACTCCTAACCGCTCAGTCTGTTGTTATTGTCAAAATAAAAATAGTTGTAGTTTATACTGCAACCTATTTAAAACTGTTTTAGAACAATTTAGTATAGATTTAGAACCATTAGGGGTGTGTGTATAGACTAATATTTCATGTGTATAGGCTAATATGGCAGTTTCGCCAGCAAATTTGTAAACCATTCGATTTAACCGAATGAAGTTAGTTGGTACAACTAACTTTTTCATTTTTTTTTTATTATTTAAACCTAAATAATAAAAAAAAAATCTCTAAGAAAATATTAAAATTTTCCGAGTTTAAAACCGTATTGGGATATTAGTAATTATTAGTAAATTAAAATTAGTCTAGACAATTAAAAGAAAAATTGCATTTAGGTTTCCTTGTTAAACTTTTTTTTTCCACACAATTATATTTTTTTTATTCTAAGTATTGGGTGAGAACGTTTTAAAAATACTATTGCAATTTTCTCAAAAATGTTATGTAGTAGAAAAAAACTGAGTATGCAGTTAAACTCAGCACCAGTGAATTATATAGAATTGATGTATGGGATGTCCATGGTAAAAATCGTGTTGGGTAGGGTTATCAAAACATGGAATAATCGAATAATCGAAAATGTAAACTTTTACGATATTAACAGGATAAGGACAAAAACAGAGTTGTTATATTAGAAAGTTTTATTTTTCTTTCGAAAATAATGTCATTTTGGTATCATTATAGTTTATCGAAAATATTAATTTGGGTCTATAAATGATTTTGTATGGCATATCGTTAAGTTAAGGTTTATTTTTGGTGGGTTTTGTAAATTTAAAACAACGCTTTGTACTTTGGTATTATGATTAAATATAATCAGCTATAATTTTATAGAGCAATTTCGAAATAAGTTGAAAATATAAATAAAAAATATAAACAAAGTAATAACTGCGGATTTTATAAGAAGTTAAAAGTCACTGTGTTCTGTCATAATAAAAAAAAATGATTACTGATAATGAGTTAAAATTCAAAATTGTTCTCAGAGGGACACTATATACACCATTAAATATTATTTGTAATTATTAAAAAGTTTTTTTTTTTTAACAAGTCTTTGAAACGTTCAATGTTTTTTGTGTGTGTATTTTTCTTTTATAGTTTTTTTTTTAAATTGTAGAAAAAGTTTTTTTGCAATATTTTTTTTTTTGTTATTTGATTTTTTTTTTTTCTGGTCACCAATACGTTCGATATTTTACCCTTAATGTTTACAAAGCGTCGTGGTCACGAGTTCATGATCGTGACGGCGGTTTACATCGTGGCAGTTCGACAAATACGACAGACACATCTGAAACAAACGCAATGCGCTGCTGCTAATGCGTGTCGGTTGCGTGCGTGCGTGCGTGTGTGATGTGAAGTGACAGCATTTGGTGACTGCAGCAGCAGCAGCAATAGCAATCATAGCAATTGATTTACACAGCAAAAAAAAGTATGGCACATTTTTTGTAGTAAAAAGAAATATTTTTTTTTTGTTTCAAACTAATTTTTTTTTATATTGCCAAATGTGCACCAGAAAGTATGCAACTTAATATTTTTTAACTCTTGTGCCGAAATGTAATTAAAAACATTTTTTTATTTTAATAAAACATAAGCTTTTTTTTTGTTTTTTACTACATTTTTTTTCTTTCCTTTTTTACTACATTTTTTCTTTTGTTTTTTACTACATTTTTAATTATTTTTTGTTTTAGTTAGCTTTGTTAACTAATTATTTGCTTCACAAGGTGTTGTTGTTGCATTTTGTATAAAATATTTTAATTGCTCACTATTTCACATTTATTATACGAGTAGAGCAAACTTGTGTTACTTTGTACTATTTTGTTTTTTTTTATCGAATTTAATTTTTAGTCGTTGAAAAATAATATTTTTTTAATAAAAAAAAACTGCGTAGTGTTTATGTAATTTTTTATTTAATTTTTTAGCTGGGAATTTTGAATTTTAAAATTATGTTTTTTGTTTTTTTTTTTTTTTTTGTAAAACACTACAATTTCGAAACTATTTTGTTGCCTCGCTACAAAAACCTATTAAAGAGAACAGAAAAATGTGAAAATTAAAATGCAAAAAACATTATTTTATATATATTTTTTTTGTTATCAAGTAAAATTAATAATTTTTCTAATTTATTATTAATTTTTGCTAACAATAAAATTTTAAAATTTTCACATTATTCGCTTGCATTAATACGAAAACTTGATTCACGTTAGATATAATAATTTGATAAATTTAATAAATCGAAAAAGTATTTTTTTTTTATTTTTTATTAATTTTTTATTTGATTTTTTTATATGTCGTTAACTATTGCAATTAATTTAGTGTTTTTTTTATATTATTCAGTAGACTTCATAGACATTGTTTTATTTGTTTAAATTTTATTTACATATTATAGATTATTTAATAAAAAATATTTTTTTTAATTAAAAATATTTTTTTTTAATTTAAAATTTTTTTTTTAATTAAAAATTTTTTTTTAATAAAAAATATTTTTTTTAATTAAAAATATTTTTTTTAATAAAAAATAATTTTTTTAATTAGTAAAAATTTTCTAATAAATAATTTGTTTTTATTTATTTATTTTTTTTTTATTTTTGACTTTAATTTTCACATTTGTACATGTTTTAAATAAATTTAACACACAAAAATTACCGTCGGCAATACAACATTTATGAACACTGTTTATGCAAAAAAATTTCTACATTTTTTGCAACTTTTAATCTGTATAAAAAATTATTTTTGTTTTTTCACCATTTCAAATTATTTTGTTTTAAAATTATTTTTATGTTGTTGTATTTTTTATTATTTGCACAACTAGTCAACTTTGTGTTTGCACTGCAGTCGTTAGACACAAAAATTATTGTTAAATATTTCATTAATTTATTTTAACTAAAATATTTTATTAACATTTTTTTTTTTTTATTTTTTGGTAATTTAGTCTTTAGAATTTAAAATTTAACTTCAATATTACGAAATGTTTGCTGCCAAATAATAATTTGCATTCACGTCGTCTATTGGTTGGTGGTTGGTTTTCGTTTGCTTGACCCAAGACGAATGTCTCCCAAGAAATCGCTACCGCCTGCTTTTATATTATAAAATTTTACACTCTATCACTCGGCGAGAGGCACATCATCAACAAAAAAAACATTCCACCCACCGCGCACTTGCCTCGCACACGCCGCTCCTAAACACCAAAAACACCGTAAGCTAGCTAAGTATGCAAAAAATTAACAAAAAGTACACCGGGCAAAGGATCTCACTGCGAAAGTACTCGCCGAGACAAGCAACCGTTGCGCAATGATTTTCTACATTTTCTATAATAAATGAGAATGCAAAATGCACTCAGCATCTTCGAGTCGTCGCATCGCCTTGAGGCAGGCTTGCTGCTGTCAATGCTCAAGTCAAGTTACTCTGTTCCAATTCTGAGTTTTGTTGCTCAAAATCGCGAAAATCTCAAGTGCTCAAAGGAAGCAGCACGAAGGAAATAGCACGAAAGAAGCAGCACGAAAAAAAGCAGCACGAAAAAAGCAGCACGAAAAAAACTGCACGTAAGAAATAGCACGGAAACAGCACAAAAAAAGGGGGGGCACATTAGGCGACTTTAGTCGGCTATCTTCGTGCGTTAGTTGTAGTTGTTGTAATAGCGAATAGTTTGCATCTTCGTGGTGCATACTTTGTGCTCGCCAAAGACAGCGCGAAAAGAGCGATTTTTTTTTATATATTATATATAAACATACTTATTTATATGAATTTAACTAGTAAAATGTGTGGGTGCAAATTGATAGTAGAACTAGTAGTAGTGTTTGTGTTGGTATTAGTAGTAGTCGTAGTAGGTTGAAGATGTTACGCTCTGCGACTCTTCGCAAATTAGTAGTTTTTGTTGTGTAGTCATTTTCGGTCTATTTTTGTTTTACTAGTTAATGTGGTGACAGTTTGTATGCTACTTATTAATTATAATGCATTTTTTTATTATTTGTAAAGAGTTTTTTTAATTATTGTTTTAATGTTTGTGAATATGGTATATACTAAAGATTTAAAAGTAGCCATCATTACAACTATAAAAAATATCATAAAATGTATAGTTTTTTTTTACTATACAAATTAGGCAATATTATAAATTATTATTTAAATCGGCAAATATCACAAAATACTATTACATTCTTTTTGAGTCTATATGAAAATATTTATTTAATAACTTTGCCAATTTTTCTGAGTGTAGCAATGTCAACTAATTAAACTGTCAATTGTTTGTAAAAAAAATATAGGTTGTTGCACCAACTAAACGGAGTGCTCACTTTGTTGTTTTCTAGCCAAGACAAGCACCGCAACGTGAGTGGTGAGTGAGTGAGAGACGTTGAATTGAGTGCAGCCCAAGAGTATGCAATGATATATTTCGTGAATTAATAATGTCTCTTTTTTTATTATTATTTTTTTTAATTAATTTTTAGTTTTGATACAAGCAAATTTTTATAAATTATTTTTATTATTATTAAATTAGATTTCGTTATTCATTTTTATAAAATTATTATTTTTTGTATAACGATCTTTTTTTAAATTTTATAGTTTTTTTTTTATATATTTTTTTAAAATATTTTATTATGACATGCTTATAAATTTATAATAATATTTTTTTTTTGTAAATTATTTATTCAAACCATTTAATTTAATTTAAAATTTTTTTACATTCAATATTTTCAAATTTCTTTAAATTTACAGCTTATTTTTTTTTTTTTGTAATATTATTTTTTTTATTTTCTTATTGAATTTTAAACTGCTTTTAATTGTTTAATTTTTATTAATAAATTATTATTTTTTTTTTAATATTAAACATTTATAATACAATTTTTTGTATAACTTTTTTTTGTCAAAATATTTTTTTAATCAATTTTTAAATTTTTTATTAATTTTTTTCATATTATATATTATAGTTTTCTATGATTTTCGTTGATTTTTGTGTTTATTTTTGTTGCAAACATTTTATTTTTGCACTTTTAATTTTTTTTTTAATTATTTCAATTAAATGAACGCAAAATTAATTGCTCTGTTTTACTTTAATGAAGTCTTAATGCGTGCGAGTTGCGAGAGACACACACACTACAGCGTGCGCGACTAGAACGGTACTGAAACGAAACCTGCCAAAGCTAAGCTTGCCAAGAAGCGGAAATATTGCAGGCGGCGGCAGTGGTAGCAGCATCCAACAATTTCCTTAAGTGCTGAGAAGTAACGCACCAACACAGACACAGAGACGCGGCTATACGCACCACTTTGAGTGAGTCTTTTGCTTATATATATAAATTATATATTTAAATATATATATTATATATATATAAAATATTATTTATATATTAGAATAAAATCTTGCTCTCACACTCAGCTGACAACGTCCTAAACATACCGTAAGGCGCCGAGACAACGTTAAAGACGAAGAAGTTGCCGACGACTACGATGTAGACGACGTTGGCTACGATGACGATGTTGCTGCGCCGCCGTACGAAATACTACAAGCACAAAACCAACAACAACAGCGCAGACATCGTGCCTCGCACGTTGCTTAAGAAGCACTGGAGAAGCAGTCACGAATGTCGGCACAAACACAGCGACAGGCGCAGTACACACACAAGCAGGCAGGCAGACAGACAGACAAACATGCAGACGCACAGCGCGTCGCCACAGACACGAGAGTGGGTGGCAGGCAGGCGCACAAGCACGAGCACAAACACAAATACAAGCACAGGCGCAGAGACGTTAGGGCGAAGCAAGACGAGACCAAGCAACGTAGAGCAAGCAACGAACGAGACGAATGCAGAATGTAGAAGACGAAACACTGGAAGCTGTGTCGTGTTCAAATTGGTTGGTATAGCGGGTGGTATATTTGGGTGATATTGCGGGTGGTATTAGGGCAGGTTTAGAGGGTGGTATAGCGGTAGGTGATGCCACCGTTACCATCACTGTATGTCCGTCTGTTTCTGTGCCATCAAAGAGGCTGAGGAGGACGACGACGATGACGGCGGCGGCGCTCTAAGCACTAAAATGGAGAGTGCAAATGAGAGCCGCCGTCGCCGCCGAGTTTGTGCGAATATTCAAATTATTGCATTAGGCCAGTACAGCTCTAAAAAGGGTGGTTTTTTTTGCACACAATTATTCCCGGCGAATATCAAGTCGCAAATTTCAGGAGAAAATTCGCATTATCTAAGATTTACAAGTTATTTAAAATACTCAAAAAGCTTTGTATCTTATTATATGGCAAATTTATACCCCTTGCAGATGATTCTAAGACATCTTTTGGGGGGTTTTCTTTTGGCAATAAGTTATGTTTAAGGGGTTTCATTTGTTCAGTCTGCTGTTACTGATTGCCATTTTAACAGCCTACTGCTTAAAAATTAAAATTCGAAATAGTCTGCATCTTAGCAGACGCTATAATTAACAGTTTTATAATCTAACATTTGCCTTTATTAATAGATAGTAAGTGATATATGCTTTCTCAACTGTTTTCGAGTTATTACCCTATACCAGTGTTCTCATTCCACTCCGATCAGAGTAGATCTACTCCATTTCATTTTTATTTTTAAAATCTACTCCTCTACTCCGTTAGTAGCATTTTCTACTCCTTTCCCATTATTTCAATATCATATTTATTCTTATAAATATGATCGATTATATGTAAAATGAATGTAATCTTAAATGTAATATACGTTTCACTGGGTGTTCCAAATACGCCACAACTTTAGAACGGACCACCCTGGAAACATCAGATTTATAGAAAATCCATAAAATCATAAAAATGTTAAAAACAGATATATCGTTTGATTTATTAGAAATCTAATAAAATAATGCATATTTTACTTCTTTTTCATTATAATTACTCCTATATTTAATTTTCTACTTCTTTTACATCAAATCTACTCCATCTCGCAATTTTTTCAATTCTACTCCTTTTTACTCATTTCTACTCCGCAAATTTTCCAAATATACTCCATTTGCATTGGCAAAAAATGTGAACACTGCCCTATACACAGAAAAATCCCCTTTTGGCAGCAGTTTGGAAGAACAAAAACTCAGTTGTAACAACAAATCTAATTCGGTAAAATCGAATTTACTACAAAAGTGCTTAAAGTATTAGTCTATATGCAAACTTAATTTTTTGTAAAACTCTTCGAAATTGGTTGTTGGGAAAAATACAACACTTTTACTTTTGACTTTATGAACCTATTAAGCGGTTGAGAGAACCGAATAAGTTGGTTGCGCAAAGAGTTAATTGGCGCAACAAATCTGTGTTCTGTGAGTATATTTCGTATTTCTAAAATTGATTTTTTATTAAATTAATTTATTTTCGCTACTCAGGACATTTTTCTTACAGATTACAATTAATTAATTTTAATTTTGATTTTTTTTATATTATTTTATATCCTAGGGAGAAAAAAAAGTTGAGGAAAATTTAAATTTGATACAAATAATATTTGTCAATTTTTTTAAACCTTATGATTTTTATAAGGACAAAATTAAATCGACTATTATTTTGAGTTTATATAAAACTGAATTATATACAAATACAATAATAAAACAATTAATTACTTAGTATATTTAGTTTGTACTAGTTTATAATAATTATTTTGTAATTTTACCAGCATTTCTTAAATGTTGTATTTAACCAATTTGTATTATTAATAAATATTATTGTTTGTACCAAATAAGTTTTTCGTTTGCTTTTTTAAGTTAAAAGAATTAAAAAAAATATATTTTTATTATTTTCTTTTTATTAATTTTTTGTATCTTTTTTTTTAATTTTTATTAAATTATTTTTTATATTTATTTTTTTATTAATTTTTTTTTATTATTATTAAATTTTGTATTATTGTTTTTTTTAAATGATTTTTTTTCATTTGTGTCTGTGTGTTTTGTTTGTCGGTCGTATCTCAATAACCCCAGTTTCAACAAACAGCCAGGAGCTACCAACATTACTGTCATTTATTATAATTATTTATACAAAAATGTGTCTGAACATGAACTATCGAATTATATTACGAACATTCGTTTGAGTGTTACAGTTTTAAATGTTTGAAATAACAGTTTGAGAACTTTGCTCACAGAATATTACAGTTTAAAAATGCCTGAAGATTGCCCCCAGAAGTATGCAACGTGAGAAGTAAAGCCTGAATCACACATTGAATTAACAATCAACATTTAAATAAATTCTAAAAACCAATTTTAATATCAATCGTGTGATTGTCTAATTTTCCATACACATATTGGGCAATCACACGATTTATTAGAATTATTTGAAAATTGAGATACAAATTTATTGTTTATTCAATCGTGTGATTTAGGCTTCTTCTCACGTTGCATACTTCTGGGTGCAATTTTTGTGTTCTAAGTCAAAGAAGTTTAATCTGAAATTTGGAAAAAAAATATGAGAAGAACCCCATTCTTCCATGTCTCTGAGAGCACTTCGATGAACGAAGTTTCACGAAATAACTGCGATAAAAAAAACTTCGATCTCGTTGCTTTATCACTACTAAATTTTAAAATTGTTCGAACAATAAAAAGACACGATATTTAAATATTTATCACGTCGATATCGCAATGTTTTTCGAATCAATCTCTATACTCGATGCGATATCTACCAGAATCGTATATTCTTGTTTCGAATAATCTTCATTATCTTGTTACGATATCTGCGTAAATCTTCGAATTTTCTTGTTGCGAATAATCTTCATTATCTTGTTACGATATCTGCGTAAATCTTCTTCAGAATAGATAATTGTTGCGCAAGCCAACACTTTGCCCAACCAACTTATTCAGTTCTCTCAACCTCTTAGTGGGTTATTATTGTCTAAATGAAAGGATTTGTAGTTTGTACTGCAACCAATTTCAAACTCTTTTAGAACAATTTAGTACAGATTTAGAACCATTAGTCGTGTGTATAGACTAATATTTCAAGTGTATCGGTTAATATGGCAGTTCTAAAAGAGGATTTTTCTGTGTGTATATTTTCATTATTAGGTGTAGCCATTTATATTATAGAGTTGACTAAATTTAAGTTATTAATTGGTTTAAATTAGTATCTACATTTTTGAATAATGCTGAAAAAATGAATTTTCAAAAGAAAAAAAACTGTTTTCAGTTTCAATTCTGCACTTAGTTCTTACAAAATTAAGTGTGTAATAACTTATAATGACATTTATCTAATATATCCGATCAACATATCGCTTAAAACAAGATTATAAGATAAAATTAGGCGTAATTTTCACATGTAATTTTTCATTATTTAATTATTCCCCACTCTCATCTTTTATTATTTATTTTGCTATTTTCGTAGCGTCGGTAGTTCAGCGGTTAGTGCTTTGGAAAGATCCCATAGCACAGGTTCAAATCTGGGCTCTCGACAGGCACAAGAATAAACCATTGCCTATGAAAAAAAGCTCTCACTCCGCCATTCAGATTCGACCTACCAAAAATGAGGTGAGCAAGTTCTTCTATACTGTATTATTTTTGGACATAATAGATTACATGATAATTGTTAACAATTTAAATACCTTTACATATTTCATCTCTTTTTATGTATGTTTTTATTCAAGTTATTTATTATTAATTTGATTTGATTTTATTTTTTTACATTATAATCATCAACTATACTTGATTCTTATATTGCAAATTATTTTTCAATTTATATTCCCTTTTTCGTATTGCAACTTTATTATGTTTCAACATTTTCAAATCCAAAATTTTTCGTAGTTTTTTAAAATACTCAATTTTTATTTTGTTATGTTCTATATATCTCCTATTTGCAATTTAAAATATATCGGTGACATTGCCATATGATTCTTAATTTTCTTATTATTGTATTACATTTTTTATGCTTTTTTTTATTTTTTAATATTATTATTCAATAAATATATTTTTGTTCATTCTAAATTTTTAGGCTTTCTCTCAATTATCAACTCATCTACTTTTCGTTATTTAGGCCGAATTCTAAACCCAAATTTCGTATTTATCGCGCACTTTAATGTGTCGTTATTTTATTCGTTATTAATATTCGTCACAACATTTCTCTCAAAAATAACATAAGCAAAAAAATAAAGCCGTGATTTTCACGCGATACAGCTTGTTAGCTGTTTGCTTTTAGACTAATTCAAAATAAGGCTCAACGTATGCCGCGCGACAGGCATCCTGAAAAACGCGGTAAAACATTAAAATATAAAAAATAGATATAAAGCACAAAAAATAGAACTCATTCTAATTTTTTTGAACTACTGATTTTTTTTGTGTATTTTTCACAGCTTTTTTTTATTAAAAATAAAATAATATAAAATCCTTTTGCATATTTTGAGTGTGCGTGTGCAGTTTGTGAGGGTGTGTGTGTGCTAAAGTATTTCAACACACACACACTTTGTGAATTTTTGAGACTCTTACGAAAAAACAAAACTAAAAAAAAAATTCTAAATTTGGTGAGACGCAAAAATGTTGTACATGCAAAACAACCACGATTATATAAAAATGAACATTAGGTAATATTTTTAGTTGGCCCAAAACTACATCATATGTTTTGGGATTACTATTGTTTTGATGGCTAACAAGTGTTTGTAGAGTTGCCGACTATAAAATGTATTTAAAATAAATCAATTCAAAAATATCGTAAAAATATCGTTGTATCCAAACTGTTATTATTATTATTATCGAAATCCTATCTTTAAATAGTACGGAAAAAATGCAAATGATGGAAAAGTTCCGAGTGTGTCATTCGTTTTGATATCACTTCGAGATCAATGAGAGAGAACACACAGAATAGAGATGTGTTGCGCCAACTAACGCTTTGCCCAACCAACTTATTCGGTTCTCTAAACCGCTTAGTCGGTTGTTAGTCTCAAAATAAAAAGAGTTGTAGTTTGTACTGCAACCAATTTCGAACTGTTTTAAAATAATTTAGTACAGATTTAGAACCATTAGGAGTGTGTATAGACTAATATTTCAAGTGTATAGGATGGCCAGCATTTTTGTAAACCATTCGATTTAACCGAATGAAGTTAGTTGGTACAACAAACTTTTTTATTCTTCCAACCTCATGCCAAAAGAGGATTTTTCAGTGTGCAACCAGATTGAACTTTATTATTGAAGTTAATTCGAGAATGTCTTGAGGCATCGAAGAATTCCGAAACATGGCAGACTGAGATAAGTTGTAGTGTAGAACTACAATAGATATTATAGATTATATGCAGTTTATGTACCGAAATCTTGAATTCTGGTACATCAAAACAATAAATTCGATTGAATTCAAAATTAAAATACGATTTTGATAGGATTTTGGTGCATAACGAACAATATTTATATAGTTTATACTATTTATAATAATAAAAATAGTTTGGCGCTACAGCTCTGAAGTACTTGTTTTTCTGTGAAAAGATGTTAACATCCACTGGGATCGAACCAGCGACCTTTTGATGCGTAGTCATTTGACTCCATGCATTTTCCCTAATGAGCCACAGTCTACTATTTACAAGTTCAAATTAAACGAGAAAAAATTTTATAAAATTCAAATTTAACGAGAAAAAATTTTATAAAATTCAAATTTAACGAGAAAAAATTTTATAAAATTATCTAATCAATACAATTTGTAATAAAGCAACGACAGATTAATTTAATTACATTTGTTAAAATCAAAATAAATATATATATATATGTACACCCAGAAAAAAATTCCCTCGAATCCTATTAAAATTGGTCAATAGGACAATTATTGATTTAATAGTATACAAAAAATAAATCTTCTCATATAAAAACAATGGCAATGTCATGGTATTTTTTAGAATTTAATGGTATTTTCCGATTAAAATAATAATTTATCCTATTGACTACTTTTAATAGTAAAAAACTATTATTTATATAGTATTTTTTCTGGGTGTATATATATGTATATATATATATATAAACATGAGCACACTCAGAAAAAAAAAACTCATAAAATCCCATTAAAATTTGTCAATAGGACTTAATAGTATACTTAGGATTTAATAGTATACAAATTATAAATATATCATACAAACTTAAATAAATTTTATAGTATTTTATTGTATTTCATAGGATTCATCGATTGAGTTAATAGTTTATCGGACAAATATCCTATTGACTAATTTTAACAGTTAAAACTATTAATTTTATGGTATGTTTTTTCTGAGTGCACATATTGTGAGATATTTTTTTTATTCTTTGTTGAAATTTAACCTATTATGAAAGACATGATTATGACCAGATCATGTTTTTCATGTAACATGTCGAGTTATGACAAGATAAAAATACAATGATCAGTTACCGACTACAATTCTACTACACTCATAAAAAAATATTATTAAAATTTGTCAATAGTACATTTCTTGATTCAATAGTATACAAAATTTAAATATTTTCATATAAGCACAAAAACAATTTAATAGTATTTAATAGTATTTTGTAATATTTAATGGGATTAACCTATTAAAATAATAATTTCTACTATTGACTAATTTTAATAGCAAAAAACTATTGATTTTATAGTATTTTTTCTATTAGAAATAATTCTAAGTAATATTAAAAAAAAAAAATACATTTATCATATGAAATTGCACCAATTAACAATAAAATTTACTCTTTTTTCATTTCATATCAATGTAAGCATTGTAGATTTTGTATACGTATGTTTTTCAAATATATTAATAATATTTTTTTATTCATATTTAATCAAACTATTCATATTTCGTAGTTTGGAACTAATATTCGGAAATTTTTCTCAAATATATTTTCGATTTAAATGAAAAGTTAAAAAACTTAATGCGTTTTTTGTGCAGAAAATAAAAAATTAAAATTGAAAGAATTTTCTATTAAACTGATTAAACAATAAATCAATTGCAGAAATATATATAGAATTAATTTTTCAATCACACACACACATACCATTCAGAACTAAGAAAACGAATTTTAAATTTTCAAAATTAGATCTTAAGACCTACCAAAAAAAAAAATACATATTTCCATTACAATTTGGAAATATTTAAAATAACAATTTTACAAAGTTTTCAATTTGAAAATTCTGTACAAACCAAAATGTATAGAACAAGCACTCGCTAAAATTTGTATATGAAATATGTTGTATGAAATTTCGATTTTAGTTTTTTTTCGACGTTTTTGTCCAAACGAAATATGCGTTAGACAATTAGAATGTACAAACTGAAACATATAACATTTTGAAATATCAAATACTGCACTAGATTATTGGCATCGTTTTTTTTTTTTTTGTAAATATCTTTAGATTAAAATGTCAACATTTTCACCTCACACTTATTTTTCCCATAATACAAATTTGGTTAGTGTGAAAAACGGTTTGAAATTTGGAAAAAACGATTAAATAATATAATCAGTCTATTCAATAAACGAAATAAAGTCGACTTTAAAGAAATTATCAGCTTCTTGACAAATAAATCAAAAAAAAAATTATCTTTGGAGTCGACTTTATTTCGTATATTCACAAAAGAATAATCGACGTAAATATAGCAACCGATATTAATTGCATTCAGCAATGAAATTCACTAATTTAATGAAAACATTTGCTATTCTTTGTTATATAAGCAATTGCGTTCGCTAATATGAATATTTGTACGTCAATGCAGCAAATAATTTAGTCGGCGCAGTTTTAGCAAATATATTTGCTGACATTGCTACGACTAATTAATTTGCTAATATTCATATTAGCAAACGGAATTGCTGATTTAACGAAGAAAAGCCCATGTTTTCATTAAATTAGTGAATTTCATTGCTGGATTGATTAATGAATGCAATTAATATCGGTTGCTATATTTACGTCGATTATTTTTTTTGTGTTGGTTAGACTGATAATGTGTGGATTTCATATTATAATTTCAATATTTATTTTTGAATAACAGGGTTATTTGAAAGCGAATTATACGATGTTTTCCTTTTGATTTATATTATGTGTACGACTTGAAATTGAAAATCGAAGTGAAAATCGAATTGAGTTAATAATTGAAGATCATTTTATAAATCGGTTGTATATGTGAAAGAAGAAACTTCGTCAAGAAATGATGTATTTATCCATTTCCATGACTATTTGAGGACTATTTCGTTTTATATGTGGTAATTTGAAATATTATTAATACGATGTATGTTTTGAATGCTATGTTGACCAAAATATAACTTGAACTTTTTTGCACATAGTCGTGAGACTTTTGTGAGGTTTTCGTGAAATTTTTCGTGAGGTTTTCGTGAGGTTTTCGTGAGGTTTTCGTGATGATTTCATGCAGTTTACATTCGACTTCGAATTAGAGTATTTAATTTATTATTATTATTTATTATTATTATTATTATTAAAGAACAACAGATAAATAAAAACGTACAGGACAGTTTACATTCGTTATTGAAGCATGCTGGTTACTGCAACAACGTATTTTAGTTGAATTCGAATTTTATGGTTTTTTATTTTACATGGGAAACACTGGATGTTTCGCATGTTCGTTGTAAAGGTCGTGGTCGTCGTCGCCGCGTCACTTTTTATTTATTTAATTTTATTTCATTTGTTGAATTTTTCAAATTTAAAAATTTCAAGTTTTTTTTTCTTTGTTTAAAAAGCATTCATTAAATTAGCATTAATACACATTAATTTATTTGCAGACATATTGTGTTTTTTTTTTAGAAATTTTTATTTTTTGTAATTGTGTATAAATTATATTGAACGTAATGTAACAGCGACAACGTAACGTAACGTAACAAAGCAACGGCGACGACGACAAAGTCAACGGAAAGACGCGTTTTTTGCGACACAATGTAGCGCGCGATAACACTTTTCGCGTTTAATTGGCGCGCACTGTTTAAGAGTTTTTGTTGTATTGAGAAATTATGAAACACAATTGTTAAGTGTAGTATTTTTGATTTTTTGCAAAATTGCAATAAAAATTTGTTTGAGTGCTAAATATTTTTGTTTAATAAACTACAAAAAACCGAGAGAATTTTTCAATTATTTTTATTTTCTAAACAAATATTTGAGGCTGCTGCTAAATGTTGGCATTGCATATTTGTAAAATGTTTTGGTATATTTTTGTTGTATAATTTGTCAAATGAATTGTATATGTTTTGTATTTAATTTGTAGCACAATTAAATATTAAAATTGTAAATGTAGCTGTATTTGTCATTGATGACAAATAAATGTGTTGTGCTTTTGTAATTGTGTATGTGTGACAGTCTGTGTGTGTGAGAGAGCGTGTGTGTGATTAAATTGTATTTTATATATATTAAATATATATATTAATATATACATAGATTTAGTTGTATATAATATATATTATTTTATATATAAGCACAAGTATATGTTATAAGTTGTATTTTCTTGCAGCTGCCTCTTTTTTTATATTTTATATATATTATACATATTATATATATATACTATATATATGTATGCGCGCGCGATTATATATATTTTAATTGGATTTGTTGTTTTTGTTGAATGGCTGTTTGTTGGTTTAAAATATATTTTTAGTTAGTTTAGTTTTTGGCCAAGTCCAAGTCGAACGCGCGGCTTGTGTTTTTGCCGAGAATATAAAAAAGCAATGTTCTACTCAAAAGACGTCCGAAAGCCGTATGGCACGGCCAGCCGGAACGATGACGTTGCCTGGATGCGTTCGGCGTTTTTGGCATAAAGTCGTCGTCGTCGTCGTAGTCGTTGTCGTAGCAGCGCAGCATCGTTTTCGCGAGCATCTTGTTGTTGTTCGCGTGTCCGCGAAATACACAGCACTGTATATAAAACAAAGCACACAAACACACTCACGCACATGTACACGACACACATACACGCATGCATACAAACACACATAAACAGCTTTATATAGTTTTCCATGTATAGTGCAAAAAAAAAAACAAAAACATGAGCTCTACACAAAAAGAAAACTCAAAAAATCTTCTCTTCTTAAAAAAAAATATCGCACACTGTCCAGCAATAGACGTATTACTCGCTGTATTTCCCCAATCATGTAAAAAATATTAGTACCACTTTTACGTACTACCCCAAAAAGTGCCACCCATTCCAAAAGCGCATTCACGACACTTGCAGAGTATACGCGCCGCTCCATTTACTTCGTGTGGCGCGTATTTCTTGAATGAGTAGCACCCTACTCACTGGGGGGGGAGTCTGTAAAACAATAACAACAACAAGATGGCGTCCATACCATTTTTATAGCCGAAAGATCATTGCTAAAAATGAAGAAAAAAACACCGAAATATACTCTGCAACTCTACACAACGACTATTCTAACATTTTACCACTCTATCACTCGAACATGCCTCCACGCTATCACTCACTACCACTCTCCTACTCTGCCATCACTTTATCACTTTACCATTCTACCACACTGAGTACCCTATAAACCGTTATTCACACCACTATCAGAGCCGCCTCTCAACGCATTATCTAAAACGCCAAAAAGAGAAAACAACAGCGCACCAAAAAGATACAAAAAAGAGACAGCAAAAGTGCGTATCTGTTATCGTTACTGTATTGGTGCAGCAACGACTGCGCTGCACCTACAAATACTAATATAGATAGTAGTCAAACTAATACTAATGCAAACATATGCCTCCAACATAGGCCTACTCTATTAGATGCCTAATATTTTGGGGCTGGTCACTTCGTAGTTAGTTCTTGGGAGACCAAAACTGCGCCTCTCAAAGTTCCCTTCTGTGTTACGATCCCCACCAACTTCCTTCTACTTCTTATATATTTACACTAACACCAACAATACACCAACAATGTTTTGAGCGTACTCTTATTTTGACGCTCACTCTCTCGCTCACTCTTTCTCTTGCAAATCTACCGTTATGTTGGGGAAAATTTGGCGCTGCGCATGTTCGTTTCAAAATGGTGAGCATTTTTTTCCGCTCGTTTGTAGAATGTAGCAGATAACAGAAACATAATTAAGATAATGATGAGAATATATATTGAAGATGATGATGTTGCTGATAATGTGGGAGATTGTGTGGAAAATGCTTTTTGTACACTCGACGGTTTGGCGCAGTGTAGGGTGTACATTTCTTTAGTTGTTGCTCAAGATGCGCTACACAGAAAAAAATAATCAACGTAAATATAGCAACCGATATAGTTTTCATTAAATTACTGAATTTCATTGCTGGATTGATTAATGCATGCAATTAATATCGGTTGCTATATTTAAGTCGATTATTTTTCTGTGTGCAGCAGTACAAAACTTTTTTTATTTTAATTTTAATAAAGTTTACTGTAATTATTACTATCAATATTTCTTGTTTTTCTAATGACTAACACTTTATAAAGCTCTACACTCAGAAAAAAATACCATAAAATCAATAGTTTTTTGCTACTTAAATTAGTCAATAAGATAAACTATTATTTTTAGTCAATAAGTTAAACTATTAAATTATTTTTGAGTTTATATGAATTATTATTATATTTTATGAATTATGATTATATTATATGAATTTTGTTTATACTATTGAATCAATAATTGTTCTATTGACCAATTTTAATAGAAGAAAGTAATTTTTAAAAGCGTAATACAAATACAGTGGGCACACTATTTTTTTATATCGTAATTTTTAAAAATATTTTTATTGAAGTACGTTACTTTATATATTCTTCTAGTAATTTTGGTTTTTAGCTTGGATTATTCTCTGTATAAAAATAAATCATTTTCTTGTTTATCGTTAGAATTTAAATGCTTAGTAAAAAATTTAAAAATAATTAAAGTGTTCAAATCAAAATAAAAATGTTCGAGTTTATATTCAAATATTTTGCATACGTGTAAGAAAATTACCATTCCTTAGTATATTAAAACTAGCCTTGACAATTGTAAGATAAATTTCGTTTAAGATATGTTGGCAAACTATTTGCCAACAGTACTATATTTTTTTTTACATTCAAAGCAGTCGATGAAAATGGCTCAAAATGACGATTGCAATTTTCTTAAAATCGATACGTATTAGGAATAAACAGAATTTTTATTATAACTTGCAGGTGCTCATTTTGACAGCATACTCAGTTTTTTCATATAATGCAACCTTTTTGAAAAAAAGTGTTCAATTTTGAATTTGTTCACCCATGATTCATTACAAAATTTAATACTGTTACAAATAGTTATACAAAAAAAAAAACTCAAACGCAATTAACCAACACGTACATATAATACACGTTTATATTACTATTGTCGACTACCCAGTAGAAAAATTGTCAAGGCTTTGTAAGCCGAAGCCCTGCTATAACAACTACTTAGCATGTCCAATACACATTCTGTCAAAACTGAAGCCAATACACCTTCTGGAGAATAAGTACGATCCATTTCTAATAGTTTTCAAATACAAAAGCGAAACGTTGCCAGCACACTTTCTATGTAATGCTAAAAGTAATGATTCAAACAATTTTCTTAGAACTACTGATGGCCGTACTTTGAGAAACGCATATCCAAAATAAAAAGAAGAAAATAAATTATTATTTTTACAAATTAACCAACCCGCTGATTATAGTTTAAAGGGAGGAGAAAAGATCGACTAGTGTCAGTGGATGTTTGATTTAAATATCTCAATATTAAAACTGTCGGGAAAAACACACTGGTCCAAAAGTGAAAAAAGCTGGCCCAAATTCAATAGTTTTTTAAAATTAGAATGCAAGCAATAGTATTATAATTCACATATAAACATTCCAGGCCATAAATGCGTCCAAGAATTTTATTCGAAAAAAATACTCTTTTTCAGATATTAACTCTCAAAGTATGTACTTTTTTCATTAAAAAAAAAAATATGTTTAGTGTGTTTTGATTTTAAGATTACTGCTAATTTAGATATACTATTCCTATTATTTTATGATAGTTATATAAATATATGTTTTAAGAATTTATAGTACAACAAAAAAGGGAACTAGTCTAAAGGACCAATAAGATATCATACAATATATGTTAGTCTCTAAAAGAAAGAGTAAATTGTTAAAAGTTAAAAAAGTTAAAGTGTTCCGCATTGTTGCCAAATGTAATAGCTTTCAAATCAGTTTTTAAATTTTGCACACAATTGCTTTTGCGAAAAAAAATCTAACTTTATATTAAAAAAAAATGGGATTTTTAATATAAAATAGAACTGGATGTGAGAGATATGATAAAAAAGATTGAAACTCTTGGTATTCTTTATCAATGTCTTCTTTATCATCTTCTCCTTCATCTGCGTTATATTCTTAATCTTAATATTACTCCTATTAAACAAATTTCTTATAAATTTTAAGTTCATATTTGTTTAAATAAAAAATATTTTTAACTTTTTCTATACAAAAAAATTGTCGGACCATTGCAATTTTTATACCGAATCACACGAATTTGAAACATACATTAAACGTTTACTTGTCTTAAATTGATATAGATGATTTTTAGAATTTTGGACAGCTTTTTTTCAATTTTGGACTACTGTGCGCAGTGAGATTGTTCCACAAACGTATCGTGCTACTGACAAACGAATTCTCACTGTAATGCGTGGTTCTGTTGAGATCCGACTGGACTACGAAGGGGCAAGCTATTACTACTGTGCTTTTACTACAAATGATTAATTTTAATTATCGACATTCTTTACTACTACACTCAACGAAAAAGTACACTCAATGTAAATTTAAACAGAAATTAAACAGAGTTCATGTTGTTTTTTTTTTCAAACAGAGATAAAATTTGAAAATGTTGAAAAAAGGAAAGTTAATATGCATATCTGTTTAATTTATAGAATTGATGTTATTTTACATAGGTAAAAGTGTTATGTATAATTAACATGAGTCTATTTAACAGATTAACTGTCAAAATTCTCTGAGTATATTTTTTGCGAATTAATTAATTTTTTGCGAAAAAGTTGCGAATTTGTTTCTCACATTTTCTTGTATTTAAAGTTTTTTTTTCTGCCAGAAAATGTCACTCTATAAAATCCATCATACAAAATCAAATCAAAATCCGTAGAAATTTAAACTGCGAAAAACTCAATTGGCAAAAAACTAACTTACGTTGAAAATTATTAATTTTTAATCAATTCTCAAAAAAGTTAAGTTGTGTTATAAACAAAAAAAAAAAAGAAATAATTTTTATAAAGACAAAAAAAACTAAAAGGATATTTAAATTTTATCAGATTTTGTTCAGTTGGATTTGGTAAAGCCGATTTTCAAAATATATATTTAAGAAATGGATGCATTTTGTATCAAATAAATAATCTGCGGAAGTATTTCGAGTTGCTCTCCAAAATATTAAATTATATCCATTTTGGATCTTAACATTTCCTATTCTAAACTATTTTAATACCATCTCAAACAAAATTTTTGGCAGAGCCGAGGTTGTTTAAAACATTTTTTCGACATATTTCAAACAGACAAAGGCGGACTTTACAATGAAAGCTGTCTGTTTGCTGCTCGTACCCAAAATATGCCGTGAATTCTACAAAATTGAACATCCTGCTATACATTACTCAAAATATTACATTTATTTAATTGTTTTTTTGGAAATATGCTCGAAATATTTCTGAAAAATGCCAGAAATTTTGTCTCGGGCAGTATAGCGCGACTGGGAGCTTTCAGTTGACTCGAACTAATATTATATTGAATATAAATATTTGATATCCATTGAATAATTCGAAATCAATAACTTTTGTAATATACAGGATAAATGAAAAAGTTAGTTGTAACAACCAAGTTCATACGGTTTAAACGATTTTTGTGTTAGCGCTTCAAATATTAGCATATATACACACCAAATTGTTCTAAAACTGTTCGAAATTGGTTGTAGTCATAAATACAACTCTTCTAGTTTTGACCGACTAAGCGGTTGAGAGAACGGATTAAGATGGTCGGCGCAACAAATCTGTGTTCTGTGTGTAATAGCGTAAATTTTCAACACTTTTTTTCAACACTTTTGAGTTATATGAGAGTCCTTTTTACAATATAACATAAAATAGTGTTGATTTAAAATAGTTCCAAATGAACCAAAATTATGCTACAAATGTTTAATTTATATTTTCATCAAAATTGATCTCCATACTTATAACAAGGTGTGTAATAATGTATTCAGTTTAAGATCTATTTGTGCACATTTTTATATTTAGTTGGGACTGATTTAAATTTGCATATACACCTGAAAAATTAGTCTATACACACTCCTAATGGTTCAAAATCTATACTAAACTGTTCGAAAACAGTTCGAAATTGGTTGCAGTACAAACTTCAACTCTTTTAATTTTGACTAAAACAACCGACTAAGCGGTTTAGAGAACCGAATTAGTTGGTTGAACAAAGAGTTGGTTGGCGCAACAAATCTCTACTCTGTGTGTAGAGACAGTTTTGGTCAATTGAATAATTTTGGTACGGTCAATTTGTTATATTTAATGAGTTAAATAATAACAAATTATTGCAAAACTTTTTGATATAATGAGACACAGAAAAATACTTTTTTTTGGCATGAGTTTGAAAGAACGAAAATATTAGTTGTATCAACTAATTTCTTTCGATTAAATCGAATTGTCTACAAATTTGTTGGCTGAATGGCCATATTCGGTTGGCGCTTTACATATTAGCCTATACACACTCCCAATGGTTCTAAATCTGTACTAAATTGTTTTAAAACAGTTCGAAATTGGTTGTAGTCGAAACTACACCTCTTTTAGTTTTGACAATAAGAACAGACTAAGCGGTTGAGAGTACCTATTTTGATTAAAAATATGCGTTTTTTTTATAATATATAATTTAAACATGACTAACAAAAAGTGGCGTAAAACATTTATGTTATATTTACTATAACTTATTATTTGAAATATATTTATTTAATAATAAAAATATATTTAGTATTAAAATTTACTCACCATTAAATAAAAATATTCGTACATAAAACATAGCATAATATCGCATTGAATATTGATATCCTTTTGCATTGTCGTTGGTCTTATGGTGTTTTGTTTTGGACATATATTTCGTTATTGTTAAGTAGTAGATTTTCTTTTAATACTCTTTGTGTATTTATTCTGTGTCTTGTCTCTGATAAGTCTTTGTGTAGTAAGGTCCTTGGTTTTGGATCTTTCAAACTTCGTTGGACAAAATTTCGTATGAATCGCGTGTTTTTTTTTTAGGTTGATGTTAATGTTGATTTAGTTTTTTTTAATAAATATATATATAATTTTTTTTTGTGGTGTTTAAAATTTTGTATCTTTTTTTTCAGGTAATTTGGTAGTTTTCGCAAAAAACGTTTATTGCCAAAAGGTATTAAAACGTCTGAATTTTCATAGAATTTTGTTGTGGATTTGCAGCCGAAAAATTCAATACCAGATGATTGCCAAAATTTGCAAAATGCAACGAACGAACGAAACGTAACGAAATGCGTGAGTGGCCGGAGGTAAAGAGTTACTAAGTGTTTGTTTGATTTTGAAAAATTCAGACGTGTTGGAAAAAATTTGCGCTTTTCGAAGACGAATTCGAATTTGAAGACGAGTTCGTGTTGAGCGGTCGGTCGGTCGGTTAGTTTTTAGAACTGTTTGTTTGGTTGGTTGGTTCTTGTTTGACGGGTTGTTTGGCTTGGTTTGTTGTTTGCTAAGTTGTTTGATTTGTTGTTTACTGAGTTATTTGGTTTGTTGTTCGATTTGTATGCTGCACGCGGTTTTATACGATATTTTTCTATGTATTTTGTTTTATTTGAGTTATTATTTTTTTTATTTTTTATTTATTGTTTGTGGCGCTTTTCAAGCTGCTATTTTTTCTGTTGTTGTTATTGCACTTGAGTCTATTGTTATTGTGAATGTTGTTGTTGTTTTTATTGCAGTAATTATGATTATTGTTGAGTGATTAATTGATTAACATAAAAAACATGATGCGTTGTGTTTGACGCGCTCTCTCTCACATTCTAACCAAAAGACGTCCAAAGGCTGCAGGCAACCCGGGCAGTGTTGCCAACTGCAGTTAAAACATTTAAAGCAGTCATTGAAAAATTGTTAAAATAATTGAAAACAAAAAAAAAATCACTTTTAGTTCTTTGGCACACTGCTATTTAATTTTGAATGTTTTCTCTTTTATTTTAATTTTCATTTTTAAATGTTTGACTTAAATATAAACCGAAGAAGAATGTTGCCAAATTTTGCCTAATGTTGAACACTGCAGCGTTGCCACTACATTTTGCGCACTTTTTGACTTTTAAAAAAAAGTAGAGAATTTTCACATTTTTACTAAGTTTTCAATTGGCTGTACTGTGGCATCTTTAAACACTTTAACAAAAGTTTTTTTATTTTATTGTTTTTTTTTCACAATTTTTAAAGTTTTTAAAATTTTCCAAAAAAAATATATTTTGTATAAAAATAATTGTTCTAAATGTGTTTTTAATAATATTTAAATTTTTAAAAAATGTTTTTTTTATTTATTTAATTTTTCTTTTGATTTTTTTTTTCAATTTTTTTTTGCTTTACTTAAAAAAATGCTATGTGTTTGTGTGAGTGTGTGTGTTTTGGTTGTGTTATTGAATTTATTGAAAAACTATTTAAAACTATTTGCGGATTTTTGGAAAAATTTTGTTTTAGAATTAATAATATTTAGAAGTAGACTGCTGTGCCGTGCAAAAAAAGAACGCCGCGTCTGGCTCGCGTTTAGCAGTTTTCTGTTTCAATGATGCTGAATGTTGCTGACAACGAGGACAACAAAGCTGCTGTTGCTGCTACTGCTGCTGCCGCCGTGGTCGCGGCTGCGGCTGTTGTTGCTACTGCTGCTGATGTTGCTGTCGCTAAATCGCCTGATATCACAACACAATAGCGCGCTATACATATGCAAAAGTCACACACAACCACACACACACAGAAACACATAGCATATAATAGCAACAACATTTGCTATAAAAAAAAACAACTACAACATTTCGCTAAAACAAAAAGCAACGCAAACAAAAATTTTTGCAAAAATCACCAAATGCGTCTGTTTGTCTTGTGCTGTTTTTTTTCTACGCCTAAAATGCTGCAACGTGTTTTATGTGCGCCTCAATGTATGCAACGCAGCGCAATGCAATGCACGCACTCACTCACGCGTCGACGTCGTATTGCCCTCGCACGCACACGAAATACAAGCGACGCTATTGACAGAGTATCGAACCGCGACACCGTTGCGACTCCAAACTGGCCACCGCGCGACTACTTTGTATGGCATTCATCGGCAGGCCGAACAGTACTTGTCGTATCTTCCAACAACAACAACAACAATTATATTTGCAACAACATACAGCATAAAAAAAATTGCAATGCGCCGCCAATTTGTGTTGCTCCCAGCATCCTAACGCGTCTCCTAAAATGACTGCTAGCATTGCAACAGCAACAACAATATTTATAACAACAACAACAATAATTGTAGCAGCAACAATATGCAAAACACTTTCTCTCCCAGTTGCATCATCAGCAGCAACATCATTCAAAACCGTGCACATTTTTCCCAAATGTCCACTTTTGCGCGCGACACTGATGCTGTGCGCGACACGACTGCCTCCACTCATCGCTGCGCTACAACCTACTCTTACTCTTTTTTTGCTCCCACATCTACCTCGTTTACTACGCCACTACTATCTCCTCTCTGCATGAACGGCACACCAACTAACTCTGCTCTGTTGACTGTTTTAAACTGTCTTCTCTCTTGCCGCGTCCGTTGCCACCATTTTGCACATATATCATGTCGCTATTGTTGTGTTCGTTACAGTCAATCCCATTGTTGTTGTTGTTGCTTTGATCGACAACAACAACAACAGCACCAACAACAGCACCAACAACAAGTACCTACAACATCAAATGTGTCCTCAAAACTTTTGCCCAAGTCTAAATGGCCAATTCACGCTTTAAGCCAGCTCTCATGAACACCACAATCCAAACCCAAGACCATCCCACCCCACCCCTGACCCTACCAGCATCACATATACATTAACATCATACAGTTCACGATTAGCCCCATCTCACATCGACCCTCCCCCCGTACCAGTTCCAGAATTCACCGCGACGTATATAAAACGCGCTGTTTTTCGCGTTCTGTGCTGTGCTACTTCTCTCCGAGAACATTTTTTATACTTGTTGTTGTTTTAGCATTCGTAAATTGCGCCTATGCTGCTGTCCTTGCTCCCTCGTGTAGTGTTCCATAGAAAAACAATAAAACAAAAAATTGTTTCCCATTTTTTTCTAGTTGCGTAACTTAAAATCCCCTTTAAATTCCAGTACTCTGCTCTAAATAAATCAAAACCGTTCGGATCCCATGACAACATATACTACAGTGCATTTTTCCCAAACACATGAAACAATTTTTTAAAAAAGAAAAAAAAAACGTTTTCGAAATCTAACACAAAATAAAATTATCTATGCATTTGTATAAATGTTGCCAACAGAAAACGCGCCAACCCCGTGTAACTACTGCACTCAACAGCAGTAGCAATAGCAATACTGACCAACAGCATTAATGGCTGCCAGTGCTGCAACTGCTTTTCGTTCGCATACTCTGTGTTTCAAATTTTCAACCGTTTTTTATGTTTGATTCGATGCGTATTGTAGGGTAGCGCAGGTGGGGTAGTAGGGCTGTGGACTTATGCAACGCACAGTAAGAGTTGCCTACTAAACTCCTGGAAAGCCTGTGAAAATTTTGAATATTAAAAGTTAAAAAGAAATTCCCAAAAATACCCAGATTCAAGTATGGCTCTGGAAATTTGATTGTAAATTGAATGTGAAAAATAAAAAAAATTAAAAAAAAATATAGATTTTTTATTTCAAATAAATTAACGCGTTGGAAATCAAAAATGTTGTTTTCTGAAAAATATGTAGTGAACCCCGGAGCTTTTTTTCACATTTTCAAAATTTTAAATTTTTTGAATACATTTAAAGGCTACGTCACAAATCATAAAAGTGTGCATGGAAATTGGCACAAAAAGTTAACATTTGCTGATCAAAATGAGATAAGTCCATATTTAAAAGCTATCTATCTTCTGGATTATAGCACCCTGATTTGGGGATAATGATTTGAGGAAAATGTTGGGAAATATGCTGTTGCAGAGGTAGCCAAGAATCTACATAAGCGATATTTCTCATCAGAGTTTCTTTAATTCTGATTATGTTTGTGGAAAATGAGAAAGCTATATAATTTGCGTGCATAATTTTTAATGAAAACATTACATTTTTGAATGATGTTTTTCCTCGTGTGTATTTTGTTGCATATTTCTGCCACAAAAGACAAAAACAAAAGGGAGAATTCGAAAAATTCAAAATCTTGTCATACCAAAATGGCGATTAATAGGATTTTTTGGAATAACTTTTTATTAGTAAAAGATAAAAATATTTATGTAAAGGCATTAATTAATTGTTTTTAAAGCACATATCGATTGGCATCATTATTTTGCAAAAAAAAATGTCTTGCTATTTTCATTATTTATATTTTAGTAGCTCTATATTTGGAAATAGAGTGAAAACCGAAATGCATGGTTATAAAATAAATGCAATTGGCAATATAGAAATAGCACACACAGAAAGATCCTCTTTTGGCATGATGTTAGAAGAAGGATCATGTTAGTTGTATCAACTAACTTCATTCGGTCATATCGAAATGTCTACAAATTTGTTGGCGGAACTGCCATATTAGCATATACACTTGAAATATTAGTCTATACACACTCCCAATGGTTCTAAATCTGTACTAAATTGTTCTAAAACAGTTCAAAATTGGTTGCAGTACAAACTACAACTCTTTTCATTTTGACAATTACAACCGAATAAGTTGGTTGGGCAAAGAGTTGGTTATCGCAACAAAACTCTATTATATGTGCACGTTTTTTATAATGAGAATTTGGGTTTAAGGAAATTTTCGTACGAGAAACACGAATCCGAAGTCCATTTTTCGATAGTATGTTTTCATTAGCTGCTAGGTGCGAAAACGTCTACACACAGAAATTTCTTTTTTTTTGGCATGAGGTTGGAAGAATGAAAAAGTTAGTTGTACCAACTAACTTCATTCGGAAAAATCGAATGGTTTACACATTTGCCACCGGAACTGCCGTATTAGCCTATACACATGAAATATTAGTCTATACACACTCCTAATTCTTCTAACAGACTAAGCGGTTGAGAGAACCGAACAAGTTGGTTGGGCAATGAGTTTGTTGGCGCAACAAATCTCTATTTTTTTTTTTTAAATCTTCCTTGTATTGGCAACTCTATTGCCACATAGGTGGTGGTAATCTTTGCGCTTTTCAACGCAGTTCCATTGAATGACGACTGTAGGCAAAACAAACAATGAAAAACACCAAAATACCGGCAAAATTTCGCATTCCATCGACCAGCTGAGCATGCACACACACAGTCAACTCATCGAACATATTTATGGACGGTTGTAATTTTTTTTCTTTTTTTTTGGTATATATGTATTTGCATATAGTGCGCACAGCAGACGGGATCTGCAGAACATTGAACGGCTGTGAAGCGACTATGGAGTCGGAGAGAAAATTTGTGTGCGCCTACAATTTACCTCTCGCGCCTCACTCATAGGCAGTCTGCGTCGCACATAGGCGCACATTTGAATTATGAGAGCATTGCATGTAAATGCAGGACACTGACACGCACATGGGAAGAGGCTCGACAAGAGGCGGTAAACGGCAGGCGGCGGGCGACAGCATGTGGTGTCGCGCGCATCGAACAACGAGCGATGCGTGGCTAATGCTGTGAGTGAGCGGCTGACTGACCGACCGACAGAATTGCATTGCACAACAAGGACACTGAAATGCAATCGGCTGAAAAGGGTTTAAGCGTTATGCAGACAGAGTTGGCTGTTGGAGGCGAAGGTATTCTATTAGGAGCTGGTTGCGTATGGCTTGACGTGGCAGTTCATGGAATATACTGGGTGCGGTGGGCCTTAATTTGAAGAACCTACTTTGAAACAGCGAAAACATAGCAAAAGGGAAATAGTCGATTCCCTGTCTAAATGGCTGAATCTTTCCATGTGTAATAAAGCAATTTGAAATACGAAAAAATGCAGTTTGGATTTGGTTAATAAAATTTGTATGTTCAAATAATGTTATTTGAAAGTTGAAAATAATATAATTTGGATATCGTTAAAATGCCGGGAGGCTATCTTTTTAATTTCATCCGTGGACATCACTCTGAAGCTTATGGTAAGCTGGTTTCGAAATTAGATTAACACTGTACCAAATAAATAATAAAAACATGTTTGTGCTAATACAATTTTATTCGAAATTCGTTAGATAAATGGTTTACCTTTACCGTGATCTATTTAATAAATTTTAACATTTAATATCGTTGCATTTATAGTTATTGAAATTTAAGAATTGCAAACAAAATTTTATTGATTTTATTGATATACAACGGTGTAATATCAGAATGAATATACCGGTATTGTTTATTAAATAAAATATTAAAAAAAATATATAATTAAAAAAAACCTAAAGAATTGTAAAATGCTCATTCCTCGTTTACATAAAACACAGTTGCACACATAAGAAAGTCATATATATTCTTAAAATTAATTAAAAATTAAAATACACGTGTCTACCAGTTTTTCTATATCAATTCGTTTGAAAATTTTAAATACATTTTAATATTTTTCTAATATCACTCATACGACCCGTAGCCCATGGAATGTTCTGAATATCAAATCGTCACAATCATGCCGAAGGGGCAAATGAGTAATTTTTGACATTTGCGTTTTTTTTTTAATGTAGTTTTTCCTCAAGTATACTGTGCCAAAATCGTGTGTGGTTTTGTTGGATATTTCTAGTCACAAAAGACAAAATCAAAAGGGCGAATTCGAAAAATAGAAAATGTTGTCATGCCAAAAGGGCAAATCTTTTTCATTTTTTGCCATACATTTTTATTGGTATAAGATAAAATATTGGTGTAAAGGCATTAATTGTTTATTTTAAAAGCCCCTATCGATCAACATCATTATTAAATTTTTTGTTTTTGAATTTTTTATCATTTGCAAGAAAAATGTTTGGTAATTTTTGTTTTTAAATAATGATACCAATCGATAGGTGTTTTAAGATCAAACAATCAATGCCTTTACATCACTATTTTATCTTGCACCAATAAAGAGTTATAGCAAAAAAACGAAAAGATTCGCCCTTTTCGCTTGACAAGATTTTCAATTTTTTCAATTTCTTCGTTTTTTTGCTATAACTTTTTATTGATGCAAGATAAAATAGGTGTGTAAAGGTATAAGTTGTTTGTTTTTAAAGCACCTATCGATGGGCATTATTATTTACAAATATTTTGCTGAACATTTTTTCTGCTAATAACAAATGGCAATTTATTGTTTGGCAAAATATTTTTAAATAATGATGTCAATCGATAGGTGCTTTAAAATCAAATAATTAATGCCTCTGCATCATTTTTCGCTTGAGCTAATAAAAAGTTATAGCTTAAAAAACAAAAATATTTCCGTTTGGGTCAGGATATAGCCTTACAAAATCCGTATTTATAATTCAGTAAGTTGTCCAAATCCAAAGATATTGCATATACGTTATGATAATTGATGAATATACCAAAATAACAGAAAATTGAAAAAAAAAAATAAATTTAACTAATTTTTAAAGCACTTCAACTTTAAAATTTGATTTCCCAACATTTTCAAAAATACACATTCGCCCCTTTGGCATGACTGTGACGAAATGATATTTACTGAATTTCAAATGATAATTTCTGATTTTGAAATGGACATTTCTGAATTTCAATTGATGTCATTTAAATTTCAAATGGACATTTCTGAATTTCAATTGATGTCTTTTGAATTTCAATTGATCTTTTCTGAATCTTTTTCTGTTCACACTCTTCGCCAATGCAAAAGGAGTAGATTTGAAAATGTGTGGAGTAGAAATGAGTAAAAGGAAGTGGTTTTAAAAATATTGAAAAATTGGGCACATTTGATGTAGAAGGAGTAGAAAATTAGATATACGAGTAAATTTAATGGAAAATGAGTAGAAATATGCATTAGTGTATAAGATTTGAATAAATTAATAGATATGTTTATTTCAACAGTTTTATTCATTTCTGATTTTATTGATTTTTCTATAATATTGATGTATTCAGAGTGGCCTATTCTAGTGTTGCGGTGTATCTGGAACACCCAATTAAATACATGGTGTTTTAAAAATTTTATTTATAAAGGTTGATATAACCGTAAAAAAACTTCTACAATTTAAAGACCATGGCAAAAATATTACATTTAATTTACAGATAATTGATTATAATTATAATATTGAAAATTTATTTGGGCCGCAAGAAATTGTAGGGAGTAGATTTCAGTAAAAAGGAGTAGAAAATTATGAAAACGAAGTAGAAAATGCTACTACCGGAGTAGAGCAGTAGATTTTAAAAATACAAATGAAATGGAGTAGATCTACTCCGATCGGAGTAGAATGAGAAGACTGATGGTATGTGAACAACAGGGCTCGGATTTTGATGACCTAACAATACGTTAAAAATTAACTAGAAAAATTTCAAAAAATTACTTTAAAAATGATGTAAAAATTATTAATTAAAATGCATTAATAATTTGTATTATTCAATTGCGTTGGTACAAATAACGAAAGACAAATGTAATTAAATGACCACGACCAGTACATTATTGTATATAAATATTTTGGAAGGCAATGTAGTTAATACAGAATGTAGTATAAATAAATGTATATGTAGCAGTAATATTACATTTAATAAAAAAATCATTTTTGAGAGAATAAATGTTTTTAAATTTAAATTAAATGCAATATTGTAGCGAACTCGTTGCTACTAAAATATATATTTTTAAAAAGAAAACTATTTATTAAATTTAATTTGAGACGTGTGCTCAAAGCTCTGATTCGTACATGAATGAATTAATTATTTTCAAATATTTTCACAATCAAATTATTTTAAAATGAACAATTTTTAAAAAGTAATTTGATTAAACATTTTTAAATACAAGCAAGTATTTAAGTTGAAAGTAATAAAACTAACTCAAGATACAGTTCTACATTTGAAGTTAAACAAATAGATAATGTAGTTAAATTAAAAGCAGATGTAGTAATGTAACAATCTATTTTAAAACGTATAAATAAAGACAAAATATACTTATTTTAAAACAAATATATTAAAATTTTGTTTAAAAATGCAGTAAAATGGTGTAGTTATTTTCAGTGCACATTTTTTCTCTAGTAAAACAGCAATGTGGTAAAAGTTATTTTAAAAACATTTTTATGTATTTTTAATACAGTATTTGTATACCCTACACTAAGAGTGAAAGGGTATATTCAGTTTGGTACGTCGTTTGTAACACCCAGAAGGAAGCATCTCCGGTATGGAAAAGTATATATATATATATATATATATATATATATATATATATATATATATATATATATATATATATATATATATATATATATATATATATATATATATATATATATATATATATATATATATATATATATATATATATATATATATATATATATATATATATATATATATTCTTGATCAGCATGACCCACTGAGTCGATTTAGCGATGTCCGTCTGTCCGTCTGTCTGTTGAAATCACGATTACAGAAAAACTAGAATAGCTAAATAAATGAAACTCCTAATTTAGATTAATTTTATATCTACGCTGTCTGCCAGTGAAAATGGGCATGATCAGTCCATTATGACCTGCGAACCGACCACTTATGTTCAAATTTATCATATAAAACACATCTACTGGTGAATTTTACTGTATACGTGCTCAGGCAAACTTGTTTTGGTCAAATATATATTGACTTCATGCTCAATTACATGAAAATATTGTTCTCCCGCGAAACGACTTGTGGTTTCCAAAATAAAAAAAATCGAAATTCGGTGCACCTACCCATTTGTAAATATGGGTATCAAATGAATGGAAATTCTTCAGCGATTGAAAGTTTGTAGTTATTTTCAGGATTCTTATATCCTGGTGACCTATATACAACTTTGAATGGTAAGCACACATATGCGTAGGATATTTATGGTCGGCTTAGAAACACTATAATTTTGATAATCCTAACTATTATAATAACACCTACTATAAAATGTCCCTACTTTAAAATTTCCCATGTGATCTAACCTTCCCAACTGGTTTTTGTTACACGTCGACACTGACAAGAGACGCGTACTTAAATATAACAATTTCTTTTAACCGACGATGCCATATTCTTGGTTTCAACTCCACTGCAGGGTTGCAATTAAATTCTACAAATAATGACCTAAAATTAAGACAATTTATAAAATGACTTAATAACTAAAATCTTTGGCCCTATCTGCTTTGCTAACGAGTATCGAATCAGGATGAACCACGAGCTGTATGAGTTATTCGACGACATTGACATAGTCAAGCGCATCAAGATCCAGCGGCTTCGCTGGCTAGGTCATGTCGAACGAATGGATGAAAACACTCCAGCCAAGAAGGTGCTTGAATCGAAACTCGAAGGTGGACAGCGTAGAAGAGGGCGTCCAAATCTGCGTTGGAAAGACCAAGTTGAGGACAACCTGGCAACGCTTGGTATTTCTAATTGGCGTCAGCGCGCGCAAAGCAGATCCGACTGGCGCGGCTTCATCTCAGCGGCCAAAACCGACTCACGGTTGTAAGGGCCATTTAAGTAAGTAAGTAATAACTAAAAAAAGTCAAAAAATGAGCAATTCATTACAAAAATGACATGTCATCCAAAACTTTGAAAGTCGTGCAATGCAGCTCTCTCGTTCGTCCCTTCCAAATGCACACAAAACATTGGTGTTTTGAAAAGCCTATTTTTACTCTTGGATACTGTTTTCCCTGTTTTAAAGTAAAACGAATTAGTATGCCAATCGTTTCGATATTGTTACGAGTTCGTTACGATTTGCAGGATAATTCTTCAATATAGAACCCATTCTTGTAAAAAAATGGAACCGTCAAAATGGGATACATGGTAGGTATATATTTTTTTATGCGTTCGGTAAAGGATATTTTTCGAAATAGATATCGAAAAGAAAAAGAATTCAAATAATGAGGGTACCTCGCATAATATTTCGATATCGATGCTTAAATCGTATCGTATCTTGTTCTTCAATTTAAATATACGAGAAAATTTTAAAAGCAAACAGAGATTTTTGAGACATTGAAGGTCTCCGAGATACGACAGACTTTGGAACTAAAGAAATAGTAAAAATAAAAGCAAATGCAAAGATCTTTTTGATGATGTAATTTTGTTGTACCCACCAGTTAGTCTACTCACCGAATCATGAGCTTCTTTCATCTTTCGGTGCAATCAGTGTTCAAATTCTATGCGTTTTAATAATTAATATGCAGTATAGGCTAATTATTTACCTTTTTCAACACAACTTTTAAAAGATAAAATTTTTCCAAAATTCTTGCAACAATAATGTTGTTGAACGTGCAAGATCAAGAGCAAAAAGAAGATCACGTATACAAGTGCAAGAGCAAGACAAAGAGTGCAATAACAAGATTACCAATGCCTGCAAATTCTTGTTCGGTTTCTCACTCGTTACTAGTTGCATTCACTCGATGCACTCACTGTATTTGTTTTCTGTTCAGCGACAGTATTGTCGATTGGTTTTTTTTAATGTTTTGAAAAATAAATGTATTGACACTACTTGACACCAATGAAACAAATACTGCAGTGAAGTTGCATTCACTCACTGCATTTGTTTTATGTTCAGCGACAGAATTGTCGTTTGGTTTTTTTGAATGTTTTGAAAAATAAATGTATTGACACTACTTGACACCAATGAAACAAATACTGCAGTGAAGTTGCATTCACTCACTGCATTTGTTTTATGTTCATCGACAGTATTGTCGTTTGGTTTTTTTGAATGTTTTGAAAAATAAATGTATTGACACTACTTGTCACCAATGAAACAAATACTGCAGTGAAGTGAAGTCTCTGGAGAGACTTCACTATAATACTGTCGACTGTCATTGCAAAATGCACTCAATACTGTAGAGTGCTTAATTTGCAGAGGAAACTTCAAATTCATTTCTGCAGATGTTTAATGTGTACGCTAATGCAATTAATTATTTAGTCGGTGCAGTTTCAGCAAAAGTATGATTATAATTTTGCAACTTTTTGGTTATATTTACGATTTATTTCTATGTACTTGTTAGAAATTGTTATATAATTGAAAATTTAGAATAAAGGGAGATATACATAACGAAATTTTGAGAAAATCAATGACAAATTAAAAATTTGTATTTTTATTTTTGTAAATTTCAACTTTACGTATCTTTTAAAAAAGGTACGTAAAGATCATAGGGTTCGAAGATGTGTTACACATTTGGAAAGATAATTTATTTATCTAAAATAATAGTGTAAAATTAATATTAATTTATTTTTATTTAGATTTTAACTTATAATCAAAATAATTTGTACCCAAAAAAGATTTTTAGAAAAAAAAAATTGTAGTGTTTATTTCTATATGGAACTTTTCATCCCGTGAGGAATTTTTCTGTGATTTATTATGAAAAAACTATACATTTTCGGAACAAAGTGTAAATACAGAAAGAAAGCACATGAATTTAAATATTTTTTTTAAAATAATAAAAAAAATGGTACGCAAAATTTGCTAACTTTTTTGGAATTTCCATATGAAACTTGACATGCCCTTCCGTTTTTGTCCCATCCGAATCGACCACTATTTAATTTATATCTTTTTATCTACCATATATAAATCTCTAATTTTTTGCAGATATTTAGTCCTATCTAACTCCTACTTGCTGAAAATTAATCAAGTAAATTCATTAATTTTCCTTTGAGATATTAAACTTTTAAGCGTACGAATGTTCTGTCCGGAAACCCAGGAAATGCCCATATATTTTATATTTTCTGTAATAACTACCTATCTAAAAAGAAATTTCCAGAATATTCGAATCAACGAGAATATTCGTTGGTGTTGCTAACACAATCAGTCAGATTAGCATTTTATGTAGAATGCAATGCAGCTAATGCGGCAGCCGATCAGCGGTCAAAATTGACGCATCGCGCAGTAGGTGCCTCATACCAATCGTGTACCAAAGTGCATTTGCAAAAATTTTGAACCAACTGCAGATGCATTTTTGAACCATGTGTGGTCCGGATGCAATACATAGACACGAGCTTCTAATATACATAGACACTGCCGCAACAACAGGAATAAAATGCGAAAAAAGCGCGCCACCAAATGCGCGGAAAACTAACGCGAAACAACGCAACGCATCGCATCGCAGCGCAAATCAACGCATAGCTAAGCAAAAACAAAAGCGCCGCTGCAATGCACCAATACTGATGCAGCAGCAGCAGCAAAAGCAACGAAGTGCATTTTTCGCGAATGCAATCTCCTCCTTTTCGCTGCAAAAACTGCATTTTCCGCGAAAACATTTTCTCGTTTTTCTATACGAAAGCCGTGACTGCGGTTGCAACTCCTGCTGTCGCTGCATCATGACAACAACAACAACAAACATGAGTGCGCCATGCGATGAGAAAAGTTTCGCCATCGCCTGCAGCAGGTTTGAGAAGTTGCTGCAGCTAAACCCGCATTTGGCTGGCATTGCGTATAGGCGCGTCACGCGTCGCGCGACTAGCGGCAGCGGGTTTGAGTCGGTGTCGCACGCGCGTTTGTCTGTCGTATTTTCCCTTTTTGTCTTGTATGCATTTTCTGCAACTGCGACAACTGCTGCATTTCTGTCGAGGTTGTAAAAAACAAAAAATAAAGCCGAACAAAAATTGTAAAAAGCATTAAAAACGCGCGCTTGCGTTTGAAAAACAACGCACAGCACAAAAAAACGTACAAAAATGCTCCGCCTACTGCATGGAATGCAGTCTAAGGTAGTCGGGGTAAAATGCATTTTTGCCCACTTTCAGAGCCTGCCTGCATCTTTGCTCGCAAGTCAGGAGTTTATTTGGCTCGTGGATCGGACGCTCGGTCGGTCGTTTGGTCGGTCGGCTGCTGATGATTGTCTATGAGGCAGCCGTGTCGGACAGCACCCAACAGCAGCAGCCTCCTTTGACCAGCTTCCTTTTACAGCAGATTTTGATATAAAAAAAATTGAATATTTTGCAGGTTTTGATGCACTTATCCCAGCGGATTGGTTTTTTTTTTTGTTGTGAGTTGTTTTTCTATATGCGCCATGTGCAACAACAAAAACAACAAATTCGCTTGGTTGCCTCTTGCTTTGACTTTGACGGCGGCACCAACGGATGATTCCTATTTGGGGGGGTTCAAGTGTTTGAGTGGATGTGAAGTGCGTCCAAGGTGACCAAATGCAAATAACTATTTTTTAAATATATAAAATATAAAGCCAATATGCAGAAACAAAAAGAGCATAGAAAAGAAACCAGAAACGAATCCTTAAAAATAATTGCTAAATTATTGTCGAATAAGTGTTCTTCAATATGGTGAACTGTATGTGAAGAATACGTTTCATCATATTAATGAACCAAAATATAAAATATTTGTTTTTTCATTCATTGTTTGCCGTATTTCTCAGTTCTCAAGTAGTTCTTGTATGTTATTTCTTATGTAATGCTTGCTCGACGTGCATAAATTAGTAATTTTTTTTTTAAACATTTTTTTCCTATTTTTTTTTTTTTAATTTTTTTTGTTTCCAAATTTTTTTTTTGACAATTTTTTTTTTGAAAATTTTTGTTTGTCCGATTTTTTTTTATTATATTTTTTTTAATTTTTTTACTTTTATTTTTTAAATTAAATTTTTATAAACTTTTTTTTCGATATGTTTTATAATTTTTTTTTTAAATGACAATTCAAATTCATTGTATTGAATGTTTTGTTCATTTATATAATGAATGCATTCATTAATATCATTTAGTGAACGGTGATATCAATATGATGAATATGGTAGTTGGTGAGAAAATTCATAATATTTATGAATAAATTCATCATATTGAAGAATTTTTCTGTGTATATATGGATTGAAATTTGTTTTAATGAACAGCATTCTTTAATATGAAGTACACATATGCTGTAATTAAGGTTTTTGAACATGAACATATATTAATGAACAAATAATTCATCATATTGAGGAACACTTTTTCGACAATTTCCAAGCGTTCATCATATTTATGATAGCATTCATAACATTGATGGCATTAGTCATTAATATTATGAATGGTTCTTCAATACAATGAATCATGGTTTAAATAACGGAATTTATCAATATGATATAATTTTTTTTTCTGTGTACGAATTCAAAAATCGAATAACATAAAAAACCTTCTTAATCCATTTAGCATGTTTAAAGTTTGGAAAATACAAATTTACTTTTTTCCTTTATTTCCTTTATGGTAATGGGATGGTATTTAAAATTTAGAAAATATAAATTTACATTTTTTTGTATATAAATTTTATAGAGAGAATAGGAAATCATTGGTCATAGTGATCACTTAGAAATGCAACTAGGATCTGCATCATTGGATACTGTTTTGTAAAATTGGATCCTTTGGCACTTATCGATTACTCATTAACTACAAAAAAGGTTGGGTTCTAGGAACATTTGACAAAAAAACTCTCATTCTATGAAATCGTGATTCATACATATAGGTCAGATCATACGAATGCATTTAATTGAAAAACAAATCAAAACCATATTTAAGATCTTGTAAAAATTTGATGGAAGAATAATTTTTGATTTTGTACCGAATTTATTTATCTTGTATATCAATGACATAGGTCGGCAAATTCCTATTCTTTGAAAAAAAAAAGTATTTTAAATATTCTACGAAATAATAGCTTCAGTGTTAATGATTTCCTTACTAAATAGGGCTGCATATGAATAGTTGGCTACTGTATGACCCCTTACAAAACCCATTTTATCGAGTTTTTGGCAGGGTCGAGGCAGTTCAGAAACATTTTCTCGACATATTGCAAACAGACAACGGCGGAGTTTGTACCAAAAGCTGTCTGTTTTGTGTCCGTTTCCCAAATATGGCGTGAATCTGCCATAAAAATTCCACAAAAATTTACAACCTGCTATACACTTTCCAAAATATTGTATTTATCTGTGCGTTTGACGGAAATATTCCAGAAAAATGCCAAAAAAATTTTCTCGGGCACCAGACAAAATTTTTGGCAGTGTCGAGGTAAATTTGAAATATTTTTTCGACATATTCCAAACAGGCAAATGCGGAGTTTGTACCAAAAGCTGTCTTTTTCTGCCCGTTCCCCACATATGGCGTGAATCTGACAGAAAAATTCCACAAGAATTTACAGCCTTCTATACACTTCGCAAAATATTCTATTTATCTGTGCGTTTGCCGGAAATATGCCCAAAATATTCCAGAAAAATGCCAAAACATTGTATCGAGGTAGATTTGAAACATTTTTTCGACATATTTCAAACAGACAAAGGCAGAGTTTGTATTAAAAGCTCTCTGTTTTCTGCCCGTTCCAAAAGATGGCGTGAATCTGCCATAAAAATGTCACAAAAATGTTTAACAAAATTTTTAGAATTTTTCAGGAATATTTCGGGCATATTTCCGGAAAACAGACAGCTAAATGGAATATTCTGGGAAGTATATAGCAGGTTGTGATTTTATGGAATTTTAATAGCAGATTCACAGCATATGAATCTGCCATAAAAATGTCACAAAAATGTTTAACAATATTTTTGGAATTTTTCAGGAATATTTCGGGCATATTTCCAGCAAACAGACAGATACATGGAATATTCTGGGAAGTGTATAGCAGGTTGTGATTTTGTGGAATTTTAATAGCAGATTCACAGCATATGAATCTGCCATAAAAATGTCACAAAAATGTTTAACAAAATTGTTGGAATTTTTCAGGAATATTTCGGGCATATTTCCAGCAAACAGACCGATAAATGGAATATTCTGGGAAGTGTATAGCAGGTTGTGATTTTGTGGAATTTTAATAGCAGATTCACAACATATTTTGGGAACTGACAGTTAACAGACAGCTCATGATACAAACTCCGCCTTTGTCTGTTTGAAATATGTCGAGAAAAAGTTTTTGAACAGCCTCGAACCTGCAAAAAATTCATCTGAGTGTTTACCGGAAATCTGCCCGAAATATATCTGAAAAATTGCTGAAAAATGCCAAAAATTTTGTCTCGAGATAGCTGGTTTTTTTATTAAATGTTGACTTATCTAATGCAGACTTACGTATGGTCAGCTTAATTTGCCAATGCATTTGATTGGACTGCAGATGCATTTTATGTTTGTGTTGCACACAGAGCCTGGTTGCAGTTGGCCCTTTTCGGTTGTTGTATTATGTGATATATACGTTTTTTGTATTTTGTTTTTTTTTTTGTTTGCTGTTAAAATTTCAATATAGATTTTTTTTTTTAATTTTCGAAGCCTGATGTCAAAAGTTTTGTTTTTTGAGCTTTGGTTCGCCTATGCGTATCGTAATTATAGAGGGCTAAAGTAGAGGATAATCGCAACAACAACATGATGTTGCTATATGCTGCTGTGTAAAGGTTCTTTCATACACTTCACATTAAGGCTAGAAATGCATGTTTGATTATGATATGAAGTTCAATAAATTAGTGTGCAAGTATCCTTTGGGTGTGAGTGTGATTGTGTATGTCCTTTGTAAAAAAAAAAACAGACACACACAAAATAGATAAAATGTTGACGGATGACTTTGTGCGCGCAAATTGATGGCTGAATTAATGAATATCAGATCGGCAGCAACAAAAAGCTGATTTTTAACATGTGTGAACAATGAATGATGTATAGAAAAAAAATATGTATTGCAATATGTATTAAATTTAACATAAATGCAATAATTTTAAGGATTGAAACTAAAATGAGTAGCAGTTTTGAATTTGATTTATTACATCGCTAGGATTATAGTTTCGATTTGAGGTTTAATAATGAAACGGTTTATGCATTATCGTGTCACGTTATGGTTTAGATTTGTATTTTTGTTTTTTGAATTATTTTTAATCTATATTTTCAATATCTTTGAAAAAGGGGACTAATATAGCTTCAAATAAAAATGAATTTCGTTTTTATTACATAACTAGCTGGACCCGTGCACGACTCGTGCCAAGATTTTGTGAATTAAAAGATATGGAGCGATTTTATTAATATAAAAACATTTTTATTATTTATATCAGGGGCCCGTGCTTGGCTGTGAAAGTTTTTTTTATTGGTTTTATAAATGTAGTAGCCAAATAATAATTCTCCGCCAAAACAACTTTTCTCAAAGACAATTTTTTCTCAGACTGCCCCGTAAAATTCTTCCCCATAGAACGCTTTCCCGTAGAATTCTTCCCGGTAGAAATCTTCCCGTAGAACTCATCCCGGTAGAATTCTTCCCGGAAGAAATCTTCCCGTAGAACGTAGAACTCATCCCGGTAGAATTGTTCCCGGTAGATTTCTTTCCCGTAGAATTCTTCCCCGTAGAGTTTTTCACAGTAGAAATTTCAGTGTGGTGAGTTTTAATGTGGTGAGTTTCAGTGTGTTGAGTTTATGTGAGGTGAATTTTGGTGTGGTGAGTTTTAGTGTGGTAAGTTTTAGTGTGGTGAGTTTTAGTGTGGTGAATTTTATTGTGGTGAGTTTCAATGTGGTGAATTTTATTGTGGTGAGTTTTAGTGTGGTGAATTTTAGTGTGGTGAATTTTAGTGTGGTGAATTTTAGTGTGGTGAGTTTCATTGTGGTGAGTTTTAATTTGGTGTGTTTGCTTTTTTCTTTTTTGTATTTGAGTTTTTTGTTTCATCTTTTTAGCTTGTGTTTGTGTTGAGTTATGTCGTTTGGAATGTTTAGGTTGTATGGGAGGTGCCACGCCCTTTTGTCCAATCCCGCCCGTATATAGCATATGACTCCCTCTGGACTCCATAGTAACCTGGTGCAAAATTTCAGTTAAATCGGTTTAGTCGTTTAGACGTCATGCTGGAACAAACAGACAAACAGACAGACTGACTGACAGACGGACCAAGAGTTTTATATATATAGATATTCTAAAAATCCAAAAATGTATTAATTAAAGTGACAATTGGTTTTTATGATTTCAATACGTCTAAAAGACAATTTTTTTGACAGAGTCGTGTCAGTTTAGAAACATTTCTTGAGATATTTCAAACAGGAAAAAACGGAGTTTGTTTTTTGACCATTCTCAAAATATGCCGTGAATCTGCCATTCAAATTCTACAACATTTCAGAATCTGCCAGAGATATAAATTCATTGATTTCGGGCATTTATTTCGGGTAAATATTTTGTCTAGGGTGCTATACACTTCTTAAAGTATTCCATTTCTTTATGTGTTTGCCGGATACATTCGACATATTCAATATATTCTGTCATATGTATGTTTATAGTCATTGCATCTGCGTTTAAGAGTAATGCTTATTTCAATTTAATTTTGAAATTGCAGATTTCAATAACTAAACCCAAACTTTGAGGTCCCCAAATTTTGTTTGTAGTATTATTATAAATAATATAAATAAAATTATTTTTAGTAAAAAATGAAAACTCTTTGTTTGTGTGTGTATCCTCCTGGGACAGATACGTCGAAGTGTTTCGAGTGCAATTTTAAAGGTTTAAGCTAATTCGAAGAAATATTTGTTCTGGTATCTATTTTTTATTTTATTGGACGTAGCATATGTTATAAAAATATTGAATGTAAGCATAGAAAAGAAGATTTTTACAGAAACCATTAGGTAATTTTCTACACCCCTTTGAAAAATAGGTGGCAAATACTGCCCTGTTCATCTTATTTCATGTTAACTCAAAGAAAATACATACAGATCTTTTGAACATAAAAAGTGAAAACAAACACAAATAAGCAACAAAAAAACAAAAAAAAAAAAATCAAAAAAAAAAAACAAAAAGATCAAAAAAAAAAAAAGATAAAGAAAAATAAAAGAAAAACCTCCAAGTCAAACGTCAAAAAGTCAAAACACCTACACACAAAAAAAATATCGTTCCCTGTAAACACTTTCTCAAAAATATTTGAAGTGTTTCGCACAAACATGGAAAGTGTTTTTCACAAAGACGAAAAGTGTTTCCCACAAATATTTTAAAATTTATTAGTGTTTGCCAAAAAGACTTGAAGTGTTTCCGGAAAATATTTGTAGTGTTCGCCAAATTCAGTCAAAGCAAAAGGTTTTACTCATTTACGCGACATGTCGAATAATGCAGAATTCCAGGGTAGATTATTCGACAAGTCACGTTAACGAACGTCTGGCGAAAATAACCCTTTTATTTCGACTGATATTGATGGACACTAAGGAAACACTACAACACATCGATGCATTATGCCTGGGACCAGGTGTCTCATACATTGGACGCGTCTTAAAAATTCATCATCGTCAGATGATTTGCACAGAATTGCGGCAGTGTTTCTGCAGTCATCTGTTTTCGATGATGTGAAGATCGATTATGATGAATTGATGGCAGAGGCTATATATGATAATAATTAGCTTCAGATTTTGCACAATAAGAAAATGTTGCTTCTTATTCGACAAAAGAAGCTTATCTACGTTTATTCGTGCAAGTGTTGCATGACACGGATAAATTCAATTGTTCAAGTGTTGCATCTTTTTTCAGAAGCTGTGCTATTTTTAGGGCGAACACTTTCAATGTAGCATTTTTTCCGAGAAGCTATTAGTATTTAGGGCAAACACTTTTAAAATAGATTGCGTTCTGGGAAACACTTAGCGTTTGCCACAAAGAAATATCATGTATTTATTACTTATCTTAAACATTTTCATTATTTATTGGTAACAAATGAGTGTTTGGGACTAATAATTGAAGTGATTTTTATAGAGTGTTTTTGGTAAACATTTTAAATTTTTTTAAGAGATTGGATATTGTTTTGTTCAAACACTAGAATTATGTAATTGTTTGCAATAAGCCATTATAATTTACGACTAACAATAAGTTTTTCTCTTACCTAATATGTATTTACCAGAAGTAACCGAAAGTTTCCCACAAGTAATTTATAAAAATTCCTTTTAAAAAAACAATAAAATCAAAAAAACTAAACTTAACCTAAATTTAAAATCAAAAGAAAGGTAAACACAGAAAATCAAACGCAAAAATATAAAACCAAAGTAAAAATAAAAGCATAAACTCGAAATTAAAAGCAGAACACAATAAAATCAAAAACAAAAAAACTAAACTAAAACCTAAATTCAAAATCAAAAGAAGGGTAAAAACAGAAAATCAAACGCAAAAATATAAAATCAATGTAAAAATATAAGCATAAACTCAAAATTAAAAGCAAAACAACATAAGAAAAAAATACTACAAAAAAAAAAAACAAAAATAAAAGAAAAAACGAAAATAAATATAAACAACATCATAAATAAATACAAAAACACAAAAGCTAAACACAAAATTTAAACACAAAAGCAAAAAAACCACAGAAATAAAAACCAAAAATTAACCCAAAATTGTGAAAACGCAAAAACAAAAGCACACATTAAATAAAATAAGAATTGAAAAGTGCAACAAAAATAAAAGTATAAACATCAACAAATTAAAACACAATAGCAAATCAAAATTACGAAACTAAATAATAACCAAAAAAAAAAAAAAACAAAATGAAATAAAATAAACACTAAAATAATAAAAGGAAAGTATATCCAATTGTTAAAATTATTAAACTTAAACATAAAATACAAAATTTTAAAATTATTATGTTATAATTTTAATGTTTTTTTTTTATAATATACATAATTAAAAAAAAATACTGATTTTTTCAACACGATTTAAGGATGTCCGTCAGCCAGTTTGTCTGTTAAAATGACGACTACAGAAAAACTAGAAGAGCTAGATTAATAAAATTCCTCATTTAGCACTTAGCACATACATATGTTCAAATAAAGGGTTTTTCAATAAGAGCTCTAAATAAAACCAAAACGGTTTTGGATATCAATGAAATTCTTTATTCCTGTAAAAGTACGTTCGATGCCATTATGTATGGAACTCGATTTCTTTTGCATGGCCACCGCGGGCACGCTTGCAGAATTCCAGACGCTGAACCCAATTTTCGACGGTTTTCAAGCATAAATCGGCCGATACTGCTGCAATTTCACGTTCGATATTCGTACGAAATTCATCAATCGTCGCTGGCTTGTTGGCATTGACCGTAGTGTTACGAAAATTCAGTCTACGGAAAACTGTTCTACGAGTTCGTATCGCTGGATTGCGTACAAAATAAAAACACTCTTATGTTTGGTTTAAATTATAACAATTAACTTTATTAATTCACTTTAATAAACAACTTTACTAATAATAAATTCTAACAACTGCTGCATGTCCACAATTTAACTTGACATTTATCACACGAGCTGCACTCGACCACTTTACAATCACTACTGAAGTACAGTGCCTTAGATGCGCGGCCTTATATACTGCAGGCATCAGTTCGACACGTTTCGACAAGCTTCGACTTGTTTCGAGAACCTTCTACTCGTTTCGTGAATGACGCACATTGCTTAGTGCGCTGAATGATCTTCCGTCTCTTTCTAACACATTGCTTAGTGCGCTGTATTGTCTTGCGTCTCATTTATTATTGTTGATTGCTTGCACAGTGGAGCAAATTACCTCTTTTCGTAACAATAGACATGACGTAGCCCCACAGGAAATAGTCTAACGGCGTCAAATCGCACGACCGAGGCGGCCATTCGACTGGACCATTTCGTGAGATAACACGTTCTCCAAACTTGGTTTCCAATAAATTGTTTGTGGCATTCTCTGTGTGGCTTGTGGCGCCGTCCTGTTGGAACCACATATCCTCCAAGTCCATATCATCCAATTGGGGCCAAAAATATTCGGTTATCATTGAACGGTAGCGATTCCCATTCACAGTAACGTGCCGGTCTTGATCATCACGGCAGAAGTACGGCCCAATGACGCCGCCGACCCATAAACCGCACCAAACCGTAATTTTTTCGGGATGCAATGATGACTCATGGAGTACGTGAGGATTGCTGTCTGACCCATAACGAATATTTTGTTTATTGACGAAGCCATTCAGCCAGAAATGAGCCTCATCGCTGAAGATGATTTTTCGATGAAAATCCGAATCATTTTCAAGTTGTTGCTCAGCCCAATTCACGAACATACGACGCTTCTGGTGGTCAAGCGGCTTCAGTTCTTGCGTCAATTTGATTTTGTAAGGATGTAGGCCAAGATCTTTTCGCAAAATTCGCCACGAGGACGTCACATAGATGCCCAACGCTTGAGAACGACGTGTGAGAGACACATTTGGGCTTTCTTCAACTGAAGCCTCAGCGGTAGCAATATTCTCGACACTACTGGCACTTCTTTGTCTCACTGGCACGGGAACATTTTGTACTGTGCCTATGGATTCAAATTTTTTCACTAGACCCTCAATTGTTGATCTGCTAGGACGATTATGACGACCATAAATTGGACGTAGCGCTCTTAAAGTTGAGGCCACAGACTCCGAATTTCGCTAGTAAATTTTATTCAATTCGACTCGTTGTTGGCTCGTATATCTTTTTATAATGAAACGGCAAACCTTACTGAAGAGAAATGTCAAAAGAGCGGCAAGAAATATGGCGTCGTTTGATGTCCCCGTCGCTCTACTTTTGTAGCGTGCCCGTTGAAAAACCCTTAAAAAAAACTTTTGTCGCGCTCTTATTGAAAACCCCTTTATATTTGGCTTAATTTGTCTCATTTTTACTACACGATGTATTGAAAATTTGTTCTCTATATATTGCACAAACTGTATTGATGTTTTGTTTTTTGCTTTTTGCTTTTATGTTAATTCATGCTGGGCTGACGACGAACGAATTACGAAATGTCGTCCCTCGTGCAGATATAAAAGAATCCGTTGGTTTCATATTGCAGAAGCTGGTTTTGTAGTAATTACTGTACATATTTCAGGTCGTATACGTAAAGACAAACCTTAGATTTTTTATTACAAATGTATTGAAATTTTGTATAGAAAGCTGTCAAATTTTGTAGTAATTTTCCATACAAAAAACAACTACATCAGTTTAGTAAAAAGCATATATATTTAATGCTTTTGGATGTAAATCCAATACATATGTATTTATTTTAAATACATTTTTAGTTATTTTAAATGCAGTATATTTTCGGTTTATGTTTTTCTCATTTTGTTGAATAGTGTAATTTGTGAAAAAACTTCAAATTTGTTTTTCTGCGTATTATAGATTGCATTTCAAACGGTTATGAGTGCGAACGGTCATGGTATGGTATCCCTGCATTTTACCCAAAGTCATATTTTTGTGAAAGTCATTAATAGTCATGAATGATGAAATTTTCGTAAAACTTTCTGTGGCATATATTATTCCTTGGCTAAAAATATTGTATAATTCAAGACAAACAGAAAAACCTTCACCCACACAGATACATTATGCAGCATGTGCTCGAATTCCACACTCATTACTTAGCTTAGCTACTTTCCAACTAAACACCCAAACAAATCGTTCCAAATTTCACAGAAATCAAATTTATTTTCATAACAACACCAAGTGCAACTTTTCATTTGCATCCTTCTTGCATTTTGCATTTGTGGCGTACAAAAAGAATGAAAGAAAAACTGAAACTGTTTTGTGCCAAACTTTGTGTGTGTGTGTGTGTGGAAAACTTGTAATAACTTCCATCAATTTTACTGCTTCTGCTGCTGACTGACTTTTGGCCAAAAATTGCAATTTTAAATTGCATTTGCCACAAATGTTCACGATGGGACCCATGACCTACCACTCACTACCTGCTGCAGGACCTTTAGCAGCACCTTTCCTGCATGGCATTCAGCAAAATCCACCCACGGCACAATAAACAAATTCAAGCCGTTTAATCAAATTCCAATCTAGGCGAAATTTATGCGATGAATGCATTTTGTTGACCTGCCTCGTCACCCCGACTTACGTTGCAGAAAACTTTTTAATTTCCAATTTAAGCCAAGAAACAAAAACATTCTGTGCCTGTGTTCGTTCGCTGCATTTCGTGTGCGTTTTCGCTTGCATATCCTTGAAATGTTCTTTCGAGCCCACGCCACATATTCAGATACTCAGCCAGACAAACAGATAGACAGACAGACACACATACTAAGAGACAGACATACAGTCATTCTGCGAGCAACACCAACAACATATCATTATCGACTGCAATTTCAACTCATCGTCATGTTACTCGCCATCACCTCATCCCCATTCCACGGCGTCCTTTACGACTTTTAAATCGGTTTTTCGTTTTTCATTTTTCGGCCCAGACAGACGCAATTAACTCGCTTCTTTTCGACAGTTGTTTCTCGAGGGGAGCCCAAATTCCTGCAATCGCTGTTGTTGCAATAAAATTGCAATTGGCTGCATGCAGCAACTTTTTGCCAAAAAGCCGTTTGGAGGGCAATCAAATTGTATGCATTTGGAACATATTATAATTGGGGGCATGTCGAATATAAAGCATTTGAATGATTATTTTAAAATTTCTTAATCTCGTAGTAGGCAATAAGTGCAATTACTTTTTATTTAAAAAAAAAAACTTTTAAATAAATTTCTTAGGGCTATCATTTAAAGAAGCAGAAAAAGTAAACATGAATAATTAATGGTATTGAAATAGTAAAAACAATAGGATGCATGTTAAAACAATTAATAAAATAGTTAGTTTGTACCGTGAATTTTTAAGATGTATGAGTATTAATTGAAACATATTTATATTTTTATTGTATAGTACGCATAAATTTTATCAAATGATCAAAATTAAAATTCGCACAAAGAAAATGACACATTTTACAAACCTCATTACAAAAGATTATACCACATTTCATTTTTGATTTACTTTTCAATAAATACTGTAGCATATCTGCACCGAAAAAAATGCTGTATGAAAAATAAATAAAAATGTCTTTAAAATAAACACAAATGTATTTGATTTACACTCAAAATCATATGCATTTGTTTTTACTAAAACGATGTAGTTGTTTTTGTATGGGAAATAACTACATAATTTGACTGCATTTCCAAGCAACCTAAACTTTGTCTTTATTAATACGTCCTGAAATATGTATAAAAATTACTACATATGCTTTTAATTTTAGTTAATCTGCATTTAGTTAATTTTAAAAAATATGATTTTTTTTATATTTTTTATAATAAAAACAATTTTTTATTGATTCAACAACAAATCGGCCGTTTGCACCTTCATCATGTGTCTGCCAATAACAATCAGTCAAAAAATGATGTGTCTTCGCAGGGAGTATATCGTCGGTGATACTGCAAAACCGCCTATCTACATTTTCGAATACCTCTTACAAAATGAATTTTACAGAAGAAACTAAACTATTTTGAGTCTCAATTCTGCACTTACTTCATACAAATTTAAGTATGTCATAACTTAAAATGGCATTTTTCTAATTTATCCGATCAACATATCATTAAAAACCCGATTAAAACACAAAATTAGGCGTAATTTTCACATGCAGTTAGGCGGTTTTGTTGTATCACCGACGATATTACTCTCTCTACGGAGTTGACAATTTTTATTTTTCTATTTTTCATTTTCAAAACTAAAAAGATTCATTGTGTTCAATAAGTAAGTTTAATTAGTTGGCATCACTATTAATCGTTTCGATCAGTTGCTAGGGTTTTTATACCTAGCTAATATATTTCTGCAATATATAGCCATTTCAAAAAATGTTACACCAGAAAAATTTACACTAGACAACTTAACGGAGGTCTTTTTTTAATTATGGCAATTCTCGTGTTTTTCTACATATTTTGGTCTTTAACTTTATACGTATTTGAGTTTTCGAACTAATTTCTTTTGTATTTATCGAACTATTTTATTTTGTTTCATAGATCAAGTTTGTTTTAAAATATATACTCTTACATAATTATGATAATTATAAAAGTTATGCATTAAATAATAAATACACCTTAAAAAATATTTTTGCGTTTGAGTGGTCATAACTTTGGTCAGGCTCCGCTTAAATTTATTAAATGAGTTTCAGAATATTAGTAGAAGTATTCTCAATAAAACACAATAGAAATTAATTAGAAAACTCAAATATGTAAAAAGTTAAAATTCAAAATATGGGAAAAAAAACACGAGAAATGTAATAAGTCAAAAACATGAGGCAATCTGAAAACACTGAATATGAGGTGTTGATTAGAATACTGAAGTCTATCGGAAAATCATACTATGGTCGATATTTTTTTTTCTGTTATACCGTGTCATCGGCCAAAAACATTTAGATTTTAAACGAAGTTTAAACGAGCATCAGATGACGTTTAAACTCAGTTTAAACAACGGATTAAAGTCGTTGTAAAACTGAATTCTGAATGTAAACTACGTTTAATTGCTCGAGTTTAATTACCATTGTTAAACCGGTCCTAAGTAATATCATTATCAAGCGGTATTCCTTAATGTCCTGCTGTTCTAAACTTTTTTGTTGTACCGTGTTTTCTGCAAAAAAAAATTTCAGATTTTATACGTAGTTTAAATGAGCATCAGATGACGTTTAAACTCAGTTTAAACTACTGTAAACCTGAATTATGAGTGTAAACTACTTTTAATTACAACGAGTTTAATTAGAACTGTGAAATTGGCCCTAAGTGATATCATTATTAAGTCGTATTCTTTAGTGACCTGTTGTTCTAAATTTTTTTGTTGTACCAAAAATATTGAAATTTTAAACAAAGTTTAAACGAGCATCAAATGACGTTTAAACTCAATTTAAACTACGGATTAAAGTCACTATAAACCTGAACTGTGAATTTAAACTACGTTTAATTACAACGAGTTTAATTGCCTCTATAAAACCGACCCTAAATGATATCATTATCAAGCGATATTCTTTAGTATCCTGCTGTTCTAAATACTGGATTCCTTTGGGATGCGATTACCACTCCCTTTGGCAGTAAACTGCGCTGAGTACATTGTGATTAGAAGCCACGAATTAACATATAAATTATACAAAATTCTTGACCTCAAAAACTAAAATAATCCTGAGAATAAAAGCAGCAACAAAAACAAGTTGTCAACTGAAGACACAGCTGGGCGTGTTGTGTAGGTGGTGATGACTTAAGAGTTTTTACCTTTTTAATTCAATTTCAGTTTTTTTTTTAGTTTTAGTTTTTGTGCTCAACTCAAACACGTGGTTCCCGAAGGATTCCAAACGAAAGTACGTTGTGTGTATGTGTGACAACCACACCTTTGCTTACAAACACCTTTTTCTACTCACACACATATGGACTTTTATTGTTGTAGTTATTTTAGTTTTATATGTATTGACGCTATGCAAATATTTCAAGTCGCTCCGCAAGGATTTCATTATCCTTATCATTCGATTCGCATGCTGCCAGTGTGTAGTGTGTGTTTAAATGAAGACATGCGACACGAGAGACAACGAAACTCAACTCAACTCAACCGGTTGGCGACGCGACGACATTTATTGTGTCGCAAGGATACACGCGTTAATGTCCTTGCTTGGTCAAACTACTTTAATTACAATGTATCCATGGCAGAGGTGCCTCTGTGTGTTTCTTACTATATAAGTGACAGGACATTTTACACATACTACTCGTGTGTTCTTAGAGGCGCCGCACCTTTGATTTTAATTGAAATTTGTTTTATTTTTTTTTTTGTAGTGTTTTCTTCTTTAGTTTTTCGTATTCATTACGCGCTTGTTTGTATTTTTCTTGTCTGTCCATCTGTTTGTGTCCTTTAAACAATTACAATAAATGTCCTGTTTTTGTTCCTCACGCTGTTGTTCTTGTTGTTTATTATCCTTTCGCCGTTACAGTCACGAATGTGTTAAATTGAAAATGAGGTCGTTCGCTTCGTTTGTGTCTTGTTGCTCTGCTTTTGCGCCGGGATATGGCCAATTTCTTGTTGCTGTCTTCGACAAACGAATGTCCTTTTTGTCCTGTTAACCGTATTTATCACTTGACATTTATGCGCAGCTACGTGCTTCAATTAATTGGAAATTTCTTCATGTTCGTTCTTTTCTATAAAAATTCTCCATGCTTATAAAATTCAAAATAACTATAGCGTGTTATTAATAAATAGTATTAACTTGAGTTATATGTAGCGCATATAAATTTTATAATTTCCGTCTGCATAAAAAAGTGAAAACTAATTTTAGTAGCAAAATTGTACAAATTTTTTCGAAATATTTCAAACAGACAAATGCCGTAGTTTATATCAAATGCTACACTCAGAAAAAAAAACTATAAAATTCATAGGAAGTCGTATTGATTCAACGATATTTTACTATAAAATTAGTCAATGCGATTTTTTTCAATTAATATTATAAGGTGGGAACTATTAATGTTACACAGAAAAAAAAATTTTTCAATATGATGAATTTATACATAAATATTATGAATTTTTTCACCAACTACCAGATTCATCATATTGATACCACCGTTCATTAAATGACATTAATGAATGCATTCATTATATACAAAATATTCAATACAATGAATTTGAATTGTCATATTGATGAATTTGTTCATAATATTTTTTCAATTTTTTTTTTATGAAATAATTCGAAAAAAAATTTGTAAAAAATTTAAAAAAAATTGTTGTGAAAAAATAATTTTTTCAAAAAAAAATTTGTTCGAAAAAAAAAATTGTTCGAAAAAAATAAATTTTCGAAAAACAAATTGTTTGAAAAAAAAAATGTTGTTCGAAAAAAAAAATTTATTCAAAAAAAAAAAAAAAAGTTCAAAAAATGATTTTCAAAAAAAAAAATTTTTTTTTCAAAAATATATATTTACAAAAATATATTTTTATTAATATATATATTATTAATAAAAAGTTGTAATTATAATAAATATATTAAAAAACATTTTACTAATTTATGCATGTCGAGCAAGCCTTATATAAGAAATAACACACAATAACTACTTGAGAACTGAAAAGTACGGCAAACATTGAACGAAAAAAAAAAACAATTTGATAGAAATTTGGTTTAATAAACAGAGTTCTTCAATATGAAGAACTAATATGTTGTATTTTATATTTTGGTTCATTAATATGATGAAACGTATTCTTCACATACAGTTCATCATATTGAAGAACACTTTATCGACAGTTACCAAGCGACAGTTACCATGATAGCAGTCATAACATTGATAGCGTTAGTCATTTATAATATGAATGGCTCTTTATTACAATTTTTCGGTTTGAAGAACGGAATTCATCAATATGACGTAAATTTTTTTTTCTATGTATAGTGGCGTTGCACTATTGATTTCAATAGTTTTTACTGATAAAGGAATGTCCCATTGAAATAATAGTTTATCACATTAAAATAAATCGACTTATACTATTATATCAATATGATAAAATTATTAATTGAATTATGCAGACTATTGTTTTAAATATATTGTAACATAAAAAATAGTATAAATCATTTAAAAGAAATAGAACATCATATTCTCTGAAAAGGATATAACTATAACAAAGGATATAACAACCAACTATTCAAAATATAGTTTCTTATATTCATTCAATAGGATTTATCCTTTTAATTCTATATGCTATTAATGTTGTTGGAATAACAAATAAATGCAACTGAAACAATAATATTTGTATGTAAATTTTATTAAATACATATTATATTAAATTTAATGCCAAATAGAAATTAATGGTGGACCATCGAAATCTAAAACTATCCCAACTGCGTACTTTCAAACGTTCCCGCTGTCTTCCTTCGCTAATTTATGATATGGATACAACGAAGTGAATCTGGAAATGAATAAATTTAAAAATATGATTTAGTACTTAATAAAATTATGTTCAACGATTTAAATCGTAACTATATATATCCTATTGATACATCCTATTTAAAAAAATGGCACAACTATAACGACAATAATGTTCATCGTATGAAATTCATATTTAATAATTTGATCATATTAAAGCAATAGGAAATACAAATAGTTTGCTTCATATAACATCCCAGTAGTAAATTTGTCCAGGCCTTGCCAGTGGAAGCCCTTCTATAACCACTTCTTAGTATGCTCAATACACATTCTGTCATCACTGAAGCTAGTGTACTTCCAACACACCTTCTTGAGAATCAGCATCAATCGATTTTGTGACTATTTCTAATATATTTCAAATACAAAAGCAAAGCGCTGCCAGCTCACCTTCTAATGGAATGCTAACAGTAATGAGTCGAACTATTCAGTGAGACCTTCTGAGAGCCCTTCTTTGAGAAATGAATAGGGAAGTCCTTGAAAAATGTTCATTTTATATTAAAAATAAGAAAGGAAATCATTTGGTCAGGAAGGGATTCCACCTGCTTGAGAATCTGTGCTAGCATAGCTTCTTACGTCTGAAATTTACTACTGGGATATTGATGCTATAGTTTATCCTATAAAAACAAAGTGACAAAACTATAAAGACAATTATTTTTATCCTATGAAGTAAATATATACTTTCATCTTATAGAAACAATATGAAACACATACAAAATCAATAGTTTGCATCATATAACTTAATGATGCTATAGTTTATCCTATTAAAAGAAAATGCAAAACTATAGCGACAATACTTTTCATTCTATGAACTTCGTTTTTAATAATGCTATCGCTTTATCGGATTTAAATCAATCACAATTTTAAATAATTTTATAAATTTCTAAAAAATTTCTAAAAACAGAATACTTAACAAATTAAAACAAAAATATTACAAGTATTTTTAGCACAGTAAGTGTTGATTGCCACAATTTAATCCTATATAAGCAATAAGATATGCCTATAAAACTAATAGTACAATTAAAATTACGTGAGAATATGTTTTTGTTAAAACTAATATTTAAAATACACGAAAAGTTATTTAATTAATAAAATTATATATGAAAACATGTAAGCTTACCTTGAGAATGTACAAATAAAGCGGCAAATGACTTTGGCCCAAGCTAATGTGTCGAAGGTGTCCTTTTTTTTCCTGTCTTGATTGTACTTCTTTGTTATGTGTTATGTTTTAAATTTCTTTATTGTATGTTTATATTTGTTTTATATTTAGTTATTTAATACACTTTTCTTTTACACATTTGCTTTACTGAGGAATTTGCTAATCGTGGAAGACACGACGTTCAACGATATCACGGTTACATTTTTACGAATTTAATTACCTACTATTTTGAGAACATACGATGTTTAGCCACTTAGTACTTTTCGACTATAAATCAAATTAGCGTCTTTTGTGACGAAGTTAATAAGCCATTACTATTTTTAATAAAATGATAATGTATTTTTTATTATACAAATTAAATTACATTTGTATGGTCTTGCGTTGCTCACATACATTTTTGATAAATAACCTTAATATTAAATATGTTGATACCTTTATTCTCTATGGATACTTATTTTAGTTTTTCTTACAGCAACATTGAAAAAGTACTTTTTTGTATTTTTAATGGTTTTATCACATTAATATAAGAGTTTATTTAATGTGACTCAAACTATTAATAATTAATAGAATTGCACTATAAACTAAACTATTGAAACAATAGTAACATTTTATCAATAACATGTCCTGTTGAAATAATGTTGGCCACCTTATTAGCTAAACAATAGTACAAAATACTATAAAAACTATTATATTAATAGAAAAAACTATTGTTTCATGTACTTTAGAATCAATAGTTGTACTCTTGGTTTTTTGTTTTCTGAGTGTATCTGTTTCAGCGCGTTAATTCCTGAAAAATGTCAGAAATTTTCAATCGGGTGAATTTGATGTTAAAGCGGCTTTTAGAAATGTTAAAAATCAAACTGAATAAATGTGTTATATTTCGAAAATGTATTATATATTTTTAAGTATATATTTTTTACATATTATTACATCATGCGACCGTATTTTGTACACATATAAAATCAACATTAAATTGCACCGAAAAAAAATAATGTAGTAAAAATGACACAACATTTACGTATGGCTTTATGTTGAAAAAATGTATTTATACTCATTTTGTTAGTTTTTCAATACATTTGTATTTATTTGACATAATTTTACTACACAATGTTTTATTGTAGTAAACTGCAGAACTGTATTATTGTTTTAATTTTTGCTATTATATTAATAATTTGCAGTTTGTGGACACAACGGCGAATGTACAACGTAAATGTTATTCATGCTGGTAAAACCGAAACCCAAGTCTTTACCTACAAATCCTCGTTGTTCTGCCCTTGTCCATTTGGCAAAATAAATAAAACTAACTTGTTTTAAAAAGGTTAGAAAAGTATGACTAATGTCATCATTATAATAATCTTGACTTTGGCATGAAGAATATAGGACAACTGTGTGTATTCTCAAATGGCTGAGTCTAAAGGTCTAACGATCAGGTTTGGAAACATGTGGCAATAAGATTTGATATCGCCTGAAGGGTATTCATTCAGCTATAAGATAAAATAAATTTTATCTTAAAATCTTTTAAAGGTTTTGAGTTATGAACGTTCAAAGTCAAAAATTTAGACTTTATTCAACAATAACGCGTCTATCGGTCAGGGACCGCACTATTCGGTAGTAAAAATGGATATGGTATAAATTATTTTGCTATATGTTAAAATTCAATTTCAACGTAAAAAATTTTGAAGGTTTTTGGTGCATAACATTCAAATACGTAAATTTATACTAAATTTAGACTACATTTAGATTACATTTAGACTAAAATTAGCCAGAGTCGGAATGTCCTGGCAGTAAGAGTGGGTAGGGGGTGAAAGGGTATTCACTCAGCTATAACTTAAAACATATTTTGGATTTACTGCTTTTAACTGGCAGATGAACGTTATGAACGTTTAAAATCGAAATTTTGAAAAAAGATACATTTCTTATATTTTCCAGAGCACATAAAATAAAAAGTGTAGAGATCGTTTCTTTTTGAAAAATATAGGTAAAATATTCAGTATTTAAAAAAAAGTATCTTTAAAACTCACAGAGATATTAAAACTCAAAGTGAAAAAAATCAATACACAAATGTTCACTTATTTACCTGAGGTTCAAAATTACAAACAAAAAAAAAATATCTTGAGTATCTAATATTATCAATCTTGTAAAATGGTTATAAAAAAATGTACTACAACAAAAAAAAATATTGTTGTATATACTAAAATTGGAAAAGTAAAATGGTTGAACTTTAGCTTATAACACAATGGATTCTAATCAGTTGATTTTAATTTTTTGATATTTCTGACATATTTCATCAATTTCCAATCAAATAAAAAAAAACGGCATTCAAAAATATTCACTACAACAAAAGATACAGAGTTCTGGCCGATGAAAAACGATTCTGAACCACTGTTCGAGACGGCGTGAGTTTTTACAAAGCAATTTTTACTCTCGGAGGATTTTCATTGTTTTTATTTTTTTTTTTTCTAAAAATTAACGTCGTATAGAGAGATTTCTTCTATATGAAGTGGACAGTTGCCGAGTTTGAACCCCGAATATATCTGCTCGCATGTCATCACACTAATCAACTGAGCTAGGGACGCACGGTGAACAAAAATGCCCTTTTTTTGATCAAAACTATATAACTTTAAAACTAATCGGTTGATTTCGTTGAATTTTTTTACTAAATAGAAAAAAATATTAAAGTGTAGTTATGCATTACAAAATATCTTTTATTTATTCTCAAAAAAATTTTAGAAATAAATAAACTTCGAAAATATTTTGGTAATTTTTGACATGTGATCTGAAGCCGATATCGATATGATTTATTTTTTATTTTTGACCACATTAATAGTGATCTTAAATAAGTCATTATGAATAAAGGATATAACCTGCAGTCTTTGGAATAAATTTACAAAAAAGGCACAAATGTATAAAATTATAAAATAATGTGAATTTTTGCCATATAATTTCTACAAATCCAGGAAAGATATCGGGATTGTATGATTTGTTTTATTTTTTAGCACATTGATTGTGATTAGAAAACAGTTAATGCGAATGAAGGATATTTTTGGAATAAATTTACAAAAACTTAGAATAAAACTGTTAATTTTTGCGAGTAATTTCACCTAACCTAATTTCTCCTAAATAGAATTATTTTTAACTGGAGGACAATTTTTTTTGAATGGTCCTGATTGTATATAGTTCATGTTTAAAATAATATTATTTTTAAAATTGTACTTTTTAAAAACTTTTACATAATTTTTCTTGATTTTAATAATGCGTTTCTGCATATTTTACACCGCTATCAGCCAAAAAGTTGGCTGCAATGCAAGACAACAAATTGCAGAGTTACAGCATATTTTGAGAAGCAATGCAAACTGTTGCAGTTGACTTTTATATGCTGCAGGACATGAAGAGGAGATATTGATGAATTACAACAGCAGCGGCCGAAAGTGGTGCTCGTCAGCGTAGGTGCCAAAAATTAAATAAACGAAAAAGTCGAAAAATGAGGCATTCATTTTTGTGGTTTATTTCAGGGTTGGAAAGCAAAGGAAGCACAGCACAAACTCTCACTTTTATTGCATTGCTGTCGAGTGAAAGCAAGAGTTTGGAAACATTACAGAGCAAATATTTGATAATTTTACAGAACGATGCTTCGAAAAGAAGCAATATTTGTATTTACACCGCAGGAATACTTTGAATGAAATCATTGCTTTAAGATTTTAAATACTTTCACGACTTGCATTTAAAATGCTCTCAGGCTTCCAATACTTTGACTGCTTGATTTTGAAATTCCTCACAATTATTACATTATCCGCTCTATGCGATTTGCAATAAATATTTGAACCGGGAAAGCATTAGAGAGAGCGAAAGTATTTTCATTTGAAAAGCAAACAGCGAAAGTATTTTAATCAAGGCAGCATTCAAAAGGCAAAGAGCAAGAGTTTGGCAATCGAGCAGCGCTTCCAAAGCAAAGAGTAAAAGTTTTAGAATCAAAGCATCATTTAAAAAGCAAATTGTGAGAGTCTTGTAATCAAAGCAAAATTTAAAAAGCAAAAAGTGAGAGTCTTAAAATCGATGCATCTATTATAAAGTAAAGAGTGAGTGTATTTGCATTTGAAAAGCAAAGAGCGAAAGTATTTATATCAAGGCAGCATTCACAAAGCAAAGAGCAAGAGTTTGGCAATCGAGCAGCTTTTCCAAAGCAAAGAGTAAGAGTTTTAGAATCAAAGCATCATTTAAAAAGCAAATAGTGAGAGTCCTGTAATCAAAGCAAAATTTAAAAAGCGAAAAGTGAGAGTCTTAAAATCGATGCATCTTTTAAAAAGTAAAGAGTGAGAGTATTTGCATTTGAAAAGCAAAGAGCGAAAGTATTTATATCAAGGCAGCATTCAAAAAACAAAGAGAAAAAGTTTGGCAATCAGGCAGAATCAAAGTATCATTTAAAACCAAATAGTGAGAGTCTTGTAATCAAAGCAAAATTTAAAAAGCGAAAAATGAGAGTCTTAAAATCGATGCATCTTTTAAAAAGTAAAGAGTGAGAGTATTTGCATTTGAAAAGCAAAGTGCGAAAGCATTTATATCAAGGCAGCATTCAAAAAGCAAAGAGCAAGAGTTTGACAATCAGGCAGCACTGCCAAGGCAAAGAGTAAGAGCTTTAGAATCAAAGCAAAATTTAAAAGCAAATTGTGAGAGTCTTGTAATCAAAGCAAAATTTAAAAAACAAAAAGTGAGAGTCTTAAAATCGATGCATCTATTATAAGTAAAGACTGAGTGTATTTGCATTTGAAAAGCAAAGAGCGAAAGTATTTATATCAAGGCAGCATTCAAAAAGAAAGAGCAAGAGTTTGGCAATCAGGCAGCACTTCCAAGGCAAAGAGTAAGAGATTTAGAATCAAAGCAAAATTTAAAAAGCAAAAAGCGAGAGTCGAAGCATCGTTTAAATGTAAAGACTGAGAGTTTTGGCATTGCTCGAGAACTTCAAACCCTGGTTTATTTTTGGTGTTTTGTTGCACTTGCTATTGTGAGCAACACGCGCGCGTAAATCGTAAATTACCGAAAAATGCACGCATACCCATGGCATAATGTGGCAGTACTTTTTATTTTAAATTTTTTTTTTTCGGTTAATTTTTATTTTTAACATTGGCGCGCACATTATGCCGCCCGGTGTCGGGCACATATTTATGTATGTACATACAATGGTATATTTATTTATTCGTTTGCAGTTTTATTATTTTTTTGTAATTTTTTTCTCCTTTTTTTTTGGTTTGTTTGTTCGTTTTTGTTTTGTTGTTGCGACGGCTGTTGCTGTTAATTTGATCCTTGTGCCGCCGAAATCATTTGCAGTGTCCTCGTCGAGCCCGCTTTTTATTATTATTATTTATTTTTTAAATGTATGTCATTGATTTTTAATTATTTTGTGCATATTTTCAGGCGCTTGGCAGTCGTTTTGCCACTGAACGATTGGAGTGGAGGACCTTTTTATTTTTTATAATTTTTATTTAATTTTTTTTGTTTTGTTTTTCGGCAATAATAAATATTATCAGCAGCAACAACAAAAATAATAATAACGAGAGCAGCAGCAACCGCATTTTAATACATATGTTGTTGGCCGGTTGAATGTATTTATGGAGTGTTTTTCATTAACAGTGATTACGGTTTGACCTTGAGAAATTGGCATTGGCGCCGGCAGTGTTGTTGACCCAGTCGGCGGCATCAGCGTTGACCCACCAACACCTGTCCATGGCGACCGACCGGCCGGCCAATGCAAATGGGGTCATTATTTGTTTGTCTGTCTGTCAGTGCCGTCTGTCTGTACCGCTTGTATTAATGCGACCAGCCATTTATTGGTGTTGCTGCTGTTTGTATGGTGGGAGTGGTGCTCGGGTGGTGCAGTGGGTGGTGCTGCAACTAAATGGGTACTTAATGCGGTTGCGGAGGTTACTGTTATTGTTTATTGTAGGATGAGCTATTTGCAACGCCATTATTGCGTTTACTCCTTTCACTTTCGCGAATTCATTCAATTAATTTGGGTTCAGTTTTTTTTATTTATTTTTTTTTTAATTTTAATCGACAGTTCGAACTTGAGTTTTAATTTTAATTTTTATATTTATATTTTTTGTGTTTTTTATACATTTTTTTTATTTGAATTCATTTTCATGCAAATACTTTCACCACCAGTTAATTGCAGTTCATTGGCATTGATATTTTAAATGTGTCAATGATGTGGCACAATTTATGTAGTTTGAAAATTTTGTAATGAAATTTGAAATTGGTGTTAGTACCACATTTTAATAAACAAGAAATCAACATCATTTTCAAGAGGTAGGCAAGTAGTTTTTGATCTTTCTCTTATAATATTGCTCTTACTAAGTTTTAAAATTTTTAGTATTTGCAAGAATTGTTATTCTTTAGGTATGTTAAAAACAAACAATTGATGCCTTTGCACCACTATTTTATCTTGTACCAGTAAAAAGTTATGGCAAAAAAACGAAAAGATATGCCCTTTCAATTCTTCGAATTCGCCCTTTTAAGGTTTGTCTTTTGGCACTGGAAATATCCAACAACGATTTTAGCACATTATATTTAAGGAAAACTATATTAAAAAAATAGTAAAAAAAACAGATATGTCAAAAATTACACGTATTCGCTAGTTTTGGCACGATAGTGACGACATGATCTTTCACTTGAACTTGCAATATCATTCTTGTTCTTGCCGCAAGATACTTGCAAAATTTTACATTTTTAATTTTAAGTAGGTTAAGAAGAACGCAAAGAGCTGGATGTACCCAAGGATCGTGGATGTTCGAGGAAAGGAATAAATGGAAAACTGAAAAAAAAAACATTCCTCACAATCTAAAAATTAGGAATAAGATTTGTGGACTTATTTTGCGGGTAAATAAACATTTTTGTACTAAACAAGTTTTTCGTTTGCTTTTTGGAGTAAAAAAAGTAAATTAAAGAGTATTTTTTTTATTTATCTCTTTTTATATTATTATTTATTTATTAATCTTTTTTATATTTTAATTATTGTTTTTTTTATTTATTATTATTATTTTTTTAATTTTTATCAAAACAATACGCATCACTTTTCCGCGCATAATCAAAGAAAAAACTGACGTAATAAAATTTAATAAAATTTATTTAAATTTTATTTAAATTCTTTTGTTATAAAAAAACGAAATATTACATACAAAAAATATTATGCGCGATTTTAATTTTAAATCAAATAAAAAGAATTAAATTTTATTACATTAAAATTTATTTTAATTAAATTCATAATTTCTAAAAACTTTAACATGAAATAAATAGTTTTTAAATACCAATCGACATGTTTATCGAGTTGTAATTTAATAATTCATTAACTTATTTATAAAAAAGAATGATAAGTATTTACTTCATGTTAAAATAAAAAGTATTTAATTTAAATAAAAAAGACTACGGGTGAAAAAAGTCTCGAAAAGTATTTAAATTTAATTTCTTTTTTTTTAATGTTATTATTTTTCTCCTCAGTGTACGTTTGGGTTTTGATATGTGATGTCAATTTTGTATTTGAACTAGTATTATGTACCCGTGCTGTGCATCGGAGTTTTTCTGTGTTATTTTTGTGTTTTGTACAGGGTTTTTCAAACGAGACGCTACAAAAGTAGAGCAACAGGGACAGCAAACGACGTCATATTTCTTGCCGCTCTTTTGACATTTCTCTTCAGTAAGGTTTGCCATTTTATGATGAAAAGATATAAGAGCCAACAACGAGTCGAAATTATTAAAATTTACTACCGAAATTCGGAGTCAGTGGCCTCAACGTTAAGAGCGCTACGTCCAATTTATGATCGTCATAATCGTCCTAGAAGAATCCACAGGCATAGTACAAAATGTTCCCGTGCCAGTAAGTCGTGCCCGTAGTGTCGAGAAAATTGCTACCGCTGAGGCTTCAGTTGAAGAAAGCCCAAATGTGTCTCTCACACGTCGTTCTCAAGCGTTTGGCATCTCTGTGACGTCCGTGTGGCGAATTTTGCGAAAAGAATTTTGCCTACATCCTTACAAAATCAAATTGACGCAAGAACTGAAGCCGCTTGACCACCAGAAGCGTCGTATGTTCGTGAATTGGGCTGAGCAACAACTTGAACATGATTCGGATTTTCATCGAAAAATCATCTTCAGCGATGAGGTTAATTTCTGGCTGAATGGCTTCGTCAATAAACAAAATATGCGTTATGGGTCAGACAGCAATCCACACGTACTCCATGAGTCATCATTGCATCCCGAAAAAATTACGGTTTGGTGCGGTTTATGGGCCGGCGGCGTCATTGGGCCGTACTTCTTCCGTGATGATCAAGACCGGCACGTTACTGTGAATGGGAATCGCTACCGTTCAATGATAACCGAATATTTTTGGCCCCAATTGGATGATATGGACTTGGGGGACATGTGGTTCCAACAGGACGGCGCCACAAGCCACACAGCGAATGCCACAATCAATTTATTGGAAACCAGGTTTGGAAAACGTGTTATCTCACGAAATGGTCCAGTCGATTGGCCGCCTCGGTCGTGCGATTTGACGCCGTTAGACTATTTCCTGTGGGGCTACGCCAAGTCTATGGTCTATGCCAACAATCAGCGACGATTTTATGCTTGCCGAATTATGCTTGAAAAACGTCGAAAATTGGGTTCAGCGTCTGGACTTCTGCAAGCGTGCCCGTGGTGGCCATGCATTATGTATGTGAATTCCATACATAATGGCATCGAACGTACTTTTACAGGAATAAAGAATTTCATTGATATCCAAAACATTTGTAGCGCTCTTCTTGAAAAACCCTTTATTACTGCTTTTATTTTTGTTTTTCCTTTTGTTATTTTGTTGTTGTAGTTATTTAAGTGTTTTTGATTTGTTTTTGCATTTTTTCAATATCTGTTTTTACTTTTGATTTTTATACCCTACACTAAGAGTGAAAGGGTATATTCAGTTTAGTACGCCGTTTGTAACACCCAGAAGGAAGCATCTCCGGTATGGAAAAGTATATATATTCTTGATCAGCATGACCTCCTGAGTCGATTTAGCCTGTCCGCCTGTCCGTCTGTCTGTCTGTCTGTCTGTTGAAATCCCTACTACTTTTAAAATTGAAGAGCTAGATAAATGAAACTTATAACTTAGATTATCGGTCCATTGTGACCTATGATCCGACCACTTATGTTCAAATACCTCATATAAAATGTACATATAAAGATAAATTTTTATGTATACGTGCTTAGGTAAACTTTTTTGGTCAAATATATATTGACATCATGCTCAAATACATGTATGTTTACAATAATGTTTTCCGGCGAAAAGACTTGTGGTTCACAAAAAAAAATTGAAATTCGGTACACCTACCCATTTGTAAATATGGGTATCAAATGAATGGAAATTCTTCATCAATTGAATGGTTGTAGTTATTTTCAGGATTCGTATACCCTGGTGACCTATATATCACTTTAAATGGTAACCACACATATGTGTAGGGTATTTATAGTCGGCTTAGACCAACTATAATTTTGATAATCCTAACTATCATAATTACACCTACTTTAAAATTTCCCATGTGATCTAACCTTCCCAACTGGTTTTTATATGAAATGAACATTTTAACAGGACTTCCCTATTCGTTTCTCAAAGAACGACTCTCAGTAGGTCTCACAAAATCGTTTGACTCATTACTGTTAGCATTCCATTAGAAGGTGAGCTAGCAGAACTTTGCTTTTGTATTTGAAAAATATTAGAAATAGTCACCAAATCGATTGGAGCAGATTCTCTAGCAGGTCTGTTGGAAGTAGACTAGTTTCAGCGAAGGCTGAGTGTGTATTGATCATGCTAAGAAGTTGTTATAGCAGGGCTTCTATTGGCAAGGCCTGGATAAATTTACTACTGGGAATCATGATTTAAGAATAAATTTAAATAAATTAAATAAAATAACAAGTAAAAATATTTGCTTTTGCGATTTTGCTTTAGCGTTTTTCTTTTTATTTTAGCTTTTTTCTTGATTTGTGTTTTAATTTTGTGTTTTTCTTTTATTTTTGTGATATTCCTTCTGTTGTTTTCTTTTTTTGTGTTTTGGTTCCGTTTTTGTTTTTTTGTTTTCTCTTATTATTTTTTAGCATTTATTTTTGTGTCTTTCTTTCTTTTTATTTTATTTTATTTTTACTTTTGATTGTTGTTGCGTTTGATTTTGTATTGCGTTTTTATATTTTGCATTTTTTTTTTGTGTGTCTGCGATTTGGTTGTTTATTTTTTTTTGTTAAATCAAAAGAATAAACTACCTTTGTTATTTTGTTTTTGATTTTTTTTTTTTTTGGTTTTGTTTTTTTTTTTTTGGTTTTTTGTTTTTGTTTTTATTTCGTGTTTTTGCTTTGTTGTTTTTGCCTTTTTGTGTTTTTATATAATTTTTTTCCTTTCGCGGTAGTTTTTGTTTTTGGTTGGTATTTTGCTATAACACCCAGAAAAAAATACTATATAAAAAAAAGTTTTTTACTTTTAAAAATGGTCAATAGGATAAATTATTATTTTAATCGGAAAATACCTTTAAATACTAGAAAATACCATGACATTGCCATTGAGTTTATATGAAATATTTATTTTTTGTATACTATTAAATCAATAATTGTCCAATTGACCAATTTTAATGGGATTTATGGAAATTTTTTTCTGGGTGTATGTTTGTGATTATGTTTTTGTTTTTGTCTTTTTCTTTTCTTTGTTTTTGGTTTTGCTGTTGTGTTTTTGTTTTGTATTTGTAATTGTGTTTTTGATTTTTTTTTTGTTTTAACTTATGTTTCTGTTTTTTTTTATTTTGCTGTTGTCTTTGTTTTTGTGTTTTTGCTTTTGTATTTGTGTTTAGTATTTAGTGTTTTTGCTTTCGTAATATTATTTTGTATTTGAGTTTTTTTGTTTCATGTTCGTAGCTGCTGTAAGTGCCGAGTTATGTCGTTTTAAAAGTTTTTGCTGTATGGGAAGTGCCCCCCCATTGTCCAATCCCGTCCCTATATAGCCTATGTAACTGAGTAAGCAGTCAAAATCAGCACCTATAGACGTATGTGATGTCCATTGTTCGCTCTGGTTTAGTAGCGCAATTTTGAGACATTTTTTTGATCTTTTTTTCATGGTAATATAAACAATAATGTTTGTGACCCTTTTGTTAAAAATTTGAAAGTACTTAATATGTCTTATGACCAACTCAATTTACCTTTATTTCTGTAATTTCTTAAGTCAATTCGAAATTTGTTCAAATCAACACATAAACGATATAAAATTCAACTGAATTAATATTTTCACTTTAAAATGTTTCCCTAAAAAAAAAGAAAAATAATCTAAACGTTTGAAAATCCTATTAATATATTTGAAAATATTTATTTTCTACCCAATACTTACTAAACTGCAGAAGATAGTTGTTACTACATATTGTCCAAAGTAAAACATAAAATTTAAACTTGGGCAATAATTTTGTTGTAAATAAAGAGATGTAATCTTCAAAAAGTAACTTAGCATGTAACCAGGACTAGCCTAGAAGGACAACAGCAAAATCATAAATTACGAATAAGCACCGAAATTCGAATAAAGCCTCCCAAATGACGTGAGCAGGGAATTATGTTCGGCTGTGTGTATGCAAAATGGGCCAAAGGACATGTGGTGGACACGCACGCACTAGACGTGTACACACAGAAAACAAAACAGGTTAACGAATTATTAAGAAGTCGACCAAAGGATAACAGAACGTAGACAAAACGATAAAGAAGAAGGGGTGCTGTGTTGGATGTTGTACTTGCTCGAAACTAATGGCGTAGCACCTTTTGTTTGTCACACTTCCGCTAGAATGCGTGCGTACAAGAAAAAGGACATGCAAGGACATTGTGAAAGTTTGAAACAATAGTTTCAACGCAAACGACGACCCCCTTTTGCGTGAGCCGACGACACATGAAAACTATTGAAAGTGTTTATGAATTTAATGTTGGATAATTATTAGGCATGTGCCTGTGGAGGTCCTGTGTACAATGTCCTTGCACCACATTGTCGTCTCGGACGCCTAATGAGCAGCAGAGGAAAACGCAATTTAAGATAAACGTATCGGTCGCTTTCTCAGGGAATACGCGTTGAAAGAGATCGGCTGTGAGTGATAAAAAACAAAAATCATTCGAAATTTGGGTAAAAAGTCCAAAAAGGAAGCAATCATTGGATTGTGGGTTGTTCGCGTGAATAGAGTCATAACTTGTAGTTGTTATTTTGGGATAACTTTGTTCTTTAGGAAGCCCATTAAATGGCTGTGAGTCATGGAGTATCTTAAGGCGCTGCAGATCGAGATGAACGTGCAAGGATATGCGTTGAAATTGTCATCATTAAGATTGGCATCTTTATGAAGTCATGTTTTGGGAATAGACATGCGTTCCATTTGCTTATGAATGACACAATTATGTGGCATCTCAATGATAATAAGCGGCAATTAAAATTGGAAAAAAAAACATAACTTAAATTTTGAAAAAAAGTTATGGTTTCATATTTTACAGAAAATGTATTTTAATTCGTATTTAATTATATATTTTAACTTAAGCTAAATAGACAGCTCACAATCGTTTAGTTAAGTCCCAGTTAATGAACACATATCATAGGATATAACAGGGACAATTGGCTGACCTTTCGTTCGCCAATTTGTTTTGAAACACAGCAGGTTACTCAGCAAAGAACTGCATGATAGCGTAGTTAATGCCTCATTTCGAGACATTTCATATTATGCAAATGTTTATTGTCCGAGGAAAGTCTGACGTATCTTAATTGACGTAAGCAGCTGTGTTGAAAGTTGGGCTTAAGTGATTCAATTATTTAGCACATGACACTGATTCCTGCAACAAAGTCGCTGTTGAAAACATGATTAGGACAATCGTGCAATGTTCTCTGCAATTACGGAGGGAAATAAAATTCTAAAACTCGAGAAAAAATTGGGCTCGAATAAAAAATAGAATAGAAGAGTTTGACTAATATCTATAAAATACTACTAAAATTCTATAATTTATTTTCTGAATATTAAGAAAGCAAATTACTTAGTAAAAGTAAACAAGCTTTATTCAACTGGTTTTGAGTACTTAATTTATTTACTATGAAAAACCGAAAAATTACATACAAAATTGTTGTTGTTTTCTTCGCAAAAAGAACACGTGTTTATGTATCTGTTGTTGTTGTTTTCATCGATATTTCTTTGTCTGTTATATTCGCTCGAATGCTTTGTTTCGTGAGGTCGCCATCTGTTTCTTAGTGTACCTGTATGTGTGTTGAAAGTAACTAAATCAAATATTTCTAGATATTAAGACATTATGTTCGTAGGTATCAAAAAGTAACTAAGTACAATTTGTCGTGATAATTCAATTCAATTATATATTCAAACAATTTATTTGATATAAAAAATAAGTCATTCCATATTAAATCAACCGAGTAATTTCAGAATTTGATGAAATTTGGAACGATTCATTGGAGTTGTAAACAATAAAGGAAACGATTTGCTATATAAGTACCAAATGACATACGAAAAAAAACCAAGAACAGTATCTGCTGTTAAAATAATCACTGTCCTACAAATACTCATTTGTGTTGTATTTTCTTTTCTCCTTTCTTTTTGGACTGGTTTTTTAGGTAGAGACTGCGCTGCTTTGCCTCAAAAAATGAATATGAATACTTTTATGAATGTAATTCATAACAATTATGAACGCGTTTATTACATCAACTTTTCTCAAATTATGCGATTCGTATATACGAAGAACAGTTCATAAATATATTGATTTGTTTTCATATATATTATGAACAGTGTCTCAATTAACGGCGTTCATTCCATTTATGAACAATTTTTTTTGTGTACATTCGAATATTACAGACAAAGCAAGAAAACTATACGAAAACGTGTTTATTAAATTTTGAGAAGAAAGCACAAACAACTTTGTTGATACCTAAGAAATTAATGTCTACATGTCAAGAATAATTCAAAGGTTTGATGCAAAAACGCGTTAAGTCAATTTTTTCACAATTCTGGATTTTGCGATTTTTGGTTTACTTAAATTGTATCGCATAAAAATAGGTTCGCAAAGGAAAAAAAAAATTAAAAAATATTGTAAATAAATATTGTTTCATACAAAAATAGCATTTTATTGTGTGAAAATTAAATTAATATTAAAATTCGTGGTTTTAACCTTCAGATACATTAGCAATTGCCGATGGCATTCTCATAACAATGACAAAAACTTTATTTTCATTAAATGGCAATGACAGTTTTATGAATTACAACATTTATAGTATAATTTTGTAAAATTTTGTAGCCGCGGTAGCTCAGTGGTTAGTGCGTTGGACTACGAGCCGAAAGTTCCCCGGTTCAAGCCTGGACTGGGGCTAAACAACATCTTTTCATAGAAACATTTTTCTGTACCGCGCTAGCTCTCGTCAGTAAATGGCAAACCTACGAGAGTAAAACCATTGCCTATGAAAAAGCTCTCACCCGCCGTTCGGATTCGGCAATAAACTGTAGGTTCCACCACTTTGAGTACAAATATAACACGCACAGCTCAAAATGGTGAGAGAGCTCGGCCGAAGTTCTATACAGAACTGTAGGGCCAAACTATTATTATATTATTATATTACAGTAATTCCATTAGTTTTTAATTCAGATATAATGCATAATTTACCTTTAAAATCATGGTATCTCAGTGTAGGTACTTCGTATATGAAGGGTTTTGGTGCCAAACGACACAAAATATTAAAATCTCTTATATGTCATCAAAAAGTCAATTCATAAAATATGTGGACTTAGCATTTTTTTGCACCAAACCCTTCAATTCCACTTTGTTATTTTTTGATACCTATGAAATACATTTCTGGAAAATAAGAATAATTCCACTTATTTTTTTGAGAAATAAGTAGTACTGTTTCTTTAAATTAAGAATTTTCTATTTAGCTGTACATCACTCCATATAAGTACTCCTCGATTCCTTCTGGATTTTAGAGATTTTCCCTTCGTGATAGAGTCACTTAGAAACACATGATTACGACAATAATAAATCCCATCATTAAATTATGCCGTCAAAACATGTTTGTGTTGATTATGTTTTTTCACTGCGTGTATATTTTAGGAATGAAGTGTAATCGAAATTAACGTTTTAATGCTTCAAATCGTATTCATATTTTATGATTTGTAATTATAATTTATTGTCAGCAGAAACAGTTTATATGCGGTGTAAAAATGTGTTTGCAGCAAATACTTAAAAATGTTAATGATTATAATTGGCTTTTACTTTTATTTCAAAATTATTTTATTAATATATACATTTTTAATATGTGTAAATTTATTTTTGCTGCAAAAATATTTTTTACAGTGTATACAATAGTTGTGCGTTAAATAAGTTGTAGTAGATGTCAAATTAACGTCGCATTCGGATCAATGACAAATTTTGCCATTTCTGTAACATAAAAAATACCTCTTTTCGGATGAGGTTGGAAGAATGAAAAGTTAGTTGTACCAACGAACTTCATACGGTTAAATCGAATGGTTTACAAATTTGCTGGAGGAACTGCCATATTAGCCTATACATATGAAATATTCGTCTATACACACTCCTAAATGTTCGAAAACAATTCAAAATATTTGCAGTACAAACTACAATTCTTTTCATTTTGACAACAACAACCGATTAAGCGGTTGAGAGAACCGAAAAAGTTTGTTGAGCAAAGAGTTGGTTGAAGCAACAAATCTCTACTGTGAGTGTAGGTATTTTAAATTCGTTTCGAAGAACTATTGTTTTTCATAAATACACCGAATGTTCTAATTTCTTATCTGTTGAAATTAGCCATATGATTCAAACTTTTTTTTTGGTAATTATTTGACCTGTGTCAAATCAAAATTTCTATTTCTCACGTAAGTTTTTTTATAATGTACTGATAAGAGTAAGTATTAAAAAGAATATTCAGCGACATATTTTGAATATCAGTCGTATCAATTTGTTTTAACTTCTACTTTTACACTTATAATACATATATAAATAAATATATAAATAAAATAAATAAAATTACCCATAATAGATTAAAAAATAATGAGAGATAATTTGGCATCATAATCTATGTCTACAAAAAATCAGTCCTACCGCAGAACTTGAATTGAGCATACGTTTATAGATGGTTGATGTTTAATTTTAAATTTAAATTTTTATAGTTCAAATATTTATAAAATGAAGTTTATTTTAAATCTGCTGTTTCTGTTAATTTGTACTGTATATTCTTATGAAATTCCAAATGTAAAATTGGAGTTACTACAGCGTGGATTTCGGGTATCTATACCAGGTATTTGTATTTTGAATTGTGTTATGATATTTTAAAGATTTTTTTGTCAAATACTAAAATATCACATAATGATAATGGTAAAATTTTTTCAAAACTATTACCAATTTTGACTTTTTTGTTGAGAGACTGCATTATCAAATTGTAGTAATTGATGGTGTATTCATTGTTTGTTTTTGGGTTAAAATGATAAATGCATAAATTAAAGCCGAGGAAATCCCACACGCATACACCAAATATTGACACTTGACATCGAAGATTATTTTTTCGAAATATGTGTGTATTATAAAACTTTTTTGTTGATAATAAAACACACGAAATAAAGACGAAATATATTAATACGAGCTAACACTTCAATTGTTTCTAACAATCATATAAAAATTATCAGTATTAAGCATATATTTACGGGTTCCTAATTTTTGTTTCCATTATTTGCGTCTGTGTAAATTTGTTTTGGAAACATTGAGTTCATTAATATTCCCCGAAAATTAATTGCGTCATTAGAGAAATCCCAATTATAGCTGATGAAAACATGATCAATTATCACGTGCCATTTCAAGTTTTGACCTTTATAAACAGTTTTTAAATTAGGTCGTCTCCTAGGAATTCCCGCATTCTATACATTTCTATCGATTTTTCTTAATCTAGTCAATGGTGTATGACGCAAACTATTTCGAAGTATCAATAAATGTATATAAAAATAAATATTTTTCGTTTGTACTAAATGCAGTACTTTGTTTGCAACAAACTTAATATAATTGGAAATTATTTGACTTCAATTAATTCTACCTATAATAAAATGTTTATACTACATATATGTTTTTACTACATTAAAGTAGTAAATACCATTTACTGTATTTCTGTACAAAAATATACAATATTTGTATTAACAATAAATAAAGTTATTGCATCGCCCCTTAAGGGGCGAATGTTTGAAATTTTCGTTTTTTTTTTACATTTTTTAATGTAGTTTTTCCTCAAGTATACTGTGCCAACATCGTGTGTGATTTTGTTGGATATTTCTAGCCACAAAAGACAAAAACAAAAGCGTGAATTCGAAAAATTGAAAATCTTGTCATACCAAAAGGGCGAATCTTTTCGTTTTTTTGTCATAATTTTTTAATGGTACAAGATAAAATACTAGTTTAAAGGCATCAATGGTTTAATTTTAAATCACACATCGATTGGCATTATTATTTTAGAATATTTTTTTAAATTTTTATCCTATGCAGGAAAAACGATTGGCAAATTATTTTTTAATAATGATGCCAATCGATAGGTGCGTTAAAAATAAACAATTAACGCCTTTACATAACTACTTTATATAGTACCACTGAAAAGTTATAGCAAAAAAACGAAAAGATTTGCCTTTTTGGCATAACAAAAATTTCAATTTATCCTATAACGCTTTATTGGTGCAAGATAAAATAGTGGTGTAATGGCATTAATTGTTTGTTTTCAAAAGCACGTATCAATTGGCATCATTATTTAAAAAAATTGTCTCAATTAGTTTTTACCAAAAATGGGTTGAGTTAAGAATTGAGCCAAATCGGTCAAAGGACACAATTGCATTTTAATATCCCCATTTTAGTATCCCCACCAGATGTAGGGTTTTCCATAAGCAGGCCCGACCAACTTTTAAATCCCTCCCATGTTATTAACTTTCCACACTCGTTTTTAATATTATAAATTTTTACTATATTTTAATATCAAAAATTGGATTTAAAAGATTATGAAATTTTATTTGAAATATATATTTTTTCTAATAAACATATTTCTATTTTTTTAGATTTTCCTGGCATTACTGAAGTCTTCTATGGCATTGAAATAAATAATAAATGTCCACCATTCATCAAACACCTACGACAGGCGGTAAACGAAGCCTGGACAACGGATCATGACCCTGTCTTGAGGACCGGTGACACCGTCATGATATTTGTAATGGTGAAATATAATGGCAAAAACTATAGAAAAAATGAAGAGCTAACAATAAGCAATGATGGCAAAATCAACACTAATGATTTAAATGAGTGCGAGTCAAATTCTTGTACAGAAAACTCCTTTAGACGGCAAAATTGCATGAAGGCAGAAACCACCACAAATAGAAATAAGGAGTACTGTGTAAATGAGCTAATATTCGAAGAAAATTTTAAGGAAAATCAACTGAGCCAAAATCGTTGGTCGCACGACATTTATATAGCATTGAACAGTTTAGCCACCGAAGAGGATGTGTTATTCGACAATAATAAAGAAAATTACTTTATTAAAAATGATATTTTACATATAAAACCAACGATTCGAAATGATGTAAAGTATAAAATAGACTTAACAGGAAGGTATTAACTATCACAACTTGTTTACTATTAAAATTAGTCAATGCGATTTTTCCTATGAATATTATAGTGTGGAAACTACTAATATTATAGAGCGTTTTAATATAATAGGGCGTCACACTATTAATTTCAAAAGTTATTACTATTAAAATTGCATGTGATGGTGTATTAAAACTGGGATTTCCCAGATAAACTGACGTATACAATTATATCAATGTGATAAAATTATTAATTGAATAACAGATACTATAGTTTTAAAAATATTGCAATATAAATACAATAGTTTTAATCATTTAAAAGTAATAAGAAATTACATTATTTTAAAAGGTTAAAACATTCATATGAGAACATTCTATTCTAATTATAGTTTTTGATATTTCATAAATGATATTGAGCGTATTAATTCTAATTGATATTAGTATTAATTTATAATGCTGAAAACTATTGAAAAGCTAAATAAAATCAAAGTAGTCAATAATCTGTTTTTATTATATTCTATTATATAAATACTGTAAAATCAAAATGGTTCATAACACATTACTAATCACTGTACTAGATAAATTGTTGATTTCATTGCGTGTAGTAATACATGAATTCATCGAAGTGAATCTGGGAAATGACTAAATTTAAAAATATTATTAAGTAATTATTAATGTAATGTTCAAGGATTAAAATAGTATCTCATATTTATCCTATTGATGCAAAAAGAAATAAATATACAATCAATAGATTGCTTCATATTATAATATCCTATTAAAACAAAATTATACAACTGCAATGACAATAATTTTATTCCAATCAAGTTGATATTTAATATATTCAATCTATAGAAGCAATAGGAAGTTCATACATAAGCGATAGTTTGTCTACTTATAACATGCACGATGCTATAGTTTGTCTTATTAAAACAAAATAACAAAACTATAAAAACACAACTTGTTATCCTATAAAGATCATAATTAATGATCCCATCCTATGGAAATAATACGAAATACATACAAAATACTGGTACAATGTGACAAAACAATAACGACAATAGTATTCATACTATGAAGTTCGTATATAATAATATTATCCTATCTATAGAACCAATAGTACAATTAAGAGAACCTTCACTCGAAATAAAAAGTTCGTAACAGTAGCAAAAAAGTTTGCCAATATAGCAAAAATTTTGCTGAAACAGCAAACTGTCATCCGGCGCTTTCCTCTTTTCAGCAAACAATTTTTGCTATATTGGCAACCTTTTTTGCTACTGTTACAAACAATTTTATTTTGAGTGTATAAAAACTATTCAGTTAATAGGAAAAAACTATTGTTTGATGTCAAATGGTCATACTATTGGGTTTTTGTTTTCTAAGTGTTCTTTAATGATATTATTCAAAATATGCATTTCATTTATATTATTATTTATTATTAGTATCATATATCAGTAATATTTAAAATTACAAAACAATATTTCAAATTTATTTTATTTTTTCTTATACTTTTTTCAAGATGCACCATAGATTCAGAACTGCATTGTGTTCGTACATCGTCCGAAGTAACTAAAATACAACCGATAGTACAATCAGCGAAAATACAATCAAAGAAATCATTTAACTTTAAATATGGACGTGTTGAAATCCGTGCCAAATTGCCCAAGGGCGACTATATCTTAACATGTATGGGAAATTAAACATTTTTAATGTAACTAAATCAAATTTTTTGATACTCTTAGACATCAAACTACAACCAGTATCAAAAACTGCGGATTTTCTTGGGAAATGGGACCAAATTCCGCAAATTCATATAGCATTTGCACGCGGTAATGAGAACTACTTGCATGAGTATCAAAATATTGGTGGCAAACGTTTATATGGTGGCATTGATTATTATGCAAATGGCCCAAAATCTGATCTACATTCTAAATTCAATGCCAACGAACACTTTGGCGATGGATTTCACGTATATACGCTAAACTGGACAAAAGATCGAATAACTGTGGCCGTTGATGGGCATGACTATGGTACGATAACCGAAAATTTAGATGCTTTTCAAAGTGAACTTGTAAGTTTATGTTAATTTTAAATGTATTGAAAATTATTTAATGTTTTGTTTGTTCTTTATAGTTCTACCTGGTATTGGGTGTATCATTTGGTGGGCAACGTCATTTTCCCACAGCCAAAGGTGCTGACCCTAGGGCTTCATATAATTTGTGGCAATTGAGAAATGATTGGAACGCCACATGGAACGGCAATCACAATCTTCAAGTCGATTATGTCAAAGTGTTTGCTGTATAACAAAATACTACGGAAGATGTAATGAAAGGACTAATATGATTTCGATTATTTGTTATATGAAATATTAATATTTTGTTTATAGTATTTTTATGTATGGAGTCAGAAAAAACAATAAAGAAAAATATATTTATTTTAAAAGACGTTGCTTTTAAAAAAAAAATAGTGATTATTAAATATATTATAACAAAATTATAATTATTAAATTATAAGAAAATATAATATTAAACAAATATATAAAAAATTTAATCATTTTATCATACACTCAGAAAAAATGTATTCTTAAAATAAAAATGTAGTTTGTTAAAAAATGGTTAGAGTAAATTCTTATTTCAAGAATGTGTTTTACCCCTAAACAATAAATCTTAAATCAGTATTTGAAATTGTTACTTTAAATATGATAATATGCTTAATTCAACAATTCAATAATCAATAATCTCTATTCTTGATTTAAGTATGTCGCGTTGTTAAGAACTAGAATGGGCGCGTACCCTGATTTTTTCGTATCACGCCCGATAATCTCAGTTTCCAGCTTCTGAAAATAAAAATTTCGTGGTATTTAAACCTTTTCTTAAAAATCTGTTGTTTTCTGTTGTTTTTACTTATGGATTTAAGAGAATAATACAGTTTATTTCAGTGACTAAAACACTTTGGAATATCGGTTCAGGTCAGAGTAGCAAAAGTTCGTACTTTCGTACTATTTTCAGTAAGTTTTTATTTTTTCAGTACGAAATATTCAGAGCTAAGTACCCGTACACACGAATAGCATTTTATGTAAATTTCAACTGTGATTATTGTTTTTGTTTTCTTTTGCGAATGTCAAGCGTACGGAAAATGTATAAATACGCTGACAACTTTGTACTTCGTCGTATTCGATTTATATGGGAAATGCATGCAAGATTTGGAGCACAAAATACACTGTACTGATTGTACTCTGTATAAAATTCGTTCAGATTTCTTTTTCACATTACTTTAATTACGATAAAATTGATTAAATACACTAATTAAATAGTTTGAATTAACTAAAAACACATATCAACATAATAAATATTAATAATTGAATATTTTATGTAATGATAATAAATAGATGTAACTGTGATAAATAAATTTATCATGAAAGAAATATGGAATTAAAAATTAAGAGTACAGTTTTGTTTTTCTACATTAACAAAAAAACCAGCAATGCAAAAATGTCCGTCTGTTTTTTATTTATTTTTTTTTGGTTGTCACTGAAAAATTTCCGTCTGTCCTTTATGTTTTTTTTTCGGTTATCACTGAAAAATGTCCGTCTGTCCTTTACTTTTTTTTTTTTTTGGTTATCAATTTAGATCCCACGGGAAAAATATGTACCTTTTTCGTCAATTTTTACTTTTCTGCATAAAAGTACGTTTTGATGTTAAATAGTACGTTTTTATTTTTTTTTATGATACTTTGTTATTTTTTCAAAATGCATGTCTGGTTCAGGTTCCAAGATTTTAAAATTTTAAAATTGTGGTTTCGGTTCCGATTCCGGTTCCAACTAAAAAATTAAATGGTTTTCGATTCCGGTTCCACACATTTTTTAATAACGATTTCGGTTCTTTTCGTACCCTGACAGGGACTATAATATTTGTTCCGGTTTTCGTTTCGAGATTTTTAAAATAGCGGTTCTGAAAGGAATATATGGTATCCGATTCCAGTTCCGGTTCCTCACATTTTTAATAACGATTTCGGTTCCAACAATCTAAACGGTTCCGGTATTATTTTTCACGTTTCACCTGATTTTTTATGTTTTTCCGTGCTTTTTTCGTGTTTTGTCGTGTTTTTCCGTGTCTTTTAAAACCCGTGCTTTATCGTGCTTCTCATGCGTGCCTGTAAATTTAGTCATCCGGCTCGTGCGTGTCACCTATCGGAGTGTGTGTCCGTGCCATCAAAACAAGGCATGCGCCCATCTCTATAGGAACCGTTTTAGTATATAAATTGTTGGCATTACATTTTTTTTTTCTGTGTGTATTATTTTATAAGTTTTCTAATGAATTTGATAGTATTTAAAAAAAAATCAGTACAGTTACTTTAAATATTTGAATTTTCTTGAATATAAAAGTATAATACTATTGTTTTAATGTTTTTTACCTAATCGAACCGATAGAGACCTCAGTACGCATTAAACTCCACGAACAAATCGAAACAACTATAATGGTACTTTATTGTTCAGAAATCTATGAATATTTGGGAACAGATATGCTATATTATAGGAAACAGAAGCAAACAGGAAATGTAGTAAAATCTTTTGTAACAAGAAAATATATTCAAAGACAGATAAATAATAATGCGACCAACTTTTGTCACATTAAAAATACATATATATTTTTACATCTAGCTATATCTAGCTATTGAAAACCTTTTTTTTGATTATTCCTAAATAACAACAAATAAAAATAAAAAATAAAAATAAACCAGTTGGGAAGGTTAGATCACATGGGAAATTTTAAAGTAGGTGTAGTTATGATAGTTAGGATTATCAAAATTATAGTCCGTCTAAGCCGACTATAAATACCCTACACATATGTGTGGTTACCATTCAAAGTGATATATAGGTCACCAGGGTATACGAATCCTGAAAATAACTACAAACATTATATCGCTGAAGAATTACCATTCATTTGATACCCATATTTACAAATTGGTAGGTGTACCGAATTTCGATTTTTTTTTTGTGAACCACAAGTATTTTCGCCGGAAACCATTTTTATCATGTATTTGAGCATGATGTCAATATATATTTGACCAAAAAAGTTTACCTAAGCACGTATACATAAAAATTGATCTTTATATGTACATTTTATATGAGGTATTTGAACATAAGTGGTCGGATCATAGGTCACAATAAACCGATCTTGCCAATTTTTTCGCACATACAGCGTAGGTATATTAGTAATCTAAGTTATAGGTTTCATTTATCTAGCTCTTCAATTTTAAAAGTAGTAGGGATTTCAACAGACAGACAGACAGACAGACAGACGGACAGACGGACAGACAGACGGACAGACGGACATCGCTAAATCGACTCAGGAGGTCATGCTGATCAAGAATATATATACTTTTCCATACCGAAGATGCTTCCTTCTGGGTGTTACAAACGGCGTACCAAACTGAATATACTCTTTCACTCTTAGTGTAGGGTATAAAAATAAGAAATAAATAAAAAAAAAATAGTACCAGGCCAAGATTCGAACCTGCGATAATGAACTGAAATCGTTTTCGCCATGTAGTAACATTCACTCGAATACTCGCTTTATAATTCCAAACATTTTTATCGACGGAAGTATAATTACATACACCCAGAAAAAAATCATGGTAAATTAAAAGTATTTCAATAGAAAAACAAGTATTTACACTATTAAAATTAGTCAATAGGAAGCGTACCATTAGTTTAATAATTTTCAAATTTTTAATACAACATGATGTTTTATAGACATCTGCACAAGTCCATTTGAACCCCACTTCAAGACATTCAAAACATTTACTGTCGTCAACTCTATGCTTGAAAATCAAATGAATGTCTTGCTCACAACAACAAAGAACCAAGTACTGTCAAAACAAAACATAAGCAAAGCAAAACTGAAGTGAAGAGGTCTATGATGATGTGCAATAAACATTCAAACACTGAAATGAACTGCTTATGACACCGAGTACTTAGTGCATTTTTCATTTTTTTTTTTATCATTCTTACTAGAGTAAGGAATAGAGAAGGAATTTCCATTAATATTGAAATATAGAAAAAAACAAAAGGTATAAGAAAATCACAAAAAAGAAAATATTTTATATTAAGTTTTTTATTTATTGAAAAACATTTTTTTCATTATTTAATTTTTTCATTATTTAATTAAATTTTTTTTTTTTTTTGGATTTATTGCTTTTCGACCAAAGTGTTGTTTTTGTCGTACAAAATTTTTTTTTAACAATTTTTTTTTTTTTAAGTATTGTTTGTTGTATTTTTTATTAACACATAAATACCAATAACAACATTACTGCCGTCGAACGAGCGTCAGATTTGTTGTTGTTTTCAATGTTCGTCTTCTCACTCGTTACTCGGTGCGCTCACTCGCTGCACCTACTGTATTCGTTGCATGTTCAGCGACAGTGTTGTCGTTTGTTGTGTTTTTCAAAACATTGAATGTTTTGAATGGCTTGATGTTTTGACAGTGCTTGACACCAATGAAACAAATACTGAAGTGAAGTGAAGTCGCTCAAAGAGACTTCACTATAATACTGTCGATTGTCATTTGTGAAATGAATTCAAAACTGTAGAGTGCAGTAGTGCATATTTGCAGAGGAAACTTCAAAACCATTTGTGCAGATGTCTAATGTTTTACCATGCATTTTATAATGTATTATTTTAATTACAATAAACAAGAACTATAAATATCAAATGATACGTATTATTAATTTTATGGTATTGTTACATTTACATTTCATTTTTGTAATAATTTATTAAAAAAAAAATGGATTTATGTTAATTTATTGTATATTTTATTTTATTAATATGTCGAAATTTATATTCACTTTTAAAAATCACACACATAAATTTTTTAATCTTTTAAAATTATTACAATTTAATCTTCACCCGGAAAAAAATTCCCTCAAATCACATTGAAATTGGTCAATAGGACAATTATTGATTTAATAGTATACAAAAAATTCATCTTTTCAAATAAACTCAATGGCAATGTCATGGTATTTTCTAGTGTTTAATGGTATTTTCCGATTAAAATAATAATTTATACTATTGACTATTTTTAATAGTAAAATACTATTATTTATACAGAATTTTTTTCTGGGTGTTTTTTTGGTCGAGTTATATAGGGTGGTCCACTTCGGGGTGCAAATATTTTAGGAACTGATTCCTTGGTACATTTCATGAAAGAAATTGATGTACAGGGTGTTTTCAAAATTAACTTTACAAAAATTATATTTAATTATTAATTATAACTTCTACAATGTATAGTCCAGAGCAACAATACTACATTCATTTTAAAGATAACCGATAATAGTTTATAGTAAAAATTTAATATTGGCATTTTATTTGGTGCGCTAGCAGAATTTTCTCATCAAAGTAAAAACTAAATATTTAATTAAAACATTTTTTATAAAACGCCGTTTTTCTCGAAATTTTTTCTAGTATTTTATTTATCTTTTTTTTAATATTTGTAATTAACAATTTCTTCATACATTATTTTTATCTTTCACTTACCGTTTTCCTTGCGGAGCATTCCTTGTAGTGCGCTCGAAATTCTCAATTTCCTCAAAATAATATTTTATTATAAAAAAAAAACATTATGTAGTTTTTAAAGAATTCTTTTTTATGTATATATTTTACAAAATTTTCATTCAGAATAGTTGTTAAAAAGTGTTCTCCAGAATAGAAGTTCTATTAAGTATGCGGTTGTATCAATTTTTGTAAAGTAAATTTTTAAAACACCCTGTATATCATTAGGTGTTCCAAATAGACCCTAACTCTAGAACTATTTTTTTCATGCAATGAACCAAGGAATCAGTCCCTAAAATATTTGCTCCCCAAAGTGGACCATCCTGTATATACAATCCAAAATAGTTAAAAAATAACTCTATATTTTTTACCTATACCATAGTTTAATAGTAGAAAAAATTTACTTTCATAATAAAATACCATTATTTTTTTTCTGGGTGTATTTGTAGCGCATATAAAAAATACATTTTATTTTCGTATACATTTTTAAATTTTCTAATAAATGCGAAAAATTAACTACTTTTTGTAGATGCGATTTTACAATCATTTTTTTTTAGTGTAGTAGACGTTAGAGCCTTATTATGCTTCACCGCCAATCACATGTAGTGATTTTTCTAAATGTTCTCTTACGATATTAATTTGTTTGCAATTTATTGTATATTTGCATTCAGAAGTTTTTGGCATCCATATGAAAAATGAATGCAGGGTTGCAACGTACGCACACTAATGCGTATATTTACGTGAAGTTGGCTGCCGTTAGCTTACTTGGTTTTATTTTTTAATAAAGTAGTATAAACAAATTGCATTCGCAAGATACAGGGTGACGAGACACAAGAGATCAAATGAAGGACTTTATAAATTATCTACGAACTTAGTATGGTATTCCGATGGAATTAAAGATGCGTGTCCGTTGCCTACTCAGGTCAATTTCATAAATCAAAACTAATTTTTGGCAATAGCATATTGACGGACTCGGGGAGTTATCAAGATTACATGATTTGCAGTTATTATCAGGGTTCGTACATCGTGGGGAAAATGGTCAGTTGACAGTTTTGTGTGGCACTGCATTACATTAATAATATAACGCGTTCTGATGTTTATAAAAATCATTCTGAAATAGATTTAAAACCCAATTTTAGATTTTAATCAAAAAGATATTTTATTGATCCAATTAAAAATATTATCAATGTAAAACTTAAATTGGTTTTACAATAAAATTTCAATCTAAATTTCTATTAAAAAAAAGTCTATTGAATTAAATTTTTAATTGATGTTACTAATGATTTAATTAATGATTAATTAATTCTCAATAACAAATTTAATATGACAAAAAAAGTAATGGAATTTTCTCCAATTAACAACTTTTCGCGAATATTGAATTCAATGCAATTAAAAGTTACATCGGCTGAATTTCATTAAAAAATTAATTGAATTGATTAATATTTTTGTTATATGTACACAGTGTTTTGTTGAAAATTTGCACCAGCACTCTGTATTAAAAGCAATGTGAACTAAAACTCTGCGCAATATTTATATTGAAAAACAGACCGAGAAAAAAATCAGAATCCTTTGGTGGTCAATCGTTAAGGCATCGAAAGTAAACACGCGGTGCTGAGGGATGTGTAAGGCCTACGGTGAAAATTATGCGCTCGCAATGTTTTTATTTTTATTTTTTTTTATATTTTGATAAAAAAAAAGTTTGAAGTTCAGTTGGTCATTCAAATGTCCAGCCAACGGTACACACATTCACACACACACACTCACACACATGTAAGTCCTTCCGCTCGTTTGTTCTTATTCTTCGTCGTTCATCCGCACGTTTATTCAACGACGCTCGACGCTGTTTCTCAATTTGAAAAGGATTAAAATGAAAAGCGGAACGGGGTCGGTGCGTTACAACGGAGAGTCCTGCGAGCGACGACGACGACGAGTCAATCAAAGAAATCAACGCAATGAATACGCTGAGCTGCTGTGTGCGATGAGCGCGGGAGTTGTGCGGCGAGTATAAAACTTTGCCAAAGGGTTGATTGTCCTGTTTTGGTGAGGTCAGTCTTCGAGCAAAAATTAGAATTTAATATGCGAAACGGAATCGAAATCGTATGTGAATTACGAAAGCACCGATAGGAGGAAGGGCGGGAGGGAGGTCTGCTGTGAGGTAACTTTTTTTTTCTTGTTGTTGTCAGCAGCTCAGCTGCAATACAGGAAGTCGTCTCGGACATTTAGTATTTTATAATATGGTGGTCGGGGTTCTATTTTTTGGACTTAAACAGATTGACTTTTAATTTGTGAGCAACATAAATTTCTATATTGCTTTATTCGAAAAAAAAAAACTTTTGTTGAGACTATGAGTTTGTTGTAGAACAAAAATAATAATGCTTTTGTAATGATATAAGTAATTAATCTATTGAAATAAGACACGAAATTGGGCGCGAGTCACAGACATCTGTCTGTTTCTTCCAGCATCACGTCTTCCAGCATCATCAAATTGAAAGTCTAAAATAAAATAAAATGTTTAAATTCGACAATATCCCAAAGCTGAGAATGCTGTTTGAATAAGAATCTGGATCGTCAATCGGAATACTGTAAAATTATCTCTGATTGGATAAAAAGACATTTGTTGTGTATCCACCTTTTCTTATAAATATTATACGTAAAGCTGAATTTATGCTAGAGATCTCATTCGAAATCATATTAAAATTTCAATTCGATCGATTTTTTTTCTTTTTCTGAACCAGAATTTATATTTCAATTCAAAATAAGCGTATTAAAATCGTAAACAGTCCGACTTTCAATTTTACAAAATGCACGAGTATTTAAAATTTTGATGACTATCTTAAGGGGGTTTACTTATTAAATTAGCAGATTACTAAAAAGTAAAGGGTTTTTCAACAGGGACGCTACAAAAGTAGAGCGGCAGGGACAGCAAAGGACGCCATATTTCTTGCCGCTCTTTTGACATTCCTCTTCAGTAAGGTTCGCTCTACTTTTGTAGCGCTCTACTTTTGTACTTTTGTAGCGTCCCTGTTGAAAAACCCTTGAAAAACCTTTTGTAGCGCTCTTATTGAAAAACCCTTTATGAATTGAGTAAGGGCCATATCAGGTATTAATTATAGCACTATTTTACAGTAACATCTGATTATTAAATTCTGTATTTTTTAAGTTAATTTCTTTGTTTGCCTTATATTTAGTAAAATGGCATAAATATTCTTTTGAATTTTTTTCTAATTATGCTCATTTTTATTTATTTAGATATGTCAAAAATAATATATTTGCTGTATTTTTATAGCTGTTCTTTAATATGCACTGTTGACATTTCTCTTCAGTAAGGTTTGCCATTTCATGGATGGAAAGATATACGAATTCGAATTTCGGTAGTAAATTTTAATAATTTTGACTCGTTGTTGGCTCGTATATCTTTTCATAATGAAACGGCAAACCTCATTGAAGAGAAATGTTAAAAGAGCGGCAAGAAATATGGCGTCGTTTGATGTCCCTGTCGCTCTACTTTTGTAGCGTCCCTATTGAAAAACCCTTGAAAAAAACTTTTGTAGCGCTCTTATTGAAAAACCCTTTATGAATTGAGTAAGGGCCATATCAGGTATTAATTATATCACTATTTGACAGTAACATATGATTACTAAATTCTGTATTTTTTAAGTTAATTTCTTTGTTTCCCTTATATTTAGTAAAATGGCATAAATATTATTCTGAATTTTTTCTAATTATGCTCATTTTTATTTTAGATATAACCTAGCTGCTGAGAAGTGCTAGGTTTTTTGTGAATTGACTTATTTACTTCTGGAGAATTGACTTATTATACTTCATGTTGAAAATTGAGCATGTCAAAAATAATATATTTGCTGTATTTTTATAGCTGTTCTTTAATATGCACTGTATTACATTTAGTTAAATTTACACAAATTACCTTTAGCAAGAACACTTGCCCTTCAATCAACTGCCTTTTATACACAGAAACATATATGCATATAAAAAAACAAAGAACAATACCGGAAACCCTTGGCTAATCAACAAAACTTTTGCACAACAATCAAAAGAACAAAATCGAAGAGAAGCCGAATCATAAAGATAAGTCAAATGTCTTTGGCATATGAGAGGGTTCTGGCATGAAACCTTTACAAATTCAACCTCAAAATCAGACACATTTAGACAGACATATGAAGAATAGGACTGGACAGGTTACACTACTTGCCGGATTTAAGTTTCTTAATTTCTTAACATAATTTGCTAAGGTTTGGCCTGAGCATTCAGCCGAAGTTTAACGCATTGTGCTTTAGCCGGTCTTCTGTATGTTACACCACACCAATTATGAAACGGTCAACAGCAGTTACACCCATGCGTGTGTCCTTGATCCTTGCTGTCCGGTTGCCGGTGTCATGTGTGCTAATTTGTTGAGCATCTCTTGGCGTTGACCTAGCTGCTAGTGGACTTTAAGGATTTAAGTTATTTAAGTATTAATTGATATAACATATAATCTATGTGATTTTAATGTGGGGTAAGTCTGTCCCGTAGAGTATAGAATTGGCACTAAGATATAAAAATAAAAAATATCTTCAACTGATTATTGCTAAGTAATCAGTGTAGGGCATTATTAAAAAAATTTGAATTCAAACAAATAATAATCATTTATTAGTTCTTCCTATATTAACTGCTGAGTTTTTTTGAAAATCCTTAATATTGATGGTTTAAGGAAGAGGTGGAGAATTAATATGTACTAAAGAAATGATCCTTTGGTGAATGCGTACATTTGGTTTTCAATCTAGAAATCTATATCTGTTACCGTTTTCTAGAAATGTTACTATGAAAATTAAGGATTTATCAGATATTTGGAGGTCAATACCTCGAAATCCAGACGTGATAGAACTTAATTTTATAGTATGATAAAATAGTTGACACATTTAGGATATTGAAAATAAAGCTAAATTCTTGGCACCGCTAAAGGATCATTCGATTTTAAGCTACGAAAAACTTTAGTATTTTGCTGTTTCATATGGACCATTCCACACCAAATTGATCTAAAAAACTAAAATTTGAGATTTTACCTTTTCAATTTCTATGAAATTTGGGCAACTAATAAAGGGTATCAAGATATGCATTGAACAATTCTTAATTTTTTAAATTTTTCATCTACTACTTCCAGAGATACAGTGGTTCAAAGTTACAAAAAATGGGGAAAAAAATAACTTTTCTATGTTTGTTCATATTTCAATATCTCCTAAAGTAGAAACGAGCTATCAACTCGTTGCACTTCAAAATTGATATCCTTAAAATGGAACCTTTTTAAAATTCTGAAAAAAATAGTTTAATTTGGTTGAATTAATATAAATTTTTATGCCAAATTTAAGATGGTATTTTGATGACATCATATTTTAAAAAATAGTTTTTCTAAATTTTTATTTATTTTTGTATTTGTGTGCTTATGATATTGTGTGGAAAATTTGGATGCATATAACATAAATTAAGTATGCCGCATTGTAGGATATTTAATTTACTATGCAATGAATAAAAAAAAATAGTGTCTGAGGTCAATTTGATTTTTGAGGTTTTCGCCAAAAGTACTACATTACTAAATCTGTATTTATTTTGATTATCCCTGCGGGAAAAAGGTGTCAATCGCTCTAAAAGTACCTATCACGTGATCGGTACCAAAGGTATCGACTAAGGGCAGAATATTGAAACCAGTTCTGTGATAGGTCTAAAGAACTGCATGAAAAGTCGGATCGTGTCCATGATAACAATTCGCAGGTGAAGCAAAAAGGCACTAGGTAGCGCAATAGTCACGAGATTTATTTACACGCTGCAACTAATGTGTCTATAATTCGTAGAATGTTATTCGATATTTTTTTTTTTACATATTAACCAACGCTCAGGGGATGCCCAAACTACATGCAAAGCACAGTGTTGATTGTACGAAGAGATGATAGGTTAAAAGAAGGGGGGGATGTTTGTTTTGAACTTGCCAATATCAAAAATGTCGGAAAAAACGGACGCAGAGAGATTGTTCCACAAACGTATCGTGCGACTGAAGATCGAATTCTCTCTGTAATGCGTGGTTCTGTTGAGAGCCGAATGGACAACGAAGGAGTGGGCTTAGTTTTACGCCCGAGTAGAACGAGAGAACACACGAACTGGTTGAATCAGGCCACGTATTTCACTCGAACACTTACCGTTGTAATACCTATAAAACAGGCTTACACACCCAACGGTTCTTCGGTGATCAAGAGAACCAATAGACGATGAAATATTTCCATCCCCTATTAAATATATCGCGAATTGTTGGATTCGGTCCAGGAACTCCAAGGAGAATTTTGAGGCCCCTGCCCAAATGTGCGAATTGAATTCCAGTTTAGGCCGTATATAGGTAGTGTAGTGAAAAAAATAATTTTTTTTTTTAACTGAATGTACCATTGGTACTGGACATAGTACTGGTCACATGATTTTGAGGGTTAGTTCTGTGTTAAGTCTAAAGGTACCCAGACACAGAACACGATTTTGAATACCAGTCCTGTGATAGTTCTAAAGGTCTACAGCAGGTGTTAATTGACACTTGCCTAGAACAACGCCATTTTAAAATTACCGGTGGGTTTTAAATAAAAGAGCCTGAACTAAGATCGGTTAATTATCTACGAAGAACCAGTCACGTGACTTGTTTCGTTTCCCCGTAGGTATATATGGGCAAAAACAGACATTTTTTAAAATCATTGAAACTGACTTTAATTTATGAATAACTTCCGTAGTTTTTCGATTTAATGATAATGATTAATTGATTTGAATCAAGTATACCTAAAATTATAAGAATGTAAAATTTTAGGAACAGAAGTCTTTACCTCTATTTGTTATATTAATTTAAAGTTCAAATATTAAAAAAATGCATTGAAATACACTAGGTTTTTTTTTGCTTCTTCTTCGTTTTCGTACCAAGATCTTCACTTTAGGATCACACTTGCTGAGAAATAAGTGCTCGGTATACGTGGGAGATCAGTTTAGTATATGTTTTTTTTTTGTATAGCATAATTTGATAAATTGAAACCATTTTTTACCCCATTTTTAAAATATCTGTGGATATTTTGTTTTTGCTCAGTTTTATGGTAAATAATGTTTTTAAAGGATTTTAAGCATCTACGCAGAATGGTTTCGATTCAAATAACACTACACAACAGCCATTCTGCACAGCAGTCAAGGTTATTTTTGTATTATTTTAAATGACGCCCTTATTCCGAAAATTTTGTTTAATAAAGTTTCTTTGGATAGGTTTACAAAATATGGGCCAATAACTTTTGGACCGAGCTTTCATAAAAGTGGTCATATATATTTGCAAATATCTCGCGTTCTAAATAACACATATGATCAAATATTATACTGAATGAAAGCTAATTGAATAGCAAATAAACAATTCTTAGAACATTTTTAAATTGGTTCATTAGTTTAAGAGAACTCGAAATGAGAACTTGAAAAAAACATTTTTTTCAACAAAAATTTAAGAAAACATTCATTTAAAAAATTGAAAAAAATCGAGAAAGTAGATGATACACAAATTTTAATTTTTCAAAATTAGTTCACACTCCGTCGAAGATATTGAGATATAAATGACTAAAATATATGGGTAACATTTGAGGATAAAAAAAGTTATGTGAAAGCAATATATTTGAATGCCATACAAATAGGCATAAAAATAAAAAATGTGAGCGGATCACGATTATTTTTTGAGCACATATTCATAGATGATTGCTTGTAATTAATTTTAAATTTTATAACTTTATCTTTAATACTTAACGAGGTATGTGATCCTAAAAGTAAACCCATATATCGTAGTGGATGTAGTAGATTACGTTGACTAAATCGACTAATTTTCGAACCATGAATTACTATTCTACTAAAATATATTGAAAATAAATTTCACATCATTCGGAATAGCAGTTTTAAAGTTATCGTGTATAGGCGGACAGACAGACGGTCATATCTAAATCGACTCGGAAAATGATGTTGACCAAGAAATATATATATACTTTTTCATACCAGTCACGCCTACTAAGAGGCGCTAAAATATTCTCACATACATTTTAAAACTTGTTACCCATGGGTATTGGGTATAAACATATTATGTGATTTTTTTTAGTTAATACCCAATAGTAATGCTTTCACATGATTTTTTCTGTTCTCAAAACGTATCCATAGATTTCTTTTATTTTTATACCATTTTCTAATATTACAATTTGCAATATTACAAACTGTGCATCATCTTGCGTTTTAAATTTTTCGCCATTTTTTAAATGCATTTTTTAATAAAATTTTGGTCGACAAAATTTACATTTTTCGAGTTCTTCTATGGAGTTTGCTTAAACCAGTAAACCAATACCAAACTATTGTAAGAAATGTTTATTGAATATTTAATTATGTTTCATTCGATATAATAATTGCGTTTATGGGTTTTAGTAAACGCGAGATATTTACAAATATATGTGACCACCTTTTTCAAAGCTCAGTACAAAAGTTATTGCCCGAGATCGCGTAATCCTATCGGTAGAAATTTTTTTAATTCATATATTCAAATTCTGCGAGTCATTTCTAATAATACAAAAATAATAGAATTTACTGCGCAAACTTTTTTTTTCTCATTTTCTTGTGTGGTGTAATTTATTGCAATCAAAAATTTCTATATTAAGTCCTTTAATGGTGAAATCGCGACATTTTTGGTCAAAACATATGTCATTGAGACACATCCACAGTACTGCACGAAAAAGTTCAAAATATTCAACATTCGTAAGTTTGATCAATGTTTTAACCCAAAAAGTGAGGCGCATTCAAATTTTTTGAAATTTCTACTTAAATTTTTATAATCTCAAAAAGCATCACTATATAAAATCTTATCTAAATGAATTGGAATTAACCTATTTCTTTTTATGCGTTATTTGACTAATTAATATATAATATATTTAATTTTTTTGTAACCCAAATTCTAAAAAATTTCTGATTTTGCCCAATGAATAATTTAACAAAATAAATAATGTAGGAAACAAAAATGTATGCAATTCTATAGCTGGACATAAGCTATAAAATTTAATTAATTCAGTTACGATGGACAAACAAAATCAAATCGGCACTAAACGCATACGCAACTTTTAGAAGTTTTAAAAATAAAAATAATAATTATAAAATAAAAAATAATAATTTAAAAAACCTCAGCCACTTCAGCTTTTGTAGTAGCCTTGCATGATTGCTGATGTTGTTGTTGTAGCTGTTGTTATACCAGGACACAGAAGGATGCACTGGATGCAACTGCCTGCAATTCTAATGCACTCGAGGCCACCAAACATCAGAGCGAGCGAGTGAGTGACTAAAGCGTTCGCTGGACAGCGGAAAATGGAATATTCTTTTTTGTGGTAAGTAGAAGAAGAAGTAGTACGGCTTAAAAATACAAAAAAAAAAACTCTTATCCTCGCTTGTGAAATCATACATGAGCCAGATACATTAATTGGCTTTTTGTTGTTATCTGTACCACTGTCTGTGTCTGCTGTTGATTTGAGTCCGTAAACACTAAGCATCTCAATGTGCCTAAACGAAAAATTTTGCGCACAAAAAAAAAATTGAAAACCCGTCAAAGCTGCAATACGCATCTCACACACATACACAAAACATATCCTTATGGTCCGCCTATTTCTCACTTCACATTAGTGCACTCTGTATGCGTTGGGTTCACTCACGTTGTCCCTGCAATGCATTTTGTCCTGATGATGTCCTGCATTCGCTAAAATTTTGTGATGCTGCCTCTCAAACTTCCGCCTTCCCTGATCATTTGAGATTTTATCGATTTTTGCCCACATTTCGTTTTGTGCATCAATTGCTGTTGTTGCTGCTGCTGCTGCACTGCGTTGTCCTGCGTTTGGGGGCCGACTAAAATTGCAATTTCGCGTTTATTCTGCATTTAGTTTTGTTTGTTTATTTTGAGTGCAGAACATGTCCAGCTCACATCCACTTTATCTAATCGCGCACCTCAAACTTCGCCAGCACCTCTTCTCAATTTGCAGGCCAGTCGCCATCCAGCTTAAGGTCCTTTGCAAATGTGAGGTTCTAACAATTTGTATTGCCAATCATCAAAAGGACACAATGAAATTTTCCTTTTTCTCATCAATTATGTTCTGTTTTTGTTGGGCCTTTTCTATTTATAGAATAACAATTTTCGTTTTTGGAATTTGCAAACGACAAAATTAAAAAAAAAACAAATAATTAAGGTAATAATTATCTTTAAATTTTAGACAATTTCTGATTTAAAAATTAGTGATTAGCTAAAAATGAGACACTCTTCTTTTATTATTAGTGTTATATAAAAATGTATATGAATTATAATATGTGCATTCGTTTGAATATTACAAACATGCATGATGTTCTTTTAAGTATAATATTAATAACAATCATACAGAAAAAAATAATCGACGTAAATATAGCAACCGATATTAATTGCATTCAATAACACTGTGCGCACCCATTTTACCAACAGAAATAAAAGTTAAATATTCTTATGGATTTGGACATTCTAAGAACAATGGCGTTTTCAGTTTTTTTTCCCTACACTCAAAATAAAAAGTAGCAAAAATAGGTTGCCAATATAGAAAAAATGTTTGCTGAAAAGAAGAAAGCGCCGGATTCTGCTGAAACAACAAATGACAGTTTGCTGTTTCAGTGAACTTTTTTTTATATATTTTAACAATTTTTTTGCTGTTAACTCCTATTAATAAAAAATGAAAATAAAAAAATATATTTTTTTTGTATTTTAATATTTTTTTTATTTCTGATGTATTTTTTTTATTTTTATATTATTATTTTTTATTATATTTATTTTATATATTTTTATTAATCTCATATTTTTATTTTACCTTTATTTCACTATTTCACTCTTGCATGCGTGCATTATTATTACGTATAAGAAATATCTCTTTTAAATAAACATGTTGTCGAATAAGAGTCTACGAATTATAGACACATTTAGCTGCAGCGCCTCGTGCCTATGGCGCCATCTAGTGCAGCTTAGCTACACTAGCAATATGCACACCAGTGACACTAGCACGATCTTAAGCACTAGCAGAACTAAGATTCCTAGCAAACAGTTCGCTATCCCTAGTAGAAATTTTCCCGATGCGCCATCGGGAAATGATCGGGTTTTCGTTGGGTAAGCCCTATTAGAGAAAATATGATCATTGCCTTAGCATGCCCTTATCATGCTTACCATTGCAGGGTTTACATTATCTAAACAGTCAATGTTCCCGATCATAGCTACATTATTTGTTCCTCATAACGAAATTAGTATCAGGCAATGAACGAGATTAATGAGAGAAACCCTATTATGCTCGGGCTCAGACAAGGCAATTGTCGGGTAAATATTAAAATGGGGAATTGCCCGATCAGTACATGATCATGGCCTGAGGTCAATACATGATCAGGACACAACGTTACAAGGACATTATGGGCCTCGTCATATCCCGATGACCTCAAATAATGACATGATCACTTCATGACCATGGCCCTACCAAAATTTCTACTACGGATTGCAGATAAAATTATGCTGTAAATGCAAATTAAAGTGTGCTAAAATTTAGCAGTCAGAGTTTGCTATTAATAGCAGACTTTTTATTTTGAGTGTATACGTCTAGTTTCAAGAATATTTGACAAAAACGAAAAACCACGTATTTGAGGATTCTATTGGTTGGTAAGCGTTGATTATAATGTCAGACTTATTTTTATTTTATTCAAAACATGCATAACAGAATACAAATTATATGTACAAATCAATTTTTAAAATTTCTTTAACAGGACAGGATAAACTCATTTTTGATCATTTGTTACTCAATACCCAGTTGTGCATTCTTATGCTTTGCGTTATAACTTAGCAAATCTCATAGATTTCAATCCTGTTTTATTAAAAAAAAAACATCAAAATTGGATATACAAATAAAAAAAGTTAAAAGTTTAAAAAACTAAAAAAATATGCCAAATTTTGGCTTTTGTTAGCCCAAAAATGAGTCCATTTTGCTTCATATCCCAGGACCTGTGAAAGGAAATTTGAAAATTGTATGTACATATAATATGTGTTCTGTTATGTACGTTTTAAACAAAATTAAGATAAGAATGACTTTATATTCAAAACACACAACAAACAATAGAATCCTCAAAAACGTGGTTTTTCGTTTTTGTCGAATGAATCTGGACGTGCAGGGAAAAAAACTGAAAACGCCATTGTTCTTAGAATGTCCAAATCCATAAGAATATGTAACTTTAATTTCTGGTGTCGAAAATGGTTGTCAAATGTGCGCACGTGTAATCAATTCAACAATGAAATTCACTAATTTAATGAATAAAAAATTGCTATTCTTCACCGAAAAAAATACTGTATTAAAAAATACTAAAAATGTCTTTAAAATAAATACATATGTATTTGATTTACGTCCAAAAGCATATGTATTTATTTTTACTAAACTGACGTAGTTGTTTTTGTGTGGAAAATTACTACATAATTTAACAGCTTTTCTATACAAAATTTCTAAACATATGTAATAAAAAATCTACATTTTGTCTTTATTTATACGTTCAGAAATATGTAGAGAAATTACTACATATGCCTTTAATTTTACAATAATATGTAGTTATTTTACTTTGTTGTGATAATTAATATATTTATCAAAAATTATAAATCTGAAAACTATTTAGTTGTATAGTACAAATACAACTAAAGATTGTTTCCCACAACCACAAGAAAAATCTACACATAAATAAATAAATAAATATATAAATAAATAAATAAATAAATAAATAAATAAATAAAAATATAAATAAAACAAATATTCTCCTGATCATGATATGTAAATAATTAATAATTTAATATTAAACTATAATACACAAAATAATTGCATAATACATTTTATGTATTATGTAGTGCACGTATTTCAAAATAAAAACTACAGAAAACAAATACATACTACATATTCTGCAATATGTAGAAAACCATTTTCTAATACATTGTGTAGTAAAATTCAGACAAATTAATACAAATGTATTAAAAAACGATCAAAATGTAGTAAAACTTAATTTTTTCAAAACGAAGACATAATGTAGTATAATTTACTACAGTATTATTTTCGGTGTTCGTTAAATCAGCAATTCCGTTAGCTAATATGAAATGTGTACGTCAATGCTGCAAATAACACAGTGCACCAAAAGCGCACTTTTTTTTTTTGGTGCAAGAGACTTGACAATTTTTTTAGAGTCCTTGAGAAACCTGGAGAAATTTCCCCTAACGAACTTATGCCCTATCACGCCAGGTTTAGGAGATATCTATATAAAACTCTTGGTCCGTCTGTCAGTCTGTCGGTCTGTCTGTCTGTCTGACTGTTTGTTCCAGCATCACGTCTAAACCGCTGAACCGATTTAACTGAAATTTTGCACCAGGATACTATGGAGTCCGGAGGGTGTCATAGGCTATATATGGGCGGGATTGGAAAAAGGGGCGTGGCACCTCCCATACAACCTAAACTTTCAAAACGACATAACTCGGCACATACACAAGCTAAGAAGATGAAACAAAAAACTCAAATACAAAAATAAATACAAAAGCAAAAACACAAAAATAAAAGCAAAAATCAAATACAAAAACAAAAGTAAAAGTAAAAGCACAAAACTTAAGCTATAACTCAAAAACAACAGAAAAATAAAAAAGGATAGAAAAAAAAATCAACCACACTAAAATTCACCACACAAAAACTCACCACACTAAATTTCACCACACTAAAACTCACCACACTAAAATTCACTTCACTTAAACTCACCACACTAAAATTCACCACACTAAAACTCACTACTCTAAATTTGACCACACTAAAACTCACCACACTGAAATTCACCACATTCAAATTGGCCCACTTAAACTGACCACACTAAAATTCACCACACTTAAATTCAACACACTAAAACACACAATAAAATTCACTACACTTAAACTCACCTTACTAAAATTGACCACACTAAAACTCACCACACTAAAACTCACCACACTAAAACTCACCACATTAAAACTCACCACAACAAAATTCACCACACTAAAATTCACCACACTAAAATTCACCACACTAAAAATCACCACACTAAAATTCACCACACTTAAATTGTACACACTAAAACACACAACAATAAAGTTCACTACACTTAAACTCACCACACTAAAATTCACCACTTTAAAACTCACTACATTAAAACTCACCTCACTAAAACTAACCACAATAAAACTTCTCTGGGAAAAGCTCTACGGGGAAGAATTCAAATTGGCCCACTTAAACTGACCACACTAAAATTCACCACACTTAAATTCAACACACTAAAACACACAATAAAATTCACTACACTTAAACTCACCTTACTAAAATTGACCACACTAAAACTCACCACACTAAAACTCACCACACTAAAACTCACCACATTAAAACTCACCACAACAAAATTCACCACACTAAAATTCACCACACTAAAATTCACCACACTAAAAATCACCACACTAAAATTCACCACACTTAAATTGTACACACTAAAACACACAACAATAAAGTTCACTACACTTAAACTCACCACACTAAAATTCACCACTTTAAAACTCACTACATTAAAACTCACCTCACTAAAACTAACCACAATAAAACTTCTCTGGGAAAAGCTCTACGGGGAAGAATTCTACGGGAATGAATTCTACGGGGAAGCACAGTCTGAGAAAGAATTGTATATGAGAAAAGTTGTTTTATTGGATAATTAGTATGGTTTTGGCTACTACATTTATAAAACCAATAAAAAAAACGTCCACAGCAAAGCACGGGTCCCTGAATAATAAAAATGTTATTTATATTAATAACATTGCTCAATAACCTTGCATTCACATAATATTTGCACGAGTCGTGTACGGGTCCAGCTAGTATGACTATAAAAGTCCTAAAGTGACCGCAATACTACCGTTGATTTATTGAGAAAACTGTAGTAATTATAGATTAGTTGTCTGAGAACAAAATGTAGACACTATCCAAGGCTGCATATCTGTAGTACATATTAAATTTCTATCTCGTCATTTTAATACAAATATGAATAGTGTTTACATTTGGTTCTCAGACAATAAATCCAGGTCATAAGTTTGTTGGGTGAAATTTCGTTACTCAAGAATTCTAACAAAATTGTCACTGTGTATTTATATATCATGAAACATTATCTAATTTTCCAAAAAATCTAACTTATCTTCATAAAGCGGTACTACGAATGCAAGGTTTAAAGTATGAACTTTGTTTACAATGTTTATGCAAATTACAACAATTTGTCGATTTTTATAATTAGTTTGCTGAAACTTTTCTGCCAATATTGTTATTTTGCATTAATTAATGTACCTATATGTATGAAATTAAGTATGACTTTTGGTTTGAATTGAAGATAATATTTTTAAAAAATTCGTTATGCATAGTAACTTTTTTATTTTATTGTTTTATGAATCAGGATTTTTCGTGGACTGCGACTTTTGTTTACCATATAATACTGGCAAAAAAAATTACTACATACTATATTTGGACTGACCTGTAATAGCATCCATAAAAACATTCTGCCCCAATTTGCCCATGCTGAACAACTCTCCACAAATTACATTATGACCTCTGTTATCATACGGCACCAGTTGCTCGATTTATGAGAAGTAACGCTGAAGTAGCCGCGGTAACCACTGAGCTTAGTACATAGGACTGTGAGCCGAAAGGTCCCCGATTCAAGCCTGTACTGGGGCTAACAACATCTTTTCATAGAAACATTTTTCATATACCGCGCTACCTCTCGGCAGTAAATGGCAAACCTACGAGAGTAAAACATTCCCTCTCACCCGCCGTTCGGATTCAGCAAATATAACACGCACAGCTCAAAATGGTGAGAGAGCTCGACCTAAGTTCTTATAGAACTGTAGTGCCAAACTATTATTATTATTAACGCTGAATTAACAAGGCATTAGTTGTTCGATTTTTGAGTAGCAGAGAAATGACATAAGTATTAAAAAATTCCTCCAATAATATGTGTGTTTCAGTTTCTGTTTGTTTTTCTGATTATTTGTAAATATATATATATATTTTTTTTTAATTTTTTCCTATCTCTATTGGTTTTCATATCGTCGTTGTAGAACTAAAAGTCATAAAATACATTTTTTTGGAATTCTTAAATTTCAGGTTTGTTGGTCATTATTATAAAAAGTATCTGATACATTTCTAAAGTTAAAATACCAATTGATAGATTCACATTTTCTTATCATTTGGTACAAATATTGAGATCATCGATTATAAATTGACAGATATATTAACATTTTTGTATGTGAATAATTGGCATTTTCAAAATGTAGTTGGTGACTTTTAGTTCTACAACGACGATATTATGATTTTTGGCAAGTAACAAGTGAAAATGGGACACTGTGCGGCGGTAACATTGAGTCTTATTTCTATCGAAATGTGAGTGATGTTAACCGTCTGTCTGCCTGCGCTCGATAACATCGATATATCCGAACTGTGGTTCAAATATGACGACTGGGTCTTCTCACGGCGAGCGTCGCTGCGATTATGCGACTTGACACCGCACGATTATTTTCTCTGGAGTTACGTCAAGTTCTTAGTCTACAGTGCACTGTGGAACATAAAATCAATTCTAGCTCGCTGTAAATACAGTTTTGCTCCAATCTTAACGAAACTTTACACTAAGCATACATGTTCTATGAATAGATTTCAATTTGAAAATTATCAAGGACCATTGCTATAATTGAAATGGTAAAATGACTATAACTTTGGTTTGGAATGAGATATTTTGTTTTTAATTGGTATTTAGATACACAATGTAATTGCACATGACCATTCTTAATATGGATATGATTGACAAACTGCCACGCCTACCATTCTTTTTAAACTATATAACTTGACCATTGTAAGAGATATTCTGATTATATTAGGTACTATGGTACATATCACAGTTCCTAACTACCATACCAAATATGAGCCAGTTTTGTCAACTATAATGTCAGAAAAGTCAAAACTGACATATTAAAGTAACAAAATTTAGTTGAATTATTTTACGATTTTCGGACTTTTCTCATCACTTAAACTCATTTTAAATGACGTGTGAAAAACTAATGCAGGCATGTTTAACATCGTTAGAAAGAAGACATTTCAAACAATATGTCTGTAAAAAGATTTGGAGGCATATTGGAAGGTTTTTGTTTTCCATGTCTACTTTTGTATAAAAAATACGTAATTTATGTTTTTGACAGATAATCAGGAAAAACCCAAATAGCCATTTGCAATTTTTGATACACACAATGATAGTTCTCTCAATTCCCAATAACATAAAACTAACACTCTGTATGTGGAGTATATATTGAAAGAGTTATGACAGTTTTAATGTAACCCATTTTTATTTCTTGAAAAGCACTTGTTTATTTTTTTTCTTTTTAAGCAAGCCTACAGAGAAGTATTTTTTCACAAGGGTGTATCATTTTTTGTTTGTTCTCTAGATTCTCATAAATTATTAATAAAATGACATAAATTTCAACTTTCTGCAACAAACTTTAATTTCTGATTTTCGGTCAACTTCTGTCCCATAGTGCAGTGTAGTTTCTACACTAATAAGCCAACCACTACGGCCGAGCTCGAGGTCAACATTCGAGAAACAATTGCTGGAATAACCCGCACATATTTAACAGAGTAGGTGTAGCTAATATAGTATTTTTTTTAGGGAAAACATTATTTTCATGTATATATATAATATATGGGCCATTCCACACCAAATCGACCAAAAAAAGTCAAATTTGAGATTTTACCTTTTCGATCTTAATGAACTTTTGGCAACTGATAAAGGGTATCGAGACATGCACTAAACATTTTTTTTTATTTTTTCCGACCACTACTTCCAGAGATACAGTGGCTCAAAGTTGGAAAAAAGTGCCAAAAATCACTTTTGTACTGTTGTTCATATTTAAATATCTCTTGAACTGGAAATGCTAGAAACTCCGTTAATGGCTCGTTTTAAAGCTAATCGAACAAGCTTTTAGAAAAATTAAGTTGTAATTTCCAAACGGTAACATGTGGCCCGTGGTCATTATCCTTGCACTTCAAAATTGATGTCCTTAAAAAAGACCCTTTTTAAAATTCTGAAAAAAATCCGTTTTCGTCAATTTATTATAAATGTTCATACAAAATTTCAAGATGGTATTTTGATGGCATCATATTTTAAAAAATTATTTTCTAAAAAAAAATTGTTTAGTGCATGGGTCGATACCCTTTATCAGTTGCCAAAATTTCATTGAAATCGAAGAAGAAGAGTTACAACAGCTGGTCGATTTGGTGTGGAATGGCCCATATATAATATTTGATTTGATTAAAAAAGCTCACTTAATCTCGTATAAAGTAAAATTCTGTAGATGTAAATTTCATATGAGATATTTGAAAGTAAGTGGTCGGTTCCAAGGGCACAATTGACATGCCAGACAGCGTAGATATATAAGTACTCTAAATTAGAAGTTGAATTGATCTAGCTCTTGTAGTTTTTCTGTAATCGGGATTTAAACAGACGTATAGTCAGAAGGACATCGCTAAATCGACTCAGGAGTTCATGCTGATCAAGTTTAATAAACACGTTTTTGGATGGTTATGAAATATTTTTTTGAAAATCATGAAATAGAAACGAATTTCATTTATAGTCGAAGCTCTATTAGTGCCGTAGTTGTGAAATTTTTCACATTCATCAGACTTTATTCAATGATATTGAAATTCAAAAAAATTAAAAATAATTCGAAAAATGAAAATTCAAATCTAAACCATAACGTGACACGGTAATTCATAAACCGTTTCGGTATAAAACCTCAAATAGAAACTATAATCCTAGCGATGGAATAATTCAAATTCAAAACCGGTATTCATTTTTGTTTACATCCTTGAAATGATTGCAATTATTTTAAATTAAATGCAGAATGTATAATATTTAATTTCTTTATTTTATACATCATTTATTGTTCACACATGTTAAAAATCAGCTTTTTTTGCTGCCGATCTGATATTCATTAATTCAGCCATCAATTTGCGCGCACAAAGTCAGCCGTCAACATTTTATCTATTTTGTGTGTATATGTGAGGTTTTTTTCACAAAGGACATACACAATCACACTCAAATGCACACTAATTTATTAAACTTCTTATCATAATCAAACGTGCATTGTTAGCCTTAATGCGATGCGTATGAAAGAACAGAAATTAATTCTGAATAACAAGAACAATTCCACTTAGTTACTTAAATGACAACTAAGTAGATCTGTTTCTTAAAATTAAGAATTTTTCAGTTTAGCTGTATATCACACCGTATATTTCTTGATTCCTACTGGATTTTAGAATGTTTTTCTCTGTGGAGAAATCGTATTCGAACCGTTTGTTTACATATTTTATATCAAATTCGATTGGAATTCGATCGAAAGTCGGAAAATGACCGAATATTTCAAAATCTTTGTATTTAAAAATACTCAAAATACCTTAGATAGTCAATAATACAGATTTACTTATTCTAAGGCCGACTTTTTTTTAGTTCTTCAGCATGTATAACGTCTCTATGGTGAAAATAAAATCAAAAACCTTCGACTACTCATTTTTCCATTCGAAACTTACCACACTGAAACTCACCACACCGAAACTTACCACTCCAAAACTCACCGCACCTAAACTCACCACGTCGAAACATACCACTCCAAAACTCACCACATCGAAACTTACCACTTCTAAACACACTACATCGAAACTCACCACACCGAAACTCACCACATTGAAACTTACCACTCCAAAACTCTCCACATCGAAACTTACCACTTCAAAACTCACCACATCGAGACTCACCACACCATAACTTACCGCACTAAAACTTACCACTTCAAAACTCACTACGTCGAAACTCACCGAAACTTATCACTCCAAAACTCACCACATCGAAACTCACCACATCGAAATTCACCACTCCAAAATTCACTGCACTAAAATAAACAACCAAGAGTGCATAATTCAAAATCTTTGTTTACAAAAATACTCAAAATACCTTAGATAGTCAATAACACAGATTTACTTATTCTAAGGCCAACTTTTTTAGTTCTTCAGCATGTATATAGTCTCTATGGTGAAAATAAAAACAAAAACCTTCGACTACTCATTTTACCATTTTCCTATTTTTTATATATATATTTTTTTTTTGTTCTTTTGTAGCTGTTTTAAGATGCGTAATTATTGATTATTTTGTGGTTTTTATTAATAACCATGTTTGTCTAAAAAGCACGCTTAGTTAATCTATTCGAACCAGTTTCTTTCGCTATGCCCAAAGGCTTAAAATGCATTCACGTGTGTGTGTGTGTGTGGTTGTATTTGCTTCTTTGTGTTAATTACGCTGTTATTAACATTTTGCATGGCTCAACGCCTTCAAAAACCAGTGATTAAGAAAACCAACCCCGCCCACTGTGCGCACTGTGGGCACTGTCGATGCGACGCGTTGCAAAGCGGCTCCTTTACCAATTTTGCAAACCACACATGTGAACACTTTCGAACATGCTGTGACAACAAGGACAACGATTTATATTGATATTTTCTACAACCACTTTAAGGAGACACTGTACCACAAATGTCGCACAAATACTTTAATGTGGCACAGAACTTTTATCTAAAACTCGACATAAAATGTAACATAATTTGAGCAGAACAAAATAATCTTCAAAAATTAACAAGGTTTTTAGTGGCCATCAATGTTTAAGCGACTTGAGGCACGTAGCCGTATTACGAGTCATAAACATGACAAAGTGTCGCCAAAGAAATGCTGCCACATTTTCCGATTTTGTAATAATAAAAAAAAAATAAAAATAAAAACTTAATAATGTCAGAAACATGTAAGAGCAACAAATCAAAACGCATTGCCTGTCAAATAAAAATTGTCATAATTGTCACTGACCAGGACAACATCATGAGCCACAAAACAACCCCCTATTTGGTTCTTTGTATTTTTTTTTTTGTTCGTTCATTTTACGTTTTACGTTTATCGTTTTTATTGCTGTTGACATAATTTGAAAACAACATTTTTACACCTCTATTTCATGAGGCAGCCAATTTAATTGTCGTCCTGCAACAAAACGATTGTCTTGCAGCATTTCGAATATGTGCCGCCAGGATGTGGCGAGGATGTCGATTGGCACAAACCATGATTTTTAATGTTCAATATGGTCAACTTTACTGCATTTTGCGCCACTTTCTTTCATAATTTCTTTGAAATTGTCATTGGAATTGTTTTAATTGCATTCATAAAAGAGATGCTGTAAACGAGCTGTAGTAAAATTTTTTGCTGATGGATTTCAAGACAGTTTCTTTTTACGTTTTTTTCAGAAAAAAAGCAATTTAAATTTTAGGAACGTTTTTGTCTAAATTAATTACTCACTTTTATTTTTATAAATTTCCTTACAAGAGTTTTTAATACTTTTATATCTATTTTTATACCCTACATTGTAGGGCCTACAATCAAAATAAAAAGTCTCTAACAGTAGTAAAAAAGGTTTCCAATATAGCAAAAATGTTTGCTTAAAAGAGGAAAGCGCCGGATTTTGCTGAAACAGCAAATGACAGTTGAATGGTCTCGCCAAATATGGGAGGGATTCGGCAAGTGAGCGTGGCACCTCCAATACAAGATTCATTTTCGCGATGCTGTATGTCTACAGTTATTACTAGAGGTGGACGCGTGTCTGTTTTTGATTGCACGGGAACGTCGATAGATGACACGCACGATATGGGTTCCGATACCGGTTCTTTATGGTCCCTTATTATAAATAATTCAAAAATTAACTTTGGTACTGTTTTATTTTCTGAATCGGAACCTCTCCGGAATCGGAACCTCTCCGGAATCGGAACCTGTCGGGATCAAAAAATAACCGGAATCGGAACCGTTTTGATTTTTGGATCCGGAATCGGAAACGTTATTAAAAAATGTGTGGAACCGACACCTATATTCCAAAGTGTGTTTGTCCCTGGTAAAAATACCACGAAATTTTTGTTTTTTGATTGTGGAAGTAAAGGGTTTTTAAATTGGAGTAGAAACTAAAAAAAAAATCTTTAATGGGTGTCTGATTTTAGAGGCACGGACACGCACGGGTACGACTACAACTAGCACGCACCGAGATTTGCGCGCACGAACTAAAATTTTCGGGCGTGACACGGAAAAGGGTCGTCACGCTTATTACAGTGATAACGAGATATATTACTCAAGGGTGTAGTTAACCTCCCCAAATTCTTTATACTCACCACACCGAAACTCACCACACCGAAACTCACCACACCGAAACTCACCACACCGAAACTTACCACTCCAAAGCTCACCGAAACTCACCACATCGAAACTGACCACTTCAAAACTCATCACATCGAAACTCACCACATCGACACTCACCACACCGAAACTCACCACACCGAAAGTCACCATATCGAAACATACCACATCGAAACTCACCACACCGAAACTTACCACACAGAAATTCACCACACTAAAACTCACCACATTGAAACTTACCACTTCAAAACTCACCACATCGAAACTTACGACTTCAAAACTCACCTCATCGAAACTCGCCATACCGAAACTCATTACACTGAAACTCACCACACCGAAAGTCACCACATCGATACTTACCGCACCGAAACTCACCCCATCGAAACTCACCACACCGAAACTCACCACACCGAAAGTCACCATATCGAAACATACCACATAGAAACTCACCTCACAAAAAACTCACCACTTACCATTCCAAAACTCACCGCACCTAAACTCACCACATCGAAACTTACCACTTCAAAACTTACCACATCGAAACTTACGACTTCAAAACTCACTTCATCGAAACTCACCATACCGAAACTCATTACACTGAAACTCACCACACCGAAACTCACCACACCGAAACTTCCCACACCGAAACTCACCACATCGAAACTCACCACACCGAAACTCACAACATTGAAACTTACCATTCCAAAACTGACCACAACGAACCACTCCAAAACTCACCACATCGAAACCTATCACATCGAGACTCACCACACCAAAACTTACTACATCGAAACTCACCACTCCAAAATTCACCGCACTAAAAAAAAAATCCAAGAGTGCATAATCCTGTGGATTCTACGGTGAATAATCCTACGGGAAAGAGTATCGTCTTTAAAAAGAGTTATTTTGTCTGATATGTTTTTTGTTGCTTTTGGTTACATTTATATCATCAAGAAAAAAATAAAAAAACGTCCACAGCGATTCACGTGTGCTTGCTAGTAGATAAAAGTAATTTAATATGTATATATATTTAATATAAATTATTTTCATTAGCTTTTCATACTATTTTAAAACCCGGTATAAACCCAAAATCCATTATATCGGTTTTCTTATCTGTTTGCACAGATTTTTGTATAAAGATTTCGATTTTAGAAATGAATCGGACGTCAGTTCGGTTGCTGTTTAATCTCTGGTATTTATTGGTAAACCAGATCTGAATTTGATTATTACAATAGGTTTAATAATAATCTCTAATGAATATGTTAATTTGAAGCTAATTGGCATAACTAAAATGATCGAATAAGAAATAGAGAAATATCAAATTAGATTTGAAATCCAAAAGATGGTTATATCTCTAATCAGCATTAAATGATACCAGTGGCGCTCTCTAGTGCCAACTAGCTTAGGCTAAATTAAAACTAGTCAAGCCGTCGATATAGTAGTGGAACGGATAAAGAGCAGGAGAACCATTTCCCGCTCAAGAGAAATTATTTAATACTAAATAATAAAAACGCTCTTTCAAAATTTTCTATTACGAAGAGGGCAGTTTTTAGAGTTGCCACAAAACAGCAACCACCACCAAAACAGTACAAGGGCTGCCAACACAACGATGTAGTTCAACGTAGTGCCAACCGTCTGTCGAGGCTGCTGTTTGAAGAATGGACGTGGACGACGACTTGGCTGCCGTAGCAATTGCAGCTATGTTTACTTCAGGATAAGGCGACGGTGCTGGAAGAAGGAATATTTTATGATGCAGAGCGCATGCGTTGACCCAAAGAACTATGAAATTATAATACAGTAAATTTGAAGGACGAGCTATTGGAGGAGCAGTTGCTAATATCAAATTTATGACATACATGGTTTCTAACACAATTTTGCACTAACTAATGCTGGAATTGATGGACAGCAGACAACGCCAGCACAGCTATTAATCATTTCAATGGATTATAAATAGATTTATGTGGGAGTCAAGTTAGAGTTGGCAGAGGCTTTAGATAATAGTAGGATATTTGAAGGCGATATCAGTAGATAACCACAAGTAACCACAATTTGGCAATTGTAACTAAAATTTGTTGCATACTAAAATATGTTGCATAGGGTACCGGGCGAAGGAAAAGTAATGTATTTACTTGATTTTCTTTTCTGCAAGTAGTATTTAAATAGAACTAAATTTAGAAAAATTTAGAAAATTCAATAAATCAGATCAAGAGATATAAATTAAAGAGTGTTCGATTCGGTCGGGACTGAAAACGGCAGTGCATGTTGAGGTGCATATGGAAATTTCAAAAAGTTGGAGAATTTTTCTTCATTATTATTTTTTTGATTTATTTGAAAACAAATATTTGAGATATTTATATATTTACACTTTGTTTTTACACTTTGTTTTTGTTTACACTTTGTTTTTGTATTGATAAACATTTGTTTGAGAATTATATTATTAGATAACAGTTTTGGTTTTATAAACCATTTTAAAGCGGTTCATTATACCCTACACCTATGAGGTACAGGGTATATTAACTTTGTGCATATATTGTAACGCCCCTTAGGAGGCGTGTCCGGTATGGAAAAGTATATATATTCTTGATCAGCATCACTACCCGAGTCCGTTTAGCCATGTCCGTCTGTCTGTCTGTCTGTCTGTCCGTCTTGCTGTCTTGCTGTCCGAATACAGAATAACTTGAGAAATACTGATCAGAATGCGATGAAATTTCGTCTCAATATATTTTAGCCAAAAGTAGGAACTGAGTTTGAAAATGAGCCAAATCGGTCAACGGACACGCCCACCTCCCATACAAGTCAATTTTATATAACTCTTTCGGAACTAATAACTCGAAAAGTATTCAAGGTATAGTTATAAAATTTAAAATGTATTGTTATAATTCACCTAAAAATATGTGGTCCAAAAATGGGCGTGATCCGCCCACTTTTTTTTTTTTCATTATTATCCGGGTTTTCATAGTGGAAATTTGATCCGTAAATTATTAAAATCAAATCTATGAAATATTAGCCTTTCAAAATTTTAAATATAGGCGTGGTCCGCCCAATTACATTTTTTAATTTTTTTTTTAGTTTTTTATATAATTTTTTAATTTATGGGGATATAAGACGTAAATTTCTGATATATGAATAATATTCTGAGGGTAAATATCCCCACCAAATGTGTAGGGTATTTCATAGTCGGGCCCGACCGACTATAAAAATCCGCCCCATGTGACCGAACTTACCCATGTGACCTAACTTTCCCAACTCGTTTGTTTTTGCTTTTGAATTTTTTTTGTGTGTTTGCTTTTCCTTTTGTTTTTTTGCGTTTGTTTCGTGTTTTTGCGTTTTGTTTTTGTGTTTTTTTGTTTTGTTTTTGTTTTTCTTTTTTATTGCGTATGTGTTTTTCGGTTTTTTTTGTGTGTTTAATTTTGTTCCTGTGTTATTTCTTTTGTTTTTATACCCTACACTAAGAGTGAAAGGGTATATTCAGTTTGGTACGCCGTTTGTAACACCCAGAAGGAAGCATCTCCGGTATGGAAAAGTATATATATTCTTGATCAGCATGACCTCCTGAGTCGATTTAGCGATGTCCGTCTGTCCGTCTGTCTGTCTGTCTGTCTGTCTGTCTGTCTGTCTGTCTGTCTGTCTGTCCGTCTGTCTGTCTGTTGAAATCCCTACTACTTTTAAAATTGAAGAGCTAGATAAATGAAACTTATAACTTAGATTACTAATATACCTACGCTGTATGTGCGAAAAAATTGGCGAGATCGGTCCATTGTGACCTATGATCCGTCCAATTATGTTCAAATACCTCATATAAAATGTACATGTAAAGATAAATTTTTATGTATACGTGCTTAGGTAAACTTTTTTGGTCAAATATATATATTGATATCAAGCTCAAATACATGATAATAATGTTTTCCGGCGAAAAGACTTGTGGTTCACAAAAAAAAATCGAAATTCGGTACACCTACCCATTTGTAAATATGGGTATCAAATGAATGGAAATTCTTCAACGATTGAATGTTTGTAGTTATTTTCAGGATTCGTATACCCTGGTGACCTATATATCACTTTGAATGGTAAACACACATATGTGTAGGGTATTTATAGTCGGCTTAGACCGACTATAATTTTGATAATCCTAACTATCATAATTACACCTACTTTAAAATTTCCCATGTGATCTAACCTTCCCAACTGGTTCTTTTTGCTTTTGTTTTTGATTTTGTGATTTTGTATTTCTGTTTTTTGCTTTTGTGTGTTTCGGTTTTTTGTGTTTGATTTTGGTCCTGTGTTATTGTTTTTGTATTTGCTTCTAGTTTTGTGCTTTGTGTTTTTGCTTTTGTTTTTCTTTTGCTATTGCTTTTATGGGAGGTGCCACGCCCCTTTGTCCAATCCCTCATATAATTTTTTCAATTTTTTGGGTTTCTTTTATTTTTTATATTGTGCAAAATTTTCTGATTATATGGAATTTTTTTTTTTAATCTTATCTAGAAAAACTTTTCTTAATAATATTTTGAAAATCTCAATTCATTTGCTATTTTATCAATTAAAAAAAAAGCGTAATTTCATTTAAAATTTTAATTTTACTTTTTTTAGAAAGGTTTTTCCTAAATAGTAGAAAAAAATTCCGTATTATAAGGAAATTTGCAATTTTCCCTTTTTTATAAGGAATATCTTAATTTTATTTGGAATGTTCGCAATTTGAAATGAAATGTACACGATTTGAATTAGAAAATGTATAGTAATTGACCGTGAACTTTAGACATGTTTTCAGTTTTGAACCGCATTAGACACGTGACCAGAAAGAGGTCTGTCCCAATTTGGAATAGCATCGGTATTTATTATCGGGTCGCGTGTTCTGTACGCGTCCAAAGTGGGAAACGTGTTTACAGTTCAATTAATTATAATTTGACGCTACAGTTCTATAATAACTTAGGCCGAGCACTCTCATCATTTTGAGCTGTACGTATTATATTTGTACTCAAAGTGGTGGGGCCCACAGTTTAATACTCTCGATGGTTTGCCATTTACTGCCGCGAAGTAGCGCTGTTTCTATTAAAATATGTTATTAGCCCCAGTACAGGCTTTAATCTGGGACCTTTCGGATCGCAGTTCAGAAGTTTTTGAATAAAATTGTAGTTACTATGTTTTGCCTTTATTTTGAAACATTTTTCAATTGTACTACATATGATTCTAAGGTAAAAACGTCTTATAAAAAAACGGTTTTGTATTCTGAATTTCGGTAAACGACAATAGGGAAATAGCACATATAAGAATATGTTTTGCTCATGTTTAATGAAAAATTGACACAAGTCATTGGTCAGTATTTCACTTTGATGATAAATGCGTGGAATGTACATTTTAATTTAAATTTTATATTTTTGCTTTAAGTTGGGTATATTCTCTACAAATACTCATATTTTTTGATTTTCTACCATTACCATAAAAAGAGTTAAAAATACTTGAAGTAACAGAAATAGTAAAACTATGTGATAATTCTGATATAAAATATTCCGTATGTATCTACAAACATATCGTCGCTTTAGAACGAAAGTGGGACCGACTTCTTAAAGAATACAAAATATCAACAGCATTTAAAATACAAAATGCTATACTAAACAATAAATCTTTGAAGCAAAAATACCTTTGAAATGTAAACGAGTTGTGTGCTTGAACGTTTTAAAAAGTAAGAAGAATTTGTAACTCAACCTTAAAACAGCGCAAACAAAAAGGGACTGGCACAAAGTCACAAAGAAAGTGGAGAAAAAAAACAATTGAGACCTATGTAAATTTTATAATTCATTTTTTGCTACTGCCTAGGTTAGAAAAAAACTTTTAAGAGGAAAGTCAACAATACTGGATATACGATGCAATTCATTTGCTTAAATTTCTACGACATCGAATTTCATTTAAAACGTTTTCTTATATATAATTTATAAAAATACATATATCGATACCTTACAGTCAAAACATCGAACCAACATTTTGGGAATTTTTGTTTAATTGCAGTTTTGAAAACGTATTTATGAGTAGAATGTCCCTGCAAAGTCATATTTTTTAATTTCGGGATCAAATATGAAATAAAGCCAAATAACACTTATTGTCGTAACTAGATTTTTGAAAAATGTTGAATACGATACAAGTTTTAATTATTTTAATAAAATTCTGTGCCATAAACTCAATATTTAAGACACATAATATCGTCGTTGTAGAACGAAAAGTCACCAAATACATTTTTATGAAAAACTTAAATTTCGATTTTGTTGATTAATATAATAAAAAGTTATTGTTGCATTTTTAAAGTTGAGACATCAATTGATAGATGTACATTTTATTTATCATGTGATAAAAATTTGTGATCATCAACTAAAATTTGACAGTTATATAAAGATTTTAGTAAATGAATATTTGGAATTTTGAAAATGTATTTGGTGACTTTTCATTCTACAGCGACGATATTTTTGTAGATACATACGGAATATTTTATATCAGAATTATCACATAGTTTTACTATTTCTGTTACTTCAAGTATTTTTAACTCCTTTTATGGTAATGGTAGAAAATCAAAAAATATGAGTATTTGTAGAGAATATACCCAACTTAAAGCAAAAATATAAAATTTAAATTAAAATGTACATTCCATGCATTTATCATCAAAGTGAAATACTGACCAATGCATTAAACATGTGCAAAACATATTCTTATATGTGCTATTTCCCTATTGTCGTTTACCGAAATTCAGAATACAAAACCGTTTTTTTTTATAAGACGTTGTTACCTTAGAATCGTATGTAGTACAATTGAAATATGTTTCAAAATAAAGGCAAAACATAGTAACTACAATTTTATTCAAAAACTTCTGAACTGCGATCCGAAAGGTTCCAGATTAAAGCCTGTACTGGGGCTAACAACATATTTTAATAGAAACAGTGCTACCTCTCGGCAGTAAATGGCAAACCAGAGTATTAAACTGTGGGCCCCACCACTTTGAGTACAAATATAATACAGAGATCGGAAATGCCCGTGTACGTGCGCCCGCACATGCCCCTTTCTTCATACACTGACGAGCAAATTTGTTTTACGCAGACACTGCACTCGGGCATCACATTTTTTTACAACACATCCCGTCGCAACGAGTGATGCTTTGTATTATTCTCGGTACCTGCCCTCGTGCGGGCTACGAAACTAAAAACTGCAGCCCGCGCAGACGTGGAATGAGAAAATAGAGAAGCATATCGCGCAAGTGCTATGGTATTTATTTCGCGGGGCAACTCCGTGCAACAGCAAAACAGACTGCCCCTGGCAGCACGCGCATTTTTCACAGCCAGTAAATTTTATTGGCACTGTTTTACTAGACTGCGCAATGTTTTAATATTTTTTATATAAAACTATTGATAATACAGACAAGTTTGGCAATAATCAAATACACTTTTAATCGCAGTTTTGTTTTGGTTTATAAAAATTGTATCTTTTAATTGTTCGTTGAACAGAAAAATAAATTTAACATGAAATCTTAATCAACATTTTTATTCAAATACAAAAATTATTATGTGCAAAAATCTATTTTAATAAAAAATCTACATGATAGGCTTCGAAAAATAATGTATATCCTCATTTGTAAAAATGTACACTAAGTTTAAACTTGCACTGAAAAACTAGTACTAAATTATACAATTTTTATAAACCAAATTAAAACTTCGATTAAAGGTGTATTTGAGTATTGCCAAACTTTTCTGTATTAACGATAGTTTTATTTAAAAATTATTAAAACATTGCGCAGTATATTATAACAGTTCCGTACTCTTGCGCCACATAAGAATGTCATACAAGAAAAAATTAACTGGCTGTGAAAAATTGCCCCGCGTGCTGCCCGGGGCAGTCGGTTTTCGCTGTTGCACGGAGTTGCCCCGCAACCATAGCACGCGCAAGTACCATAGCACTTGCGCGATATGTTTCTCTATTTTCTCATTCCACGTCTGCGCGGTCTGCAGTTTTTAGTTTCATAGCCCGCACGAGGGCAGGTACCGAGAATAGAGCAAAGCATCACTCGTTGCGACGGGATGTGTTGGAAAAAAAAATGTGGTGCCCGAGTGCAGAGTATGCGTAAACAAATTTGCTTCTCATTTACTTAAGGGCGCGGGCGTGCGTGCAAATCCGAACTCTGTATAATACGTACAGCTCAAAATGATGAGAGAACTCGGCCTAAGTTATTATAGAACTGTAGCGTCAAATTATTATTAATTGTACTGTAAACACGTTTCCCACTTTGGACGCGTACAGAACACGCGACCCGATAATAAATACCGATGCTATTCCAAATTGGGACAGACCTCTTTAAGGCTACAAGGGATCAACACCGTTTAACACACACAACAAGTCGACGACATGCTACACTAAACAATAAATCTTTGACGTAAAAATACCTTTGAAATGGAAATGAGTTGTGTTTAAAAAATCAAAAGAATTTGAAAACACAAACAATGTACGAACTGAGGAGATAGAAAAAAAAAACGTTTGAGACCTAGGTAAATGTTCTAGCTCGTCCTCTTCGACGTCATGTCTTGTGAAACAAAAACCTTCAAGAGGAACGTCAACAAATCTTGTTCTACGATGTAATTCATTTTTGTAAACTTTTACAATGTATGGATTTAGCACTATTGAAGAGATGTACGTGAAATTTATAAATTCATGGAAATCATCATATATTCATTTAAAAAAATAGAAATAAATATATATTTTTTAATATTATAAAATTTGAAGCAGTAATTTGAATGTATAATAAGCATATTCAATCTTAACATAATAAAACTTAGGGAACTGTCAGGTTTATTACACCGAACTTTTGACTTGTTTCCCTTTTTGAACACGTATAAGACACGCGACCTGACAATTAATACTGTCTCCATTCCAAAATGGGACTGACCTCTTAAAGGATATAAAGGATCAAGACACCGTTTAACACACAACAAGTTGACGACATAATATACGGAACAATAAATCTTTGAAGATCAAAAAAAAAAAAAAAACCTTGGGAATGAAAACGAGTTTTGTCTTTGAGCTTATTAAAAATGCAAAAGACCAGAACTTGAAATTTAATACAACACAAACAATAAAACTGAGGGAACTGAGGAAAAAAACCGTTTTCTATTTCATCATAAAACATTTAAGCATTCTCGAGAAAAGCCAACAACCCTTGTTCTACGACTGCATCCTTTGACAAACGACGGCTGTGGCAAAGAAATATTTGAAATACATGCATTACAAACAGGAAGAAAATGCTTCCTTCGTGTCTGGGTAAAATCACGAAAAAGAAAAGAACACAAAACTGCCAAAAATCAAAAAAAAAAGTGTTGTCTATAAGTTAAGAATTTCTAAAAAGGGTTGTTACCTATTTGCTGTACCCATACCCAGCATGTCTGGCAATAGTTCTGTTTGTCTTTTTTAGGGATTTAAATTGAATTCTATATGTGGCATTATTTGGCTCTTCTGTGGCATCAAATTCATATAAATTATATTTTGAATTTTAATCGTAGGTGGAGTATACAGTAAGGAGTAGACGTTTGTGTTAGAAATTTATTGAATTATCATGGTAATAGTTCATAACAACTATATTTCAATTAAGCATATATAGTGTGTGGGACAAAAGTATACAGGGGCGGTCAAAGGAAGGCCGGAAAATGTATCGTGTGGTTTAGTTTTTAAATTCTTATATTAAACTTAACAAAATTATGTATTTAATGCATTCATTTATGTTTTAGAATCCTTGAGACTGTGGGTCCTAATATATGACAAATTTAAAATAAATTAAATTTAAATTAAAAAATAAAAAATCGTGATGAATACACTATAATTTCAATTTGGTTTAATTGGTTGTAATAAACTTTGGGTCGGTTTTACACAAGTAGTTTAACTCGATTTGTGGGTTAAACGTAGTCTAATCTCATAATTCAGTTTTACAATGACTTCAATTCCTCGTTTAATGTTAGTTTAAACGTCTTTTGTAGGTAGTTTAAACGTCTTATGTTGGTCGTTTAAACTTCGTTTTAAATGTTAATGTTTTTGACAGATGATTTCCACAGGTAGGAACGTTTAAACTTCGTTTTAAATTTTAATAATTTTGACAGATGATTTCCTTAAATATGAAAACAGTCCGACTGCCTATTTGCGTTCTGTATATTTTCTTATATTTCAGGACTGTAAAAATCTGTCCCCTCGCATGTACTATGTTGCTCGATCCTTTGTTTCTATATCATATTTAATTAATTATATTATTCAAAATCTGTTTTCAATTTATTGCTTTACAAAAGGTTTGCATACAATTATTAGCTGCTCCAAATGATAACAAATAATAATTAATTCGTTGACATTTACCAGTAATGTCATATTAAACTGAGTTGAACTCGGTTCATTTTTAACTTTCACAGTAAAACTGTTTTCAGAGTTGAGAAGAGACGTTTAATTAAACCAACGTTAAACTAGGTTAACACTAACATTGTAAAACCGGCCATGAATAGTTCAAAAATTTTATTTTCAGACATTTTACTAATTTGCGAAATTTTTCTAACCCAATTATGCATGAGTGATATATTTTGTGTTCGACTATTAATTCGGATAACTATTAAAGGCGTTCCGAAAATAATGTAATTCGGAGAAAACGTTACGTGAGAATTTATGGCGAAAATTCTGCCATGCCATAACGTTTGAGACTTCTGAAAGATTTGTCAAAATATATAATTAAAAATAAACAATGCCATAAATTATCGCTAGTATTACTTTTTTTCTAGGTTTAATTCCGACAGGAATTAAAGGTTTATAACAAAACGGATTAAAGTTTTTAATAGAAAAAATAGTATGAAAGGTTAGGGCACCTGGGAAATTTAGAAATAAGGTAATTTTAATAGTTAGTATAATGAACTTAAAATAATAATAATTTGGCGCTACAGTCCTATAAGAACTTAGGCAGAGCTCTCTCACCATTTTGAGCTGTGCGTGTTATATTTGTACTCAATGTGGTGGGACCTATAGTTTATTGCCGAATCCGAACGGCGGGTGAGAGCTTTTCATAGGCAATTTTTTGCTCTCGTATGTTTACCATTTACTGCCGAGAGGTTGCGCGGTATAGAAAAATGTTTCTATGAAAAGATGTTGTTAGCCCCAGTCCAGGCTTGAACCGGGGACCTTTCGGTTCGCAGTACAACGCACTAACCACTGAGCTACCGCGCCTACATGAAATTTGAAATGAACTTATAATTTAATTCTATCATTTTCAGTTTTGATTCAAACCATCCGTGTTACGCGTGAAGGGTATATTCAGTTAGATACGGAGCACCTTTTGTAACACCCAGAAGGAAGCATATTCGGAATGCAAAAGTATATATATTCTCGACCAGCATGACCTGAGTCGATTTAGCGATAAAAACTAGAAAAACAATAATAGCTAAATCAATGAAACTCCTAATTTAGATTACTAATTTAGATTATACCGAAGCTGTATGAGCAATAAAATGGTCGGTCCATTGTGACCTGTGAACCGACCACTTATGTTCAAATATCTCATACAAAACTTACTTGTACGTTTTTGGTCAAATTTATATTGAGTTTTTGCTCAAATATAGGGGAGACCGGTGCTAAGTCGACACTTTTTTTCAATGCTAATTTTGACCAACATATCAATGACATAGGACAAAAATAATAACACAGTTGGATAGATTGATTCATTAGCTAAAAATATTCCATAAGATGTAAAGATCTACAATATTTAGTTTCCACGAAACAAATGCAAATGCGACGCAACCTCAAACCTGGTTCTAAAAATAGGCTGGGGTAAAGTCGACACTACCCACTTTTTCCGCGAATACACATTTTTGTTGATGTCTTTCAAATTGATTGAATTATATATTCCAAGATAAAACTATTCGTGCTTTTTTATTCTGGTCCCGCGAAATTGTTTGAGCATTATTCATATTATTCACATTTTATCTATTTTTTGAAATAACTTCTTAAATCAATGTCAAATGATTGACAAGTCTCCTTATATTGTAAGAATGGACTATTTTGGAAAACTCATAGAACAAAAAGTTTCATAAATTATATTTTCGCGGAATCTACTTTGACCGAACGCTTAGGTGTCGACTTTACCCCACGAGACTTTGTCTAATATTATCGGCATACAAATTCGAATTGAATGGAAAAATAAAATAAAAATCAACACGACATGATAAGTGTACCCCTAACTACATAAAACTCACAACAAAATATATAAATAATCAAAACTTTCATGGCAAGTACAAGTTTACTGCGTTATCAATATGTAACTTTTGGAGTCAAAAAACACATTTTATTACATAAAAACTGAAGTTCAAACACAAAATGGATTTCTCTTCTTTGGTAACAGTGGCACCTAATGTTACGTGTACAGTATCAATTTGAAGTTGATCTGCATCGCGTTCGCGATTTAAAGCAAAAGTTAACTTTGCCCCGATGTCGACTTAGCTCCGGTCTCCCCTATAAAAAGAATGTTTTTCCTCGAATTGATTTGTGGTTCCCGGAAATAACAGACATTTGGTTCACCTACACAATTGAACATATCGTCACTATCATGCCAAAGGGGCGAATGTGCAATTTTTGACATTTGCGTTTTTTTTACATTTTTGAATGCAGTTTATTCTCAAGTATGCTGTACCAAATCGCGTATGATTTTATTGATTATTTTTAGCCACAAAAGACAAAACCAAAAGGGCGAATTTGAAAAATTGAAAATCTTGGCATACCAAAAGGGCGAATCTTTTCATTTTTTCGCCATAACTTTTTATTGGTATAAGATAAAATAGTGGTGTTAAGACATTTATTATTTGTTTCCATAGCACCTATCGAACTGCATCACTGTTTAAAAATATTTTGCCAAACATTTTTTCCTGCAAATAACAAATGGCAAATTAATGTTTAACAAAATATATTTAATTAATGATGCAGATCGATAGGTGCTTTAAAAACAAACAAAAAATGCCTCTACATCACTATTTTATCTTGTACCATTAAAGAGTTATAGCAAAAAAATTAAAGATTCGTCCTTTTGGCATGACAAGATTTTTAATTTTTGCAAATATTGGTGCAAGATATAATAGTCGTGTTCAGGTATTAATTGTTTGTTTTCAAAGCACGTATCGAACTGCATCACTATTTAAAAATATTTTGCCAAACATTTTTTCCTGCAAATAACAAATGGCAAATTAATGTTTGGCAACATATTTTTAATTAATGATGCAGATCGATAGGTGCTTTAAAAATAAACAATTAATGCCTCCACATTACTATTTTATTTTGCGCTAATAAAAAGTTATGTTATAAAAAACAAAAATATTTTCGTTTTGATCAGGATATAGCCTCACAAAATCCGTAGTTATAATTCAGTAGGTTCTCCAAATCTAAAGATATTTTATATACGTTATAATACTTGACGAATAAACTAAATTAACAGAAAAAATTAAAGAAAATATAATTTTTTATAATTTTTAAAGCACTTCAAACTTTAAAATTTGAAAATGCACATTCGCCCCTTTGGCATGACAGTGACGATATGGGAAATCAAATGAAAGCAAATTCTTTTGCGATTGTAAGTTTGTAGTTATTTTCAGGATTCGTAAACCTTGGTGTAGTGTAGTGAATTTATAGTCGCTTAGTCCGACTTTCACAACAAATTCACCAACGATCACAATATCCCCAAAAATTTTCCAAAATTTCCCATATCGCACAGTGGTTCAGAATCCCATTCTACCGAATCAAAATTAAAACCGTCTATATATAACTTACAATTGGTGCTAAATATAGCTTAATATATAGTTTAGACTTCAATACATTTTTTTTGTTACACAACCAGTTAAATCCAACGCCCATCCCACCCTATAATGTTAATGAAAATATAGTTTCCGTCTCAGGATAATAATATTTCATACACAGATTCTTTGGATCATTTCATGAAAAAAATTGTTCTAAAGTAGGAGCTGTATTTGAAACACCCACTGATATACAGGGCGTTTTCAAAATTGTATTTATAAAAGTAGATACTAGCAAATATTTAGTTATAACTTCAACAATTTCAATCCCAGAGAAATCATATTACATTCATTTTACAGATAATCGATTGAAATTCAAGGGAACATTTTAATACTGACAAATTCTCTAAGGAGATATGATATTTTTCTCAACAAAGTAAAAAAAAAAATGACATATATTTTTTTTATTAAATTAGGTTTTATCATATTTTTAGAATACATTTTTTAATTTTTTTTTATAATTTGAATTCACCATAAAACATTAAACAAATTCCACATACAACATTTGTATCTAGCACACTCCGTTTTCACCGTAGAGTACTCAAAAAATACTTAAAAAGTATAAAACTATCGATAACTTGGAAAATATCGAAAAATCGATAACATATAATTTTTTTTGAAAATAGTTCTAGATTGCTTACTCAAAAAGAAATTTCTAAATTTAGTACAAAATGCATATTTGACATTTTATTAGATGAGCTCTTTAGAAAACACATGAAAGTCAGGCCCTCTGGTGTTCATATAATTCAGCGCACGTGTGTTTAAAGTGTAGCACATGAGTTAGACACTGTAACTCTTTCCATTCGCAAATGCTTAGGGCATCGACTCGTACTCTACTCCAGATGCCTTATCGCACCACATGTAACTGGCATTTTAGCTTTGGCTTCAGTAATTTTGTAATTTCCTTGAATTTACAATGAACATGGTACGTGATATCAAAAATGGTACCTCCTTAAAACCCACGAAACTCGCCGAACAACCTCTGGTCCCCTGCTCTAAAACAATCAAAACTAACAATAAAAGTTTCGGCGTTGCGCAAAGCTAAAGTTACACAAAATGGTGCAAATACTTTGGCTAAAGTACATGATGGCCGGACACAAAGCACCGTCGGTGCTTTGGCAAACAAAGCAGAACAAAAAAAAAAAAACACAAAAACCCTGAAAAGCTAATGCATCGCACGATTCGTATGGCCCGTAAAGCGGCACAAACGACTAGTGAAAGTCGCAAATATGGCGGCGGGTGGTAGCTGGTCCTACACAGGACGAGCAAAGGATTATACAGGACAGACAGACAGACACACACACATATTTCTAATATGGCGTCTTTAGTGCGAGTGGCGCACCCTTGCAACACCGACAGCAAAACTTTGGTATGCATGAAATGAAAATCCTTGAACGACGTTTAGCAAATGCCCGACAGTGGGGGACTATGTTCCACCAAATATTTCGACTATAATTGCAACCCTTCACCAGCAGCATGCTGTGAAAACTATAAAATCTACTTGAAGCATACCACCCAAACCATGGTACGATGGCCGATGCCGGCCAATGTGCGTAGCTATTTGCTCAAGGATTCATTTGTTTAATGGACGTTAGTTTAATATTTGTCCGAGCAGCGTGTGTTCCTGTCGTCCACTCTGCACATTTCTAACTTTTCCAAATCGACAAATACAAAAGTTTATTTTATATTTAGAATTTTAGAACATTGAGATCCTGTGGCATTTTTGGGGTTCCTGACGTTGTACGTAACCCCAGCTGTCGCTGTTGCTGAAATGTCGTCTTTTATGCAGTCATTAAATGTGTTTGTATTTGTTATTATTTTTTTTTTTAAATTTTATTTTAGAAACTTTTGCTCAAATGTCTCGAGTTTTGTATTATGTTTATTCATCCTTTCTATTCATTAGCATACTATACATGTTCATAATTAGTAAAATTGAAGGACTGTTATTGCATCACATAGCAGTTGAATAGAATTGCATTTACATGGACTCAAAACAGCAAACAAAGGAGCAAAGGACTAACATTTTTAACCTCTTCTGCTTGAATTTTTAATTAAAACACTGTTGAAATACAGAGAACTATGCAGACAGATTTAATTACGTGTCATAAAGTTTTAGTGTTATTAAAAATATAATTTTCCGCTAGATATCGATTGATATTTTTTATCAAAACACAACAGAGTGGAACTTCGATTAGTTAGTCATACTAGTTAGATGTATTCCTATCTTTCTTTGCCTGTAATATTCGCCATCTGTTTGTTAATCTACCTGTCTGTCTGTTGAAAGTAACTAAGACAAATTATTCTAGATATTAAGACATTGTGTTCTTAGTTATGAAAATAGCAACTGAGTTCAATTTTTCTTGATATGCAGAAGTTTTTTTTCCGCATATCATATCGACAGAGACACACGGACTATTAAAAATTATGCACAATAGCGAATATTACAGACAAAGCAAGATCTAAAAAACTACAGTTACCCATGTATGAACTGCCGGACTTGCCAACGTGCCCAATCCAGCCAAACTGGAGCGGCCAAGTTTTGGTGAATTAGTCTTCGCACAAGACTTGGCCAACCTTGGTCTGCCAAGTCTTGGTGAATCAGTCTTCGCACAAGACTCGACCAACCTTGAGCTGCCAAGTCTTGGTTCATAAGTCTTCCTCTAAGACTCGGCAAATCTTGAGTAGCCAAGTTCATTAGTCTTTGATCGGTGCTTTATCTATATACGATAGTACAGTCAAAAATATTCTTGTGGCCTAACTATAATATATGGAAACCAAATCTATCATATGCTCCTTAAAAAATAAACAAATATTTAGTTTTTTTTTCTAATATTTATTAAACCTTTTCTAGCATTGGGCCAAACTTTCGACGCCAGTAGTGGCCCCTCGTTATGATCCCGTGGTTAGACCAGATTTGGCTCAGAGTAGAGTACTATTGGCGCAAGTCTAGCCGCCTTGGTCTAATCGTTTTTTCCTACAGGGGTATACGAACGCGTGTTCATTAAATTTTGTAAAGAAAACAACAACAACAATATTTTTGATATCTAAAACATTAACTAAGAAATTATGATCTGTTTATTAAGAATAATTCCACTTAGTTACTTTTTTTGTACCTAAGAAATAAATTTCTGCAAAATAAGAATAATTTCACTTAGTTAATTTTTTTGACTACTAGTGTTTCTTCAATTTATGAATTTTCGGTCCATATACTTCTTGATTGTAGCCGCGGTAGCTCAGTGGTTAGTGCGTTGGACTGCGAGCCGAAAGGTCCCCGGTTCAAGCCTGGACTGGGGCTAACAACATCTTTTCATAGAAACATTTTTCTATACCGCGCTACCTCTTGTCAGTAAATGGCAAACCTACGAGAGTAAAACCATTGCCTATGAAAAGCTCTCACCCGCCGTTCGGATTCGGCAATAAACTGTAGGTCCCACCACTTTGAGTACAAATATAACACGCACAGCTCAAATTGGTGAGAGAGCTCCGCCGAAGTTCTATACAGGACTGTAGCGCCAAACTATTATATTATTTATACTTCTTGATTCCTTCTGGATTTTAGAAGTTTTTTCCATCCGTATACATATTTTTGAGTTGACTTTTAATGGTTTCTTAAGTGGTAAATTTTTATTAAAAAATATATGTGAGTTGACTGGTAGAAGGCGCTAGTTTAAATGAACGTAAAATTGGAATCGATAGAGCAACGAGTTCATACTTTTTTATTGAAGTTATTCGAGAAAGCTTTGAGGCGTCGAAGGTCTTCGAGACATTTCAGACTGGGTAGTTTGAGTTTCAAATCAAGGTTGGAATTTTAAAAGTTTGAAATTAAAAATATTAGGACCGACAGGTTTTGGGCAATGCTTTTTAAATTATAATTTAATTTTAACATGCCGTTGCCTGGTTATCCTTTTACGTAACATTTTAATCAATTCAATCGATTTTTTTTGTGTAAAAATTTCAGTCAATCACTCATCTATGTGAATACAAAATAGGCTCTTTTTTTTATTGTGAAAACACCTAAAATTATTTCGCGTGGCAACACTGACAACACTGGACACGACCGCATGTATGCAAACCAGCCATACAAAGGAACACATGTAGTGGGCAGGTCCATAGGTCCAACGAATATTACAACACATCATACAGAACAGAACAAAATATAAAAAACCATTAAACTAACTATTATAAAATAAATGCAAAAAGAAGCTTAATTTTATGTTTTTGCAAAACGACTAAAAAAACAGAAAAAATGTACAGAAACAACGAAAAAGAGGTAACTTTAAACAACACCCAACGGTTGTTGTTTACCTCGTTGTATGTTTATTGTCGCTGTATACAGCGTATCCTCAAAATATCCTTTTTGCGTGGCACTCTATGCAAATGAGCGTGTTTCTAAAAAAAAAAAACATGTAGCTTATAATTTCGCCGTAGTACGGGCGCCAAAAGGACGAATATGAGCTGATTGTAGCGGTAGCTTCCTTCATTAGAAAAGTTGGTGTTTTCATTATTTTCTTGTCGCCCCACAGAGCAATACAGCAAATATGAAAGGACATAAAAACCCTTTTGGTTCCATGTACCACCGTTGACTCGAGGCTTCAGCCAAAGGACGCCCGCTCATCTTACGAACGACGACGACGACATCAGCGGTGACCTCATCAGCGCTGAAGGTTGCATGGCCGGGTGCAGATTAGAAGGCGGCAGTGGTGCCAATGAAAGGGTTATTTTGAATGGATGGGAGGGGGACGCATCGAGTTACACAGCAGCTATGCAAATATAAGACCATAATGGCCGCCACTCTGTACTTATGCAAAGTTATTAGAAACGTCAGACATTTAGTTGAGTTTTTTGAGTTGGTGGTGCCCACGCGGGTGGGTGGGTGTCTTTGACGGGGGTTAATGTTACGAAAGTGTGAAATGTGTTGGTTTACTGAAGGGGGTACTTCTTTCTGCCTTGATTGTTCTTATTACACTGGCACTGAGCTGTGCAATAATTCAACGACGTGCCTTCACTCCAACGCACTTAATTGTCAGGCAGAAATATTTGCATACATTTTCGGGGGAGCAGCCCTCTTTTTTGTTCCTGTTTTGCTGTGTTTTTCTTTAGTTCGATGCACTTTCGTTTCGTGTTGTTTTTTTGTGCTTAGTGTTGGGCGTCTCCTGAAGTACTTTTTCATGTCTTGCGTAGTTTCTAGTTTTGTTTTTTGCTGTTCCGCTTGCAATTATGCCCACTTATAAATCACTCGGTTTGAAGAAATCCCTGGCATATTCGAAGTAATTGTCTTTTGTCTGTTGCTCGGCACATAAGGGCTACAAATGGTATAAAAAACAGAGTTATTGGTTTGGGGCTGTTATGTTTAAATACGTTCTGTGGAAATATATAAAAATATATGAAATATCTCGATTATTGTTGTTAAATTCAAATTAAATCGAATCCTCCTAAATTAATTTCATTTCGAATTTTTAGATAATTTTTTTTATATATTTTTGGATGTACCAGGTTTAAAACTGCGCAAAACACCTAGAATATACATATAAAATATATGTAAGAATTGAAATTTTTGAAAAATTAAAAATAATAGAGGAAAGCTATCATATGTACTACAATGTATTATTTTCCAATGATTACATAATAAAATGATTTTTCTTTTTCAGTTTATAAATTATGCCTTTGTTCACGTTTTCAAATTTTGCTGAAACTCCTAGCTTGAATACAAAAATTGAGCAATAACACGAAAATTGATTCACGAAAATTGATTTGGAAATTGATTTAAAAGTTGAGCGTTTATTCAATCGTGTTATTCAGGCTTTAGCTACATTTTTTACAAAGAAATAAAAATAGAATTTGAGTTTGTTTGCTTTTTTCTTTTACCGTTACTCTTTGTTTTTGTAACATCGTCAGAAGTGTGATCATATACGAAGGGAAATACAATTCTATAAATCGAAAAAGATTCGAGACTAATATCAATAAAATACTAATAAAATTCCAGAATTTATTTTCTGCATATTAAGAAAACAAATTACTTATTTATCAAAAAAGTAAACCAGCTATATTGATTACACTACACAACAGCCATTCTGCGCAGCAGTCAAGGTTATTTTTGTATTATGTAAAATGTCGCTCTTATTCCGAATATATGGTTTAATAATGTTTCTTTGGATAGGTTTACAAAATATGGGCCAATAACTTTTGGACCGAGCTTTCATAAAGGTGGTCGCATATATTTGCAAATATCTCGTGTTCTAAATAACACATATAATCAAATGTTATATCGAATGAAAATTAATTGAATACCGAATAAACATTTCTTAGAACATTTTTAAATTGGTTCTTTAGTTAAAGAGAACTCGAAAGAAGAACTTGAAAAAACATTTTTTTTCAACAAAAATTTAAGAAAAAATTCATTTAAAAATATGGAAAAAAATCGAGAAAGTAAAATGATACACAAATTTTAATTTTTCAAAATTAGTTCACACTCCGTCGAAGATATTGAGATATAAATGACAAAAATATATGGGTAACATTTGAGGATAAAAAAATGTGTTATGTGAAAGCAATATAATTGAGTGCTATACAAATAGGCATAAAAATAAATAATAAAAAATGTGAGCGGATCACGATTATTTTTTGAGCACCTATTGATAGATGATTGCTTGTAATTAATTTTAAATATTATAACTGTATCTTTAATACTTAACGAGATATGTGATCCTAAGAAGTAAAGCCATATTTCGTAGTGGATGTAGTAGATTACGTTGACTAAATCGACTAATTTTCGAACCTTGAATTACTATTCTACTAAAATATATTGAAAATAAATTTCACATCATTCGGAATAGCAGTTTTAAAGTTATCGTGTATAGGCGGACAGACAGACGGTCATATCTAAATCGACTCAGAAAATGATGTTGACCAAGAAAATATATACTTTTTCATACCAGTCACGCCTACTAAGAGGCGCTAAAATATCCTCACATATATTTTATAACTTGTAACCCATGGGTATAGGGTATAAACATATTATGCGATTTTTTTTAGTTAATACCCAATTGTAATGCTTTCACATCATTTTTTCTGTTCTCAAAACATATCCATAGATTTCTTTTATTTTTACTTCATTTTCTTTAAAAATCTACAGGCTAATTTTGCAATATTACGAACTGTGCATCATATTGCGTTTTTATTTTTTCGCCATTTTTTAAATGCATTTTTTAATAAAATTTTGGTCGACAAAATTTACATTTTTCGAATTCTTCTATAGAGTTTTCTTAAACCAGTAAACCAATTCCAAACTATTGTAAAAATTGATTATTGAATATTTAATTATCTTTCATTCGATATAACAATTGAGTTTTTGGGTTTTATTAAAAGCGAGATATTTACAAATATATGTATCCCCGTGGAAAAAAAGGCTAGAACTAGAACAAAAATTAGTAGTCCTGATCTAGTAACTTTTCCTACGGGGATAAAATTAAGCCATTTTTGCCATTTTTTGAGAAATTTTATTTGTCCGCGTTGGGTGTTAACAATACTTATAACGAATATTACAGACAAAGCAAGATAAAAAAAACGCTATACGAACGGATTTTGGCAAGAAATTGATGCATATCAAGAATAATTTCACTTATTTTCATTTTTGATAACTAAGAAATAAATTTCAGCATAATAAGAATAATTTGACATAGTTACTTTTTTTTTGTTAAATAAGAAATTAATAACTACATATCAAGAATAATTATACTTAGTTACTTTTTTGATACCTAAGAAATAAATTTCAGCATAATAAGAGTAATTCCACTTAGTTACTTTTTTGACATGGACGTTGGCCTCCACCGATGAGAGAGTACTGGGAGCGTTCGAGAGAAAGATTCTCCGTAAAATCTTTGGCCCTATCTGCTTTGCTAACGAGTATCGAATCAGGATGAACCATGAGCTGTACGAGTTATTCGACGACATTGACATAGTCAAGCGCATCAAGATCCAGCGGCTTCGCTGGCTAGGCCATGTCGAACGAATGGATGAAAACACTCCAGCTAAGAAGGTGCTTGAATCGAGGCTCGAATGTGAACAGCGTAGAAGAGGTCGTCCAAATCTGCGTTGGAAAGACCAAGTTGAGGACAACCTGACAACGCTCGGTATTTCTAACTGGCGTCAGCGCGCGCAAAGCAGATGCGACTGGCGCGGCTTTATCTCAGCGGCAGTGTTGCCAGATGGGCAGATAAACCAGTTTTTTGAGAAGGTATAAAGGTTTCAAGTTTTGCCTAAAAAAATCAAGTTTTTTTAATTTATCCATTTTTTTTTTCATTTTTATTTAACATTTCAATGAATCAAATACACAAAACAATGAGTTTTCTTCGAGTTTTCCATTACCAAAAAAACATTGTTTGATCTTTTGTCGATTCCTGGAGCAACAGCAAATTAGAACGTATGCTTCTCAAATCAATCTTAAAAAATAACCAAAATTATAAACAAATTTGAAATTCCCACCTTAAGTGGAATTCTTCATCCGAAGGATTCCAAAAGAAAACTTGGACGGAACCTTACAGTTGTGGTACAGTCTTCAAAAATTATGAAAAAGTTTGAAATGCTTATTATATAAATTTGAAAAATTATTGAATTGTTTTTATTATTAATTGATATGTTTTCGTTATTAATAATTTTCTTTTTGTTCAATTACACTAATCAAGACGAATTTTCCTATGTACACCCAATAGAGCAGTTTTATATAATTGGATGGTGTTGATTTAGACTGGATACTAAGTTTTTCTATTACACTGAAAATTAACAAAATCATGTGGTTTCTAAAATCAACAATATTTATTAATTTTTGTTGAATTCAAAAATTCTTTTATTCATATTGATGAAAGTTTTCTAAAACCTAATTTTCCCATTTGTTATATAAGCTTCTTTGATATTTCATTTTGATCAAAATTGTAGGAAAAAAATCAATTTAAAGTAAGGTTCCAATTCCAGTCATAACCTCCAATTTTACAAAACAAAGATACAAAATACCATATGGGACTTAAATCAATGCAATTTAAACTTTTTTTTAACTTTAAACGGATACTGTGTTTATTTTAAAAATTAGAACGATGTACAAAAGTTAGTAATTCTGAGTCTTCAAGTTTTTTTCTCGCAAAAAAAAGTTTTTTAATTCGGAAAATAAAAGGTTTTTCAAAAAAATACCTGGCAACACTGCTCAGCGGCCAAAACCGACCCACGGTTGTAAGGGCCATTTAAGTAAGTAAGTACTTTTTTGACAACTAAGTAAATCCTTTTAATAAAATTAAGAATTTTCCGTTTTTATGTCTATCACTTCGTATACTTCTGAATTCCTTTTGGATTTTTCGACATTTGTTCCCTCCGTGTATAGCCGCACTAGGATGTTTCGGGTAAATGAAAATTTTCTTTTGGCCAAATTAAGCTCAAATATATAAAAATAATGTTTTTTTTCAGGTTCCCGTCAAAAAAATCGAAATTCAGTAAAGTTTACTCATTCGTAGATATTTTGTACTAAAATGAAATTAAATACTTTCAATGTAACAAGTTCTTCAGTTATTTTTCGCATTTGTAAACCCTGGACCACTTTAAAACATGTGTGTACGGTATTTTTAGTCTTCAAATCCGCCGTTTAGTTATGGTAAATTTGTGTAACATTTACTTTTTTTTTAAACTAGTATCCTCAGCCATTAGGAAATTAAACCAATACTCTTTCCCACATTTTATAAATTATTGTCTACCATCATTTTGCATAAGCCCCACGCAATAATTAAAAGTGTCTTCCGTAAACCCTTTAAAATGTCAACAAATAAATCATTCGGAAAGCAACGGCCAGTCAAGAACTTCTGCACATTTCTAAGAGACCAGACATGTTACACCTCAAACCTTTTACATCTCAAACCTATTAATAACTCAAACCCTTCAAAACCTCAAACCCTTCAAAACCTCAAACCTTTGGATAACTTAAACTTCTGTGGGACCCCAAGCATTAGCCATAGCTATTGCGATTTGCGCAACTTTTACAAACTCAGACCTATTTTAATCTAAAACAATTGAAATGCCTACAACTAAAACAAAATACACAAAAATGGGCTGATGTTTCTGCACAGTGACTTAAGTCCCTTAGCATAATTACTTTACATCGTAGTGGATTTTGTTAATGCTATGCAATTTGGTTGCTACTAAGTCTACTGCACCCTAAGGTTGAAATGTTTGAGAGTACAAACATTATGATGGCACATAAATTAAAACAAAAGTACTATGAGTTTCCATCAACACTAAACATACAGTTTAAACCTAAGGTAATTTAAAACCCATGGCATATTTTAACCAGTTGTATATTTACTTTAATTATAAAAACCATTTTCAGCACATAGTTCAAATTTACGCACAAAATGCTCTCTATCTGATCTGTAAGTCACAATATTCCCAACTCTTTCGATATTTAAATTTTCTAATGCTTATACATGGAAATCTTTTCCTCTTCACATAACGCACTTTACCCAACCCAATATCCCCAACCAAACTACTAGCTAAAAACAAAATAACCCTTCTTTATTAGTAAGCTCCATTTAGTAAACCCTTAACTTCTTCGATATCCACTTTCAAGTTTTCCTTTATTTTTGGGTTCGTAACGACAGACAATCTATTTATTTGTTTGTTTGGTTTTCGTTGCGCTATGAAAACCAAATTTCAAAAAAACTCTATGTGCAGTATTTATTAAACCCTTTCGATTTTGGTACGTGGTTTGATTCATATGCAATCTATAATGATATCGAATATACCTATGAATGACGCATTATTCTTTGATAATTTTATTTAATAGTTTCAACGATTCAACTATAATTACACTGTTCAGCTAAATTAAATATTTTTATTCTCCTTGGTTTAATATAATTCGAAGGTACTTTATCGAACAGTATTTTTAATTATTTTTCATATACGTGTGATGCATTAGACGTGTGATGCATTAGAGCCTTTTTAAAGTGTTGTTGATCAAAATTTATAATTGTTATAAAATTTCTTTATATTTGTTTAAAAAAATCAGTTTTAACATGGATTTGTAGGGGAGTTTGGGCTAAAGTGGGACACGTTTTAATTTTCTTCCAAAAAACATATGAATATTTTTTTTTAACTTTTTTGAAGGTTATATTCAATAGAGTGGTTAATGATCTAATTTTTTGCATTAAAAGAATACCATTAAAATGCTTTTTAATTGATTTTTGAGAAATTTTTCAAAACAGCTCAAAATTGGACTCGTTGAAAAATATTAGGGTAAAGTGGGAAACTTCAAAATGTTTACAAAAATGCTACTTTATTCATTATTTTTTATGTTTTGTTCTTTGAATAACAAAGTCAAATATATTAAGTATAAAAAGCATTAAGATAATAATAAAAGAATCGTAATGCAAGATAAATTTAGGAAGAAAAAACATTTATTTCAGGTGAAGTAAAAAAATTGCTTTTCATTGGTTTGGGGCCACGATGATTTTTTTTTGGCTAAACCTATTGAAAAATTCATATAACATAATATATTTAGAAAAATTACAACAAACACAGCTTAAATTACGTTTCCCACTTTACCCCAGAAAATGTTTCGTACTTTACCCCAATATCACAATTTGAATATAACTTAGCAACATTTAATCAATTTTAAATTATTTTCTAGACCCATTTGCATTTCAAAAGATATACAATATACCATTTTAAATCATATCATTTTAAATATACCTTTCTAATTAAAAACGACAAAATTTTACTTTTTGAGAACTCGAAAAAAACTTTCAAAAACATTTTTTTTTATCACTTATTCTCGAAATGCAATTTGATTCATTTGATTATAACAATAGCTGCAAAAGTTGATTAAATATTAAGAAGCACTTGACAATTGTTTTAATTTTTCTAACTGCAAAAACATGACCGAAAATAGCAATATCCCACATTCCCCATGTTCCACATTAACCCATGTCCCACTTTTACACAGGTTCTCCTACAAAATGGTTTATTATTTAAAACTGAAAATTGATTTAAAAATATTGAGAAATCAAATTTTAAAGTTTGAAGTACTTTAAAAATTAGTAAAAGTTATATATATTTTTTATGGGTTTTTCATCAGTTATCATAACGTATATAAAATGTCTTTCAATTTGGACAACTTACTGAATTTTATATACTGAATTTTTATATTGTGTGTTTATAACCTGGACAAAATGCAAATATTTTTGTTTTTTTGCTATAACTATATATTTGCGCAAGATAGAATAGTAATGTGAAGGCATTAATTGTTTGTTTTCAAAGCACCTATCGATTCGAAGCATTTATTTAAAATAATTTTCCATTTGTTATTTCAAAGAAAAATGTTTGGCAAATTATATTTAAATAATAATGCTTTGAAAATAAACAATGAATACTTTTACATCACCAATAAAGTGTTGTAGGGAAAAACTAAAAAATTCGAAAGTTTGAAAAATCTTGTCATGCCAAAAGGGCGAATATTTTCGTTTTTTAGCTATAACTCTTTATTAGAGCAAGATAAAATGGTGATGTAAAGGCATTTATTATTTGTTTTCAAAGCACCTACCGATTGGCATTATTGCTTAAAAATAATTTGCCAAACATTTTTTTTGCAAGTAATAAAAATTCAAAAAAAAAATTTAAAATAATGATTAAAATCGATAGGTGCTTTAAAAGCAAACAATTAATGCCTTCACACCACTATTTTATTTTATATCAATAAAAAGTTATGACAAAAAAAACGAAAAGATTCGCCCTTTTGGCATGACAACATTTTCAATTTTTCGAATTCGCCCTTTTGGTTTTGTCTTTTGTAATTAGAAATATTCAACAAAACCACATACGATTTTAACACAGTATACTTAAGGAAAAACTATATTCAAAAATGCAAAAAACCTAAAAAACGGCATGATAGTGACGATTAGTGTTCTTTGAAAACAAATTTCAACACATCTTTTGACGGACTACCAACATTTGGAGAACATTGCAAATTACATCTTTCATTGTACTCAAACCTATAAACTGACTACAATAAAATGTTTGTGAGAAACGAGTGAGTTGGCTCGACAATAATTTAGTTATCGAAACAAATTTGTTTTCCGTCTGCGGGTACGACTCCATTAAAATGAAATTTTAATTGATTTGATTTAATGAAAATTTTTCTATGATTTTAATTAAAACGTTCATATTTTGCACATTTTATAGGAAACACAAATTTTACCATCTATATTAAATAGAAATCTTCATTTTCTACCGAACGTAATAGCCTTGCGTAAGCATCCTACCGACAGCACTTGCATCCTGTCGAGCTGTGCATAAAGTAAACTTTTATCTTAATTTCCAGCGTTTTGTTCCCGCTTAATGTAGTTTACTAATTTCATTTAATAAAGTTAACAAAATCTAATTTGTTGTGTAGCGCGCTCGTACATCATAACAATCATTAGCAGAAGTGTAAGCATCAGCAACATCCATGCATGTCCTACGCGCACTGTAGACGGATTTGCAGTAAAATACTGCAGTAAAATACCCTACACTAAAAGTGCAAGAACCTTGGTCATTCGTTTGTAACATCAACGTGAACTCATGAGTAATTTTATCGATGTACCCTTCGTTTTTCCATCTGTCTGTCAGTTGAATTACAGGTAAAGTAGAAAAACAAGAACAACGAAACTGCGAAGTTAGAGTACTGATATACATATCTTATATGGTATTGAAAATGGACTTGATCGGTATAATATAAGCAGTCTATATAACACTAACATATACGGGTGAATTATACTTTTTACCAAACGAAGTGAGTTTTTTTCCAACTTTATGATCAAATATATAAAAATAACGACGGTAGAATTACTCATTCTTATATAGGGATACTCAAATAAATAGAAATAGAATTAGCAATTACAGAATTCACAAACTCTGGGGGACCAGTGCATCATTTTAAACGGTAACCGCGATTACTAATATATTTTTTTGAGGTACACGATGCAAAAAAAAGTGCTCTCTCTCCCAAACATAATTTTGCAGGCATTACATATATCTTTGCAGCTTTATGCAAACAAAAGTATTATTTCATTGCCAAACATTATTACAATTACAGTCAAATATATTTTTGTTTTCGTTCAAACATATTATGTGCAGAAAGAACAATTTTCGGCCATTTTGCAAAAATATATATGTTTGAATGTGAAAAACATTTTATTTACATGTAAACATATTTATGTTTACATATACTTTTAATGTAAAAATAGTTAACTTAGTGCTAATGTCACCTTTCGTTTTTCCCTATTTTTAAATTACATTTTTTTTAATTTATATTATTTAACTATAAACTTAAAATTTTATTTTATTTTTATTATACATATTTTATTTATACCTAATAATTTGATTTCCATCTATTGTTCCTATTTTGAGTTCAGTACTTTACGGATGAATTGGAAATTTCACAAACAGTCACTATCTGGTATTAACAGTAATTGGCGGTACTTAAACAAATTCTTCCACCAAAAAGAACTTTTGAACTATACGAAAAGTATTAATGTGAGTGTTACTGAGTGCTAAAAGTAGGCAGCACTATTATTTAATTGTGATATCGTAATGCCAAACATACATATAATCAAAATAATGCTATTATTTTTAAATTCGTTGTCATCCAGTAACAATCACGAATAACCAAATACATATAATTCAAAGAATGTTTTATTGACGTTGGGTGTGTTAAATAGCAGAAATATCAAACATACATATATTAATATCTGATGAAAATATATATATTTCTACAGAAACATTAATATAGTAAATTCATGTAAATCCGCGATTAAAGCCATTTATGTTTAAATATCGTATAATAATATTTCAATCTGAACAAAATAATAATACAATTCAATTATAATGTAATTAGATATTACTCCCAATATTTATATGGTGATTTCGAATTACGTTATAATTACATTCGAGCATATTCAAACAAATCGTTTCTATCCGTGTACTAATAGTCGGCTTAAACCGACTATAACTTCTTACTAACTTTATCTTACTAACTTTATCACAGCAATTATAAAAATTTCTCATTTTCCCAATCTTCATCTGTCTGTTGAAATCATGATTACAGGAAAACTAAAAGAGTTAGGTAAATGAAAGTCTTAATTTTGATTACATATATCAATTATCAAAATTTCAATTATCAAATTTTCTCATTTTCCCAATCTTCATCTGTCTGTTGAAATCATGATTACAGGAAAACTAAAAGAGTTAGGTAAGTGAAAGTCTTAATTTTGATTACTTATATAACTATGCTAAATGTCACTAAAAATGGACATGCTCGATGGATTGTTACCTGTGAACCGACCACTTATGTTTAAATACCTCATATAAAATTGCTATCGACGGGTGAATTTTCCATTGTATCGACCGAAGTAAATTTTTTCTCAAAAATATATATTGCCTTTATACTAAAATATATAAAATTAATGTTTTTAAGTATCCGCGGTAGCTCAGTGTTAGTGCGTTGGACTGCGAGCCGAAAGGTCCCCGGTTTAAGTCTGGACTGGGGTTAACAACATATTTTCATAGAAACATTTTTCTATACCGCGCTACCTCTCGTCAGTAAATGGCAAACCTACGAGAGTAAAACCATTGCCTATGAAAAAAGCTCTCACCCGCCGTTCGGATTCGGCAATAAACTGTAGGTCCCACCACATTGAGTACAAATATAACACGCACAGCTCAAAATGGTGAGATAGCTCGGCCGAAGTTCTATACAGAATTGTAGCGCCAAAACTATTACTATATTGTTTTTAAAACGAAACGACATGTGTTGCTCGAAAAAAAATCGGTACACTAACCCGTTTGTAGAAGTGGGTACTCCAATCGCAAGTTTGCAGTTCATTCATAATCCCCGAGAATCTCTGGACTACTATAAGGGCCAACTACACATATTAAGGTATTTATAGTCGGTTTCGTCTGACTATAAATTTCATAATTCTTACTAAAACCAACTATTAAAATTTATACTACTTCAAAATTTCATGTGATTCAACAATTTATACTGTTTTTTAAATTTCAGTTTTAATACTAATTTCGTTTTTTCCTATTTCATTTCATATATTTTTAGTTTAGCCTTTCAAATTGATTGTTATTCATTCAAATATTTTAACTAGAATTTGTTTTGAGTACGCAGTATTACAAAAAAAAAAATGTAGTAATATTTGCATCCTATTTCGGTGCATAGATTTTTAGTTCAGTCTTTCAAATTAATTGTTATTCATTAAAGAATTTTAACTAGAATTTGTTTTGAGTTCGCAGCATTACAAAGTGTAACAAAAAAAAAAATAAATATATATGTGGTAATATTTGCATCCACAAATATTTTTATGAAATAATGAAGGTACATGTTATGCAAATGATTTGCAATTGGGCGTACAGGGTCATTTATTTTTTTTATAAATCTAATTATATATTTTGTAACTTTTTTTTATGACACAGGTTAAGGTGATGTATTTGTTTAATATGCAATGCTACAGTTTTTAATAAAAACATATAACAGAAGCTCAGAAAGTTACAAACAGAAAAAGAGACACTTAATTTTGTGATTTTGTGCTTTTATTTTATTAACATTATTGAATTCATGAATCTAGTATAGTTGAAGAGGCTTGATTTAATGAAGACAATTCTTTCAATTCAGAATTTCATAAATTGCTAACATTTATGAATAATATTCATTTTTTGTTTATGGTTTAAAAGTAGCGTCGGTAGCTGAGTGGTTGCACTGCGTTGGACACAGAGCCGAAAGATCCCGTGTTCAAATCTGTGCTGAGGTTAACAACATCTTTTCAAAGAGTTCTTTTTTCTATACCGTTCGGGTTCGGCAATGAACTGTAGGCCCACTATGGTGAGAGAGTTCGGCCTAAATTCTTCAGGGCTAAACTAATAATAATAATGAAATGTTATTATTACTTCTATTATTATTACTTTTATTTTGTTAATATTTTTACGAACAATTTACGAAAAAGAAACTACGAATAATATGTTACACATTTGCATTCATTTACATTTTGAAGCATTGTTCTAAAACCACTAAGCACATACACAACCCCTATCAAAAAGTGTCATTGCATATAATTCATAAAATTAGGATTTATGATAATTCTTTTTTTTACAATTTTTACGCAAGCTTAAAAATAAGCATTGCAATTAAAATATGGAACAAATTTTAATTTTTATATAAGGTTGTCCTATTGGCACGTACGGAAACCAAATCTAAAATATTTATTACATGAGACAATTCTTTAAATTCTTCGCTTTTTACTTAAAGTAAGTTCATTTATTTCTAATATTTTACTGATTACTTACAAATTTTCCCTAGATAATTCTTTACATAAAAATTTTACACCGAGAAGTGTTTCACAAACAATTCTTACTCGAGAAAATTCTTCGCCGAAAGAATTCTACACTTCTTCTACGATTGAAATTGTTTAGGATATAGATTTTGAAAATCACCCTGTTTGAACGGGATTTAAATACTCTCATTATTCTGACGTAAATATTAAAACTAAAAACTATGCTCAAAAATGTTACCAAAACATTTGCAATCTAACAGAAATTTTCATTTGAAAATTATTCAAATGAAAGCTGCAGAGTAAATCGGTTGGCTATTTATGTGGGGAGGGGAGTTTGTGCTCTGGTCATGTTCACCATGACGACAACAACCACCAACTCGGACCAACAAAGCCAACTCAATTCGTAAGGCAACCAGATGAGGAGCGTCTGAAAACAGACAACGGAGACCACTTTGCTTTTAAATGGTGCCGAAGAGGAGCTGAAGGAGGAGTTTGAAAATTCTGCATCTTTTCATTTTTTTGATTGTGCGTTGTATGTACGTTTATTACACAGCATCCAGCATCTATGGTAGTTTCATGGAAAACCAATTTGAGTGCATGCGCCAGATCCTTAAGCTGCATGCCAGGTACCTTGAAAACTGCACCCAATGCGCTGTGCTACACCACAAAATGCTACAACAAGTTGCAAAAATATTTTGTTTTTCTAAAGTTTTACACAAAAGTTGCCCTAGCTTTTGGTTTAATGCAAATTGAAGTGGGTGCTAGCTGTGGGACCTGCAGGTCCGTCCATTCGTAAGTTTGAGTTTTGCGCGTGCGGTGGGGGTTTCAACTTTTCACTTTGCACTGCACAAAACTAAAAGCTAACCCAACAAAAAATTATAAATAAATAAAAAAATAATATTATTTCAAAATTTTTAATGAACAGAGAGAGCGAGCAGATGAGTTTTAGTGTTTCCAAAATATGTACTATGCCGTAACACCTCTGGCGCAATTGTAATCACTAAAGTTGCATTTTCAAAAATAACTAATTAAAATTCTGATTTTTTTTTGGTTACAATTCAGTTGAATGTAAACTCATTAAATTATTTGTAAAAGCATAATTAGCTGTGAACAATACTTGAATTTTGTGCTAATTTACTAAAATATTAGCAAGGCTATAACGTTTGTGTAGCTACTGTGTTGGCCATAGTCGTAGAACTAAATATTTTCGACCAGTCGTTTATCTACATATTTTAGAGTAGTTCAATATATAGTTCTTTTGTACTAGCTATTGTCGCATTAGACTTAAATAGAAAAAAAAAATCAAAATAAAAAAAAGTATACTTTTTTAAATTCCTATAGGGATATTCATTTTAAATCAACCACCTCTGAAATAATACGAATACACCTATGAAATTTAACGCAAATGTTCAGAAAAGTCAATACTAACATAAAAATTTTAATTTTGAAATATATGGGTTTTTGAGAAATATCATTCCAAAATTTAGATCATGTGATATGACCTTTAACCTTTGGATACAAAAATAAAAGTATATTCCATATTATATACCATATATTATACCTTTCAAATGATACCTCAATGAACCTTGTACAGGTTTTAAGATAAAGGCAATTAAGTTATCCCACCTTTCTGAATTTTTACCTGTTTTTTCACATTTTAAGCCACCATATTTCGTGAACCATAGAAGGTAGGTTTTAAAATATTGCATATTTCTTAGTTTAATACAATAGAACACACATTTGAGCAATATCAAAGAGGATGAAGTTTAAATTTCTTATTTTTTCGTTGATTTAAAATGAAATATCCCTATATATTCATATGAAATCATTTTTATTGATAAGTATTGTCAACAAAACAAAAAAAACCTTCACAATTTGATGGGTTATGACTTGCCTTAGAAAGCTACATTAATGATCCCTTAATTACCAAGTTTTTAATAATGTCCTTGATATATGGGCATTTACTGGTGTTCCAGACGGGACATTCGTACGCTTAAAACATTCAATGAATTTACTTTATTTTTTGTTTGTAAAAGAAATATTTAACTAGGACTAAATATAAATAAAAAATTAGAGAATTATATATGATAAATCAAAAGTAGCCGCGGTAGCTCAGTGGTTAGTGCGTTGGACTCGAGCCGAAAAGTCCCCGGTTCAAGCCTGGACTGGGGCTAACAACATCTTTCATAGAAACATTTTTCTATACCGCGCTACCTCTCGGCAGTAAATGGCAAACCTACGAGAGTAAACATTGCCTATGAAAAGCTCTCACCCGCCGTTCGATTCGGCAATAATCTGCAGGTCCCACCACTTTGAGTACAAATATAACACGCACAGCTCAAAATGGTGAGAGAGCTCGGCCTAATTCCTTTTAGGACTGTAGTGCCAAACTATTATTATTATTAAATCAAATGATACACGCTGCAAAAAAAAGGGCTCTCCCAAACATAATTTTGCAGGCATTAACATGTATATTTGGAATTTTATGTAAACAATATATAATTGACAGATAAATCATTTGTAAACAGGGTTGTATTGAGACTTGAACAGTGTTGTAATGAGCTCTGACTTGCATTATAATATCACGGAAACATTTTAATGTTGCCCCTTAAAATGGTGTATGTTATAATGGAAACATTATAATTACTACATCCAAACAAAATAAATATTTGTACCGAAACATGAATATGTTCAAAATAAAACATGATTTTAAACGTCCTGAATATAAATATGTTTCCAGTGAAACATATCAGTTGTTTCAGTTCAAAAAGTAGTATGTTTGCATAGAAACATATTTAAACATTTTTGGAAAAAATCCTGAAAATAAAATGTTGTTTTTTTATATATTTTTATTAAAAATCTTTAAACATGCACAGTGGAAAATTATACTAAGAGAATACATAAACATATTTTTTAAATGCATGAATAAATAATTGGTTTAAAACTGCAAGTACTAGTGACAGCATCAATTAATGCACAATTGCACCAGCAGACGCTAAACCAGACGATCCAGGCTCGCTTTATATTTGGTACAGTTCCAGTTGATCTCAGTACCGCACATAGCGTAGGCATGGAATTCACGGAGGCTTTTGTAAAAAAAAATGCCAAATTCTGTTTGAAAATCGAAACACTGATTTTTATGTGTGCTTTTATCACATCAGTTTCAGAAATTATATACTGCACTATATTATACTCTGTTACTATTAGTACTTTTTATAACACAATTCATATATGTATTTAATTTACAAATAACAATATTATTACCGACGCGAACACGTTTTCTCAACGAACAACAAAAGACACGTACGCAGAAAATGCCGATCAACGAGTGTCAACTTTGTATACAAGAAGAGAGCTGCAAGAATACCTTTATTTACATTTGAATTTATTTTTGTTTGTTTTCAAACATCAGTATGTTTAAAATGACCCTATACATACTTCAAACGACGACAAAAGAGACGTAGGTAGAAAATTCTGCTCAACGAGTGCCAACTTCGTATACAAGAAGAATGTTGCAAGAATACACTTATTTAAATCCACATTTTTTTTTTTTTGTTTGTAAACATCAATATGTTCAAACGATGGCGTCGTTAGAAAATGCTGCACAACGTTGCCAACTTCGTCAGTCGATAAATTATCGAATTAAGACGAGCGTTGCGAACATACGTTGTATTTAGGTTTGATTAGCATTTTCTGTGTTTCGAAACATAGTTTTAACTAAGTACTTTGCCAATAAATATTTTATTCAAATGCAATTAAAATTTTATGTTGGTATTGTAACATATTTATGGTAAATTTGGCAGATTCTGCTGGACAATATAATAATGTTTACACGTGAACAAAAATAAATTCAATTTCGATTATAATTTAATTACACTTCATTTCTAATACATGCATGGTAATTTCGTATTACTTTCAAACATTTTCAAACAAATATTTTCTATCAGTGTATAAATTAAATAGTGGTTGGAAGTGCATGTGGAGGTGCATTTGAAATTCCAAAAATTCAGAAAATTTTGCGTATTAATTATTTTGAAAAATAGCTGAGCTCATGTTTTTCTTTGTATATTTACACTTTGTTTCAAAAATTTATATTTTTCTCATAACAAATCACAGAATTCCGAATGGGACAAAAAGTTCCGTATAAAAATTATCACTACGATTTTTTTTTCTAAAAATACTTTTATATCTGATTATATTAATAATAATTATTACGATATAAAAAGTGTTGTATAATAGGAATATCTAGATGATTTTTAAGTTTTTGAAAATTTTAATATTTGTGATTTTTTTTTATAATTTTTATACTGTGGTTTTACACATGTAGCCGCGGTAGCTCAGTGGTTAGTGCGTTGGACTGCGAGCCGAAAGGTCCCCGGTTCAAGCCTGGACTGGGGCTAACAACATCTTTTCATAGAAACATTTTTCTATACCGCGCTACCTCTCGGCAGTAAATGGCAAACCTACGAGAGTAAAACATTGCCTATGAAAAACTCTCACCCGCCGTTCGGATTAGGCAATAAACTGTAAGTCCCACCACTTTGAGTACAAATATAACACGCACAGCTCAAAATGGCGAGAGAGCTCGGCTTAAGTTCTTATAGGACTGTAGTGCCAAACTATTATTATTTACTTGTTTGGTTCCCAAAATTTCGGACGATATAGATTTCAATTATCTGTCAAAAATTATCTAGAATCACTAGGAAATCTATTTTTACCGTCAAACTTCAGCTATAGAAAAAATTTGTTAGTTTAATATGATAATAAATGTATTTTTATCTGGTACCGGACGAGACAATATGCACCCTTTTACAAAAATCTAAATTTTTACGTTATTTCAATTTTAATGATTATTATTAAGATTCAGAAACATTTACTACGGCTATCTGAACAAATAGAAAATAATACAGAAAATAGAAAATAATCTTTTAAAAAATTTTAAAAAATGGTATTGCATGGAGTAAACTAGGGTAAAGTGGGAAACGTTTTGGTCTGACTTAAGAAAAAGTATATTTAAATATTTTCTAAAAATCATTAGATGGGTCAATTAAATAGAGTGAGTCGTGATATAATTTTTAGTATTAACATTATAAAATTTGTATGTCTTTTAATTGATTTTTAGGCATTTTTTCTAAATCGGTCATTTTCGGATTTCTTGCAAAATCCTGGGGTAAAGTGGGAAATATTAAAAATTATACAAACAGAAATATAATTATTTCTGTATATTTCATGAATATTTAGAACATAAAAATATATATATATATATTTATATTTTTAAATATATATATATATATATATATATATATATATATATATATATATATATATATATATATATATGTATATATATATATATATATATATATATATATATATATATATATATATATGTATATATATATATATATATATATATATATATATATATATATATATATATATATATATATATATATATATATAAAATAAATGTAATTTACAAAAAATTTAAATAATGTGAAAAATGAATGTGAGGTAAAAATATTGAATATTCATAAATATCTATCAGAAACAATATATTAAAATTAAAAAAATTTGCAATTACTCGTCCTTCATTAGAATTGCTTTAATAATATTTCACACTTTAAAAATAAAAAAAAATATAATGATTCCCACATTACACCAAACAATATCACAATTTCTAATTAGCTCAGCATCATTTAATATACATTCATTTATTATAATCATCTACAGATAATAAAAAGGTTTAACCCGTGATCAACACACGCTTTTCATTATTAGTTAAAAACCAGTTTCTAATAATAGGAAGGTTCTCAAATGGGACACGCGACATTGTCCTTTTTAATACTCTCAGAATGGGACAAACCCTACTTAAAAGTCTTACCGCTTCATGTTTTATTCGACACCCTTTAGAATAAAAAAAAAACAGAATATCAACAAGTTATTTAGCCTAACAAAACACATTAACCGACCTTTGGCTTTTCATTCTCATTTGGGACAACCCCTAATAAAAATCTTGACTTTATTGAACCTACAACATAAAGGTTAGAACTCTGCTTTTGTGGAACACAATCATTAGGGTGTGTTAATTTAAGAATTTTAATAGAATAATTAATTTCTAAATTAAATAGAGGTTTTTTTATAGTAATTATGGTTTTTATAAACTATTAATAATTGACTAACTTAAAAAGTATTTTAAGTTATGTAATTTGTAAGTTACTGTTACAAAAAGATTGAAGAATATACTTAAATAATTCATGCAGCATGTGACATGAGGTTCAAATAATTTTTACCTAAAACTAGTTATACCGCAACTTATTCCCAGGCTACAACTTTTATCAACAAGATCATGATGAACATCAGCCAACTTTAACATGATCATCATCATCATCGGCTCAAAATCTATTTTCACCCTTACGTAAAATCAACGTAATTTTGCTGTTGTTTAGTTGAAAATTTCAAATGAATTTATTTTTCGTAAAAAGCCACCAGGGTGCAAAAGGTGATCATCACAGCATATGCAACAATGCGATCATCAGAACTCGTTTTTTTTTTTGTCATTGTTGTGCTTGTTATTAATTGAAAACTTGACAAAAATGCTGATCTTTTGTGACGGCAACTCACAACTGGAACTAGTTTAAATGCAACGAAAAAAAATATAAGAAAATTCTTAAATGAAGACAATTTTTTGTGATGTATTCAACATGCAGATCAGTAGATTTTTGACCGCGAACGTGGAGAAATGTTTTCGATAATACGGTAAAACGTGCAGAATTTAATAAAATATTATCGTTTCGTTAACCTTTTTTTTTTGTTTTTTATATAATAAGAAATTGAGCGCAGTTTTATAATTGAAATAATCGTTTTGGAAATTTCTCGAAAAGTAAGTCAAAATATTTTGGGAAATTTAAAAAAAATAATGATATTCAGTTGGAGCTAATGAATTAAAACAATATTTTTGAATAGTTACTAACTTCAAAAAAGATTTTTTTATAGTCCCAGCTCAGATTTGAACATGGGACCTTTAAGTTCGCAGTCCAACGCACTATCCTTTGAGTTACCGACTTTAAGTACGACTCATATTCATCTTCACACCTAAAAATAAGAAAAAGGCAGAACAATAATTCGCGAAACATATTTCATTTGAAACGTATTATATATGAATCACTCGTAATTAAAAAAAAAAACTGAAATAACGAAATTAGATACACAGAAGCCATTTTTTCATCTAATGAATCTCTGTACGAAAGTTAGATTTATAAAATTTGGAATTTTAGCAGATAGTTAGCAGATAAATGTACCATGGAGTTTTGAAGAAATTGGTTAACTTGCAAAACGGGGAGTTGCACTTTTCACTTGTGAAAGATTAATGAAAATAATAATGAAAAAAACTTGAATTTTAAAAAACAAATCGATGAAACTTTAAACTATTTTTAAACTATCCCTGAAATACTGGATCCCGAGATCCTGGCGAATATTAGTAAACACAAAATGAAATCCCGGATTTGCAAATCAAAATAAAGGGCAGATAAATTTTCAATTTGCAGTCGTTAGCATATTTTTATTATTTTTAAATAGACCTTGATGATAAATGTTTGATATCATGTAAGGATACCGCTACTACACCCAGAAAAAAATACTATATAAATAATACTTTTTAACTATTAAAAAAAGTCAATAGGATAAATTATTATTTTAATCGGAAATACCATTAAATACTAGAAAATACCATAACATTGCCATTGAGTTTATATGAAAAGATTTATTTATTGTATACTATTAAACCAATAATAGTCCTATTGACCAATTTTAATAGGATTTGAGGGAATTTTTTCTGGGTGTAGTATTAGTATAAAGCTAGTATAAACCTATAATAGCGTGGATCGAAACCAAACTTCTATTTTCATATCAAATTGTAATAGGGCCTAAAAGTAACATAATGCTGTAAGAGAATACAACACAAAATGTTATCGCATGATTATAAAAATTAAAACACAAATAAATATTTTTATTTTTTTACTATCTAATTAAATTGTTTTGGATCGTAATAGGCTCAAAAATAAAGTTTATCAAAGAAAATTACGATTTTTTTGGTGTTTTCATTTTTTAAATTGATGACATTTTAGGAGAACGTTATTATATTCAAACTCTAATTTTTAGAGCTTATTCTGATCCAGTTTTTTTCCCAAATATAAGTTTATTTTTCTTAAAAATATTTTTAAACTTTCAGTTGCAATGAGCGAACACAGAAAGATAGTTTTTCTGAAATTATTTGTAAAAAATTCAAGAAGCATTATATAATTATTAAGCCCAATAACGCACATAAAATTTAAATAATAAGATGTAATCAATACAAAATTTTATTCTTGGCAATACACCAGACTTTGGGATATTTTTTTTTGTTCCAAAAACTATACGGCAGAGAAATTGACCGAAATTATATATAAAAAATAATCACCTAATTAGTCCGGAAATTTTGAAATTAATTCGGGACTAATTCGGTTATAATACCGAAAGTACCAGGATTGGCAAAATGATTACTAGTCTGTAACCACCCAGTATGCCATTCGTATCGATATCGTTACGAGATCAATGCGAGTAGATGGAGAAATCACACGACATCGGAGACGTTCTCGTAACGATATCGAGCGTCAAATTGGACCTAGATGGTAGGTAGATATCGAAACATTTTGTCGGAGTTTTCTCTATACGAGACATTTTTCGAAATCGGAACGATATCGAAGAAAAAATGATCAAAGTTCGAGATTGCTGCGAAAAATATTGCGATATCGATTTGATAAATCTTTAAATATCGTATCTTGTCAAAGAATTTGAATGTACGAACATTTTTAAAAATTAGAATCGAGAATGCAACGAGATCGAACTTTTTTATCGAAGTTATTCGAGAAAGCTTCGAGGCATCGAAGGTCTCCGAGACATGGCAGACTGGGCAGTCTATTTTTAGAAACTAATGGAGAAAATGGATATTGGCACTTTTCTATATAAAATCGTTCATGTATTTTACTAAAAAATTAGTGAAATTTATCCATTTAAATTTATGATTAAATTACGAAAATTATTTGTTGATTTTACGAAAATTATTTGTTGATTTTACGAAAATTATTTGTTGATTTTACGAAATTATAAAAATTTTAATAGAAAGTAATATAACGAATGTTTCGTAATTTAAACGAAATATTTGTAATTGTGTTGGTTTTTTAATTTTACGAACATTGATTCGTAATATATACGAATGGTTCGTAAAAACTATTTTGGGAAATAAAATAGAAGTTACAAATGTTTCGTGTATTTTACGAATTATTTGTGTATTTTACGAAATTAAAAATTACGAAAAAAATATATCGTAAAATGTCTAAGAAATTATTTTGAGTGTAGCATGGTTAGCACAGATAAGATAAACTCGACATCAAATTGACAGGGTTTTAATTTTTTTTTTCTTTGATTTATTTAAATCGATGAAATTTAGTTTATTCCTTTGAATAGATAAAAAATACAAGAAATTCGAAAATTTCACAAAATTATGATGCTAAAAAAAAAATAAAAATGTAGAGATTACTTCGAATATTTATTTTTGGTGCCTCTTATGCTAAGAATTGAATGAATGCAAACGATTGAATTGAATAATTTTTGATTTTAGTTTACAATATATTTTTTTTCCAATTCGGTTTATAATTATTAAATTATAGTAAAATTTTCCAACTCGAATTTCGGCAAAAACAGCTACGTTGATTTGGCTAAAATTTCGATATAAGAGAGAAATATTTATTTTGTTATAAATGACAAAATTTCAAAAGTGCAATTAACATAAAGACTCTTTTTGACCAGTTTAAAATTTATTCAAAATTTCAATTTATAATAGATAAATTTATTTTTTAAATATTATTTTAATTATTGATCCATATTTTTTTATAGATTTTTTTTCGTAAACTTCGTAAAGTTTTCCAACTTTACTTTTTTGATTTACTTTTATTATACCCTACACCTATGAGGTACAGGGTATATTAACTTTGTGCATATATTGTAACGCCCCTTAGGAGGCGTGTCCGGTATGGAAAAGTATATATATTCTTGATCAGCATCACTACCCGAGTCCGTTTAGCCATGTCGGTCTATCTGTCTGTCTGTCCGTCTTGCTGTCTTGCTGTCCGAATACAGAATAACTTGAGAAATACTGATCAGAATACGATGAAATTTCGTCTCAATATATTTTAGCCAAAAGTAGGAACTGAGTTTGAAAATGAGCCAAATCGGTCAACGGACACGCCCACCTCCCATACAAGTCACTTTTATATAACTCTTTCGGAACTAATAACTCGAAAAGTATTCAAGGTATAATTATAAAATTTAAAAGGTATTGTTATAATTCACCTATAAATATGTGGTCCAAAAATGGGCGTGATCCGCCCACTTTTTTTTTCATTATTTCCCGGGTTTTCATAGTGGAAATTTGATCCGTAAATTATTAAAATCAAATCTATGAAATATTAGCCTTTCAAAATTTTAAATATAGGCGTGGTCCGCCCAATTATATATTTCAATTTTTTTTTTTAGTTGTTTATACTTTTATATACATTTTTTAATTATTGGGATATAAGACGTAAATTTCTGATTTATTAATAATATTCTGAGGGTGACTGAACCTCCTCACCCTCAGAATATTATTTACTTTAAACTTTAAAATTAAGGTATGCAATTAAATATCCCATATTAATATCCCCACCAAAGGTGTAGGGTATTCCATAGTCGGGCCCGACCGACTATAAAAATCCGCCCCATGTGACCGAACTTACCCGTGTGACCTAACTTTCCCAACTCGTTTCAGTTATTTTTATTTCAGTTAAAAAATTCCAAATAACCTCGGTCAAAGTATTAATGGTTTTTGAAAATTGTAGAGATGTTTTGTGATTTAATGGTGCTATAATTTTAACTCAAAATACATAATTTTGATTAATTAAAAATTTAGGCAATGTAACGAAGTAATATTTTTAAAATTTCAGTTAAGAAGTTACAAGACGATTGATTTTAATAAAAAAAGGACCAAAATAGCCAAAGAAAAAGTTTTAGAACACATAATATATACGAACTCTTTTTTTAACATTTCACACAAACCACTTAATATTCTATCTTTCCAAAATGGTATAACATATATACATTTTCGTTTCGAAAAATTTCGAAAATGGCACTTAAAAACATATCTCAAAAATATATAGTTTTTGTTTTTTTTCTTGTTTGGCTTTTGTATATCTTCTATATATATAAAACTCAATTTTCGCTATGCAAACGTACACCTGTGCACGGATTTTCTTCAAATGTGGAATATATATCCTACAGACCCTGGAGAAGGGTACTACATAGTTTTCGTTGATCACGCTAAGAGTGAAAAGGTATATTCAGTAGGGTATATTCAGTATATTCAGAAGGAAGCATCTCCGGTATGGATAAGTATATATATTCTTGATCAGCATGACCTCCTGAGTCGATTTAGCGATGTCCGTCTGTCCGTCTGTCCGTCTGTCTGTCCGTCTGTCTGTCCGTCTGTCTGTCCGTCTGTCTGTCCGTCTGTCTGTTGAAATCCCTACTACTTTTAAAATTGAAGAGCTAGATAAATGAAACTCATAACTTAGATTACTAATATACCTACGCTGTATGTGCGAAAAAATCGGTGTGACCTATGATCCGACCACTTATGTTCAAAAACCTCATATAAAATGTACATATTAAGCTCAATTTTTATGTATACGTGCTTAGGTAAACTTTTTTGGTGAAATATATATTGACATCATGCTCAAGTACATGATAATAATGGTTTCCGGCGAAAAGACTTGTGGTTCACAAAAAAAAAATCGAAATTCGGTACACCTACCCATTTGTAAATATGGGTATCAAATGAATGGAAATTCTTCATCGATTGAATGTTTGTAGTTATTTTCAGGATTCGTATACTCTGGTGACCTATATATCACTTTGAATGGTAACCACACATATGTGTAGGGTATTTATAGTCGGCTTAGACCGACTATAATTTTGATAATCCCAACTATCATAATTACACCTACTTTAAAATTTCCCAACTTATTATTTTTGGTGTATAATTCAGATTCATAGCAAAACCACTGAATGTATTTTTTGACAATTTGTATTACTATGCTATAGTCCATGTCCACGGAGTATTCTAAACCATATATAAACTAGATAGGGCAAAGGGGAGTGGCACCTCCCATAGAACCCAAAAATTCAGTACGCTATATCTCAGCCCTAATGATATCGATTTCAACTAAACTTTAAAATTGGATGTTACTCATCTTACTTAATCTCACCACACAAAAACTCACCACACATAAACTCACCACACCTAAACTCACCACATCTAAACTCACCACATTAAAACTCACCACACTAAAACTCACGACACTAAATTCATCATAGTAAAACTCACCACACTTAAACTCACCACATTAAAACTTCTACTGGAAAAATACTACGAGGAAGAATTGTACGGGACAAAAATCAACCGGGAAAAATTTTACAGACAAGAGTCGTGCACGGGTCCAGCTAGTTTATAATAAAAATAACACAAAAATAGTATTTTTTTATGAAAATTCAATAATTTACTAATTAAGATTTATAATATATTTTAAATAATTAATAATTATATTTTAAATAATAAATAAATATATTTTATATAATAAATAATTAATCAAACAATGTTACTACTTTGTTATTCAACCATCATCTTGAATATTTTGTAATCACTTAATGTAAGCTCGCAAATTTCTTTTTATTCAAGAAATTACAGCTAATAAAAAAACAAACTTACCTTTTTTTATGCACCCAATACAGCAAAAAGAAAAACGCTAAAATATATAAAAAAAAGAATACAAAAAAAGCAAGGTTCAAGGTTATGCAAACGTCCTTCAGAGCAAAATCAAAAATACAAAAAAAAAAAAACATGAAAAACCAAAAAATAAATATACAAAAAAAAAACTTTGCAAAAAATTAAAATAACATTTCTGCAGATATAACACGCAAATACAGAAACACACATATGGAGCATATCCTTTTTTATAGCAACTTTTCTTTTACTTCTTTCCGGCATTCAACATCGTCCTAATGCGGCAACATCAACATCTAAAAAAATATCCATTACTAGCAAGCAAAAAATTCTAGTCGCATTTAAAAATAGCGTGAAAAAAAAATGGGTGCTGGCGTGAAAAAAAAAGAAACGTCCATATGGAAAGCGAAATCACGACGACTCAGGGTAACGCGCAAAAAAATGTAGCTCATGTGGCAAAAGGAAAGCAGTAGAAAAAGATGTGAATGTGTTAGCATTGAGGGATGTTTGTTGCGAATGTGTATTATAACATTTACAAATCGATAATAAGAGTTTCTATTTTTTTGTAATTTTTTAGACTTTAAAAATATAAAAGTAAAATATGAAATCAAAGAACATATAAAAAGAAAATTAAACAATAAAAAAAACGAAAAGATTAATAATATTGTCTTTACCTTATTTTTTTTTGTTTGTGAAAATCTGATCGTTTGCCATGTTTTTTGAAACTTTTTCAAACTAACTTTGTTAAAAAAAAGGTTTGATTTTGTAGTTTTATTCAGATTTCGACGAGTCCCATATAAACATTAATGGTGCTCCGGTGTATACAAATAAAGGTATTTGATTTTAGTTTTAATTGGAATTGCAAGAACTGCATAAAATCTAACAATTAATCTAAAAATTGTTTATTTCCGACCATTTTTGTTGACGCAGAACAGTTTCCCTAGTAGAAATTTATGGTAGGGCCATGGTCATGAAGTGATCATGTCATTATTTAAGGAGATCGGGATATGACGAGGCCCATAATGTCCTTGTAACGCAGTGTCCTGCTCATGTATTGACCTCAGGCCATGATCATTTACTGATCGGGCAATTCCCCATTTTATTATTTACCCAACAATTGCCTTGTCTGAGCCCGAGCATAATAGGGTTTCACTCATTTATCTCGATCATTGCCTGATGCTAATTTTGTTACGAGGAACAAATAATGTAGCTATGATCGGGAACATTGACTGTTTAGATAATGGAAACCCTGCTATGGTAAGCATGATAAGGGCATGCAAAGGCAATGATCGTATTTTTTCTAATAGGGCTCACCCAACGAAAACCCGATCATTTCCCGATGGCGCATCGGGCAAATTTCTACTAGGATTTATGCATATTTCGCCGTTTGACGTTCTGTGAAAAATCACAAAGTTCTTTATAAATTTGACTAATGTTTAATATTGTATTATTTTTAGATAATGAATATAATATTATCGTTTTCTTGTCTGTCTGTTCGTAATGGTTTTTTTGCCTTTTTGTTATATAAAAAAGAAACTTTGAAAAATGTATTATTTTAATTTTAATTATATTCGGCCATTCGAATTCTGCCACACGAAAATTTAACTGACACAAAAAATGAGAAAAACCAAAAAATATTTTATAAAAATCTTTTTTTAGCATACAACTTTTAAAGATTTTTTTTTTAGTAAAATATAAAACGAAACACGTGTGGCGTATGCTCACCTTAAAAATGTTGCTTGTTAATAAATAAATTTTTATTAATATATTATTTTAATTTGAAGGAAAAATGCATTGTAGCTCAGTGGTTAGTGCGTTGGACAGCGAGCCGAAAGTTCCCCGGTTCAAGCCTGGACTGGGGCTAACAACATCTTTTCATATAAACATTTTTCTATACCGCGCTACCTCTCGGCAGTAAATGGCAAACCTACGAGAGTAAAACATTGCCTATGAAAAACTCTCACCCGCCGTTCGGATTCGGCAATAAACTGTAAGTCCCACCACTTTGAGTACAAATATAACACGCACAGCTCCAGATGGTGAGAGAGCTCGGCCGAAGTTCTATACAGGACTGTCGGGCCAAACTATTATTATATTATAGTACATAATAAAATTAAATTTTATATTTCTATTTTGAATGTGGACATATTTTCTACAAATACACATATTTTTAGTTTTTCTAACATTGCCACAAAAGGAGTTAAAAATCCTTGAAGTGGTCACAAAACGAAATATTAAAATTGTGTGGCCATTCTGACGTGAAATAGCTACAAACATAAGATGTATCGTAATTATTGAGTTTATAGTTCGAATACTTTCGCTAACCCTTATAACAGCGCACAGAATGGGTTTAAAAATAATTAAAAATTGTATCGTAACAAACATTTTTCAAAAATGTAGTTACGATAATAGGTGTTATTTGGCTTTATTTCAAATTTAGCTCACAAAATTACAAAATATGAGTTTGCAGTGACATGCTATTCACAAAGACGTTTCCAAAACTGCAATAAAACAAAAATTACAAAAATGTTGGTTACGATGTTCTGCCTGGAAGGTATCAATATATGAACAAAATATTCTATACAATGAATTTGAATTGTCATATTGATGAATTTGTGCATAATATTATAAAAAAAAAATTATAAAATAGTTCTAGAAAAAGGTGTTGTAAAATTTTTATTGAAAAATATGAGTAAAAAAATAAAAAAAAATTGTTCCGCAAAAAAAATGTTTCGAAAAAAAAAATAAAAAAAAAAAAAATGTTCGAAAAAAAAATGTTTCAAAAAAAAAATTTGTTAAAAAAAAAAATTTACGTAAAACAAATTTCGATTTTTTTTTTTTTAATAATTTTTTTATATATGGGCCATTTCACACCAAATCGACCAGTGGTTGGAACTCATCTTCTTCGATTTCAATGAAATTTGCACAACTGATATAGGGAATCGAGATATGCATTGATCAATTTTTGTTTTATTTTTTCGCCCACTACTTCCAGAGATACAGTGGTCCAAACCCTAGTAGAAATTTACCCTATGCGCCATCGGGAAATGATCGGGTTTTCGTTGTGTAAGCCCTATTAGAGAAAATATGATCATTGCCTTTGCATGCCCTTATCATGCTTACCATACCAGGGTTTACATTATCTAAACAGTCAATGTTCCCGATCATAGCAACATTATTTGTTCCTCATATCGAAATTAGCATCAGACAATGATCGAGATTTAATGAGAGAAACCCAATTATGCTCGGGCTCTGACAAGGTAATTGTCAGGTAAATAATAAAATGGGGAATTGCCCGATCAGTACATGATCATGGCCTGAGGTCAGTACGTGATCAGGACACTGTGTTACAAGGACTTTATGGGCCTAGTCATATCCCGATCATCTCACATAATGACATGATCACTTCATGATCATGGCCCTACCAAAATTTCTACTAGGAAATTTACAAAAAATGGGCCAAAAATCACTTTTATATGGTTGTTCATATTTCAATATCTCTTAAAGTATAAATACTAGAAACTCCTAATAGAACACGCTTTTATACCAATTAAGTTGTAACTTCTTTACTTGAACATGTGGCCCGTGTTAATTATCCATGCACTTCAAAATGGATGTCCTTAAAAAGGATTCTTTTTAAAATTCTGAAAAAAATCACATATTTCTGTTGATTTAATATAAATGTTCATGCTAAATTTCAAGATGGTATTTTGATGGTATCATATTTTTAAAATTATTTTTTTTTAATTTTTACATATTTTTTGTATTGAAAAAAAAAAAATTTTTTTTGAGATATATACCATTTTTCGAAAATCGTAAAAACTATATGCCAAAATCAATATCTCTAAAACTAGATTGAATATGATAAAACTGACTTCATTTTAGAAATAATAATAATAATAGTTTGGCGCTACAGTTCTGTATAGAACTTCGGCCGAGCTCTCTCACCATTTTGAGCTGTGCGTGTTATATTTGTACTCAAAGTGGTGGGACCTACAGTTTATTGCCGAATCCGAACGGCGGGTGAGAGCTTTTTCATAGGCAATGGTTTTACTCTCGTAGGTTTGCCATTTACTGACGAGAGGTAGCGCGGTATAGAAAAATGTTTCTATGAAAAGATGTTGTTAGCCCCAGTCCAGACTTGAACCGGAGAAATCAGAGTTACATATTTATTCAGGAATTATTACAACTTTTACTGTAAAAATTTTTTTTTTCTTCTATACAAAAAATAAATAAAAATTTAGAAAATTATTTTTTTAAATATGATGCCGTAAATATACCATCTTGAAATTTTGCTTGAAAATTTATAATAAATTGACGAAAACTTAGAATTTTTTCAGAATTTTAAAAAGGGTCCTTTTCAAGGACATCAATTTTGAAGTGCAAGGATAAAGACCACGCACCACATGTTCATTTTTAGAAGTTTTTTGAAAGCCTGTTCTATTAGCTTTAAAACGAAGCATCAATGGAGTTTCTAGCATTTCTAGTTTAAGAGATATTGAAATATGAACAACCATACAAAAGGGATTGTTGGCTCATTTTTTGTAACTTTGAGCCAATGAATCTCTGGAAGTAGTTGGCGAGAAAAATAAAAAAAAAATTTGGTCAGTACATATCTGGATACCCTTTATCAGTTGCCCACATTTTATAGAAATCCAAAATGTAAAATCTCAAATTTGACATTTTTTGGTAGATTTGTTGTGGAATGGCCCATATATAACTTTTTATTAATAAAAAGTTGTAATTATAATAAATATATTGTAAAACATTTTACTAATTTATGCATGTCGAGCAAGCATTATATAAGAAATAACACACAAGAACTACTTGAGAACTGAGAAGTACGACAAACAATGAACGAAAATAAAATAATTTGATAGAAATTTGGTTTCATGAACAGCGTTCTTTAATATGATGAACATACATGTTTTATTTTATATTTTGGTTCATTAATATGATGAAACGTATTCTTCACATACAGAACACTTTTTCGACAGTTACCAAGCGTTCTTCATATTTATGAAAGCATTCATAACATTGATGGCGTTAGTCATTAATATTATGAATGGTTCTTGAATACAATGAATCATGGTTTGAAGAACGGAATTCATCAATATGATGTACATTATTTGTCTGTGTACTAACAATGATTTCTTGTTATTATCATTATTATTATTACAAATTGCAGTAAATTTAAATCTGTTTACTTAATGAGTGTGACAAATCTAATTTCGAAAAAGAAATGAGTGCAAGAAAAATTGTATGCTTGTTGACAGTAGTAATATAATTCCTGCAATAATATCAAAATGATTGTGACAAGACAAAATTCCAGTAAGGAATGAGTGAAAGAATTATATGCCTATTTATAGTAATAATATGATTCCCACAAACATGTCAATGTGAATAAAAACCCCAAAAATCTGAACTGATTGTGTGCATCATGTTTCGCTCTGGACATCATTGCTGCAATCATAGTATAAACTCGGGAAAACATGCACTGAATACTTTTATTTTATAATATATTTGAATATTGAGTATTCGCTCTTTAAAAATAATCAAATGAAAAATATAAAATTATAAAAAAAGAAATGCTGGGAAAAAATATTGCTTTTAAAAAATACAAATTATAGTTTTAAATAAAACTACAAATTTTTCATATAAACTTTGTAGAAATTGATAAGCAATAATTTATAAAAAAAGGGCTTTTATTAAATTCTATTATATTTCTAATGTTTGAAAAACTAGGTGGAATTAGCGGTAGGATGCTGCAATAGCAACAAATCCAGTAAAACTACAAAAAAAACTGCAACGTCAAAACTTTTATGGACAACTGCGATTGGTTCATGAAATACACAAAAATTGCATATAAAATGCAATTTTTTCCAGGAACCAGAGCTCCCCCTTAGACCCCGCGGACCAATAAATGCATTTGCTAAAAACTAGAAAAAAAAACTACGAATGTGTTGGAAAAGATACAAAAGCAATGAAAAAGTGCATTTTTGGGTGTGGCACATTGCACGGTGCATGATTTTATATTGTGCAAGCACACAACGTACAGGAAATAGAAATTCTGAATGTTGCTGAAAGTTTGGTGTATGGTATGAAGCTGTTGCGGATGCGGATGGGTCAAAGGATGCTTAACATGTGGAGGCTTTTATCAAAGTAGTTTGTACATATGTAGTTGGTATAGATGGAGGGAACTAGAAGAATTTCGTATTTTTAGCAGCAAAATACTCTAAATGACGGACCAATACAAATGCAAAAGCTCTTTTTGAAAAAACCATTGGTAAAGAGAAAGTGCGGAAGAGGGCTCACGTGCGAGAAACCTTCAGCTGCAGTTCTATATACTTTGGTATCCCTACAAAAAACATAAAATTCTCTCAAAAACTTACACACATATTTTCTATATCCTTTTTGTTGGCTCAAAACTGTTGTGTTTTTGTATTTTTATTCCTAAAAACTCTATTTTAATGGCGCTCAACCCTGGCTGTTGCTTTCGCTCTTTTCCGCAGTGCATAAGCACACGCCCTTCGCACAATATCAACTTTCGCACAAAAACGAACAATAAGAACAAAAAAAAAAGAGATGCAAAACACTAAAAACTAATATGCGCAAGTGAGATGCACACTGTTTAGAATGAGTAAGTGCAACAAAGGCAACAAGAATACTAGTGTATGGGGGTTGAAAAAAGATAAACATTTTCGTATTACAAAAATGCAACACTGTTAGAGCACATAAGAACCAACGCATGGCGAAGAACGCATGAGAGAGCGGTTCGCATAAATGGGTGGGTGGGTGCTTGTGCCGTCAAATGTTTTGGCTATTAAATGTAATAGAAATGTGTAGCAAGATGTACATACAAAGAGAGCGCTAAAGTGCGAATGTATAGAAAAAATAAATTCGTACGCAAAAAAACAGCACACCAAATGCGAGAGAACATATTCCCGTTAAAATGAGAGCACGAGCAAGAAGAAAAATATTTCTACGGGGATTTAGAAGAATATTCTAGATATATTTAGATTATGCTTACATTATAATTATTATTTTCAAATTATGTTTGTCTTAATCTAAATTGAAACAAAAACAAGAAGTATTTGCCATACTCGCAAATACTCCATTTGCCACTTTAACATTTTTGTAATACACAACTTGAATGTTTTTTCTCTTTTTCTTTCTCTCACTCACTCTGTGTATGTACAAGAAGAAAGAGTTATTCGTTGACTGATTTCGTTTTAGCGTGGTTTGTTTTGACCTTTGTCCCACAGTCTTGTAATGTCATTTAGACGCTCTCGCTGGTGCACTCTCGTTGTTTTCTTGGATTCACTCTTCACATGCGCATATATAGCAAAGATTACAAAAAAGATATACATCCTTAAAATCAAAAAAAAAAAAAAAAATCACACTTTTATCATATGGACTTAGTGTGGGTGGAATGGCTTTCGGGCGCTCATCTTAATGCGAAGCTATTTTAATAGACGCAGTCGATATTTTGTTCAAATAATTTCATATTAATTAAATATTTCATTGTATTTATTGAGCATGGAAAAGTATTAACTGTTTTAATATTCATTTTTTTTTTAGTTTTATAATTTTTAGAATCGTTTGTATTAAATACAAAATATTTTTATAAGTTATTGATTTTTAATTATTGCAATTAAAATTTAAATTCTATATAACTTGTGGTTTCTGTTTTTTTTTTATTTTTTATTAAGCAACGTTTTTACGAAACTAAAAAAAAAAACAGGCCAATTACACAATTAAAGGTAAACCCAATTTTCAAGACATATTACAATAAATACCTATATTCTAATATTTTCAAATATATTGAATCTAAACTCACAAAATATAGATATACTATTTTTGGATGATTATTTTTATAATTTCGTATCTAATTTTAAATAAGAAAATGATTTATGGTATTTTAGAGCATATTACAATTTAACGACTAACTAACTAAATGACTAACTTTTTCATCTGTTTTAATCTTTAAAATATGCCCTATCAACGAAAAGTTATTGAATGTAAAGGTTAAGCATCAACATATTTCGAAATACAATATGTTTTGTATAAAAGTTAATTCCTTTCCCAATTGGTTAGGAATTTTAGTCTTAGAGAGTAATCGGGGAATGGTTAACTTTTGGCGGGGTAATTAGGATCAGTTACATTATCTACATTTTTAAGGATTGGATCGAATTTCATATGAAAATTTGAAAACAAACTTTTTTAATATGAGATTCGATATCTCAGTACAAAAAGTAATGTTTTAAATGAATTAAAACTGCATGCTTTGACTTCAACGATTTCAATTTGGTAAATAATAAATTCAAAATCGTTTGCTTAGAATTTAGCTAGAAAAATTGGATTAGATCAAAAAGTTTATTCAGTCATATTTTAATTCAGTTTAAACACGGAGGAAAAATAGTTCTAAAATCCAGAAGGAATCAAGAAGTATACGGCGTTATATACAGCTAAAACGAAAAATCCTTAATTTCAAGAAAATGATTTACTTAGTTGTCAAAAAGTAAGTAAGTAGAATTATTCTTGAATTCAGTTATTAGTTTCTTAGGTATCAAAAAAGTTAGAAGCCACAAGTCACATTCTTGAATTCAGTTATTAATTTCTTAGGTATCATAAATGTTGTTTCTGTTTTCGTCCCAAAATTTAATGAAGACGTGTTCGTATAGTTGTTGTTTTTTTCGATCTTGCTTTGTCGCTACTATGTTTTATTTTGAAGCTAACATAAAAAATATATATTTTAGGTAATTTTATTGTTTATTTAGAATTTTAATAATATATTTTTGTATATTAAATGACTTGTTTGAATACTTAATTTAATTGAATTGTTTTATTTGTACTATAATTATTATTTAATATAACAATGGAATGAAATCAACTTGGTATTTATCCGAATTTGAATCTAAATTTATGTTTACGAACTGAAACCATACCAACATTCGTAGAAAAATTCGTTTTTTCTATTTTTATATCGTTAACATTCATACATACACAGACGCTTGCTTGTCTGGCTGTGCTTTGTTGTTCTATTCGTGAAAACACAGACATGCAAACATTGTACATCATGCCGTAAGAAAAAAAAATCTGAAATCCAGACAAATTGTGCTTAGTTACTTTTTTGATACCTAAGAACTTAATGTCAGAATATCTAGAAAATTTGACTTATATACTTTCAACAGACTGACATGCACAGATGGCGACATCGCAACACAAAGCATACGAACGAATATTACAGACAAAGAAAGCCCGATGAAAACAACGGCAGACACATGAACATACGTTCATTTTGCAAAGAATACAGCAACAAATTTGCATGTTCTCTTTGGTTTTTAATAATCAATAAATTAACTTCTGAAAATCCAGTGGAATAAAGTTACTTTACTTTTGTTGACAACTAAGTAATTTGCTTTCTTAATATTCAGATGACAAATTCTTGAATGTTAGTAGTATTTTATTGATATTAGTCAAATTCTACTATTTTTCTTTTTAAACAAATTCTTCTCGAGTTTTAGAATTTCATTTCCCTCCGTGTAATCAACATTTCACAAATTGTCGATGATACAGCAATACCGCCTATCTACATTTTCGAATGCCGCTAACAAAATGAATTTTACAGAAGAAAAAACAAACTATTTCGACTCTCAATTCTGCATCCAAAATTAGGTGTGTCATTACTCATAATGGCGTTTATTTAATTTATTCGATCAACATATCGTTTAAAACCAAATTATAAAACAAATTAAGCGTAATTTTCACATGTAGTTAGGCGGTTTTGCAGTATCGTTGACGAAATTTTTAAAATTTCATATTTACTGAGTACTAATTGTCTACCTCTCTGTTAAGTTTAAAGAAACTCGCAAATTTTGATTTGGAACTATAGACATTTTAAATATGTAAAAATTTAAACTAAGTATAAACTTGCACTGTAATATGGATCTTAATTAATAAACTTGATAATGACAAATAATTTTTACCATTTTATAATGTCTGATAAATATCATTCAAAAATTAGAGAAATCAATAAATAAATAAAAAAACATATTAAATGAATAACAGATACCATACTATAAAATTAATAGTTTGTTTACTATTAAAACTAGTCAATATCATATTTGTCCGATAAATCGGTGAATCCTATTAAATACTACAAAATACTATAAAATTTATTTGAGTTTGTATGAAAATATTTATTATTTGTATACTATTAAATCAATAACTGTTCTATTGACAAATTTTAATGGGTTTTTATGAGTTTATTTTTCTGAGTGTATGGTATATATCGATTTTTATTAAAAATTATCAAAAACACTATTTATTCTGAGTGTGTTTAAATAAAATTCGTGTGGTGAATTTTGTTAAGAATGTCGGGGACAATGAAAATATGAGATGGCATCGCTGTATGGGACCTACAGTTTAATGCCAAGTCCAATCGACGCTGTGAAAGCTTTTTCATAGGCTATGTTTTACTCTCGTAAGTTTGCCATTAACTGCGTAGATGTAGCGTTGTTTAGAAAATTGTTTTCAATGAAAAGATGTTGTTATAGACCAAGCCCAGATTTGAACATGTGCTACGGGATAATTCAGGCTCGCAGTCCAACGCACTAACCGCTGAGCTACCGACGCTACAGGCTTTAGTCATCCTCCATTAGGTAATCTTTTAAAAGATACTGATAATAAATGTTGTACTTAGTAACTTAAGATTTTTCACTACATATTGAACTGGATTTCGTACCACAGTTGTAGGTGCATCTACTCATACCTCTAACCATACATATAGCCATCTATTTTCATGTAGACACAGCAGCTGTATGTATAATTCCTTTAATAGGAAAATGTACCCAAACTCTGAAATTCAATGGATTCAACTACTCCTACCAACATCAGGTGTACCAGAACCACAGAACACCACGCACTTTGGTCACCGGTCATCGGACTATGTTGGGCAACGAACGCATTTGCTTTAAACCGAACACCAAAACCAAAAACAAACATTCGTTTGTACGTTCGCTCACTCGCTCGTTCGTTCGTTCGTTCGTTCGTTTGATTCAAATGCAAATTTTGTCGCTATAAAAATACGAACTATTTGAAACTGTTAGGCTCCAGTGTCCTCAAGTGCTGCGCCGACAATACATCATAAGGGGGTCTGCCGCATAGAAACAACGCTCGCAACCAAAAATGCATGGAATATGCTGAAACTCACGACTGGGCAATGATGCAACTGCATTTTAGGCATGTTGTGCTCCTTATTCTGACCAGGCGTCAACTTGAATTGTTTACATCATTTATTGACATACGTTATTTTGAATGTATTGAATGAAGTAGGTACATTTTAAACTTATTTAATAAAAAAAATCTCGTTAAATGAGATGTCGAAAAGTATATCGCATTTAAAAACAGAATATTAAAGCGTATAAAATAAATTTCGAATTTCATTCAGTCAAAAATTACGTCTTTAGTAGAAATTGTTGTTGGAAATGATTATTGAATATTGTCAATACCAGACCAGTTATATGAGCAACATGAACTGGTCATGATGTCTACGCTAATATGATTAATTTCTACTAGGGGTAGGACCAATAATTCTCAGTCAACGTCCAATTTTGAAGTTATTAATTATTTAACATTACATATCGTCACTGACATGCCAAAAGGGCGAATGTACATTTTTAAAATTGTTGGGAAATCAAATTATTAAGCTTTTAAAAATTTGTAAAATATATATATTTTTTTCTTTGTTTTTTGTTATTTTGGTTTATTCATCAATTAGCATAACGCATATAAAATATCTTTTGATATGGACAACCTACTGAATTATAAATATGGATTTTGTGTGACTATATACAAAGATATAAAAAACTGTGTATACATAACAAAAATGTTAATCAATGTAATTAATTTTTAATTGAAACTCAGCCGATGTAACTTTTGATTGTATTGAATTCAGTATTTGTAATAGCGGGAAATCGTTAATTGAAATAAATTTAACAACTTTTTTTTGTTATATTAAAATTTAGGTTGTTATGTATATTAAATGTTTTATTGAGAATTAATTTATCATTAATTAATAAATTTGTAAAACCAATTAAAAATTGTTTTAGATTGAAATCATTTTTAATTGGATTAAATATATTCAGGCAATTTTTATATTCATGCTACTTTTATATTCAGGCCGTTTATTTAGAATATCCTGCGTAGATATCGGTTCATGAATTTGCAGAATTCGATAATGGCTACATCTCTTCCAATATTCCGTGAATTCATGAGGCTATATTTGAGCGGCTAATGATACGGCCAAAAAATACTCCACATGGCGTTGCAAAAATACAAACACAAAGCAAAATGAAAAAAACACGAGAAAATAGCACACATCCCAGATTTGCATTTAAAAAAACAATAAATCAAAAGCAACAAACAATTGTTGTAAATGCAATTAATCATTTAATTGTATCCATGTGATATTAAATTTATTCCTATTAATATTTTTAATAAAAATGTATGAATACAATTAAATAATTAGTAAATACATTCATATTTTAATTGAAATACGTTTTTGTTTTCTATTAATATCAATTGTTATATATACGTACAGTATTTTTTCTGTGTACGGATTAAAAGGCAAGATCAAATAGTGATGTAAAGGTATTAAATGTTTGCTTTTTAAGCACCTATCGATTGGCATCATTATTTAAAAATAATGTTTAAATAATTTTTCGAATTTTTGTTAATTCCCTAGTAGAAATTTTGGTAGGGCCATGGTTATGAAGTGATCATGTCATTATTTGAGATGATCGGGATATGACGAGGCCCATAATGTCTTTGTAACGCAGTGTCCTGATCATGTATTGACCTCAGGCCATGATCATGTACTGATCGGGTAATTCCCCATTATATTATTTACCCGACAATTGCCTTGTTTGAGCCCGAGCATAATAGGGTTTCTCTCATTAATCTCAATCATTGCCTGATGTTAATTTCGTTATGAGGAACAAATAATGTAGCTATGATCGGGAGCATTGACTGTTTAGAAAATGTAAAACCTGCTATGGTAAGCATGATAAGGGCATGCAAAGGCAATGATCATATTTTCTCTAATAGGGCTTACCCAACGAAAACCCGATTATTTCCCGATGGCGCATCGGGCAAATTTCTACTAGGGTTGCTAGAAAAATGTTTGGCAAATTATTTAAACAAACAATTAATGCCTTTACTCCACTATTTTATCTTGTACCAATATAAAGTTATCGTTTGCAAATAGCAAACGTCGAAATATTAAAAATCTTGTGAGTCAAAAGGGCGAATATTTTCGTTTTTTTGTCATAACTTTTTATTGGTACAAAATAAAATAGCAGTGTAAAGTAATTAATTTTTTGTTTTTAAAGCATCTTTCATTGGTATTATTATTACAAATTTTTATTATTAAAAATATTTATATGCATAAAAAATATTTGGCAAATTATTTTTAAATAATGATGTCATCGATAAGTACATTAAAAAACCTTCACCAACTTTTTTTTATCTTGTACCAGTAAAAAGTTATTGCAAAAAAACGAAAAGATTCGCCCTTTTGGCATGACAAAATTTTCATATTCGACCTTTTGGTTTTGTCTTTTGTGTCTAGTAATATCTAACAAAACCACACACGATTTCAAATATCAAATATTACACATTCGCCCCTTTGGCATTATAGTGACGATATGACGTATAGTCTACGTCGAACTCACACAAAACTGTTTGGTACGAGATAATGCATTTTTGTTAAAATTTCAATTTATATGCAGATACATGGAGTAGGTATTTAATAAAAAAAAAATCCATTCACAACAACACGTACGTGTCAACTAAGTAGAAACAAAAACATACGACACTACATATGTATAATGTAAACAAAAATTGAAACAACACACAAATTTATGTTGATTTTAATAAACAAATTATAATGAGTCGAACTTTTTTTGTTTAATTAATAACCATTAAAATTAGACAGATTTCTTTTTTTTTATAGAAATAATCAACAAAATTAGACAGACTCCTTTTGGATTATTTCCAAATAATGAAAAAATAATTAAAAACAAAATAGAAATAATCTTAAATAGGTAATCCGACTACTTTTTTATAAATAATTTTAAATAATATAATAATCAAACAAAGATAATAAAAAAAAATTGAAATAATGAAAAAAAAATAAAATAGAAATAATTAGCGTATTCACAGTTCAACGTATTTTAGTATGGTATTCGTGCCATGTTGTTTATATACGATACAATAACACAGAAACGTCAATTTGTTGCTGCATCCCTTATAAAAGTGAAATACCACAAGTGTTGTATTTGAGAGTAGCCCTGAGGCATGTTTTTTTGTGTCGTATTTTGTGAAATGAAGAAAAATTGTGAAATTGAAGACAAATAGTGCATATAAAATGTTAATTTATAGGTTTTACTTTGCAAATCGATTAATATTTATGGAAATTTAAAAAATCCTAATTTTGCAGGCTGCATTTATTTGAGGAAATATTTTAACAAGCAGAAAAGTGGTGCTCACAGTTCAATTTCCGACTGTCGTATTTGTAAAAGTCGTACCAATACCCCAAACTGTAAATACGCTAAAAGAAGAATAAGTAATCCGTTCGTGTATGTGGTGGTTGAAATAGAAATATTTAAATAATTGAGAAATCATTTTAACCATTTATTACATCTATAATCTTTATCATATTAGTTCTCTGAACATATCGTCGTTGTAGAACGAAAAGTCGTCAAATACATTTTCAAAATGCTAAATATTCATTTACAAAAATCATTATATATCTGTCAATTTTTAATCGATGATCTTTTACCACATGATAAGAAAACGTAAATGTATCAATTGATATTTCAACTTAAAAATTGCATAAATTACTTTTTATAATATTAATCAACAAACTCGAAAATTTAAGTTTTTCTTAAATATGTATTTAGTGACTTTTCGTTCTACAACGACGATATATTCTGACAATAATTCCAAACATAATTATATTTTTTTATTTCAACAACGAAATCACAATACCCGCCACTGTTAAATTATTTCTGCAGCATTTCTTCCCAGGTTAAAATCACTGTGATTGATAAGAAAATAGTGGAAATGAACTGGTCTATCATGATAAATTAGTAAAAGATAGGGTGATCCTTAAAAAAATGTTGAGAAAATCAACGACAAAATAAAAATTTGAGTTTTTATTTTTGTAAATTCCAAATTTACGTACACTTTAAAAAAGGAACAATTAATGGGGTTCGAATATGTGATATCCGATTTGAAAGGTAATTTAAATGTCTAAAATATGTGTAAAAAATTGATACACATTTATCAACAGATTATCCTGCATAACCAGTTTATATATTTTGACTAGGTTATATCAGTAATATGCATTTCTTAAACACCCTTTATCTTAAACTGGGTGTAAAATGTATTTTTGTTTAATATTTTCTTATTTTTTAAGTCATAGAATGACCCCTTGAATTATTGACATCGATGAACCATACACCGTGTATTCACGTGTTAGATGAAGATAAAAGGCTTATCACTGTTCCAGTCCAAGGGTTTGACTGTAGGATACTGACAGTTTGTAATCATTATACAAGTTCTGTAACCGGTATCGACTAAATACAGAATCTTAAAAACAAATTGTGTAATACAGAGAAAAAACTCTTCTTCATATTAATGAATTTCGTTCTTCAATCCATGATACATTGCATTGAAGAACAAGTCATAATATTGATCACTACAAAACATCAATGTTATGAATTCATTAGGAATTCGATGAATGTACAAAATATATGTGCATCATACTGAAGAATGTTGTTCAAAAAACAAATTTTCTATCAAAATATTTATTTTTCGTTTATTTTTTGCCATACTTCTCATTTCTCTAGTAGTTCTTTTTTATTATTTTTTTACATAACACCATCTGACAATGAATAAAAACATTTTATTGAAGATTTGTTTTCTGTGTATATTAAAATAGTTTTGCGAAACTCAGAAATATTGACAAAATTATTCGCATTTTGGAAACTTTCACATAAAATAACTCGAGTCCATCAACAACAAAATCAACTTGTTCCACATTAAATGCAGAAAATTTCACGCAAAAAATCTTTTCACGACAAAAACTCTATCACAATAACAAAATTGATCATATCATGTAAATAATTTATACAAACGATACTTTTTTTCCCAACACACAATTTTTAACAAGCAGGTGTGTCAAAACCTAATTCTCAAAAAGTGATATAATGGAACTACAGTGTTGAACACGTTTCGGTATTATGTATACCATTAACTGAATTATTTATGCTTGTTGGATACAAAAAATGAAACTTTGAGAAAAATGTTTGTGGAGCATAAATGTTTTTACACCCACTAGAAAAAAATTTGAAAAACAAATGGTTTTCATACTGCATGGCAATCAATAAGAACAAAACGAATGTTATAAAAATATAAAACAAAAGGCGAGGATTTGCCAATGCAACACGAAGACAAACAAAGGACACTGCAAGGAGCGTATTTAGTGAATATACAAACGATGCAGTCACAAAAACGATACAGCAAAATATGCAGGCATCAAAAACGCGCAATGACAAAGAAAAAAATACAACAACATTTTTTAAAAAACTAAATAAAAACAAGAATTCACAACACCGAATAAGTAAAAAAAAGTAGAATGCGTTTTGTTTGTATTCGTCTTGTTTTACACAGAGAAAAACATGTGGTTGCATTATGGTCACGGCAATAATAAATGGTTGCCGCAATTAAAGTATTTCAAATATAATTATGTGATCTATTATGAAAAAATTATTGCTTGTTGTAACAATCATGACATGATGTTAACAATCATTTAGTTATCATAATATAGTGAAAAACTAAAATACGTTAGAAAAGATTACGATAATGAACAATTGCCACAAAATGCCACGAACAAAATATGCTTAATACCAATCATATTATTATGCAAAGTGTTTGGTTCATGCATGTCAATAATTCAAGAGGTCATTATATGACTCATAAAAATATTTACATATAAATTATTTAAAAAAAATTCTAATTTTGCATTCATTTTAAGATACAGAATGCTTAATAAATGCATATTACTGACACATGCTATGCAAGAAAATTGGTTATAAAGTATTATTTGCTGATAAATGATCATCTTTCTTTTTTACTCATGTTTCAGACAATTAAACTACATTTCCAATGGTGTATCACGTATTCGAACCGCATGATGTTTTTTTTTATGTACATAAATTTCAAAATTTACAAAAATAAAAATTCAAATTTTTACTTGTCATTGATTTTCATAAAATTTCGTTACGGATCACACAATTTTTTCAAATTTATATTGATTGACCAGTTAATTCCTAGTTTTATTTATTACTAATCACAGTGATTTTAATCCGGTATGAAATGCTGCAGAAATAATTAAATAGTGGTAAATCTTTTGATCAATGACAAATACTTAGTTTTCACTATGTCATTTTGTGTCATTTACATGTTTGAAAATTTCTCATATTTGTTCTTTTTCGACATGGCAAAGATTTAAAAAAAATGCCAACATATTTTGGTCAATTTTATTTTACGTACATTTTTATAATTGAAACAGGCATGTGTTTCAAAAATCTGAAACATCATTGGATAGGTTATTTAATTATCTAAAACATGAATATTAAGTAGATGTTCATTTATCAATAGATTATACATTATAATCAATTTTCTTGAATAGATTATGTCAGTACTATTAATTTCTTAAACACCCTTTATCTTGAGCTATGTGTAAAATTGGACATTTTTATTATAAATTTTCTTTATCTTTGAGTCATATAATTATTGACATGGATAAACCGAACTTCCTGTATTAACAATCATTGACTGACCATAATATGTACAGAAAAAAAATCAACGTAAATATAGCAATCGACATTAATTGCATCTAGCAAAAAAAAGTCACTAGCTAAATTAAAACATTTGCTATTCTTCGTTATATAAGCAATTGCGTTTTGCTAATATTTATATTTGTACGTCAATGCAGCAAATAATTTATTCGGCGCAGTTTAAGCAAATATAATTGCTGCATTGACGTACAAATATTCATATTAGCAAACGGAATTGCAGATTTAACGAAGAAAAGCAAATGTTTTTATTTAATTATTGAATTTTGTTGCTGGATTGATTAATAAATGCAATTAATGTCGGTTGCTATATTTACGTCGATTATTTTTTTCTGTGTAGTAATTAACAGTGCTCGCTTTTATGTATATGCATTTACATATTCACTATTTAAAAACATATTATAGGAGTATAACAGTATCGAGTGTTTAGATAATGTAAACCCTGCTATGGTAAGCATGATAAGGGCATGCAAAGGTAATGATCATATTTTCTCTAATAGGGCTTACCCAACGAAAACCCGATCATTTCCCGATGGCGCATCGGGCAAATTTCTACTAGGGATACCCAACTAAATTTGCTGGAAATCACAATATATTCCAGAATCTCTTCTCCTGTAGTGATATCCTTATAAAGTTTTCTGCGGTAAGATTTCTTGATTTCATCAATTCCACTCCAAATATGTTTAAAATGTCAAAATTTTGGAGGAAATTTGTCGAAATTGAGACAAATTATGGATCATAGCAAATTAGTATCAGGCAATGATCGAGATTAATGAGAGAAACCCTATTATGCTCGGGCTCAGACAAGGCAATTGTCGGGTAAATATTAAAATGGGGAATTGCCCGATTAGTACATGATCATGGCCTGAGGTCAATACATGATCAGGACACTGCGATACAAGGACATTATGGGCCTCGTCATATCCCGATCACCTCAAATAATGACATGATCACTTCATGACCATGGCCCTACCAAAATTTCTACTAGGGATAATGCAAAAGCAAGGTCACAATTTAGAAGGTGCATTTCCATTATGCAAAAGAGTTTTAAAGGATTAATGGCGTTAATTTGTAATTTACTCAAACACATAACACAGAAAAATTTAATCGACGTAAATATAGCAACCAACATTAATTGCATTCATTAATCAATCCAGCAATGAAATTCACTAATTTAATGTTAACATTTGATATTTTTTGTTAATTCAGCAATTCTGTTTGCTAATATTAATATTTGTACGTCAATGCAGCAAATAATTTAGTCGGCGCAATTTAAGTATAAATATAATTATAATTGGTAAAACAGCGCCGACTAATTTATTTGGTGCATTGACGTACAAATATTAATATTAGCAAAGAGAATTGTTGAATTAACGAAGAATAGCAAATGTTTTCAGTAAATTAGTGAATTTCATTGCTGGATTGATTAATGCTGCAATTTATGCCGGTTGCTATATTTACGTTGATTATTTTGTTCTGTGAATGATTCAGTATAAGACGAAAAATACGATTAAATCAATATCAGTTTAAAATATAACCTTATTTCCGATTTACATTGTATCTTCTCTGAATAACACCGTATCGTCTAGGGTTGCATGTTTCCAAAAAATTGCTATTTTTATATGAATTTTTGAAAAAAATGTAATACTAGGTAAATAACATTTTTCACAAAAGATGCAATTAGAAAAACAATTTTGTTTGAAAAATATTTTTTTTCAGTAAATTTTTTTTTTTTTTTAAATAAAAATTAGATGAGAGAAAATTAAAAACATAATTAATATCTATATTTTAAGTTAATGATTCATATTTTAAGTTTTTTCATATATATTTGTGTCGTTTTTTAGTCCATATTCCATACAAATTTTCTTAGTTTTTTATCCATATAATTGTTAGTGCTGGTAATTAATATTATATTTACTAATCATAAATTTTGCAAAAGTATATGATTTTATTAAGACAAGAATCAAGTATTTAAATATAACATTATTATAGATATTTTTACTGCAACTTCAATTCTACTTATGGGTTATTTGAATACTTGCAACAAGGCATACATTTAAACGGATTGTTTGCAGCAACACTTTCACAAACATTATATTTACTTATTGTACTGTGATAATTTGTTAATCATATTATGTTTATATGGGAATCATATTATAATGACGTATGCTTTTGTAGGTATCGAATTATGATAGTGTGGAATTCAAATATCGTCACGTATTATGTTCGTGAAAAATCATATGATTGCCGACAAACATAAATCCAATGAAATATAATCACCACAATCATATTTTTTTCTGCATGTGTAATGCGCGGACAGAAACAACAATGCATTTTGCTGATATGCGCCGTGGCCAGTTTTTTTAGCTGTTTTCGATGCTGCTAACGCCTACGACCACAACCTCCAATTACTACCTTTGACAATATAAAAAAAATTAAAAAAAAAACTCACAACCCGCAACAACGCAAAGAAATATTTTTTGTGACCACATACAGTTGTTCTGGATGTTGCTGGTTTTTATGTGTGCACGCACACGAGTGCCGCCCAATATATGTTGCAGGTTGCTTGCTGCAAGCTACATATTTGCAAAACTTGGCTAATACGGCATGCAGCCTTATGTACGAACACACCCAGTAATACATATTTACATATGTTTGCAAGCATGTACTGCGAATGCATTTTGTTCAATTCACTCACAGATTTATGCATAAAATATTAACAGAAAAAAGTACTACATAAAACATACAAAACAACGGGGATTTTTTTTTATACTGCGACATCTCTAAATTTGAACAGACATCAATTAAACCACGATATTTAGTGATCCGACAAATTGTAATTTTCATATTTAAAGTACTCTAATTTGGACACGGACCATAGGTCCATCTCAATTTTAATTAATGCTACTTCAAAATATAGCTGCATCTGTTTCGTTTTCTTTGACGTTTATTTCATAGTGCAACGTCCACACAAAAAAAAATCATCAATTTTAGCAAATATAATTGCTGAAACTGCGCCGACTAATTGATTTGCTGCATTGACGTACAAGTATTCATATTAGCAAACAGAATTGCTGAATAAGGAAGAATAGCAAATGTTTTCATTAAATTAGTGAATTTCATTGCTGGATTGATTAATGAATGCAATCTACGTCTTATTTATTTCTGTGCAGGCAATCAGCAGTTAAAGGGCATCGAAATATGCATTGACCTTTTCTTTTATTTTTCCGATCACTATTTCTAGAGACACCACTATTTCTAGAGACACCACTATTTCTAGAGATATAGTCCAAAGTTTAAATATTTGTCAAATAGCACTTTAATATGGTAGTCATATTGAAATACCTCTTGATTATGATCTCGTATTAAAACTAATAAAACAATCTTTTGAAATGTGTCTTCTTAACATGAACATGTGGCCTTGAACATCAAATTTCAACACCTTAAAAATATTTATATTCTTAAAAAAGAAAATCAAAATGTTTGTTGATTTATTACAATATATTCGAGCCAAATTGCATGATTGTATTTTGAAGGCATCAAATTTAAAAATCAACGCACGGTTCCTAGAGTACACGCAGAGAAAAAAAAATGGTTGTGGTGATCATATTTGAAGGGCATCATACTATGATTGGTGGTTATGGTTTTAGGAAATCATTTAATTTGTCTAATATGATCCTCAGTGACAATAGTACGATTTTCTACAACCATACCATGGTCCTCAGTGACCATACGTCGATTTGGTTGTCAGTGAACATACTATGGTTGTCAGTGACCACACTATGGTTGTCAGTAACCATACTATGGTTGTCAGTGACCACACTATGGTTGTCAGTGACCATACTATAGTTGTCAGTGACCATAATATGGTTGTCAGTAACCATACTATGGTTGTCAGTGACCATAGTATGGTTGTGAGTGACCATACTTTGGTTGACAGTGACCATAGTATGGTTGTCAGTGACCATAGTATGGTTGGCAGTGACCACTGAAATTTGTTATACACATTTGTATTAAACACGAGCAGTTAATGTTATTTATAGAAATTTCTTTGAACTATATTGTCTTCATATTAAGCATTTTCAATTAACGATTTAACTTTCGGATATATGTTTTTTTAATAATGAAGTTTTAAACATTCAAAAACACTTTGTCACGACAAAAAAAACTCGACTGCACACCGTCGTAGCCAACATCAAAGTGAGTAAGGGAATAAAAAATGCCAGTAGGTGAGAATTATATGGTTGTAAATAATAAAAAATTACTATATTATGATCAATCTATATCGTGGTATGATTGCTGTTGACTATACTTTGTTCGTGGCAGTCTTTATCGTAATCATAACATGGTTCTTATCAACCATATTTTGGTTTTTCAGAAATACAATCATTTTATAATAAATTGTCTACTATAATATGATATTAGCGACCTTATTATTGTTGAAATAAAATTGAAAATACTATACTTTGATTGTGACAACCATGTAGAATTGTAAAGACCATAGCATGGTTGTCGCGATCGTGTCGCAACCATATTATTTCTCTGCGTGTAGTTAAAAATTCGAATTCGTAGCGAAGATTCGTATTTTTGCTACAACGGGACTCAGAATTAGGGTGTCTAAATGTTATTTTTTTAATATCTTTGTGTTGGTATTTTATTTTAATATAATTTTTTTAATTTTTTGCTTACTAATATCATTAAATATTTTTTTTTACACAAAAAAAAAATATGTTTGTTACTTTGCGTTCGAAATTTTCTATCATTTTTTCGACAACAAATGTTTTTGTCATATTAAATTTCTACATTTTTTGTTTGACAACATTTTAGTATTCAAGATTTTTTTTTCGACATTTTTGTTTTCGATATTTTTTTCGACATTTTTATATTCTACATTACTGTCTTCGGTATTTTTAATTTCGATATTTTATATTTCGATTGATCGTACCAAACCCGTCCAAATATACCATTTCATTCTATATTCATATCTATATTATACTAAAATGCATTCTAAGATGTCCACAGATATCGTACGAGATGATGATGTGTTATTCGAAACGAGAAAAAAACGATTCTTGATCGATATCGCATTGAATATCGATATTGAATCGAAAAACATTGCGATATCGATGTGATAAATATTTAAATATCGTATCTTCCCCTTATTTTGTTCGAAAATTTTATTGTACGAAAAATTTAAAATAGTAGTAGTGATAAAGAAACGAGATCGAAATTTTTTATTGCAGTTAGTTCGAGAAAACCTCGATCATCGAAGAACTCCGAGTCATGACAGACTGGGTATTCTTAAAAAATTCGGGATGGATATTGACTTTTGGATTTCAGAAAATTTTATTATTTTCTACGTTCACATAGAAAATTCTAACTTCAAAATGCCTGGATGTTCCACTATTTTTCATACATTTTTCTACAAAACCTCTTTTGTTGTTTAGTCCTACTGTTACCACGCAATTAATAAAAAATCAATGAATATGTTACTACATTGAATTCGTTAGGATAGGTAATCGGAACTAAGTGTGACTAATATGTATATATTTAGTATCTTTAGTAGATATTGATCAGAAACTGATCATGTATACCCTACTTTATTGGAACACCATCATGTATACCTTAATTGGGTAGATTTCTGTAACCGAAACCCTTCCAAAGGTCCATATTCAAGTCAAAGATATACCATAAATGAACATATATGAATTAATTTATATTTCTATAACCAGAAATACATAGAATGTCACAAACTCTCCTCATATATTTGAGAAGTAATAAATTACCAATTTTAATAATAAGAAAAAACCAAAAATACGATGAATATTTGCACGTATATTCAATAGTACAAAACGCAATATTCCAAAACCAACAATGTTCACAACACCAACACAAAAATCATCTCCAGCACCATCACCTGCAAAATGCTAAAGGATTTTCGGTATATAGCAGCAGCATAGGATAGATGCGAATTTTTTATTTGCCTTTTTCGTTGCACCAGAAACAATTCTTCAGAAATGCAATGTCCTAATCCCCTCCAGTACTTGGTGCAATCTGTATGCAATGCAAACTTCATCCACAATCCACCCGGCATAGCGCATGAGTTGGATGTGCCGTGATCGGGATGTGCAATTCCAAAGGACAACGAAACAGACGCATAGACGACAAATGAAATGAAGAAAAAAAATGCAGGATATATAATATATACAAAACGAAAAAAATAAAACGAACTCATGTGAAAAAAGAACGAAATAGGCTTTGGCGTATGCATTCGCTAGAAAAATCAGAAAGAACTGCAAGACTGCAATCAGTATAAAGTTTTTCATTTTTAAGATAAAATCGTTATTTTTCCAAATACACCGTAAGAATTTTGATGAATTCGAAATGAATCACGATATTTTGTAAATTTGAATATAAAAATTGAGTAGATCAAATATTAGATACTATTGTTTCCCAGTATGCTATTCGTTTTGATGTCATTACGAGATCAATGCGAGAAGAAGGAGAATTCATTCGACATCGGACACTTTCTCGTCAAATTGGCGGTAAGATATCGATGATTTCTGTCGGAGTTTTATCGGTACGAGAATTTTTTTTTGAAATCGGAACGATATCAAACAAATAATTAATAAAAGTTCGAGATTGTTTAGAAAAACATTGCGATATCGATGCGATAAGTATTTAAATATCAAAGATTAAATATTCATTTTTTTTAATTTTGATAAATACACAGTCCGCTATATCAAGGAGACCATCCAATGCCTCGAAAGTTCCTCAAACTAACTTCGATAAAAAAATGTTCGATCTCGTAGCTTTATCGCTACTTATCTTTAAAGTTTCTCTAACATTCCAACTTTGTGTTCAGCTACGATATTTGAACATTAAAATGGTTTTTCAATAAGAGCGCTACAAAAGTTTTAGGCAATATCCATGTAATAAAGGGTTTTTCAACAAGGACGCTACGAAAGTAGAACAACAGGGACAGCAAACGACGCCATATTTCTTGCCGCTCTTTTGACATTTCTCTTCAGTAAGGTTTGCCATTTCATGATGGAAAAATATACGAGCCGACATTATTAAAATTTACTACCGAAATTCGAATTCGTATTTCTTTTCATCATGAAATGGCAAACCTCACTGAAGAGAAACGTCAAAAGAGCGGTAAGAAATATGGCGTCGTTTGCTGTCCCTGTTGCTCTACTTTTGTAGCGTCCTTGTTGAAAAACCCTTTATTACATGGATGTTGCCTAAAACTTTTGTAGCGCTCTTATTGACAAACCCTTTAAATGTTCAAATATCGTAGCTGAAATATCGTAGCTGTCCCTGTCGCTCTACTTTTGTAGCGTCCCTGTTGGATATTGCCTAAATTTTGTTTATTTTGGCGTTCGAACCCAGTCTACCATGTCTCGGAGATCTTCGACGATCGAAGTTTTCTCGAACTAACTGCGATAAAAAATTCGATCGCGTGGCTTCGTTACTACTAATTTTTAAATGTATCTTACAATAAAATTTAAGGAAAATATACGATATTTAAATATTTATCACATTGATATCGCAAAGTTTTTCGAATTGATCCAGAATCGTTTTTTTTCTCATTTCCAATATACATCATTAACTCGTACGATATCTGCGTACATCTTAAAATGAAATGTAGTATAATATAGATACGAAATCGTAATCGAGATCGAATATATTCCTCGACAACTCGAAACAGGCTCGTAGCGTTATTGAATCGAATGGCAGAGTGAGAAGCAACATATTGCAATTTCTTTCGATACGAGAATAATAACGATTCTAAATTGAAATCGTATCGCATGCACTACATCGAGAGTGATTCGAAAAGCATTGCGATACAATTTTATTGCACAAAAATTTTAAAAATTTAGTAGTGATAAATCAACGAGATCAAACTTGTTTTTATCGAATTGAGATCGACCTACCATGTAGGTCTAATTTGACGTTCGATATCGACATGAGAGAGATCCGATATCGTGTAAATTCTACTGTTTCTCTCACATTGATGTCAAAATGATACCGAAACGAATGGCATACTGGGTGGTTGGATCACCAAAAATAATACGGACACTTAGATTTCTAAAATTTGTATTATTGGTTTACAAGAACATTTATAGGTCGGACAATTTCTGATCGATGTAGATGTAAATCAGTCGTTAAAATTCATAAAAATTATAATTTTCCACTATAGGCAGTGCTAGTAAAAATTAACTCTATTAGGGCAGAGATGATCATGACCTGAACATGTTCGTCTTCTTACTGGTCCGGTTATGATAATGAAAAATTCTATGATCAGTTCGGGACCATAATCCTAGAATAATTTCTACTAGAGAGGAGAACCTAAGCTGAGTTCTGTCTCATCATATTCAACTTATCCTAAGTACTTATTGAAAATTTTATATTAACCTATTTACATATTATTTGCCATTACTTTATTCGGACGTTTCGATTCAAAGTCAACGAAAAAAAAAAATCTACCAAAAATCAGTATTCATCATATTGATGATTTCAATTATTGAATTAAAATCGTTATTCCAATGTTTTTCATTTTCACTATTTATATTACATCAAATTTCAAACAAAAAATTGTCTCCATTTATAATTCTGATAAGATTTATGATATTAAATAAAATAAAAAATTCATCAAAATGATGTATACTTGTTCATTAATATGATGAAATGGAGTCTTGGCATAATTAGAAATTGAATATTACAAAACTTATAATAATTATAAATACATAAATGTGTAAATGGAGACAAATTTTAGTTTGAAATTTGATGTTAAACAAAATATTGAAAATAAAAAACATTTAAAAAAAACGAGTTGGGAAAGTTAGGTCACATGAGTAAGTTCGGTCACATGGGGCGGATTTTTATAGTCGGTCGGGCCCGACTATGGAATACCCTACACCATTGGTGGGGATATTAACCCTCAGAATATTATTCATATATGAGAAATTTACGTCTTATAACCCCATAAATTAAAAAATTTATATAAAGTATAAAAAACTAAAAAAAAAAAATTGAAAAATATAATTGGGCGGACCACGACTATATTTAAAATTTTGAAAGGCTAATATTTCATAGAATTGATTTTAATAATTTACGGATCAAATTTCCACTATGAAAACCCGGGAAATAATGAAAAAAAAAAGTGGGCGGATCACGCCCATTTTTGGACCACATATTTTTAGGTGAATTATAACAATATGTTTTAAATTTTATAACTATACCTTAAATACTTTTCGAGTTATTAGTTCCGAAAGAGTTATATAAAAGTGACTTTTATGGAAGGTGGGCGTGTCCGTTGACCGATTTGGCTCATTTTCAAACTCAGTTCCTACTTTTGGCTAAAATATATTGAGACGAAATTTCATCGCATTCTGATCAGTATTTCTCAAGTTATTCTGTATTCGGACAGCAAGACAGCAAGACAGCAGGACAGCAAGACAGCAAGACAGCAAGACAGCAAGACGGACAGACAGACAGACGGACATGGCTAAACGGACTCGGGTAGTGATGCTGATCAAGAATATATATACTTTTCCATACCGGACACGCCTCCTAAGGGGCGTTACAATATATGCACAAAGTTAATATACCCTGTACCTTATAGGTGTAGGGTATAAAAATATTAATACGATGAATACTGGTTGTTGGTAGATTTTTTTTTTGTGTAGCAATAAATATAAAGATGGAGTAGTGAATGTGTGTCTGGAATTTGCTAATTTCAAAAATGTCGAGAAAATCACAAACGAAAAATAATTATTTTTTTAAAGAAAACTTACCTTTTTGGCCAACATATTATTTTTCGGTATTTCGTATTGCATCATCAACCATTGACTCTCGTCCTTTTAAAATGACAATAACTGCATCCTGCAACATTCTGTGTATCATCGAAAAAAAAAAAAGAATGCATTCAACTAACGCCAGGAAGAAAGCAAAAGGAAAGAAACACAATACAGCCAAAAGTGAAAAAAAAAAATAAAGTTTTTAGTACAAACATCAACAAAAATGGCACAAAATAAAATTAAAAAATATATATAAAACCGAATACACGAACATGCGAGGAGTAACGTTTGGAGGTCAAAAGAATAGGACAAACAGACAGAATGAACGTACAGAACGAGCACAAGAACTCGAGATAAAAAAGTGCAAAAGCCAGAGCATGAGCGTGGGACATGAGGACTTCATACACATTGCAAGAATGCACAGAACGTCCTTTGGTGTTATTGCCGAATGCAAATGCTCACGTCATCAGAAGTAGAGGCAGAGGCAACAGCATTCTCAACAACATCATCATCATCATCATCATCGTACTTTTTGTTACTCTGCAAATAGACAACTACCAGAGTTAACGACTGGCGTCGTCATTCCGCGTCTCATATCCTTTAAACGTAACTTTCTTCCGTGCACATTCGATGCAAATTTGTTGAACTCAATGCTGCAACGGTCTCGTTTTTTTTATATTCATGCAAAATACCATCGCGCAAGGTAATGCAACGTATAAAAAAAAATATTGGACGGTGCAGTTTTCTTCCTCAAAAAAAATGAAATAAAAAAAAGCGTACTTTCTGTCATGTGTTATTTGAAAATAGCTTTCGAGATCATTGTGTGGTGTATAAAAAAATGGGGCGCTTCGCCTGTATACTGAAAGTAGGATGTAAAGGGTTGAGTGTTTAAAAATGCTTTAGATAATATTATTATTTGCTAAAGTTTTATTTTATATATTATATATTTTTTTTATTTAGTTTGGTTGCAAAAGTTTTCGCTTTAATAAAACTTATATTTATGCGCAAAGCTTGAGGCTGTCAAAAGTTTATTGCAAACTTTTAATTGAATTTTGAAAAAAAAAAAATGTATTTATATTAATATAATTTTTTTTAGTGAAATAAAACAGAATAATCATTAAAAACAAATATTATGAATAATAAAATTGCTCTATGCAGATAATGTTATTCTTATCTTATTAATTTGAATATATAATTTTAATATTGGCTTAATGTTCTTCTTCTGAAATAGAAAACTTCTTCTTAAATAGAAAACAAAAAAAGATAAATAAATTTCACCAAAGTCATTCTATCAAATTTTATATTTTCAATATTATTAAGTCCATTGATTTTTTTTTTTTTAAATCATTAAAAGGATTAAAAATAACAAGTAAGAATACGCCTGGAAAGAATCGACTGGGAAAGAAAGATTTTTCTGAGAAAAATTGTCTGGGTAAAAAATTGTCAGGTGCAGAACTGTCTAATAACTGTTAAGAATAAGAATTTTATAGGGAAAACATTATGGTGAAACATAATTATCCAGAAAAGAACTATCCGATATCACTACTAAAGAAAACGAGAAAAATGATTGCCATGCACTTCCCATACATCAATACGATATAATTTAAGGTTGCTGATTTTGACTGCATACTCAGTATTATTAATATGCCTTTTTTTCGAAATTATTCGAACATTGTTTTTTTGTCGAATACATTTTTTATCAATGTTTTTTTCGACAATTCTTGAAAATAACTAAAAATGTCGACCAAACATTTCATAAGAATTTTTTTTTTTTTTTTTTGATAAAAATGTTTAATGTTTACTTTTACGGTTTTATTTCCATATATACCCAAATTTTCAATTGAATGTTACCATCAGTATGTGCTTCAAAAATATTGGGAGTCAGCTGAAAAGAGAATTGTGCATCAACGCTTCTCAGTATCTCAAAAAGGAATAATGAGAGACCTTTATATATCTCGCTGTTCAACCGCAAAAAATAAAGGTTTCTCTCGGACCAACATTTTTTTGTGTTTTCTTTAAATTTTGGTTTCTCACTAAATTATTTAATAAATATTATTTGGTGAGAGTTATTCAAAAACCTGCGAAAAGGTTAACCTTTATCTCTAGACTTTGATATTAAGTAATGATATTTTCGGATTATTAAATCATAAATGAACAAAAAAAATTCTTCGGGTGAAATTATACTCGCATAAAAATTATGTTGGGTTTAAATTGTCCAGGTTAAAATGTATCGGAACAATTAAAACGAGGAAGAATTTCGCGGGAATGAATTAAGCCGGAGAAGAATTATCTTGGGTAAAAATTGTTACAATAAAATAAATGTCTTGTCGAAAAATTGTAAGAGGAAGAATTGTGTCGGGAAAAATTGTACGAGGAAACGTTTTCCAGGGTAAAATTGTCGTGGAGAATAAAAGTCCTATACTTAGTTAATTGTATTGAGTAAGAAATGTATGGTGGAAATATTGTCTTGACGAAGAATTGTATGAAGGAAAACATTGTTCAGTGAGTACGCACATTTCTGTATTGTATCAAGAAGAATTCTGCGGGGAAGAATTTGCGAAAATAAAGGTTTTTTTTGGGGAATAATGGTTTTGTGTACAAATTATTTCCGGTAAAAATTGTCTAGGGAAGACTTGTCGAGGGCAGACATTTTTCGGGGAACACATTTCTTGAAGAAGAATTGTCTATAGAATACACTCAAAGTAAAATGTCTGTAACAGTTGCAAAAAAAGTTGATAAAATAGCAAACATTTTTGCTAAAAAGAGGAAAGCGTTGGATTTTGCTGAAACATGCTAAAAGAAAACAAAAAAAAAATATTTTTTTTTCTGTATTTGAAATTTTTCTTTATAATTCGTATGTACTTAACTTTTGTATATATTATTATTTTTCATTATCTTATTCATATACTTAATTTATTTTACCTTTTACCTTTTTTTCTTCATTTCACTCATGCATGCGCAGAAGAAATATCTGTTTTAAATAAAAATGTTGTCGAATTAGAGTCTACGAATTATAGACGTATTAGCTGCAGCGTCTCGTGACAATGGCGCTATCTAGTGCATGTTAGATACACTAGCAATATGCACACCAGTGACACTAGCACGATCTTAAGCACTAGCAGAACTAAGATTCCTAGCAAAGAGTTCGCTATTGCAAAAGAAAGTATGCTGATTAGCATTCATAGTTTGTAATTAATAGCAGACTTTTTATTTTTAGTGTAATTGACGATTACTAACCCTACGGAGAAACGAACTGGTCTTACACACAGGAAAAAATCAATTTTGCAGGCAACATCTTATGTTTGCTACAATATTTTTTGAATTTCTGGACTTTTGAAATAAATCTATTTATAATAATAAATAGCAATAAGTTCTGAAATGCATACCAAAATAATTTTAAAAAATTTTATTTAGAAGTAACAGCCAATTAAAGTCGGAAATTGTATGGCTGCAAACATCAATATGTTGCCTGCAAGCTGATTTTTCTTAGCGTGTAGACTAGGCACGTGACTGATTCCTCGGAGATAAATAACCGGTCCATGTGTTGGCTCATTTATTTTACTTTATTTTATTTTACTTAACTTTATTTTACTTAACTTTACATTTTCCCTTCATGCACTCACATTTCAGTAATGATTCCAACATTGCATGCGTGCATTATAATTACTTGGAAGACGTACCGTATTTATCTCAATACAGTTTCGAAAAACAGTCAACGAATTGTATACGCGTTAGTTGCAGCGTCTAGTGTCTATCGCTTCACTCGCGACATGCTTAGCACACGGAGGGAAATAAAATTCTAAAACTCGAGAAGAATTAGGTTAGAAAGAAAAATAGTAGAATTTGGCTAATATCAATAAAATACTACTAAAATTCAAGAAAGCAAATTACTTAGTTGTCAAAAAAGTAAACAAACTTTATTCAACTGGATTTTCAGAAATTAATTTATTGATTATTTAAACCAAAAAGAACACGCAAAATTGTTGCTGTATTCTTCGCAAAAAGAACATGTGTTCATGTATTGTTGTTGTTTTCATCGATATTGCTCAGTCTGTATGCTTTGTTTTGCGAGGTCGCCATCTGTTTGTTAGTCTCCCTGTCTGTCTGTTGAAAGTAACTAAGCCAAATTTTTCTAAATATTCAGACATTAAGTTCTTAGGTATCAAAAAAGTAACTAAGTGCAATTTGTCTGGATTGCTAATTTTTCCTTCTTAGGTATCAAAAAACGGCATGATATACAATGTTTGCATGTGTGTGTTTTCACGAATAGAACAACAAAGCACAGCCAGACATGCAAGTGTCTGTGTATGTATAAATGTTAAAGATATAAATAGAAAAAACGAATTTTCCTTCGAATATTGGTATGGTTTCAGTTCGTAAACATAAATTTGGGATCAATTTTGCATGAATACCAAGTTGATTTCATTCCATTGTTATCTAAATAGACTATACAATGCTTATTCTACTTGGTAACGTGCGGAGGGTTTATACATAATCAAGAGAAGATGCAACAGAAGAGGAGAAAGTGTATAAGGTAAGTAAACGGTTTCAGAATAATATACAGAGATTAAATTAAATAATAATAAAAATAAACAATTCAATTACAATAAGTATTCAAAGAAGTCATTTAATATACCAAAATGCATATAGGTAATAAAGTTCTAAATAAACAATAAATTAACTCGTATACTCCGTATACTTCTTGATTTCTTCTGGATTTTAGAACTTTTTTCCCTCCGTGTAGTATTTGCGAAAATTTATTTTCGGAGAGATTTGTTAATTGTTATCTCCAATAATATTATTGAATAAACATAAAAAATAAGATTTAAAAAAATATATATATTTGGTGAGTTTTACTTTCAAAACAACGATATATTCAACACGAATTACATTTTCTTTAATTAATTTTCATACAAATTTAATGAATTTCACTGTACAAACAAAATAAAAAGTCTGTAAAAGTAGCAGAAAAAACGTTACCAAAATAGCAAAAATGTTTGCTGAAAAGAGAAAAGAAATCGTCGGATTTTGCTGAAACAGCAAATGGCACTATGCTGTTCATTGCTATCAGAGCAGACAATTTAAGCTGTTTTAACTATTTTTTTTGCTGTTAACTCCAATTCATAAAGAAAAAAAAATATATTTACTGTATTTTAATATATCTTTTTTATTTCTTGAACATATTTATTTTATTTTACCTGTAATGTGAATGCACGGAGAACATTCACTATTACATGAGAGCATTATTGTTACGTAGAAGAAATATCTGTTTTGTATAAAAATTTTGTCGAAAAAGAGGCTACGAATTATAGACGCATTAGCTGCAGCGTGCAAATAACTCTAGTGATTATAACGCCATCTAGTGCATGTTAGCGACACGAGGACGATATTGTGAAAACTAGCAGAACTAAGTTTCGTAGCAATCAGTTCGCTATTGCAAATACAAGTTTGATGCATGATTCCTTCTGGATTTGAGAACTTTTTTCCCTCCGTGCAGGGACACATTCCGTCTCTCCATGCAGACCTTTAGACCTATTACAGAACTGGTCTTCAAGATCCTTTTCTTAGTCGGTACCAATCGTACCAGTCACGTGATAGGTAGTTTTAGATTAATTGACACCTTTTTCCTCTGTTCATGAAGCCTGAGAGGTTCAGAAGGGTCCTAAGAAAAAATTTTACTCAGAGAAGAAAATACAACACATAACTCAATCTCGTTTTGCACTACTTCTGGAACTATGTTTTTTTTTCGACTAGTTCTGCTTTTCAGACGGGAAACTTAAACTATACAAGAAATTCGCCATATCAGAGTTGGTTAGTTCCTGCAATGTAAGTGGGAAATACAAATTTATTATATTATTTGAATAATATAAATGCTACACATTTTAAAGCAGTTTAAAGCATCACAGTTTAAACTTAAACTAAAAATCCTATTTAATTTTCTATTTCATTAACTCGTGCACATAGTTCCTGGACTAAACGTTCGGTCGGAAGGCGGAAATCATCCGCCGCCATGTTGGCGCAATTAAAAATGCATCATTAAGTAAATGTTTAAAGAGTCGTCATGTCCAGTATGCAACAGCAGCAACCTTAACAACAACCACAACAAACTAATGGTGCAGAATCGCTGTAGTCTGAATGTATTAGAATTTATTTGCACCATCATTTAAATATAGCCTTCCGCGAGCTCTCGCCACCCCAATGCAACCAATCGCGCATATTTTATTAAAATAAATGAAAATTTTAAATGTTATTTTCAAAAAACATAAAATATCTGCGCACCAAAAAAATACCTAGATAAATATTTGAATTAACCAACACATAACAGAAGCAAAAAAAAAAGTTAGTAAACACTAACTGAATTTAAATAAATACTAATTAAAATATTCTGCGTATAATTTGCTGTGGGCGTAAAACACACCGTCAAATATGCAAATATATACAATTCAAAAAAAAATAAATCTATTTGTACAAAAATCATTAAAAATCGGAAAATAACCGTAAAAAATGTGTGCATTTACCGTCTAAATTTTTTTTTTTATATATTTTATGTCACATATTTAGTATTTAGCACTACACAGGGTTCAGCTCACATATTTTGTACTTATTTATAAATCAGCTAAATAAAATTATAATTTTGTTTTTAATACCGTCTAATGATGATATCAGAGAAATTTAGGACACTCGTGGACTTACTACATCATATTACAGTGTATTTCAGAAAAACTTAAATGAAATTCCAAAAATTAATGTTAAATTTAGAAAAGATGAAAAACAAATATAATATATATATTCAATTGTGAATATAAATGAATGGTATTCAAATAAAGGTATATTTTAATAAAAAATAAAGTAGGTATTCTCAAAATAAAGAGTTTATCAAACTTTAATTTGCATTTACATCAAACTTGTATTTGCAATAGCGAACTGATTGCTACGAAACTTAGTTCTGTTAGTTTTCACAATATCGTCCTCGTGTCGCTAACATGCACTAGATGGCGTTATAATCACTAGAGTTATTTGTACGCTGCAGCTAATGCGTCTATAATTCGTAGACCCTTTTTCGACAAAATTTTTATATAAAATAGATATTTCTTCTACGTAACAATAATGCACTCATGTAATAGTGAACGCTCTCACATTCCAGATAAAATAAAATAAATATGTTCAAGAAATAAAAAAAGATATATTAAAATACAGTAAATATATTTTTTTTTTCTTTATGAATTGGAGTTAACAGCAAAAAAAAATAGTTAAAACAGCTTAAATTGTCTGCTCTGATAGCAATGAACAGCATAGTGCCATTTGCTGTTTCAGCAAAATCCGACGATTACTTTCCTCTTTTCAGCAAACATTTTTGCTCTTTTAGTAACGTTTTTTCTGCTACTTTTACAGACTTTTTATTTAGTTTGTACAGTGAAATTCATTAAATTTGTATGAAAATTAATTAAATAAAATGTAATTCGTGTTGAATATATCGTTGTTTTGAAATTAAAACTCACCAAATACATTTTTTTGTTTTAAATCTTATTTTTTATGTTTATTCAATAATATTATTGGAGATAACAATTAACAAATCTCTCTGAAAATAAATTTTCGCAAATACTATACATTGCCGGACATTTCATCTCCAAATTATTATTCATCGGGCTATACTTTCTCGCATTATTCTTCCCGCAAAAACAATTCCTAGAGACTGCCCTTCCACCGTACAATTCTTTCCCGAACATTTCTATCCCATACGATACGTTCCTGAATAATTATTCATCTACACGGAGGGAAAAAGTTCTAAAATCCAGAAGGAATGAAGAAGAATACGGAGTGATATACAGCTAAACCGAAAAATTCTTTATTTCAAGAAATCGATTTTCTTAGTTGTCAAAAAAGTAACTAAGTAGAATTATTCTTGGATTCAGTTATTAATTTCTTAGGTATCAAAAAAGTAACTAAGTCGAATAAGTATTGAATTCAGTTATTAATTTCTTAGGTATCAAAAATGTTGTTGTTGTTTTCGTCTCAAAATTTAATGAACACGTGTTCTTATAGTTGTTGTTGTTGCGATCTTGCTTTGTCGCTATTATGTTTTGTTTTACTTTGTCCGTCTGTCAGCGCTATCTGTTTGTTCTTGTGTCTGTCTGTCTGTCGATATGTTGAAAGTAACTAAAAGCTATTATTTCGAAGCTAACATCTCTGTATATTATTATGAAACCGTTTACTTACCTTATACACTTTCTCCTCTTCTGTTGGTTATGTATAAACCCTTCCGCACGTTATCCATAAGCATTGTATAGTGTATTTAGATAACAATGGAATGAAATCAACTTAGTATTCATGCAAAATTGATCCCAAATTTATGTTTACGAACTGACTCCATACCATCTTCATAGGAAAAATCGTAAAACACACACATTCAAACATTGTATATCATGCCGTTTTTTGATACCTTAGAAGAACAAAATTTGCAATCCAGACAAATTGTACTTAGTTACTTTTTTGATACCTAAGAACTTAATGTCTGAATATCTAGAAAAATTTGACTTAATTACTTTCAACAGACAGACAGGGAGACTAACAAACAGATGGCTACCTCGCAAAACAAAGCATACAGACAGAGCAATATCGATGAAAACAACAACAATACATGAACACGTGTTCTTTTTACGACGAATACAGCAACAATTTTGCGTGTTCTTTTTGGTGGTTAATAATCAATAAATTAACTTCTGAAAATCCAGTTGAATAAAGTTTGTTTACTTTTTTGACAACTAAGAAATTTGCTTTCTGGATATCCAGATGATAAATTCTTGATTTTTAGTAGTATTTTATTGATATTAGTCAAATTCTACCATTTTTCTTTCTAACCGAATTCTTCACGATGGAAGCATCGTACAATTCTTTCCCGAATTCTCGCATTATTCTTCCCGCAAAAACAATTCCTAGAGACTGCACTTTCACCGTACAATTCTTTCCCGAATATTTCTATCCCATACGAGTAATTATTCATCTAGGCAATTTTTACCTTTTTCTTCAAACAGTACATTGAATATTTGACACATTTTAATTTTTTTACAACGCAAAGGTAAGAATTTTATGGTGAGTTTTGGTGAGTTTGTAGTGAGAAGTGGTAAGTTCAGTTGTGGTGAATTCATATGTGTTGAGTTAAGGTGTGATGAGTTTAATAATATTTGGGGATGTTAACTACACAAGATAACCATATATAATTTTTGGGTTATCATTAAATTCTAAATGGTAAAAAATTCCCAAAAAACAAAAAGTTCCGAGTTTAGATCCAATTATCTTAAAAAAGTGTTAGAATATTAGCATTCAATAGTATATTAAAATTAGTGGACTGAACTTATCTTATGAATCTAGAATTAGAAACCGTCGCATACAAAAGGAATTTAAAATTTTTGAAACATTTATTATGTTGTTGGTGATAAATACTACTACAACTCACAATATTTAAGCTATTTAAAGTATTTCATGAATATTTCTGTAATATGAGAATTGGTGCCCTGTAACGACCAACATAATCAACATACATAAATAAGATATATAGAAATATCAGCAAAATTTAAAATTTCACATAGACAAAACATGTAGTAGAACATACAAGTAACCCAACGAGAAAAAAACGCGTTGTATTAGTTTTTTTGATGTGTACTTAATGAATGAATAATTTTGAATTTAGGCAAAGTTATTATGACTCACTTAAAAAAAATTGTACTACTGAAATAAATAGTTTTAAATTAATTATATCGTCATGTTGGGAAATCAAATTTTAAAGTTTGAAGTGCTTTAAAATTATTTTAATTTTTTAAATTTATTATTTATATTATTTATTCAATTTATTTTGTTATTTTGGTTTATACATCAATTAAAATAACGTATATAAAATATTTTTGAATTTGGAAAAATTACAGAATTAGAAATATGATTTTTGTGAGGCTAAATCCTGACAAAAACGCAAATATTTTAGTTTTTTGTGCTATAACTCTTTATTTTCGCAAGATAAAATAGTGATGTAAAAGCATTTATTGATTTTGTTCAAAGCACCTATCGATTCGCATCATTATTTAAAAATAATTTTCCAAATATGTTTGACAAATGTTTGACAAAAAAATGTTTGACAAAATATTTTTAAATAATGATGTCAATCGATAAGTGCTTCAAAACAAATAATTAATGCCTTTACATCACTATTTTATCTTGAACCAATAAAGAGTAATAGCAAAAAAACGAAAAAAATTGAAAAAATTGAAAATTTTGTCATGCCAAAAGGGCGAATCTTTTCGTTTTTTTGATATAACTCTTTATTGGTTTGGATTCTGATTCCGGTTCTTTGTGGTTGCTGCTTCTATTAAGTTTATACAAAATCCTAATTAAGCATTTCGATTTTTTTTTTATGTTTTCAAAAATAACTAAATTTTTTTTTATTGTTTTATGATGTGTTCGAACCTCGATTTCATATAAAAAGACTTTTTTTTAATGTTCCCAGAACCCAACTACGTTATTGGACGTTTTTTTGTAGTAGGGTATTCGAAGTGTCTTAAAAGGATCCAATTTGACAAAGATATCCAATAACGCATACCCCACTTGAACTTTAAAATGATCAATATTCAATTTGAATTTAAAATGGAATTTTTTTAATTTCAATTGATGTCTTTTGAATTTTAAATGAAATTTCTGAATTTCAATAGATGTCTTTGGAATTTGAAATGAAATTTATGAATTTTATTGGATTTGTTTTCAATTCTAAATGAATTTCAATTAATTTCTTTTTAAATTTCAAATGATATTTTTGAATTTCAATTAATGTCTTTTTGAATTTCAAATGGAATTTCTTAATTTCAACTGACGTCTTTTAAATTTCAAATGGATTTTATGAATTTCAATTGATCTTTTTTGAATTACATTTGTAAATGGTGTAGTTGGACACAAGTCTGAAATTTGGAATGTGATTTTTTGTATATTTTTCAAGGAAACACATAGTCCAAAAAATAGGTGTGATTGGACTACTGCCGCTCCTACCTTGCTAATAATCGATATTTTGAAACGTATGTGTGTTTGGTGTTGTATGAATGATGACACCGACCAAATAAAAACAATTTTAGTTCAGTCGTGCCACCGACGCTACAACAATTTTTAACATTACTCAAAAAAAAATATCAAATAGTTCTGTCCCGTTGGGTCAATATACAAACACAGTATATGGTGCATATATTTGTTTTTACAATAATCAAAAAACAAAACAAAAAACAACTATAATCGCCATTTGCAAAGCCGCCATCAAAATGCTCGCAATTGAAAGCTGCCAGTTGCAGCTGCAGCAACAGCATCCTTTTTGTATTATTATTTTGTAGTTTTTGCACTAACGTCGAATGCATCCGAAATGCAATCTAAATGCCTGCAACTGCACAAAAACTATAACGACTAAAATTACAAAAAAAAAGAAAACTACAACAACAATATGTGATGCAGCAACAGCAACTGCATCAGCAACTACGAAAAAACCCCAGTGAATTTGAATCCTTTGAATGCAGTTTTTGTGCAACATCAGCAGTAGAAACGAAAACAAGAACAAAAAAATAGCAGCTGACAAATGTGTTTTAGTTGAAAGCACTGCAGCGCGAATGCCGCCCTGACGCAATCAACATTTTCGTTCTTTCCTCGCCGTCCGTGTGCTGTATGTGCAACTGACAACAACAACAACAGCAACAGAAGCACACATCCATTGCATTTGCATAGGTTGTACTGTCGTGAGTCCTGCCCCACTCTCCTCCCGCTGCAGTGTGCTCTGCACAGACACGACATCCATTCGTCCATCCGATCATCCGTTCATCCATCTATCATTTTGGGCATTCGTTCGTTGGTTCAAAGTTCCGTCCGTTTGTCACTGCCACCCTGCATCCTGCCGTCATGTCCCATGCATCCTTTCGTTTCTCGCAGTCATTCATTTGAAATGCAATTTCAACATTTTTTGCAGCTTGCATAAATTTTCAAAAAGTGAATTTTTAGTCTCACAAAAAACGCAGCAGCAGCACACAAAAACGCATTTGATAGGCTCCGTGCCAACAGCCGCCCTCTCCGTTGCTCTGCGCCCAAAAGTATGCCCTGCAGATTTGCATGCGAATCGTGACAGCACAGCTGAAGTGCAATGCAGCTCACGCTGTTTGAAGGTTCAGGCCCCAAAATTTTTTTAGTATCTATGCTATGTATTTGGCTGTATATGCAGCCGAATATATGCAGTAGGTACCTGTAGCAAAAAATATATAAAAAAAAATCATTGCATATTTTTAGGCACACACAGAGGATACAAACTGTACCTCTCCGTTGGTGCACTGCATCCGACTGGCTTTGGATTGATGCAGTCGTTAAAGAAAATAGAGTGCACAATAGTCGAATTGCACAATTTGTCAGAAATATACACGAAATTGCTAGCGGCGTTCTCTTGTGCATGCATTAAGAGTGCAAACATATAAAAAAAAATCTTGCATACTTTAAGGTTTGCAGATAAAATATCCGTTGCTTACCACCCGAAACGCAACGCGATGAAATCTAAAATAAAAGACAACTGTAATAAAAAGCATAGTTAAATGTCTTTTAAATTCCAACGAAAAACTGCCAAAAATAAAAATTATTGATGTACATTAGCATTCACATTTTGTTTTGAATAAACAATACTTCTCAGAAAGACGGACTTTCGTACACAACAACACACATTTCCGAATTTCTTCTGCTGAGTTCACTTTATTCCTTCCATACGTGCAACAACAAACATTCAAGCTTGTGATCGAGTTTTTCGCGAACATGTTCTTGTATAGAACTCGTGTGTTTTGTTACAGAAGATGTTTTTGTTGACATCATAAGGTCCTTAAATATAATTCAGAATTATGTAAAAAATATACATATATATATTCCTCCACAATCAGCAAGAATACATCTAAATTAAAAACATAAACTGACAATATTTTAAACAGGATTTGAAACCGAAATCGATATCTTTTTAAAACCATTATATTTTAAAACAGAAATCATAAGCAAAACGGTTTAAAAAATTTAAAAAAAAAAAACAGAAAAATTAAACCTCTGAAATAAAACTTTCCTAAACAAAAACTTCTATTCTACAATAGAATTTACTCTATGTTTTTTGATTAATAATATTTTCTATAAGAACGTACTTTGGTCCTAAATTTGAATCACTTGTGTAGCGGTAAAACGAACACAACCACATACACACTTTTCGCACTTCTTTTGCAGAGTTCATTTCATCCCTTTCATAAGTGCAACAACAAAAATATACGATTACAACAACACAGCGTTAATGCATGTGCTCGAGTTTTTCGCGAAAATATTCTTGTACAGTAAACAAAACTCGTAGGTGGGTAGTTATAAAAGAATTTGTTGTTGCTAGCTGAATGACTGTACGATAATACACACATGTAACCGAAATTGATACCGTTATTTGTTTACGTTGCAACAATACGTGTTATTTAAAAAAAATGTTATATATGCTTTACACTGATTACCTGAGACAAAATATGTGGGATTTTCAAAAATATTTAGAACAAGTCTTAAATGTAGTAAAATGTTTTACGTTTAAAGTAATAAAATTAATAACATGTATATGTTTGTTTTTGACAAATGTAGTTCTACTACATTTTTTAGTTATTAAATACATTTGTATTTATTTAACTCGATTTTACTACAAAATGTACATAATATTGCATTAATTTTCTACATATTGCATCAACTGTATTATGTATTTGTTTTTTGTAATATTTTTGAGGTTTGTATGTACTAAATAACACATTAGCTGTATAATATTGATGCTTAAGAGTTGTAGAAGAGCTTATCCAAATTATAAAACACGCAAAAGCTGTACAAGAAATTCTCTAACCTCTGGCAAACCCTTGTACAAACTTTTTCGCGTATTTAAACAGTTACTTATGAGTAATTGCAGCTAGCTGTACAATAGAAGTAAAAAGGTTTTATTATAGCAGGGTATAATCTTTATTGATGCTACCTTCAAATTAGTTGCAATTTTATCTAAAAGTGCTATACTTATGCTATCTGTAAGAAATGCCATTGTGAGAGCTTTATCAAGCCTTTTTATACAGCCAATGGTTACTTGGGTACACACACATCGACCGTACAAGTATAAACGCGACAAGGAATAAAATCGCAACTACTTTGAGTCGTTAGAACTAATAATTATACAAAATATATACCTGCATATGTTAACTTTTCATGGAATTAATAAAGTCCTTTTAATGTTTAACAAATATTATCAGCTTTTTAGAACTCAAACCATTCATACAGTGAAGTTCATGAACATTTCCTACTCCATATACATAACATATCCCAAAAAGAAAAAGACAATTTCCATACTTAATTGACCGGAAACGTTTAAAATGCAAAAAAAAACTTAAAATATAATTAAGGATAAATAATAAATAACCAGGATTCATGCTTTTGTCACGCACGCACAACACGAGGAGGATGTGGACGACGATGTGATGCTGATGCTGATGATGGAAACTAGAAACTCACATGGACAGCCACAGCAATTTTAATGGGGATTCGAAAAAACTGAGCTGCATGTTTCGCCAAAAGGCAGATATTACTCAGGGTCTCTATGGTAACCAACGTCAATGAAATTTTCATTGCAGAATGAGTAAAAAGGACATGACATTAGAATCTGGCTAGCAAATCTCCACTACTCAAGATTTCCAACTAAAACATGACTTTGGAACATAATACATACTGTACCAAAATGAAAAGGGTACCTTAAAACGTACCGTTTTTGACAGAGACAAATGATTGTGTTTTGCTGCACCCATTTTCAGACAAAAATAGGGTGAAAGTAAGTGCCACATAATTATTAAAGTGAATTTAGACTGACTTTGGAGAAATAAGTAAATTTTATATATATACCATATACCATATAAAATAGAAAAACACAAGTGGTGCTTCATTTACTATGCAAATTAAGCTTTACGACTTTACAGAGAGACATTTTGCATGTGACCAGTACAAAAAAATTCTAATGCAAAGAAATAAAATATTTTCTAATTAAGAAATTCTACTGCAGCGACTAGAGCTGCACAGAATAGGCAGCATTTATGCAAATATCTGGCATGAAAAATACAAAATTAGATGTGAAAAACTCTAGAAAATTGTAAAACGTACATTAAAATTGTGCACGAATTGAGACAATGTAATTTTCTCTGAATGCACAGCATACATTTTCTCACACCCATGGCATGTATATGACCTCGCCAACTTTTGTCTTATCCACAGCATCAGCTCTTGGTCCTCAATTTTCATTCCAACTCTAACTACACACCAAAAGTCTGTCACGAACACCTCTTAGAATGCAGATTCAACACATACTCATTCTTTTCATTAAAGACTTTTCTAAACCCTGTTTAGTTTCAAATGCACTGGAAAAAAAATGCTGTCAACATATTTTTAAAGAAATAGAAAGTATTAAAGAACTATTTATAGTTAATTTGAACGATTCCTAAAATCAATAATAATTTTTTTTTCTATTTAAACGGTCGTTTATCATACCGCTTCATGTACATTTCTCCGAAATCCATTACACCGAAAGACATCTCTCCAATGGTATTTCCTCGAAAGATTTTTAATACCCTTTGGGGAGACATGGAACATTCCAAAAGGTACCTTTAAGCATCTAATTATGTCCTGTATCGATTTTCAAAATAAAAGAAAATAAAATAAAATGGGTTTTAATCATTTTTGGGGAACACGGATTACGCCAAAGGAAACCGTTAGGCAGAAACCTAATGATATCCAAAATCTATTTACGAAATACAAATGTGTCTGTCATAAATGCGGTTTTTCTCCCTTTTAGGATCACGGACCACTCCAATGGTACCGTAGGTAAGCTATCGATTCAATAATTTTTGACACAAAATGTTTTTTGACTCCTTTTTGGAGGTCAAATGGTACCATTCGATTTCCAACGATGTCTGCTATCGATTTCTGGTCTTTTCTGTAATTTCCGCATACTTTTGCCCCCCACGTTTCGGGAAAACTTTCATTTCTCCATTTTAGGAAAATGTCCATTTCGGGGAAATGTCCATTCAGGGAAGTGTCCATTTCGGTTTTATATCTATTCGTGGATGTGTCCTTTACGAGGAAATATTCATTCTGGAAAGTGGCCGTTTTTGGAAATGTCTATTCGGGGAAATTTCAATTTCGGAGAAAGGTCCGTTTTGGGGAAATGTCTATTTGTGGAATTGTCCTTTTCGGGGAAGTGTCCATTTTGAGGAAATGAACATTTGGAGAAGTGGCCGTTTCGGGAAAATGTCCATTTGGGAATTGTCTTTTTCGGGGAAGTGTCCATTTCGAGGAAATGAACATTCGGGGAAGTGGCCGTTCAGGAAAATTTCCATTCCGGGAAATGTCTTTCCTTGAAATGACTTCGGAAAAATATATAATTCGGGGTAATGCCTTTCGGGTAAGTGTCCTGCTACGATCAAACCTTGTATTATTTTTCTGTGTACGAGTAGCTTGCTATTCACTATTTCCTTATTTCTGCTGAACTCCGTATTCTGCGTAACCATGTGGTTCCCCACATCCTGTCTGTACTCTGGTTGTGTTGTCCACATTGGTAGATATACTGTGCAACTAGCGCACAGAGACTTTTATTGGTTGGAGGTAGCCTTTTATTTGGTTGAAGGAAATATTTGAAATTTCTTAATTTCCCGTCGAGTATATTTGAGTAGAACATTTAACATGGAAGTGGTTTTGATTTGTCACAAACGATGCAATAGATATTGTTTGAGGAATTTCTATGATTTAACAATATTTCCTGAAATATCAACTGCATCCAGATATTTTTTGCTTTAGAATAAAATGAAACAATAGAAAAATATTTGAAATTTAATGAAAATTTTCAAATTTCTGCTTCAATAGATAAGGTGTACAAATTTCTTGTAACATATTCTAAACTATATGAAAGTATCGACAATGAAATCGTTATTGATTCATGATAACAGTTCTAGTATTTTGTTTTCATTATTACTACTTTTATATGTAAGTCTGGAGCATTTCAAAAGTTTCGTTGATATCCCAAGTAATCAATTTGTGGCAACTTAAGTGGTACCCACATAATTGCCCTTAAAGTGTTTGTTCTAAATCATGGGAAATATACTTATATGCCACCCAATTGCCAGTCAAAGAGCCCCGGGGCGAGGGTTTGTTGCCGTAAATTTGAATCGATTATAGTGTCGGTTAACCTATTTGGAACTTGAACTGTAATTTTAATTGTGGAACTTGTGTGGATTAAAAATAAATATGGTATAAAACAGCACATAATGTCAAAAATATGCTATGGTCCTTACGAACAAAGTTTTGGAAATATTATGACTCGGATTTACGAAGCTGTTCAAGGTTTCGGGTTATATCTTATATTACCCCTTCTAATATTTACGCGCACCTAAAATACTGATTTTTATTATTTCTTCAATAATACTATTCTTTTTTAAAACCCATCGTGCCATGAACTATGTAGTGTTTATAATAAATATGTTGTGTATAATTTTAAATTTATACCATTTTAAAGTTAATTCGTTATATTATTTTTAAACATGTTCCTATTAGGTTCTTCATTATATACTTGTCACATATATGGAATATAATTTGCCACTACTTTGCCACGTAATAGCAACAAAGTTAACTCCGCCTATTATTGTATATGTTCTAATATCAGAATGTTTGACTTATATATCACAGCATTGTATACGTTCCACACATGTTCTTAGGTACCGCTTTGGAACAAAATTTATGATATAATCACAGCATTGTGACATATTATTGCGTATTTTCCATGCATGTTCTTAGCCACCGCTTTGCAACTAAACATTACCAGTTTGCAACAATCGTGTCAGAGGTAACTGCCTCAAAAGTTTGTGACAATTGTCGAGCCGTCGTTACTTGGGATGTGAGGTGTGATTATCATGTACAATGACACCACCGTCTCGTGCAGGGATAAATAACAATTGTTGAGTCCTAAGTATATAAATATTTCGAGCTAAATGTTCTGTTTTCCATGCAGTTTCAAATGAAATTATGCATTATTATTTTATTAAGCAATGTTCAATGCAATTCTCAAAATTCAATTCAATGAAATAAAGTTAAATACTGACCACAGATCTGTATCAATTTCTATAAACTATTTGTGAAAATCGTCATCTTTCAAATGCACACACAGAAAAATCATCTTTTGGCATGATGTTGTAAGAACTAATAAGATAGTTGTACCAACTAACTTCATTCGGTTAAATAGAATTGTCTACACATTTTCTGGCGGAACTGCCATATAAACTATGTGTAGAGTTTATAACTTCGTGGAAGACGATCGTTAATAAGTCCTTTTTTATCATTCGATTAAATCGAATTGTCTACAAATTTGTAGGCGAAACTGCCATATTAGCCTATACACATGAAATATTAGTCTATACACACTCCTAACGATTCTTATTCTGTACTAAATTGTTCTAAAACAGTTCGAAATTGGTTGCAGTACAAACTACAATTCTTTTTATTTTGAATAACAACCGATTAAGCGGCTGAGAGAACCGAATAAGTTGGTTGGGCAAAGAGTTGGTTGGCGCAACAAATAGTTTGTTCATTCTTTTAATTAAAAATACTTTCTAAGCTCTTTTAAGCTCAATTTAAAGATATCATTTCAACTTTATATAAAATATGGCACTCAGAGTTTCGTCAATTTGTGCTACTTATAAAAATAATTTTTTTTGAATAAATAAAAGTATATCATAATTAAGAATTAAAACAATTAAATAATTGAAACATTTCAGTGACGCCCATGTGTAGCCCACTACTGAATACTATGATATTACACGCATTTGTAATTGTTTTAGTGTTGGTACAAACTATATATATATATAGAAAAAACAGCACAAAGATACAATTATATACTGGGCGTGAAGGAGACAGAGAACCTAACATTTCATAAAGTCATTTAAATGCTGACATTTCTAATACCATACCAAATGATAAAACAAAACTAAAACTTTTGCTCTACGAAATGACAAAGACTCGAATACATATAGAGACGAAACACTTTAAAATAGCCTCACATTGAACTGAAACTAGAAACAGACATACAAAGAATGATACTAAGCACATAAGAAACATAATAATGATGATGCTGTTTATGATGATCATCATCATGTTAGTATGCTATACAGAACTGCACCGAAAAAAATAATAGGTATATTTCATACATTTTCGATATTTTTGGAAATAAAGTAATTATTTACATTTATTTACTTTTTAAGTGCATTTGTATTTATTTGTCTTCACTTTACTACACAATGTATTTGCAATACGTTTTCTATATAACGCAGAAACTACAATATGTTTTTGTTTTCTGTATTTTAAATAATTTCTGCGAATGTGAGCTGGTACAAACGAATTGCAATCAAACCAAGGCAACTGAAAGAAACGCGTTGAAGACAAGGACTAATACTTAAGAGTATACATTTTCTGCAAGCATATATTATGTTTGCGCATATTATTCATATTTAGTACAAGTGTAAAGAAATAATTTAATGTTTTTGATACCTTTCCGAGATATTCATGGCAGAATTATTCCTGATTATGCTTTCAATTTTACCATCAAAAAATATTTTTTTTATACAAACTCTCACAAGTATTTATATCAATTATTGATTTTTTTGGGTTTGAGGAAATACAGAATGTAGTAAAAATAAATACAATGACTGGCAGATCGTACAGCTCTTTCAGGGGCCTTTTTATCAGCATTCTACCCTTCACTGCAGATTCTTCATTTTCTTTTCCAACAAACATTTACAATGTTTCTTTTGGGTCTTTCTTCAATCCACATAATTCTTATTATTTTCTTTGGAACAAACATTTGCATCTTTGCTTTTGGTTCTTTCTTCAATGCACATTATTTTTATTATGTATTTTGGGAAAGGAAAATTTAAGCGACTTGAAATGTAGAATCTGCAGAGAACGATCGCTGATGAAGAGGCTTGGCTGCCTCTTAAGCAGCTGTACGATCTGCCACTCAAGTTTACCAAGTGTTAGTTGTTTTATTTGGTTGGTTCCATACACCCAATGGTTACCGACTAGACATCTGCACAAATGCATTTGAAATTCACTTCAAGACATTAATTTTATTTCAAGACATGTACTGTCAAGCAGTCTCTATGCTTGAACATAAAATGAATTTGTTGCTCACAACAACAAAACAAAAGTAGTGTCAAAACAAAATACAAACAAGTCGTAGTTGTAGTGAAGAGTTCTATAATGATGTGCAATAAAAATTATATTACTAAAAAATGAAAATAATGATGTGCAATAAAAATTGTATTTTTTATTAATACAAACATTGAATGTCTTGAAAAAGAAATGTTTTGGCACTGCTTGACACCAATGAAACAAATACTGCAGTGAAGTGAAGTCGCTGGAGAGACTTCACTATAATAGTATAGACTGCCATTGCAAAATGCACTCAATACTGTCCACACAATTCTGTACCCTGCAAAATAAGCACTACTGCACATATTTTGCAGAGCGAACTTCAAATACATCTGTGCAGATGTCTAGTGCCGACTGAAACTTGAGTACGTCAAGAAAATATCTTGAAATTATCAGAGATGTCGTAAAACAAAAAGCATTAATAAATACATATTTATTATTTTGTCTACATATTTCTTTACATTTAAATAAATACAAAATGTAGTTATTTTTAATACAAATTGTAGTTAAATTTTGTGAAGTAAATTTAAAAGTTGTTTTCTATACAAAAAACATATTTAATGTAGTAAAAACAAATAGATTTACATCAGGACATAAATCAAATACATAAATATATTGTTACGAAAAGAGGTAATTCGCTCCACTGTGCAAGCAATCAACAATAAATGAGACGCAAGACAATCTAGCTAATCAATGTGTTAGAAAGAGAGGGAAGATCATTCAGCGCACTAAGCAATGTGCGAGAAAGAGATAGAAGATCAGCGCATTAAAACACATGAATGCGAATGAGATGCCAATAGCATGCGTCATTCACGAAACGAGTAGAAGGTTCTCGAAACAAGTCGAAGCTTGTCGAAACGTGTCGAACTGATGCATGCAGTATATAAGGGAGCCGCATCTGAGGTACAGCACTTCAGTAGTGATTGTAGAGTGGTCGAGGGCATCTCGTGTGATAATTGTCAAGTTAAATTGTGGACATGCAGCAGTTGTTAGAATTTGTTATTAGTAAAGTTGTTTATTAAAGTGAATTAATAAAGTTAATTGTTATAATTTAAATCAAACATAAGAGTGTTTTTATTTTGTACACAATCCAGCGATACGAACTCGTAGAAGAGTTTTCCGTAGACTGAATTTTCGTAACAATATATAAAAGATGTTTTCTTTCTTTTGCATACAGTATATTTTGGTCTGTGTATAATAGTCATGGCATGTGCAATTTTAACTATGTGATTCTTCTTTTCAAACATTTGCACATCTTGTGCTTTTACTATCAATGTTCCTTCTTTTGTAGCATCTGCAGGATGTGTGTGCTGCCATCAGGATGAGGTTAACAATTTCTCATTTCAATTCCCATTATCATTCCCATTCCTATTCTCAATCCCATTCTCATTCCCATTCTAATACACATGCTCGACGACGAAAAGTTTTTTGTTCTTGTCTTTGACAACTAAACAGTTTGTGTCTCTATTCGTTGCAGTGACTTGCAGCACTTCCTTTAGCTTGTACTCTACGAACGTGTCCTTGTTATATCCTGTATGATGTTTTTTAATTGTATCTAGTTTAATGTCATTTTATAGCACATTTTCTAACTGATTTACTCATATACAAAAAAATATTAAAAGAAAATAAAATTAATTTATGCCATTTTTGCAGCATCTCCTAGCATTCAATTATTTTTACATTCAATTGCTAGAGTTATGTAGTCCATTATTAGATTTTGCCGCAGTCAGTCAGCATTTATTCTTGCATTTGCTTCAGCGCGCCTGCAAGTATGCTGCAAATATTTGATTTTATTTAAAAAAAAAATAATTGAAATTGCTTTATAATGGTAACTGACTTCTTGTCTTTCCATGTGCATCTGGTCACATAAAATACTCTCCAATGTCTGTCTGTCTATCCTTCGTTTGTCGATTGTCTTGTTAGCCAACTGGTGCCCATGTTCCTATTTGCATTGTAATCTATATGAAGTCTTTTGTTTGGACAAAATCAATTTAACTCTTTCTCTAGTTCTTTTTATTTATATTCAACTTGGTCAATATTTAACTATTGGTTGGTTGAATTTTACATATTACATTTAAATGCAAGAATGCTATGAAAATAAGATTTATTTCTGTAATTTTATAGTATTGGTTTTAATGTTTGCATTGTTGAGCGTAGTTATGCTGATGAAATTTATATTGAAAAATTGTTGAAAAACACTTGTATTTAAATATATTGTATTACTATGAAAATAATTATATCTCCTTTATATTTAAATGTCGCTTAACAACAATTGATATTGATTTTCCACGAAATACAGATATTTTTCAAGAGAAAAATTGTTCAAATATGCAAATATGTTGACAAAGTTAGTTGTAATAACCATATTTCTGTATATTGATTGATGGAACTGCCATATTCAGTTAAAGCTTTACAATTTATTATATACAAACACCAATTGTTTTCAAAAATGTTATAAATTGATTGTAGGCCATACAATAAACCTTTTAGTTTTGGCTTTAAGAAACGTTTTAATAGTTGAGAGCGTCGAATCCAGTATAAGGCAATGAGTTGGTTGAGGCAACCAAAATTTATATTTTGTGTTTAGATATTTTCATCGTTATTATAAATATATACCGAATGTTATAGACATTTCGTCTGAGTAGATTAGTAGAGTAGATTAAATCAATAGCCAAGTATAAATTATGCTAGCTACAAGAATGTCAATTTTTCAGTACTAGCATATTAATAATTCATCAACAATATGATTCAAGCATGTCCACACACAGAAAGGAGACAAATGTTAGTTCAATCAGAAAAAATCTCATAAAATTCAATTAAAATTGGTCAATAGGACAGTTATTGATTTAATTGTATACAAAAATATAATAAATATAATATATTTTTATAGTATTTCAGGAATTCAGAAATTTTAATAGTAAAAAAACTATCAATTTTAAGTGGTTGAAACACTATATTCGTTTAAAATCAAATCTCTACAAATTAGTTGATGGAACTATCACATTCAGTTGAAATTTCAATTTATTCAATGAAAACACACACATAACAATTATTGTTATAATACTTTTTTAAATTGGTCAATGGCCAAACTACGTAGAAAACATTTTCGCTCTTTTAATACTTCTAAATGTGTCACGAGTATTATCCTCATATATGAGCACTTAAAAAAGCCCAAAAATCTCATAAAATTCCATTAAAATTGGTCAATAGGACAGTTATTGATTTAATTGTATACAAAAATATAATAACCATATATATTTTTATAGTATTTTATGGTATTCAGGAATTCAGAAATTTTAATAGTAAAAAAAAACTATCAATTTTATGTGGTTGAAACACTTTATGCGTTTAAAATCAAATCTCTACAAATTGGTTGATGGAACTATCATATTCAATTGAAATTTCAATTTGTTCAATAAAAACACACACATTACAATTATTGTTATAAAACTTTTTTAAATTGGTCAATGGCCAAACTACGTACAAAACATTTTCTCTCTTTTAATACTTCTAAATGTGTCACGAGTATTACCCTCAAATATGAGCACTTAAAAAAGCCCAAAAGTACTCCCAAGCCCTGGGTAGAGGGCACGATTTTATGTGCCCAAAAACCATCATATTTATGAGACTTTTAATACTCCGAAAACATTCATATTTGAGAAAAAGTGTCCAAAAAGACTCTCAACTCGTGAGTAGAGCACATCATTTTATGTGCCCAAAAACTTTTCTATTTATGAGACTTAAAATATTCCCAAAACATTCAGATTTGAGTACTAAAACATTCATATTTGAGCACTAAAAAGTGTCCAAAACGACTCTCAACTCGTGAGTAGAACACATCATTTTATATGCCCAAAAACTCTTCTATTTATGAGACTTTAAATATTTCTAAAACATTCATATTTGAGTACTAAAAAGTGCCTCCCAACCCCTGGATAGAGAGCACGATTTCATGAACTCAAAAACACTCATATTTATAAAAGTTTCATTGCTCATTAAACTCTCATATATGAGCACTGAAAAGAGCCCAAAAAGACTCCCAACCCCTGTGTAGAGAGCACGATTTTATGAGCGCAAAAACGCTCATATTTATAAAAAATTATTACTCCTAAAACAATCATATTTCAGTACTGAAAATAGCACAGAAAAGCACCCGAAACTTGAGTCCTAAAATCCTCATATTTATGATTAATTTAAATATTAGCTGCGTTCCCGTGGTACTTGAACCAGACCTGTTTCACGGGAACGCCATCGGTTCTATTTTAAAAAAAATTGGCAGCACTGTTTTCTTCTGCCCTTTCTTTTTCAACACAAATTCTTCTTCTTATTAAGTGCTATTCACAATAGCATAACATAACCACAAACAAATATACTCTTGATACGTACAGTACCAGATCAGTAATTGATCCAAAAACGAACCTGGTTCTAATTGTTTGTTTTGATTTTGCATAAGAAAATGATCTACAGATCAGGATCAAAAACCACGGGAACGCAGCTATTATTAAAACATTTATATTGTTGAGACTTTTTTCGGAGGTTTCCTCTATTCAAAAATATATAAAGTGTCTTAAATCAATGCAACATCATTGATGTTCATGTTTTTCTAAGTCCAGACATCCGACTAAATTTACACTAATAAAAAAACTTCCGGTGAGTTCAAATCCCAACTGCACCGAGTGCGTATAGACACTTGTAATACTCCCTTTTCTGAGTGCTCCTAAAATACTCATATATTTGATGCTTTTATGAATTTCATTTTAGAGGGATTTCAAAGCACTCATGAAAGATACTCTTTAACGAGTAAATTTTGAAGCGCTAAAACGTTCTAAAATAAGGAACTTTTATGAGTCCATATTTTAAGCGCTCAGAAACAATTTAAAATTTGAGTCTTTTTCCTGAGCTCTCATAAAACAAAAAAAAAATTGTTCTTCTTTATGACTCCGATATGACCCTTCTATTAATTGGGTCTAATACGATATGTCCAAATTTGAAATATCCGACCTAGCAGTTCTGAGAACTCGAAAGTCCGTAAAATCCGACTTACTTATTTAACGTGAAAGCAAAATTTCGTACTTAAACGGATAGTTAAAGAATAAAAACACCGAATAGGTAAGAGATATCTGTTCGGTACGGACACCATAATTCGGATTGAGCATGGGGTGGTTGGCGCAATTAAATTACGTAGTGTGTGCACCCTTAAGCGATAAAACAAAACAATTACTAAAATATTTTATATTTTTAGTGTTCTATTTTATGAATTTTATAAATATTATAAACTCAGAATATAATGAACTTAAACAGAGATTTAAAATGAAATTTAAATTGCGCACCGAATAAAAAAAAATCAAAAATAATCCCAAAATACTGTAAATTTTGTAATTTTAATTAAGAGATTTTGTTGTTTCAGCAAAAGCGAAACTTCTGCTAAAGCTGTTTAAAGTTTTGCTTTTAATCCTTTTAATACCAACGAAACGAACACAGGTGAAGTGCTCCTACATAAATGTAGGTACATTATGTAGATGCAAAGACATACACAAGGACACGTACCACCTACCACGATAAGGAGGATACGTGAGTTCGCAGGGGGGCAACAACATTCATCAAAACTTTAGCCAGAATAATTTATTTTAATATTTGTACAAAACAACAAAGACAATAACAAAATAAGGGAGTTTGTGGTATGGTGTGGCACATGCTCCGAAGGCTATAAAGGATTCTCAAGGATGCACGTTACTCCAAAGTCCCTAATGTTGCAGAGTGGTGGCTGTGGGAATGGCTTAGCGTTACGGTATTAATCCTTTTTGTAACTGAGAAAATTATTATAAAAGTGAGCATGAGGTTTTTATTCGGAAAGGCACTGAATTTCAGATATTGAAGGATGGTCTGGCATGGTGGGAGGAGCTTTTGAAAACAGCGCCATTAGTATGGGACGTAAGTTGATGTGGCAGTGGAGATTTTGATGCGTATCCTTTGGCAAATTTATGTTAATGAGTTTGTATTTTTTGTTTTTCAACGTCACCTAGCCTTTTTGGTTCACTCCGAGCTTATCGTGAGTGAACATCTTGTGACGCAGATGTACAACCCATGACAACTAATTGCAGGTCCCAGAAATCTGTATATTTCGCGCAGCATTTGCATTTTTATTAGATGCTAAAAGTTGTGGCAAAAATTAAGTTTTTCACTAAAACGACACACATTATACATTATTTTTCAGCTACAGACCTTTCCACATCTACAACACTGAATTTTATTAATGAAAATAACAAACAAATGTTAATTTGGCTGTTTTATTTCACAAGCAATTTAGTCGACACACAAATAAAAAATATTCGCAGTCGGTGAACGTCTCTTATTTAAGTAACCCTTCAATTTTTACATTTATATAATTCAAAATTTACATTTTGCATAATTTTATTTCATTTTTTTTATTAACAAAGCTCAACAAACGTTTTATTGACTTTTCATTCAGTTAAAACACATAATGAGTAAAAGAAACCAAAAAAAACATATATATGTTTATAACTTTTATACTGAGAATACGCCAAACGTTTCATAGAGCCAAAACTAGTTTTAGTATGGACTACAACCTATTTAGATTAATTTTAATACAATTTGGTGCGTTTATGTGATAACAACATAGCAATTACATCAACCAGTTTTTGTGAAATTCAATTTTAACCGAATGAAGTTGGTTGTTATAACAAAATTTTATACCACACTCATGCCAAAACAGTACAAATTTAATTTTATTTTTTAACATGAATTTTTCATTTACCCTATACTAAAATTATTCACTACAGAAGAACCTCTTTGGTCCCTTATTTAAAATCATAATTTCTGCACTCTTCTGTTTCATACACACATCCGTAATTATTCTCCAACCAGACAAGAGCTAACCCCTGCACCGGATGCTTGGACTACACGGTATGCGGACTTTCATTAAATGTACCTAATAACTCTATGCAAATATGTAGATCCTTAGAACTCTGTGAGCACGAGACACAAACGAATGACTTTGCCAAATATTTATTTTCATTTGAATGCAAATATTTACTCGTTCTTTCATACAAAATGCTAAGCAAAGTTACCTAGAGTTGTATACGATGCTGTTATGTACCAATATTTAACAAATGAAGCTATTTTCTTTTAAATATTTTTAGGAAAGATATAAAAATATAACAAAACGAGTTGGGAAAGTTAGGTCACATGGGTAAGTTCGGTCACATTGGACGGACTTTATAGTCGGTCGGGCCCGACTATGAAATACCCTACACATTTGGTGGAGATATTTAACTGTATACCTTAATTTAAGTTATTAATTACGCTGAACGCCCTCCCCCCACATTGGTATATTATTCACATATCAGAAATTTACTTCTTATATCCCCTTAATTTAAAAAATTGATATAAAGTATAAAAAAATCTAATAAACAGTATTATAAAAATAAAAGTGGGCGGACCACGCCTATATTTAATTTTTTTTAGGCAAATATTTCATAGATTTGTTTTTTATAATTCACGGCTAAAATTTCCACAATGAAAACCCAGAAAATAATTTTTAAAAAAATGTGGGCGGATCACGCCCTTTTTTGGACCACACATTTTTAAGAAAATTCCAACAATACGTTTTTAATTTTATAACTATATCTTGAATACTTTTCGAGTTATTAGTTTGTAAAAACTTATATAAAAGTGACTTGTATGGGAGGTGGGAGTGTCCGTTGACCGATTTGACTCATTTCCAAAGTCAGTTCCTACTTTTGGCTAAAACATATGGAAACGAAATTTCATCGCATTCTGAGAAGTATTTCTCAAGTTACTACGTTTTCGGACAGTCAGACGGACATGGCTAAACACACTCGGGTAGTGATGCTGATCAAGAATATAGATACTTTTCCATACCGGACACGCCTCCCAATGGGAAATTCAAACCAAACATCTTAATCAATGTATTTGATAAATTGGTTGGAATGGAGATTTGTTGCGCCAACCAACATTTTGCCCAGCAAACTTATTCGGTTCTCTCAACCGCTTAGTCGGTTATTATTATCAAAATGTAAAGAGTTATAGTTTGTACTGCAACCAATTTCTAACTGTTTTAGAGCAATTTAGTACAGATTTAGAACCATTCGGATTGTGTATAGACTAATATTTCAAGTTTATATTCAAGTTCATCAACAATTATTTAGACAATTTGATTTAAATGATTTAAGTTAATTGTTACAACTTTTTTATTCTTCCAACCTCATGCCAAAAGAGGATTTTTCTGTGTGTAAATATAAGATTTAACATAGTAACAAAGTTTTACTATCCTACAGTAAAATAGTTCTAATTATACAATTCGACATTAGGGGATCCTGGGTAAAGTAGGACATGAGGTAAGTGGGAAATTGCAATTTTTAGACATGTTTTTGTACTTACAAAAATAACACAATTGTCAAATGCTTCTTAATATGTCATCAACTTTTTCATCCATGATTATAATTAAATTTATAACTTTTTATTGCATTTCGACATCAAGTGCAACAAAATGTTTTTGTAGGTTTTTTAGAGTGTGCTTGTAGGCTATCAAAAAGTACGAATTTTTTTCGTTTTTAATTAAGACGATATGTTATAATTATCGCATAGTATATATCTTTTGAAATAGAAACGGGTTTTGCAAATAATATGACATTGCATAAATGGTGCTAAGTTACGATCAAATTGCGATATTGGGGTAATGTAGGAAACACTTTCTGCGGTAAAGTGGGAAACGAATTTAAGCAATGATAATATTAACAAAAAAACTTCAATCGTGGCGACAAACCAATGAAAGCAACATTTTGACCTCATCTGGGATAAGATGTAAATTGCAAAAGAAAGCAGTGAAACGAACTTTTGAATGGAGAATATATCGGTAAATATTCTTGAACGTCATCAGAATTAGAAGAATATTGTACAATTTGCTTGAATAAAATTCTGAAGAATTTAAATTTTAACTATTCCATGAACTGCAGTTACTGCAAATTGCCTGTATACTTGAAATTTGAGAACTTGTCGACCAGTAACTACAACTGTGTCAAAAAATTCTGTCAAGAAGTAAATCAACATTTTTTTTCCTTTTTATTAACATAACTACGGAAATGTTTATGGATTGAAACTTTGTTCTTATTATTTTTTTTTGCAATACTATTTATTACCTTATTGTATTGTTTTTTGTCCTTAATATATTTGACTTTGTTATGAAAAAGACAAAACATGATAAAGAAATACTTAAATAGTTTATCCCTGGCTCCCCTACTTATTACACCTAAACAAAATGATATGCATCTAAAACTAGTGATCAAATGGAGTTAAACTTCATTTATCGTTTTTAATTTTGTTTTCCTTTTAAAGGACTTTAAAGAATTACAATATTATGCTGTCAGTAATGATATTTCAAGATCGTAAACTTATTTACGTTTTTCAAAATTTAAATAAAATTATTCCGATAGAAATTTTATAAATGTACTCAAATATGTATTATCATGTATCCAAATTTCATCGCTTTATATCTATATATATATAAAACTCCTGGTCAGTCTGTCGGTCTGTCTGTCTGTTTGTTCCAGCATCACGTCTAAACCGTTGAACCGATTTAACTGAAATTTTGCACCAGGATACTATGGAGTCCGGAGGGTGTCATAAGCTATATATGGGCGGGATTGGACAAAGGGGCGTGGCACCAAAGCGACCACACCTTATTAAAACTCACCACAATGAAACTCACCACACTAAAATTAATAATAATAATAGTTTGGCGCTACAGTCCTGTATAGAACTTCGGCCGAGCTCTCTCACCATTTTGAGCTGTGCGTGTTATATTTGTACTCAAAGTGGTGGGACCTACAGTTTATTGCCGAATCCGAACGGCGGGTGAGAGCTTTTTCATAGGCAATGATTTTACTCTCGTAGGTATGCCATTTACTGACGAGAGGTAGCGCGATGTTGTTAGCCCCAGTCCAGTCTTGAACCGGGGACCTTTCGGCTCGCAGTCCAACGCAATAACCACTGAGCTACCGCGGCTACAAATTCACCACACTAAAATTCACCACACTAAAACTCACCACACTAAAACTTACCACACTAAAACTTACCACACTAAAACTCACCACACCAAAATTCACCTCACCTAAACTCACCACACTGACCACATTAAAACTCACCACACTAAAATTTCTACTGTGAAAAACTCTACGGGGAAGAATTCTACGGGAAAGAAATCTACCGGGAACAATTCTACCGGGATGAGTTCTACGGGAAGATTTCTTCCGGGAACAATTCTACCGGGATGAGTTCTACGGGAAGATTTCTACCGGAAAGAATTCTACGGGAAAGCGTTCTATGGGGAAGAATATTACGGGACAGTCTGAGAAAAAATTGTCTTTGAGAAAAGTTGTTTTGGCGGAGAATTATTATTTGGCTACTACATTTATAAAACCAATAAAAAACTTTCACAGCCAAGCACGGGCCCCTGATATAAATAATAAAAATGTTTTTTTATATTAATAAAATCGCTCCATATTTTTTAATTCACAAAATCTTGGCACGAGTCGTGCACGGGTCCAGCTAGTCAAATAATAAAGTAATCAAAAAATTATTTCGCAAACCATGCAGAACAGTTGAGAGGATCACTTATAAATTCGGTATAATATTGATAAATTTTCGATATTTAACTCAACATATTTGAAAACTGAATTGTGTGTTCGGAATTTTTGTCAAAAAAAACTAAATTTTCTGAACATAAATTGTTTTAGCGATTTTAAAAACTATTTTGATATCACCTTAATGTGAAAAATTACAAAAATAACGATATCTTCTGGACAGATTTGTGTTTTTTTTTATCCAAAACCGTAATGTTTTCGTATAGCAATAGAATATCAAACTCTATCAGGTCTCTATCAGTGTCAATCATCATTTCACATGAGTTCCTCGTATTAATATATAATTGTTTGCATTTACCATTAATAATGACCGGTCTTCGACAATTACATAATTTATTAGATAATATATTTAAAAATTTTCGTTCGACATGTCATATATGAAAACTTTGAATAAAAAAATGATCATCAACGAACAAATTGTAAATGTCCATGATATATTTTTGGTTATACTCTCTTAAAGAAACTAATAAATCTCGGATTATCATAAAATGTATGATTTTATAATAAAAAAATTAGCAATACCTTTAATTTTCAAACAAATTACTATTATAAAAAAAATATAAATTTTTTATATTAACAAAATGGGCTTTTTTAAAAAATATATATATTTATTTCTTTACAGAATTTTTCACACAACATATCATCCACCGCACATTTGGAACATCTAACAACATTTAATTGCTATTTCTACAATAAAATATAATTTATTTATTGCATAAATTAGTTGTAAATTATACATAAGTCGCTTTTATAAATATATTTTAAAGTAATCGCTTGATTTGCTATTTTATAAGTAGTTTGTTAATTATTTGCCAATTATAGAATACAGTTTTATTTGCTGTTTTAATAAAAATGCTTTATTTAATTTTATTATTATATTTAGTTTTATTTATTTATAGAAAATGCTTAGTATATAAAATGTAATTGCTTTTAAGATTTAAAAATGCTATAATAAATATTAATGCTTTAATGAGAAATGTAGTTGCTTTTATTACAAAATAAAGAAAATCCTCAAATAACAAGGACTACAATTTATATATATGGGAAATGAACATAATTCAAGTGCTGTAAATCAAGTTGCCGAAAATGATTAAGAAATATGGTGGGTTCTCATATTATAGTGTTTTTTTGATTTTAAATTAGTTTTACAACGTATTGTACGAAAAGGTTTCTATTAGATTTTCTGTTTATTGAAAATAATAATGAAAATTCCCAGATGTGCATTTCCAGAAGAAACGTCAGCCACGACCGAAAAATTGAAAATGCTCAAATCTTTGAAATAATGGTGGATTTGGAATCTTAAATATAATAATAACAGTCCTATACGAACGTAGGCCGAGCTCTCTTACCACTTTGAGCTGTGCGTGTTATATTTGTACTCAAAGTGGTGGGACCTACAGTTTATTGCCGAATCCGAATGGCGGGTGAGAGCTTTTCATAGGCAATGTTTTACTCTCGTAGGTTTGCCATTTACTGCCGAGAGGTAGCGCGGTATAGAAAAATGTTACTATGAAAAGATGTTGTTAGCCCCAGCTCAGGTTAGAACCGGGGACCTTTCGGCTCGAAGTCCAATGCACTAAACTTGAGCTACCGACGCTACTGTGTGAATCTAAATATATAAAAAGAAAATTCTATTACGTTATTGATAACGTATACAAAAATGCAGATAATGTTCCGTTAAAATAAAACTTATAAATATAATTTGAAAGACATACAGACAAAATGTGATATTCTGTTTTTTCAGAAAACCATAATTAATATTTCTAAAATTTAAAAATAAGCAATTTTTAAGATGTGAGTTGAATCCTCTGTTTCTAAAACAGAATTTCCTCCGAATTTTCAAAAAAATAAACATCGATTTTCTTGTAATTATATAAATTTTTTGACAGCTAATTGAAATCTGTCACATCCGAAACTTTGAGTAACAAAAGTGTATAAAAATATAAAAAAAAAATTCCAAAAAAGAAAAAGAATAAAAACCTCGAATTAAAAATCGTAGTGCATATTTTCGTACAGAACGTCCGGACTTATTCTGTGAAATATTACGAAATAACCATAAAGTTTAGAAACAAAGTGATCATAAAAAATAAAGTAAATTGTCTCAGCTATGTTCTGAGATAATTTAAAACAAGATATTATATCGTCACTGTCATGCCAAAGGGGCGAATGTGCATTTTTAAAAATGTTGGGAAATCAAATTTTAAAGTTTGAAGTGTTTTAAAAATTAGAAAATTTTAGTTCTCTTTCAATTTTTTTTGTTATTTTGGTTTATTCATGAATTATTATCACGTATATAAAATATCTTTGGATTCGGACAATTTACTGAATTATAAATACGAATTTTGTGAGGCTATATCCTGACCAAAACGCCAATATTTTTGATTTTTATGCTATAACTTTTTATTAGCTCAAAATATAATAGTGATGTAAAGGAATTAATTGTTTGTTTTTAAAGCACCTATCTATTGGCATCATTATTTAAAAATATTTTGCCAAACATTAATTTGCCATTTGTTATTTGAAGGAACATTTTTTTTGGCAAATTTAAATAATGATGCCAATCGATAGGTGCTTTAAAAACAGACAACTAATACTTTTAAACTACTATTTCATCTTGCACGAATAAAAAGCTATAGCAAAAAAACGAAAAAATTGGAAAAATTGTTAAGTAATGATGCAGATCGATAGGTGCATTAAAAAAAACAATAAATGCCTTCACACTACTATTTTATCTCGTACCAATAAATAGTTATGGCGAAAAAGGAAAGATGCGCCCTTTTGGCATGACAAGATTTTCAATTTTTCGAATTTTTGTTATTTGCAAGAAAATATTTTTAAGTAATGATGCAGATCGATAGGTGCTTTAAAAACAAACAATAAATGCCTTAACACTACTTTTTTATCTCGTACCAATAAATAGTTATGGCGAAAAAGGAAAGATTCGCCCTTTTGGCATGACAAGATTTTCAATTTTTCAAATTCGCCCTTTTGGTTTTGACTTTTGTGGCTAGATATATCCAACAAAACGATACGCGATTTTAGCACAGTATACTTTAGGAAAAACTACATTCAAAAATGTAAAAAAACGCAAATGTCAAAAATTGCACATTCGCCCCTTTGGCATGATAGTGACGATATGTTAAAAGTATTTTTATAAAAATAATCATAAGAAATTTGTGTCCCGTTGGGAATTTTTTTGTGATTTATTGTAATAAAACAGAAAACTTTGGATACAATTTGTAAATATACAAATAAATCACATGATTTCAGCTATTTCCTAAAATAATAAAAAAAAATCACTGACTTTTTGGAATTTCCATATGAACCTCGACATGCATTTCCGTTTTTGTCCCGTCCGGAACGACCAATATTTAATTTATATCTTTTGATCTACCGTATAGAATTCTCTAGTTTTTTGCAATTATTTAGTCCTATTTAATAAATACTATTTGAACAAGTATATTCATTAACTTTTAAAAGATTAAGCGTACGTATGTCTCGTCCGGAACACTAGGAAATGCCCATACGTGTACCGAATTTAAATTTTTTTTGTTCAGAAAGCACAGTCGGTTCGTTAATATAACTTTATTTTTTTATATATTTTATCATAAAGAATGGGGATTTTTAACCACAAAAATTATGTAAATCTACCAATTGGTATTTCTACTTTAAAAATGTATCAATTACTTTTTGTAATAATTGCAACCAAAGTTGAATTTTAAAAATTTCATAAAAATGTATTTGGTGCCTTTTATTTCTACAACGACGATATGTACAGTATTTTTTACAGTCAGTCTATACTACTATGTTCTGGATAAACATGTACGGTTTTTTTTGTTTATCGTTATATTCAAAATGTTAAAAAAATAATTATAATTGTTAAAATCAAAACAAAACTTCCCGTGTTTATATCCAAATATTTTACATATGTGTTAGAATATTAACATTCGATAGTATATTAAAACTCGACTTGCCAATTAGAAGAAAAATTGCATTTAGGGTTCTTTGGAAAACTAGTTTGCAACAGTACTATATTTTTTTCTAAGTAGTGGATGGAAATGGCATTAAATGATAATTTAATTTTTCTTAAAAACGTTATGTATTAAGAAAGAAACCGAGTTTGTCATCGTCGTCTATTTTAACCTACTATTTATTACAAAATTGAATACTATAGAAAACTAATTTTCCAAAAAATAAGTTGAAACGCAATTATTCTTATAATTTTCAAGACTAATTTGAATATAACATATTCAAGATATAAACTCTAAAAAGTTCGAGGTTTTTAAACATTTTGTATATTATTTAATTAGCATTTTTAATCTAACGATAAGTAAGAAAATGATTTATGGTTATCCAGAGCATAGTCCATAATAAAAATCAATATTTGGGGGAGTCTGGTATAAAATGGGACACGTTTCAATTTTCCTCAACAAAAAACGAATTTGAATAATTTTTAAATTCTTTTGAAGGATCTAATACATAGACTGGTTCATGATCTAACTTTGTGCATTAACAGAATACCATTTATATGTCTTTCAATTGATTTTTGAGCTATTTTTCAAAACAGCTCAATTTCGAACTTGTTAAAAAAAATATTGGCATAAAGTAGGAAACTTCCTTTCCACGTTTTGTTTTTGCAGAAAGCCAAATTTATCAAGTATAAAAATAAAAATTATAATTGGGTAATGAAATAAAAATGGTAATGCAATATAAAATAAAAGGAAAAAAAAGTTTAAATTTATAAACATCTCATTAATTATATGATGAAAATATGAAAACAAAAATTGTGCATTTACTACTAGTCAGAATATTCTGAGTGACAATGAAGATATGATAAGTTGTAGGTCGTCAAGTTCGCACATTTTAGGTATACAGGGCGTTTGCAGATATTTCAGTTCACAGAATTGTTGAACTTAAATTTCTTTGGCATTTATAGATGCAAATTCTTCTTCTTCTGATGAAGTTGAAGAATATGCACCAATATATTCTGCTTGTTTAAGGTGTATTGTTTTTGCTCTTGTTTGAGGTTCGCTTCTTGGCTTTTTTTCTGCAATTTAGATTTTATATCAGGTGAAGTCATAATGTTGCTTTTCATTGATTTGTGACCGAAAATGAAGTTTTTTCTTGGTTAAACCAATTAAATAATTCATATAACATAATATTTTCACTAAAATTACAACAAACATTGCTTAAATTACGTTTCCCACTTTACGCCAGATAGTATTTCCCACTTTACACCAATATCACAATTTGAACACAACTACGCACCATTTAAATAATTTTTAATTATTTTCAAAAGCCGTTTGTATTTCAAAAGATATAAAATATGCGATTTTTAAACATATCGTCTTAATTAAATCTATTAAAATTATCAATCTAAAAAACATAAAAAAGTATTAATTTGATTATAATCATTGCTCAATAAGTTGATGCCATATTAGGTAACACTTGACAATTGTTTTTATTTTTCTAAGTGCAAAAACAAATCAAAAAATTACAAATACCCATATTACCCCATGTCATGCTTCCCTTTTTACGACATGCTCCCCTACTATACAGATGTTTAAAAATTAAAAATATTATTTTCGCCACCACTGTATATACTATTCACACTATTGTCGGTGCTACAAACGGTTGACTCAACTCAATATGGGTATAGTGTACAAACACATCGAGTCCGTTTCAATATAAAACTTAAAACTGAAGCCGAACTCGTGAATTTGTTTTTTGTAATTTAAAATTTAAATTTTTTGAAGTTTTCAAAATACATTTTACCTTTCGAATATGCATTTTAAAATAAAAATATAAATTTGTATATTCGAAATATATAATTGTTAAGCCTTTCTATTGTACAGGTCACTGAAAAAAGAAAATCGTGCCAATGCTGATACATACCCTCTTCAATTTAGGGGTTGATTCTACAGTCAGTGTTTAGTGTTTTAGAGTGACATCTATTGGACTGTAGTGTGACTAACCAACAGGCATGAGCTTTTTCTAAACTTCTAATTGGAAAGCTTTGTGATTTCCGTTCGAGCTGACGAAAGCTTTAGAACTTTCTATGCATGTATGTCAAGGGAAAGTGAAGGATATTGTCTTCAGTAATCTAATTATCAAAGGAAATTTTGCTATTAGTATCTCATGATTCACTTTCAAGTTGTATTGATTGATTTTTTATCGCGCTATAGAAGTAGGTCAATACATTTTATGAAAACTGTGTTATGTAGAGGTAATAAAGGGTTTTTCAATAAAAGCGCTACAAAAGTTTTTTTCAAGTGTTTTTTTTTGACATTTCTCTTCTGTAAGGTTTAGCATTTCATGATGTAAAGATATTCGAGCCAACAACGAGTCGAAATTATTAAAATTTACTACCGAAATTCGAATTCGTATATATTTCCATCATGAAATGGCAAACCTTACTGAAGACAAATGTCAAAAGAGCGGCAAGCAATATGGCGTAGTTTGCTGTCCCTGTCGCTCTACTTTTGTAGCGCCCCATTTGAAAAACCCTGTACCACGTACTAGGGATGTCAATCCCGGCATCCCGGGATTTGAGTCAAATCAGTCCCAAAAAATACATCCCGGGATCATCGTTAAATGCCGGGATTTTTGGGATTACAAAAAACGCTAGTAGATCAATTTTTAATAGTTTATTCAAAATTCTTTCAATGTCTTTATGCACATTTCGTGAAAAAGTAAATCTAACATTTAATGTACTAAAATCTTAAAACACTGACGTCAATAATAATAATGAATTACATGCTTTTTGACTTCTAACAAATTCACAATTGTTAAAAATTACGTAACTTTCGACTAATAACACTGTTCGGCAAAATTAGCACTTTTGTTCCACTTGTCTTTATTCATACCATTTCTACATTATTTTAATGTGCTGATTCGAACTGCGTTTTTAGTTTTTTCCCTATACGTAATGTTTTGGAGAAAAAGGCAATTTATTATTTTTCAGTGCATTTATAAAAAAATCTTTTTTATAATAAGACTGAACAGCCATTGAATAAAAATTAAAATAGTTATTGTCCATGAACAAGTCAACTTGAATGTCGTTTAAGATTTGGTTGTAATAACCGGTTAAAATTTAAAAATTGAAATCACCGGAAAATCATATTTAATAAAAAATGTTTTATTTTTATTTTTAAATATTAAAATTACCATAGATTCTACTCATTTCGACAATTGTATTACTTTTTGGTGCCTTTTTGATTTTTCAGATAAATACATTTTTTATTGAATTTCAACTGTATAAAATTTCAACTGTATAAATATAAAAACTGTATAAATATAAAAATAATTTATTTAAAAAAATATTAATTATAGCAGTATTTTACTGTTATTTCTAAATATATGATAACAATTACAAAGTACTAGGGTTTGTAAACATAGTGTTTCTAATGTTCTATAATAATGCGCACTGTATGGGTACTTTTTGTACAATTTTCTTAAAATATTAATTAATTTCAATCGTTCTTTTTAAATAACATAATTTAAAACCTTATAATAAAGCATATATATCATTCACATCATCACTATATTCTGTTGCAATATCTCCAGAATAAAAATTCTAAAGAAATATGTTAATAAATATATATTCATTATCTTAATTTAAAAGACAAAGTATAAATCACGAAAAACTGGGGTTTATATATCGCGGATTTTGTATTTTGGATACCATGTATATTTGGATACCCAACCTGAAAACAGATGCATTTGAATATATGAGTTTGTTTGAACATTAAGCATTATAATTGTTTATTATTCAAACATAGATATGGTTATTTTATGCATATGCTATTATTTTTTGAAATCCCGGGACTAATCCCGGGATTCAAATTTTTTAGTCCCGAAATTTCGGGATTGAAAAATAGTCCGAGATTGACATCCCTACCACGTACCACAATATGAAATTTAATGTCAAATTACAAAAGGTTCACGCTGCAAAAAAAGGGCTCTCCCAAACATAATTTTGCAGGCATTAACATGTATGTTTGGAATTTTATGTAAACATAATATATAATTGACTGATAAATCATTTGTAAACAGGGTTGTATTAAAATTTGAAAAGTGTTGTAATGAGCTCTGACTTACATCATAATATCACGGAAACATTTTAATGTTGCCCCTTAAAATGGTATATGTTCTAATGGAAACATAATAATTACTACATCCAAACAAAATAAATATTTGAACCGAAACATAAATATGTTCAAATTAAAACATGATTTTGGACGACCTGAATATAAATATGTTTCCAGTGAAACATATCAGTTGTTTCAGTACAAACAGTAGAATGTTCTCCTGAAAATAAAATAAAAATAAAATGTTGTTTTTTTTATTTATTTTTATTAAAAATCTTTAAACATGCACAGTGGAAAATTATACTAAGAGAATACATAAACAAAATTTTTAAATGCATAAATAAATAATTGGTTTAAAACTGCAAGTACAAGTGACAGCATCAATGAATGCACAATTGCACCAGCAGACGCTAAACCGGACGATCCAGTCTCGCTTTATATTTGGTACAGTTACAGTTGGTCTTAGTACAGCACATAGCGTAGGCAATTAATTCACGGAGGCTTTTGTAAAAAAACATGCCAAATTCTGTTTGAAAATCGAAACACGGATTTTTATTTGTGGTTTTTTCACATTAGTTTCAGAAATTATATACTGCACTATATTATACTCTGTTACTATTAGTATTTTTTATAACACAATTTCTATATTTTTTTAATTTACAAATAACAAAATTATTACCGCCGCGAACACGTTTTCTCAACGAACAACAAAAGACACGTACGCAGAAAATACCGATCAACGAGTGTCAACTTTATATACAAGAATTCATTTTTTGTTTGTTTTCAAACATCAGTATGTTTAAAATGACCCTATACATACTTCAAGCGACGACAAAAGAGACGTAGGTAGAAAATTCTGCTCAACGAGTGCCAACTTCGTATACAAGAAGAATGTTGCAAGAATACATTTATTTAAATCCTATTTCTTTTTTTTGTTTGTTTTTAAACATCAATATGTTCAAACGATGGCAAAAGATGGCGCAGTTAGAAAATGCTGCACAACGTTGCCAACTTCGTCAGTCGATAAATTATCGAATTAAGACGAGCGTTGCGAATATACGTTGTATTTAGATTTGATTAGCATTTTCTGTGTTTCGAAACCAAGTAAATTGCCGAGAAATAGTTTATTCAAATGCAATTAAAATTTTATGTTGGTATTGTAAAATATTTATGGTAAATTTGACAGATTCTGCTGGGGAATATATAAAATGTTTACACATAGTAATATGTTATTACAATCTGCACATAAATAAATTCAATTTCGATTATAATTTAATTACACTTCATTCCTAATACATGTATGGTAATTTCGTATTTCTTTTTAATTACATTCAAACATATTCAAACGAATCTTTTCTATCCGTGTTGTAAGAAATAGTATTGAAATCAAAATTATATGAAACAAAGCCAAAATGGCTGAAAATTAAATTAAAATACATTAAATTTAGCACACTAAGAAAACCAAAATGTTTGCCACAATTATGACATCCCTAACCAAGAATTGACTTGCGAATTACTCAGATCATACTTCAGACAAACACCTTTCAAATATACGATAAATACTAAAAATATTAGTGACAATTTAGTGTTGTTCGTTTTTTTTTTTTAATTCTACACTCAGATAGATTATATTTATTGTACTGTGAATCTATTCCCTATGTTTTGTGGTAAATATTACGAGGAGCGCCCATGCCCAAGTCGGGATTCGAACCCGAGAACGCGCATTCCTCTGTACTGCTGAAGACGGCTTTGTCGATCTTAATTGAGTAATGCACAAAGTAGATTGTGAAAAACTATTATTTCATGTACAACAGATCAATATTATGTTTTTTTTAATTTTCTCAAAATTTGTATAATACTCACGATGGTTTTATAGTTTTATAGTTTGAATTACACCGGACAACAAATGAAAGCCTTTCTTATTTATCGACAATCTCAGTGTGATTTTCCGATGGACTATAAGATTCTAATCACGACCTCTTAATCAGTTTTTCAGATTGCCTCAAGTTTTTGAGTTAATACGTAATACAAATATATGGCAATACACATATTTTGGACTTTAACTTTTATCAACTTCAGTTTTTTATCAAATTTCTTTTGTATCCTATTTAGAATACTTTAGCTAATATTTTGAAATTAACCACATGACGATTCCGATTGATATTACCGCAGTTATGACCAGTCAAACGCAAAAAATATAAATTTTAAATATATTATTTATTTTAAATATATTATTTATTGCATAATATATTTAGTTTTCATAATTAAATAAAATTATATAGTAGATGTGGAACTAGATATATAATTCTATGATCCCTCTTACTTTGCTTTTGTACATCACTTTTTAAGTCTTCTGATTAAAGACAAATGCACTTATAATCATATATCAAAAAAAAGAAATCCTACTTTTTTTAATGATTTTTATACCCTACACTAAGAGTGAAAGGGTATATTCAGTTTGGTACGCCGTTTGTAACACCCAGAAGAAAGCATCTCCGGTATGGAAAAGTTTATATATTCTTGATCAGCATGACCTCCTGAGTCGATTTAGCGATGTCCGTCTGTCCGTCTGTCTGTCCGTCAGTCTGTCCGTCTGTCTGTCTGTCCGTCTGTCTGTCTGTCTGTCTGTCTGTCTGTCTGTCTGTCTGTCTGTCTGTCTGTCCGTCTGTCTGCCTGTCCGTCTGTCCGTCTGTCTGTTGAAATCCCTACTACTTTTAAAATTGAAGAGCTAGATAAATGAAACTTATAACTTAGATTACTTTTTGGCGAGATCGGTCCATTGTGACCTATGATCCGACCACTTATGTTCAAATACCTCATGTAAAATGTACATATAAAGATCAATTTTTATGTATACGTGCTTAGGTAAACTTTTTTGGTCAAATATATATTGATATCATGCTCAAATACATTATAATAATGTTTTCCGACAATAAGACTTGTGGTTCACAAAAAAAAAATCGAAATTCGGTACACCTACCCATTTGTAAATATGGGTATCAAATGAATGGAAATTCTTCAGCGATTGAATGTTTGTAGTTATTTTCAGTATTCGTATACCCTGGTGACCTATATATCACTTTGAATGGTAACCACACATATGTGTAGGGTATTTATAGTCGGCTTAGACCGACTATAATTTTGATAATCCTAACTATCATAATTACACCTACTTTAAAAGTTCCCATGTGATCTAACCTTCCCAACTATATTAGTAATCTAAGTTATAAGTTTCATTTATCTAGCTCTTCAATTTTAAAAGTAGTAGGGATTTCAACAGACAGACGGACAGACAGACGGACATCGCTAAATCGAGGAGGTCATGCTGATCAAGAATATATATACTTTTCCATACCGGAGATGCTTCCTTCTGGGTGTTACAAACGGCGTACCAAACTGAATATACCCTTTCACTCTTAGTGTAGGGTATAAAAACTTGAGAAATACTGATCAGAAATTTCATTTCAATATATTTTAGTCAAAAGTAGGAACTGAGTTTGAAATGAGCCAAATCGGTCAAAGGACACGCCATCCACCAGCCCCCCCCCCCCCATTCAAGTCACTTTTATATAACTCTTTAGAAACTAATAACTCGAAAAGTATTCAAGATATAGTTATAAAATTAAAAAAATTATTGTTATAATTTATATAAAAATATGTGGTCCAAAAATAGGCCTGATCAGCCCACTTTTTATACCCTACACTAAGAGTGAAAGGGTATATTCAGTTTGGTACGCCGTTTGTAACACCCAGAAGGAAGCATCTCCGGTATGGAAAAGTATATATATTCTTGATCAGCATGACCTCCTGAGTCGATTTAGCGATGTCCGTCTGTCCGTCTGTCTGTCCGTCTGTCTGTCTGTCCGTCTGTCTGTCTGTCTGTTGAAATCCCTAAGACTTTTAAAATAGAAGAGCTAGATAAATGAAACTTATAATTTAGATTACTAATATACCTACGCTGTATGTGCGAAAAAATTGGCGAGATCGGTCCATTGTGACCTATGATCCGACCACTTATGTTCAAATACCTCATATAAAATGTACATATAAAGATCAATTTTTATGTATACGTGCTTAGGTAAACTTTTTTGGTCAAATATATATTTATATCATGCTCAAATACATTATAATAATGTTTTCCGGCAAAAAGACTTGTGGTTCACAAAAAAAAAATCGAAATTCGGTACACCTACACATTTGTAAATATGGGTATCAAATGAATGGAAATTCTTCAGCGATTGAATGTTTGTAGTTATTTTCAGGATTCGTATACCCTGGTGACCTATATATCACTTTGAATGGTAACCACACATATGTGTAGGGTATTTATAGTCGGCTTAGACCGACTATAATTTTGATAATCCTAACTATCAGAATTACACCTACTTTAAAATTTCCCATGTGATCTAACCTTCCCAACTGGTTTTTCATTGTTTTCCTGGTTTTCTTAGTGAAAATTTGAACCGTAAATTATTAAAATCAAATCTTTAAAATACTAGACTTACTTTTTATACTTTTATATCAGTTTTTTAAATTATGGGGATATAAGACGTAAATTTCTGATATGTGTATAATATTGTAGCCGTGGTAGCTCAGTGGATAGTGCGTTGGACTGCGAGCCGAAAGGTCCCCGGTTCAAGCCTGGACTGGGGCTAACAACATCTTTTCATAGAAACATTTTTCTATACCGCGCTACCTCTCGTCAGTAAATGGCAAACCTACGAGAGTAAAACCATTGCCTATGAAAAGCTCTCACCCGCCGTTCGGATTCGGCAATAAACTCTAGGTCTCACCACTTTGAGTACAAATATAACACAACACGCACAGCTCAAAATGGTGACAGAGCTCGGCCTAAGTTCTTATAGGACTGTAGCGCCAAACTATTATTATTATTATAATATTCTGAGGTTGGGGAGGTTCACCATAATTAAAAACATTAAAATTGAGGTCTACAATTAAATATCTCACAATAATATTCCCACCAAAGGTGTAGGGTATTTCATAGTCGGGCCAGACCGACTATAAAACTACGCCCCATGTGACCGAACTTACCCATGTGACCTAATTTTCTGAACTCGTTTAATTTGACTTTAATCTCAGGACTTAAAGAGGGATTTGTAAAAATAAATTAAGAGGAAACATAGAACGATAGATTAAGTATAATAGAAAATTCTTATTTATTTCTGGAATATATACACGCAGAAAAAAATTACCTCAAATCCCATTAAAATTGGTCAATAGGACAATTATTGATTTAATAGTATACAAAAAATAATTATTTTCATATAAACTTAATGGTAATGTCCTGGTATTTTCTAGTATTTAATGGTATTTTCCGATTAAAATAATAATTTATCCTATTGACTATTTTTAATAGTAAAAAACTATTATTTATATAGTTTTTTTTTTTTGGGGTGTATATGTTATGCAAAAAATAATAGGTACAAATTAAAATTTACATTTTTTGCGTTTTACTGGTCATAATAATAATAATATAATAATAGTTTGGCACTACAGTCCTGTATAGAACTTCGGCCGAGCTCTCTCACCATTTTGAGCTGTGCGTGTTATATTTGTACTCAAAGTTGTGGGACCTACAGTTTATTGCCGAATCCGAACGGCGGGTGAGAGCTTTTCATAGGCAATGGTTTTACTCTCGTAGGTTTGCCATTTATTGACGAGAGGTAGCGCGGTATAGAAAAATGTTTCTATGAAAAAATGTTGTTAGCCCCAGTCCAGGCTTGAACCGAGGACCTTTCGGCTCGCAGTCCAACGCACTAACCACTGAGCTACCGCGGCTTACTGGTCATAACGTTGACAATATCCATCTGAAATTCATTATGTTTAGTTCAAAATATTAGTTGAAGTATTTCCAATTAATTACAAAAGAAATCAGAGTGAGAACTCAAATTTCTAAAAAGTTAAAATTAAAAATATGTAGAAAAACACGAGAAATTAGTTTTACGTAATAACTCAAAAACTGGCAGTAATCTGAAAAAACTGAGTAAGAGGTCTTGATTAGAATATTGAAGTCCATCGGAAAATCATACTAAGATCGCGAATCATTTTCTTTGTTGTTCTGTTTTATTTATAGAATATATGAAATGATCCAGCATGTTACATATTTTGTAGGGTTATTTTCAAAAAAAAAAAAAATACCGGACATGGCTAAACGGACTCGGGTCTCAATCATAACGACCACGCCTACTATATATATATGCAGAAACTTAATATTTCCTGTACCTCAGCTTTATTATAATTGTTATCGAATATATATTTATATATAAATCGAAATACCTTTACCTTAACTCGCTGATGACAACAGAAAGAAGTCTCAATAACCCACACCATGCAAAAAGTCATCTGACGACGAAATTAATTTCTAAATGAAATCCACAATTTTATGACGCCCTTTTCCTTTTACTCAAAGGCAGACATACATATTTTCATCATTCCAGGTCGGAACAATTTGCAAACAGTCACTTTTTCCTTTTACCTCCTCCCATTTACCTCATATATATTTTTGTTGTTTTTTTTTTTTTTGTTAGCTGTTTCAGTTTCTATGGAAAGAATAAAAAAAACAGCAATAAATTTTGAGTTTGAGCTTTTGTACCATTTTTTCAATGTTGCCAATATGGCTTGCTACATATAAAAGACTTGGAGCAGCCAATTCTCTCGGAAGAAATTAACGTTGCGTTAATTTGATTCGGTGTGCCTTGAATCAACTGTACTTTTGAACACGAACTTTGTATTCTGATGTTATGCTCACTTTTAGACATATTTCGGGAATATTTCCGGCAAATACACTGAATAATTGATGTTGGTGCCAAAGCAGGCGAGTGTGGAATTGTCAAGGCAGTTTTGATGACGGGTAGAAAATAGACAACATTTTTTTTGCGTATAATTTTTCTATTCGTAGTCCGAAATATTGTTTAGATTAAATATTTTATAATATATGTATATTTAAACGACTGATAACGGTAACATTTTATATTGTATTACCCAGTCTTTCATTTTGAATTGTTTACAAGATCAAGATCAACAAATGCAGGATAACGAATACGATATCCTTACCTATTCTCGTAGCGATTTCGAGCGTCAAATGGACCTACATGATAAGAAAATTCCCACTCGATATCAACAAGTGATCGTAGATGTTAACCAGTTCGGAAGGTTAGATCACATGGGAAATTTTAAAGTAGGTGTAATTATGATAGTTAGGATTATCAAAATTATAGTCGGTCTAAGCCGTGTACCGAATTTCGATTTTTTTTTTGTGAACAACAAGTCTTTTCGCCAGAAAACATTATTATCATGTATTTGAGCATGGTGTCAATATATATTTGACCAAAAAAGTTTACCTAAGCACGTATACATAAAAATTGATCTTTATATGTACATTTTATATGAGGTATTTGAACATAAGTGGTCGGATCATAGGTCACAATGGACCGATCTCGCCATACAGCGTAGGTATATTAGTAATCTAAGTTATAAGTTTCATTTATCTAGCTCTTCTATTTTAAAAGTAGTACGGATTTCAACAGACAGACGGACAGACAGACAGACAGACGGACAGACAGACGGACAGACAGACGGACATCGCTAAATCGACTCAGGAGGTCATGCTGATCAAGAATATATATACTTTTCCATACCGGAGATGCTTCCTTCTGGGTGTTACAAACGGCGTACCAAACTGAATATACCCTTTCACTCTTAGTGTAGGGTATAAAAACAACCAAGTCAAAACCTTTCCAAAAATGGCTGAGTTAATTCAATTCACACAATAATAAACCTTTAAAAAAGACGACAAAATCAAGTCAGAAGAATTTTTTTATTTCTAAAAATATGAATGCAGAATTTTTACTTTTGATGTGCAAGTCAACTGCGATTTTTATAATTTTTTTAAGTAGTAGGTATTTGTTGCCAATAACTGTTAAGATATTTCCTCATTTTAGACATTTTTTTTTCGAATTTAAATCACACAAACCAACATTTTCACAAAATTTTGAACTTGATGGTTTACAGAATATTCTTAACATTTTCTCATTATGATTTAATATTTTTGATACTTATACTACATTCACGCTGCAAAAAAAATGTATTCCCAAACATAGTTTTCCAGGCATTAATCTGTATGTTTTGAATTTTATGTAAACAAATATATAATTGACTGATAAATCATTTGTAAACAGGGTTGTATTGAGACTTGATCAGTGTTGTAATGAGCTCTGATTTACATTATGATATCACAGAAATATTTTGTTGTTGCTCCTCAAAATGGTGTATGTTCTAATGGAAACATAATAATTACTACATCCAAACAAAATAAATATTTGAACCAGTTGGGAAAGTTTAAAATTACATGGAATATTTTAAAATAGGGACATTTTATAGTAGGAGTTATGATGATAGTTAAGATTATCAAAATTATAGTCTAGTATAGACGATGACTGCACTATTAAATGATATTATTTGTTACTTGTAGCCGCGGTAGCTCAGTGGTTAGTGCGTTGGACTGAGAGCCGAAAGGTCCCCGGTTCAAGCCTGAACTGGGGCTAACAACTTCTTTTCATAGAAACATTTTTCTATACCGCGCTACCTCTCGGCAGTAAATGGTAAACCTCCGAGAGTAAAAACATTGCCTATGAAAAAGATCTCATCCACCGTTCGGATTCGGCAATAAACTGTAGGTCCCACCACTTTGAGTACAAATATAACACGCACAGCTCAAAATGGTGAGAGAGCTCGGCCTAAGTTCTTATAGAACTGTAGTGCCAAACTATTATTATATTATTATTTGTTACTATTTGTACTATTTGTACCACAATTTGTATATTTTTAAAATTTACAAATGACATCGTATTACCGATACGAATACGTTTTCTCAACAAATATCAAAGCCACGTATGCAGAAAATGGTGGTCACCGAGTGTAAACTTCGTATACAAGAAGAATATTGCAAGAATACTTTTATTTAAATCCAATTTGTTTCTAAACATCAATATGTTCAAACGATGGCAAAATATGGCGTAGGTAGAAAATACTGCGCAACGTTGCCAACTTCGTCTGTCGATAACTGACCGAATGAAGACAAGCGTTTCGAACATACGTTCAATTAGATTTGAATAGCATTTTCTGTTTGGTTTGAAACATAGTTTTAACCAAGTAAATTGACAAGCAATAGTATTATCAAATGCAATTAAAATTTGATGTTTGTATTGTAACATATTTATGATAATTTTGACAGATTCTGCTGGGGAATATATAAAATGTTTACACATAGTAATATGTTATTACAATCTGTACATACATAAATTCAATTTCATTTCTAATACATCTATGGTAATTTTGTATTATTTTTTAATTGCACTCAAACATATTCAAACCAATCTTCTCTATCCGTATTGTAATTACTGATTTGTAGCAGTAAATATGAACAAATATATTATATATTATATAAATAATAATAAAAATCTAAAAACATTTAAAATTCAAAAAACACTCTAAAAATTGCACGCAAAAAAGCTGACAAAATTACATAAAAAGTTTCTCGACACGAAAATGCGTTTCGGTTAAAAAAAAAATGTGGGGCACCCTATTACCCAGACTGCTATATCGATTCGAGACTGTTTCGAGGTGTCGTATCTATATTATATTACAATTCGTTCTAAGATAAAGGGTTTTTCAATAAGAGCGCTACAAAAGTTTTTTTCACGGGTTTTTCAATAGGGACGCTACAAAAGTAGGGTGACAGGGACAGCAAACGACGCCATATTTCTTGCCGCTCTTTTGACATTTCTCTTCAGGAAGGTTTGCCATTTAATGATGGAAAGATATACGAGCCAATTATTAAAATTTACTACCGAAATTCGAATTCGTACATCTTTCCATCATGAAATGGCAAATCTTACTGAAGAAAAATGTCAAAAGAGCAGCAAGAAATATGGCGTCATTTGCTGTCCCTGTCGCTCTACTTTTGTAGCGTCCCCGTTGAAAACCCTTATATGCTGATTTTGTAACGAGATAATGAAGTTAATTCGAAACAAGAAAAAAACCGATTGTGTAACGATAACGCATCGAATATCGAGATTTATTCGAAAAGCGGAACAAACAAACAAACAAACAAAGAGATTTATTATTTTAATAGGATAGGATAGTTTAGTAATATTTAAACTGTTAACACAAAATGTTGTTTTACTTTAATTTTTATAACGGAGTCTTTAAAAAAAAATGCAATACCTATAAAAATTCATTGAAAAGTTTTTATTGCTTTACGGTATAATTGAATTACATTTTCTAAATAATTTATTAAAACAAACATACACCCAGAAATAGTAATAATATTCGACTGGAATATGAAATGGTTATTTTGAAGATCATTCTTCTCGAACAATAAATAATAATATTAGTTTGGCACTACAGTCCTATAAGAACTCTAAGTTCTTATAGGACTGTGGGACCTACAGTATATTGCCGAATCCGAACGGTGGGTGAGAACTTTTCATAGGCAATGTTTTACTCTCGTAGGTTTGCCATTTACTGACGAGAGGTAGCGCGGTATAGAAAAATATTTCTATGAAAAGATGTTGTTAGCCCCAGTCCAGGCTTGAACCGGGGACCTTTCGGCTCGCAGTCCAACGCACTAACCACTGAGCTACCGCGGCTCAAACAATACTTAGGTTTCAATAATATAGGTATTGAAATTTTTTTTATAATAAAATGAACTAAACAATTCGAATACCTCAAATTTCCCAAAAAAAAAAAAGGTTTCAAAGATATAATTGTTTTAAAATTGCTAAACCATTTCTGACACATTCTGTGCAATAATTATTCTGGGGAGTATCGCTTCCGGTAAAAATTATCCATTAATAAAGAAAACTTTTATCGCAACTCAAATTTTAACATTTGCTTAAAGAAAGCAAAAATCTCGACTTGAAAATAATTCAAACCAATTTGTTCTTCACCATTGTTAACAGAATTACTGAACCGAAATCCGGAAATTCGGTATAGGAAAGTGTTAGATTTGTTTCCCGAACAATTCATTGTGATTTGGTGAATTTGAAATTCAGTTGACAGAGACGCCATCTATTAAAAAGTAGACAATAGTCCAAGCACAGGATATGAACCACAAAGTTGATGCTGATGCTGCAGAGCAACGAAGAAGGTCATTGAATTGCAGATGAGACTGCGTTGCCAACGCTTGGTCATTCAAGTCTCAAAAAAAAAACCCAAAGGAAAACCTAAAATAAGAACATAACGTGCCGGACGAAAAGACAAAAAAAAAGAGTTGAAATTAACGTGCAATGAGCGTCGAGACAATGGACTCCGACTACTGTAGTTCCTTGGCATAGACGTTTGTCTGTCTGTCTGTGTGTCCTTTTGCAAATAATCTGTGCATGAATTTTAATGTTTTGCATTTGCGTTTCTATGTCTGCGTGTGTTGCTGCTGTTGCTTGGTGGTGGTTTCATGTCAAGAATTTGAATTGAACTTTAAAATCATGGCTGCCTTGTGGCACAACGGGGTGGCAACTGTGTTGAGCAAGTCTGACAGGCAGGCAGGCAATCAGACACGAGCATCAACGAGTGAATATCCTTTTGGTCCTTTGGCGCAGCATCACGTAAGTAATGTACCTCGTGCCTGTTTGCAAGGATTCCGGTTTTTCTGTTCTCTGTCTGTCTGTCTGTGTGTGTCTGTCTGTTCATTTGTTTGTTGTTCATACAACAAAATGGTTGCTATAATTTGTGCTGCTCCCTCCAATCCAAGAATTTCACTTTCATTTGCTGCCATTGTTCTTGACGTGTTTTTGTATCCTACGCGTCCTTTCAAATTCCATTTGGCATGTCTGGCATTTCATTCGCTTCTTTTGTTTTGTACCATTTTTTTGTTTAATGCTGCTGTTGTATTAAGCTTTAAAAACCGTTATGCCGGGGGAAAAAAAGCCCCTCCATGCATTAATTTGATCCTTTTTTTTATTCTTTTGTAATTATATATAAATATTCGTTTGCCTCATTAATTTTCTATGCATTAGCTGCCTTCATCACGCCTTTTGTATAACTGTGAACTTTTAGCAACCTTTTGTATATTTGGACATTTTAAAAAATAATAATTAATCTGAAAAGGTCCCTGATTAGCGTGATGTCAAGGATTAAAGGTTATGCAAATCATGTTTAATGTAATTATGTTAAAAATAGGAAATGTTTCGTAAAAAAAAATAAATTTACGAATTGCTATATTTTGTTTTATCAATATACCAAACAATAATTAAAAAAAACTTCTGACTAATGAATAAATACATAATATTTAAGGCATACTCATTGTTTGTATGAATTATTCATCAATATTATGAATTTGTTCATTATTTTGAATATATTTCAACAACAACAAGAAATGAAAATTCTCCAACAACCAGTATACATCATTTTGATGATTTCATTCATTGAACTAAAATCGTATTTTTCAATGTTTCTCATTTTCAATATTTCTTATAACATCAAATTTTATACATAAATTGGACGAAATTAACTCATTTATGTATTTAGAATATTCATATGATATATAATATTAAAATTATATGGTTTGATGTACAAAATTCATCAATATGATGTACACTTCTTCATTATTATAATGAAATGGAGTCTTTGCATAATAAGCAATTAAATATAATAAGTCTTATAAGTATTATAAATACATAAGTGTATTTGAAATTTGATGTTTGAAATTTGATGTTAAAAAAATATTGAAAATTAAAAACATTTAAAAAATACGATTTTAATTCAATGAATGAATTCATCAATATGATGAATCCTGGTTGTCGGTGAAATTTTTCTTGTGTGAATGAAAAGTATTTTATGATTCCGATGATTTTTTTTTTATTATTTAAATAATTTGTATTATTTCGCGTATTTATTATTATTATAACTATTTTTGAATATTACTTACTTACTTAAATGGCCCTTACAACCGTGGGTCGGTTTTGGCCGCTGAGATGCAGCCGCGCCAGTCGGATCTGCTTTGCGCGCGCTGACGCCAGTTAGAAATACCAAGCGTTGCCAGGTTGTCCTCAACTTGGTCTTTCCAACGCAGATTTGGACGCCCTCTTCTACGCTGTCCACCTTCGAGTTTCGATTCAAGCACCTTCTTGGCTGGAGTGTTTTCATCCATTCGTTCGACATGACCTAGCCAGCGAAGCCGCTGGATCTTGATGCGCTTGACTATGTCAATGTCGTCGAATAACTCATACAGCTCGTGGTTCATCCTGATTCGATACTCGTTAGCAAAGCAGATAGGGCCAAAGATTTTACGGAGAATCTTTCTCTCGAACGCTCCCAGTACTCTCTCATCGGTGGTGGCCAGCGTCCATGTTTCTGCACCATAAAGTAGGACGGGCATGATGAGTGACTTGTAGAGCGTTATTTTTGTCCGGCGAGAGAGGGCTCTGCTTCTCAATTGCCTACTGAGCCCAAAGTAGCACCTGTTGGCAAGAGTTATTCTCCGTTTGATCTCCAGGCTGACGTCGTTGTTGCTGTTTACGCTGGATCCCAGATAGACGAAGTCCTTCACAATGTCGAACTTGTGGGTGTCAAAATCAGCTTTTTGTCCAAGACGCACGGACTCTTTTTTGCTTGTTGACACAAGGAACTTCGTCTTGTCCTCGTTCACCGCTAGACCCATTCGACGCGACTCTTTCTCCAATCTGGAGAATGCTGCGCTGACTGCTCGTGTGCTCCTGCCAATGATATCAATATCGTCGGCATATGCGAGCAGCATGACACTTTTGTTGAGGATAGTGCCGCTTTGACGGAGTTCGGCAGCTCGAACTATTTTCTCCATCAATAAGTTAAAAAAGTCGCACGATAGGGAGTCACCCTGTCTGAAACCTCGTTCGGTATGAAATGGCTCGGAGAGGTCTTTTCCTATTCTCACTGAGCAACATGTGTTGCTCAGGGTCATCCTGCAAAGCCTTATAAGTTTCGCAGGTATACCGAACTCAGCGTATAATCGTTCCCTTATCGGAGTGTCGAAGGCGGCTTTATAGTCGACTAATAGGTGGTAGGTGTCGATCTGTTTTTCTAGGGTATTTTCCTGGATTAGGCGCAATGTGAAAATCTGGTCTATGGTGGACTTTCCAGGTCTGAAGCCGCACTGATAAGGTCCAATCAGTCTGTTGACGATGGGCTTCAGTCTTTCACATAATACGCTCGATAGAACCTTGTATGCGATATTGAGTAGGCTGATCCCACGGTAGTTGGCGCAGATAGTGGGATCCCCTTTCTTAAGGATTGGGCAGAGTACACTGAGGTTCCAGTCACTTGGCATGCTTTCATCCGACCATATTCTGCTTACGAGCTCGTGCATGCTCTCTATTAGCTCTTCGCCTCCGGTCTTAAACAATTCAGCAGGCAGGCCATCAGCACCTGCGGCTTTGTTGTTTTTCAGCCGAGCAATGGCTGTTCTGACCTCGTCATGGTCGGGTGGCGGAATCTCAACGTCGTCATCAAGTACTGGGGTTGCCGGGTTTGCTTCTCTATCGGTGGAATTGAGGTCGTCATCACCGGTCAGCAGTTTAGAGAAGTGATCCTTCCATATTTTCAGTGTGCTCTGGATATCTGTCACTAGATTTCCGTTCTCATCTTTACAGGAATTTTTGAATATTACAATGATTAAATTTGAAAGAAACACCGGCTGTGTAATTATTGAACAGCTTTAGGTATTATTTATGCACAACAATGTCATGTAATTAAAATGTGTCTGCAACATTTTCGACAATTCATAGTATTCAAATTAATATTATTATTCTTTACAATAATTATATAGTTGGAAGTGTCTGTTTTGTTTATAATTCAACAAATATTTGTATACTACGCAAGAATTTATATTGCGAGTCCTTTAAATTCCCATTAAAATGTAGTGTACTGTACTGAGTGTATAGTACACTCAGAAAAGATACTATAGAAACAATAGTTTTTTGCTCTTAAAATAAGTCTATAAACTATTATTTTAATAGTTAAATAACATTAAATACTTGAAAATACTATTAAATATACAAAAAAAATAAATATTTTTATGTACAATTTCATGAACTCCAAAATAAAAGTCTGCTATTAATAGGAAACTGTGAATGCTAAATTTAAGCAAACTCTAAATTGCATTTACAGCATACTTTTATTTGCAAGAGCGAACTGATCGCTAGGAATTTTAGTTCTGCTAGTGATCAAGATCGTGCTAGTGTCACTGGTGTGCATATTGCTAGTGTAGCTAACCTGCACTAGATGGCGCCATAGCCACGAGACGCTGCAGCTAATACATATATAATTCGTAGACACTTATTCGACAACATTTTTATTTAAAACATATGTTTCTTCTACGTAATAATAATGCACGCATGCAAGAGTGAAATAGTGAAATTAAGGTAGAAGGTAAAACCAACAAAAAAAGGGAAAGTAAAATAAAATAAGATAAGATAAAGAAAACTAATAACACATAAACAATATAGAAGAATATTAGAAATAAAAAACATATATTAAAATACAGAATTTTGATTTTGTTGCTTTTATTTTTTATGAATTGTAGTTAACAATAAAAAATTAATTAAAACAACTAAAATTCTCTGCTCTAACAGCATACAAAAGTATGATTAACCAGTTGGGAAGGTTAGATCACATGGGAAATTTTAAAGTAGGTGTAATTATGATAGTTCGGATTATCAAAATTATAGTCGGTCTAAGCCGACTATAAATACCCTACACATATGTGTGGTTACCATACAAAGTGATATATAGGTCACCAGGGTATACGAATCCTGAAAATAACTACAAACATTCAATCGCTGAAGAATTTCCATTCATTTGATACCCATATTTACAAATGGGTAGGTGTACCGAATTTCGATTTCTTTTTTGGTGAACCACAAGTCTTTTCGCCGGAAAACATTATTATCATGTATTTGAGCACGATGTCAATATATATTTGACCAAAAAAGTTTACCTAAGCACGTATACAGTAAAATTGATCTGTATATGTAAATTTTATATGAGGTATTTGAACATAAGTGGTCGGATCATAGGTCACAATGGACCGATCTCGCCAATTTTTTCGCACATACAGCGTAGGTATATTAGTAATCTAAGTTATAAGTTTCATTTATCTAGCTCTTCAATTTTAAAAGTCTTAGGGATTTCAACAGACAGACAGACAGACGGACAGACAGACGGACAGACAGACAGACGGACAGACGGACATCGCTAAATCGACTCAGGAGGTCATGCTGATAAAGAATATATATACTTTTCCATACCGGAGATGCTTCCTTCTGGGTGTTACAAACGGCGTACCAAACTGAATATACCCTTTCACTCTTAGTGTAGGGTATAAAAAGCAAACAGCGAAATCTGGTGCTTTCCTCTTTTCAGCAAACATTTTTGTTATTTTAGCCACCTTTTTTTGCTACTGTTACAGAATTCTTATTTTGTGTGTAAGAGAACGGGTTCGATTTTTTTTTTTACACAGAGCGAAAAACGAGTTAATATTAAATTGTGTCAACAATAAATTTCGATATTGTGTTTAATTTCAGTTTTAAAATGTTGTTCTTCATTTCAAAAGCAATTTATTTTAGCTCAGTGTACGGATTACAATTATTCAGCGATTTTTCATAGTTTCGATAGGAGAAATAATTAAATTCTCTTCAAGCAGTTCCGATAAATATGCTATGCAAGTTTAACTCATTTAATGAATTAATCAAATAATACATATTTACTTTCAATAAAAATATTTTAGTAGCAGATTGTAAATTTTCTTTTAATTTGTTTATTATTTATAAAATCTTCAGCATTTTCCTATAATCCCTACGAGAATTATGAAATCAAACCATAACTGTTTGAAAAATTGCAAAGAATAATATAAAATATACACAGAAAAAATGTGTAAATACAGCAAAAAATGTATCAATACAATTTTTTTTTTTTTTGGTTTCATCGCCAATACGACATTTAATTGTACTGATTAAATATATTAATTATATAATTAATTTAACAAAAAATAAAGAAAATTAACAAACCCGATGAACAATTTTTTTTTTCATTTTATTTCATTTTTATTTATTTTTTAATTTATTACACATCATTTTTGTTTTATTTCTATTTTTTATCTAAATTTTTTTTACACTTTTTTTGTTCGAAGTTTGAACCATGACAATCACCTCACCAATAGAGCTATATATAATAAAATTGAAATGTTAAACAAAAATAAACGAGAAGTACTTATATCAATATACGATATTCGCACAATGTATGGGAAAAACAACACGATGAACCGAATAGCCAGCACGCATAACGATGAACCTGTAATATTGCGTAGTGAATTTAAAACTGTATGTTGCCGTAAAACTGTGTGGTGCCTTTAAAACTGTCGGTTGTGGTATATGCTATATATGCATATATTGTGTATATACACTAACAGAGGAAATATTTTATTTATATATTAGTATATCCAATTAATTATGTAAGTAAAATTATTTATTTTTATCAATTAATATCAGTTACTATATTTACGTTCGATATTTTTTTCCTATGTACAAGCTGGTCCGCTTCGGGATGCAACATTTTTTCTAGAGTTGGAGTGTATCCTGTAACACCCACTGAGTGCTAGGGGTGCTTTCAAATTTGACTTTACTTATTTTTTTAAAATTATTCAGATATGTCGTTTGTGTACTTGTTGGGTTTAAAATAAAGAATTCAACAAATCCTCGTTACGTATTTTTAAAATTATCCAAATCATTTTGTTTTATTCAAAACAACCTTTAACATAAAACTAAAATATAAAATTAAAAATCCACTAAATGCTTCCACTGAATGAAATGCAAATATTTAAAAAATGCGCAAACTAAAAAGTTCATGTAAATTATTTGCTAATTTTATTAAAAGCAAAGCATTAGCAACGAGATAGTTAAAAACTTTTTGATCAACTAATTTGTAGTTGCTGCAGGATGCCTGCGCAAAACTAGAATTCAATTAATTCACAAACAGAAACGAGTAAAAAAAATATTGAGCCACATGTGTGGGATTTAAAATCGGTCGGTCCCGACTATGGAATACTCTACACCTAAATTATAAAATTGTAAAATTCTTAATTATATTTCATGTGCACAGACTAATATGGCAGTTCCGCCAGCAAATTTGTAAACCTTTCGAATTAACCGAACGAAGCTAGTTGGTACAACTAACTTTTTCATTCTTCCAACCTCACGCCAAAAGAGAATTTTTCTGTGTGTAATAACTCAACAACTTGAAATAACTGAGTATGAGGTAGTGATTATATTCTTAACGTCCATCGGAAAATCATATTTAGATCGCTGATATTTTTTTGTTGTGCTGTGTAATTAGATCTAAACTAGAAAAGTTTAGATTTTTTTAGAATTATTTTTTAATTATTTAATAATTAACTGAAAAAAAATGATTTATCTAGATAGTCCAAACAAACTTTCAAAATTACTAACTTTTTTCTAATTGATCCATTTTTTAAAATATGCCTTAGAACTTAATTTTGATACTCATTTATACAATCAATTTTCAATAAAAAAATTAATGCCTTTAATTTTTAAAATATAATTATTAAATATTTAGAGTATGCTTCTTCTTATTGCATACTCAATTTTTTACTATTACGTAGCGTTTTTGAGAAATAAAAACGGCTATTTTTCAGTATTTAATTTGTAATTTGTACACACAGAAAAATCCTCTTTTGGCATGAGGTTGGAAGAATGAAAAAGTTAGTTGTACTAACTAACTTTATTCAATTAAATCGAACGGTTTACAAATTTGCTGACGGAACAGACTATACACATTCCAAATGGTTCTAAATCTACATGCCTTTTTTACAGTGTAAGATGAAGAACATAACAAAATAACATACCACAACGATGCATTAACCGAACAGGAGGTTGACGCCATTTTAGAAATTTCCCGATAAATAGTATATAACCGATTTAGTTGCTGCACATATATAATATGAAATATTTTGTTTAGACAACAAAACCACAAAAAAGGCAATTTTTCTTATTATAAAATTTAATATAAAATGTTATACAAAAAAAAAAAAAAGTCCGTGCGTAAATATTTTTCCACATTAAATATGTGCTTTTGTTAATGCAAATACCGCCATTAGCATGTGTGTGCATTGGTGCAAAAATAATCATAATTTGAACAAAAGCAGGCACTGATCGTCAAAGGTCAACGGTGCCACCCACGAGCAGGGACCGACCGCAGACACGACGCATTTGCGGCACTAGAAACAGCGCCATCTAGTTATGTGCTACGCAAACACCAGCGTGGTTGTGTCTGTCTCCACGCCTGAATGTACACAACGTCGCAGTTGAAACAGCAAATGTTATAAAATTATTCACAATTTGCAGCATGCATAGAAAAACAACTGGAAAAAAGGAAAAAAATAACTGAAAAACGAAAAATAAAATGTGAAAAATCACACACAAAACACACATAGACACAGCTAAATTTTGGCATAACGCCTGCCCCCTACGCTCAACAACTTCTTATGCTTTCTCTGCTATATTTGTAGGTTTTTCATTTATTTTTTTTTTTGTTCTAGGTTAGCATTTAATGCCACAGCCAATCGTATTGCGGCATCAAGTAGGTGGAGCCTGCAAAAAGTGCAAAAAAATTGTGCACAGAAAAATCAGCTGCACCGACGACAACAACAAAAATAACATAAAATAAAAATGAGAAGAAAAACGCATGCAAAAAAAGGACGAAAAACGCAATTTTTCACTTTTTTCCACGTTTTTCTATACGTTTCGCACACACACACACACAATTCTACAACGCAAAACATTGCAGTGTGCGTGTACACAACATGGCGTCCATTTGCCTCAGCACTCGCACACACACACACAGCTGACACAAGGCTACCTCCAACTCCAAGGACATTCCGTTGTCTGGAATCTGCACTAGCAGCAGTCTCCCCAACCGACGCGTCGAACGACGGCACAATTTGTTGTTTTTCTCATCTCTCTATGCGCTTGAATTGCTCGTCGTTCGTCGTTGTTCGTTCGTTCGTGTGTCCGTTCGTGCGTTCATTCGTGAATTCATTCGTTCGTTCGTTCGTTTGTTCATCACCTTCTTCTTCTCGTATTTTGCATGTTTTTCATTTATTTTCAAAAGTTTTTTGTTTGAAATTTTTTAGGCTTTTTGTATGTGGTCGTGTGTGGGTGATGTTGCTGGCGCCAACGTACCACAGTCTGTTAAAGTGCCGCAAATTTGTCTGTTTGGGACACCACACAGCTCCATGTTCCTGCAGTCTGTTTCCTTTATTTTTTCTGCTTCTTCATTTAGAACGCCTCATCGCCATTGGCACCCTTGGACCACGTTGTTTCTCTCTGAATATCTTTGGCACATTATAATTATGTACAATTACTATTTTTACAAATAATTTAGTGGAAACTATTAAATTTCATTATTAAAATAAATGCATTTGCTATTTTAATTAATTGTTATACCAGTACGGAGGGTTAGCACACATGAGAAATTTTAAAATAGGACCTAGTATCAAATGTAGTCTAAACACATATGGGCATTTCCAGAAAAACGTTAACGTCGACCGAAAAATTCAAAATGCTCAAATATTTGAAATAACTGTGGATTTGGAATCTTAAATATGTTAATCAAAAAATTTGAAATGAAAATACAATTCCGTTAACGGCAACGTACAAAAAAATACCATTATTTAATATAATTTCAGTAACCAAATTAAATAATTCGAAAGACATACAGATCAAAATATTATATTCTGTTTTCTCAGACAACATTAATTAATATTTCTAAAGCTTAAAAACATGCATTGAAATTAAAATAACGGACAAATTTTAATTTTTGTTATAAGAACGTCGTATTCTCCTGTCCGAAACCAAAAATGTACATTTAATTTTATATTAAACTAACCAATTTTTTTAAAGAATTGAACCCTCAAAAATCTGGAAATTCGAATCGTACAAAGAAAAAATACCGATATTAATTGCATTCATTAATCAATCCAGCAATGAAATTCACCTATTTAATGAAAATTTTGCTATTCGTTAAATCAACAATTCCGTTTGCTAATATGAATATTTGTACGTCAATGCAACAAACTAATTAGTCGGCGCAATTTTATTTGCTAAAACTGCACCTTATTTGCTGCATTGACGTACAATTCGTTAAATCAACAATTCCCTTTGCTAATATGAATATTTGTACGTCAATGCAACAAATAAAGTAGTCGGCGCAATTTTATTTGGAACACTCATTAATTTGTTCCGCCCTAACATAAATCATCAATTTGTTGTTAAAATATAAGTAAAATTCATATTTTTTTTTTTAGATAAATAAGTAGTAAATACACTAATAAGACCATATAATTATAAAAAATTAAATATGAACTAACAAAAAACTTTTAGAAACCTAAAGAAAAATTAATGTCCACCTTAATGTTTTAGGTAAGCAATCTGAGCAATTCTACGCAATTTATTTACTAAAGAGTGACGCAACTATGAATTTTTATAAATAAATAACGGGAGATTTGGAGATGAAATTTGATTTTTATAGAAAAGAAAACAGTGTGGCATTTTTCTGTATTCATAAATATATATTTTTTACATGGATGTTCTTATTATTACACGCTGCAAAAAAAAAGGGATCTCCCAAACATAATTTTGCAGGCATTAACATGTATGTTTGGAATTTTATGTAAACTAATATATAATAAATCATTTGTAAACAGGGTTGTATTGAGACTTGAAAAGTGTTGTAATGAGCTCTGACTTACATTATAATATCACGGAAACATTTTAATGTTGCCCCTTAAAATGGTGTATATTCTAATGGAAACATAATAATTACTACATCCAAACAAAATAAATATTTGAACCGAAACATAAATATGTTCAAATTAAAACATGATTTTGAACGACCTGAATATAAATATGTTTCCAGTGAAACATATCAGCTGTTTCAGTTCAAAGAGTAGTATGTTTGCATAGAAACATATTTAAATATTTTTGAAAAGAAATCCTGAAAATAAAATAAAAATAAAATTTTGTTTTTTTTTTATTAATTTTTATTAAAAAACTTTAAACATGCACAGTGGAAATTTATAATAATTGAATTCATATACAAATTTTTAAATGTATAAATAAATAAATAATTCGTTTAACACTGTAAGTACAAGTGACAGCATCAATGAATGCACAATTGCACCAGCAGACACTAAACCAGACGATCCAGGCTTTTGTAAAAAAATATACCAAATTCTGTTTGAAAATCGAAACACTGATTTTTATTTGTGGTTTTTTCACATTAGTATCAAAAATTATATACTACACTATATTATACTCTGTTACTGTTTGTACTTTATTATATATTTATTTAATTTACAAATAACAAAATTATTACCGACGCGAACACGTTTTCTCAACGAACAACAAAAGACGCGTACGCAGAAAATGCCGATCACCGAGTGTCAACTTTATATACAAGAATTCATTTTTTGTTTGTTTTCAAAAATCAGTATGTTTAAAATGACCATATAAATACTTCAAACGACGACAAAAGTGACGTAGGTAGAAAATTCTGCTGAACGAATGCCAACTTCGTATACAAGAAGAATGTTGGAAGAATACATTTATTTAAATCCAATTCCTTTTTTGTTTGTTTTTAAACATCAATATGTTCAAACGATGGCGTCGTTAGAAAATGCTGCACAACGTTGCCAACCTCGTCAGTCGATAAATTATCGAATTAAGACGAGCGTTGCGAACATACGTTGTATTTAGATTTGATTAGCATTTTCTGTGTTTCGAAACATAGTTTAAACTAAGTAATTTGCCAATAAATATTTTATTCAAATGCAATTAAAATTTTATGTTGGTATTGTAACATATTTATGGTAAATTTGACAGATTCTGCTGGACAATATAATAATGTTTACACGTGAACAAAAATAAATTCAATTTCGATTATAATTTAATTACACTTCATTTCTAATATATGTATGGTAATTTCGTATTACCTTTTAATTACATTCAAACATAATCAAACAAATCTTTTATATCCGTGTAGTATTTAAACAAAATAGGGCGGAATAAGGCACTAGGGCGGAATTAGGGTGTTTTACCTTAATATTGGCTGATACAAAATTTATTTTTAGCAACATTTTTTTAGCAAATTTATATATTATTATGATTTATTATAAAAAAAACTACAAACTTTAGGATGACAAATAAATAATTTGTACGCAAACCTCGCTAAATTTTTTAAATTTCCATATGAACTAGAGATTGGTGCGTGACTGTTTTTGATGACACGCACGAGGACGAGCCCGACGACTAAATTTACATGGCACGCACAAGGCACGGGATTTAAAAAGACACGAAGAAACACGACAAAACATAGAAAAACACGAAAAAACACGGGAAACATGAAGAAGCAGGCGAAACGTGAAAAATAAATAAAAATGTGTGGAACAGGAACTGGAATCGGAACCCATATATTTTTTTTCTCGTTGAAATCGGAACCTCTATTTTAAAACTTTCGGAATCGGAACAGAATTTATAGTCCGTTTCAGGGAACGCAAAGAACCGGAATCGGAAATGTATGGAACCACAATCGAAACCTATTTGATTTTTGGTTGGAACCGGAATTGGAACCACAATTCCAAAGGGTTTTTTTTGTTGCAGCAAACATAATATATTTGCAATCGTAAATTTGATGTCTTTAACTGGATTTTTCTTTTAATTCCAATTTTTTTTTAATTATTTTGGTATTCATTTCATGACTTCTGGTTATAATTTGTTATAAACATATATTTTTTTTGTAAATCCTTGAAATTTATTTATGTAACGTGTAACATAATATGTTTGCTGCAAAACATAATTTTTCCCTATGTGCATGTACTTCCGTTGTTGTCCCGCTATTTAATTTATATCTTTTTATCTACCGTATAGAATTCCTATTTTTTTAGTACTATTTAAGTACTACTCGAACAAAAAAAATTAAGTAAATTCATTAATTTTCCTTTGAAATATTAAAGTTGAAAGCGTATACAGAAAAAAATAATCAACGTAAATATAGCAACCGATATTAATCAGTCCAGCAATGCAATTCAGCAGTATAATGAAAACATTTGCTAATATGAATATTTGTACGTCAATGCAGCAAATTATTTAGTCGGCGCAGTTTTAGCAAATATATAAATTCAGTATTAAATCAGTGTTGAGAGTCAGTAAATTTTAATGTATCAAATATAATATCAAAAACTTCGTTTAAATATCCGGGCAGAGTTAATGCGGCGAAAGACTTAAAATACACCGAACAAAAGGCAATAATATTAGCATGAGCACATGATAAAAATATATCAAATCAAACGAAAAATATACAAATTTTGACAGTTCCATCTCAGAACTCGATGAAATTTGGTAGCATAGTAAAATAATAATAAACAAAAAGATATTGGAAAAATTTCAGAAAACCATTTTAATTTATAAACACTACTCAATACTTCAATGCAATATAATAAAAAATATGCCTTTTGAAAAATAGTTTTCCAAAAACTTTAAACGCATTTTTCGTTCAAATTGTCAGAACTAATTTTAATATACTAATAAATGCTAATATAAATACAGGTTTTTAGGATATTTGAATCTAAACAAGGAAAATTTCGTTTTTTTTCTATTTTAATATTGGATCGAATGACAAACAAAAAGGGCCTAAATTATCCATACCAGTTTCTTTAAAACCTTTACGTTATAGGAAAAAAACTGAGTATGCAATCAAAAATAGTATCCAAATTATGCTCGTTTTGTTGAGTAGAGTTATTTGACTGATTCTGATTAGACAAATACTTTTATTTGGTACGGGCCTTGGCAGGACAATGCTACGACAATGAGAAATAGCGGACATATCTGCGTTACAAAGACATACTATATAGATTTTGGTTAAAAGAACCGACTCAGCAGTTCAGAGAACCAAATATGTTGATTGTAGCAGATGAGTTGGTTATTTATATTTGGTATATGAAATTAAAGTACATTATATCCAACAAGAAAAATTACTATATTATTAAACCAGACAACGAAAAAATTACAAGACACAACTTCCAACTTGGTTATGGGTTGTAGCATCATCTCCACCAACAGCCAGCCAAATAAGAAACTCGTCGTAGAGACTGTTTTGTTAATATGCCAGCCAGCCAAAATACCCTTTATTTTAAATTAATGCGTGTTTTGCATTGATGCCTCTGAGTTAGCAACAAGGATCAACGAGACCGGACGAAGTTGCAGACCATTTTCCAAATGTGGTCATTTTAACAACGCTTTTTTTATTTGGACACCTCACACTTCTTTGTCGACAATTTTACGTAGTTACTGCCCGCTATTCTTCTCTCGTTTTCTCTACAAAAGTACAAAAATAAAATGGCCGCCTTTTTTTACTCAATTCATCCTTTGGCCATGACTAACAAACGCAGTTAAAAACCATTGAAAAGTAGGGTGATTTTGTGTCCAGTTAAGGGTTTGCAGCGCGACAAGAAAAATGCGAAAAATAAAATGTTTTTCCAGAAGCAAGTTAAAAACAGACTTCGACACATGGCTAGAAAAAAAAAAGAGTCGGAGGCGATGCGAAAGGACGTAACAGAGCACGAATTCAACAAAAGCATGAAAAATACTGAGGAAAATCTCATGATTTATGGTTTAAATTCGTTTGACTGCTTGTTTTTGTTGTCAAGGCAGCAATGGCGCTGGCATGAGTTAATATGTCTGAGTCCTGTTGTCCCGTAGTCTGTTCTTTGGGCATGCGTCTGTTTGTATGCTGGTCCAGTAGTCGGTCCACAACATTCAGCATGTGGATATTGTTTTGTAATATGTATTAAGTCTGTTTGTACTTCTGGTCCGTATATTGGTATCCTGACAAGTCGCACTTTTACTTGCAATTAAGACAATATTGTTTTACCAACAATTATTAAATGAATTTCATTTTAATGAAACTCAAAGATAATTTTCAATATAAACATATATTTTTTTTTGATAATGCTTAAATAATAAAATGTAATTTTACGTCTTACATTAATACATAAAGAATAGAAATTTGTTGCTGAACCGATGTTTAAAACCGATTCATGTTTAAAACCGAAACCGTCATACGAAAATCCGAAATAAACCGATATCCAAAATCGATAGTTTAAAACAGACAGAAACCGATTATTTTATTTCATATAAAAGCTCTAAAGTACACAGAAAAAATAATCGACGTAAATATAACAACCGATATTAATTGCTACTAATCAATCCAGCTATGAAATTCGCTAATTTAATGAAAACATTTGTAATTCTTCGTTTAATCAGAAAATCCGTTTGCTAATATTTGTACGTCAACGCCGCAAATTGTTTAGTCAGCGCAGTTTCAGCAATTATTTGCTGCATTGACGTACAAATATTCATATTAGCGAACGCCATTATAATAATAATAGTTTGGCGCAACAGTCTTGTATAGAACTTCGGCCGAGCTCTCTCACCATTTTGAGCTGTGCGTATTATATTTGTACTCAAAGTGGTGGGACCTACAGTTTATTGCCGAATCCGAACGGCGGGTGAGAGCTTTTTCATAGGCAATGGTTTTACTCTCGTAGGTTAGCCATTTACTGACGAGAGGTAGCGCGGTATAGAAAATGTTTCTATGAAAAGATGTTGTTAGCCCCAGTCCAGTCTTGAACCGGGGACCTTTCGGCTCGCAGTCCAACGCACTAACCACTGAGCTACCGCGGCTACACCGGCTACCGCGAACGCCATTGCTTATATAAAAAATCAAAGCAAATATTTTCTTTAAATTAGTGAATTTCATTGCTGAATTGATTAGTGAATGCAATTAATATCGGTTGCTATATTTACGTCGATTATTTTTTTCTGTATTAAAGATATATTTAAATTTCATTTAATGAAATCTGAGGTTCTCAAAATAAAACTTCCTATTGTTTTATTTTGAGCCGCGGTAGCTCAGTGGTTAGTGCGTTGGACTGCGAGCCGAAAGGTCCCCGGTTCAAGCCTGGACTGGGGCTAACAACATCTTTTCATAGAAACATTTTTCTATACAGCGCTACCTCTCGGCAGTAAATGGCAAACCAACGAGAGTAAAACATTGCCTATGAAAAGCTCTCACCCGCCGTTCGGAATAAACTGTAGGTCCCACCACTTTGAGTACAAATATAACACGCACAGCTCAAAATGGTGAGAGAGCTCGGCCTAAGTTCTTATAGGACTGTAGTGCCAAACTATTATTATTATATTGTACAAAAATATTCATATCGTCGTTGTAGAACTAAAAGTCACCAAATACATTTTTATGAAAATTTTAAATTTCCAGTTTGTTGGTAATTATTACAAAAAGTAATTGATACATTTTTAAAGTTAAAATACCAATTGATAGATCCACGTATTCTTGAAATATTGAGTAGAAATATTGAGCTCATCGATTAAAAGATATATTAAGATTTTTGTAAGTGAACAATTGGCATTTTGAAAATGTAGTTGGTGACTTTTAGTTTTACAACGACGATATCTTATGTTTCTTTTGAAAGTGTAATAACATAAAATCTGAGCACAGTATCCAAGCATGTGCCCGATTTTTCGCGGGACATTTTTTGTACAACAAACAAAATGTGTGTTTTAGTTGCCAGCTGGACGGTCAAACTAGAATAGAATGTGTGTGTCATGCGTCTGTTTGTTTTCATGCGATATATTTAGGGTAGCAATGAAATCTGGAAATATACCTATACGATATAATGCTTTATTTTTGTGATATTCACATTTTTGTCAGTTTATTTTTGTCAGTTTAAAAAATTAAAGTCAGTCGCGTTGTCTCAACTTTCTTAAAGTATATCGCGCGATATTTTGAATTGTCTCCTCCGCATTACTAAATTTATATTTTGATTTTATTTTGGTCAAATTTCTAATTTTTAAGTTATTGTCTCTTGTGTTGGTAATATATTTTTTTTTTGTTCAAGACATTGAGTAACTAACCGAAAAAAAAAATCTGGAAATTCGAACTGTACATCACTTTTCACTTCGTAATAATAAGTATTAATCCTGTCAGATATAAAATAATTTTTAGCTATTAATAGTCTATGATTTATTATAATATAACTATAAACAAAGTGTATATAGACAAAAATGAAGTAAATTGTGTTTGCTATGTTCTTAGATAATTTAAAATGCAAAAAGTATTTTTAGAAAAAAAAAATCGTAATGATATCTTCCGAATAGAACATTTTCTCCCGTCCGGAATATTTGCTAAAAAACTATAAATTTTAAAAACAAAGATTTAATACATAAAGAAAGCACATTATTTCTGTTTTTTTTTTAAATTAATTAAAAGATATAATATGCACGCAAAATTGCTGACTTTTTGGAATTTCCATATGAACCTCGATATGCACTTCTGTTTTTGTCACGTCCGGAACGACCACTATTTAATTTATATCTTTTGATCTACGTATAGAATCCTCTAATTTTCTGTATGCCCTCTCTTAGGAAATTTCACTATATATATATTTATATATAATGAGACCTTAGTATTTTCATTCACTTCACTATTGCTTATCTTTCGTTCAATAGATTAGCACCACTTTTGTGATTTTTATGCAGTTTTTTTTTTCAAATTTTAAAGAAAAAAATCTTGAAACTGCACCGTCTGGAAAGCTGTTATTTTTGCAATATATTTCTTTTTGTGTTATTTCACCATACTTCCAAATTTCATCAAATGCTGAGATGGTTCTGATAAAATTTGAATTGTTTTGGTTGATATGATATGGAATTACTCAAATATAATATGCATAGCGCAGCTGGCGAGAAAGCTCGGCCTCAGCTCTTCAGGACTGTAGCATAAAACTATTGTTATTATTTTTCATAATAGTATTCTGAAATAATTGCTAAAAATCTGCATTTACCCATAGCAACGACAGCATTCAGTTTGCTATGTAGTACCATTAAAACCCACCCTATAAATAGGGTTTAAAGCATTTGCAAATTTATATTATTTGCAAAATATACGCTTTATAACTACATACATTAGCAAAAAAGAAAATATTCTCTCATCATGCAGCTGCAACTACAAACACTGTTCGCATGATTTTAGGGCCGCATATAAATATTTGACGCAATATGCAGCACATAAGTGCTCCCTGCCATAGTAGAAATTGACCATTTTAAGAGGGGCATTATCATAACGTTATCATGTTACTTTTCCAGATATGATAGGGAACAATTTACATTTCCCGTTAATGGCCTTTGTTACGTCTGCCAACTTATTCGGTTCTTTCAATCGCTTAGTCGGTTCTAATAGTCAAATCTAAAGGACTTTAAATAACTCAAAAGATTAGTAGTTTGGACTACAACTGTTTTAGAATCGTTTGGAGTATGAAAAGACTAATATTTGAAGCGCCAATCGAATATGGCAGTTTACTAATAGATTCGTAAAAAAATCGTTTTAACAGAATGAAGTTGGTTGTTACAACTAACTTTTACGGTCTTCCAACATCATGTCAAAAGAGCATTCTTCTGTTTGTGGGTATGTCTGTAGTTATTTATGAGTCGATGTCCGTTTGTTCCTTAGCCAATCAGTCTGTCTTTTAAAAAATCAATTACAAGAAAATAAAAAGAGCTAGTACAATGAAACTCTTAAATTAGATACATATATCGACGCCTCTTCCGAAAACGCACACGTTTCAATTTGCTTACGAAAATCGGCACTTTAAAAAAAAAATCATTAAAACAAGCATACATTTTTTTTATCCACGAAAGCATTAAATTGTTTTAGGCACGAAAAGAACTTCATTCACATTTTCTCCACAAACAGAAGCATAACTTATATTTCCTACGAACAGAAACAGATTTATATTGTATCTACGAACAAAAGCACATTTTTAATTTCACCACGAATAAAAGCTTATATGTATTTTCGATACAGATTTCCCAATAGACCAACTTGTGTGTAAGAAGTCACACAATGTTGATGATGGAGGTGATATTGTATTATAACTAAATTTTTTTATTTCACATTAATGACATGGTTTCCAGATATGTCAGTGAACATTATATGCTGAAACTGTTCCAATGAAACTATTCCAATAGGCTTTTTTTTGGAAAAAGTTCCGCGTTTGGGAACCCACATGCGTCATTGGACATTTCTTTGGAAAAATGTCCGCCTTTTGGATTTGGCACAACCCACTAGCGTCATTGAAATTTTTTGGAAAAATGTGTTCCTATGGAATTTGTCCAGAACCCACTTGCGTCATTGGAAATTTTGTTGGAAAAATTTGTTGATTTGGGATTTGACCAGAACCCACTTGCTTCATTTGGATTTGGCCAGAACTCACTTGCTTCATTGGACAATTTTAGGGAACCTTTTTCCAAAAAAAATGACGCATGTGGGTTTTTGGGACAAATCCCAAAGAAACAAATTTTTCCAACAAAATTTCCAATGACACGAGTGGGTCTGGCCAAATCCGAAATGACGCTAGTGGGTTGTGTCAAAATCCCAAATGCGGACAGTTTTCCAAAAAGATGTCCAATGACGCAAGTGGGTTCTGACCAAATCCTAAAGGAAGAAATTTACGAAAAAAATGTCCAATGACTCAAATGGGTTCTGGTCAAATCCCAAGAAACAAATTTTTCCAAAAATATTTCCAACGACGCAAGTGGGTTATAGCCAAATCCCAAAGGCGGACATTTTTCCAAAAAAATTGTTCAATGACGCAGTGGGTTCTGGCCAAATCCCAAAGAAACACATTTTTCAAATTAAGTTTGGTCTTGTGCATAAACAGTCTACTGGGATTATTTTCTTGAAGAAATATATATGCTTTTATTCTTGGGGAAATGATAGGTGAGGCTTTTTTCATAGCTAAATATAAATGTATTTCTTTTCGTGGTGAAAATAGAGAAATACTTCATTTCGTGGCTATAAAACATATATGCTTTATTTCTTGGGTATAATAGAGATGTGGTTGTTTTCGTGGGGAAACTGAACTTGTGCTTCTTTTCTAAGTTTCGAAAAAGGTGCTCTTTTTCGTAAGCAAATTGAAACGTGTGGTTTTTCGTAAGAGGCGTCGATATGCTGTCGATTATTAAAATTGAGCGTGATCGGTACATTATGTTTGATATTTATGAAGTCAACTCAGTAGGTTATACTGAACAATAAGGCTAGGAAACTCATGCACTAAAAAAAAATTCAAAAAATACACTTAAAAATTCAAAATATGTAACAAAAAACATGCACTTAAAAAAATAAATTTAGTTATTTTTAAATAATGATACCAATCGATATGTGCTTTAAAAACAAATAATTAATGCCTTTACATCACTATTTATCTTGTATTACTGTAATAAAGATTTATAGTAAATTAAGTTAAAGTAAATCTTGTCATGTCTTGTCTTTTCGTTTTTTGCTATAACTCTTTATTGGTGCTGGATAAAATAGCGATGTAAAGGCGTTTATTGTTTTTTTCAAAGCACTTTTCGAGTGGCATCATTATTTAAAAATAATTTGCAAAACATTTGTCTTGCAAATGATAAAAAATCCAAAAAAAAAAAATTAAAAAATGATAATGATCGATAAGTGCTTTAAACACAAACAATTAATGCCTCTACACCACTATTTTATCTTAACCAATCAAAAGTTATGTCAAAAAAACGAAAATATTCGGCCTTTTGGCATGACAACATTTTCCATTTTTCGAATTCGTCATTTAGGTTTTGTCTTTTGTGGCTAGAAATATCTAACAAAACCACACACGATTGTGGCACAGTATACTTGAGGAAAATCTACATTCAAAAATGTAAAAAAAAAACTTAAATGTCAAAAATTACATATTTGCCCCTTTGGCATGACAGTGTCGATATGTCATCCCCTATTAAATATATTGCACGTTGTTGGATTCGATTCAGGAACTCAAAAGAAGCCCCTGCCCATATGTGCGAATTGTATTCCATCTAAGGCCGAATATAGGTGGTGTAGACAGTGCGCAAGTCAGCAGGAGTGAAGTATGTCTTTCACCGTTTCAGAAAACCGAGGCACTTGGCCGCTTCTTTCGACACATCAAATATATGATCATTCCAACGGAGGTCACATTGTATTGATATGCGCAGAACGTCAAGAACAGCTCACTGCGCAATATCCACAGGTCCCATATTCAGGGGAGGGAGGGGTGAATCCATTCTTTTGTGAGATAACAGACAACATTGGGTCTTGCTTGCATTAAAATCAACTCTATTTGCAAGACCCCACTCAGAGATTGTTTTAAGGTCATTATTGAGTGTATCATTCATTGTGCGCCTTTTACTCTCAATGTCCAAATAGTTTGGGCGCTTGGTGAACGAATATGAATGACAAATGTTGCTGTCATCTGCAAAGGAATGGATTGGGTTCTGGGTCGATGACAGAAGGTCATTGATAAAAACCAGAAATAGCGACGGGTATAGGACGGAACCCTGCGGGACCCCAGAATTGATGGAATTTTGTTCTGAGAAAACACCATCCATCGGAACTCGTATTGAACGACCCTGGAGAAAACTCGATATCCATCGGTAAAAGAATTACCGACACCATATGCAATTAGTTTTGATACGAGGGCTTCATGCCACACTCGATCAAAGACCTTGGAATTATCAAGAGCAACAACCTTACTCATTTAAAAAACAGTTTAACTAATCAAATCGGAACTTGTCAAATATTTGAATTTCGGTCGAAAGTGAATTGCATAGTATGACCGTATATAAAGCAGTTGAAAATGGATGGATGCACAAAATCCATCTATTTTCAAAATTCTATATTCCTTAAATACATGCGAATAAAATCCAACAATGTTTTAGTAACATTTACCCTAACATAATTCATCTTATATTTTAGTATTTATAAAAAATATTAACTGTAATGTAATTTAATTATAAAGTTCGAAATGAATTTTTTGCATTTATAAAAGTATTTGTTTAAGCCTTATTTAATTTAAGTCCAACCATATAGAACTCATTAAATAACAAAATATAGCCTATAATTAATATGGAATTTAACTCTGCACGTCTGAAAATAATTACAATTCAACGATGCAAGAAGCAGCAGTTAATTATATACAACAGCGAAATATGTTGAATGTATGAAGTACCACAAATACATAATATTATATAAAATATACTCGTTCATCTACATTTTTCAACTAAACAAACAAATTTGCATATATCCATCAACGACAACACCGAACGATGGCAAATTAATCAAATTACAGAGAAAAAGAAAAAAAAATGACTGCACAAAAGTAAAAACTTTATGGAGCCAACTGCGTCATGTGCCACAATCCGCAACCACTTATTATAAACCACTGAACGCACCCAAAACAACAAAAAAAAACTAAAATATATCTAAAACAAATGAAAACAAAATAGAACCTAACATAACCCAGTATATATTAAATTTCAAATATATAAAAACGGATGTAAAACCGATTGAGCAAACATTGAACAAATTTGCGAGTGAAAATAAGCCTTATTTGATTTCATTTTCTGATCAGAATACGATCAGACATTACTAGCAAAGACCAAATGAAATAATACTGATAAACGCAGACAAGGTTAAGACTAATTTCAATTCTACTAATTGTAACATAATCTATTATTTAGAAAATAAAAAGACTAATTTCAATTCTACTAATTGTAACCTAATCTATTATTTAGGAAAAAACCTTAACTAAAAACTATTATATGTAACTGGTTCGGACAATTGTGAAAATCTTGATTAAAAATCGTTATATTTAAATCTGAACGGGTTATTATTACAAAAAGGTTGTACAAGTCCGAAAAATTTAAATAATTCACAAATGAAAAACAAGAGATTACGATAAGGATATAATCAATAAAGGCTTTTGAAGATTAGGCAAACTAAACTTCAAATAAGGTCAGGTTTTGATTCAGGCGCTAATATCGAAGCGAAATCATTACTTTATTTGAAGACATCCCAGTCTGTCATGTCTCGGATACCTTCGATGCCTCGAATTTATATCGAATAACTTCGAGATAAAACTTCGATCTTGTTGCTTTATCGATTGATATCTTAAAATTTCTCATACATTTAAATTCATTAACAAGATACCATATATAAACATTTATCGCATCGATATCGTAATACTTTTCAAAGCAATATCAAAATTATATCATATTTATACCCTACACCTATGAGGTACAGGGTATATTAACTTTGTGGATATATTGTAACGCCCCTTAGGAGGCGTGTCCGGTATGGAAAAGTATATATATTCTTGATCAGCATCACTACCCGAGTCCGTTTAGCCATGTCCGTCTGTCTGTCCGTCTTGCTGTCTTGCTGCCCGAATACAGAATAACTTGAGAAATACTTATCAGAATGCAATGAAATTTCGTCTCAATATATTTTAGCTAAAAGTAGGAACTGAGTTTGAAAATGAGCCAAATCGGTCAACGGACACGCCCACCTCCCATACAAGTCACTTTTATATAACTCTTTCGGAACTAATAACTCGAAAAGTATTCAAGGTATAGTCATAAAGTTTAAAACGTATTGTTAGAATTCACCTTAAAATATGTGATCCAAAAATGGGCGTGATCCGTTCACTTTTTTTTTCATTATTTCCCGGGTTTTCATAGTGGAAATTTGATCAGTAAATTATAACTATAAATAAAAAATAAAGGTATGCAAAAAATGATATGTGCATAAAGTAATCATGTATAAATGGAAGAATGGAGTTAGTGAAAACACTGTTCTCGAAATTTATTTTTTGTACTTACCCGGTTCTTCCACTGGAGTCTTTTCATTTGTCAACTTTTACATTTTTCAAACTGATTTTCGGGATAACACCCTTATTACAACCACACCTTTCAATTATTTTTCGGATAATTCTTGTTTTTAACTGAGTAATATTTATTATTCAGATGTTACTAGATTTACTTTTGAACTTATTAGATTTAAGTTCGGCTCGGCCTGATCATACGAGACACATAACAATATAATAATAGTTTGGCGCTACAGTCCTGTATAGAACTTCGTCCGAGCTCTCTCACCACTTTGAGCTGTGCGTGTTATATTTGTACTCAAAATGGTGGGACCTACAGTTTATTGCCGAATCCGAACGGCGGGTGATAGCTTTTCATAGGCAATGGTTTTACTCTCCTAGGTTTGCCATTTACTGCCGAGAGGTAGAGCGGTATAGAAAAATGTTTCTTTGAAAAGATGTTGTTAGCCCCAGTCCAGGCTTGGACCAGGGACCTTTCGGTCCAAGAGACACATCACAATCTTATATTATTGAACTGATTATTTGCATTGAGTTAATATCCAAAATCTACTGACTCTTTTGGTATTTATTGGTTATGTCTTATGACGTGTCCTGTGTAAAAATAGAAAGAATAAATAATCATTTTTAATACTTGTTTTAGATTTTATTGTTACACATAATCAAGACCTGATCATTTTAACTATGTAATAACTGTTCGTATTATCACAAGAAAAACCGAAATCACAGAAAAAAAATAATCGACGTAAATATAGCAACTGATATTAATTGCACACATTAATCAATCCAGCAATGAAATTCACTAATATAATGAAAAATTTGTTATTTTTTCGTTAAATCAGCAATTCCGTTTACTAATATGAATATTTGTACGTCAAATTAATTAGTTGGCACAGTTTCAGCATTTGTATTTTCTAAAAGTGCGCCGACTAAATAATTTGCTGCATTGACGTACAAATAAATATTCATATTAGCAAATGCAATTGCAGATTTAACGAAGAATACCAAATGTTTTTATTAAATTAATGAATTTCATTGCAGAATTGATTAATGAATGCAATTAATATCGGTTGCTATATTTACGTCGTTTATTTTTATCTGTGATTGTGAGCATATTTATTCTATTAGGTTCGCTCGGTTTACTGGGTAATATTTTTCATTGTACTAAACTCGACCGTAGAATTTGCAAGTTAGCTAATATTTCAGACGAGTTCGTATTATTTTCACCAGAAGTGCACTTTAGCGTAAATCTGAAAATGTTTTAATTAATTTAGCTACATCATTTTTACAATGTCGGAAATTCTGTCTGTTTATTTTAACGAAATTTATCAAATTTGGCGTGTTGCTGAAATTTGGTTACAGAAATTCAATGCTTTTTGCGTTTTTGTGCCAGAGTTTAATAATGGGTTTTATGTTTTTGGCGCATTTTTAAGGGATTTTTTTGCTAAGTCCATATATTAAACATATACCATGGATTTGAAGTGCTGAAATTAGTTTTAGGTAACACATTACGTATGAGTATCCATTAATAACGTTTTAACTTTTATATTTAAAGGCATATTTTGTATTTGGTATGTAATACACGTTCAGAAAAATATAATCGACGTAAGTATAGCAACCGATATTAATTGCATTCATTAATCAATACAGCAATGAAATTCACTATATTAATGAAAACATTTGCGATTCTTCGTTAAATCAGCAATTCCGTTTGCTAATATGAATATTTGTACGTCAAGCGAATCTATTTATTACAATATCGTTATTTTGTGGTTTTAGATATCGACTTGACATCGAAAAGTTTTCATATTCGATTAACAAATTTAATTTGTTTAGAAAATTTTATTTTTGACAATAATTTGCAAAAATTCACTTTCAAAACATTTTAAGTTTCTTATTCTAAATTAATCATAATTTTATTGAATACACTCAGAGAATTGTGGCAGATAATTTGTTAAACAGACTCAAAGAATTTGATTTTACATGATACTTTTACCTAAGTAAAACAACAAAACAATTCTATAAATTAAACAGATATTCATGTTAACTTTACATTTTCAACTATTAAAATTTAGTATCACAAAAATGACTTAACATGATCAATCTGTTTAAAATAAAAGAAAAAAACAATAAAAAATCTGTTTAATTTTTGTATAAATTTTCACGTTTTTTCCTGAGTGCACACAAATTATCCTCAATATAAATAGAAACAAAAAATTATCCTCAATATAAATAGAAACAAAAAATCATAAAAGCTTAATTGGGATTTATCCGTGTGCATTTTGATAGGTTTTCAGAGTTCAGAATTTGGTGTAAATGTGAATTTTTTTTGTCAAATGCATTTTGTGACAAATGCATTTTGCGTGGATGGATTTTGTAGTGCACCCACATATTTTAAAGCAGCTTCAAATTGAGTTTCAATATGTACAAAATTCACCTGAAAAAAAAATCCCAATCTACCACACGGATGGTATCGAGACAAAGCCTTATACATAAAAAGTTAAAAATATGTAGAAAGAGAAAAGTTCCTAAAAGTTCATAATTGGATTTTATCTGCGTGGATTTTGATAATTTTCAGAATTTTGTACAAAGGTGTATTTTGTGTTTAATGGATTTTGTGTCAAACAAATTTTGCGAGGATGATCGGGCCTCACATATTTTAAGGCAGCTCCAACTTGAGTTTTAATATGAACAACATCGATCTGCAAAAAAACCAACGTGCTGAAAAATGTTAAAAATAGCAAAGTTACTAACACTTAATTGAATCTCATCCGAGTGGACTTTGATAAATTTTCATATTTTGGTGCAAAGTTGGATTTTTTGTCAAATGTATTTTGGTTGTAAGTGCATTTTTTGGTGCTCACGCATAAATTGAGTATAAATTCTACTCTCCTGACAGTATTACTTATATATAACCTTTTTTTGAACGGAAGTAGTATATAGGATAAAATTGGTTGAGGCTGATTTATTCGAAGAAGCTCATTTACAAAACGTGTAATCCAAATCCATAAATATAAAATGCTTTTTTTTGGCAAATATACAGCCCAAAAATGATTATTTAAAAAAGTGAATATATAGGCACGAGATTAGAGATGGGCGCGTGCCTGTTTTTGATGGCACGGACACGCACGGTCACGCCGGTAGGTGACACGCACGAGCAGGAGCCCGACTAGTAAATTTATTGGCACACACGAGAAGCACGATAAAACACGGGATTTTAAAAGACACGAAGAAAAATGGAAAAACACGACAAAACACGGAAAAATACGACAAAACACGGAAAAACACGAAAAAAACACGGAAAAACATGAAAAAGCAGGCGAAACGTGAAAAATAATACCGGAACTATTGAGATTTTTGAAACCATAATCGTTATTAAAAATGTGTTGAACCGGAACTGGAATCGGAACATATATATATTTTCTGGTTGGAATCGGTATCGCTATTTTAAAAATATCATAACCGGAACAGATATTATAGTCCAGATATTATAGTCCCGTTATTAAAAATGTATGAAACCGAAATCGAAACCCGTTTAATTTTTTGATTGAAACCGGAATCGGAACCACAATTTTAAAAATCTAGGAATCCGAACCGGAACGGATATTCCAATGAGTTTTAGTCCCTGTAATAAATAATTCAAAAATTTAGTTTGATACTTTTTATTCTCTTAAGTCCATAAGTAAAACTAAAGCAAAAGATTTTTTAGAAAAGGTTAAAATACCACGAAATTTTTATTTTCTGAAGCTGGAAGTAAGGGCTTTTTTTTAATTGGGGTAGAAACTATATATAAAAAGCAACTAGCACGCACGGAGATTTGCACGCACGAACTCAGATTTTCGGGCGTGACACGAAAAAAGCACGGCACGCGCCCATCTCTACACGAGATACTAAAATATTAGGAGTTGAAAAAAAAAAACGTTGATCCAATTTGATTCTACCATTGAGTAAGAGTAATTCAGGTTTTGGAAATGAGCTCCTCAATTGTCGGCGGTATAAATCATAGGTATTGTTTCGGGGAAGAACTTTACATGGGAAGACATTTTTCGGCGAAAAAATTTCTCGAGATTGAACTTTCCCGAAATGAATTTCTGAAATCGTTTATTATTTAAATGAACGGAACATTGAAAGGAACAATTTGTTTGCTGTATATTATTTGTTCGATATCGTTCCGATTTAAAAAAAATCTCGTACCGAGAAAACTCCGACAGAACACATCGACATCTACCAACCATGTGGTCCACCTTGACGATTGATATCGTTACGATAAAGTGACCGATATCGTTTGAATTCGCCTTCATCTCACATTTATCTCGTGACAATGCCGAATCGAATGGAATACTAGTGTAAGGTACCCAATTACGTATATTTTATTTTATATTTGTTTTTAATTTTTAGAAGAGTTATGTCAAATCTATGTAAAAATTATAAATGCCAAACTTGGATTAAATATAAATAGAAAGTTTTAATAAAAATAAATCCTATTGTAACTTATCAGCCAACTGATCGTCACATTCTATTTATTAAGACCAATCCTTAGGCCAGTGGCGTTTATAAGCGTCGGCACAACATTAGGCAGGAGCTAAAATTTCTTTGTTGAAAATGTCCTCCTAACGTCCATCATTACCGTCCATCAAGAATTCGTTTTCAATAATTTAATTGAACTAAAGTGAATTCTAGAAGAGAACTTCTAAACTTTTTACGATTTGGAACGAAAGTTGGTATGTTTCACTTCCAGTGGTAGTCAAAATTAAATGTTTATATAACTTCCCAACATAATTTTTCCCATGGACATCTCATACCTCAATTCTATATAATTCAATGATGTTGATTTTGGCTGCATACTAAGTTTTACGTAATGTTATTGAGAAAATTCCAATCACAATTTTACTTTCTTACTCACTACTTGGAATAATAAAAATATAGTACTGTTGAAAAATAGTTTTATAAAAATCCTTAAACGAAATTTTCCTTCTAAGTGCCAAACCTATTTTTAATATACAAATGAATGCTAATATTCTAATACGTTTCTAATATAATTGGAACTAAAGTCAGATTTTTTTTTCTGGACAATTATTTATATATTTTTAGCATTTTGAATCTAATGATAAAAAATGAAATGGTTATGTATAGATCAAGCTAAATTTTAAAATAGGTAAATATATTTTTTCTAAATGATCTATATTAAAATATGCTCTGTGAACACATCTTTGGTACCCGTTTATATAATCAATTTTAAACAAAAATACTTATACCTGTAGTCTAAAAATATCATTACTTCATATAAAAAGAATGCTTATTTTAATTGCATACACAGCAAAAAATAATCGGCGTAAATATAGCAACCGATATTAATAGCATTCATTAATCAATACAGCAATGAAATTCACTAATTTAATGAAAACATTTGCTATTTTTCGTTAAATCAGCAATTCCGTTTGCTAATATCATCATCTGTTGTACGTCAATGCAGCAAATAATTTAGGCGGCGCAGTTTTAGTAAATATAATTGATGAAACTGTATTTGATAAAATTGTATTTTTGTTCGTTAGCTTGAACTATGCTCTGTATAACCATAAATCGTGTTCTTATTTATCGTTAGATCCGAAATGCGAAGAAATCATCAAAAAATAGTAAAAAAAAAATAATTTTATATTTAAATATTTTAAAATATATAACGGAATACTAGTATTTTTCATATATTAAAATTAGTCTTGACAATTGAAAGAAAAATTGCGTTTATAGATTTTTGGTAAAATAGTTGTGTAAGGGACTGCAAACAGCCTAAAATTTCGATAGCAACACAGTATGTAGTCAAAATCAGCAATCGCGAATTATATAGAATTATATGAAATTTCCACATGCACAGAAAAAAACATGATTATCACAATCATGTTTTGACGGCATCATTCAATGATTGGAATTATCATGTTCCTCATGTTCCATATTGTAGCATGATTGGAGCAATCATGTTCCTCTCAGAGCTCTTTCTCTCTCTGAGAACTTTTCTCATAATTTTAATCATATCGTCACTGTCATGCCAAAGGGGCGAATGTGCATTTTTAAAAATGTTGGGAAATCAAATTTTAAAGTTTAAAGTGCTTTAAAAATTAGAAAATTTTATATTTTCTTCAAGTTTTTATGTTATTTTAGTTTATTCGTCAATTATTATAACGTATATAAAATATCTTTAGATTTGGACAACCTACTGAATTATAAATACGGATTTTGTGAGGCTATATCCTGATCAAAACGCAAATATTTTTGATTTTTATGATATAACTTTTTATTAGCGCAAGATAAAATAGTAATGTCGAGACATTAATTGTTTGTTTTTAAAGCACCTATCGATCTGCATCATTAATTAAAAATATTTTGTCAAACATTAATTTGCCATTTGTTATTTGCAGGAAAAAATGTTTGGCAAAATATATAAACTATTTTATCTTATACCAATAAAAAGTTATTGCGAAAAAACGAAAAGATTCGCATGATAAGATTTTCAATTTTTCAAATTCGCCCTTTTGGTTTTGTCTTTTGTGGCTATAAATACCCAACAAAATGACACGCGATTTTGGCACATCATACTTGAGGATAAACTACATTCAAAAATGTAAAAAAACGCATATGTCAAAAATTGCACATTCGCCCCTTTGGCATGATAGTGCCCAGTATGCCATTCGTATCGATATCGTTACGAGATCATAGCGAGTAGATGGAGAAATCACACGATATCGGACCCGTTCTCGTAACGATATCGAGCGTCAAATTGGACCTAGATGGTAGGTAGATATCGGAACGTTCTGTCAGAGTTTTCTCGATACGAGAAATTTTTCGAAATCGGAACGATATCGAAGAAGAAAATGATCAAAGTTCGAAATTGCTGCGAAAAATATTGCAATATCAATTTGCTAAATATCGTATCTTTTCAAAGAATTTCAATGTACGAAAATTTTTAAAAATTAGAATCGAGAAAGCAACGAGATCGAACTTTTTTTATCGAAGTTATTCGAGAATGCTTCGAGGTATCGAAGGTCTCCGAGACATGGCAGACTGGGTGACGATATTATAGTTATATCAATCATTCATTGAGACAACATGATTTCTGGAACGATTGCATGATTGTAACAATAAATACTATGATTCTGGCAATCATTCATATATAAATAAAATGTTTGCTACAATCATTAGCTATTCCAATCAATGTATTTAATCATTCTATGATTCTAGAAATCATTAAATAAATGACAGAATCATTTTCAAAAATTGGAAATGATGGTTGCAATCATTTATGTTCTTAGCAATCATTCTACGTCTACTCCAATCATTGTTTTTTTGCAACAATCATGCTACAATTATGTTTTTTCTCTGCGTGCATGTCAAAAATAGTAACTACTTTTGTTCAGTAGTTTATTTAAATTTCCAAACACTTAAATTCAACATATTAACACGTCAGCCTATAAGTCAATAAATAAATAATATAAATCGCATAAATAGCCACAATTAAACGGCCAATATTACACAGAATCCCGTTCCCGCACAAAAAAATAAAGAAAATAAAAAATATACCAAAATAAAAATAAACAACAATATACGGGGAAACCCTCAACATATGATTTAAAAATAATAAAAAAGAATATCACCAAAAAAATATAAAAACTGCGTAAAATGATATCAATGAAAACTGCACTTTTTTTGGTGGTAAATAAAAAAAAAAACATAAAAAAACAGACGCAGCAGACAGCGAAAACTACGTCAGCGTCATGCACTCTTGAAATCCTTACCGCGAGGGTTTTTAATTGTACGGCAATTATGGCTGGGGTGCAACATGCATTACGCAGTAAGCTCGACGGCAGCCAGACAAAAGACAGCATTAAAAATATAATAAAAATTAAAGAAAAAGAACAAAAAAATATATTTAAATAAAAAAAACGAAGCCTAAAAGAGGTGCCACAAATAAAGGCGCCAAAAAAGCTGTCGAAAATTGCGCCGAAATCGCAACAGCAACAATAAAAATTGAGCCACTGCGTGCGCTGATGTCGCTGATGTGGCTGATGTGGCTGATGATGATGCAAATGCGTGAGTGCAATAAAAACAAAAAGAAAAAAATTACGCCAAAAAATAAAAACAGCAGTAGTAACAACAGCTGATCGTTCGGCCGTTTATGCCGCTTGTCCTGCAAACAAATGAAAAAAAAAAACTTTTTTATTTTATTTTCGCTCATTTCACTTAATGAATGACATTGCAAGTGTGCCCGCTGCACAACGTAGGGGGCCGCCTCAACCACGCCACCAATGTCCTGTACACAATACAAAATAAAGCGCCAAAAAACCAATGTCCTTCACCTAGAATTATTTTTAATTTTCATTTTTTCGCACATCATTTTTACATAATATTAACTCGTTGCTACTGTTGTTGTGATTGCTTTTTTATATTTGTTGCCAAAAATAAAAGCAGCAGCAGCAACTGTTGAAATTAAAAAAAAAATGAAAAAAAATATTTAAAAAAATTGTACGCATGTCATGCATCAATACGCTGTTCATATGTATGCCAATGCGTATATGCAACGCACGCAACTGCATTTAAATTGCTGCCACCCTATGAAAAAAAATCAAAAATAAAAACGAAAAACTTTTTGCATGCCGCCAGACCGCGCGCTGTCCAAAACAAAAATACTTCAATAATAAAACAAACAAAAAATCGCATATAACGCTATTTAAACGCTCACAAATGACTTTTTAATTTTGTAAAACCTCATCTCCGCCGCTTCCTGCCGTCGCATTCGTGTTCTGCAGCGGCACAGTTTGTGCAACAGTTGGCGGTGTCCTTGTGCAGCAATTAAGCACTTCAATGATGCCTCAATTCGATTATGCGACGTCAATACATCCATCACATTCGCATTAAGCGCCCCCAAACCAATTACACGATTAACAAATAGCCGAAAACGTATATTTCACATCTTATTGCACCGCTCAATGTATGCATTATCGCTACAGTTTTTTTATTATCAAACAGATTTGTAATGCATTATAGCAGACAATGTCCCATTAACAACTTAATTGATTTCATAGTACAATCTTTAATAGGTTTTACACGTTAATTCAAAGGTTTTCTATTCAATTTGATACACGCAAAGAAAAAATCGTTCTTCACAAACGAACAAACGGCAAACGAACAATTAGACAAACGAACTTCGTTTGTGGATGATAATAATTTTGCGGGTAAATAATATTGTTTGTAGCAAACGAGTTGTTCATTGCTTTTTTTTTGAGCAAATAGGTACACCCTGAAAAAAATCATGGTAAATTGATAGTATTTCAATAGAAAAATAGTAATTTATACCATTAAAATTGGTCAATAGGATGCGTCCCATTAGTTCAGTAATATTGAAACTGTTAATACAATGTGTGGTTGTACCATAAATTTTATAATGTGATATTTTAATTACAATAAGAAAGACCTATACAAATTTAATAATACGTATTATTAATTTTATGATAAAGTCGAATTACATTTTCCCAAAAATTTATTAAAACAAAAATGTATTTTAGTTAATTTATTGTATAATTTATTTTATTTAAATGTCGAAATTTATATTCACTTTTACAACACACACATAAAAAGATACTTCTTGCTGCAAAAGATTATAAAACATTTAATGTTTGCTTTGGTTTCCAATAATTGATTGTAGTACTTGAGTCTGCAGTTATTTTTGAGTCCGTTGCCATAATAGAAGTTCGATAAATTATTTATTTTCTGTAATAAATAAAAATATAAATATAATTTATTTACATTAAATACATTAAGTCCTTACGAATGTCGCGTTTAATAATGTGGTTTATTACAAAAAAATACATGCGACCATTTTGAGTAAACACGCAGAATGACGTACAAAACGAACATGTTTGTATTCGTTTTATGTTTTTTACACACGTTTATTATTATAGGAGGAAACCATTAAAACAACAGTATTTATTCTATTTAAAATAATAAAAACGAAATATTTAAATTTATGGTAGTGTATTTTTCAAATACTATTGAATTAATTAGAAAACTTTTGATTTAAAAAGAAAAAATTATTAATGATCCATAAGATCAATGGTCGTACCATAAAGTACTTAATGGTACATTTTCTTCTGAGTGTAAAAAATATATATTTTTTTATTTATTTAATTAGGGGAGCCTGGGGTCAAGTGGGACATTGTAATGTGGGAAATTGCAATTTTTGGACAAGTCTTTGCACTTAGAAGAAAAGAACCATTACACTAGACATCAAATGGAGACCTTTTTTAACTATCGACATTTTTAGTATGATTTTCCAAAGGATTTCAAGATTTTAATCACTACCTCATTTTGTTTTTTTTAGATTGCCTCAAGTTTTTGAATTATTACGTAATACAAATATTTCCGTATTTTTCTATAAAATTTGGACTTTAACAAATTACAGAGTTGAGTTATCGGTCCAATTTCTTTTATATTCCTATGAGAATACTTAAGCTAATATTTTGAAACAAACTTCATGAAATTCGGATTAATCTGATTGAAGTTAGGACCGGTCAAACACAAAAAATATTGATTTCAAGATGTACGTTTTATTTATTGCATAACATATTAAGTTTCCATAATACAATAAAATTATTTTTTATATGTGAAACTAGATTCATAATTCTATGATTCCTCTTACTTTGTATTTGCAAATCACTCTTTAAGTCTTCAAATTAAATACAAATTCAAATTTTTGATTTAAATATTCTTTTGTGGTGCTCCTTTTAATCAATATAATTTTTTTGTCCATCAATTATTCATAGAAATTTCAACAAAACCTTAATCTCGTAGAATTCAGCTTTGTATAAATGTATTATTTTCCATAGGTTTGCCTCTGTATCCTGCAATAGAGTCAAATGAAGATCACCTACTAAATGTTCACACTTTTTAAATAAAATAAAATATTTTTCTACTTATATTCATATCGAACAAAAAAGGTACATTTTTCATACGAATTAATAAATTTCACTTTAAGCTGAGGACTTAAAGAGTAATTTGCAAAAACAAAGTAAGAGGAAGTATATACTTTTAGATCAAGTCTGATATAAGATATGTACTTCAGATAATAGGTGCAACTTAAAATTCTCATTTTGTCATAAATTTGGTCAGATCAATCCGAATTTCATGTGATTTATCTCAAAACATTAGCTGAAGTGTTCTAAAAAAAACTCAAATCTGTAAAGTGATAGACCAAAATATATAAAAAAAAAACACGAGAAGTGTCATATATTTGTTTTACGTAATAACTCAAAAACTTTACGCAAACTGAAAAAAACAAAGTGTGAGGTAGTGATTAGAATCTTGACGTCCATCATACTGAGATCGCGTATAATTTTTTTGTTGTTGTTGTGCTGTTTTATCAGTGCTTCTTAATATCGTCACTATCATACCAAAGGGGCGAACGTGTTATTTTTCTACCCACAAAAGACAAAACCAACAGGGCGAATTTAATAAATGGAAAATCTTGTCATTCCAAAAGGGCGAATCTTTTCGTTTGTTTACCACATATTATTATTGGCATTAGATAAAGTAGTGGTTTAAAGGCATGAATTGATTGTTTTTAAAGCATTATCATTATCAATATCGATATTTAAAAACATTATGCAATCAATTTTCAAAAATTCGAAAAATTATTTTTAAATAATGATTCCAAATGATAGGTGCTTTCAAAACAAACAATTAATTTCTTTATAGTACTATTTTATCTTATACCAATAAAAAGTTATGGCAATAAAAGGAAAAAATTCGCCGTTTTGACATGACAAAATTTTCAAATTTTCGAATTTCGCTATTTGCAAGCGATATCTTTTTATTGGTACATGATAAAACAGTGGTGTAAAGTCATTAATTGTTTGTTTTGAAAGCACCTATCATTTGGCATCATTATTTAAAAATATTTTTTTTTTATTTGCAAGACATTTTTTTAACAAATTATTTTTAAAAAATGATGCCAATCGATAGGTGTTTTCAAAGCAAACAATTAATGCCTTTACATTACTATTTGATCTTATACCCATGAAAATTATGTTAATTAATAGAAAAATATGGGCGTTTTACTCAGGATATAGCCACACAAAATCCGTATTTACATTTCATTAAGTTGTCCAAATTCTAAAGATATTGTACACCTTATGGTAATTGATGGATAAATCAAAATACCAAAAAAAAAAAAAAATGAAAAAAAAATAATTTTTACTAATTTTTAAACATTTCAAACTTTGTAATTTTTTTCCCAACATTTTTATAAATGCACATTGGCCCCTTTGGCGTGTCAGTGACGAGATGGCATCAACTTTTTCATCCATGGTTAAAATCAAATTAATACCTAACTATTGCATTTTGAGAACAAGTGAAAAAAAAATGTTTTTGAAAGTTTCTAAAGTTGTTTGCTAGCAACAAGTGTGATAGTTTTTAATGAAGATGGTTTATTTAAAATTATCGCATATTACACCGTCCTACACTATTTACGGTGTTATATATCGTTTGAAATACAAACGAGGTTTACAAATAATTTAACATTGCTTTAATGATGCAAAGTTTTATTGAAATTGAGATATTGTGATAAAGTTGGAAACATATTCGGGGGTAAAGTGGGAAACGTAATTTAAGCAATTTTTGTTGTAATTTTAGTGAAAATATTGTGTTATATGAAATATTAAATTGGTTTAGCTAAGAAAAAACTTCAATCTTGGCTAAAAAACCAATGAAGAACAAAAAGTTTTAACTTCACCTGAGATAGGATCTGAATTGCACAAGAAAAAGAACGACTAAAATTGCATTTTGGTTAACATTTTGAAGTTTCCCACTTCACCTCAACATTTTTCAACAAGTTCGAAATTGAGATGTTTGAAAACTTGCTCAAAAATCAATTAAAAGGCATATAAATGGTATTCTTTAATGCAAAAAGTTATATCGTGAACCATTCTATTGAATAGACCTTTCAAAATAATTTAATAAATTATTCAAATATACTTTTTTGAAGGAATATCAAAACCTGTCCCATTTTACCCAAGGCTCCCATATCAATTTTTATGTTTATTTTAATCATTATTATTTTGTCCGTCCTATGGTTGGAATTAGAGATGGGCGCGTTCCTGTTTTTGATGGCACGGACACGCACGGGCATGCCGATAGGTGACACGCACGAGCAGGAGCCCGACGAGGAAATTTACAGGCACGTACGAGAAGCATGATAAAACACGGGATTTAAAAGATACGAAGAAACACGGAAAAACGCGACAAAACACGAAACGTGAAAAATAATACCGGAACCGTTTAGATTTTTGTAACCAAATCGTTATTAAAAATGTATTGAACCGGAACTGGAATCGGAACATATATATTTATTTCTGGTTGGAATCGGTACCGCTATTTTAAACATTTCGGTACCAGAACCGGAACATATATTATAGTTCCTGCCAGGGAACCCACATCGGAACCGTTAATAAAAATGTATGGAAGCGGAATCGAAACTCATTTAATTTGTTGGTTGAAGCTGAAATCGGAACCGGAACCACAATTTTAAAAATCTTGGAACCCTAACCGGAACCGATATTGAAATAGGTTTTAGTCTCTGTAATAAATAATTCAAAAATTATGTTTGATACTGTTTTATTCTCCTTAATCCATAATTAAAACAGATTTTCAAGAAAAGGTCAAAATACCACGTAAGGGTTTTTTTAATTGGGGTAGAAACTATAAAAAAAAATGTTTAATGGGCGCGTACCTGATTTTGGAGGCACGGACACGCACGGGCACGTTAGCAACTAGCACGCACGGAGATTTGCACGCATGAACTCATATTTTCGGGCGTGACACGAAAAAAGCACGGCACGCGCCCATATCTAGTTGGAATCCTCTTATAGACATGAACAATCATAACACGTTTTTACAAACAACCAAGATCAATAAATATTACTATATTTTATTTTTAGTCTAATATAAAAAAATGCTAAAAAAAAAGCTGAGGATTATATTACGAGCATTCGTTTGAATGTTACAGTTTGCAAAGTTTTGCTCACAGAATCTTGCAGTTTAATTGTTTTGCTTCCAGAAGTATAAAAATGTGCGAAACGTGAAGTGGGAAACGTAATTTAGAATAGAACTTTCAAAATAATTTAATAAATTATTATATTCACATTCTAAGTGAATACAATATGTTCGTTTCTTACAAAAATAATTTAACGTTTATTATAAATGTTTTATGCATTTGTCGCAAAATTCTTTAGGTGCACATTGAGTACGAACGAACTTTCGTTCAGAATAAAGTTGGAGCACGTTGCAAAATATTTTCTTTTAGCGCGAACATTACAGATCGTTTTCTTTTTATTTGCGTGTAGTATTTAAAAAAAATACAGTGTTATTAATTGAATTATTTTAATACTATTGAATATATATAATGCATACTATTAACATTGATAAACATACTATTAAGTTTATAGTATTTCTTATTGCGCCAATCAATATATGTACTATCGATACAAATTAGATTCTATTATGTTAGCGATTATTATTATCAATATGGCTTTTTATGAATTATAGCTACGTTGATCTTTCGTTCTTCTTTTGGAAGAATAGTCCTTCCTGTGCAAAATATGCCGAATTGAGACCCAATTGTTACCGAATATAAAAGTTGTTGAATAGCATTATATCGTTACTATCATGCCAAAGCAAATTGGGAAAAAATTCCATATATATGGCCAAAAATTAACTATATGACATGGACATAAAATTACCGCCTAATGATAGGTAATGAATCAAAGCTGATATGCATATATGTTTTTTTATAATTGGTTTGTACTTTTCTTATAATTCCTATTTAACCAAAGAAACATGAAAAATTTAATTTTTGTGTCCCACCCCAAACATATCAAATGTATGAAGTATATTTATATTGACAACATTGTAACATATTCGATATCATTGATATTGAAGATAAGAATAGATACATTCATTAATAATTCGTATTAAATTTGGATCTGATGGATACGGCCATGTTGAAGTTAGGTATTTCGATTTAGATAAATTATTTTTCACTTTAGAATACGATTAATACGTTAATCCGCAATATTTTATTATCAAATACTGGGGAACAATGATATATTAATTGTAAATAAACGTGATTTGTCCCATTTTGCACCTTTTTATCGTAGCCTTTGTAAAATTGGAGTTCTTGAAAAAAGTAAATTTTTTTAAAAATTTACTTTCTATATGGGGAACATAGGGATTTTCCCCTTAATATTAAAACAAAATATATATAATATATATATATATATTGCAATCTTCTTTCTAAAATTCAAGGAATCAGTCCATAAAGTATTTGCATCTTGAAGTTGACCACCCTATAACATTTTCTGTCAGCAATATTGTTCGCCTTCATACAAGTTTTTAAGTTCGCCATTTTTATTTTTTTATTTCTCATTTTAAAATAAGAAACACATACTTAAATAATTACAACAAAAAATAAAAAAATGTAATCTGAAAACTTTTACAATTTTGGCCATAAAATTTGATTTTTTTCCCAGTGTGCAAAGGGGTGAATGTGCAATTTTTGACATTTGCGTTTTTTTACATTTTTGAAAGTAGTTTATCCTCAAGTATGCTGTGTCATTTTGTTGGATATTTCTAGCCACAAAAGGCAAAACCAAAACGGCGAATTTTAAAAATTGAAAATCTTGTCAAGGCAAAAGGACGAATATTTTCGTTTTTTCGCCATAACTTTTTATTGGTATAACAGAAAAAGTGGTGTAAAGGCATTTATTGTTTGCTTTCAAAGCACCTATCGATTGGCATCATTATTTAATAAATAAAATTGGCATCATTGTAAATATTTTGCCAAACATTTTTTCGCGCAAATAACAAATGGCAAATTAATGTTGACAAACTCTATGTAATTAATGATGCAGATAAATAAGTGCTTTGAAAACAAACAATAAATTAATTTACATTACTATTTTATTTTGTACCGTTTTGCGTTTTGATCAGAAAAATCCGTATTTATAATTCAGTAGGTTGTCCAAATCTAAAGATATTTTATGTGCATTATAATAATTGACGAAAAACCAAAATAACAGAATTTTTAAAGCACTTTAAAATTTGATTTCCCAACATTTTTTAAAATGCACATTCGTTCCCTTGGCATGACAGTGACGTTATTGATAGACGAAAAGCTGATTTTTTTTATATTTGAATGTAAAATAAAAATTAAGTATTCTAGAATCATATACGGGAACATCTACATTTTTCTTAATGATAAAACCGACTAGTTATAATACCTCCAGAATCGTGACATGGTCATGTCTTGCGTGCTAGTTGCTGTCGTGCTCGTGCCTCCAAAACCAGGCACACGGCCATTAAAAACCCTTCCAGCTTCAGAAAATAAAAATTGAAATATCGGTTCCGGCTCGGGTTCCAAGATTGTGGTTCCGATTCCGTTTTCAACCAAAAAAATTAAATGGGCTTCGATTCCGGTTTCATACATTTTTAATAACGGTTCCGATTCCTATTCTTTGCGTTCCCTGACGGGGAATTTAATATTTGTTCCTGATGTTTTTAAAATAGCGGTACCGATTCCAAGTCACCAAATACATTTTTATGAAAAACTTCAATTTTGAGTTTGTTGATTAATATTATAAAAAGTAATTCATGTATTTTTAAAGTTGAAATATTAATTGATAGATTTACATTTTCTTATCATGTGGTAAAAAAATTGAGATCATCAATTAAAAATTGACAGATATATAAAGATTTTCGTAAATGAATATTTGGCATTTTGAAAATGTATTTGGTGACTTTTCGTTCTACAACAACGATATATGATTCGATTTCAGTTCCGGTTCTATAAATCAAAATTTACTTATTATAAATTAGTGCTAGATTTCGGTCTAGACGAACTCACACATTGGAAAATAATCAACTGAAAATAGCAAAAAAAACACTCATTATTATTTTCGAAGCAACTACTTCGACTGTACTTGCAATAATAATTGAATTTTTTACACATTCCCAACCCACTCTTGTCGCCAACGCACTTTAGAAACTTTGCAATTTTAATCACCAAAGGCATTCATCTTGTTTTCTAACTATTTGCTTTTTTATTTTTGTTTTAGCTGCTGCATATAATTTATTTACATACCTACCTTCCATAAAACGAGGTCGAACCCAACCAACAACAGCAGCAATAGCAATAGCAGCACAAAACAGCAACATCCACATCAAAAGTGCTGAACCCTCAAGTACGTCGCCATCTTTGCTCGCCTGCCTGGGCAGAACAGACCAGACCGGCCGGCAGCCCTTAGTCTCGGAAGAAAAGGAGAAATGGAATTTTCCACGTCGTCAAGAGGGAGAAGCGAAATACTTTGCAGCCCGCAGCACATTTATTTGCGGGCCAGAATAGCTCAAAAAACGTACTAAAAATTTATAGCAGTCCGAAAGGATGTCATACCAAAGGAAAATAATATAAATAAAAAAAAAGTAAAAAAACACTTCCACAAAAACACGTGGCCAAATGGAAAAAAGACATTCGTTATGCTTAAAAGGAAAAGATACTCGTGGCGTTCCGAACACAACTGTACTTTATGCATTAGAGTTAGTAGGATGTCCTTTTTAGACTTTTAATATCCTTAGAGAATGCATGGTAGCTAGCAGTCGCAGCCACAGCAGCAAAATTAAAATTTACTTCGCAAAAAAGCGGTAGCCATAGCAAATGAGAACAAATGTGGGTTGTGGGTTAAAAACAAAAACAAAAACACTGCTCCTTGGAGAAATTATTTCAGTGCTTTTTTTTTGTATTTTGTTGCCACATTTCTCTGATAATGTACAAAGTGTATACTGAGAATAGGACAGGATGTGGCAAATTGCCGGAAGCACACTTTAATTCAATCTGCCACAATTATGTAGAAAACACTATTAAAAATGTTCAATTTTTATATAATTTAATTAAAACCGAATAATAATATAAATATTTATATACTTAGAAATAAATTGGAAAAATAAAGAGTACATTCTATTGTGATCATCTATTTTATATATACTAAAATTATCAAATTGCCTAAATGCATTAGTATTTAAATAAAATATTTATAAAAGCATGTAATATTGTTTGTAATTTTTGAAAATAAATAAAAGATTTTATCAACTATTTTTTTCAATCATCCGCACTATAAAAAAAATCTTTAAATTACGGAATTAATGTATATAATGTAAGTGTACGCGGGGATTAAAATGGTTGTGCGACATTATTGCGTCAATCTTTACAATCATAGATGGTTGCCACAATCAAAGTATAGTATTTTCAATTTAATTTCAACAATAATAAGTTGGCTGAAAACATATCGTCACTGTCATGCCAAATGGGCGAATGTGCATTTTGAAAAATGTTGGGAAATCAAATTTTAAAGTTTTGAACTGCTATAAAAAATAAGCAAAATTCATGTTTTTTAAATTTTTTCTATTATTTTGGTTTATTTATCAATTATTATAATATATGTAAAATATCTTTAGATTTGGACAACCTAATGAATTATAAATACGGATTTTGTGAGACTATATCAGGATATCAGGATCAGGATCTAAACGCAAATATTTTTGTTTTTTATGCTCTAACTTTTTATTAACGCAAGATAAAATAGTAATGTAAAGCCATTAATTTTGCCAAACATTAATTTGTCATTTGTTATTTGCAGAAAAAATGTTTGGAAAAATATTTTTAAACAATGATGCCAATCGATAAGTGCTTTAAAAACAAATAATTAATACCTTTACATCACAATTTTATCTTGACCCAATAAAAAAATACAGTAAAAAAACGAAGAAATTCTAAAAATTGAAAATCTTGTCATGCCAAAAAGACGAATCTTTTCGTTTTTTCGCCATAACTTTTTATTGGAATATGATAACATAGTGATGCAAAGGCATTTATTGTTTGTATTCAAAGCACCTATCGTTCTGCATCATTAATTAAAAATATTTTGTAAACATTAATTTGCAATTTGTTATTTGCAGGAAAAAATGTTAGGCAAAATATTTTTAAATAATGATGCAGTTCGATATGTACTTTAAAAACAAACAATTAATACCTATACACTACTATTTTATCTTGCACCAATAAAAAATTAAAGCAAAAAAACGAAGAAATTGGAAAAATTGAAAATCTTCCCAGCAAACACTGAAGCTCATATATGAGCGTATTTCAATCTTTTTCCTGAGCCTGAGCGCTCAAGCTTTCATTCAGAAATGAGTCTAGAAACATATGCGTTTCGAGCAAAATGCGTCATTCAAGTGAGATCATTTGAATAGAATCTATTTACAATCTCAAATTTGAGCCTAAAAAACATTTTCAACTGGAGCCTAAATGCAATCTCAAAAGCATCTCGATAGAGGATCTTGGAAGATCATGAGCATAAACTGCCTCAAAAAAGTATTTAAAACAATTCATTAATGAATATTAATAACGGGAATATTAAATGGGCCAACAGACATATCACTTTTTTAATTATATTAATTACAGAACTATGGGATAATTAATATAAATACTAAATATAAAAATAATTAACTTTGAAGAACTCATTGGAGGCGTCTTTCTATGCTCCGACATGGCCTCATTTCGATGCAACCCGAAATGCCGCTGACTCACAGCTCCAACTGCCATTGAAACAGCGAAAATATCGTTTCAGTATATGGCTGTACTGCTAATGAAAGTCATTTTTCTTGAACTTGATTTTTGGTGTGCTGTAAGAGATGAGTGTTGGGGAATATTTTAAGTTCCTTGAGAAATCAGTGATCAATTTTACTCACATTTTGTTATGCTGCGAGGACAAAGTGTCCTGCACAAGCAGATTTACGTCTGCTTAATAGATGAGACGCGTGCACCGTGTGAACAAATCGAGCCACTTTTGTGGCAATTATAATTTAATATTGAAAAAAATGTGTTCTTTATATAAAAAAACTTCAAACAATTGTACTAAAATATTTGTCAAATAAAATCACAACATTCAAGATATAGATTCAAAATAGATTCAAGGAACATGAGCCTGAGCGTAACTTGAACCCTGGCGTTTGCTGGGTTGTCATGCCAAAAAGGCGAATCTTTTAATTTTTGCTATAACTCTTTAATGGTACAAGATAAAGTAGTGATGTAAAGGCATTTATTGTTTTAAAGCACCTATCGATCTGCACCATTAATTAAAAATATGTTACAAACATTAATTTGCTATTTGTTATTTGCAGGAAAAAATGTTTTGCAAAATATTTTAAATAATGATGCAGTTCAATAGGTACTTTAAAAACAAACAATTAATACCTTTTCACCACTATTTTATCTTGTACTATAAAAGAGTTATAGTGAAAAAACGAAAAGTTTCGCCCTTTTGGCATGACAAGATTTTCAATTTCTTAGTTTTTTTCTTTAATTTTTTATTGGTGCAAAATAAAATAGTGGTGTAAAGACATTAATTGTTTGTTTTTAAAGCACCTATCGAACTGCATCATTACTTTAAAATATTTTGCCAAATATTTTTTTCCTGCTAAAAACAAATGGCAAATTAAAGTTTGACAAAAAAATTTTAATTAATTATGCTAATATATAGGGGCTATTAAAACAAACAATTAATGCCATTACTATTTTATCTTGCGCTAATAAAAAGTTACAGCATAAAAATCAAAAATATTTGCGTTTTGATCTGGATATAGCCTCACAATATATACGTTATAATAATTGATGAATAAACTAAAATAACAGAAAAAAATTTTAAAAATATAAATTTTTCTAATTTTTAAAGCTCTTCAAACTGTAAAATTTGATTACCCAATATTTTTAAAAATGCACATTCGCCCCTTTGGCATGACAGTGACGATATTAGACAAATTATATGATTGCCTACAATCATAACCACCAATCATAGTATCATGTGCTTCAAATATGATCACCACAACCATGTTATTTCTCTGCGTGTATTTAATACCCTACACCTTGCTGGGAATATTAATGTGAAATATAATTGTATACCTACCTTTTAAAATTCTTAATTATGCTAAACATGCTCACCATCTAAATATTATTTACATATCATATATTTACATCGTATATCGCCATAATTTAAAAAATGGATATAAAAATTAAAAAAAAGACTGTTGATATGTTGAAAAATAAATGACGACTGTTGTTAACGCCTATTTTTAAAATATATCTGGAGAATTGAGGCTAATAGTTCATAGATTTGTTTTTAATAATTTGCGAATAAAATGTACACTATGAAAAAGCGGGAAATAATGAAAAAATAAAATGTGGGCGGCCATTTTATCATTACTTTTTTTTTTCAATATTATAATTATTTCTTGAACATTTTTCGAGTTATTGGTTTCTAAATAGTTATATAACAGTGACTTCTATGGGAGATGGGTGTGTCCGTCAACCGATTAGGCTCATTTACATTAACAGAACTAGTTTTTAGCTAAAATACATTTAAACCAAATTTCATCGTATTCCAAGCCGTATTTCTCAATTTATCGTGTATACGGACAGCAAGACAGACAGACGGACATAGCTAAACGGACTCGGGTGGTGATGCTGATCAAGAATATATATACATTTCATACCGTCCACGCCTCCTAATGGGCATAACAATATCTGCACAAAGTTGATATACCCTGTGACTCATAGTAGTAGGGTATAAATGCAAATATTTATCAGAATTATATAAGATGTAGAAGAATAATTATTTCGATTCCATCCACTTGTATATGGTATAGTCAGTATACCAATTGTTCAAAATATCAGCTCTGGCCGCTCATTATTTGATTTAATGCCAAAAATAAGTCCTTCTGGACCACAATACGCTGCAAAAAAAAAGGGCTCTTCCAAACATAATTTTGCAGGCATTAACATGTAAGTTTGGAATTTTATGTAAACATAATATATAATTGACTGATAAATCATTTGTATTGAGACTTGAGCAGTGTTGTAATGAGCTCTGACTTACATTATAATATCACAGAAACATTTTAATGTTGCCCCTTAAAATGGTGTATGTTCTAATGGAAACATTACTACATCCAAACAAAATAAATATTTGAACCGAAACATAAATATGTTCAAAATAAACATGATTTTGAGCGACGTGAATATAAATATGTTTCCAGTGAAACATATCAGTTGTTCATTACAAAAAGTAGTATGTTTGCATAGAAATATATTTAAATATTTTTGGAAAAAATCCTGAAAATAAAATAAAAATAAAATGTTGTATTTTTTATTTATTTATTTTTATTAAAAATCTTTAAACATGCACAGTGAAAAATTATACTAAGAGAATACATATACAAATTTTTTAAATGTATAAATAAATAATTGGTTTAAAACTGCAAGTACAAGTGAAAGTATCAATGAATGCGCAATTGCACCAGCAGACGCTAAACCAGACGATCCGGCTCATTTTATATTTGGTACAGTCTCAGTACAGCACATAGCGTAGGCAAGGAATTCACGGAGGCTTTTGTAAAAAAACATGCCGAATTCTGTTTTAAAATCGAAACACTGATTTTTATTTGTGGTTTTTTCACATTAGTTTCAGAAATTATATACTGCACTATATTATACTCTGTTACTATTAGTATTTTTTATAACACAATTTATATATTTATTTAATTTACAAATAACAAAATTATTACCGACGCGAACACGTTTTCTCAACGAACAACAAAAGACACGTACGCAGAAAATGCCGATCAACGAGTGTCAACTTTGTATACAAGAAGAGAGCTGCAAGAATACCTTTATTTACATTTGAATTCATTTTTGTTTGTTTTCAAACATCAGTATGTTTAAAATGACCCTATACATACTTCAAACGACGACAAAAGAGACGTAGGTAGAAAATTCTGCTGAACGAGTGCCAACTTCGTATACAAGAAGAATGTTGCAAGAATACATTTATTCATATCCAATTTCTTTTTTGTTTGTTTTTAAACATCAATATGTTCAAACGATGGCAAAAGATGACGTAGGTAGAAAATGCTGCACAACGTTGCCAACTTCGTCAGTCGATAAATTATCGAATTAAGACGAGCGTTGCGAACATACGTTGTATTTAGATTTGATTAGCATTTTCTGTGTTTCGAAACATAGTTTAAACTAAGTAAATTGCCAAGAAATAGTTTATTCAAATGCAATTAAAATTTTATGTTGGTATTGTAACATATTTATGGTAAATTTGACAAATTCTGCTGGACAATATAATAATGTTTACACGTGAAGAAAAATAAATTCAATTTCGATTATAATTTAATTACACTTCATTTCTAATACATGTATGGTAATTATAGGTACTAAATATAATTGAAATTCGATTACGGGTACTTCAAGATATTGACAATTATGTTGATTTGTTTTAGCACTCTTAAAGGATATAATAAAAATATTTTTCAATGCAACATTTGACAACAATTTTAAGTGTATTCGAAATTCAAATATGCAAGTTGAAATTGCTTTTTCCATTTCCTAAATTAAATTTTCCTTTAATTATGGCCGATACACAACCATTGCAAAAAGAAAGAAAAAAAACACACACAACATTGCCATGCAAATAGTACTAAAAAGTTTAGACCAAATTTATAGCTGACTTAACGAAATAAGCCAGAATTTGCAAAAATGACAGCACAAAAAAATATAAATGAAATAAAATGAAATGAAGGCAAACGTAGCAGCGGAGGACACAAATTAAAATCACTTCAAAGGCATTCTTAGATATAAAACCTCCATCCAACACGTAGATATTGTATCCAGCAGATATGCCATGGGCAGCAGTAAAGGAGAGACATGGAATGCTGCAAACATTGGCACAGGGATATGTATAATATTTATACTGGTGCAATTTACTGAATCTAGAAGCTAGATACAGATTCGGTCGGTCGGTCGGTCGGTTGGTCGACCTGTCTATCGCCAAAGTCGCAAAGTCGAAACGTACTAAATATGCTGGCCCTATCTGCAAGATATGCACAAGGTTGGCCTGAGGACCGACGTATTTGCGCTGTGGCTATAAGGCAAGAAATCGTTTGGGAGGCAGTTAAATAATTACAAAATACATTTGCACGATTTTTTTTATATATCATTTGCATTTATATACAGCACAGCAAAGCGAATTTCTATAAAACTCCCAACCCACAGAACAGCTGCCAGCAACTTCATAGCACTTTTTCAATTTCTTTTATTCTTCCCTTCATTTTTTTTGTTTGTAACCTCAAAAGACATTCAACATCGTTGGCCACGTACAATTTTTTTCTAAATTATATATTTTGTTTTTCTATTTTTAATTTCTACACTTTAGCAACATTCTATTCCCGCTCATCTATTCCCCACTTATATGTCAAATATTTGCTTTTACTTCTTTTTACTACTTCGCCACTTTTTGCGTGCCTGGCCGCCATCTTATTGGTGTTTTCGTTCTTAACGTAAAACTGTAAAATAAAACCCAAACAAAATTCTGCATAAAAAGCATTAAAATGTGCTCCGCCCCATTTCTATTTCTATTTAAAACATACACAACCTTTACTTTACTTTGCTCGATTTTATATATATATTTTTTGAATTCCATTTTTCGTTGCCAGCTTCTTTTTCAGCTCCTGCTCCTTGACAGTTCGCCTGAGGTTACTTCGCTGTCGTTTCCTTCGCCAATAAGAATCCTTTGCGCGCTGTTAGGGTTGCCACTTCAAAGGGTGGCGTTCCTTTTTAATTTTGCTGTATTCGTTGCAGCGTTTTCCAATTAAAAAATTCCTATTTTGATAGAATTAATTTCGTTTTTTTCATTCATTTATTCTGTTTTACTCCAGCAGCTGCCATCATCTAATCTTTTATTCGAAGATCCGGTCATTTCCTTCAAATATTTCTATGCATATCGTTTCATTATTTAATTAATAGTGTCTGTTTTCTGTTTTAAACTTTATAAAGTATGTTTCAATTACAAAGATTGTATTAAAAGTCCTGAAGAAATCGTCTGATTAGTCAGGTTTTTCTTAAAACCTTCATATCTTCTAAACGGAGCGTCCTAGACGGGTCAAAGTTGGTCCAGTGGTCCTGGAGAAATCGTCTGATTAGTCAGGTTTTTCTTAAAACCTTCATATCTTCTAAACGGAGCGTCGTAGAGGGGTCAAAGTTGGCTCACTTTATAAATTCGGACAAGTGGTCCTGAAGAAATCGTCTGATTAGTCAGGTTTTTCTTAAAACCTTCATATCTTCTAAACGGAGCGTCCTAGACGGGTCAAAGTTGGTCTAGTGGTCCTGGAGAAATCGTCTGATTAGTCAGGTTTTTCTTAAAACCTTCATATCTTCTAAACGGAGCGTCCTAGACGGGTCAAAGTTGGCGCACTTTATAAATTCGGGCCAGTGGTCCTGAAGAAATCGTCTGATTAGTCAGGTTTTTCTTAAAACCTTCATATCTTCTAAACGGAGCGTCCTAGACGGGTCAAAGTTGGTCTAGTGGTCCTGGAGAAATCGTCTGATTAGTCAGGTTTTTCTTAAAACCTTCATATCTTCTAAACGGAGCGTCCTAGACGGGTCAAAGTTGGCGCACTTTATAAATTCGGGCCAGTGGTCCTGAAGAAATCGTCTGATTAGTCAGGTTTTTCTTAAAACCTTCATATCTTCTAAACGGAGCGTCCTAGACGGGTCAAAGTTGGCGCACTTTATAGTGATTTCAAAGAAGATTACTTACTGCAAAATTCATTAAATTCGGTCCAGTGGTCCTGGAGAAATCGTCTGATTAGTCAGGTTTTTCTTAAAACCTTCATATCTTCTAAACGGAGCGTCGTAGAGGGGTCAAAGTTGGCTCACTTTATAAATTCGGACAAGTGGTCCTGAAGAAATCGTCTGATTAGTCAGGTTTTTCTTAAAACCTTCATATCTTCTAAACGGAGCGTCCTAGACGGGTCAAAGTTGGCGCACTTTATAGTGATTTCAAAGAAGATTACTTACTGCAAAATTCATTAAATTCGGTCCAGTGGTCCTGGAGAAATCGTCTGATTAGTCAGGTTTTTCTTAAAACCTTCATATCTTCTAAACGGAGCGTCGTAGAGGGGTCAAAGTTGGCTCACTTTATAAATTCGGACCAGTGGTCCTGAAGAAATCGTCTGATTAGTCAGGTTTTTCTTAAAACCTTCATATCTTCTAAACGGAGCGTCCTAGACGGGTCAAAGTTGGCGCACTTTATAAATTCGGGCCAGTGGTCCTGAAGAAATCGTCTGATTAGTCAGGTTTTTCTTAAAACCTTCATATCTTCTAAACGGAGCGTCCTAGACGGGTCAAAGTTGCAAAATTCATTAAATTCGGTCCAGTCCAAAGTTGGCGCACTTTACAGTGATTTTAAAGAAGATTACTTACTGCAAAATTCATTAAATTCGGTCCAGTGGTCCTGGAGAAATCGTCTGATTAGTCAGGTTTTTCTTAAAACCTTCATATCTTCTAAACGGAGCGTCCTAGACGGGTCAAAGTTGGCGCACTTTATAAATTCGGGCCAGTGGTCCTGAAGAAATCGTCTGATTAGTCAGGTTTTTCTTAAAACCTTCATATCTTCTAAACGGAGCGTCCTAGACGGGTCAAAGTTGCAAAATTCATTAAATTCGGTCCAGTGGTCCTGGAGAAATCGTCTGATTAGTCAGGTTTTTCTTAAAACCTTCATATCTTCTAAACGGAGCGTCCTAGACGGGTCAAAGTTGGCGCACTTTATAAATTCGGGCCAGTGGTCCTGAAGAAATCGTCTGATTAGTCAGGTTTTTCTTAAAACCTTCATATCTTCTAAACGGAGCGTCCTAGACGGGTCAAAGTTGGCGCACTTTATAGTGATTTCAAAGAAGATTACTTACTGCAAAATTCATTAAATTCGGTCCAGTGCTCCTGGAGAAATCGTCTGATTAGTCAGGTTTTTCTTAAAACCTTCATATCTTCTAAACGGAGCGTCCTAGACGGGTCAAAGTTGGCGCACTTTATAGTGATTTCAAAGAAGATTACTTACTGCAAAATTCATTAAATTCGGTCCAGTGGTCCTGGAGAAATCGTCTGATTAGTCAGGTTTTTCTTAAAACCTTCATATCTTCTAAACGGAGCGTCCTAGACGGGTCAAAGTTGGTCCAGTGGTCCTGGAGAAATCGTCTGATTAGTCAGGTTTTTCTTAAAACCTTCATATCTTCTAAACGGAGCGTCCTAGACGGGTCAAAGTTGGCGCACTTTATAGTGATTTCAAAGAAGATTAATTCATTAAATTCGGTCCAGTGGTCCTGGAGAAATCGTCTGATTAGTCAGGTTTTTCTTAAAACTTTCATATCTTCTGAACGGAGCGTCCTAGACGGGTCAAAGTTGGCGCACTTTATAGTGATTTCAATGAAGAAGATTACTTACTGCAAAATTCATTAAATTCGGTCCAGTGGTCCTGTTGAAATCGTCTGATTAGTCAGGTTTTTCTTAAAACCTTCATGTCTTCTAAACGGAGCGTCGTAGAGGGGTCAAAGTTGGCTTACTTTATAAATTCGGACCAGTGGTCCTGAAGAAATCGTCTGATTAGTCAGGTTTTTCTTAAAACCTTCATATCTTCTAAACGGAGCCTCCTAGACGGGTCAAAGTTGGCGCACTTTATAGTGATTTCAAAGAAGATTAATTCATTAAATTCGGTCCAGTGGTCCTGGAGAAATCGTCTGATTAGTCAGGTTTTTCTTAAAACTTTCATATCTTCTGAACGGAGCGTCCTAGACGGGTCAAAGTTGGCGCACTTTATAGTGATTTCAATGAAGAAGATTACTTACTGCAAAATTCATTAAATTCGGTCCAGTGGTCCTAGAGAAATCGTCTGATTAGTCAGGTTTTTCTTAAAACCTTCATATCTTCTAAACGGAGCGTCCTAGACGGGTCAAAGTTGGCGCACTTTATAGTGATTTCAAAGAAGATTAATTCATTAAATTCGGTCCAGTGGTCCTGGAGAAATCGTCTGATTAGTCAGGTTTTTCTTAAAACTTTCATATCTTCTGAACGGAGCGTCCTAGACGGGTCAAAGTTGGCGCACTTTATAGTGATTTCAATGAAGAAGATTACTTACTGCAAAATTCATTAAATTCGGTCCAGTGGTCCTGTTGAAATCGTCTGATTAGTCAGGTTTTTCTTAAAACCTTCATGTCTTCTAAACGGAGCGTCGTAGAGGGGTCAAAGTTGGCTTACTTTATAAATTCGGACCAGTGGTCCTGAAGAAATCGTCTGATTAGTCAGGTTTTTCTTAAAACCTTCATATCTTCTAAACGGAGCCTCCTAGACGGGTCAAAGTTGGCGCACTTTATAGTGATTTCAAAGAAGATTACTTACTGCAAAATTCATTAAATTCGGTCCAGTGGTCCTGGAGAAATCGTCTGATTAGTCAGGTTTTTCTTAAAACCTTCATATCTTCTAAACGGAGCGTCCTAGACGGGTCAAAGTTGGTCCAGTGGTCCTGGAGAAATCGTCTGATTAGTCAGGTTTTTCTTAAAACCTTAATATCTTCTAAACGGAGCGTCCTAGAAGGGTCAAAGTTGGCGCACTTTATAGTGATTTCAAAGAAGATTACTTACTGCAAAATTCATTAAATTCGGTCCAGTGGTCCTGGAGAAATCGTCTGATTAGTCAGGTTTTTCTTGAAACCTTCATATCTTCTAAACGGAGCGTCGTAGAGGGGTCAAAGTTGGCTCACTGTATAAATTCGGACCAGTGGTCCTGAAGAAATCGTCTGATTAGTCAGGTTTTTCTTAAAACCTTCATATCTTCTAAACGGAGCGTCCTAGACGGGTCAAAGTTGGCGCACTTTATAGTGATTTCAAAGAAGATTACTTACTGCAAAATTCATTAAATTCGGTCCAGTGGTCCTGGAGAAATCGTCTGATTAGTCAGGTTTTTCTTAAAACCTTCATATCTTCTAAACGGAGCGTCCTAGACGGGTCAAAGTTGGCGCACTTTATAAATTCGGGCCAGTGGTCCTGAAGAAATCGTCTGATTAGTCAGGTTTTTCTTAAAACCTTCATATCTTCTAAACGGAGCGTCCTAGACGGGTCAAAGTTGGCGCACTTTATAGTGATTTCAAAGAAGATTACTTACTGCAAAATTCATTAAATTCGGTCCAGTGGTCCTGGAGAAATCGTCTGATTAGTCAGGTTTTTCTTAAAACCTTCATATCTTCTAAACGGAGCGTCCTAGACGGGTCAAAGTTGGCGCACTTTATAAATTCGGGCCAGTGGTCCTGAAGAAATCGTCTGATTAGTCAGGTTTTTCTTAAAACCTTCATATCTTCTAAACGGAGCGTCCTAGACGGGTCAAAGTTGGCGCACTTTATAAATTCGGACCAGTGGTCCTGAAGAAATCGTCTGATTAGTCAGGTTTTTTTTTAAACCTTCATATCTTCTAAACGGAGCGTCCTAGACGGGTCAAAGTTGGCGCACTTTATAGTGATTTCAAAGAAGATTACTTACTGCAAAATTCATTAAATTCGGTCCAGTGGTCCTGGAGAAATCGTCTGATTAGTCAGGTTTTTCTTAAAACCTTCATATCTTCTAAACGGAGCGTCCTAGACGGGTCAAAGTTGGTCCAGTGGTCCTGGAGAAATCGTCTGATTAGTCAGGTTTTTCTTAAAACCTTAATATCTTCTAAACGGAGCGTCCTAGACGGGTCAAAGTTGGCGCACTTTGTAGTGATTTCAAAGAAGATTACTTACTGCAAAATTCATTAAATTCGGTCCAGTGGTCCTGGAGAAATCGTCTGATTAGTCAGGTTTTTCTTGAAACCTTCATATCTTCTAAACGGAGCGTCGTAGAGGGGTCAAAGTTGGCTCACTGTATAAATTCGGACCAGTGGTCCTGAAGAAATCGTCTGATTAGTCAGGTTTTTCTTAAAACCTTCATATCTTCTAAACGGAGCGTCCTAGACGGGTCAAAGTTGGCGCACTTTATAGTGATTTCAAAGAAGATTACTTACTGCAAAATTCATTAAATTCGGTCCAGTGGTCCTGGAGAAATCGTCTGATTAGTCAGGTTTTTCTTAAAACCTTCATATCTTCTAAACGGAGCGTCGTAGAGGGGTCAAAGTTGGCTCACTTTATAAATTCGGACCAGTGGTCCTGAAGAAATCGTCTGATTAGTCAGGTTTTTCTTAAAACCTTCATATCTTCTAAACGGAGCGTCCTAGACGGGTCAAAGTTGGCGCACTTTATAGTGATTTCAAAGAAGATTACTTACTGCAATATTCATTAAATTCGGACCAGTGGTCCTGGAGAAATCGTCTGATTAGTCAGGTTTTTCTTAAAACCTTAATATCTTCTAAACGGAGCGTCCTAGACGGGTCAAAGTTGGCGCACTTTATAGTGATTTCAAAGAAGATTACTTACTGCAAAATTCATTAAATTCGGTCCAGTGGTCCTGGAGAAATCGTCTGATTAGTCAGGTTTTTCTTAAAACCTTCATATCTTCTAAACGGAGCGTCGTAGAGGGGTCAAAGTTGGCTCACTTTATAAATTCGGTCCAGTGGTCCTGGAGAAATCGTCTGATTAGTCAGGTTTTTCTTAAAACCTTCATATCTTCTGAACGGAGCGTCCTAGGCGGGTTAAAGTTGGCGCACTTTATAGTGATTTCAAAGAAGATTACTTACTGCAATATTCATTAAATTCGGTCCAGTGGTCCTGGAGAAATCGTCTGATTAGTCAGGTTTTTCTTAAAACCTTAATATCTTCTAAACGGAGCGTCCTAGACGGGTCAAAGTTGGCGCACTTTATAGTGATTTCAAAGAAGATTACTTACTGCAAAATTCATTAAATTCGGTCCAGTGGTCCTGGAGAAATCGTCTGATTAGTCAGGTTTTTCTTAAAACCTTCATATCTTCTAAACGGAGCGTCCTAGACGGGTCAAAGTTGGCGCACTTTATAAATTCGGACCAGTGGTCCTGAAGAAATCGTCTGATTAGTCAGGTTTTTTTTTTAAACCTTCATATCTTCTAAACGGAGCGTCCTAGACGGGTCAAAGTTGGCGCACTTTATAGTGATTTCAAAGAAGATTACTTACTGCAAAATTCATTAAATTCGGTCCAGTGGTCCTGGAGAAATCGTCTGATTAGTCAGGTTTTTCTTAAAACCTTCATATCTTCTAAACGGAGCGTCCTAGACGGGTCAAAGTTGGTCCAGTGGTCCTGGAGAAATCGTCTGATTAGTCAGGTTTTTCTTAAAACCTTAATATCTTCTAAACGGAGCGTCCTAGACGGGTCAAAGTTGGCGCACTTTATAGTGATTTCAAAGAAGATTACTTACTGCAAAATTCATTAAATTCGGTCCAGTGGTCCTGGAGAAATCGTCTGATTAGTCAGGTTTTTCTTAAAACCTTCATATCTTCTAAACGGAGCGTCCTAGACGGGTCAAAGTTGGCGCACTTTATAAATTCGGACCAGTGGTCCTGAAGAAATCGTCTGATTAGTCAGGTTTTTTTTTTAAACCTTCATATCTTCTAAACGGAGCGTCCTAGACGGGTCAAAGTTGGCGCACTTTATAGTGATTTCAAAGAAGATTACTTACTGCAAAATTCATTAAATTCGGTCCAGTGGTCCTGGAGAAATCGTCTGATTAGTCAGGTTTTTCTTGAAACCTTCATATCTTCTAAACGGAGCGTCGTAGAGGGGTCAAAGTTGGCTCACTGTATAAATTCGGACCAGTGGTCCTGAAGAAATCGTCTGATTAGTCAGGTTTTTCTTAAAACATTCATATCTTCTAAACGGAGCGTCGTAGAGGGGTCAAAGTTGGCGCACTTTATAGTGATTTCAAAGAAGATTACTTACTGCAAAATTCATTAAATTCGGTCCAGTGGTCCTGGAGAAATCGTCTGATTAGTCAGGTTTTTCTTAAAACCTTCATATCTTCTAAACGGAGCGTCGTAGAGGGGTCAAAGTTGGCTCACTTTATAAATTCGGACCAGTGGTCCTGAAGAAATCGTCTGATTAGTCAGGTTTTTCTTAAAACCTTCATATCTTCTAAACGGAGCGTCCTAGACGGGTCAAAGTTGGCGCACTTTATAGTGATTTCAAAGAAGATTACTTACTGCAATATTCATTAAATTCGGTCCAGTGGTCCTGGAGAAATCGTCTGATTAGTCAGGTTTTTCTTAAAACCTTAATATCTTCTAAACGGAGCGTCCTAGACGGGTCAAAGTTGGCGCACTTTATAGTGATTTCAAAGAAGATTACTTACTGCAAAATTCATTAAATTCGGTCCAGTGGTCCTGGAGAAATCGTCTGATTAGTCAGGTTTTTCTTAAAACCTTCATATCTTCTAAACGGAGCGTCGTAGAGGGGTCAAAGTTGGCTCACTTTATAAATTCGGTCCAGTGGTCCTGGAGAAATCGTCTGATTAGTCAGGTTTTTCTTAAAACCTTCATATCTTCTGAACGGAGCGTCCTAGGCGGGTCAAAGTTGGCGCACTTTATAGTGATTTCAAAGAAGATTACTTACTGCAATATTCATTAAATTCGGTCCAGTGGTCCTGGAGAAATCGTCTGATTAGTCAGGTTTTTCTTAAAACCTTAATATCTTCTAAACGGAGCGTCCTAGACGGGTCAAAGTTGGCGCACTTTATAGTGATTTCAAAGAAGATTACTTACTGCAAAATTCATTAAATTCGGTCCAGTGGTCCTGGAGAAATCGTCTGATTAGTCAGGTTTTTCTTAAAACCTTCATATCTTCTAAACGGAGCGTCCTAGACGGGTCAAAGTTGGCGCACTTTATAAATTCGGACCAGTGGTCCTGAAGAAATCGTCTGATTAGTCAGGTTTTTCTTAAAACCTTCATATCTTCTAAACGGAGCGTCGTAGAGGGGTCAAAGTTGGCTCACTTTATAAATTCGGACCAGTGGTCCTGAAGAAATCGTCTGATTAGTCAGGTTTTTCTTAAAACCTTCATATCTTCTAAACGGAGCGTCCTAGACGGGTCAAAGTTTGCGCACTTTATAGTGATTTCAAAGAAGATTACTTACTGCAAAATTCATTAAATTCGGACCAGTGGTCCTGAAGAAATCGTCTGATTAGTCAGGTTTTTCTTAAAACCTTCATATCTTCTAAACGGAGCGTCCTAGACGGGTCAAAGTTGGCGCACTTTATAAATTCGGACCAGTGGTCCTGAAGAAATCGTCTGATTAGTCAGGTTTTTCTTAAAACCTTCATATCTTCTAAACGGAGCGTCGTAGAGGGGTCAAAGTTGGCTCACTTTATAAATTCGGACCAGTGGTCCTGAAGAAATCGTCTGATTAGTCAGGTTTTTCTTAAAACCTTCATATCTTCTAAACGGAGCGTCCTAGACGGGTCAAAGTTTGCGCACTTTATAGTGATTTCAAAGAAGATTACTTACTGCAAAATTCATTAAATTCGGTCCAGTGGTCCTGGAGAAATCGTCTGATTAGTCAGGTTTTTCTTAAAACCTTCATATCTTCTAAACGGAGCGTCGTAGTGGGGTCAAAGTTGGCTCACTTTATAAATTCGGTCCAGTGGTCCTGGAGAAATCGTCTGATTAGTCAGGTTTTTCTTAAAACCTTAATATCTTCTAAACGGAGCGTCCTAGGCGGGTCAAAGTTGGCGCACTTTATAGTGATTTCAAAGAAGATTACTTACTGCAATATTCATTAAATTCGGTCCAGTGGTCCTGGAGAAATCGTCTGATTAGTCAGGTTTTTCTTAAAACCTTCATATCTTCTAAACGGAGCTTCCTAGACGGGTCAAAGTTGGCGCACTTTATAGTGATTTCAAAGAAGATTACTTACTGCAAAATTCATTAAATTCGGTCCAGTGGTCCTGGAGAAATCGTCTGATTAGTCAGGTTTTTCTTAAAACCTTCATATCTTCTAAACGGAGCGTCGTAGAGGGGTCAAAGTTGGCTCACTTTATAAATTCGGACCAGTGGTCCTGAAGAAATCGTCTGATTAGTCAGGTTTTTCTTAAAAATTCATATCTTCTAAACGGAGCGTCCTAGACGGGTCAAAGTTGGCGCACTTTATAGTGATTTCAAAGAAGATTACTTACTGCAAAATTCATTAAATTCTGTCCAGTGGTCCTGGAGAAATCGTCTGATTAGTCAGGTTTTTCTTAAAACCTTCATATCTTCTAAACGGAGCGTCCTAGACGGGTCAAAGTTGGCGCACTTTATAGTGATTTCAAAGAAGATTACTTACTGCAAAATTCATTAAATTCGGTCCAGTGGTCCTGGGAAATCGTCTGATTAGTCAGGTTTTTCTTAAAACCTTCATATCTTCTAAACGGAGCGTCCTAGACGGGTCAAAGTTGGCGCACTTTATAGTGATTTCAAAGAAGATTACTTACTGCAAAATTCATTAAATTCGGTCCAGTGTTCCTGGAGAAATCGTCTGATTAGTCAGGTTTTTCTTAAAACCTTCATATCTTCTAAACGGAGCGTCGTAGAGGGGTCAAAGTTGGCTCACTTTATAGTGATTTCAAAGAAGATTACTTACTGCAAAATTCATTAAATTCGGTCCAGTGGTTCTGGAGAAATCGTCTGATTAGTCAGGTTTTTCTTAAAACCTTCATATCTTCTAAACGGAGCGTCGTAGAGGGGTCAAAGTTGGCTCACTTTATAAATTCGGACCAGTGGTCCTGAAGAAATCGTCTGATTAGTCAGGTTTTTCTTAAAACCTTCATATCTTCTAAACGGAGCGTCATAGACGGGTCAAGTTGGCGCACTTTATAGTGATTTCAAAGAAGATTACTTACTGCAAAATTCATTAAATTCGGTCCAGTGGTCCTGGAGAAATCGTCTGATTAGTCAGGTTTTTCTTAAAACCTTCATATCTTCTAAACGGAGCGTCCTAGACGGGTCAAAGTTGGCGCACTTTATAGTGATTTCAAAAAAGATTAATTACTGCAAAATTCATTAAATTCGGTCCAGTGGTCCTGGAGAAATCGTCTGATTAGTCAGGTTTTTCTTAAAACCTTCATATATTCTAAACGGAGCGTCCTAGACGGGTCAAAGTTGGCGCACTTTATAGTGATTTCAAAGAAGATTACTTACTGCAATATTCATTAAATTCGGTCCAGTGGTCCTGGAGAAATCGTCTGATTAGTCAGGTTTTTCTTAAAACCTTCATATCTTCTAAACGGAGCGTCCTAGACGGGTCAAAGTTTGCGCACTTTATAGTGATTTCAAAGAAGATTACTTACTGCAAAATTCATTAAATTCGGTCCAGTGGTCCTGGAGAAATCGTCTGATTAGTCAGGTTTTTCTTAAAACCTTCATATCTTCTAAACGGAGCGTCGTAGAGGGGTCAAAGTTGGCTCACTTTATAAATTCGGTCCAGTGGTCCTGGAGAAATCGTCTGATTAGTCAGGTTTTTCTTAAAACCTTCATATCTTCTAAACGGAGCGTCGTAGAGGGGTCAAAGTTGGCTCACTTTATAAATTCGGTCCAGTGGTCCTGGAGAAATCGTCTGATTAGTCAGGTTTTTCTTAAAACCTTAATATCTTCTAAACGGAGCGTCCTAGGCGGGTCAAAGTTGGCGCACTTTATAGTGATTTCAAAGAAGATTACTTACTGCAATATTCATTAAATTCGGTCCAGTGGTCCTGGAGAAATCGTCTGATTAGTCAGGTTTTTCTTAAAACCTTCATATCTTCTAAACGGAGCTTCCTAGACGGGTCAAAGTTGGCGCACTTTATAGTGATTTCAAAGAAGATTACTTACTGCAAAATTCATTAAATTCGGTCCAGTGGTCCTGGAGAAATCGTCTGATTAGTCAGGTTTTTCTTAAAACCTTCATATCTTCTAAACGGAGCGTCGTAGAGGGGTCAAAGTTGGCTCACTTTATAAATTCGGACCAGTGGTCCTGAAGAAATCGTCTGATTAGTCAGGTTTTTCTTAAAACCTTCATATCTTCTAAACGGAGCGTCCTAGACGGGTCAAAGTTGGCGCACTTTATAGTGATTTCAAAGAAGATTACTTACTGCAAAATTCATTAAATTCGGTCCAGTGGTCCTGGAGAAATCGTCTGATTAGTCAGGTTTTTCTTAAAACCTTCATATCTTCTAAACGGAGCGTCCTAGACGGGTCAAAGTTGGCGCACTTTATAGTGATTTCAAAGAAGATTACTTACTGCAAAATTCATTAAATTCGGTCCAGTGTTCCTGGAGAAATCGTCTGATTAGTCAGGTTTTTCTTAAAACCTTCATATCTTCTAAACGGAGCGTCATAGACGGGTCAAAGTTGGCGCACTTTATACTGATTTCAAAGAAGATTACTTACTGCAATATTCATTAAATTCGGTCCAGTGGTCCTGGAGAAATCGTCTGATTAGTCAGGTTTTTCTTAAAACCTTCATATCTTCTAAACGGAGCGTCCTAGACGGGTCAAAGTTGGCGCACTTTATAAATTCGGACCAGTGGTCCTGAAGAAATCGTCTGATTAGTCAGGTTTTTCTTAAAACCTTCATATCTTCTAAACGGAGCGTCATAGACGGGTCAAAGTTGGCGCACTTTATAGTGATTTCAAAAAAGATTAATTACTGCAAAATTCATTAAATTCGGTCCAGTGGTCCTGGAGAAATCGTCTGATTAGTCAGGTTTTTCTTAAAACCTTCATATATTCTAAACGGAGCGTCCTAGACGGGTCAAAGTTGGCGCACTTTATAGTGATTTCAAAGAAGATTACTTACTGCAATATTCATTAAATTCGGTCCAGTGGTCCTGGAGAAATCGTCTGATTAGTCAGGTTTTTCTTAAAACCTTCATATCTTCTAAACGGAGCGTCCTAGACGGGTCAAAGTTGGCGCACTTTATAGTGATTTCAAAGAAGATTACTTACTGCAATATTTATTAAATTCGGTCCAGTGGTCCTGGAGAAATCGTCTGATTAGTCAGGTTTTTCTTAAAACCTTCATATCTTCTAAACGGAGCGTCCTAGACGGGTCAAAGTTGGCGCACTTTATAGTGATTTCAAAAAAGATTAATTACTGCAAAATTCATTAAATTCGGTCCAGTGGTCCTGGAGAAATCGTCTGATTAGTCAGGTTTTTCTTAAAACCTTCAAATCTTCTAAACGGAGCGCCCTAGACGGGTCAAAGTTGGCGCACTTTATAGTGATTTCAAAGAAGATTAATTACTGCAAAATTCATTAAATTCGGTCCAGTGGTCCTGGAGAAATCGTCTGATTAGTCAGGTTTTTCTTAAAACCTTCATATCTTCTGAACGGAGCGTCCTAGACGGGTCAAAGTTGGCGCACTTTATAGTGATTTCAAAGAAGATTACTTACTGCAAAATTCATTAAATTCGGTCCAGTGGTCCTGGAGAAATCGTCTGATTAGTCAGGTTTTTCTTAAAACCTTCATATCTTCTAAACGGAGCGTCGTAGAGGGGTCAAAGTTGGCTCACTTTATAAATTCGGACCAGTGGTCCTGAAGAAATCGTCTGATTAGTCAGGTTTTTCTTAAAACCTTCATATCTTCTAAACGGAGCGTCATAGACGGGTCAAAGTTGGCGCACTTTATAGTGATTTCAAAGAAGATTACTTACTGCAAAATTCATTAAATTCGGTCCAGTGGTCCTGGAGAAATCGTCTGATTAGTCAGGTTTTTCTTAAAACATTCATATCTTCTAAACGGAGCGTCATAGACGGGTCAAAGTTGGCGCACTTTATACTGATTTCAAAGAAGATTACTTACTGCAATATTCATTAAATTCGGTCCAGTGGTCCTGGAGAAATCGTCTGATTAGTCAGGTTTTTCTTAAAACCTTCATATCTTCTAAACGGAGCGTCCTAGACGGGTCAAAGTTGGCGCACTTTATAGTGATTTCAAAGAAGATTACTTACTGCAAAATTCATTAAATTCGGTCCAGTGGTCCTGGAGAAATCGTCCGATTAGTCAGGTTTTTCTTAAAACCTTCATATCTTCTAAACGGAGCGTCCTAGACGGGTCAAAGTTGGCTCACTTTATAGTGATTTCAAAGAAGATTACTTACTGCAAAACTCATTGAATTCGGTCCCGTGGTTCTGGAGAAATCGTCTGATTAGTCAGGTTATTCTTAAAACCTTCATATCTTCTAAACGGAGCGTCGTAGTGGGGTCAAAGTTGGCTCACTTTATAAATTCGGACCAGTGGTCCTGAAGAAATCGTCTGATTAGTCAGGTTTTTCTTAAAACCTTCATATCTTCTGAACGGAGCGTCCTAGACGGGTCAAAGTTGGCGCACTTTATAGTGATTTCAAAGAAGATTACTTACTGCAATATTCATTAAATTCGGTCCAGTGGTCCTGGAGAAATCGTCTGATTAGTCAGGTTTTTCTTAAAACCTTCATATCTTCTGAACGGAGCGTCCTAGACGGGTCAAAGTTGGTCCAGTGGTCCTGGAGAAATCGTCTGATTAGTCAGGTTTTTCTTTAAACCTTCATATCTTCTAATCGGAGCGTCGTAGAGGGGTCAAAGTTGGCTCACTTTATAAATTCGGACCAGTGGTCCTGAAGAAATCGTCTGATTAGTCAGGTTTTTCTTAAAACCTTCATATCTTCTGAGCGGAGCGTCCTAGACGGGTCAAGTGGTCCTGGAGAAATCGTCTGATTAGTCAGGTTTTTCTTAAAACCTTCATATCTTCTGAACGGAGCGTCCTAGACGGGTCAAAGTTGGCGCACTTTATAGTGATTTCAAAGAAGATTACTTACTGCAAAATTCATTAAATTCGGTCCAGTGGTCCTGGAGAAATCGTCTGATTAGTCCGGTTTTTCTTTAAACCTTCATATCTTCTAAACGGAGCGTCCTAGACGGGTCAAAGTTGGCGCACTTTATAGTGATTTCAAAGAAGATTACTTACTGCAAAATTCATTAAATTCGGTCCAGTGGTCCTGGAGAAATCGTCTGATTAGTCAGGTTTTTCTTAAAACCTTCATATCTTCTGAACGGAGCGTCCTAGACGGGTCAAAGTTGGCGCACTTTATAGTGATTTCAAAAAAGATTAATTACTGCAAAATTCATTAAATTCGGTCCAGTGGTCCTGGAGAAATCGTCTGATTAGTCAGGTTTTTCTTAAAACCTTCATATCTTCTAAACGGAGCGTCCTAGACGGGTCAAAGTTGGCGCACTTTATAGTGATTTCAAAGAAGATTACTTACTGCAAAATTCATTAAATTCGGTCCAGTGGTCCTGGAGAAATCGTCTGATTAGTCAGGTTTTTCTTAAAACCTTCATATCTTCTAAACGGAGCGTCCTAGACGGGTCAAAGTTGGCGCACTTTATAGTGATTTCAAAGAAGATTACTTACTGCAAAATTCATTAAATTCGGTCCAGTGGTCCTGGAGAAATCGTCTGATTAGTCAGGTTTTTCTTAAAACCTTCATATCTTCTAAACGGAGCGTCCTAGACGGGTCAAAGTTGGCGCACTTTATAGTGATTTCAAAGAAGATTACTTACTGCAAAATTCATTAAATTCGGTCCAGTGGTCCTGGAGAAATCGTCTGATTAGTCAGGTTTTTCTTAAAACCTTCATATCTTCTAAACGGAGCGTCCTAGACGGGTCAAAGTTGGCGCACTTTATAGTGATTTCAAAGAAGATTACTTACTGCAAAATTCATTAAATTCGGTCCAGTGGTCCTGGAGAAATCGTCTGATTAGTCAGGTTTTTCTTAAAACCTTCATATCTTCTAAACGGAGCGTCCTAGACGGGTCAAAGTTGGCGCACTTTATAGTGATTTCAAAGAAGATTACTTACTGCAAAATTCATTAAATTCGGTCCAGTGGTCCTGGAGAAATCGTCTGATTAGTCAGGTTTTTCTTAAAACCTTCATATCTTCTAAACGGAGCGTCCTAGACGGGTCAAAGTTGGCGCACTTTATAGTGATTTCAAAGAAGATTACTTACTGCAAAATTCATTAAATTCGGTCCAGTGGTCCTGGACAAATCGTCTGATTAGTCAGGTTTTTCTTAAAACCTTCATATCTTCTGAACGGAGCGTCCTAGACGGGTCAAAGTTGGCGCACTTTATAGTGATTTCAAAGAAGATTACTTACTGCAATATTCATTAAATTCGGTCCAGTGGTCCTGGAGAAATCGTCTGATTAGTCAGGTTTTTCTTAAAACCTTCATATCTTCTGAACGGAGCGTCCTAGACGGGTCAAAGTTGGTCCAGTGGTCCTGGAGAAATCGTCTGATTAGTCAGGTTTTTCTTTAAACCTTCATATCTTCTAAACGGAGCGTCGTAGAGGGGTCAAAGTTGGCTCACTTTATAAATTCGGACCAGTGGTCCTGAAGAAATCGTCTGATTAGTCAGGTTTTTCTTAAAACCTTCATATCTTCTGAACGGAGCGTCCTAGACGGGTCAAGTGGTCCTGGAGAAATCGTCTGATTAGTCAGGTTTTTCTTAAAACCTTCATATCTTCTGAACGGAGCGTCCTAGACGGGTCAAAGTTGGCGCACTTTATAGTGATTTCAAAGAAGATTACTTACTGCAAAATTCATTAAATTCGGTCCAGTGGTCCTGGAGAAATCGTCTGATTAGTCCGGTTTTTCTTTAAACCTTCATATCTTCTAAACGGAGCGTCCTAGACGGGTCAAAGTTGGCGCACTTTATAGTGATTTCAAAGAAGATTACTTACTGCAAAATTCATTAAATTCGGTCCAGTGGTCCTGGAGAAATCGTCTGATTAGTCAGGTTTTTCTTAAAACCTTCATATCTTCTGAACGGAGCGTCCTAGACGGGTCAAAGTTGGCGCACTTTATAGTGATTTCAAAAAAGATTAATTACTGCAAAATTCATTAAATTCGGTCCAGTGGTCCTGGAGAAATCGTCTGATTAGTCAGGTTTTTCTTAAAACCTTCATATCTTCTAAACGGAGCGTCCTAGACGGGTCAAAGTTGGCGCACTTTATAGTGATTTCAAAGAAGATTACTTACTGCAAAATTCATTAAATTCGGTCCAGTGGTCCTGGAGAAATCGTCTGATTAGTCAGGTTTTTCTTAAAACCTTCATATCTTCTAAACGGAGCGTCCTAGACGGGTCAAAGTTGGCGCACTTTATAGTGATTTCAAAGAAGATTACTTACTGCAAAATTCATTAAATTCGGTCCAGTGGTCCTGGAGAAATCGTCTGATTAGTCAGGTTTTTCTTAAAACCTTCATATCTTCTAAACGGAGCGTCCTAGACGGGTCAAAGATGGCGCACTTTATAGTGATTTCAAAGAAGATTACTTACTGCAAAATTCATTAAATTCGGTCCAGTGGTCCTGGAGAAATCGTCTGATTAGTCAGGTTTTTCTTAAAACCTTCATATCTTCTAAACGGAGCGTCCTAGACGGGTCAAAGTTGGCGCACTTTATAGTGATTTCAAAGAAGATTACTTACTGCAAAATTCATTAAATTCGGTCCAGTGGTCCTGGAGAAATCGTCTGATTAGTCAGGTTTTTCTTAAAACCTTCATATCTTCTAAACGGAGCGTCCTAGACGGGTCAAAGTTGGCGCACTTTATAGTGATTTCAAAGAAGATTACTTACTGCAAAATTCATTAAATTCGGTCCAGTGGTCCTGGACAAATCGTCTGATTAGTCAGGTTTTTCTTAAAACCTTCATATCTTCTAAACGGAGCGTCCTAGACGGGTCAAAGTTGGCGCACTTTATAGTGATTTCAAAGAAGATTACTTACTGCAAAATTCATTAAATTCGGTCCAGTGGTCCTGGAGAAATCGTCTGATTAGTCAGGTTTTTCTTAAAACCTTCATATCTTCTAAACGGAGCGTCCTAGACGGGTCAAAGTTGGCGCACTTTATAGTGATTTCAAAGAAGATTACTTACTGCAAAATTCATTAAATTCGGTCCAGTGGTCCTGGAGAAATCGTCTGATTAGTCAGCTTTTTCTTAAAACCTTCATATCTTCTAAACGGAGCATCGTAGAGGGGTCAAGTTGGCTCACTTTATAAATTCGGACCAGTGGTCCTGAAGAAATCGTATGATTAGTCAGGTTTTTCTTAAAACCTTCATATCTTCTAAACGGAGCGTCATAGACGGGTCAAAGTTGGCGCACTTTATAGTGATTTCAAAGAAGATTACTTACTGCAAAATTCATTAAATTCGGTCCAGTGGTCCTGGAGAAATCGTCTGATTAGTCAGCTTTTTCTTAAAACCTTCATATCTTCTAAACGGAGCGTCGTAGAGGGGTCAAAGTTGGCTCACTTTATAGTGATTTCAAAGAAGATTACTTACTGCAAAATTCATTAAATTCGGTCCAGTGGTTCTGGAGAAATCGTCTGATTAGTCAGGTTTTTCTTAAAACCTTCATATCTTCTAAACGGAGCGTCGTAGAGAGGTCAAAGTTGGCTCACTTTATAGTGATTTCAAAGAAGATTACTTACTGCAAAATTCATTAAATTCGGTCCAGTGGTCCTGGAGAAATCGTCTGATTAGTCAGCTTTTTCTTAAAACCTTCATATCTTCTAAACGGAGCGTCATAGACGGGTCAAAGTTGGCGCACTTTATAGTGATTTCAAAGAAGATTACTTACTGCAAAATTCATTAAATTCGGTCCAGTGGTCCTGGAGAAATCGTCTGATTAGTCAGCTTTTTCTTAAAACCTTCATATCTTCTAAACGGAGCGTCGTAGAGGGGTCAAGTTGGCTCACTTTATAAATTCGGACCAGTGGTCCTGAAGAAATCGTCTGATTAGTCAGGTTTTTCTTAAAACCTTCATATCTTCTAAACGGAGCGTCATAGACGGGTCAAAGTTGGCGCACTTTATAGTGATTTCAAAGAAGATTACTTACTGCAAAATTCATTAAATTCGGTCCAGTGGTCCTGGAGAAATCGTCTGATTAGTCAGCTTTTTCTTAAAACCTTCATATCTTCTAAACGGAGCGTCATAGACGGGTCAAAGTTGGCGCACTTTATAGTGATTTCAAAGAAGATTACTTACTGCAAAATTCATTAAATTCGGTCCAGTGGTCCTGGAGAAATCGTCTGATTAGTCAGCTTTTTCTTAAAACCTTCATATCTTCTAAACGGAGCATCGTAGAGGGGTCAAGTTGGCTCACTTTATAAATTCGGACCAGTGGTCCTGAAGAAATCGTATGATTAGTCAGGTTTTTCTTAAAACCTTCATATCTTCTAAACGGAGCGTCATAGACGGGTCAAAGTTGGCGCACTTTATAGTGATTTCAAAGAAGATTACTTACTGCAAAATTCATTAAATTCGGTCCAGTGGTCCTGGAGAAATCGTCTGATTAGTCAGCTTTTTCTTAAAACCTTCATATCTTCTAAACGGAGCGTCGTAGAGGGGTCAAAGTTGGCTCACTTTATAGTGATTTCAAAGAAGATTACTTACTGCAAAATTCATTAAATTCGGTCCAGTGGTTCTGGAGAAATCGTCTGATTAGTCAGGTTTTTCTTAAAACCTTCATATCTTCTAAACGGAGCGTCGTAGAGAGGTCAAAGTTGGCTCACTTTATAGTGATTTCAAAGAAGATTACTTACTGCAAAATTCATTAAATTCGGTCCAGTGGTCCTGGAGAAATCGTCTGATTAGTCAGCTTTTTCTTAAAACCTTCATATCTTCTAAACGGAGCGTCATAGACGGGTCAAAGTTGGCGCACTTTATAGTGATTTCAAAGAAGATTACTTACTGCAAAATTCATTAAATTCGGTCCAGTGGTCCTGGAGAAATCGTCTGATTAGTCAGCTTTTTCTTAAAACCTTCATATCTTCTAAACGGAGCATCGTAGAGGGGTCAAGTTGGCTCACTTTATAAATTCGGACCAGTGGTCCTGAAGAAATCGTATGATTAGTCAGGTTTTTCTTAAAACCTTCATATCTTCTAAACGGAGCGTCATAGACGGTCAAAGTTGGCGCACTTTATAGTGATTTCAAAGAAGATTACTTACTGCAAAATTCATTAAATTCGGTCCAGTGGTCCTGGAGAAATCGTCTGATTAGTCAGCTTTTTCTTAAAACAATATATCTTCTAAACGGAGCGTCGTAGAGGGGTCAAAGTTGGCTCACTTTATAGTGATTTCAAAGAAGATTACTTACTGCAAAATTCATTAAATTCGGTCCAGTGGTTCTGGAGAAATCGTCTGATTAGTCAGGTTTTTCTTAAAACCTTCATATCTTCTAAACGGAGCGTCATAGACGGGTCAAAGTTGGCGCACTTTATAGTGATTTCAAAGAAGATTACTTACTGCAAAATTCATTAAATTCGGTCCAGTGGTCCTGGAGAAATCGTCTGATTAGTCAGCTTTTTCTTAAAACCTTCATATCTTCTAAACGGAGCGTCATAGACGGGTCAAAGTTGGCGCACTTTATAGTGATTTCAAAGAAGATTACTTACTGCAAAATTCATTAAATTCGGTCCAGTGGTCCTGGAGAAATCGTCTGATTAGTCAGCTTTTTCTTAAAACCTTCATATCTTCTAAACGGAGCGTCGTAGAGGGGTCAAGTTGGCTCACTTTATAAATTCGGACCAGTGGTCCTGAAGAAATCGTCTGATTAGTCAGGTTTTTCTTAAAACCTTCATATCTTCTAAACGGAGCGTCATAGACGGGTCAAAGTTGGCGCACTTTATAGTGATTTCAAAGAAGATTACTTACTGCAAAATTCATTAAATTCGGTCCAGTGGTCCTGGAGAAATCGTCTGATTATTCAGCTTTTTCTTAAAACCTTCATATCTTCTAAACGGAGCGTCATAGACGGGTCAAAGTTGGCGCACTTTATAGTGATTTCAAAGAAGATTACTTACTGCAAAATTCATTAAATTCGGTCCAGTGGTCCTGGAGAAATCGTCTGATTAGTCAGGTTTTTCTTAAAACCTTCATATCTTCTAAACGGAGCATCGTAGAGGGGTCAAGTTGGCTCACTTTATAAATTCGGACCAGTGGTCCTGAAGAAATCGTATGATTAGTCAGGTTTTTCTTAAAACCTTCATATCTTCTAAACGGAGCGTCATAGACGGGTCAAAGTTGGCGCACTTTATAGTGATTTCAAAGAAGATTACTTACTGCAAAATTCATTAAATTCGGTCCAGTGGTCCTGGAGAAATCGTCTGATTAGTCAGCTTTTTCTTAAAACCTTCATATCTTCTAAACGGAGCGTCGTAGAGGGGTCAAAGTTGGCTCACTTTATAGTGATTTCAAAGAAGATTACTTACTGCAAAATTCATTAAATTCGGTCCAGTGGTTCTGGAGAAATCGTCTGATTAGTCAGGTTTTTCTTAAAACCTTCATATCTTCTAAACGGAGCGTCGTAGAGAGGTCAAAGTTGGCTCACTTTATAGTGATTTCAAAGAAGATTACTTACTGCAAAATTCATTAAATTCGGTCCAGTGGTCCTGGAGAAATCGTCTGATTAGTCAGCTTTTTCTTAAAACCTTCATATCTTCTAAACGGAGCGTCATAGACGGGTCAAAGTTGGCGCACTTTATAGTGATTTCAAAGAAGATTACTTACTGCAAAATTCATTAAATTCGGTCCAGTGGTCCTGGAGAAATCGTCTGATTAGTCAGCTTTTTCTTAAAACCTTCATATCTTCTAAACGGAGCGTCGTAGAGGGGTCAAGTTGGCTCACTTTATAAATTCGGACCAGTGGTCCTGAAGAAATCGTCTGATTAGTCAGGTTTTTCTTAAAACCTTCATATCTTCTAAACGGAGCGTCATAGACGGGTCAAAGTTGGCGCACTTTATACTGATTTCAAAGAAGATTACTTACTGCAAAATTCATTAAATTCGGTCCAGTGGTCCTGGAGAAATCGTCTGATTAGTCAGCTTTTTCTTAAAACCTTCATATCTTCTAAACGGAGCGTCATAGACGGGTCAAAGTTGGCGCACTTTATAGTGATTTCAAAGAAGATTACTTACTGCAAAATTCATTAAATTCGGTCCAGTGGTCCTGGAGAAATCGTCTGATTAGTCAGCTTTTTCTTAAAACCTTCATATCTTCTAAACGGAGCGTCGTAGTGGGGTCAAAGTTGGCTCACTTTATAAATTCGGACCAGTGGTCCTGAAGAAATCGTCTGATTAGTCAGGTTTTTCTTAAAACCTTCATATCTTCTGAACGGAGCGTCCTAGACGGGTCAAAGTTGGCGCACTTTATAGTGATTTCAAAGAAGATTACTTACTGCAATATTCATTAAATTCGGTCCAGTTGTTCTGGAGAAATCGTCTGATTAGTCAGGTTTTTCTTAAAACCTTCATATCTTCTAAACGGAGCGTCATAGACGGGTCAAAATTGGCGCACTTTATAGTGATTTCAAAGAAGATTACTTACTGCAATATTCATTAAATTCGGTCCAGTGGTCCTGGAGAAATCGTCTGATTAGTCAGGTTTTTCTTAAAACCTTCATATCTTCTGAACGGAGCGTCCTAGACGGGTCAAAGTTGGTCCAGTGGTCCTGGAGAAATCGTCTGATTAGTCAGGTTTTTCTTTAAACCTTCATATCTTCTAAACGGAGCGTCGTAGAGGGGTCAAAGTTGGCTCACTTTATAAATTCGGACCAGTGGTCCTGAAGAAATCGTCTGATTAGTCAGGTTTTTCTTAAAACCTTCATATCTTCTGAACGGAGCGTCCTAGACGGGTCAAAGTTGGCGCACTTTATAGTGATTTCAAAGAAGATTACTTACTGCAAAATTCATTAAATTCGGTCCAGTGGTTCTGGAGAAATCGTCTGATTAGTCAGGTTTTTCTTAAAACCTTCATATCTTCTAAACGGAGCGTCGTAGAGAGGTCAAAGTTGGCTCACTTTATAGTGATTTCAAAGAAGATTACTTACTGCAAAATTCATTAAATTCGGTCCAGTGGTCCTGGAGAAATCGTCTGATTAGTCAGCTTTTTCTTAAAACCTTCATATCTTCTAAACGGAGCGTCATAGACGGATCAAAGTTGGCGCACTTTATAGTGATTTCAAAGAAGATTACTTACTGCAAAATTCATTAAATTCGGTCCAGTGGTCCTGGAGAAATCGTCTGATTAGTCAGCTTTTTCTTAAAACCTTCATATCTTCTAAACGGAGCGTCATAGACGGGTCAAAGTTGGCGCACTTTATAGTGATTTCAAAGAAGATTACTTACTGCAAAATTCATTAAATTCGGTCCAGTGGTCCTGGAGAAATCGTCTGATTAGTCAGCTTTTTCTTAAAAAAAATTCATTAAATTCGGTCCAGTGGTCCTGGAGAAATCGTCTGATTAGTCAGCTTTTTCTTAAAAAAAATTCATTAAATTCGGTCCAGTGGTCCTGGAGAAATCGTCTGATTAGTCAGCTTTTTCTTAAAACCTTCATATCTTCTAAACGGAGCGTCATAGACGGGTCAAAGTTGGCGCACTTTATACTGATTTCAAAGAAGATTACTTACTGCAAAATTCATTAAATTCGGTCCAGTGGTCCTGGAGAAATCGTCTGATTAGTCAGCTTTTTCTTAAAACCTTCATATCTTCTAAACGGAGCGTCATAGACGGGTCAAAGTTGGCGCACTTTATAGTGATTTCAAAGAAGATTACTTACTGCAAAACTCATTAAATTCGGTCCCGTGGTTTTGGAGAAATCGTCTGATTAGTCAGGTTTTTCTTAAAACCTTCATATCTTCTAAACGGAGCGTCGTAGTGGGGTCAAAGTTGGCTCACTTTATAAATTCGGACCAGTGGTCCTGAAGAAATCGTCTGATTAGTCAGGTTTTTCTTAAAACCTTCATATCTTCTGAACGGAGCGTCCTAGACGGGTCAAAGTTGGCGCACTTTATAGTGATTTCAAAGAAGATTACTTACTGCAATATTCATTAAATTCGGTCCAGTGGTCCTGGAGAAATCGTCTGATTAGTCAGGTTTTTCTTAAAACCTTCATATCTTCTGAACGGAGCGTCCTAGACGGGTCAAAGTTGGTCCAGTGGTCCTGGAGAAATCGTCTGATTAGTCAGGTTTTTCTTTAAACCTTCATATCTTCTAAACGGAGCGTCGTAGACGGGTCAAAGTTGGCGCACTTTATAGTGATTTCAAAAAAGATTAATTACTGCAAAATTCATTAAATTCGGTCCAGTGGTCCTGGAGAAATCGTCTGATTAGTCAGGTTTTTCTTAAAACCTTCATATCTTCTAAACGGAGCGTCCTAGACGGGTCAAAGTTGGCGCAGTTTATAGTGATTTCAAAGAAGATTACTTACTGCAAAATTCATTAAATTCGGTCCAGTGGTCCTGGAGAAATCGTCTGATTAGTCAGGTTTTTCTTAAAACCTTCATATCTTCTAAACGGAGCGTCCTAGACGGGTCAAAGTTGGCGCACTTTATAGTGATTTCAAAGAAGATTACTTACTGCAAAATTCATTAAATTCGGTCCAGTGGTCCTGGAGAAATCGTCTGATTAGTCAGGTTTTTCTTAAAACCTTCATATCTTCTAAACGGAGCGTCCTAGACGGGTCAAAGTTGGCGCACTTTATAGTGATTTCAAAGAAGATTACTTACTGCAAAATTCATTAAATTCGGTCCAGTGGTCCTGGAGAAATCGTCTGATTAGTCCGGTTTTTCTTTAAACCTTCATATCTTCTAAACGGAGCGTCCTAGACGGGTCAAAGTTGGCGCACTTTATAGTGATTTCAAAGAAGATTACTTACTGCAAAATTCATTAAATTCGGTCCAGTGGTCCTGGAGAAATCGTCTGATTAGTCAGGTTTTTCTTAAAACCTTCATATCTTCTGAACGGAGCGTCCTAGACGGGTCAAAGTTGGCGCACTTTATAGTGATTTCAAAGAAGATTACTTACTGCAAAATTCATTAAATTCGGTCCAGTGGTCCTGGAGAAGTCCTAGACGGGTCAAAGTTGGCGCACTTTATAGTGATTTCAAAGAAGATTACTTACTGCAAAATTCATTAAATTCGGTCCAGTGGTCCTGGAGAAATCGTCTGATTAGTCAGGTTTTTCTTAAAACCTTCATATCTTCTAAACGGAGCGTCCTAGACGGGTCAAAGTTGGCGCACTTTAAAGTGATTTCAAAGAAGATTACTTACTGCAATATTCATTAAATTCGGTCGTCTGATTAGTCAGGTTTTTCTTAAAACCTTCATATCTTCTGAACGGAACGTCCTAGACGGGTCAAAGTTGGCGCACTTTATAGTGATTTCAAAGAAGATTACTTACTGCAAAATTCATTAAATTCGGTCCAGTGGTCCTGGAGAAATCGTCTGATTAGTCAGCTTTTTCTTAAAACCTTCATATCTTCTAAACGGAGCGTCGTAGAGGGGTCAAAGTTGGCTCACTTTATAGTGATTTCAAAGAAGATTACTTACTGCAAAATTCATTAAATTCGGTCCAGTGGTCCTGAAGAAATCGTATGATTAGTCAGGTTTTTCTTAAAACCTTCATATCTTCTAAACGGAGCGTCATACACGGGTCAAAGTTGGCGCACTTTATAGTGATTTCAAAGAAGATTACTTACTGCAAAATTCATTAAATTCGGTCCAGTGGTCCTGGAGAAATCGTCTGATTAGTCAGGTTTTTCTTAAAACCTTCATATCTTCTAAACGGAGCGTCCTAGACGGGTCAAAGTTGGCGCACTTTAAAGTGATTTCAAAGAAGATTACTTACTGCAATATTCATTAAATTCGGTCGTCTGATTAGTCAGGTTTTTCTTAAAACCTTCATATCTTCTGAACGGAACGTCCTAGACGGGTCAAAGTTGGCGCACTTTATAGTGATTTCAAAGAAGATTACTTACTGCAAAATTCATTAAATTCGGTCCAGTGGTCCTGGAGAAATCGTCTGATTAGTCAGCTTTTTCTTAAAACCTTCATATCTTCTAAACGGAGCGTCGTAGAGGGGTCAAAGTTGGCTCACTTTATAGTGATTTCAAAGAAGATTACTTACTGCAAAATTCATTAAATTCGGTCCAGTGGTTCTGGAGAAATCGTCTGATTAGTCAGGTTTTTCTTAAAACCTTCATATCTTCTAAACGGAGCGTCGTAGAGGGGTCAAGTTGGCTCACTTTATAAATTCGGACCAGTGGTCCTGAAGAAATCGTCTGATTAGTCAGGTTTTTCTTAAAACCTTCATATCTTCTGAACGGAGCGTCCTAGACGGGTCAAAGTTGGCGCACTTTATAGTGATTTCAAAGAAGATTACTTACTGCAAAATTCATTAAATTCGGTCCAGTGGTCCTGGAGAAATCGTCTGATTAGTCAGGTTTTTCTTAAAACCTTCATATCTTCTGAACGGAGCGTCCTAGACGGGTCAAAGTTGGCGCACTTTATAGTGATTTCAAAGAAGATTACTTACTGCAAAATTCATTAAATTCGGTCCAGTGGTCCTGGAGAAATCGTCTGATTAGTCAGATTTTTCTTAAAACCTTCATATCTTCTAAACGGAGCGTCCTAGACGGGTCAAAGTTGGCGCACTTTATAGTGATTTCAAAGAAGATTATTTACTGCAAAATTCATTAAATTCGGTCCAGTGGTCCTGGAGAAATCGTCTGATTAGTCAGGTTTTTCTTAAAACCTTCATATCTTCTAAACGGAGCGTCCTAGACGGGTCAAAGTTGGCGCACTTTATAGTGATTTCAAAGAAGATTACTTACTGCAAAATTCATTAAATTCGGTCCAGTGGTCCTGGAGAAATCGTCTGATTAGTCAGGTTTTTCTTAAAACCTTCATATCTTCTAAACGGAGCGTCCTAGACGGGTCAAAGTTGGCGCACTTTATAGTGATTTCAAAGAAGATTACTTACTGCAAAATTCATTAAATTCGGTCCAGTGGTCCTGGAGAAATCGTCTGATTAGTCAGGTTTTTCTTAAAACCTTTATATCTTCTAAACGGAGCGTCCTAGACGGGTCAAAGTTGGCGCACTTTATAGTGATTTCAAAGAAGATTACTTACTGCAAAATTCATTAAATTCTAAACGGAGCGTCCTAGACGGGTCAAAGTTGGCGCACTTTATAGTGATTTCAAAGAAGATTACTTACTGCAAAATTCATTAAATTCGGTCCAGTGGTCCTGGAGAAATCGTCTGATTAGTCAGGTTTTTCTTAAAACCTTCATATCTTCTAAACGGAGCGTCCTAGACGGGTCAAAGTTGGCGCACTTTAAAGTGATTTCAAAGAAGATTACTTACTGCAATATTCATTAAATTCGGTCGTCTGATTAGTCAGGTTATTCTTAAAACCTTCATATCTTCTGAACGGAACGTCCTAGACGGGTCAAAGTTGGCGCACTTTATAGTGATTTCAAAGAAGATTACTTACTGCAAAATTCATTAAATTCGGTCCAGTGGTCCTGGAGAAATCGTCTGATTAGTCAGCTTTTTCTTAAAACCTTCATATCTTCTAAACGGAGCGTCGTAGAGGGGTCAAAGTTGGCTCACTTTATAGTGATTTCAAAGAAGATTACTTACTGCAAAATTCATTAAATTCGGTCCAGTGGTTCTGGAGAAATCGTCTGATTAGTCAGGTTTTTCTTAAAACCTTCATATCTTCTAAACGGAGCGTCGTAGAGGGGTCAAGTTGGCTCACTTTATAAATTCGGACCAGTGGTCCTGAAGAAATCGTATGATTAGTCAGGTTTTTCTTAAAACCTTCATATCTTCTAAACGGAGCGTCATAGACGGGTCAAAGTTGGCGCACTTTATAGTGATTTCAAAGAAGATTACTTACTGCAAAATTCATTAAATTCGGTCCAGTGGTCCTGGAGAAATCGTCTGATTAGTCAGCTTTTTCTTAAAACCTTCATATCTTCTAAACGGAGCGTCGTAGAGGGGTCAAAGTTGGCTCACTTTATAGTGATTTCAAAGAAGATTACTTACTGCAAAATTCATTAAATTCGGTCCAGTGGTTCTGGAGAAATCGTCTGATTAGTCAGGTTTTTCTTAAAACCTTCATATCTTCTAAACGGAGCGTCGTAGAGGGGTCAAGTTGGCTCACTTTATAAATTCGGACCAGTGGTCCTGAAGAAATCGTATGATTAGTCAGGTTTTTCTTAAAACCTTCATATCTTCTAAACGGAGCGTCATAGACGGGTCAAAGTTGGCGCACTTTATAGTGATTTCAAAGAAGATTACTTACTGCAAAATTCATTAAATTCGGTCCAGTGGTCCTGGAGAAATCGTCTGATTAGTCAGCTTTTTCTTAAAACCTTCATATCTTCTAAACGGAGCGTCAGGGTCAAAGTTGGCTCACTTTATAGTGATTTCAAAGAAGATTACTTACTGCAAAATTCATTAAATTCGGTCCAGTGGTCCTGGAGAAATCGTCTGATTAGTCAGGTTTTTCTTAAAACCTTCATATCTTCTAAACGGAGCGTCGTAGAGGGGTCAAAGTTGATTAGTCAGGTTTTTCTTAAAACCTTCATATCTTCTGAACGGAGCGTCCTAGACGGGTCAAAGTTGGTCCAGTGGTCCTGGAGAAATCGTCTGATTAGTCAGTTTTTATTTAAACCTTCATATCTTCTAAACGGAGCGTCGTAGTGGGGTCAAGTTGGCTCACTTTATAAATTCGGACCAGTGGTCCTGAAGAAATCGTCTGATTAGTCAGGTTTTTCTTAAAACCTTCATATCTTCTAAACGGAGCGTCCTAGACGGGTCAAAGTTGGCGCACTTTATAGTGATTTCAAAGAAGATTACTTACTGCAAAATTCATTAAATTCGGTCCAGTGGTCCTGGAGAAATCGTCCGATTAGTCAGGTTTTTCTTAAAACCTTCATATCTTCTAAACGGAGCGTCCTAGACGGGTCAAAGTTGGCTCACTTTATAGTGATTTCAAAGAAGATTACTTACTGCAAAACTCATTAAATTCGGTCCCGTGGTTCTGGAGAAATCGTCTGATTAGTCAGGAGAAATCGTCTGATTAGTCAGGTTTTTCTTAAAACCTTCATATCTTCTAAACGGAGCGTCCTAGACGGGTCAAAGTTGGCGCACTTTATAGTGATTTCAAAGAAGATTACTTACTGCAAAATTCATTAAATTCGGTCCAGTGGTCCTGGAGAAATCGTCTGATTAGTCAGGTTTTTCTTTAAACCTTCATATCTTCTAAACGGAGCGTCGTAGAGGGGTCAAAGTTGGCTCACTTTATAGTGATTTCAAAGAAGATTACTTACTGCAAAATTCATTAAATTCGGTCCAGTGGTCCTGTTGAAATCGTTGGCTCACTTTATAGTGATTTCAAAGAAGATTACTTACTGCAAAATTCATTAAATTCGGTCCAGTGGTCCTGGAGAAATCGTCTGATTAGTCAGGTTTTTCTTAAAACCTTCATATCTTCTAAACGGAGCGTCCTAGACGGGTCAAAGTTGGCGCACTTTATAGTGAATCAAAGAAGATTACTTACTGCAAAATTCATTAAATTCGGTCCAGTGGTCCTGGAGAAATCGTCTGATTAGTCAGGTTTTTCTTAAAACCTTCATATCTTCTAAACGGAGCGTCCTAGACGGGTCAAAGTTGGCGCACTTTATAGTGAATCAAAGAAGATTACTTACTGCAAAATTCATTAAATTCGGTCCAGTGGTCCTGGAGAAATCGTCTGATTAGTCAGGTTTTTCTTAAAACCTTCATATCTTCTAAACGGAGCGTCGTAGAGGGGTCAAAGTTGATTAGTCAGGTTTTTCTTAAAACCTTCATATCTTCTAAACGGAGCGTCGTAGAGGGGTCAAAGTTGATTAGTCAGGTTTTTCTTAAAACCTTCATATCTTCTAAACGGAGCGTCATAGAGGGGTCAAAGTTGGCGCACTTTATAGTGATTTAAAGAAGATTACATACTGCAAAATTCATTAAATTCCATCCAGTGGTCCTGAAGAAATCGTCCGATTAGTCAGGTTTTTCTTAAAACCTTCATATCTTCTAAACGGAGCGTCGTAGAGGGGTCAAAGTTGATTAGTTAGGTTTTTCTTAAAACCTTCATATCTTCTAAACGGAGCGTCGTAGAGGGGTCAAAGTTGGCTCACTTTATAGTGATTTCAAAGAAGATTACTTACTGCAAAATTCATTAAATTCGGTCCAGTGGTCCTGGAGAAATCGTCTGATTAGTCAGGTTTTTCTTAAAACCTTCATATCTTCTAAAAGGAGCGTCGTAGAGGGGTCAAAGTTGGCTCACTTTATAGTGATTTCAAAGAAGATTACTTACTGCAAAATTCATTAAATTCGGTCCAGTGGTTCTGGAGAAATCGTCTGATTAGTCAGGTTTTTCTTAAAACCTTCATATCTTCTAAACGGAGCGTCCTAGACGGGTCAAAGTTGGCGCACTTTATTGTGAATCAAAGAAGATTACTTACTGCAAAATTCATTAAATTCGGTCCAGTGGTCCTGGAGAAATCGTCTGATTAGTGAGGTTTTTCTTAAAACCTTCATATCTTCTAAACGGAGCGTCGTAGAGGGGTCAAAGTTGGCTCACTTTATAGTGATTTCAAAGAAGATTACTTACTGCAAAATTCATTAAATTCGGTCCAGTGGTCCTGGAGAAATCGTCTGATTAGTCAGGTTTTTCTTAAAACCTTCATATCTTCTAAACGGAGCGTCCTAGACGGGTCAAAGTTGGCGCACTTTATAGTGAATCAAAGAAGATTACTTACTGCAAAATTCATTAAATTCGGTCCAGTGGTCCTGGAGAAATCGTCTGATTAGTCAGGTTTTTCTTAAAACCTTCATATCTTCTAAACGGAGCGTCGTAGAGGGGTCAAAGTTGGCTCACTTTATAGTGATTTCAAAGAAGATTACTTACTGCAAAATTCATTCAATTCGGTCCAGTGGTTCTGGAGAAATCGTCTGATTAGTCAGGTTTTTCTTAAAACCTTCATATCTTCTAAACGGAGCGTCGTAGAGGGGTAAAAGTTGGCTCACTTTATAGTGATTTCAAAGAAGATTACTTACTGCAAAATTCATTCAATTCGGTCCAGTGGTTCTGGAGAAATCGTCTGATTAGTCAGGTTTTTCTTAAAACCTTCATATCTTCTAAACGGAGCGTCCTAGACGGGTCAAAGTTGGCGCACTTTATAGTGAATCAAAGAAGATTACTTACTGCAAAATTCATTAAATTCGGTCCAGTGGTCCTGGAGAAATCGTCTGATTAGTCAGGTTTTTCTTAAAACCTTCATATCTTCTAAACGGAGCGTCGTAGAGGGGTCAAAGTTGGCTCCCTTTATAGTGATTTCAAAGAAGATTACTTACTGCAAAATTCATTCAATTCGGTCCAGTGGTTCTGGAGAAATCGTCTGATTAGTCAGGTTTTTCTTAAAACTTTCATATCTTCTAAACGGAGCGTCGTAGAGGGGTAAAAGTTGGCTCACTTTATAGTGATTTCAAAGAAGATTACTTACTGCAAAATTCATTCAATTCGGTCCAGTGGTTCTGGAGAAATCGTCTGATTAGTCAGTTTTTTCTTAAAACCTTCATATCTTCTAAACGGAGCGTCCTAGACGGGTCAAAGTTGGCGCACTTTATAGTGAATCAAAGAAGATTACTTACTGCAAAATTCATTCAATTCGGTCCAGTGGTTCTGGAGAAATCGTCTGATTAGTCAGGTTTTTCTTAAAACCTTCATATCTTCTAAACGGAGCGTCCTAGACGGGTCAAAGTTGATTAGTTAGGTTTTTCTTAAAACCTTCATATCTTCTAAACGGAGCGTCGTAGAGGGGTCAAAGTTGGCTCACTTTATAGTGATTTCAAAGAAGATTACTTACTGCAAAATTCATTAAATTCGGTCCAGTGGTCCTGGAGAAATCGTCTGATTAGTCAGGTTTTTCTTAAAACCTTCATATCTTCTAAAAGGAGCGTCGTAGAGGGGTCAAAGTTGGCTCACTTTATAGTGATTTCAAAGAAGATTACTTACTGCAAAATTCATTAAATTCGGTCCAGTGGTTCTGGAGAAATCGTCTGATTAGTCAGGTTTTTCTTAAAACCTTCATATCTTCTAAACGGAGCGTCCTAGACGGGTCAAAGTTGGCGCACTTTATTGTGAATCAAAGAAGATTACTTACTGCAAAATTCATTAAATTCGGTCCAGTGGTCCTGGAGAAATCGTCTGATTAGTGAGGTTTTTCTTAAAACCTTCATATCTTCTAAACGGAGCGTCGTAGAGGGGTCAAAGTTGGCTCACTTTATAGTGATTTCAAAGAAGATTACTTACTGCAAAATTCATTAAATTCGGTCCAGTGGTCCTGGAGAAATCGTCTGATTAGTCAGGTTTTTCTTAAAACCTTCATATCTTCTAAACGGAGCGTCCTAGACGGGTCAAAGTTGGCGCACTTTATAGTGAATCAAAGAAGATTACTTACTGCAAAATTCATTAAATTCGGTCCAGTGGTCCTGGAGGAATCGTCTGATTAGTCAGGTTTTTCTTAAAACCTTCATATCTTCTAAACGGAGCGTCGTAGAGGGGTCAAAGTTGGCTCACTTTATAGTGATTTCAAAGAAGATTACTTACTGCAAAATTCATTCAATTCGGTCCAGTGGTTCTGGAGAAATCGTCTGATTAGTCAGGTTTTTCTTAAAACCTTCATATCTTCTAAACTTACTGCAAAATTCATTCAATTCGGTCCAGTGGTTCTGGAGAAATCGTCTGATTAGTCAGGTTTTTCTTAAAACCTTCATATCTTCTAAACGGAGCGTCGTAGAGGGGTAAAAGTTGGCTCACTTTATAGTGATTTCAAAGAAGATTACTTACTGCAAAATTCATTCAATTCGGTCCAGTGGTTCTGGAGAAATCGTCTGATTAGTCAGGTTTTTCTTAAAACCTTCATATCTTCTAAACGGAGCGTCGTAGAGGGGTCAAAGTTGGCTCACTTTATAGTGATTTCAAAGAAGATTACTTACTGCAAAATTCATTCAATTCGGTCCAGTGGTTCTGGAGAAATCGTCTGATTAGTCAGGTTTTTCTTAAAACCTTCATATCTTCTAAACGGAGCGTCCTAGACGGGTCAAAGTTGGCGCACTTTATAGTGAATCAAAGAAGATTACTTACTGCAAAATTCATTAAATTCGGTCCAGTGGTCCTGGAGAAATCGTCTGATTAGTCAGGTTTTTCTTAAAACCTTCATATCTTCTAAACGGAGCGTCGTAGAGGGGTCAAAGTTGGCTCCCTTTATAGTGATTTCAAAGAAGATTACTTACTGCAAAATTCATTCAATTCGGTCCAGTGGTTCTGGAGAAATCGTCTGATTAGTCAGGTTTTTCTTAAAACCTTCATATCTTCTAAACGGAGCGTCGTAGAGGGGTAAAAGTTGGCTCACTTTATAGTGATTTCAAAGAAGATTACTTACTGCAAAATTCATTCAATTCGGTCCAGTGGTTCTGGAGAAATCGTCTGATTAGTCAGTTTTTTCTTAAAACCTTCATATCTTCTAAACGGAGCGTCCTAGACGGGTCAAAGTTGGCGCACTTTATAGTGAATCAAAGAAGATTACTTACTGCAAAATTCATTCAATTCGGTCCAGTGGTTCTGGAGAAATCGTCTGATTAGTCAGGTTTTTCTTAAAACCTTCATATCTTCTAAACGGAGCGTCCTAGACGGGTCAAAGTTGGCGCACTTTATAGTGATTTCAAAGAAGATTACTTACTGCAAAATTCATTAAATTCGGTCCAGTGGTCCTGGAGAAATCGTCTGATTAGTCAGGTTTTTCTTAAAACCTTCATATCTTCTAAACGGAGCGTCGTAGAGGGGTCAAAGTTGATTAGTCAGGTTTTTCTTAAAACCTTCATATCTTCTAAACGGAGCGTCGTAGAGGGGTCAAAGTTGGCTCACTTTATAGTGATTTCAAAGAAGATTACTTACTGCAAAATTCATTCAATTCGGTCCAGTGGTTCTGGAGAAATCGTCTGATTAGTCAGGTTTTTCTTAAAACCTTCATATCTTCTAAACGGAGCGTCGTAGAGGGGTCAAAGTTGGCTCACTTTATAGTGATTTCAAAGAAGATTACTTACTGCAAAATTCATTAAATTCGGTCCAGTGGTTCTGGAGAAATCGTCTGATTAGTCAGGTTTTTCTTAAAACCTTCATATCTTCTAAACGGAGCGTCGTAGAGGGGTCAAAGTTGATTAGTCAGGTTTTTCTTAAAACCTTCATATCTTCTAAACGGAGCGTCGTAGAGGGGTCAAAGTTGGCTCACTTTATAGTGATTTCAAAGAAGATTACTTACTGCAAAATTCATTAAATTCGGTCCAGTGGTTCTGGAGAAATCGTCTGATTAGTCAGGTTTTTCTTAAAACCTTCATATCTTCTAAACGGAGCGTCGTAGAGGTGTCAAAGTTGATTAGTCAGGTTTTTCTTAAAACCTTCATATCTTCTAAACGGAGCGTCGTAGAGGGGTCAAAGTTGGCTCACTTTATAGTGATTTCAAAGAAGATTACTTACTGCAAAATTCATTAAATTCGGTCCAGTGGTTCTGGAGAAATCGTCTGATTAGTCAGGTTTTTCTTAAAACCTTCATATCTTCTAAACGGAGCGTCCTAGACGGGTCAAAGTTGGCTCACTTTATAGTGATTTCAAAGAAGATTACTTACTGCAAAATTCATTAAATTCGGTCCAGTGGTTCTGGAGAAATCGTCTGATTAGTCAGGTTTTTCTTAAAACCTTCATATCTTCTAAACGGAGCGTCCTAGACGGGTCAAAGTTGGCGCACTTTATAGTGAATCAAAGAAGATTACTTACTGCAAAATTCATTAAATTCGGTCCAGTGGTCCTGGAGAAATCGTCTGATTAGTCAGGTTTTTCTTAAAACCTTCATAGCTTCTAAACGGAGCGTCGTAGAGGGGTCAAAGTTGGCTCACTTTATAGTGATTTCAAAGAAGATTACTTACTGCAAAATTCATTAAATTCGGTCCAGTGGTCCTGGAGAAATCGTCTGATTAGTCAGGTTTTTCTTAAAACCTTCATATCTTCTAAACGGAGCGTCCTAGACGGGTCAAAGTTGGCGCACTTTATAGTGAATCAAAGAAGATTACTTACTGCAAAATTCATTCAATTCGGTCCAGTGGTTCTGGAGAAATCGTCTGATTAGTCAGGTTTTTCTTAAAACCTTCATATCTTCTAAACGGAGCGTCCTAGACGGGTCAAAAATGGCGCACTTTATAGTGATTTCAAAGAAGATTACTTACTGCAAAATTCATTAAATTCGGTCCAGTGGTCCTGGAGAAATCGTCTGATTAGTCAGCTTTTTCTTAAAACCTTCATATCTTCTAAACGGAGCGTCATAGACGGGTCAAAGTTGGCGCACTTTATAGTGATTTCAAAGAAGATTACTTACTGCAAAATTCATTAAATTCGGTCCAGTGGTCCTGGAGAAATCGTCTGATTAGTCAGGTTTTTTTTAAAACCTTCATATCTTCTAAACGGAGTGTCGTAGAGGGGTCAAAGCTGATTATGTAGGGGCGCTCGTAGCATTAAATTGATTTTTTTTATTATTTAATTACGAAATAAATGCGACCCAAGTTCTTAAATGTTACTGCATATTTTTATGCGCGATTTTATTAAAAGTCTTATACTTCCCCAAACACTGCTGCTGTGCAAGGTGTATGATGTTGGTTGTGCTTCAACACAATTATTTCCTTTACTTTTGTTACCCTTTTTCTTAATTTTTTTGTCCACCCACATAATTTCCGTCGAAACATACTTTCTTTTGCTGATCATCGTTGCCGAGGAAAGAACAATTTTCACCAAGTGGTAAAATTGAATAGTTTTTATCCATTAACATCCAACATTTAATAAAACACGTAAGATTTCAATATATTATAATTAATTAACTTTCTACTAATTTCTGCAATTTCTGCAGACTTTCTATATTTTTCTGGTTTTTCCTAGAAAAATCCTTAAAAGGAATTAACTTTCGAAAATTTTATAAATTTTGCAATTAACATCAGTAATAAATAAAATTGTGAGTAATTCATTTTTTTTCAATTTAATTTGCGTAAATTCGATTTTATTTTATTAGAACAATTGGTTCTCGGCAAACGATAAACAACGCAGCATTTGGAATCGCCAATTTTTTTTTTGTTCTCCAGTGCCAATTCCTTTGTGGGTAATAATTTCTATTAATTATTTAATTTTTTTTTCTCTAATACAATAAAATCTCTCTGTAGATTGGCACTTAATCTGATATATTGAATTTTAACAAAATTCACGCTCAGAAGCACAACACATATACATACACCTTCCTAGCTAAATTCTTGAGGAGAGCCTAAACTGAGTCCAGCAACTAAACGCATCGCTGCTGCAGCATCAGTTATCTTCAAACACCGTGACGATCAAATCCACTTAAGCTGAGCCGCAAATCAACAGCACGCGCAACTGTTTCGGAAATTTCGGACACCCTCTGATATCCACCACCTCCTTTCTCCAGCACGAGTGTTTGTGCGAAAACCGAAAAAAAAAACAAAAAAATCAAAAATCCGTCAATAATAATATCATAAACTTGTGATTTAAAAAAAAAAACCCACAGAAAATTGTCAAATGTGAAATAGTGATGTGGTGATATTAGATCAGTCTACAAAAATATATATATGTATATATATATATATATATGGTAAAATATAAAAAAATTGTCCCTACAGCCGCGAAAAAAAAAAATAAAAATATATTATTAAAAATGTCCCTAAAATAGTGAAATTAATACAAACAAAAAAAAAAAAATAAAAAAAAAAAAAGGCACATAATTATGTGTAAAATTCTTTAGAAAAGAAAGAAAAAAAAAATATATAATGCGAAATGTCCAAACCTTTTTCAAGAAGGGACATAAATTAAAGTCTTAACTAAATATATTATAAGAATTTCAAAAAAAAATTAAAATTAATATAAAAAAAAAAAAATGAAAAATGTGTGTGCGGAGTAGATTTTATTAATTTGATTTAAAAATTAAATTACATTGCGAAAAAAAAAAAAAAGAAAAAAATTTAACTGTGCGAGTAAAATATAAAAAGAAAAAAAAATATGTGTATTACCAAAACGCATTTATTTTGAAACACATATATGTGTGTGCACATATTAACAGAGTGGTGCTTGTATTGCTCATGTAAAATGCTCGTGTGAGAGAGCGAAATTTTAAATACTGGTTTTTTTTTGTAAGAATCTTTGAAAACATAAAAAAAATAAATAAAATGAAATTAAACGTTTGAATATAAATAATAATTTAAATTGATGCAACTGCGGCATCTTAATTGATTTAAATTTAAAAACGGAAATGGTTCGGAACCATGTTTGAAATAATGAACGAAACATTTTGAAATATAGGAATAATCAATCATCACCAGCAACCAACATGAAAGATCTTTCATCGTGGGAGCGACTCTTCGGCTGTTAAAAAGTAGTAAGTCTCTTTTATGTTAATTACAGACCATGTTCTCTCGCTCTCCTCTATTTGTTATAAATGAAATGTTAATCTCTTGCAGCTTTAAATTTGTGGTTTGTACGCTCAGCAGCATTGAGAGCTTTATGCATAATTAAAATGCAGTACACTCAAGAAAATTAAAGCTTCTTGACCAATTTTTTTTAATCTTTGAAAACATTATGATTTATACAATAAAATCATTTCTAATAACAACTAGGAGAAGAGAACGTGTATAATAATAATACAATATTTTTTTTTTTTGTCGATTAACTTAAAATCAATAATAATAAATTTTAATTTTGTTGAACATGTTTAAAAAAAAACATAATAATAAAAAAAAAAACAATCGATTAAATATGCCATCTTATTAAAGACAGTAAGGTAATAATTATTACAATTAATTTATTATTAATCCGCATCACAATTTTTTTAGTGTAAACGTACACAACGCTGATCGCGACGAAATAAAATAAAGCCTAACGCGAAATAAAAAAAAAAAAAAATATGCAACAACAACCAACACAATAAAAAAATTTCCGTATAGTTATGCATGAGAGCTACCTAAAAACAAGAATTGCATTCTCGTTCTATTTTTTTTTTATCTTCATATTAATGATTTTGCTAACAAGCTAAACCAAAGCAAATTTCGATTGCAATGTTTTGTTTTGAAAATAACAACATTAAACAATATTAATAAACTGCAGTGTTGATGAGCGAAATGCACTGAAAAAAAAAAAAAAAATGGAAAACAATAATAATATTTAATATTTTTTTTCATTTTTAAAGCCCACTATTAAAATACACACACCATTTTTTTTTTATAATACAATTTATATTTTGCACGTACCCATATATAATTAAACTTTCATTTTCAGATATGGTTAATTTTAATATAATATGCTTTGCACCCACATTTTCCACATACACCAAATTTTCAAATTATAAATACTATTAAATACCTAAATAAATCTAATGAAATAAATAAATAATAATAAATAAACAGCGTTCGTAATATTAAATAAATAAAATTAGTAACAGAAATAAATATTTTTTTTTGTATACTTTTAGTATTTTTTTTTGATTTCTAATTTTGTAAATTATATAAATGTCGAGTGAGACACTATTTAGATTTAATGAAACAAATTAATGAATTTACGAAAAAAAAAAAACTTGTTTGCTTTAATTTAATTCAATAAATGTTTTTATTTGTTAACAATGGAATTTTAAATTAATTTAATTTGACCTCTCGCTGACCTATGTTGTGAGTATTGCATAAAATGATATATGTGGGATCATCAATGATATGTTTACGCGATGACTTTATATGATGATCTTGGTTGGGAGGGTTTTCGACGTTGCATTTCCATCTTTGCAATCGTCACCAATTTCATGATGAGGTTTTCATGTATTTCCGTTTCCTCTTTTTCTCTTGTTTCGTTGTTTACTTCTCTCTCTGTGTCTCTCTGTTATCTCTATTTTTCTCTTTCTCTCTGTTTCTCTATTCAAGCACGCATGATTTAATAATTTTTTTGAGTTAATAACAAGCGATGTTAGCACCCTTACCCACCCACTAGCCGACGAGATAGAGCCGGATACAAATGCGTGCTTACGCTGACACCTCTTGCAAAAACAACTACAACGTATTCGTTACATGCTACAGATAGAAAATTATTTGGCGCCCAACGTGGGGCCCACACATTAACATTCTCATTTATTACCATCTTTTATCGATTTTAAAGATATGATCTAGTGTGGTTCCCTTTACTTTTTTTTACTATTGCTTTCTCTTTTACTTATTTCAAATAACTTTTAAGCATTTACGTATGGATTGATCTTATGGCTTGGAATGTTAGCTTGTATTGAGCACTTTGTGTGCGTGCACTAAACCAGCATTTAGGGTTTACCATACGCCCTGTATTTAGGTCTTATTGGGATGCATTTTATTTTTGCTGGAATTGCTGATATTTGGATTTTTTTTAAGCTAGAATCAGACCACGAATCAAATGTGTTTCTAATATTTCCTCCTTCTCACTTAATTCGCTTGGAATTAATTATTTTGAGATTTATTCAAAATAATGCCAACGATTTAAAACTCTTTTTTTTCATATTCTACATTTAAATATTTTTTTTTGTTTTCTTTATTCTGACTCAAATTTTTCCAAATGTTCTTTTTCTATATTTTTAAACCTTAACTTGGAAACTCAAATGATATTGGATTTTTTATTATTTTTTATGTGCAGTGTGATCTGATAGGTTACGCGCAGAGGTTAATATTTTGGTATTCGAAATTTTTGTTGAGGTTACGCTCCGGAAATTTAACGCTATCGCTATCGCAGTTGAGATTATTATTTTTTTCTCAAATTAACATTTTGTTCTCTTACTCGAAAAAAAAAAAATTTTAAATAAAATAAAATAAAATAAAATATATATACAATTTTTTTATCCTTAATCATTGGAATACATTTTTTTGTCTTTGGCAAAAATTTAAATAAATTTCATTTAAATCAAATTTTCTAATTCTAATTAATAATTTTACAAACAATATACATCAATTATATTCTTTAATAATAATTCTTTAAATATTCAAGTTAAAAAAAAAAAAAAAAAAAAAAAAAAAATATATATATATATATTCTTTTGCAATTTAAAGCTGTAAATTCTGAATATCCATAAAGTATCGGTGGAAATATTTGTTTAATACCCTACTTTAATTTTTTTTATTTTTTTTTATTAAATTTATTATTTAACGATGTCTCATCTTCGCAAGGGTGACGAAGAAATGTCAGCACCTGAAGTAGTCCCATCTACCGAAAACACTGGCACGAGTTGCAACATTTGCAGCAATTTCATTAGCCATAGCGCACAGTTGTTGAAAACGCACTGTGGTCACACTTTTCATCGGACGTGTATTACAAAATTTATAAAAACCTGTACGGATTGTCCTGTCTGCAAGACTCGCTTAGTTGCAGCGGAATCCGCATCCATTTCAAATGCATCCGCACCTGGTACGCCAAGGGTGACGCGATCTCAAGTTGCTAAATCGACAACATTAGACGTTAACCAATCATTAAATACATCAATTTCAAATAATCGTTCTGAGGTTGCAACGGGAACTTCATTAAATCCTGCTGCAACTGGCATTTCACTTAATTCTTCGTCGAATCCCGTGATGAATACTTCGAATTCTCCGCAAAATCAAAGAGAAAATATACGAAACATAGTGACAGCCGCTGTTGGTGCGCAACAGGCGGAGATGTTAGCAAGTCTCAGTCAACAAGTGACGAAGTTAATTGAAACGAGTATCGCTGCAGGTCTGCAAAAATTGCAATTACATACCCCTGTTCACCAAGGAACTCAGCAGATGCCAACACCGCAAATTCAACCGTTACCTGCGATTGAACAACAAACATTGGAGCAATTGCTAGGTTTGCCAAGTGCTGCTAATGTGAATTATCACAACGGACATACGCCCCGTACATATGGCAACGTTTCGGGAAGTGGTCCATCTATTTCTGATATCGGTGCTCCGTCAGCATCTGATTCTTCATTGCGATCTGATAGAGTTAGCCATATAATTTATAATTGGAAACTTAAATTCAACGGAGATTCTCGCGGACTTTCAGTCGATAATTTTATTTATAGGGCTGAAGCTTTAACAAATCAAACATTGAACGGCAATTTTGATTTGTTATCGCGTTATGCATCTATACTGTTCGACTCCAAAGCCAGCGACTGGTTTTGGAGGTACCATCGTTCTGTTCGAGAAATTCGTTGGCCTGATTTTTGTATTGCTCTTCGTGGACAGTACAAAGACTCTCGTACCGACGTGGACTACCGCGAAATGATTCGCGACCGAAAACAAAAGTCCACTGAGAACTTTGACACCTTCTACGAATCCATTTTGGAATTGACTGATCGGCTCGATCAGCAATTGCCAGAAAACGCGTTAGTCGAAATTTTGAGAAGAAACTTATTACCGGAAATACAACATGAACTTCTAAACATTCAAATTTATTCGGTTTCGCATCTACGAGATATAATTAGAAAACGAGAGTTTTTTATGCATGATATCGGTAGAAAACAAACATTTAATAAAGTAAATATTCCACGTAGAAATATTAGCGAGGTAGATCAGAAAACTATAGATGTTGTTTGCGATGAGGATGAGGTGGCTGCAATTTCGTTAACCTGCTGGAATTGCGAAGCAGCAGGTCATCGTTATCATGATTGCTTAGATGAGAGGCGTGTCTTTTGTTATGGGTGTGGATTGAAAAATGTGTATAAGCCAAATTGCAAAAATTGTCAAAAAAACTGCAGGGCGAGTGCACAGAAAAGTGCACTCAAACAGACCCATACGAATACACAACCACCCAACACAAACCCCCAGTAAAAATTTTAAAGTCATCAAATAATTCTAATGAACAAACAAATAAAACTAATATTTCTAACCAAAATAAAATTAATAAAACAATTTCTGATATTCCTTTTAATAAAAATTATTTTCCTATAAAACCTTTTCACGTGAGACTCGCCGAGTACAATATTGCTCGAGAACGAATTTTTAACGAACCATCACAATTTTCTTCTTCTACTTTAGAGCCTTTATCATTATTTTTAAATTCCGCAACGTCTCCAAGTGTCGAACCTATTTTAGCACCTTCTCGCTCTAGTACTCGCATTAACTCTTTTTGGAAAAATATAAGAGATACAAAAAAACTGTTTTTAGCTTCTGTTTTTGAAAAACCAAACGACATTCGACCTTATGCCGAAGTGAATCTGTTTGGACAAAACATTACCGGTTTACTAGATACAGGGGCTTCCATAACTTGCATTGGAGCGCAAACTGCGCAAAACTTTTTAAAATCAAATACGCCATTTAAAAAAATTAAGTCCATTGTGCGAACTGCTGATGGCAAATCTCAAAATGTTGTAGGTCACTTAAACACAAAAATACTTTTTCGCGGAGTTTCTAAAATGTTAAATATTTATATTATTCCAACTTTGTCCCAAAATCTTTATTTAGGAATTGATTTTTGGCAGGCATTTGATTTGCTTCCCTCTGGTCTTTTGTCAGAAATATCAAAAATAAATGTCGAAAATTCTATTTGCGACATTTCAGAACAGCGTCCACTATCTGATTTACAAAAACAACAATTGCAAAATACTATTGACCTTTTTCCATCTTATAGTAAGGAAGGTTTAGGTAAAACAAGTGTCATATCCCATGAGATTGATGTCGGCGACGCCAAACCAATCAAACAGCGACACTTTCCCGTATCGCCAGCCGTTGAAAAATTAATTTACGAAGAATTAGACAGAATGTTGCAATTAGGAGTAATTGAGGAATCAGAGAGCGCTTGGTCTTCGCCAATTGTTTTAGTAAGGAAGCCAGGGAAAAACAGATTGTGTCTAGACAGTCGAAAAGTAAATTCGGTAACTGTGAAAGATGCATACCCTCTCCCCAATATCGATGGTATATTAAGTAGATTACCCAAAGCAGAATTTATTACTAGTCTCGATTTAAAAGATGCCTTTTGGCAAATACCATTGGATCCTTCGTCCAGGGATAAAACCGCATTTACTGTTCCTGGAAGGCCACTTTACCATTACAAGGTCATGCCATTTGGCCTTTGTAATGCTCCTCAGACCATGTCCCGTCTGATGGATAAAGTTGTGCCTGCTCATTTAAGGACAGAAGTGTTCATCTATCTTGATGATCTGTTGGTCATTTCAGATTCGCTTGATCATCACCTTGATGTTTTGCGAGAACTCGCCCTGCAACTGCGTACTTCCGGTTTGACCATAAATGTAGGGAAAAGTAGGTTTTGTGTCCGAGAAGTCCGATATTTAGGTCATGTAATAGGGAATGGGGTTATTCAAACAGATCCGGATAAAATTGCCGCCGTAACTGAATTTCCAGTTCCGAGATCTGTGAAACAATTACGTAGATTTTTAGGAATGTCGGGGTGGTATAGAAAGTTTATTAGGAATTATGCGACTGTCACCACGCCATTAACTGATTTGCTGAAAAATAAAAGAAAATTCGAATGGAATGCTGAAGCACAAGGGGCTTTTGAAGATCTAAAAACCATTCTGAGTACCGCACCTGTTCTACGAAGTCCTGATTTTTCACAACCGTTTTATATACATTGTGATGCAAGTAGAACAGGAATAGGAAGTGTCTTGGTTCAGAAAACTGCGGACGGTGAAGAGTTCCCTATCGCCTTTATGTCGAAAAAACTCAACCAAGCCCAACGCAATTATTCAGTGACCGAACAAGAATGTTTAGCAGCAATGCTAAGCATAAAAAAATTCAGAGCTTATGTGGAAGGACATGAGTTCACTGTCATCACCGATCACGCATCGTTGAAGTGGCTCATGTCCCAAACAGATCTCAGCACGCGGTTAGCTCGATGGGCTTTGAAACTTCAAGGGTTCAATTTTCAAATACAGCACCGGCATGGCAGTCAAAACGTGGTTCCTGATACTCTTTCTAGAGTAAATACTGAGGATTTGTCTTGTCTTTCTGATTTATCTGCTATAGATAATGACAGTGGGGTTTTCGTGGACTTAAACTCCACACATTTTAAAACAGATGAATACAACGAACTTTTGAACAGTGTAAAGAAAAATATTGAAAAGTTGCCAGATTTAAAGATATTGGACGGATACTTGTACCGACGGACAGAACATGCATCGGGTGAGCAGTTACAGGATGATTTGTCGTGGAAACTTTGGATACCTAAAAGCATGACTGCAGAAATTTTAAAGAAAGCACATGATAGTCATTTGGCAAGTCATGGTGGAATTAATAAAACAATAGATCGAATTCGTAGATTTTATTTTTGGCCAGGATTAGTAAATGATGTAAAAACGTATGTAAACTCTTGTGAAACTTGCAAATGCACGAAACATCCAAATTTTGTGATGCGCCCGCCAATGGGTAAAACGTCGGAAACACATCGGTTCTTTCAAAAACTGTATGTTGATTTTCTTGGACCGTATCCTAGATCTCGTTCAGGTAACATAGGTATATTTATTGTGCTTGACCATTTTAGTAAATTTCCATTTTTAAAACCCGTTAAAAAGTTTACTTCGGATATTGTCGTGAAATACATAGAAGAAGAGCTCTTCCATACGTTTGGCACACCTGAGACTGTTGTTTCTGACAACGGCTCTCAATTCAAAGCAAAAACATTCAATAAATTGTTACAAAATTACGGTGTTAATCACGTTTATACTGCAGTGTATTCGCCTCAATCCAATGCATCTGAACGCGTCAATCGATCAGTTCTATCAGCGATTAAGGCATATATCAAACCCGACCAGAAGAATTGGGATGAGTACCTCAGCAGCATTAGTTGTGCGTTACGTTCAGCAGTGCATGCTTCTATAGGAACATCACCCTTTTTCATGGCATTCGGACAACACATGATTAACAATGGATCAACATATACATTGCTTCGGAAACTGCAAATGTTGGAAGATCGCTCTGTGAGTTTCACCAGAGACGACTCTTTAGAACTAGTGCGTACTAAGGCATCTGCGATAATGCAAAAACAATATGAGCGTAACGAGCGAGCTTATAATTTGCGATCAAGAATTGTAAATTATTCTGTAGGGCAAGAAGTGTTTAGAAGAAATTTCAGCCAAAGTAATTTTGAAAAAGGTTATAATGCTAAGTTGGCACCATCATTTATAAAAGCCCGTGTTAGGAAGAAAATAGGTACTTGCTACTATGAGATAGAGGATTTACAAGGCCGTTTAATTGGTACATATCATGCGAAGGATATTCGTCAATAAGTTTTGTTTCTATTTTTGTTTCTTTTTGGTGCTCCAAGCGGTATCAGTTTTGCGTTTGTCATACCAACCCCAAATCTGATTTTGGCGTGGGGGTTATGTAGGGGCGCTCGTAGCATTAAATTGATTTTTTTTATTATTTAATTACGAAATAAATGCGACCCAAGTTCTTAAATGTTACTGCATATTTTTATGCGCGATTTTATTAAAAGTCTTATACTTCCCCAAACACTGCTGCTGTGCAAGGTGTATGATGTTGGTTGTGCTTCAACACAATTATTTCCTTTACTTTTGTTACCCTTTTTCTTAATTTTTTTGTCCACCCACATAATTTCCGTCGAAACATACTTTCTTTTGCTGATCATCGTTGCCGAGGAAAGAACAATTTTCACCAAGTGGTAAAATTGAATAGTTTTTATCCATTAACATCCAACATTTAATAAAACACGTAAGATTTCAATATATTATAATTAATTAACTTTCTACTAATTTCTGCAATTTCTGCAGACTTTCTATATTTTTCTGGTTTTTCCTAGAAAAATCCTTAAAAGGAATTAACTTTCGAAAATTTTATAAATTTTGCAATTAACATCAGTAATAAATAAAATTGTGAGTAATTCATTTTTTTTCAATTTAATTTGCGTAAATTCGATTTTATTTTATTAGAACAATTGGTTCTCGGCAAACGATAAACAACGCAGCATTTGGAATCGCCAATTTTTTTTTTGTTCTCCAGTGCCAATTCCTTTGTGGGTAATAATTTCTATTAATTATTTAATTTTTTTTTCTCTAATACAATAAAATCTCTCTGTAGATTGGCACTTAATCTGATATATTGAATTTTAACAAAATTCACGCTCAGAAGCACAACACATATACATACACCTTCCTAGCTAAATTCTTGAGGAGAGCCTAAACTGAGTCCAGCAACTAAACGCATCGCTGCTGCAGCATCAGTTATCTTCAAACACCGTGACGATCAAATCCACTTAAGCTGAGCCGCAAATCAACAGCACGCGCAACTGTTTCGGAAATTTCGGACACCCTCTGATATCCACCACCTCCTTTCTCCAGCACGAGTGTTTGTGCGAAAACCGAAAAAAAAAACAAAAAAATCAAAAATCCGTCAATAATAATATCATAAACTTGTGATTTAAAAAAAAAAACCCACAGAAAATTGTCAAATGTGAAATAGTGATGTGGTGATATTAGATCAGTCTACAAAAATATATATATGTATATATATATATATATATGGTAAAATATAAAAAAATTGTCCCTACAGCCGCGAAAAAAAAAAATAAAAATATATTATTAAAAATGTCCCTAAAATAGTGAAATTAATACAAACAAAAAAAAAAAAATAAAAAAAAAAAAAGGCACATAATTATGTGTAAAATTCTTTAGAAAAGAAAGAAAAAAAAAATATATAATGCGAAATGTCCAAACCTTTTTCAAGAAGGGACATAAATTAAAGTCTTAACTAAATATATTATAAGAATTTCAAAAAAAAATTAAAATTAATATAAAAAAAAAAAAATGAAAAATGTGTGTGCGGAGTAGATTTTATTAATTTGATTTAAAAATTAAATTACATTGCGAAAAAAAAAAAAAAGAAAAAAATTTAACTGTGCGAGTAAAATATAAAAAGAAAAAAAAATATGTGTATTACCAAAACGCATTTATTTTGAAACACATATATGTGTGTGCACATATTAACAGAGTGGTGCTTGTATTGCTCATGTAAAATGCTCGTGTGAGAGAGCGAAATTTTAAATACTGGTTTTTTTTTGTAAGAATCTTTGAAAACATAAAAAAAATAAATAAAATGAAATTAAACGTTTGAATATAAATAATAATTTAAATTGATGCAACTGCGGCATCTTAATTGATTTAAATTTAAAAACGGAAATGGTTCGGAACCATGTTTGAAATAATGAACGAAACATTTTGAAATATAGGAATAATCAATCATCACCAGCAACCAACATGAAAGATCTTTCATCGTGGGAGCGACTCTTCGGCTGTTAAAAAGTAGTAAGTCTCTTTTATGTTAATTACAGACCATGTTCTCTCGCTCTCCTCTATTTGTTATAAATGAAATGTTAATCTCTTGCAGCTTTAAATTTGTGGTTTGTACGCTCAGCAGCATTGAGAGCTTTATGCATAATTAAAATGCAGTACACTCAAGAAAATTAAAGCTTCTTGACCAATTTTTTTTAATCTTTGAAAACATTATGATTTATACAATAAAATCATTTCTAATAACAACTAGGAGAAGAGAACGTGTATAATAATAATACAATATTTTTTTTTTTTGTCGATTAACTTAAAATCAATAATAATAAATTTTAATTTTGTTGAACATGTTTAAAAAAAAACATAATAATAAAAAAAAAAACAATCGATTAAATATGCCATCTTATTAAAGACAGTAAGGTAATAATTATTACAATTAATTTATTATTAATCCGCATCACAATTTTTTTAGTGTAAACGTACACAACGCTGATCGCGACGAAATAAAATAAAGCCTAACGCGAAATAAAAAAAAAAAAAAAATATGCAACAACAACCAACACAATAAAAAAATTTCCGTATAGTTATGCATGAGAGCTACCTAAAAACAAGAATTGCATTCTCGTTCTATTTTTTTTTTATCTTCATATTAATGATTTTGCTAACAAGCTAAACCAAAGCAAATTTCGATTGCAATGTTTTGTTTTGAAAATAACAACATTAAACAATATTAATAAACTGCAGTGTTGATGAGCGAAATGCACTGAAAAAAAAAAAAAAAATGGAAAACAATAATAATATTTAATATTTTTTTTCATTTTTAAAGCCCACTATTAAAATACACACACCATTTTTTTTTTATAATACAATTTATATTTTGCACGTACCCATATATAATTAAACTTTCATTTTCAGATATGGTTAATTTTAATATAATATGCTTTGCACCCACATTTTCCACATACACCAAATTTTCAAATTATAAATACTATTAAATACCTAAATAAATCTAATGAAATAAATAAATAATAATAAATAAACAGCGTTCGTAATATTAAATAAATAAAATTAGTAACAGAAATAAATATTTTTTTTTGTATACTTTTAGTATTTTTTTTTGATTTCTAATTTTGTAAATTATATAAATGTCGAGTGAGACACTATTTAGATTTAATGAAACAAATTAATGAATTTACGAAAAAAAAAAAACTTGTTTGCTTTAATTTAATTCAATAAATGTTTTTATTTGTTAACAATGGAATTTTAAATTAATTTAATTTGACCTCTCGCTGACCTATGTTGTGAGTATTGCATAAAATGATATATGTGGGATCATCAATGATATGTTTACGCGATGACTTTATATGATGATCTTGGTTGGGAGGGTTTTCGACGTTGCATTTCCATCTTTGCAATCGTCACCAATTTCATGATGAGGTTTTCATGTATTTCCGTTTCCTCTTTTTCTCTTGTTTCGTTGTTTACTTCTCTCTCTGTGTCTCTCTGTTATCTCTATTTTTCTCTTTCTCTCTGTTTCTCTATTCAAGCACGCATGATTTAATAATTTTTTTGAGTTAATAACAAGCGATGTTAGCACCCTTACCCACCCACTAGCCGACGAGATAGAGCCGGATACAAATGCGTGCTTACGCTGACACCTCTTGCAAAAACAACTACAACGTATTCGTTACATGCTACAATTAGTTAGGTTTTTCTTAAAACCTTCATATCTTCTAAACGGAGCGTCGTAGAGGGGTCAAAGTTCGCGTCTTTATAGTGATTTCAAAGAAGATTACTTACTGCAAAATTCATTCAATTCGGTCCAGTGGTTCTGGAGAAATCGTCTGATTAGTCAGGTTTTTCTTAAAACCTTCATATCTTCTAAACGGAGCGTCCTAGACGGGTCAAAGTTGGCGCACTTTATAGTGATTTCAAAGAAGATTACTTACTGCAAAATTCATTAAATTCGGTCCAGTGGTCCTGGAGAAATCGTCTGATTAGTCAGGTTTTTCTTAAAACCTTCATATCTTCTAAACGGAGCGTCGTAGAGGGGTCAAAGTTGATTAGTTAGGTTTTTCTTAAAACCTTCATATCTTCTAAACGGAGCGTCGTAGAGGGGTCAAAGTTGGCTCCCTTTATAGTGATTTCAAAGAAGATTACTTACTGCAAAATTCATTCAATTCGGTCCAGTGGTCCTGGAGAAATCGTCTGATTAGTTAGGTTTTTCTTAAAACCTTCATATCTTCTAAACGGAGCGTCCTAGACGGGTCAAAGTCGGTCCAGTGGTCCTGGAGAAATCGTCTGATTAGTCAGGTTTTTCTTAAAACCTTCATATCTTCTAAACGGAGCGTCCTAGACGGGTCAAAGTTGGCTCACTTTATAGTGATTTCAAAGAAGATTACTTACTGCAAAATTCATTAAATTCGGTCCAGTGGTCCTGGAGTAATCGTCTGATTAGTCAGGTGGTTCTGGAGATATCGTTCGTGGTTCTGGAGATATCGTCCGATTAGTCAGGTTTTTCTTAAAACCTTCATATCTTCTAAACGGAGCGTCCTAGACGGGTCAAAGTTGGCGCACTTTATAGTGATTTCAAAGAAGATTACTTACTGCAAAATTCATTAAATTCGGTCCAGTGGTCCTGGAGAAATCGTCTGATTAGTCAGGTTTTTCTTAAAACCTTCATATCTTCTAAACGGAGCGTCCTAGACGGGTCAAAGTTGGCGCACTTTATAGTGATTTCAAAGAAGATTACTTACTGCAAAATTCATTAAATTCGGTCCAGTGGTCCTGGAGAAATCGTCTGATTAGTCAGGTTTTTCTTAAAACCTTCATATCTTCTAAACGGAGCGTCCTAGACGGGTCAAAGTTGGCGCACTTTATAGTGATTTCAAAGAAGATTACTTACTGCAAAATTCATTAAATTCGGTCCAGTGGTCCTGAAGAAATCGTCTGATTAGTCATTTTTTTCTTAAAACCTTCATATCTTCTAAACGGAGCGTCGTAAAGGGGTCAAATTTGGCGCACTTTATAGTGATTTCAAAGAAGATTACTTACTGCAAAATTCATTAAATTCGGTCCAGTGGTCCTGGAGAAATCGTCTGATTAGTCAAGTTTTTCTTAAAACCTTCATATCTTCTGAACGGAGCGTCCTAGACGGGTCAAAGTTGGCGCACTTTATAGTGATTTCAAAGAAGATTACTTACTGCAAAATTCATTAAATTCGGTCCAGTGGTCCTGGAGAAATCGTCTGATTAGTCAGGTTTTTCTTAAAACCTTCATATCTTCTAAACGGAGCGTCCTAGACGGGTCAAAGTTGGCGCACTTTATAGTGATTTCAAAGAAGATTACTTACTGCAAAATTCATTAAATTCGGTCCAGTGGTCCTGGAGAAATCGTCTGATTAGTCAGGTTTTTCTTAAAACCTTTATATCTTCTAAACGGAGCGTCCTAGAGGGGTCAAAGTGATTTCAAAGAAGATTACTTACTGCAAAATTCATTAAATTCGGTCCAGTGGTCCTGAAGAAGTCGTCTGATTAGTCAGGTTTTTCTTAACACCTTCATATCTTCTAAACGGAGCGTCCTAGACGGGTCAAAGTTGGCGCACTTTATAGTGATTTCAAAGAAGATTACTTACTGCAAAATTCATTAAATTCGGTCCAGTGGTCCTGGAGAAATCGTCTGATTAGTCAGGTTTTTCTTAAAACCTTCATATCTTCTAAACGGAGCGTCCTAGACGGGTCAAAGTTGGCGCACTTTATAGTGATTTCCAAGAAGATTACTTACTGCAAAATTCATTCCAGTCCAGTGGTCCTGGAGAAATCGTCTGATTAGTCAGTTTTTTCTTAAAACCTTCATATCTTCTAAACGGAGCGTCCTAGACGGGTCAAACTTGGCGCAATTTATAGTGATTTCAAAGAAGATTACTTACTGCAAAATTCATTAAATTCGGTCCAGTGGTCCTGAGGAACTCGTCTGATTAGTCAGGTTTTCCTTAAAACCTTTATATCTTCTAAACGGATCGTCCTAGAGGGGTCAAATTTGGCGCACTTTTTTTATACACATTTCGTGAAAAAATAATTCTAACATTTAATGGACAGTAATCTTAAAACACTGGTGTCAATAATCATGAATTACATGCTTTTTGTCTTTTAAAAAATTCACAATTGTTAAAAATTACGACACTTTTGACTAATAATTATTATAAACTTTCGATTCGAAATACAGAAAGTACTTAAAAATAGTAAATAAATATAATATCATGACGGTCTCATTTTAAACTAATTTTTATTTTCAAGACAGTCGAAAGATTTACTATTATTTATGCTGGCGAATTAAATCCGGGTTTCGAATAGCGATAAAACACCCTAAATGTTTTTCATTTTTGGCTAAAACTAACCATTTTCACATTCATTATAATCAAATTGTGCGTACTACAAATTTCAATCATGTAAAATCCATTTGACCGAGAATAAATCGTTTTACAAAATATGAATTTGATTAAACTAATATTATAAAATCCACTCAAACGATTGAGTTTACATAAATAAATCCACGTTCCTAAATTGTTATTAATTAGAAAACAAATGTAACTTAAAAAAAATATCTCCACTATTAACTATTTTTTTTTTAATTATAATTTTTAAAAATTATTGTTTTCCACTAAAAACCAATATCCCAATAATAATTTGATTGATCATTCAAAATTTAAATTTTCTTATATTTGTATTAAAAAATAATTTTTCAATAAAAAGTATTTAAAAAAATGATTGATGATCCACTGGGGTTTATATATCGCGGATGTTGTATTTTGGATATATTTGGATACCCCACCTCAAAGCAGATGCATTTGAATATATGAGTTTTGATTGAGCTTTATGCATTATAATTGTTTATTATTCAAACATAGATATGATAATTTTATGCCTTTGCTATTATTTTTTTAAATCCCGGAACTAATCCCGGGATTCAAATTTGTTAGTCCCGAAATTTCGAGATTGAAAAATAGTCCGGGATTGACATCCCTACATCCAAACCAGTATACCAAACTGTTTCGATATCGCAACGAAAATGGTGCGAAATGTCGAAGAATTTTTCCGATATCGATGTTATTTCTCGCAATGATAATATAGTAAAATTCCTACCAAAACGGTCGGCCGATATCGAACCGAGATAATGAAGGTTTCTCGTTACGAGAATTATTTCAGAATCGAAGCGTTCTAGCTCTGGACGACAGAATTGGGCTTTCTGATTGGTTTAAATAAATGCGTCATCTATATATGTCATCCGCAATGACAATAAAAAAGCAGAAAAAATCAAAAAGAAATTTCTTTACCTATCTCTATCTCTCTATTTTTTTATTATGTCATTCGCATCATGGTCGACACCATCGCGCATTAATTTTTTTTTATTATATTGTATTTATTTTCGTAACACAATTACTTACCATCATCATTTTCCATTGCATTTTTTTTCTGTCAGTTGCTTCTACTAGGTACTAATATGTCGTATATTATTTTCATTATCAATTTCAATTTTAACAAAATAGTTTTCGAAAATGAGTCTATGAACTGTGCATGTGTTTACATACATTTTTTTTATTTCTGAACGAAAATATTTCTGACATCGAAAAGAAAAATAAATAAAAAATGAAAATTCAAAGCTCACTATTTTCATACATTTATTTTTAATGAAAAAAAGTGAAATTAACATAAAAATATAAAAAAATAATGTCCACTCTACTTATTTTAAACAAAAGTAAATACAGCCATAAAGAAAAGGTCACTGAACACCTGGTGACCTTATTTTTAAAATCGGAAACGAGTCGCAATCATGAGTTCTAACATTTATTAACAAAGAAATGAAAATCGTTGCTTTTATAATAATGAAATTGACCTAACTCTTGCGGATCCTGACATTACTTGAACGCAAAAGGGTGTTCCAACTGACGAAAGCAGGCATGTATCTGATAGGAGGTAGAATTGAATGCGAAAATCTTTAAAAATTTGTTTCGATATAACAACGATATTAATTTTTTTAGAAACCTTCTAAACAATTGAATACAAAAATCATTAAAAATTAGTTACGATACAATAATGAGATCGATTTTTTTCTCGAAGCCACTTCGAGAATTATTCGATACACTGGAGGCTCCGAGTCGTGGTATACTGGGAATGTACACATTCATTATATGGCCTATACGCCGCCAAATGTGTAGTTTACAAATAATATGAGTTAATAACTTTCTTACATCCTGGTCCTTTGGCATTTAGATGAATATCCACCGTTGTCAGTTGTCACTCTATTCTCTATTTGTGCGTCATTCACTGAGTTAAAGAGCGAATTTTCGTATTTCTCAGCAGCAACGGATACGGATAATAAAACTGCTTTGCCACATGGCGCCATCGCTTGGTATGTAGCAGAAATAATGATTATTGTGTCGGCAACGTGGTTGCAGCAGTTTCTGCATCGAAAACACTGCTATACCCACAGCAGGGTTGTGATACCTACAGCTTCAGTTTATTGCTTTTGGGAGACGTTGTTTGAATTGTCCATTAATTTTAATTGTCCATTAATTTAAATTGTCCATTTGGGTATCAAAACGCGAACTTTGAGGTCCCTTTTCACATATTCGGATTTCGTTCAACGGAACTTTTATTGGAGGTTGAACTTTTCAATGCCTTCACCCAGAAAAAAACACTATATAAATAATAGTTTTTTACTATTAAAAATAGTCAATGGGATAAATTATTATTTTAATCGGAAAATACCATTAAATACTAGAAAATACCATGACTTTGCCATTGAGTTTATATGAGAAGATTTATTTTTTGTATACTATTAAATCAATAATTGTCCTATTGACCAATTTTAATGGGATTTTTAAAGCGAATTTTTTCTGGGTGTTATGAAACAAAAAAAACGACTCTTCAAATTGCCCCAAATAAAATATCACCCAATGAAATAAAATTCAAGAAAAATAATTTAATCCACAAAAGTAAAATAGTTATATACACAGCACAATAAAAAAAAAATTATCCAGAATCATAGTATGATGTTCCGATGGACTTCAAAATTCTAATTACGATCTCATACTCAGTTTTATCAGATTGCTTCAAGTTTTTAGTTATTACATAATACATATATGTGGCAATTTTCGTGTTTTTCTGCATACTTTGAACTTTAATATTTTACAGATTTGAGTTATCGATCCAATTTATTTTATATTCCATTGAGAATAATTCAGTTAATATTTTGAAATAAACTGCATGAAATTTGAATTAATCTGACCGAAGTTATGACACACAAAATATTTATTTTAATGTGTACCTATTATTTATTGCATAACATAGTAAATTTTAATAATGCAATAAAATTATAAATATTAGCTCAATGGAATACAAGATAAATTAGATCTATATCTTAAATTTGTTAAAATTTAAAGTCCAAATTATGTAGAAAACAAGAAAATTGCCACATATATGTATTACGTAATAACTCAAAAACTTGAGGTAATCTGAAAAAACTGAGGATAAGATCGTGATTAAAATCTTGAAGTTCATCGGAAATATTATACTAAGATCGTGGATAATTATAAAAGGCTTCCATTTCTTGTCTGGTGATCTACAAAAAATGCTTTCGGTAACTTATATCGTCGTCGTTCAGTGAAAAGTCACTAAGTCCAAAAATTAAGTACACCCAGAAAAAAATTCCCTCAAATCCCATTAAAATTGGTCAATAGGACAATTATTGATTTAATAGTATACAAAAAATAAAAATTTTTCATATAAACTCAATGGCAATGTCATGGTTATTTCTAGTATTTAATGGTATTTTCCGATTAAAATAATAATTTATCCTATTGAATATTTTAAATAGTAAAAAACTATTATTTATATAGTATTTTTTTCTGGGTGTATTGAGATACATTATTTTGAAGATATAAATTACCGTAACAAATCAGAATATTTTTGGATTCAAATAGTGTTAAGCTTCCAGTATAGACAACATATTCCGATACAAAATGCAAAAAAAAAATAGTTATACAAAACACATGACCATTATTGGCTTCTTTTCTTTTTCGTTCAGTGAAAAATCACTAAATCCCATATAAACAGTAACAGTGCTTTTGTTTATCCAAATAATTGTATCTGATTTCAGTTTGAATTGGAGATGAAACAACTGCATAATATCATTATTTAATCCAAAAATCGTTGAAATCCGACCTTTATTGTGGATTCGGCACCATTTTATTCAGATTTCGACAATTGCCGTTCAGTGAAAAATCACTAAGACCTTTATAAATTTGAATTATTTTTTACGCAGCGATTATGGTAATATTATAGTATTTTTTGATAAGAAATGTCCATGTAGATCTTCTTCTATAGTTAAAGTCCAAAATATATTTGATCGGCCCCTTTGAAAGGGCTAATTGTGGTCATGATTACTTTTCACTGAATTGAATTTTGAAATATTTGGAGTTATTGATTTTTTATTTTTATACCCTACACTAAGAGTGAAAGGGTATATTCAGTTTGGTACGCCGTTTGTAACACCCAGAAGGAAGCATCTCCGGTATGGAAAAGTATATATATTCTTGATCAGCATGACCTCCTGAGTCGATTTAGCGATGTCCGTCTGTCCGTCTGTCTGTCTGTCCGTCTGTCTGTCTGTTGAAATCCCTACTACTTTTAAAATTGAAGAGCTAGATAAATGAAACTTATAACTTAGATTACTAATATACCTACGCTGTATGTGCGAAAAAATTGGCGAGATCGGTCCATTGTGACCTATGATCCGACCACTTATGTTTAAATACCTCACATAAAATGTACATATAAAGATCAATTTTTATGTATACGTGCTTAGGTAAACTTTTTTGGTCAAATATATATTGATGTCATGCTCAAATACATGATAATAATGTTTTCCGGCGAAAAGACTTGTGGTTCACAAAAAAAAATCGAAATTCGGTACACTTACCCATTTGTAAATATGGGTATCAAATGAATGGAAATTCTTCAGCGATTGAATGTTTGTAGTTATTTTCAGGATTCGTATACCCTGGTGACCTATATATCACTTTGAATGGTAACCACACATATGTGTAGGGTATTTATAGTCGGCTTAGACCGACTATAATTTTGATAATCCTAACTATCATAATTACACCTACTTTAAAATTACCCATGTGATCTAACCTTCTCAACTGGTTAATATCTTCGGTTTGGTAAGATGTAGGACTCCGAGGACTTTTCCAACATAAAAATGAGTTCGTTTTTATTATAGTGGCCTATAATAAACAAATTATATATTTACCATAATTATTTTTATAATTATTTTAGATTAAAAAATCAAGTAATATATTATATATATTTACCAAAAACTTAAAATAAAATAGTAGCATAATTTTATAGATTAAAATTCTATAAATCCCATTCGCATTCTCCCATTACAGAGTAAGCAAAAGGCGAATGAGGGTAAATCCTTCTTTTGTAAGTCGAATTGACAATCAATAACTCCCTTTCTACAAATAGCCATGACCTATCAACGTTACTATCATTTGTGATTAGTAATCGATTAATATAATAATGTGACTGTGTTGAGACTGAAAAAGAGGCTGAGAATTATATTACGGGTATTCGTTAATTTTAAATGTTACAGTTTTAATATAACAGTTTGAGCGTGACCACTTTTCACTGATTCAACAGTACGTCCAGAAGTGGTGGAGGCCGGGGCTAAGTCGACATCGATGCAAAGTCAACTTTTGCTTTAAAACGCGAACGCGATGTCAGATCAACTTCAAATTGATATTGTACACGTAACATTAGGTGCCACTGTTACCAAAGAAGAGAAATCCATTTTGTGCTTGAACTTCAGTTTTTATGTAATAAAATGTGTTTTTTGACTCCAAAAGTTACATATTGATAACGCAGTTAACTTGTACTTGCCATTAAAGTTTTGATTATTTATATATTTTGTTGTGAGTTTTATGTAGTAAGGGATTCATTTATCATGTCGTGTTGATTTTTATTTTATTTTTCCATTCAATTCGAATTTTTATGCCGATAATATTAGACAAAGTCTCGTGGGGTAAAGTCGACACCTAAGCGTTCGGTCAAAGTAGATTCCGCGAAAATATAATTTATGAAACTTTTTGTTCTATGAGTTTTCCAAAATAGTCCGCTCTTACAATATAAGGAGACTTGTCAATCATTTGACATTGATTTAAGAAGTTATTTTAAAAAATAGATAAAATGTGAATAATATGAATAATGGTCATACAATTTCGCGGGACCAGAATAAAAAGCACGAATAGTTTTATCTTGGAATATATAATTCAATCAATTTGAAAGACATCAGCAAAAATGTTCATTCGCGAAAAAAGTGGGTAGTGTCGACTTTGCCCCAGCCTATTTTCAGAATCAGGTTTGAGGTTGGGTCGCATTTGCATTTGTTTCGTGGAAACTAAATATTGTAGATCTGTACATCTTATGGAACATTTTTAGCTAATGAATCAATCTATTCAACTGTATTATTATTTTTGTCCTATGTCATTGATATGGTGGTCAAAAAAGGCATTGAAAAAAAAGTGTCGTCTTAGCCCTGGTCTCCCATATGCAACATTATAAGTGAATTTAGTTTTAAAAGTATTTCGTTTCTCAGAAGAAGTATTTTACTTTAATATAAATGTTAAGGAGTACTTTGAAAAAGAACGTTTTTTCTGTGCGTATAACCACAAAAACTATTTTAATTAATTTATTTAAAAATAAGTTATTATATTTGAAGGTAGAGTTTTTAGAAAGTTACAAAGAAAATAGAGATTTTTTGCGCCAACCAACTCTATGCCCAACCAACTTACTCTGTTCTCTCAACCGCTTAGTTGGTTGTTATTTTCAAAATTAAAAGAGTTGTAGTTTGGACTACAACCAATTTCGAACGGTTTTAGAACAATTTAGTACAGATTTAGAACTTTTGGGATTGTGTAAAGGAAGCGCCAACTGAATATGATAGTTCCTCTAACAAATTTGTAGACATTTCAATTTAACCGAATGAAGTTAGTTGATACAACTAACTTTTTCGTTCTTCCAACCTCCTGCCAAAAGAAGATTTTTCTGTGTGTAGTAAAAAGTAGGAAGGTAAAAAGTAAAAAAAAAAGGAACAATCAATTTAAAAAAATGAAAACACAAAAATTTATTTTATTTAGATTTTCTAGGTGCATAAAAACCTTTTAAAATTTGTACATGGTAATTTTCAGACAAATGTCAACCACGACCAATAAATTAAAATGCTCAAATCTTTGATATTACAGTTGATTTAAAATCTTAAATATGTGAATCTAAATATATGAAAAGAAAATTCTATTTCTCATTGAAATCGGTCCCGAGCGGAACTATGAGAATCAAATGCGTATATTACAGTATATATATAAAAAATGTTCACAAAAATTGTCAAACAAATTATAAAACGTAAAAAACAAATAGGTAATTTAAATTCTACATCACTTTTCATTTCGTAATAATGAATTTATAGAAATATAAAGCAAAAATATTCAGAAAAAAAAAATTAAAATATTTCATATTATTCATATTATTTTTATTTTTGCAAGAAATATAAATATATAAATCTTAAATGCGTATTTTAATCCGTTTTTATTAATATTATCAGATGAACAATTATTTAATAAAATTCGTAGTAAATATTTATATACGAAAATTTTGTACCGTCTGGAATCATTCCAGTGGAATGTCACGTCCGAACTTTTTCTTTGTCCTAGTAGAAATTTTACCAAGGTCATGATCGGGAACTGACCATTGTATTTTTAACTTGTCATAACCCGACCAGTAACATGACAAACATGATTTGATCATGATCATGTCATCCCTAATAGGGCAAATTTCTACTAGGGTGATTTATTGTGAAGAACCATAGACTTTTGGGAGCAAAGTGTAAATATTCAAATAAAGTACATTATCTCAGCTATGTTATACAATAATTCAAAAAAATAATTCGTTGACTTTTTGGAATTTTCATATGAACTTCCGTTTTCACTTCCGTTTTCAGTCCCGTCCGAATCGAGCATTCTATTATTTATATCTTTTGATCGAGCGTATAAAATTTTCTAATTTTTTACATATGTTTAGTTCAATTTAAATACTACTTATACACAAAAAATCAAGTAAATTCATTAAGTTTTTTTTGAGGTATTAAGTTTTAAGTGTACGATTGTCCGCTACGAAGACCCAGGAAATGCCCATAAATGAAACTTAATTTTTATACCCTACACCTATGAGGTACAGGGAATATTAACTTTGTGCATATATTGTAACGCCCCTTAGGAGGCGTGTCCGGTATGGAAAAGTTTATGTATTCTTGATCAGCATCACTACCCGAGTCCGTTTAGCCATGTCCGTCTGTCTGTCTGTCCGTCTTGCTGTCCGAATAAAGAATAACTTGAGAAATACTGATCAGAATGCGATGAAATTTTGTCTCAATATATTTTAGCTAAAAGTAGGAACTGAGTTTTAAAATGAGCCAAATCGGTCAACGGACACGCCCACCTCCCATACAAGTCACTTTTATATAACTCTTTCGGAACTAATAATTCGAAAAATATTCAAGGTATAGTTATAAAATTTAAAACGTATTGTTATAATTCACCTAGAAATATGTGGTCCAAAAATGGACGTGATCCGCCCACTTTTTTTTTTCATTATTTCCCGGGTTTTCATAGTGGAAATTTGATCCGTAAATTATTAAAATCAGATCTATGAAATATTAGCCTTTCAAAATTTTAAATATAGACGTGGTCCGCCCAATTATATTTTTCAATTTTTTTTTACTTTTTTGTACTTTATATACATTTTTTAAATTATGGGGATATAAGACGTAAATTTCTGATATATGAATAATATTCTGAGGGTTAATATCCCCACCAAAGGTGTAGGGTATTCCATAGTCGACCCCGACCGACTATAAAAATCCGCCCCATGTGACCGAACTTACCCAACTCGTTAATTTTATTTTCAAAATAATAACGAAAACGATTTTCATTTATATGTTTTCATTTTTTAAGATTAATTAACATAACTAAACAATAATAAAATACTTAAACATTTTATTAAAATTTATAACGAAGACAAAAAACCACCCCTAAAATTTAAAACTCCTCGACTAACTCTTGGGCAAATGCGTTAAGGTAGTAAACGTGTTTTCACCCCTTTCGTTGTTGGGTCATTTGACGAGGCATTGCGACATCAACCAGCATCCCAATCCAAACGACAAGGTGCAGCAAGCTAAGAAACCAGCTTTTAAAACCTTTTAATGGGCAATAAAAATGATGAGAACATTTTGTAGAAAAACTGCAAGAATTTCCAGCATCTTTGCAGCTTCTTGGCATGTTTTAGGTGGATGGCTCTAAAAAATGATGAAATTAAAAGGATGTTTTTACCAGTTTTTTAAAGTTCAGAGTTCATTGGCCATACTGTCCAGCGGATGATGCAATGCGTAAGTCGAGCTTTGCCAAACGGACCATACAAAGCAGTAGCGTGAGAAACAAAAGTTGCGTGGACAGAAAGCAGGATGCTGCAAAAGCACTTTAGCATTTCTGAGAAACTTCAATAAATACTGAAAAAAAAAATAACGAGTGATAAAAATTACAAAAAAGTAAAGTTAATATATCCTTGCAAGGATTGGGCACATGTTGAAATGCCTTTGAAATGTTCGCAATGCAATGATGCCTAGAGGAGACAAGACGCAGGCAGCAATGACATTCTAAGGACTTTCGAACATCAGGCAAACCAGCAACAAATAGTACACATAAAGAAGAAGAAGAAGAATTGAAGTTAAAATTGCATGCAAATGGCAGTTGAAATCAAGCTAAAGTCGAGCAAAAGTTTTGCAACAAAATTTCGAAAATTTATTCTAATGAGCAGTACGAACGGATGCGCACACACACACACACACACACCGAGACACAGGCACAACTACATGCATACAAAAGGAACAAAGAACAGACTGCAAGGATGTGGCAACTGAGTTCTGGCTGTGAGAAGATGCAATTTGTTCCTTGCGTTGCATTTTAGTTTCAAATAAACTTTTGCATGTATTTATTTGCATTTGCATGTGTAAATGTCTGCGTGTGTGTGTCTGTGTGATGGTGTTTGTGCGAAAATAAAAATAATTCAATTCATGCTAAAATGCGCAAAAACAACAGAAAAAAGAAAAGAGCAAAGAAAAACAAAAACAAAAACAGTTGCAAAATGCAATCAAAAATAAATAAAAATTTCCAGAAAGTTTTACAAAGAAAACAAAAAAGAAAGAAAGCAACAAAAATAAAAAAAAAATGCTTAATTTGCAGATCATTTTTTTCATATCATTTTATAAAGTTTAAGAAATTCTTTATACTACACTTATGATTGCACTTAAAAATGTTTCTATTTGTCTAATAATACCCCATTGCATATTTTAAAAATGAAAATCGATGAAAACAAGTTAGTAATTTTTATCGTTAGTTTGAACTATGCTCTGCATAATCATAAAAAATGTATTTATTTATCATTTGATTCGAAAAGCTAATAAAATAACACGACACAACAAAAAAATATCCACGATCTTATTGTGATTTTTCGATGGTCTTAAATATTCTAACCTCATACTCAGTTATAAATTTTAAAGTGTACCTATTATTTATTGCATAACATCTATAATTATCGTAATTATATAAGAGTATATGTTTTATATCAAACTTCATCATTAGTTCTATGTTTTCTCTTACCTTGATTTTACAAATCACTCTTTAAAGATTAAAGTCAAATTCTTAAATTCTATTAAGAAAATGTATTTTTTTTTTTTGTTTCATATGAACTTACAAAGGAAATTGTTTTATTTAATTTTAAAAGTATAAAAATTTACAAGATAAGCTCCCTTTTACTTTAATGTAGGGACCTGAGGCAAATCGATTGATACACGATGCAAAAAAACATAATTTTGCAAACATAATTTTACAGGCATAACATATATCTTTGGAGCTTTATGCAAACAAAAGTATTATTTCATTGCCAAACATTATTATAATAACAGCCAAACATATTTTTGTTTTCGTTTAAACATATTTATGTTCAGAATGAAAAATTTTCGGCGTTATTGCAAACATATATATGTTTGAATGTGAAAAACATTTTATTTACATGTAAACATATTTATGTTTACATTTAATTTTAATGTAAAATTAGTAAATTTAGTGCTAATATCTACTTTTTACAATATTCGTTTATCCCTATTTTTAAATTACATTTTTTTTATTTATATTATATAATTAGAAACCTAAACTTTTATTTTATTTTTATTACACATATTTTTTTTATACCTAATAATTTTATTTCCATCTATTGTTCCTATTTTGAGTTCAGTACTTTACGGATGAATTCGAAATTTCACAAACAGCCACTATCTGGTATTAACAGAAATGGGCGGTACTTAAACAAATTTTTCCACCAAAAACAACTTTTGAACTATATGAAAAGTATTAATGTGAGTGTTACTGAGTGCTAAAAGTAGGCAGCGCTGTTATTTAATTGTAATATCGTAATGCCAAACATACATATAATCAAAATAATGCTATTATTTTTAAATTCGTTGTCACCCAGTAACAATCACGAATAACCAAATACATATAATTCAAAGAACCTTTTATTGGCGTTGGATGTGTTAAATAGCGGAAATAACAAACATACATATATTAATATCTGATGAAAAATATATATTTCTACAGAAACATTAATATAGTAAATTCATGTAAATCCGCGATTAAAGTAATTTATGTTTAAATATCGTATAATAATATTTCAATCTGAACAAAATAATAATACAATTCAATTATAATGTAATTAGATATTACTCCCAATATTTATATGGTGATTTCGAATTACGTTATAATTACATTCAAGCATATTCAAACAAATCCTTTCTATCCGTACATTTCTGTAAAATAATTAAAGGACAAAAACAATTATATTGATTAAAAAGAGCATCATAAAGAATATTTATATCAAAAATCGTATACGTGTATTTTTAGTTGTATTTAATAAGAAGACTTAGGCAGTGATTTGCAAAAAGCAAGTAAGATGTATCAGAGAATTATGGATCTGCTTTCACATATAATATATAATACAATACATCTGCACAAATGGTTTTGAAGTTTCCTCTGCAAATATGCACTCTACAATTTTGAATATACTGTCGCAAATGACAGTCGACAGTATTATCGTGAAGTCTCTGTGAGTGACTTCACTTCACTGCAGTATTTGTTTCATTGGTGTCAAGTACTGTCGAAACACCAAGACATTCAAAACATTCAATGTTTTGAAAAACGAAACCAAAAGACACACTGTCGCTGAATATGCAACGAATAAAGTGGGTGCGAGTGAGCGCAACTAGTAATGAGTGAGAAGACGAACATTGAAAACAACAACAAATCTGCCGCTCGACGTTCGACGGCAGTAATGTTGTTGTCGGTATTTAGTATTTATGTGTTAATAAAAAATACAATAAACATTATTTAAAAAAAATAAAAAAATTGTAATAAAAATATGTACGACAAAAACAACGCTTTGGTCGAAAAGCAATATATCCAACAAACACTTTTTTTAATTAAATCCTATCCTATTAATATAATAAATCTGAATGTTTGTTGGTTTGTTCCGCATCTCCGTCTAAACGACTTATCCGATTTTCTTTTTTACCTCAGATGCGGTATGGTCTGGAAGGCGTGGCACCTCCCATACAACCTAAACTTTCAAAACGATATAACTCGGCACTTTCACCAACTACGAACATGAAACAAAAAACTCAAATACAAAAAAAAATTAAAATCAAAAACAGAGAAGCGCAAAACAAAAGCAAAAATACAAAAACAAAAGCAATAACATAAAACTAAAATCCAAACTAAAGGAAAAACAAAAAAATTAAAGAAAAAGAAAAACAAAAACAAAAAAACTAAAGGAAAAACAAAAAAATTAAAGAAAAAGAAAAACAAAAAAAAAAAAATAAATAAAACAAAACCAAAAGCAAAAACAAAAACAATTTTTTTTCGACATTGTTTTTGGCGAATATTTTTGTTTTAGAAAATGGTGATTTTGACCATTGCATTGTTTTTGTCGTCCAAATTTTTTTTTAACAATTTTTTTTTTCGAACATTGTTTTTTTTTGTCATTTTTTTTTTTGTAAAATTGTGATTTCAACCTTTGCATTGTTTTTTTCGTCCAACATTTTTTTTAACAATTTTTTTTTCGAAATTTTTCGAACATTGTTGTTGTTTTTTTTTTGTTGTAAAATTGTGATTTCGACCATTGCATTGTTTTTGTCGTACATTTTTTTTTAACAATTTTTTTTTCGAAATTTTTTGAACATTGTTGTTTTTGTATAATATATATAAATATATATATATATATATATATATATAAATATATATATATATATATATATATGTATATATATATATATATGTATATATATATATATATATATATATATATATATATATATATATATATATATATATATATATATTTTTTTTTTTCGAAATTTTTTGAACATTGTTGTTTTTGTATAATATATATAAATATATATATATATATATATATATATATATATATATATATATATATTCAAATTCCGAATAGACGTCAAAACTGCTGAACCGAATTGAATAAAATTTTGCCACAATATCTATGTTGGGCCTGGGCAGAGTATATGCTATATCTCGGTAAGATTGGTGGACTGGGCGTGGCACCTCTCATATAACCCAAAAATTAATAAAAACACATTATATCGGCAATTGGAATAGCAAATTTAATTACATTTTGGTCAGCTTTATTTTTAACCATTCTGAACGGTTTCGCCGAATGTGGGAGTGATTGGACCATTGTGCGTGGGACCCCTCATATGTCAACAGTTATTATAGTGATATCAAGATATTTCACACCAGGTTAACAATCACCCAAAATTCGTTAAACTTAATAAGAAAATAAATAAGAAAAAAAAAAACTCACCACACCAAAATTCCCCACATTAAAACTCATCACGCTAAAACTCACCACACAAAAACTCACCAATATAAAACTCACCACACTTAAATACACCACACTAAAACTCACCATACAAAAACTCACCACACTAAAACTCACCACAACAAAATTTACCACACAAAAATTCACCACACTAAAACTCCCGACAATAAAACTCACCACAATAAAATTCACCACACTAAAACTCACCACACTAAAATTCTTCACACTAAAACTCACTACAAAAAAATTCACCATACTAAAATTCACCACACTAAAACTCACCAAACCCACACTCACCACTCCGAAACTCAACACACTAAAACATCAACTGTGAAAAACTCTACGGGAATAATTCTACCGGGAAGAATTCTACCGGGAAGAATTCTACGGGAAAGCGTTCTGTGGAGAAGAATTTTACGGGGAATATTTCCACTGGGAAGATTTCTACGGCGAAAAGTTTTACGGGGAAGAATTCTAAGGGTAAGCGTAGTCTGAGAAAGAATTGTCCTTGAGAAAAGTTGTTATGGCGGAGAATTATTATTTGATTACTACATTTATAAAATTAATAAAAAACTTTAACAGCTAAGCACGGGACCCTCATAAAAATAATAAAAATGTTTTTTATTACAAGCTTTTATTTAACTTCACTTGTTTGTACCTTTGTTCGTTTGTTCGTTTGTTCGTTTGTTAGTATGTCGGGCACAAAAATATCAAATTTAACACACTTCCTTATATCCGATCGAGTTGAAACTTGAAACACATATAGTATTCTATGTGGCACATATAAAAATAAATTTTAAAGTACGAATTTTGGCCGATAGGGGGCGATAAAACTATTTTTGGATCGTGTGAGTTCTGTTCTTTAGCTAGAATGTTGAAATTTAGAATATGTATAGTTTTAGACACGAGGAAAAATATGGCAAACTCAGAACTTTGAATTTTGCCCGCTAGAGGGCGCATTTACTATTAATGGACCCTCTAAAGTGCGTTCTTCACCTAGAAAATTGAAATTTAATACATGTATAGTATTGGCAACGGGGAAAAATTTGGCAAACTTAGAACTTCGAATTTTCTCCGCTAGAGGTCACATTAATTACTAATGGACCCTCTGAAATCCGATCTTCACCTAGAAAGATCAAATGCTTTTAATATAATAAATAAAACAGCTCATCCGATTTTCTTGAAATTTTTACCAAGGATGCGGTATGAAGGAAGGAATGATAGGATATATATGGGCGGGATTGGACAAATAGGCGTGGCACCTCCAATACAACCTAAAATTTCAATATGATATAACTCGGCAGTTTCACCAGCTACGAACATGAAACAAAAAACTCAAATACAAAAAAAAAACATTAAAAGTAAAAACACAAAAGCAAAAGCACAAAACAAAAGCAGAAATACAAAAATAAAATCAATAACATAAAACTAAAAACCAAACTAAAGGAAAAACAAAAAAAAAGGAAAGATAGAGAAAAACGAACTCACCACACTAAAACTCACCACACTAAAACTCACCACAATAAAATTCACCACACTAAAATGCATCACACTAAAACTCACCACACTAAAACTCACTACACTATAACTCACCACACTAAAATTCACCACAATAAAACTCCCTATATTATAACTCACCACACTAAAACTCACCACAATATTTTATTTACTCAGATCTTTGATTTTCCATCGCTAGAGGACGTAACCAGTAACCACTGAACCGATCTCTGTAAAACTTAGTGCAGTAATTCTTTCGAGCACGCAAATTAATGCAGTTCAGAAAGTAGTTCTAAATTTCATCGAGAGGGGGCGTTAAAGGCACAATTTTATATCTCGGTAACCATTGAACCGATCTATGCAAAACTTCATTAAGTGACTCCTTCGGGACCCCAATTTAACATATCGTCATTGTAGAACGAAAAGTCACAAACTACATTTTTATGAATAATTTATATTTCTAGTTTGTTGATTAATACTATATAAAGTAATTGATGCATTTTTAAATATCAAAAAAAATTGATATCATCGATTAAAAGATAACAGAAATGTATATAAAGATTTTTGTAAATGAATATTTGGCATTTTGAAAATGTATTTGGTGACTTATCGTTCTACAACGACGATATGCTAGTGTATAGTTCGAAATTATATCGATAGAGGGCGGTAAGGACAAAACATATCGCGGTAACTGCTGAACCGATATAAGAAAAACTAGGTACAATTACTCTTGCGGGCACAAAATTTAACATACTCTAGAGTGTAGTTATAAATTATATCGATAGAGGGTGTTAAGATCAAAATTTTATATCTCGGTTATCACTTAACTGATCTCGACAATGCTTGGTACAGGAAATCGTTGTGGAAATTTCCAAAACTAGAAAGTAGTTCAAATTACATCGACAGAAGGTGTTAAGGGCAAAAATTATAACTCGGTAACCGCTGAACCTATCTATGCAAAATAATAATTCTAATGACCATATAACGACTAAAAAATTAAAAATAAAAAAACTTTTTAAAAATCAAGCTTTTATAAAAATCTGTACTAAAAAATTAAAAATAAATTTACTAAAAATATGAAATATATTTATAGTAGGTATGTATATTTATAATGAATACATATTAATATATGAAATAAATTAAATTAAATCTTATTCAAAATATATTATTAAGATATACGTTTATAAGAAATAAATTTTAAAATTTACTAAGAGGTTTCCAAATACAAAAATAAAAGCGTGCGGCGAAAATATTAAAAATTACCAGCATATTACATTTGTAAATGTGCAGCCTAAATATGAATTTTAACTATCAGAGGAATATAATTATGATCATATTTATATGTATATATATATCTTATACATCACAAACCTACAACTCTTTATGCTTTAAATCTCGCAACCGCTCAGCACACTATAACCCTTCACAGCATAAGGCAAGATTGTATAGGATATATCACGTCCCGTTGTCCAGTTACACCCAGATTCTACATGACGATTATAATATAAAATATGAGCTTTTATTTCAATTTTCCAAACTGTGTACGACTTTTATAAGTCGAGAGTTGTAGCATTTTAAAAGGTTTGCTTATTTGACAGGTGCCACAAACCTCTATGAAATTACAACCCTTTATGGCAAGAAGATATCGTCGGTGATACTGCAAAACCGTCTAACTGCATCTGAGAATTACGCCTAATTTTGTATTATAATCGGGTTTTTAATGATGTGTTGATCGGATAAATTAGAAATTAGGCATACTTAATTTGTATGAATTAAGTGCAAAATTGAGATTGAAAATAGTTTTGTTCTTCTGTAAAATTCTTTTTGTAAGAGGTATTCGAAAATGTAGATAGACGGTTTTGCAGTATCACCGACGATATAACCTTTATCTACATCATTTAGCCAAATTCCATGACTTAAATTAAGTACATAAATAAATATTTCTAATTAAAAGTTAAGTTTTACCAGATTATCCTGAGGTAAAAACATAACACATGCCAAAAAAATATCATTGGGCTTCCGATATCAGCACTGCCTACAAAACTCATAGATACTTCCACACAGATCTACCCCTTCTCCAAAATTATATTGAAAACTATTGCAAAGTTGAATTAAATTGCAAAGTTTATTAGTGCTAGAGTTGGACTGTAATATTCAATAATTTTGCCGCACGCTTTTATTTTTGTATTTGGAAACCTCTTAGTAAATTTTAAAATTTATTTCTTATAAACGTATATCTTAATAATATATTTTGAATAAGATTTAATTTAATTTATTTCATATATTAATATGTATTCATTATAAATATACATACCTACTATAAATATATTTCATATTTTTAGTAAATTTATTTTTAATTTTTTAGTACAGATTTTTATAAAAGCTTGATTTTTAAAAAGTTTATTTATTTTTAATTTTTTATATTAATAAAATCTGTCCATATCTTTGAATTCACAAAATCTTGGCACGTGTCGTGCACGGGTTCAGCTAGTAATGAATAAAAATTAAATAAGTAAAAAAAATGTTGTTCTTAATATAAAATATTATATGATTTTCTTATAACTTTTGTTTTTTCCTATATTTAAATATTAATAAAAATTCTTTATAGTAAATATGATACAAAAAAATGAAAAATTCACTAAATACTCGGTGTCCTAAGCAGTTCATTTCAGTATTTAAATTTTTATTGCACATCATCATAGACCTCTTCACTGCAGTTTTGTTTTGTTTTGTTTTACAGTACTTGGTGCTTTGTTGTTGTAGGCAAGACATTTATTTGATTTTCAAGCATAGAGTTGACGATAGTAAATGTTTTGAAACGAAGTGAATGTCTTGAAGTGGGTTTCAAATGCAATTGTGCAGATCTCTAATATATAATTTTATTAATTTATGAAAACTAAATATGTTATGCAATAAATAATAGGTACACTTTAAAATCAATATTTATACGTCAAATCAATTCTAATTTGATGTGGTTTATTTCAAAATAAAAAGTATGTAGAAAAACACAAGAATTACATATATTTGCTTTACGTATGAGGTCGTGATTGATAACTTGAAGTCCACCGTAAAATCATACTGAGATCGTAAATAAATAAAAAAAGGCTTTCTTTATTGTGCTGTGTAATTAACCAAAAAATTGCATAAAAAGAACAAAATTTTTAGATCCAAATCATATCTTAAAAATATTTGTATTTGTTCGTATATTGTAATGAGTCTTAACAATTGAAATTTTCTTAAAAAGTTATTTAATTGAACAGAGTAAGCAGTCAAAATCAGTAACCGTGAATTGTGTAGAATTTAATTTTCTCGTTTTCTTAAGTAACGTAATTGATATCCGGAGATTGCGAAGACCATTACACCGTTGTAACGTGTTATTTAAATTTTTCCGGATTTTGCGTTTATTCATGTGAGATTTTGACAGAAGATGTTTTGATGTCGTGGAAGGATTCAGCAACGTTGTCTCACTCAATGGTTAGTTATTAGTATTAATAGTTTCAGTATATCCCATTTCCGTCTGTTTAATTTTGGCTTTGCTCGATCATAAAGTCAAGAACATCTTAACGATCGATTTGTCCTGCTTGGTTGTCATTGCTACCTTTTCCCGCATTCCTGAAAGGTCATAAACGTTTTTTGATTGACTTTATCGCTAAACCTACTTCATAATGAATTTTTTCATCATTTTAATATCTTTAGCAGCATCATCATATAAAAAATCTGGACCGCTCGACTGTGTTCACAAAAAGACTGCATCATACCTCTTCGCTATTACATAAGGCGTACTGATGTGTGATTAGAAAAAAGTTAGTGATATCCTTCGCACTAACTTTTTTCTAATCACAATCAATGTGGTAAAAAACAAAAAAAAATTATCTCGATATCGTTCCCAGATTAGGAGAAATTACATGTTACATTAATAGTAAAACAAACTATTCCATTAATGGTTTGAATATTATTGCACTAATGGTTTGCATCCTATTGATCATTTTTAAGAGTTAAAATTATTGTTTTGCTATTAAAATACCAAAAAGTTTTTCATTCTGGGAGTTTAAATCCTTATTGTGCACTATTTTAAAAATTGCCTGCCTCACTACTACTTAGCTAATATGGAAATTGTATTAGTATCGAATGCATACTTCCTGCTTTCAGTCTGTCTAGACGAATCATTAAACGAAGCAGCAATCAAAGGAATTGCAAAGAAACAAACAAAGAATTTGCCAGACATGAACAAGAAATGCCAACAAATGTCCAACAAAGCCAACAAAGATGGAGGCTGTATTGTTTTATCTAAGACTGAAATACCAAAGGCTTTACTTTCTGTTTCATTGTCTGGTTTTTGTTTTTTTTTTTTTTGTGTGTGTCTACAAGTCTGTCAGTCCGTCTATTTGAACGTCTGTCTGGTCATTTCTTGATGCCATGTCTATGGATTCTTAGCCAAAGTCTGTGTTTTTGTGCGTCGTTGTGTAAATTAAACTTTTCAATTAAATGTTCTTCATGTACATTTTATTATTATTCGGTGTTGAGTGTTGATGTTGAATAGCAAAACAAAAATATGCAGACGAATCTGCATGAAATTTTAATTTTAACCAACCGAACGCCACCGGGCAACGGAATTCAACTGGAATTCTTATGCAATTTCCCCAGAGCAATCAACTGAAAAAACAAAAATAAAAAAACATAGACAAAGACAAGTATAATATTAATAATAGCATGTGACATGTTGCAACAGCTCGTATTTTATAATTAACATAAGCATTTATTTTAGAAAATACATAATATCCCGAAGGATTAATGGCATCGCATAGTTCAATAAGTTCTTTGAGTCACGTGTCACCAACATCTTGTAAACCAAGCCAACCAACAGTTTAAGCAAACAAATGGGAAAATGTTAGTCAGTTATTATTTTAACTCAACAATTCTACTTTTTATACCCTGCGATAATTCTTCCCAGATATAGTTATTTTTCGAACATTTCTATTAAACTTTTTCATTCAGCAAACGAGAGTTTTTATTTTAAATTTAAAATTATGCGGTATAAAATTGGTGGAAATATTACAATGTACGACAAAATTCAACTCACATGCGAATTCCTTATATACTATGTTTCCCAGTTTTATTCTGGATCAATTCGTTAAAAGATCAGATCTCACTGAGTATAAATATGAAAATTGTTGTCCGATATCAATTCCTTTACGGCTTTTATTTGCATTTTAAAGACGAAACTATCAGTAAATTGGAATTTAAAAAATTTGAATTGATTTTTAAAATATCCCATAACAGCAGTTCAAATGGGAAAAAAACCCTTTATATGAAAAAACAATTTCATATCCATACTCAGAGAGAAATGAATATGAAAAAATTATATTTCTTTAATGATGAAAATATGATATGCACTTGCATTTCAAATGCAAATAAAATCCGTAAAATAATTGATCTAAAATAAATTGGGTTCACACAAATTCTTAGAATGAATCCTATTTTCACTTTCAATTCGATTTTTTCATGTGTGAAAAATAAGGTAGAACGATCTTTTCTGAAATACGAATTTGTTCGGAAAAGAATTAACACGAATAAGAATTGGTGCACACTGAATAGAGTTTTGTTGCGCGAACCAACTCTTTGCACAACCAACTTATTCGGTTCTCACAATCCCTTAGCCCGTTGTTATTATGAAAATGAAAAGGGAGGTAGTTTGTACTGCAACCAATTTCTAACTATTTTAGAACACTTTAGTAAAGATTTAGAACCATTAGGAGTGTGTATAATGTTAATATGGCAGTTCAGCGAATGAAGTTAGTTGGTACAACTAACTTTTTATTCTTCCAACCTCATGTTAAATGATGATTTATCTGCGTGTGGGGACAATTTGTCCGTTAGCCGATACAAGTAAGTTTTGAATTATTAGATTCGAGACTTCCATATATCGGAGACTTTCGAATAATCTAACCTTTTTCGAACTAACTTCGATACAAAAGGTTTTGATATCACTTCAGTTTTAAAGTTTCTCGTACATTCAAAATTATTGTATTTGCGATATTTAAACATTCAACGGAATATTTTTCGAAGCAATCTCGAACTTTTATTATTTTTATACCCTACACTAAGAGTAAAAGTGTGCATACAGAATAAAGATTTGTTGCGCCAACCAACTCTTTGCCCAACCAACTTATTCGGTTCTTTCAACAACTTAGTCGGTTGTTATTGTCAAAATGAAAAGAGTTATACGGCAACCAATTTAGAACTGTTTTAGAAGAATTTAGTACAGATTTAGAACAATTAGGAGTATGTATAGGGTAATATTTCAAGTGTATAGGCTAATATGCCAATTTCGCATGCAAATTTGTAAACCATTCGACTTAACCGAATAATATTAATTGGTACAACTAACTTTTTCATTTTTCCAACCTCAAGACAAAAGCGGATTTTTCTGGGTGTATATTCAGTTTGGTATGCCGTTTGTAACATCCAGAAGGAAGCATAACCGGTTGAAAAAGTATATATGTATATTCTTGATCACTATGACCTACTGCGTCGATTTAGCAATGTCTGTCTTTCTGTTGAAATCACGATTACAGAAAATTTCATGAAAATACCTATCACCGCATAATTCGTATTCGAGATCACGTCCTAAATTCTTAAGCGGTGTCGGAGACTAAAACTTAACATGGTAGAAGTTGTATTGGAGACATGATAGAGAAATGATTATTGATTGTGGTCCATGTACTAAACCGATGTTACGTAACGAACATGATCTGGACATATTTACTTCGACCCTAAAAGGGTAAATTTCTACTGGAGATTGAAGCAGAGACGGTCAACAATAAATAATGAAAAAAGTGAGATCAAAATTTTATATAAATTGAAGAGTATATGTAGATTTTTCAATTAAACATCAACTTCTAAAATTCATCAAATACTTTGTAGAATATTAATCAATAAAACATAAATACATCATTAATAGTAAAAATATATTTAAATAGTATTACATTTAAAGTTTCAAAATATGTTCTAAAATTTTACCATATTTTTTAGTTTGTTAACTGTTGTGGCTGTGGCTGTGGATTTCGAGGTATTTGAACCTCTGAAAAATCAAACAACATGTACTAGATATAAACTTAATTTAATTGGCTTTGGATGACATAAGCAACAAACACAACAACGACAACAAATACATTATTAACCATGGTGTGTAAATCATCGGAGAGAATAAAAATGAAACAAGTGCTGTTACTGGAAACTTTCTTGCATCCAATTAAACATCAGTGCATGGACAACGCCACGGCGCTGAGCAAATTATGCTGAAAGTACTCAGCAAAATGCTTATATTATGGATAGCGTTGCCAGATCGGTTCTAATTAAAATATCTTTAAAATTTTAAAATATTAACTCTCAGTAACGAAAAATAAACATTTTATATTAGGAAAACAATGATGTTTACCAGAAATGTGATAGACCTAAATATCAACATTCTTACATATTAGTTATACCGTCTTCGAGACAAACCTGTTTCAAACACCGACAAATATAATAAATAAGCTGTCAAACATCTCTTAAACTTACGATTATTTATGCATATTTCAATTAAACATTTTACATTAACAAAACATTGATGTTTACCAGAAATGTGACAGACCTAAATATCAACATATTTCCATATTAGTTATACCGTCTTTGAGACAAACGACTTTCAAACATCCGGAAAATACGATTTATAATGCTGCCAAACATTTTTTCAAATTTACGATTACTTACGGCAAACATCAAATAAACATCTTACAAATATGATGATAGTTGAGGAATACATGAAAATATTCTCCTCACTGAGTAATTATACCCTACAATAAGAGTGAAAGGGTATATTCAGTTTGGTACGCCGTTTGAAACACCCAGAAGAAAGCATCTCCGGTATGGAAAAGTATACATATTTTTTATCAGCATGACCTCGATTTAGCGATGTCCGTCTGTCTGTCTGTTGAAATCTCTACTACTTAAAAAATTTAAGAGTTTTATGAATGAAACTCATAATTTAGATTACTTATATACCTAAAAAGTGGCGAAATCGGTCCATTTTGACCTGTGATCTGACCATTTATATTCAAATAACTCATATAACATTTACATCTACAGATCAATTTTACTATATATACGTGCTTAGGTAAACTTTTTGGTCAAATATATATTGACTTCATGCTCAAATCCATGGAAATAATGTTTTCCCGCGAAACGAAAAATTCGGTACACCTACCCATTTGTAAATATGGGTATCAAATGAATGGAAAGTCTTCAGAGATTGAAATATTGTAGTTTTTTTTAGGATTCTTATACCCTGGTGACCTATATACCACTTTAAATGGTAACCACACATATGTGTAGGGTATTTATAGTCGGCATAGTAATAATAATAGTTTGGCGCTACAGTCCAGTATAGAACTTCGGCTGAGCTCTCTCACCATTTTGAGCTATGCGTGTTATATTTGTTCTCAAAGTGGTGGGACCTACAGTTTATTGCCGAATCCGAACGGCGGGTGAGAGCTTTTCATAGGCAATGGTTTTACTCTCGTAGGTTTGCCATTTACTGACGAGAGGTAGCGCGGTATAGAAAAATGTTTCTATGAAAAGATGTTGTTAGCCCCGGTCCAGGCTTGAACCGGGGATATTTCGGCTCGCAGTCCAACGCACTAACCACTGAGCTACCGCGGCATAGACCGACTATAATTTTGATTATCCTAACTATAAGTTAGGATGTAATCTAACCTTCCCAACTGGTTTTTATTGAATTTAACTAAAATGAATCAAATGGATTTTTATTTATTTTAGAACTAAAACTGCATTTTTGTTACATATCACCATCGCCTTTATAAATCCTTCGAAGGTAAAATTTTAAAAACAACTTTAAAAAAAAGTCGAAGAATGGTACAAACAATGTCATTCGGATAGGTAACTAGCTCTATAAATACGATATCTATAACGACAAAAATCAGAGATATCATTCTGGACAGGTTCGTGTTTTTCCATAAACCTATAATTTTGATATCATTATAGATTATTGAAAACAATATTTTGAGTCTATAAACGATATCGTCCTTATTGATTTGACATGATTTGTATTAACAAGAAATATTTAAATCGTATATCGATACCTTCCAGGCAGAACATCGTTACCAACATTTTGGTAATTTTGGTTTTATTGCAGTTTTGGAAACGTCTTTGTGAATAGCATGTCCTTGCAAAGTCATATATTGGAATTTGACGATCTAAATTTGAAATGAAGCCAAATAACATTTATGATCGTAACGACATTTTTGAAAAATGTTGGTTACGATAGGGTTAGCAAAGGCATTCGAATTATAAACTCAATAATTGAGACACATCATATGTTTGTAGTTACATAAGGACTATTTCACATCAGAATGGACACATAATTTTAATATTTCGTTTAGTGACCACTTCAAGGATTTTTAACTCCTTTTGTGGCAATGATAGAAAAACTAAAAATATGAGCATTTGTAGAAAATATGTCCACATTCAAAATAAAAATATAAAATTTAATTTTATTATGTACTTCCAATGCATTTTTCCTTCAAATTAAAATACTGACCACTGGCTAGTCTCAATTTTTACTAAACATGTACCAGAATTTCTCCTATACGTTTTATTTCCATGTTTTCGTTTACCGATATTTAAAATACCAAACCGTTTTTGTATAAGACCTTCCTACCTTTGCATCGTAAGTAGTACAATTGAAAAATTTTTCGAAATAAATTGAGACAGGCAAAACATCGTTACTACATTTTTCTTCAAATACTTCTGCATATAATGGATATTTTGGTAATTGGGACACACTATTATTATTGCCAGTTCATTTAAAGGATACTTTAGGAATACGAATGAAATATTGAACTAGTCGATATTGAGACGTTTTTTTAGCCTCCTGTGAAATTTTCTTTTGGTTGGTTACGACGTTTGCCTGTAAGGTATCGATATGGCATTGTGCTAAAGTATACGTCTTTATTTTAAACAATGAACTGTATAGTTTGGGAACAATGGTCGTTAAAGGGTTAAATAGGAATCCATACGAGGTGGCAACATAATTTTCTGTTGTTTTATTTATTTTTTATTACTTTTTTTTAATTTTGTATATTTTGAAAATGATGTAGCGCTGGGGTACAATTCGTGGGCTGAAGACAATGAGTTTATCCTGGACAGCACCGTGTGATCGGGAAGAGTACCAAGAGAAAGTTTAGCTAAAGTCTGACCAGCTATAAGTTGCGTCCCAAACGAAGACGACATCCGCCTCAACTTTCTACTGCTGCTGCTGGGTTGATCATTTATAATTTTATGCATTTTAGATGGGAGCATCATCTGGTGCAGCGTATAGTATGTTTTTGGGCGGGAGTTGTTTGTTATGCACCATTAGTTATTGTTGTTGTGCAGCCTGATGTTTATGCAGTATTTACTGCAGCAAGTGTTGATTTTATGCAACAGCATGAAAATAAGTTTTACTAGCTGTGCTTTTTTTATAATTTTTTTTTTATTGTTGGCAATCATTTATTTAATGCAATATTGGCAAATGTTATTTACACAGGGACGGAGTTAGAAACATATTTAAAACCAAAACAAAAATTTTCAATTTTTCAAAAAATGTTTCAGCATCCGTAACGTAATGCGGAATACATATATACTTAAATCCTGAATTATACAGGGTGGACCGCTTTGAGGTGCAAATAATTTAGGGGCTGATTCCTTGGTTCATTTCATGAAAAAAATTGTTTCAGAGGCAGGGTCTATTTGGAACACCCAATGATATACAGGGTGTTTTCAAAATTTACTTTACAAAAATTGATTCAACCGTATACTTAATTATAACTTCTACAATGTATAAACCAGAGCAAAAATATTACATTCATTTTAAAGATAATCGATCATAATTTCTAGTAAAATTTTAATATTGGAATCTTATGTGGTACTCTAGGAGATTTTTCTTTGTAGTGCTCTCAAAATTCTCAAATTCCTCAAAATACCATTAATTCTTTTTTATGTATTTATTTTACTAAATTTTTATTCAGAATAGTTGTTAAAAAGTTTTCCGTTAGCCTGAACACAACCAAAAGATTGTTTTAGAATAAGACTATTAACATTCGTTGTTCGCAAGTCACGTCTTATTCCATTCCCTTCTGCTGTTATCCTTTGGTTTAAATCGTTCACAGTAATTATTTCAGTTAAATCTGAATCTAATCTGTTTGAATTTCTGTACAATTGATTTATGATTTCTAAAAAATGTGTTTGAATTGCTTTAAAAATTAGTACAATTTTTTTTTTGTTTATTCATCACGTATATAAAATATCGCAAAAACGAAAATATTCGCCCTTTTGGCATGACAAGATTTTCAATCAATTTTCGATTTTTTTCCTATTTTTGTTCTTACTCTTTATTGGCACAAGATAAAATAGTGGTGTGAAGCACTTAATTGTATTTTTTTAAAGCACCTATCGATTGGCATCATTATTTAAAAATAATGTCCCAAACATTTTTCTTCCAAATGATAAGAATGCAGAAAAATATTTTAAAATAATGATGCCAATCGATAGGTGCTTTAAAAACAAACAATGCCTTAACACCAATAATTTATGTTGTACCAGTAAAAAGTTATGGCAAAAAAACAAAAAGATTCGCCCTTATGGCATGACAAGATTTTCAATTTTTCAAATTCGCCCCTTGTTCGATTTCGTTTTTTTGGTATTGTGTTTTTGTAAACATCTTTTGTGTTTTTTTGCTTATGCTTTTGCTGCTGTTTTTTCTGCGTTTTGATATTCTTTTTGCTATTAAGTTTTTCTCTTGATTTTGTTTGTTTTTTGCGTTTAGCTTGTTTTTGTTTTGACTTTTCATTTATTTAATTTTGTTTGCTTTTTTATATTTTGTTTTTCTTTTGATTGTGTATTTTTATTTTAGTTTTTTTTTTTTGTTTTTTTATTTTTCTCCATAGTAAAAAAAAAATCAGTAAAATCGGTTCTGCGGTTAATTATACCCTACACTAAGAGTGAAAGGGTATATTCAGTTTGGTACGCCGTTTGTAACATCCAGAAGGAAGCATCTCCGGTATGGAAAAGTATATATATTCTTGATCAGCATGACCTCCTGAATCCTGAATTAGCGATGTCCGTCTGTCCGTCTGTCTGTCCGTCTGTCTGTCTGTTGAAATCCCTACTACTTTTAAAATAGAAGAGCTAGTTAAATGAAACTTATAACTTAGATTACTAATATACCTACGCTGTATGTGCGAAAAAATTGGCGAGATCGGTCCATTGTGACCTATGATCCGACCACTTATGTTCAAATACCTCATATAAAATGTACATATAAAGATCAATTTTTATGTATACGTGCTTAGGTAAACTTTTTTGGTCAAATATATATTGATATAATGCTCAAATACATTATAATAATGTTTTCCGGTAAAAAGACTTGTGGTTCACAAAAAAAAATCGAAAAAATCGGTACACCTACCCATTTGTAAATATGGGTATCAAATGAATGGAAATTCTTCAGCGATTGAATGTTTGTAGTTATTTTCAGGATTCGTATACCCTGGTGACCTATATATCACTTTGAATGGTAACCACACATATGTGTAGGGTATTTATAGTCGGCTTAGACCGACTATAATTTTGATAATCCTAACTATCATAATTACACCTACTTTAAAATTTCCCATGTGATCTAACCTTCCCAACTGGTTTTATTTTGATATTCTGAAAAAATACTATTTGGTTAATCATTATTTACTACTCTGAAATTCACATTCGACTAAAATTTAAATGTTTGCCATCAGTATCGATTTCTGGAAAGTGGTAATAACACAATTGTTCAAATTCAAATTTGAATTCGATTTCGATCAAATGCTGAATAAGATCAAATTGTAATGTATTGAACTACATCATACTTATTTAATTTGAAGGTGCTGTTTTTGACTGCATACTCAGTTTTTTCTATTACGTAACGCTTTAAGCCGCGGTAGATCAGTGGTTAGTGCGTTGGACTGCGAGCCGAAAGGTCCCCGGTTCAAGCCTGAACTGGGGCTAACAACATCTTTTCATAGAAAAATTTTTCTATACCGCACTACCTCTCGACAGTAAATCGCAAACTTACGAGAGTAAAACATTGCCTATGAAAAGCTCTCACCCGCCATTCGGATTCGGCAATAAACTGTAGGTCCCACCACTTTGAATTCATATATAACACGCACAGCTCAAAATGGTGAGAGAGCTCGGTCTAAGTTCTTAAAGCACTGAAGTGCCAAACTATTGTTATTATTAGTTATTATACTATTAAAATCAATTATTTTTACCATTAACATTTGTCAATGGAATGCATACCATTAGTACAATAATAATCAAACTATTAATATAATAGTATGATAAATTTAAAAAATTTGAATCGATAACTTTTTTTATCGAAAGTATTCGAGAATGCTTCAAAGACATCGGAGGTTGCCGAGACATGGCAGACTGGGCACTGTTATGATCAAATGATATATCAGATGAAAGGGAATTAAACATACAGCAAACATGTCCAACAACATTTTTAAATTGGTTTACTAGTTTTGGAGAACTCGATAGGAGATCTCGATAGGAGAACTACGAAAAAAATGTTCGACCAAAATTTGAATGTTTAATATTTTATTATTGCTGTATGGTGTTATCAAACTAATTTTAATATTAGGCTATTCATGTAATTTAATTGTAATAATATTCTATTTTCTGTGTGTGAATTTACATTTTGATTATATTTTATTTTCAAATTGCAGTTAAACTTTGAAAAAGACTCCGCTCCTGTCACCGGACTCCTTTCATGTTGCCTAATTTAGCTGCGTTAACTTGGTTTTCGTCGTTAACTTTTTCAAGTTAAATTTTATGATATGCACCACCAGCGGCAGCAGCATAACGATACACAAAACCAAAGCAAGGTCCGTCGAGGCAGCTTTCGTAAAGCCTGTGGGATGTCCACCGTCTACATAAGGTGCTTCAATATTTCCGGACCTAGTACATTACCAGAATCTACAAAGGTGGCATTTTATTTGTGTTCTATTCTAACATGGTGATTTCTTTAGATGCAACTATATACTATGTAGATAATCTGGAAAAAATAAAATACAAACAAAAATTACTCAACATTTTTGCAATATTTAGGGGAAACTGGGGTGAAATGGGACATGCGGTAATGTGGGAAATTTGCAATTTTTCACATGTTTTTGCACTTAGAAAAATAAATATAAATATCAAGTGCATCTTGATGTGGAATCAAAATAATACCATTTTATTGTATTTTGAGAACAATTGAAAAAAAAAATGTTTTTGAAAGTATTTCAGAGTGCTGTGGTTTGCTATCAAATAATGTGAATTTTTGTGGTTTTTAATTAGGAAGGTGTGTTTCAAAAGACGGATGTAGTCTATCTTTGGAAATACAAACGTGTTTTATAAATAATTTAAATGTTATGTTAAGTTATGATCAAATTGCGATATTGAGGTAAAGTGAGAAACACATTCTAGGGTAAAGTGGGAAACGTAATTTAAGTAATGTTTATTTAATTTCAGTAAATAAGGTGTTATATGAATTATTTAATTAGTTTAACTAAAAAAAAACTTCAATTTTGGCCACAAAAACCATTTCATATTTTTCAAATGTACTTTTTTTTGGAGAAAATTAAAAACGTGTCCACTTTACCCCACGCTCTCCTATATATATTTTTTTATATATATATTTAAAATCTTATTCAGGGTTAATTAAGCGACAGGAAACAAATTGAAACTTGGCCTATAGGTACATTGAATTTTTGTTGTTACTGTTTTTTTACCTAAACTTATGCGAAAAATAATTTCCAGGATACGTTTGGCAGCATAAAAGCAAAAACGGCAGCACCCTAAAAGTGTTGGTCAAATTCACTTTATTCGTTGTTGAGTTGGTGTCTACAATTTCAACATAAAGTACACCGAAAATGCATTCAAAATTCAATGTTTTATTCGCTTAATAAATTTGACGGTCACGAATTGTTTTCAACCATTTGAGGTATCCAGCCGCACATACGAAACACAGCTACTTCCGGGGAGTATGTGCGCCGCCATTTTGTGCGTGGCTGCTTTATATTTCTCGGTTTCTGTAAGTAATGCATATCAAGGACACGTGCCGGAAGCCACGTAAAATCCTTGCGGCTTCGTTAAGATACTGTTGTCGTTTCGTGTTTTGTATTTCATTGTATTTTTGTTGCTTCCTGTTTTGTCTGCATTCTATTATCCTTGATTTTGAGACTCGCATAAATGGTAATTTTATTGCTTTTTTCCTTATTTGGAGTTTTCTTTATTTCGATAACTTTTTATACACAGTAAATGCAATATATATGTAATATATAAATAAAGTATGTCTACTACGATCGATCGTCAGCTGAATTTAACTCAGTTATTTAAGATTTTCATCAAATTACGCATAGTTTTAAAAAAGCACGTGGTTTTTTACTTAGGACAATAAAGTTATTTTAATTATCATTATTATTTTTAAGTCAGTACACTCAGAAAAAATACTATAAAATCAATAGTATTAGTCAATAGGATAAATTATTATTTTAATAGGTAAATCCCATTAAATACTACAAAATACTATTAAATACCATTACATTTTTTGAGTTTATAGGATATTATTTATTTTTTGTATATTATTGAATCAATAACGGTCCTATTGACCAATTTTAATTGTATTTTTTCTGAGTATAATAAATAAACATTCAATATTCAATCAAAATTGTGTTTAGTAAATGTGCTTAGTAAATAAATATTAACGACATAATCTAGTCAAGAAAATTGGTTATAAAGAATAATATGATGAAAAATGAATAACAATTTTTAACTAGTGTTTTAGAAAATTAAAGTACCTTTCCAATGATATATCACATCTTCGAACCCCATAATTTCATTCTTTTTTAAAACGTACGTAAAGTTGAAATTTTCAAAAATAAAAATTCAAATGTTTACTTATTATTTCTTAAAATTTCGTGTTCGATCACACCTTTTTCTAATTTATAATGATAGACCTGTTCATTCCTAATACTTTCTAACCAATTAGAATGATTTTAAACTGGTAAGTTATGCTGCAGATATAATTATACAGTGACGGATCTTGTAATTTGGTGGTTGACATTTAAAAAACAAAATCGATGTAATCGATATAATTGAAATTTATTAAAAATTTAATCATTATCATATTACTTCACAAAACATATTTTTGCACATATTTCCAAAGATAATTCTTTTTTATTTCAACCACCAAATCAGAAGATGTTTAATTATTACTGCAGCATTTCCTATCAAGTTAAAATCACTGTGATTGTTAAGAAAATACTGCAAATTAACTGGTCTATTATTATAAATTAGAAAAAATGGGGTGATCGATAACAAAATTTTGAGAAATTAAAAATAATAATATTGAAATATTCAGTACCATAAATTTAAATATTTCAATATTATAATTTTTAATGATGTTGTTTTAATGGTATCCTCCTATAAAAATACACGTGTCATAAAAAACATAAAAACGAATGCAAACATGTTCGTTTTGTAACATTCATTTTTTGTAATAATCCACATTATTAAACGCGACATTGGTAAGGCTCAATGTATTTAATTTAACCTTTTATTATTTATTACAGAAAATAAATAATACATAGAACTTTTATTATGGCAACGGACTCAAAAATAAATGCAGACTAAAGTATTGCAATCAGTTATTGGAAACTGAAGTGAACATTAAGAGCCGTTTTCACAATGTCCAGTTAAGTGTTTCAATTCCATATATTCTATTGGTAACTCTGAGTTAAAGTGTCAGTTAGTGCTTAACCGAAGATGGTGAAAACAGCCCTAAATGTGTTGTAATCTTTTGCAAAGAGAATTGCCTTTTTATGTGTGTGATTTATTAAAAGTGCATCTCAATTTGGACATTATATAAAATTAATAACACGTATTATTAATTTTATAGTATAGTCGAATTACATTTTCCTAATAATTTATGAAAACAAACATGTATTTCAGTTATTTTATTGTATAATTTATTTTATTTAAAAGTCGAAATTGAGATTCACTTTTAAAAAATCATCACATACATAAAAATACAATTCTCTTTGCAAAATATTATAACATTCAATATTTATAGGTCTTGTTTATTGCACCCAGAAAAAAAATACCCTCAAATCCCATTAAAATTAGTCAATAGGACAATTATTGATTTAATAGTATAATAATATAATAGTTTGGCGCTACTGTCCTGCACAGAACTTCGGACGAGCTCTCTCTTCATTTTGAGCTGTGCGTGTTATATTTGTACTCAAAGTGGTGGGACCTACAGTTTATTGCCGAATCAATAGGATAAATTATTATTTTAATCGGAAAATACCATTAAATACTAGAAAATACCATGACATTGCCATTGAGTTTATTTGAAAGATTTATGTTTTGTAGCCGCGGTAGCTCAGTGGTTAGTGCGTTAGACTGCGAGCCGAAAGGTCCCCGGTTCAAGCCTGGACTGGGGCTAACAACATCTTTCATAGAAACATTTTTCTATACCGCGCTACCTCTCGGCAGTAAATGGCAAACCTACGAGAGTAAACATTGCCTATGAAAAGCTCTCACCAGCCGTTCGGATTCGGCAATAAGCCGTAGTACAAATATAACACGCACAGCTCAAAATGGTGAGAGAACTCGGCCTAAGTCCTTATAGGACTGTAGTGCCAAACTATTATTATTATTATAATGTTATTGTATAAATAGGACGACACTTCCATTCCAAAACATTATGGCCCGTAACTATTTTCAAACTTAACCTGGAGCTTAAATATAATTACGACTTTTTTGAAGGTTTTCCTATGAAAATAAAACCAAAAAACTGTGCATTAAAATAAACTTCAGTTTAAAATTGTCCATAGTTACGCGTCTATCAGTTTAAAAATTGATATTTGCAGGAGAAGCCATCAAAGTTGATTTTATTTAATTGGGTATTAGGTATTAGATAGAAATTTTTATTCAATTTTTAAATATTCTATTTAGAATATTAAGATATACATAAAAAAAGGTTAACTTTGAGAACATGCCAAGTCTACTTATCATCCCAATAGAAAATAGCATCATTACGTAGTTGATTACAGCCTACTTATTATTGAATCGTAATGCGTGGGAATCTAAATACTGAATTCTGTTTACCTAGGACAAGTAATGCATTCACTGTAGATTATGAAGTAATGCTATGTAGGATCCACCACTGCATCTAAAGTAAAAAGGAGTCGAATGTTACCTTATGTATACTATTTAGAAGTATCGTAATATGGGGTCAACCATACATCATCATTTCAGCATTACTTTTCACGCAATCGTAATGAATATTGGTCACTTTATACATTACTTTGTAGACAGTAGTAATGAGGGTAGGTCCATTTGTGCATTACTTTGTACGCAGTAGTAATAAGGGGTGGTTTTACCTGTACATTACTTTGTATGCAGTGGTAATGAGGGCTGGTTCCTATTGTGCATTACTTTGTACACAGTAGTAATGGGGGGTGATTCTATTTATGCATTATTTTGCACGCAGTAGTAATGAGATAATGTGCATTTTATTAGAACAATAAAATATTTATTCACATTTTTAATAAATTATTAATTCAAAAATGTTAAATTAAAGCAGTTTGTAGACAAAATATTGAAGAAAACATTGGCTACCGTTCGAACTATGTCGGAATATTTCCCATTGGGATGTTGCGAAATGTGAGGGTCCATATATGCTCTCTCATTAAAGTATACTCAAATGTAAGTATTTATTTAAACCTTCATTTATAATTGTCTTACAAACGCAATTCATTAATGAGGCAAACGAATCATAATATTACTGAAAAATTAAATCTTCAAAATTATAAATTACAAAGTTGAACAGGAACGACTATAATATTAATTAATATTACAATAAATTAAATCTAAACTGTAAGGAAAAGATACCAGTAGATGAAATAAATGATATTAAAATAAAACAATATATTTCATATTTAATCCAAATTTTCTACAAAAACATCTTAAATGCCAGACACATCTTATTCCACACACAACATTTTCGTCTCCAGATTAAAACCTTACTTTGCAAAATGAACTTTATTTAATAAAACACATAACGAACAAAAAAAAAACCAAATAAACGAAATAAAACTCTATACAATGCAAAATATTTGAATATTCTTTGTCATGACAAAAATTCACAAGAACGAGTACCAGAACCAGAATAACATCGAGACCAGGACGACGACAACGTACCCTCATCTATAATGTACAACTCCTTCGTTGCAAAACATTTTATGGAAAACCTCAAGAGCGTTTTCTTGCAGAGCATGGAGAAGTCTTCTAAATGCGCCATGTTTGAGTACAGTAGGCAAATTGCAAGTGGGTGAGCATAGGGTAGGAAGAATGGTACGCGTAGTCAGAAGTTATAATCGTAGCATGCATTATAAGTTATAGCATGGCACGAAGCAAAACTTCTTAAATTTCTAATGAAACATGGTAGAAACATAAAGTAGTTCTAAAGAGGTTGATGGGGGGGTGGATATAAGAGTGGCTGATAGTTTGAGGGTGTCGAATACCAAGGGTTTTTGTTACTCTGCATAGACATATCGAAGATGTATGTATATATATAAAATGTTATGGTTTGAGTATTACATACCAAAAAGTAAATTATCGAGACAAAATTTTTGACATCGTTAGAAGCGGGGGTTTTGTGAAGAAGTTATACAGAAACTTTTCTTACCCACATGGCTATATTTGTGTTTTTGTTCTTATTTTATAAAAAGAAAAATAGAAAATTCTTGAATTTTAGCTATAAAACAAAATACAGTTGGAAAGCGTTTTACAAAAAGTAAAAGATTAAAGCATGCTGCTAAAAGTACTTTCGAGGTTGTTGCAAGGATTTCGGAGAAATGTTCAAGTGTAACAAAGTTTGTGGTACACAATTTAAGCAAATGTGCGAGACGCAGAACATTACCAACCAGTCTTGAGCTTGGAGTTAACTACATTTTTGTGCAAAAATAAATTTTGTACATAATGCGATGCTTAAATAGATTTATTCAAGAAGAGGGTGAAAATGTACAAAAAGTTAAATTGAAAATCTCATAAAAAAAAAACTTAAATTCTTCCTGTTTTTCTAGAAAAATTTTAAGGACATCACTTAAATTGCACAGCATCTAAACGATGAATCTTTGCTGTGGGAAAAAATTCTTCAAAGTGACCTGAGGTCAACACGTTGTCTGCAGGACGGACTATCGAAAGATGCTGCAGTTTCTGGCAAAACTAAAAGGGACAAAGAAAAAGGGTTGATTGACTTTGACAATAAACCGGAAAAGACATGAGTTCTAACTAAAACTTGTTACTTTTTTTTGGGGTATAATTAAAAGATTTTTTATTTTATTTTCGTTTTTTTTTAATATTATTTTTATTAGTATTTCAAACGTTGATAATAAATCCTCATTACGGCTAAAACTTTTGGCAAAACAACGAGTCATCCGAAGCATTAGCTTGGCACACAGGACATATATCCTTTTTATTATTAATTAGCAGATTCATCAATTTTAATAACATTTTAGAGCCTAACCCACCCACTATATAAAACCACAACAACACAGCAATGAAAATGAAAACCAAAAAATAACAATGCCGAAATGAAACTGATGAAAAGAAAATGGCAGAATATGGACAAATTCGCAACCACTGAAAGCTGATTTTTCAAGAAGACAAAAAGGACGAAAATATAAAACTAAAATAACAACAACAAAAAAACATATTAAATACTAAAAGGATGCTTTATTTAAGGCGTAAGTGAGTCGGAAAACTAAAAGAAACTATGGTTGGTATGTGTTATATATATTAAATGTAACCTTAACAGAGCAAATGGCAAATGGCGAGGGTGCCACTGAGTAGTGTTTGAAAAAGGATACAGCATAAAGGATTATTTCGTCTCGACCGAACATGCAATTAATTATAAGCTTAAGGCCTTTGCGTACATTGTTGTTGTTGGTGGACTCGGAGAAAACTTTCACCGAGATGCTCAAAGAAAAATTATACTAAAAAGCTAAACAACCTTAAAACCATGACTATAACAACAAATAAAATATACAAAAATAAAATATTCTGTCATGTATTTAAGCTGCAAAAACACACTTGGTAGATAATAACCTTAGCTTATATGGAGACATGTTTTTGTTTAAATATTGCCTCAAGTTCTGAAATTGAAGCACAACATCAATATCAGTAAGGGCTATAGAAATATTAAACTAAAAATACTGAATCCCTCAAAAATAAAATTAAACTGAAAATTGCCTAAATTTTTATGTTTTATTCCATATTTTGCAGTTACCAAAACTTAGATATTATTCTATACATTTAATTCTAATATTAAATATCATGATTATGCAAAAAAAAGACATGATCCATGCTGTTTTAGTCATAGTCCCCATTAGAGTCTCTAATATTTTTATACATTTATCTAAATATTAACATCACCTTCTGAGTTAAATTATAGCCGTCCGTATGTCTGTAGCCGCGGTGGCTCAGTGGTTAGTGCGTTGGACTGCGAGCCGAAAGTTCCCCGGTTCAAGCCTGGACTGGGGCTAACAACATCTTTCATAGAAACATTTTTCTATACCGCGCTACCTCTCGGCAGTAAATGGCAAACCTACGAGAGTAAAACATTGCCTATGAAAAGCTCTCACCAGCCGTTCGGATTCGGCAATAAATTGTAGGTCCCACCACTTTGAGTACAAATATAACACGCACTGCTCAAAATAGTGAGAGAGCTCGGCCTAATTTCTTATAGGACTGTAGTGCCAAACTATTATTATTTATGTCTGTCTCACCGTATACACGGCAATGTGATAAATACTGAACCGATTTTAATGTAATTTAATATGAATAATTGTTAGGTCAAAAGTAAGTCTAATAAACGAAATCGGTTGATGTACACGCCCACCACTTACAAAATGAATCTATATACAGTGGATCCAAGCCAAACTCGAACACTAAACAAAATAATAGTTTTCATGAAAAACAAATGTGATTAACATTAACAATTTTAAAATTCTAATATTTTTTAAAATTGTGTATTTATTGTTATTATAAAAAAACTGAAAACAATATATAAATCAAAAAAAAAACAATATAAAACCAAAAAAAGTCACAAAATCTTGCTCAAGCCAAACTTGGACATTAGCAACACTTCTTAAAATGTGTACAACCCTGGCTTTAAAATACTTCCAACTTAATTTCATATTATTAACGGAAAATTCCGAATAGTCAAACTTTTTATAAATTAATTGAGACCAAAATATTAAAAAATCGAAATGAGCAGTATTGAGGTGAGAAAATTGGTTATTCAGCATTCAAAAGATGGAAAATCGGTTCGGGATATATCAAAAATTGTCAATAAGAGTCACTCTACTGTTCATGATATTATAAAACGTTTTAAAACTAAACAACAACTAGAAAATAAGCCAAAAAAAGCACACACCAAAATTTTCACTGCTGCTGTTGAGCGATATTTAGTACGCCAAATTAAAGAAAATCCGTTTTTAAGCGCACGAAAGCTAGCTACAGTTGCTGAAAATGATTTAGGAAAAAAGGCCAGCCCGTCTACTATATGAAATATTTTGCACAATGCCAATTTGAATGGCCGTAGAGCCAGACAAATACCATTACTTAGCAAACAAAATCAAGCTAAGAGATTACAGTTTGCAAGTGATCACCAAAACAAAGATTTTTTATTCTGGCAGAAGGTTTTATATACAGATGAAAGTAAATTTAACTTTTTCGGATCAGATGGCAAGCCTTATGTCTGGAGAAAATCTAATAAGGAGCTTCTTTTAAAAAATTTGAAACCAACAGTCAAGCATGGTGGTGGTTCAGTAATAGTATGGGGGTCATTTTCTGCTGCTGGACCAGGGAGCTTACATTTCATTGATGGGATAATGGATCAGAATATATATCTTGATATTTTAAAAACTAATTTACCACATTCGATAGAAAAACTGGAACTTGGAAATGACTGGCAATTCTACCAAGATAATGATCCCAAACATAAAGCCCACAGAGTGCGATCCTGGTTGCTTTATAACTGTCCTCATGTTATGGAAACACCTCCTCAAAGTCCAGACATAAATCCAATTGAAAATTTATGGGAGTATCTTAATCAGAAAGTTCGAAAACATAAAATATCAAACAAATCTGACTTAAAAACAATTTTGGTAGATGAATGAAATAAAATTGATCATTCTTATTGCGAAAAATTGGTAAGGTCTATGACAAATCGCCTTAAAATGGTAAAAAAAATAAAGGACTTCACACAAAATACTAGTGTATTAAAAAAATCAATATTTAATTACTTTTTGTTATCTGTCCGACTTTAACTTACGCTCGTTTTTTGACTTATTTTGAATTATCATCTATAACTTTAGTTTAAATTAATGAATTTATGTTTTGTTTTTTGTTACTATTAATAAAATGAATATATTATTTTATAACCATTTACATTTGTGCGTAATAATTTTCTGTTTCTATATATTGGCTGATAAACTTTATATACTCTAGTGTCCGAGTTTGGCTTGGATCCACTGTATGGAGCATTCCACGTCATCTCGTGGATTTTCTACAAACTTGATGAGTTTGTGGTACATGTTAGACATCTACACAAATGTTTTTGAAGTTTCCTCTGTAAATATGCACTACTGCACTCTAAAATTTTGAATTCATTTTGCAAATGACAGTCGGCAGTATGCTGGTGAAGTCTCTCGACCGACTGGACTTCACTGCATTGGTGTTATTGGTGTCAAGTATTGTCAAAACACCAAGCCATTCAAAACATTAAATATTTTGAAAAACAAAACCAAACGACAATACTGTCGCTGAACATGCAACGAATATAGTGGGTGCAGCGAGTGAGCGCAATTATAACGAGCGAGAAGAAGGCAGTTATGTTGTTGTCGGTATTTATGTCTTAATAAAAAAATAAAATTAAATTGTACGAAAAAAACAACGCTTTGGTCGAAAAGCAAAATATTCCAAAACCTTTTTTTTTCCAAATTAAATAATGTACAAAATTTTGTTTGATAAATAAAAAGCATAATATAAAATATTATATGATTTTCTTATTCCTTTTGTTTTTTTTATATTATTTTTTCTATATTTTTTTTTCTATATATTTCAATATTAGAGTAAGAATGATAAAATGGCAAATAAACTAAATATTCGGTGTCATAAGCAGTTCATTTCCGTATTTGAATTTTTATTGCACATCATCATAGAGCTCTTCACTGCAGTTTTGTTTGTGTTTTATTTTGACAGTACTTGGTGCTTTCTTGTTGTGAGCAACACATTCATTTGATTTTCAAGCAGAGAGTTGACGACAGCAAATGTTTTGAAACAAAGTGAATGTCTTAAAGTGGGTTTTAAATGCACTTGTGCAGATGTCTAGTACATATGGATTTAGTTATGTGTGTAAAATATTAGACATGTTAGTGATCCGGTTACCGATTACCAAAGCAGTATAATATCGCACTTTTTCAATGTTTTCACTAATTCTATGAGTTATAATTAATTTTTTAGTTATGGTAAAAAGACAAATAATCTGTGATCAGTAGAGAATTTGTTTAGCTTTTAATTAAAAAATATTACGATGCGACATATATTTCATAAAATTTATCAATAACACACTTAAATTCATTTCAAAGAGAATTTCGTTGGAAATTGCTTTTTTTTTATTTGAAATCTCCACAAATATCAACATTTTTTTGTATTCTACCTTCACTAAAATATAAACAATAATCCCGTGAATAACTGATTTCATTGGTATTCTAAAAACGTAAGTGATCGTTCTGACATGGAATGCCCCATATATATTATTGTTAGGAGCTCTTAACTCTAAAAATTCAAGATACTGCATCTAATATCGAAAAGATAATTTAATTATTTTTTTGTTTTGTTGGAATTTTAAAAATAAAAGAAGATCAAAATTGATGCCATTTTCGTAATCAACGCCACAAATGTATCCATTTGCAGTAAAATTTGAATTTTGTCAAAATTTGAATTTTGTCGGGCAGTGTAATCTATAATGATGTTTTTATCGAAAACCTAATCGTTTTCGTTTCAGTATAGATTAACAAAAACGAGAATTGGAGCATATGATATCGTTTCGATGTCAACATTTTGACCTTTTATTGTAATGCTAAAAACTAAAGAGATATAGAAAATTCGGCTCTGATTACTCAAGAAGATGAAATATTCTTTGAGTTAAGAGTATATTTTGCGATTTATTTATGTACTAGCTGGACCCGTGCACGACTCGTGTCAAGATTTTGTGAATTATAAGATATGAAGCGGTTTTATTAATATAAAAAACATTTTTATTATTTATATCAGGGGCCCGTGCTTGGCTGTGAATGTTATTTTATTGGTTTTATAAATGTAGTAGCCAAATAATAATTCTCCGCCAAAACAATTTTTCTCAAAGACAATTTTTTCTCAGACTGCCCCGTAAAATTCTTCCCCATAGAATGCTTTCCCGTAGAATTCTTCCCGGTAGAAATCTTCCCGTAGAACTCATCCCGGTAGAATTCTTCCCGGAAGAAATCTTCCCGTAGAACTCATCCCGGTAGAATTGTTCCCGGTAGATTTCTATCCCGTAGAGTTTTTCACAGTAGAAATTTTAGTGTGGTGAGTTTTAATGTGGTGAGTTTTAGTGTGGTAAGTTTAGGTGAGGTGAATTTAGGTGTGGTGAGTTTTTGTGTGGTAAGTTTTAGTGTGATGAGTTTTAGTGTGGTGAGTTTTAGTGTGGTGAATTTTATTGTGGTGAGTTTCAATGTGGTGAATTTTAGTGTGGTAAGTTTAGTGTGGTGACTTTTAGTGTGTTGAATTTTAGTGTGGTGAATTTTAGTGTGGTGAGTTTCATTGTGGTGAGTTTTTATGTGTTGTGGTTGCTTTTGTATATCTTTTTTGTATTTGAGTTTTTTGTTTCATCTTTTTAGCTTGTGTTTGTGCTGAATTATGTCGTTTGGAATGTTTAGGTTGTATGGGAGGTACCACGCCCCTTTGTCCAATCACGCAATCACCTAAATAAAATCGATAAAGTTCACTTTAAAAGAAAATCGAAATATTCAAAAAGCTTTAAGTATGTTTGATGGTTGTATGGCTTGAAACCAAAAATATTTGATTTTATCCAACCAACTTGCAGAGATGAGTTTTGGTCGTACGACATCGACACAAACGATACAAAATCACATACAACATCCTATGTAGTACGACAATGTTTTATCGTGTATGGGAGGGAACCTTTACTTTGATTTTTGTAATTTATGAAAATATAGAAATTGATGTTTAACTATTTAACATATTCAACATTAGTTTCAGCATTTATGTAATCTAATAATAGGTTGTTATCACAAACCTTCAAGTTAATCTAATATTCCTTTGCTTATAAATAATAATTAAACCCTTGTCATGTTACAAAAACCCTGACAAAAATTCCTTTAAAATACTACACACGCACACCCAACGAGAGGCTTAGACTAAGCATAAACGTAGCATAAAATAATCAATATATTTAAATGAAGCGAACGTAAGTTTGCTAGTCTAAAATATGCTGATAATGGAGATGCTGATAAAGGTTGCTTGCCCAGGACTTCATCTTGAGTTGTTGTGTGTTTTTGCAAAAACTGTACATTTTCACAAATTCCATAAAATAACTCACACACACACACATCCATACATGCTGAGCATGTATTAAAAGGACTACAAGGACGACGTATGTTAAGGGTGGGCACAGTTGCTTATAAGGCGTGGTTGTTGCTGCTTCTTATGATGTTCGAACCCACCCCTATTTTAGGGCATTGGGCAAAAGTGGCCGTAATAAGAAATTTCCAATAAGATGCTGCCACCATTTTATAACAGACTGACGTCAAAATTATGTATATAAACACCCCTAAATAACAAAAACAGTATGTAGATCCTTATTAATGTCCTTTTTATGATAATGTAGAAGTATGCAACATCTGATAAGAAAATGTTTGTATTTTATGAAACTATTACAAATGAAACCCCAATTGGTGTTGCATATAGCATGAGATATTTTATATTTATTAAACTATTTTATATTTTTGGATACAACAAAAACATTTGTTACTTTTAAAAGCATTTTTATAATATAGACAAATGTAAATCGAGAAGTTGGGAAATTTGTTATTGAGAGGCATATTTGTGATTTCTTAAATTATAAAATTGCAAAGTAATATTTGCTGAGTTTGTTTTAAAAAATTCCTATACAACGAATATTCTAAATTTTGAGCTTATGAAAACATGTTTATTTTTTTTTTCTGTGCCTCATACACCCAAAGAACGAATCAATTGGGGCAACCGTCTTTTTTTGCCAACCGATTTATTTAGTTCTGTCAACATTCGACTGATTCAGTTGTTGCAACACCGCGTATCAGTTCACACAACTAATCAATACAATTGACACAACCAATTTGTTTAGTTGTGGTAGCCAATTTAATTATAAGAAATCGGCCATTATACCTAGCGCTCCAACGTGTTGCAAACACGAAGTCAGCGTCACAACAGCGTTCCCGAGATCGAACATTGCCGACGATTCGTTGTGCTGCTGACTTCGTGTTTGCAACACGTTGGAGCGCTAGGGCTGCATATATAAATACAACATATAGAAACACAATAGGAAGTATTCTGTAGAATAGTATGTCTCTAGTGGAAGAAAGTATATTTGAGCTTGAAAAAACCGAACAGTAAAAACGAACAAGCCTTAAAACAATTCCAAATTTTGTTTAAGACGTGGCACGCACTGTCCGCAGCAGAAAACAAAAAATAGTGAAAAAATCTGAAATCGCCTTAAAACAATTCCAAATATTGTTTAAGACTAAGACGTGGCACGCGCTGTCCGCAAAACAAAACGAGTGAAAAATGTAAAGCTTGCGCGACTGGTGTTGTCCTGCTTTGGCATCGCTATTATGCAAGACAACTGATTTCACAGTTGAATCAAATAAATATTGGTTGCTACAACTTAATGTTATAGTCAACTAAATATTGGTTAGGTCTCATTTTTAATTTAGTTGCCGTGGCAATGGAAACAAAAAAATTGAAAATGGATTAAAAGTTTGTTTCCCCAATCAATGTTGCAGTTGCTTTAACTAATAGTTGGTTACGCTTCATACTATTGTTTACCACAAATGAATTTCAGTTGAAACTGACTAAATTTGGTAGATGCAAATGAATATTCGTTGAAACAACTGCACGTCAAGCAATTATTTTTTTGTGTGTATTTTTCAAAAGACATAATACCACATTTATAGAAATTGACCAACTAACTGCCAACTAAATACTTAATACTAATGATTAAAATGTACACACAGGGAAAAATCAATTTTGCAGGCAACATATTATGTTTGCTACAATATTTTTTGAATTTCTGGACTTTTGAAATAAATCTATTTATAATAATACATAGCAATATATAATGAAATGAATACCAAAATAATTTTAAAAATTTTTATTTAGAAGTAAAAGCCAATTAAAGTCGGAAAATGTATGGCTACAAACATCAATATGTTGCCTGCAAGCTGATTTTTCTTAGCGTGTACTAAAGAAAATATCCTAAGGCCAATACCTACATTTGGTTCACAGTCAAGAAATTCATATCCAATACCGTAATCACAAAATGTTACCATGAATATTAGGTATTTTTCAGATATTTGGAGGTCATTACCTCGAAATCTTGACGTGATAGGTAATAAGTTTATAGTATGATATTTTCTTTTAATATTTATGATATTAAAATGAATCCTACTATTTATTTTATTTTATGATGAGCCCGCAAAAACAATATTTTTGCAATAACTCTATTTTAGGTCGAAAAACAAACAACAATTCATTTTTTCAATATGTTATATTTGTAACTCCTCCATATGGAATTTGTAGATTAAGTAGATTGATCCTTTGTATATATTGGTGAACGAGACAAACATTTAATATATATATTACATATATAACGATTGGTATATCTACAATTGTTCTCAGTCCAAAAATCATTAGTTGCTATAGTTTTTCGAAATAAATCAACGGTAATATTGCGGTCACTTTACAATCTTTATAGTTACATTCGTACGTTTAAAACTTTAATATCTCCAAGGAAAAACAATAGAATTTTTAGCTAATAGTAATTAAATAGAACTAAAACTGCTAAAAATTAGAGAATACTATATGGTAAATCAAAACATATAAATTAAATAAGTCGATTCGGACAAGATTCGGACAAGACAAAAATGCTCGTGCATGTCGTGGTTCATATGGAAAGTTCTAAAAGTCAAAGAATTTTTGCATTCAATTTTTTTTTAATAATTTTAAAATATAGTTGAGATTATGTGCTTTGTGTGTCAATTTACTTTTTGTTTCTAAAATGTATACTATTCTCATAATAAATCTTTTTCTAAAAATACTTTTTGCGTACAAATTATTACTTTGGATAATTTTAAAAGATAGCTGAGATAATTCACTTTATTTTTGTATATGTGCACTTTCTTCCTAGAGTTTATAGTTATTCCGTAATAAATCACAGAATAATTCTGGACGTTTGCACTACGATTTTTAGATAAAAATAATTTTATATATCTAACAGGATTAATAATGATTATTACAAAATAAAAAGTAATTACGAATCGAATTTTCAGATTTTTTTGTTGTTTTTATTTTTTTTTTAACTTTTTTGTGAAAAAAAAAATATTTTTTTTTACACTTTTAGTACTCAAAGTTCCGGACGTGACAGATTTCAATTGGGATCCGTACGAAATGTCGAAAAAAAAATGTCGAAACCTTAAAATGTCGAAATTATAAAAGCCTTAAAACGCCGAAACAGTATTTGTCCGAATCACAAAATGTCGAAAAATATTTTAAAGCTAGAAAATGTCGAAAAAACTTTGAAACTATAAATACAAAAACATTTTTTTATAGCATCAAAAAATGACGAAAATTAAAATGCCGAAATATCAAAATGTTGAATTACAAATTTCAAATCCTATATGAGCAAGTCCACACCAAATCTCGCAGGATTTGCAACTCACTCTCTTCAATTTCAATGATATTTTAGCAACTAATAAAGGGATCTACATTCACCATTTTTTTTCCGATCACTATTTCCAAAGATATCACTTTTTCCACAGATACAGTCCAAAGTTAAAAAATTGTCAATGATAACTTTTGTATGGTGGTTTCTATTGAAATATCTCTTGATGCTAGAAACTTTGGTAAGGTTTCGTTGTAAAACTAATAAAACAATCATTTGGAAAATTTCTTCTTAACATGAACATATGATCAATGGTCGTCATCCTAGAACTTCGAATTGCATGTCCTTAAAAAAAAGTATTTAAAAAAAAAATCGAAATTTTTGTTGATTTATTATAAGTGTTGAAGCTAAATTCCATGATGGTTTTTTGAAGGCAGCATATTTGAAAATCTCCGCATGAATCCTAGAGTAGCTAAAAATAAGAATTCTTAATAAAGATTCTGATTTTCTCTACAACGGGACTCAGAATGATGGTGTCTACGTTGTTTTTTTAATATCTTTGTTCTTTTTTAATATATTTATTTCGTGTTATAATAATATTTACTTGAAATATATATTTTTCGTTACGTTGCATTTTTTTCGACATTTTCTATAATTTTTTCTGCAAAAAATGATTTCGTCATATTAAATTTCGACATTTTTAGTTTTCGACATTTTGTTTTTGAACATTTTAGTTTTCAACATTTTTTTCGACATTTTTGTTTTCGACATTTTTATTTTCTACATTATTGTCTTCGGTATTTTTAGTTTCGATATTTTAAATTTCGACTTATCGTACCTGACCCGATTAATAATGATTATTACGAAATAAAAAGTAATTACGAATCGAATTTTTGTTGTTTTTATTTTTTGTTTTTACTTTTTTGTGAAAAAAAAATATATTTTTTATACTTTTGGTACTCAAAGTTCCGGACGTGATAGATTTCAATTAGCTGTTAAAAATGTTTTTGAATTACTAGGAAATCGATGTTTACATATTTGAAATTGTCGAGGAAATTCTGCATTAGAAAAATGTTGTTAGTTTAATATGACATAGCCGCGGTAGCTCAGTGGTTAGTGCGTTAGACTTAGAGCCGAAAGGTCCCCGGTTCATGCCTGCACTGGGCTAAGAACATCTTTTCATAGAAACATTTTTTTTATACCGCGCTCCCTCTCGGCATTAAATGGCAAACCTACGAGAGTAAAACATTGCCTATGAAAAGCTCTCACCCGCCGTTCGGATTCGGCAATAAACGGTAGGTCCCACCACTTTGATTACAAATATAACACGCACAGCTCAAAATGGTGAGAGCCCTCGGCCTAAGTTCTTATAGGACTGTAGTTCCAAACTATTATATATATTATATATTAATATGATAATAAATTGATTTGTTTTGGTTACGTACGTGACAATAGAATTACAAGATTATACAAAAATCAAAATTTGTCCCTCGTGGTTGACGAAAATGCCCATATATTTGCTTTTTTTTACATTTTTTTTAATGTAGTTTTTCCTCAAGTATACGTGCCAAAATGGTCTGTGCTTTTGTTGGATATTTCTAGTCACAAAAGACAAAACCAAAAGGGTGAATCTTTGTGTTTTTTTGCCATAACTTTTGATTGGTATAAGATAAAATAGTAATGTAAAGGCATTAATTGTTTGTTTTTAAAGCATCTATCGATTGACATCATTATTTAAAAATTAATTTGCCAAACAAATTTCTTGCTAATAAGAAATGGAACATTAATAATTGGCTAGTTATTTTTAAATAATGAAGCGAATTGATAGGTGCTTTAAACACAAACAATTGATGCGTTTACATCACTATTTAATCTTGCGCAAATAAATATTTATTGCAAATATACGAAAATATTTGTATTGTGGTCAGAATATAAGCACAAAAAATCCGTATTATAATTCTGTAAGTTGTCCAAATTGAAAAATATTTTATATACGTTATGAGAATTGATGAATAAAGCAATATAACAAAAATGTTATTTTAATCAATTTTTAAAGCACTTCAAACTTTAAATTTTGATTTCCCAAAAATTTTAAAGAAGCACATTTGCCCCTTTGTGACAATATGTTTGTTGAGTGAATTTCTTCAGGTTATTCAATCTCAGGCAACAAAAAGAAAATCCGTTTTGCTGCACATTATAATCAAAAACTGCAGAAAACAAATACATGCTGCACTTTCTGCAATATGTAAGTTATGAATTTCTAATACACTGTGTAGTAAAAACAAATCAAATAAATACACATGTATTTAAAAACTAAATTGTAGTTGAACTGTATTTTACAAAACAGAAACATATGTTTAATAAAACTTACTATATTAATAAGTTTAGACATTGGTCTGTTATATGATTCATAATTTTTGATATAATTTTTTACAAAAGTTAAATTGAATAGTTTATTATATTAAATTAGAATCATATTTATCTTTGCATGTAAATATTTTCTGACACGCATCAAGACAATGCCTATCACAGAGTTGTGTCAAATACTTATTCGTTTATATGGTAAATTCGAATGTCAAGTTTTATACTTTGTTTCAAAACATTATACTTTCAGCAAACAATTCCCTAGGCGCATTTCGGTCAGATTTCTCTTTTTTTTCAGAATGGCTTCTCATACACAGAACAATAAATAATTTGCCTTAAACCTGCCCACAATCTGCGCCATATCCTTAAATACTACGGCACAGCATATACTCAACCATAAACTTTTTATCTTTATTATATGTGTTATATGTATGTCGAGTTTCTTTTGTTCCTTTCGTGTGAGTCTCTCTGTCGTCTATCTATAGGGCTATGTGGTTGTGAGTCCCTCGCTGATAACAAAATATATGATTTTTGTTATATTTTTGCTCCCTCAATGCAACATCTCAAACACAATGAGAATTTGAAGAAAATAAAACTCTGACTAATGCTGTTGATAGTGCTGATGTCCTGTATGTATGACTCTTATCCTTTTTTGTACTCATCAAGCATTCTTTTATAGTTGTAATTTTTGTTGTTCTCATTTCGTGTGGGTGTATGTGTGTGCATTTGAAACCGACGACAAATGTTAATAGTTCACAGTATGTATTTGGAAATATCCTCTTGCCGCTCATACAGCATTCTCCAACCTCTTTGTTCCTATCTCCAATCTCTCACATTAAGTGTGCTTTTATATGTGTGCCCCTGAATGGCTACTTCTCTGTCCCGACTTGTTTTTATAATTATGTCAACTGCAAAGATTTTTCTTTTATACACTTTGAATATTTATCCTTTTGTATGCAGCAGTTGTATTTTCTGTTTTTAACTTGTCTTCAACCTTAATTTTTATTTGTTTCCTGTTGATTTTCGTATTTTTCTGGTGTTTAACTTTTAGTATTTTCCTTTTATCTATTCAATTATTTAAGAGCTACCCAAATAGCAGTCTTGCAATGACAGCTTTATAATAAAATAAAAAATAACAATTAAAGTACCTTTTCGGAGAAAGGTCATTGTAGGTTTTGCAAATGATAGCATATAATAACTATAATAATATATTGCAAATATTTAGAATATTTCGATTTAGATTTAAAACACCAGAAAATTCGAGTGCAATTTTCTTTAAATCCTAACGTAATAGAAACAAAAACTGATTATGCAGTCAAAATCAGCAACCGCGAATTATATATGGGATGTCCATGGCAAAATTTGTGTTCTCGTTTTGTTGCGTAGTTTGATCAAGTAAAATTTAAATTTTAAAAACAACAAATCATTTTTATTCATTGCTTTATGCCGGTATCATGAAAGTTAACATCTTTCTACATTCGCTCATATAATGAAAGTAACTACGTAATACATTTATTTTTACTACATTTTGTATTTATTTTTTTCTTTTCATGTCCATCGCATCGCACTCAATGTCCAACGTATTATGGAAAACAAAAAAATACAACATGAAAAACCACCAGTATCTGGACATTTCGATCGATTAGTCTACAATTGATAACCTCGATGATGTATTGACATTACTATATATAAAATTATTTAATAGAATGAATCAAGAAAATTAATTTTTTCCAAATGTACAACAATATATTTTAACTAACTGGACCCGTTCACAGCGTTGCCAGTGATAAGTTTTTGTAAATGCAAAATTATATCTTTTTAAATTACGACCCTTTTGCCCCTTTTTAGTGCCTACGTCGCCCGATCACGTGCCACTCCCTTTGTCCAATACCGTTCACTTTCTACGTGAAGATTACAATGTTTAATATGATCATTTGTTTCGATTTTTACAACTCTGCTCATAGTAGGTCAGGAGTTATATCAATTTAAATGTTTTGGTTATATGTTTTGGATATATACGCCCCGTTGTCCAATCTCGCCCACATTCTACGTGACGATTGGAGTTTTAAATATGAACATTTAGTTCGATTTTTATAACTCTACTCTAAGTATGTCAGGAGTTATAGCAATTTTAATGTTTTGGTTATATGGGAGGTGCCACGCCACGTGGACCAATCCCGTCTACATTCTACGTTGCTATTGGAGTTTTAAATATGAACATTTAGTTCGATTTTTATAACTCTACTCTAAGTATGTCAGGAGTTATAGCAATTTTAATGTTTTGGTTGTATGGGAGGTGCCACGCCCCGTGGTCCAATCTCGCCCATATTCTACGTGACGATTGTAATTTTAAATATGAACATTTGGTTCGATTTTTATAACTCTACTCTTAGTATGTCAGGATTTATAGCAATTTTAATGTGTTGGTTATATGGGAGGTGCCACGCCCCGTGGCACCTCCCCACATTTGGAAAAATACATCACAATATACATCATTGGGCTAAATTTCAAAAATTCAAGTTTGCCACGCCCCTTTTTGTGCCTTAGGGGGCAAATTTCAAAAAAGCCTTAGTGCGCGCCTACGCCGGGAGATGAACACCCGGTCCAAATTTCATGTTCCTGGGTCTAAGGGTTTGGTCTGGGCGTTGATCGATCAGTCAGTCAGTCAGTCAATCAGGACTTGTTCTTTTATATATATAGATTAAAATTGATAAATTTCAAAATAACCACTCTACTCTACAGGTTGTATAGTAGAGTAGATCGAATCCAAACTTTTATTTTTATATCAAAATGTAATATGTCTAAAAAGTTACATTGTGATGCTAGAGTTTGAGTTTGAGTCGAAAAAGATAATGTACTGTGTTCGCGCATTGCAGATGAAGTTAAAAAACACTTTAAATCCATAATTTTATTTTTTTACCATCTTAATAAACTTTTTTTTTTGGTCGAAATAGACTTATAAAATTAGATATTGTAACTCTTAATGTCCTCCTAAAATATGATATAATCAGTAAAAAATTTTATAATCGACAAAGAAACAGATTTTAGCAAATTTTTTTTCAAAAACTATATCCGATAGAAATTAACCGTTAACAAATTTGGATTCAGCATACCTAAGAATATATATAAAAAAAATTACATGTAAAAAGAACCAACCATTCCGATTTTAGAACGATTTAACCAGGAAAATTATCGATTTTTTTGCACTTTTTCAACTACAAGGACGATGCGCAGCATAAGATTTTATTCAAAATTGATGAAATTTTAGGAGGACATTAATAGATACAATTGTAATTTTTTGAGTCTATTATGATCCAAAAAAAAACTTTATGTAGATGATAAAAAAATAAAAATATAGATTAAAAGTGTTTTTTAACTTCATCTGCAATGCGCAAACATAGGAGATTATTTTTTTTTCGACTAAAATTTTTTGTGGTAAGCTTTAGCAGCACAATGTAACTTTTAAGTCCTATTACAACTTTGGAAAAAAATTTCGATCCACCCTACTGTATAGTTAAAAATTTATAATCAAATAATGCTAATAATGTCTGCATATTAAAACTTAAAATTTTTCAATTAAGCAATCATTACAAAAGTGATGGCAACATAATTTCCTAATTAACAAAATGCAAAAACCTACAAATCAACGCCATTTTAAAGACAATACCAAATTTAATTTTTGCTGCTGTCTATGTCTAATACAAATTCAATTATAGTCTATGTTCTCCACTAAGCAATAAATTTAAATGAATGAAAGTGCAGACTTAGGTTTAGCTGATTTCAAAGTAGCCCAAAGAATACAAAGAATACATTTATTCCTGAAACATGTATGCCTGAGCCTTCGTAGAGCTATGGAAAGTCCTGTTTGGGTACAATTTGTAAAGTTGTTTTATTAGCAGGCGTGTCCTTGGTGTGGTTTGCATTGATTAATTAAAACATATTATAAACAAATGAGGATGTCCTGCCAACGTGTTCAATTAGACAGCTATTCAGAATGAAATTATTTTTCACTAAATTTGCGCCAGCTGTCTGAATGACTTTTGGCAAATCTACAAACTCAAAATCAGCAAGAACACGTGTTTTAATTGCAAATTAAAACCTAATTCAAATTTAAATATTTTACAATTTTGACTAAATATTTAAAAATACTAGTATTAACTATATCATAAACTTTTATAAAATTAGTTTAAATCAGAAATTGAAACCGAAAACGATTCATTTTGAATTTAAACCGAAACCACTATCTAAACCATTGTACCAAAATTGTAAATTAATCGATATACAAAAAATTGATGTATAAAAGGTTTCGGTTTTAACAAGTTTTTAAAACAGAGTGAACATTTTACTGAACAAATTAAATTCAATTATTGTTTTTAAATATTAATACATTCCCGAAATAAAATGTTTGGCATTTTTCTGGAATATTTCGGGCATATTTCCGGCAAACGCACAGATAAATAGAATATTTGGGAAGTGTATAGCAGATTGTAAATTTTTGTGGAATTTTATGGCAGATTCACGCCATATTTGGGGAAGTGCAGAAAACAGGCAGCTTTTCATACAAACTCCGCATTTTTCTGTTTGAAATAAGTATGTCGAGAAAATGTTTTTGAACTTCCTCGACCCTGCCAAAAAAGTTTGTCTGGGGTCCCGTGACAAAATTGTTTGCATTTTTCTGGAATATTTCGGGCATATTTCTGGCAAACACACAGATATATAAAATATTTTGGGAAGTGTATACCAGGTTGTAAATTTTTGTGGAATTTTTATTGCAGATTCATGCCATATTTTGGGAACAGGCAGAAAACAGACAGCTTTTGATACAAACTATATTTCGGGCATATTTTCGGCAAACGCACAGATAAAAAGAATATTTTGAGAAGTGTATAGCAACCCAGACAAAACTATGGCCAGGGTGGAGGCAGTTTAGAAACAGACAAAGGCGGTGTTTGTATCAAAAGTTGTCTGTTTTCTGCCCATTCCCAAAATATGGCGTAAATCTGCAATTAAAATGTCATCAAATTTTACAACCTGCTATACACTTCCCAAGATATTCCATTTAGTTGTGCGTTTGCCGAAAAAATGCACAAAATATTCCTGAAAAATGACAGAAATTTTGTCTCGGCCAGATTGTAAATTTTTGTGGAATTTTATGGCAGATTCACGCCATATTTGGGGAACGGGCAAAAAACAGGCAGCTTTTGATACAAATTTCCGAATTTTGTCGATAAAATGTTTCTGAACTGCCTTAACTCTGTCAAAAATTTCGTCTGTGGTTATTATATTGTTTTTTATTAACCGGTATGGAAAAACATAACAAATTGATCAGCGTAACCTTCTGAGTCGTTTTAGTGAATTTCGTCTGTCTGACTGTATATTCGTTGAAATCACAATTTCAGACAAACTAGCAGGGTTAAAGAAATGAAACTCTGAAATTAGATTCCTGCTATACCTATGCTATCTGGTATTAAAAATTGGCATAATCGGTTGATTTTGACAACCACTTTTCTTCACTAGCATCTACGGGTGAATTTTAATTTAAAAAATTTTTTTTTTGGTAAAAACCACTTAATATAGTTGGCATACACTAACTATAACTTTCATAAATCTTACTAACTACATTACATGCTTACTTCAAATTATCCCCTTTTACCTTACTTACCTTACCATCCTTTCTGGTGTTATTGTCAATTTTACAAATTTCAGATATCAAAGTTTTGTCATGCAATCATTTCATATTCCCTGCCAGCTACAGCCATAATTGTTCTACAGTCTCTACATCAACTTTTATATGCACTTCCTGCATTTCTTATCCAAATCACTTCAAACAGTACACACAAACACTTGAAAAAAATATGTTTAGATACAATTAGAAATTGAGTTAATCTACAACAAGTGTCAATTTCAAAACATTATAACTTAATAATTAGTACGATAATAATGGTCGCTCGATTGTGACCTGTGAACCGACCACTTATGTTCAAATAGCTTATATAACACGGACATCTACGGGTGAACGTTCCTTAATGCCGCCAAAAGTAAACATTTTGCTCAAATACCTAATAAAAAATGACTCAAGTAACAATTCCTACCAGTATCCAGCCAGTTTAACAAATCATTTGTCGGCCAGAAACTGGCTAGTAATTTGGTTTCTGTGCAATTCCCTAGCAGTAATCGACCAGTTCGTGACTAGTGTTTCTGGCACGGACAGGTAAAATCCGTATGTACTGATTTTTTGATTAAAATCAAATCCGTATATTATTTTTTAATGTATTATTTGTTTTAATTTATACATATATATTTTTATTCAGCAATTTAACGAAATTTCACTTTCGCACATTTATGACTTTTCCAAGAATAATGCCCGTTACTGCATCCGATCCACGATTATTCCTAACTTTCGTTTTATTCAAATTAATAATAATATAATAATAGTTTGGCACTACAGTCCTATAAGAACTTAGGCCGAGCTCTCTCACCATTTTGAGCTGTGCGTGTTACATTTGTACTCAAAGTGGTGGGACAGTTTATTGCCGAATCCGAACGGCGGGTGAGAGCTTTTCATAGGCAATGTTTTACTCTCGTAGGTTTGCCATTTACTGCCGAGAGGTAGCGCGGTATAGAAAAATGTTTCTATGAAAAGATGTTGTTAGCCCCAGTCCAGGCTTGAACCGGGGCTTAATACAACTAAAAATACTTTAGCATTTAGCTGATGTATTTGCAGAAACAAATATTTGAACAACAATTTACAAGAACAATGAAAATTTCGTAGATCCATCCAGATATCATCCAACTGTCTTTTTCTTAAACATACTCTTTTGTTTCTTGAACTTCTCGTGGCCGACTTTGGCGGTTTTTTAAAGTTAAAATAAAGTTTTATGACACTGAGTTCTTCAAATCGAAACCGTTTATAAATTTTCACCGCTATAGTAATTCAAAATTTTAGAAAATTTTCCGTAAATTGTCAGTACTAGTTCAAGAAATATTACGGTTTAAGCTTTTAGTTGTATTTTACATAAGGACTTCCTTTATTATTATTATTATCAGCTTGTTTAAAAAAAGTGAAAAGGAAGTATAGTATGTATTTCACAATAATTTAACAGAATTGCTAAATACCCGTATACAATCCGTATTTCCATGAAATCCGTATAAAAATACGCATTTATTTAAAAAAAATGAAAAATCTGTAGAAATACGTAGACATCCATATATCTGACAGCAGTGGGCACGGATCTCATCTTAAAATCCGTACCAGTAACCAACCAGTTTTTAACTAGTACTGGGTACAGATCAGTTTTTGACTAATTTTACCGTCAAATGCCACCCGGTAATCCATCAGTTTTGACTAGTTTTACTGCTGGGTATATACTCATCAAATCTCTAACAGTAACCGAGAAGGTTTCGACTAGTTTTCACTGGCGAGTACATACTCGACGAAAAACTTAGCAGTATTTGAACTGCTTAGTAAATTATTGTTTGGGGATTACTCTATGATTCACCTATGTCAGGTCAAGACCATCGATTTCGCACGTCATTATAGATACAGCATCGAAGACATATGATTAGATGATTGTGATGTATATTTGACAATTTGATGGGTTATTTATGACTTATCTTATACAACGTATCTTATACAATGTAGAACGCTACATTAATGATATATTAATTGAAAAGATGTTAATAATGTCCTTGATATATCTATGACGACATATGGTGCATGACATCTTCTATGCAATGTCTTCTATAAAATAGTAGACATAGACATGATTCATCATACATCACACCAATATTTTTTTTTTTTGAGAGAATCAAGAATATAGAAATTTTTACTTTTAAATAAAAAGAGAAATATATTCAAATAATGTGTATGTAAAATATGTTTATATGCAAACAATACTTATATTTGAGCTTAAACAAAAATATGTTTCTTTTGAAACGTATTTATATTCAGGTCATTCCAAAATATGTGTGCTTTTGAATATATAAATGTTCCGTTCTAAATATTACTTTGTTTGTTTGAATGTAATAATAATTATGTATGTTTCTGTATAAACATACACTATTTTAAGGGGACACATCGAATTGCTTCCGTTTATTCGTATCTAAATTAGAATATTTTACAACACTGTTCATATGTGATAACAACCTTTTTTATAAAGCATTTATCAAACAATTAATATTATGTTTACATAAAACTCCAAACACATATGTTATGCCAGCAAAATTATGTTTGAGAGAATACTTTTTTTGCTGCGTGTATAAAGAAACTTTTCGTTTATGAGTGCAGTGTCGAATAAGTGTACAGTTCCGTACAATTTGGAGTATGTTTTTATTTTCATCTTCAATTTCATCGTCTTCATTCGTTTCCCAATTTAACTTGAACTTCTGCTATATGTAAATGTGAATGTGTGTGTGAACAGCAAGGAGCCAACTACAACAATTTTATTTACCAATATCAACACAGCGCCAGTTTAAACACACACACACACAGACACCGCCATATACATTTAGTGGCAAAACTATAAAGTGGTCGAAATTATGTTAGTTTTTAGTTGGTTAGTTAGTGTAGAGTGTTATTTTTGTTGTTGTTTTGAAACATGTTCCTCTTGTTTTTTTTGGGTTTTTCATTTCAGGCAATTTTCATAAATTCAAAATTCCACTTTCTTCCTGCACCCACAGTGTGTGAGTGAAGTAGTCTTTGTCCCAATTAGGCGCTCTCATCACTTTGCATCGACTTGGTCCTCGTCGTCGTTGTCGTTGTCGTCGTCGTCGTAGTCGGTGAAGCTAAAAAGTCCTACTGAAGTCCGTTGTCCGTTTTCATATTTTACACTATGCTCCTTCTATTTGGCTGGTCAAGCAGGCAGTCATAGGATATATGTAATTTTCCAACAGTGGCACAGATTACACAGTTTTTTATCAAAAAAAATATCTGAACTATACTGAACTCAATGGAATACAAAAGTAATAGGAAAAATAATTATAAAATTATTAAGAAGTAAATGCCCAAAATATACAGAAAACTATGATTTAAGGTCATGATTTTAGGCCATATCTATAACCTTTACAACCCAGATGAGATATTTGTGGTTTCAGTGACATTTATAAGACAAAATATTCTAACACACAAAATAAAATCTGCTTAAATCGTTCGTGAATTTTACGAAAAAAATCGTGTAATTTATCTACAAAAGAACTTTCGTATTTTAATGATAAAATTACGAATATTAATGGTTTATTTTACGAAACTATTCGTAGATTTTATCTACGAAAATCATTCGTACATAATATGAAAGATTCGTAATTTATTGAATATTTTTGTAACTTTTTACGAAAATATTCGTATATTTTACGAAAGTATTTGTACTTTTGACGACAGCATGCGTATATTTTATGAAACATTTCACGAATCTTTCGTAAAATACACGAATACTTGAATATTTGTGTAACTTTTTACGAAAATATTCGTATATTTTACGAAAGTATTCTTACGTTTGACGACAGTATGCGTATATTTTATGAAACATTTCACGAATCTTTCGTAACGAATACTTTGTTTAAAAAAAACTGACGATGAAAATGACGATTCATTTATAAAAATATGAAATATTATGCACTGATTTGATACTTTTGACACAAACACAACTCTCACAGAACACATTGTAAAACTGTTCGTATTTTATAATTATCTGCTTGCGACGCGATACCAATTAAAATAAAATGCCGCTCCAACGGATTTTACTAATTATTCGTAAAAAACATGAATGTTTCGTAAAATTCTACATATAGCCTCAAAATTTAAAATATATTCGTAAAATGTAAAGCTCATTTGTAAGATATGTTATTCATTCGTACAAAAATTGTTAACAAAATAATTGACCGACAGTTTCATAATTTAAACGAAATATTCGTAATTTTGTTGTTGTTTTAATTTTACGAATAATGTTTCGTAATGCATACGAATCGTTCGTAATAAATATATTGTAAAAAAACAGATATTACGAAGGTTTTGTATATTCTACGAATTTGTCGTGTATTTTACGAAATAAAAAATTACGAAAAATATTTCGTCAAATGTCCTAGAAATTATTTTGAGTGTAGCTCTCAGACATAATAAATCCATTCACAGAAAAAAAATGTCTTCAATATGATGAATTTATTCATAAATATTATGAATTTTTTCACAAACTAACAGATTCATCATATTGATACCACCGTTCATTGAATGACATATTAATGAATGCATTCATGATATATATGAAGAAAATATTCAATAATATTCAATGAATTTGAATTGTCATATTGTTGAACTTGTTCATAATATTTTTTCAAAGAAAAAATTTTATTTTATAAAATAATTCGAAAAAAAAAATTTATTTAAAAAAAAAGAGTAAAAAATGTAAAAACAAAAATGCGGACAAAAAAAAATTTTGTCCGAAAAAAAAATCTTTTTTAAATATACTTTTTATAAACATAACTTTTTATTAATAAAAAGTTGTAATTATAAATAAATATATTAAAACACATTTTACAAGCCAGCATAATATAATATATAACATACAAGAACTACTTGAGAACTGAGAAGTGCGGCAAAAAATTAACGAAAAAAATATATATTTTGATAGAAATTTGGGTTAATGAACAGCGTTCATCAATATGAAGAACATATATGTTGTATTTTATATTTTGGTTCATTAATATGATGAAATGTATTCTTAACATACAGTTCATCATATTGAAAAACACTTTTTCGACAGTTACCAAGCGTTCATCATATTTATGATAGCATTCATAACATTGATGGCGTTAGTCATTAATATTATAAATGGTTCTTCAATACAATTGAATCATGGTTTGAAGAACGGAATTCATCAATATGATGTACATTTTTTCAGTGGATCTATACCTTATCCCTAATAGAAATTTGCTCGTTGGATCATCGGGAAATGAACGGATTTTTATCGGGTAAGCCCTATATTAGAGCATAATAATTGCCCTGTTCTATCTTATCGTGTTCATCATTTATGTACAACATTATAAATATAATAATAATAGTTTGGCACTACAGTCCTATAAGAACTTAGGCCGAGCTCTCTCACAAGCTGTGCGTGTTATATTTGTACTCAAAGTGGTGGGACTTAAAGTTTATTGCCGAATCCGAACGGCGGGAGTGAGCTTTTCATAGGCAATGTTTTACTCTCGTAGGTTTGCGTTTTACTGTCGAGAGGTAGTGCGGTATAGAAAAATGTTTCTATGAAAAGATGTTGTTAGCCCCAGTTCAGGCTTGAACCGGGGACCTTTCGGCTCGCAGTCCAACGCACTAACCACTGAGCTACCGCGGCTATTATATTTGTATTCTATTTGTAGTTACTGAAGCTGTCGTGTTCATTATGTTATAAAACCCTTATTATAAAATAATGTATAAATATGTTTTAGACAAATAGTTTAGAGTTTGAAAATCAGCTAAATCGTTCAACGGACTCGTCCACCTCTCATACAATTCACATTTATGAATAAAAATCTTTAGAAAACCATAACTCGTATAGTATTCAAGATATAGTTATAAAAGTTAAAACTTATGTTTAAAATTCACCAATAAATATGTGGCTCAAAAATGTACGTGTTACGATATTGTTAATTTTATGTCAAGTCAATATGAATTTATAATTTAATAAAATAGTTAGTAATTCTTCTGTGCATACAACCAACATTTCCTGCTGCAACAAAACGAAGAGGAAACACTTGAAATTTGCTTCATTTTATATTCAAATTTTCATATATGCAAATTGCGCAAAATTCCAAAGTTTTCTTATAAATATCGCAGAGGAAAGTAGCAAAAAAAATAAAATAAAAAAAAAAAAAATTGAGAAAAGTCACACGAAATTGTAAGCACATATTTTAGTTGGCAGAAAATAAAAAATAAGGATAACATATACAAAAAAAAGTACTACAGCAAAATAAACTACAAAATAACACAATAACAAAAAAAAAGAACAACAATTTTACACAAATAAGTCGTATCTCGTAACTTTTGTAGCAGCACCAAATATGAAAGAAAGGCAAAACAAAATTGTACAACCAAACATTTTCGACTCCTCTGGTGTAGGACCTTAGAATGAAAATTGCTGCTAACCGAATTTCCGGTCGTTGTCGGCCATGATGGGTTCATTTTTCAACACAATCATAGACACAAACATCGTCACTAGCACACCATATAGTTTATACATAGTAGGCAGACAAAGGAAATAAGAACTCTACGCCGATTCCTTGACAAAATGGAGAGAGCGGACAACTTTTCTTATGTGGGTTGAAAATAAACGTCTTTCACCTCGTCACGTATCTGATATACACTGAAAAATAAAATTCAAGCTACTGCCAATTACAAAACTTTGATGTGAAACATCCCAAACGCACATTAAAAATGTTTTAAAAATAAGCAAGGTCTTTAAAATTTATAAATATTTTATTTACGTTCTAAAACAAAAACATATGTTTTTACAACATTGATGTAGTTGTTTTTTGTTTGGAAAACAACTACATATATTTACTACATTTCTGTGCAAAATATTACTACTTTTATAAAATTAACTAAATTTTGTATTTATTAAAACATCCAGAAATATGTCGAAAAAATGCAATTATTTTTAATACATACTGTATTTATTTAACTTCATGAAAAATGTTTAAAAAATGACTACCCTGCATTTCTTTCTTTTTAACTATATTCTGTATTTATTTAAATTTAATATATATGTAGCTAATATTTATTGTATTCTGTATTTATTTTAAAGCCAACAAAAATATATATATATATATATATATATATATGCTCTCAAAAACGATTGTTATAAATACTTGTGTTAGTCTTTATAAGAAATATATTTTCCTGATGTTGAAGATGAAAGCATAAAACTAAATATGAAACCTTTATCACAAGGCATGACAAGCATTCTTCTTTTCATTTGTACCAAATATGAGCAAAAATATATGTGATATTCGTGTTCGCGAAAATTATTTGTCATATGCCTTTGTTTTTGCTTTCGACACGTTTTTTTTCCAGTTGCTTGGGTTTCGTTTGTAGCTGCTCAATTTCGGAGTTTGTTCGTCATGTGTGCGCACGAACTTCAAATAAATAAATTTTTCAGTTGCTTGGGTTTCGTTTGTAGCTGCTCACTTTCGCAGTTTGTTCGTCATGTGTGCGCACGAACTTCAAATAAATAAAAAATGCAGAAAACAAATACATACTACAGTTTCTACCATATGTACATTTCCTGAGGTTCCGGACGGGACATTCGTACGCTTACAACTTTAATATCTCGAAGGAAATTAATTAATTTACTTGTATTGCAAGTATTATTAAAATATAACTAAATATATGCAAAAAAATAGAAAATTTAATGTAAAGGCATTAATTGTTTGCTTTAAAAGCACCTATCTATTGGCATCAATAATTAAAAATATTTTGTCAAACATTAATTTGCCATTTGTTATTTGCAGGAAAAAATGTTTAGCAAAATATTTTTCAATAATGATGCAGATCGATAGGTGCTTTAAAAACAAACAATTAATACTTTTACATCACTATTTTATCTTGTACCAATAAATTGAGAAATTGGAAAAATTAAAAATCTTGTCATGCCAAAAGGGCGAATCTTTTCGTTTTTTTGCTATAACTCTTTAACGGTACAATATAAAATAGTGATGTGTAGGCAATTATTGTTTGTTTTCAAAGCACCTATCGATCTGTATCATTAATTATAAATATTTCGGCAACATTTTTTTTCCTGCAAATAACAAATGGCAAATTAATGTTTGGCAAAATATTTTTAATTAATGATGCAGATCGATAGGTGCTTCGAAAACAAACAATAAATGCCTTTACACCACTATTTTATCTTATACCAATAAAAAGTTATGGCGAAAAAACGAAAAGATTCGCCCTTTTGGCATGACAAGATTTTCAATTTTTCAAATTCGCCCTTTTGGTTTTGTCTTTTGTGGCTAGAAATATCCAACAAAACCACATACGATTTTGGCACAGTAAAATTGATGAAAACTACTTTAAAAAAAATGTAAAAAAAAACACAAATGTCAAAATTTTCACATTCACCGCTTTGGCATGATAGTGACGAGCTATAACTCAAAAACTGGTGCCAATTTGACTAAACTGTTGACATTTTCGGAATCAGCGCTACATATGTAATTAATATTTGCTGCAACTTTTACTGAATCATGTCATAATTTGAATTTTGTTGGGCAGTTTTATGATTAGCATGATTTGTGAAAAAAAAGAAGATCCATAAGAATAATAATAAGAACAAGTATAATAATACTATTTAAATTCAGATAAACATAATTTCGAGTGAGAACTATAATTGAGGCCAACATATTCCTCGCACAACATAGTTGCTTCAAACATGTTATACGTTTGCCATAATCCTAACATCATGAAGCACTTGATCAAATACCAAAAATCACATTTTTTCTTTGCATGTATAACATCTTCTTCTTTTTCTTTTTTTGCGTATCCTTATGCAGTACTCTTTAAATGTATTTCGGCTGAGTATGTCCTGTAGTAGTTGTTTATGTTTAAATGCTTGTGTGTGTTCGGATTTTGGGCTGTTTCATTTTGGTCATATTTATTATTTGCAGATATACGAAACATAATAACTGAAACAACACAACAAACTTATATAATATCCTTGCCAGCAGCATGGCTATCCTCCCCTTCATTCGGCTTTTGGCATGATGGCCGAAAAACTATTTTCTAAATTTTATAAGGTTACGTTATACTTGTGGTAGATGTGTAACGCAAGGATGCTGCTGCTACTGCTGTTGGCTACGGCCGTTTGGCAAAGGGACGTAAATTTATTTGTCGAGCGAAAGAGCAAGAAAACTTGTGCACATGGAAACAAGCCTCAAGGATACGTGTACGACGAAGTCTTGGTCGGCACGAAGTGCTAGAAAAGAAGAAATTGTCTTTTATTTTTTTTTCTATTTTTGTTACCTTTTTCGGGTAGACTTAGCAGTCAGTGTATTTCAGTTGATAAAATGTTATCCCTCTCGTTGGGTGCATTAAAGTGTTGTTTAACCCATTTAGGGTCCCCATCATATGCCATACCCATGGACTTAAGTTTTTCTTTATGTTCAGTCAAGTCACATCGAGTGGAGTTCGTTAGTATCTATCTCAGTGTTCAGTGTAGTTTAAGGATATTGTGGTGTTGAGTTACGTTGGTACGTTTACCCTCGGCTTTTAGATCATATTTTATGTTATTAATATCTTGTATAGTTTCATATTTTCATATACTATAGGTAGTTATATAAAAGGTTACTTTTCAGATGTTACATATATATTGTGCAATGTCTTTGGTGTCTTACTATGCACATTTTCAACACCAATTTTTGATTATCAATTGAATTTGTTTAGCATTCGTGCTGTTGATTGGAAAATTTGCTAGATTTTAATGTAATTTACATTTTAATTGAGTTTCTGCATTACGTATATATTTGGATTTTAACTCTAAGTTATAAGGTTTTGGTCAAATAGAGTTTTTTTTAAGAATTTAGTTCGACAACTATGTTCAGCAACCATAAAATATGTATATAACGAAACAGATTTAAGGATGCTACAAATTTCGCTCATACCCCCAAAATCTGACTCAAGAAAATCCAAGCTTATGAGTTTTTGCATTTTTATACCCTACACTAAGAGTGAAAGGGTATATTCAGTTTAGTACGTCGTTTTTAACACCCAGATGGAAGCATATCCGTTATGGAAAAGTATATATATTCTTGATCAGTATGAATGAAATTCATAATTTAGATTATTTATATACCTACGCTGTATGTGCGTAAAAATTGGCGAGATCGGTCTATTGTGACCTGTGATCCGACCACTTATATTCAAAGACTTCATATAAAATTTACATCTACAGACCAATTTTACTGTATACGTGCTTAGGCTTTGGTCAAATATATATTGACTCAAATATATGAAAATAATGTTTTCCCGCAAAACTACTTGTGGTTCCCAAAAAAAAAAAAAAAGAAATTCGGTACACCTACCCATTTATAAATATGGGTATCAAATGAATGGACATTCTTCAGCGATTTAAAGTTTGTAGTTATTTTCAGGATTCGTATACACTGGTGACCTATATAGCACTTTGAATGGTAACCATACATTGTGTAGGGTATTTATAGTCGGCTTAGACCGACTATAACTTTCATAATTCTTACTAACTTCATCACATCAACTATCACAACATCCCTACTTTAAAATTTCCCATGTGAACTAACCTTCCCTACTGGTTTTGGACTATATTCGATCGAAATCAAAATATCATTGCTATTAAGGTAAAGTCGATTAAAATGCATTAAGCAAAAGTATTAACCACAGAAAAACATTTGATGCTCGAAATTGTCCAATAAAGAATTGCACTACCCAACACTATTTTTGCCATGTACCATATATCAATACAACATAATTAGCTTGTGCTGAATTTGAATGCATACTCAGTTTTTTTCTATTACGTAACGTTTTTGAGAAAATTGCAATAGTATTTTTAAGCAGTTCTCATCCACTACTTAGAACAAAAAAAAATGTAGTCTGTAGAAAAATAGTTTAACCAAAAAAACTTAAACGCAATTTTTCTTTTAATTGTCTCTACTAATTTTAATATACTAATGAACGCTAATATTCCAATACGTTTTTAATATAATTGGATCTAAACTCGGAAAGTTTTTATTTTAATTTTAGAGAATTGTTTTTTTTATCCTTTATGATTTAATGATAAACAAAAAATGATTTATCGTTTTCTAGACCATAGTCCAAACTAACTTTCAAAACTACTAACTTTTTTCTAATTTATCCACTTTTTAAAAAATGACCTGAAAACTTAATTTTGGTACTCTTTGAAAATAATCAATTTTAAATAAAAATACTAATGCCTCTTATCTGAAAATATCATTACTTCATATTTAAAGTATGTTTATTTCTATTGTATTTTCAGTTTTTTCCTATAACGTAGCGTTTCAGAGAAACATTTGGGGTAATACTGCTACTTTTCAGGTATTTGTTTTTGACGTAAACTATGTGGAAAGAGCATATTTTAAAAATGAGAACCGATACAAAAAAGTTGAAAGTTAGTAATTCTCGTCGTTGGTTTGAACTATGCTCTGCATAACCATAAATCATATTCTTATTTATAATTAGATTCACATTGCTAAAAAAAATTGTTCAAAAATTGTCTAAAATTATCAATATTTTTCGAGTTTAGATTCAACTATCTTAAAAACCTAACGGAATAATAGTATTTGTCGGTATATTGTAATAAGTCTGGGACCATTGAAAGAAAAATTGCGTTTAGAGTTTTTTGGAAACTAGTTGAGTAAGGGACTGTACTTTTTTAATAATAAAAAGTGTCTGAAAAGGTCTTAAAATGTGGAGAGCAATTTTTGTACGTTTACATCGCAGTCTTATACATTACTGTCTTAAACATTAACATGTCCATATCATATGTTAATGTTTAAGACAGACAAATTTTATGTTTATGTCTACAAAATCGATACGGTCCTATTATATCACAACAAATTAGAAACTGATCAAATAAAAATTTGTAAGTAATTATTTTGATTTGAATTTACTTCGAAACGTCAAAAACATGGCAGACATACCATAATGTTTGACATTTATGGCAAGACATGTAGTGTCTCCACAATACATTTATATCGTACAACATAAACTATGGCTAGTGGAGACACCATGTTATAAAAGAAAACTGAGTATGCAGTCATAATTATCAACTGCGAATTATATAGAATTGATATATGGGATGCCCATGACAATAATTTTATTCTCGTTTTGTTGAGTAGTGAAGCAAACATAAAATGTGGTATAAACCTTTGTACCACATGTGTGGTGATCTATATGTGGATTTCAGTTTAGACAAGATAATAATATATGTATATATAATATTCGTATTAATATCTGATCAGGAAATATTAAAACAACTATACCATATTAATAGAAATATCGATCAATTAATTCTTATAGTCTTGGTAATATATTTAACAGGGCGAATTATAAAATGAATATTTTCAAAATATATTCTAGGACATTTTACATAGTATTTTTTTCGTAATTTTTAATTTCGTAAAATACACGAGTAATTCGTAAAATACACGAAACATTTGTAATTTGTATTTTTTTCCTAAATATTTTTTACGAATATTACGAATCATTATTCGTAAAATTAAAACATCAACAAAATTACGAATATTTCGTTTAAATTACGAAACTTTCGTTATATAATTTTCTATTACAATTTTTATTATGAAAGAATAACATATTTTACGTATGGGCTTTACTTTTTACGAACAAGTTACAAAACTTTCGTAAATAGTAAGACTATGTGTAGAATTTTACGAAATATTCGTATTTTTTTTAAGAATCATTGGTATGAAAATAAATACGCTTGTGTCAATAGCAACTTTGAGCTGCATTTTATTTTAATTGGTATCGTGGTCGCAAGTAGATAGTTATAAAATGCAAACTGTTTTAAAATTTGTTCTGTGACAAATTTGTCAAAAGTGCAAAAGTATCAAATCAGTGCATAATATTTTATATTTATACCCTACACCTATGAAGTAAAGGGTATATTAAGTTTGTGCAGATATTGTAATGCCGCTTAGGAAGCGTGGCCGGTATGGAAAAGTATATATCGTCACTCTCCTGCCAAAGGAGCGAATGTGCATTTTTAAAAATGTTGGGAAATCAAATTTTAAAGTTGAAGTGCTTCAAAAATTAGAAAAATTTATATTTTTTTAACTTTTTTCTGTTATTTTAGTTTATTCGTCAATTATTATAACGTATATAAAATATCTCTGATTTGGACAACCTACTGAATTATAAATACGGATTTTGTGAGGCTATATCCAGATCAAAACGCACATTTTTTTTTATGCTATAACTTTTTATTAGTGCATAGATAAAATAGTAATTTAGAGGCATTAATTATTTGTTTTTAAAGCACCTATCTATTGGCATAATTAATTAAAAATATTTTGTCAAGCATTAATTTGCCATTTGTTATTTGCGGGAAAAATATTTTAAAATAATGATGCAGATCGATAGGTGCTTTAAAAACAAACAATTAATACCTTTAAACCACTATTTTATCTATTAAAGTAAAAAAACTAAGAAATTGGAAAAATTGAAAATCTTGTCATTCCAAAAGGGCGAATCTTTTCATTTTTTGCAATAACTCTTTAATGGTACAAGATAACATGGTTATGTAAAAGCATTCATTGTTTGTATTCAAAGCACCTATCGTTCTGCATCATTAATTAAAAATATTTTGCTAAACATTTTTTCCTGCAAATAACAAATTGCAAATTAATGTTTGGCAAAATATTTTTAATTAATGCTGCAGAACGATAGGTGCTTTGAATGCAAACAATAAATGCTTTTACACCACTATTTTATCTTACTCCAATAAGAAGTAATGGCGTAAAAACGAAAAGATTCGCTCTTTTGGCATGACAAGATTTTCAAATTCGCCCTTTTGGTTTTGTCTTTTGTGGCTAGAAATATCCAACAAAATGAAACGCGATTTTGGCACAGCATACTTGAGGATAAACTACATTCCAAAATGTAAAAAACGCAAATGTCAAAAATTGCACATTCGCCCCTTTGGCATGATAGTGACGATATATTCTTCACCAGCATCACAACCCGAGTCCGTTTAGACATATCCGTCTGTCTGTGCGAAAACATTGTAACTTGAAAAATACTGGTCCTAATTTGGTTTCAATAAGTTTTAGCAAAAAGTTGGAACTGAGTATGGAAATGAGTGAAATCGGTCAACGGACACGCCCAATTCCCATACAAGTCACTATTTTAGAACTGTTTAGAAAACAATAACTGGAAAAGTATAACATATATATTTATAAAATTAAAAACGTGCTGTGTCTAAAAATAAATGTTCCAACAATGCGCGTGATCCGCCCACATTTGATTTTTTCATTATTTTTATAGTGGATATTTTAGTCATAAATTATGGAAAATTATCCCACCAATTTTTTTTTTAATATATTATTTTTTTAAATACCAAGAATGTAGCGTATTTCATAGTCGGGCCCGACCGACTATAAAAGTCCGTCCCATGTCGCCAAACTTACCCATGTGACTTAACTTTCCCAACTCGTTTTATGAATGAATCGTCATTTTCATCGTCTGTTTTTTTTTTAAACAAATTATTCGTATATTTTACAACAGATTCGTAAATTGTTTCATATGTTTCATAAAATATACGAATGCCATCGTCACAAGTACGAAACTTACGTAAAATGTACGAATATATTCGTAAAAAGGCACACAAATATTCAATAAATTTCGTAAAATAAACAAATAATATACGTAAGTAAATCATAAATTTACTAAAGTTCTTTCGTGTATTTTACAAAATATTTCGTGGATAAATTTCATGATTTTTTTCGTGAAATACAAGGTGTATTTTAGAATGTACAATCAAAGATAATGGTTTAAATATTATGGTATAAATATTATTTATTTTTTGCTGTATACTTTAAGAAGTGTACGATTGACCGACCAAGTTATAGCACCATTTCCAATGACAACACTGTTGCACAAAGTTCACAATTATGTTGTCGTACATGATGTTGCCGCCACTGCGTTTAACACACAATTGTGAACGGTATGTCCCATTTCGGAATAATGCAAATATACAGATATATCGCACACATAGACAGACGGGTCATAACCCCACCTCTAACCCGCCAAAACAAAAGAACAAGGGTTAACAGCATTTAAATAATAAACCAGTCACCAGTGTCGAAGAAGCAGCACCAGTTGAAAAATGCCGCAACAACAACAACATGGTAACAACCCTTAACTTGTTGAATTGCACAAAAATTTCGTAGGTATGCGCCAAAAAATCACCAAAAAAAATAGAAAAATATAACGAACGGTGAGAAAAATTTGCCGAAAAAAAAGGATAATAATGTGGTGAAGAAAAAAAAATGCATTTGACCCATTGAACGTGAACATTTATTTTCTGGAGCAGAAAATTATAACTAATGATGAGGGCAATAATGTTGTTGCCATAATAATGTGTGGACTGTTATTTTTTCGGAATTGTAACGAAATACTTATTAGAAATTAGGTTAAGTAGGGTTAAGCTGTTAAGACATCAAAACATTTTACGTAGTTTTTCTTAAATTATTTCAGATTGTTACAGATTTTGGTCTATTTTATTTATTAATTTTATATATGATATTCATGTTTTATAGAGCAAACAAAATCTTTTAATTATTTTAAGTACAGCTAATGGAAATTATTCAAATTGTCTGCAACAATAAAAAAATTTGTATATTACGCCAGACTTTAAAATTATTCAAAAGGATGCTCAAGAACTTGTTCCAAGCACTAGCATCAGTCAAAAGGATGTTCAACCCAACCATCTCAGTAGCCAACTGAAAAATAAACAGGATTTACAGGAAATTAAAGATAAACATTTTTCTTTTCTAAATGAAAAAAAAAATAATAATCAACATTTTAACGCATTTTTCTCATGATTTCACACAAAAATTACTGCACAGCCGACAACAACAGTTCAATGGTCAAGGATACATCACACAAGGATACGCAGTAGAGAGATACAAAAAAATTCGATGCTACCCTAGCGCCAGAGAACCAGTTTTGCGGCTGGTCCAGCTTTTGGTCCAGGTGCGCAGCTTGTAGCTTTACGGCTGCTGTTGCTACTCGGATCCTGCATCCTTTGAATCACCACCCGAGTGTACAATGTAATTTTTGTCTATACTTTTTCTATAGAATTTCGCAACAAATACGTAAAATTTGCTGCAATAAACTTGAATTTCATGTTTTTGCAATGAAACGATCGTTGGTTGCTGTATGTTGTCATTGTCCTTGTGCGTGCGCACGATCACAATGTCCTTGTCGGCGCTTTCTTTTTGGGTGGCTTCATCGCGTCGCGTCTGTTGGCCGGCTGGAATTTTATAAAACTCGCTGCTTTTGCGCAGAATCATCCAGTTTCAACGCATTCACTGCACGCAACGGATCAAAGTGGCGATCGCAAGGATCAGTAGATCCTGCGCTTGCTTTAGCCGCACAGCGTTCCACATGCATTTATTAATCATGTTCAGCAACTCAAAGTCAGCTAAATTTATATACAAAATAAATAAAAACTAAAGTTTAACAAAAATCAATCAAAAAAAAAAGAATATTTTTAAAATGGTTCAAGTATAAAATACAACAACTCAATAAAAATTCAAAAAAAAATAATAAATAAATAAATCAAAAACAATAATTTTTAAAAAAATATGTGAAATTTTGCAAAAACACTAAAACTCAAATTCAACATTACAAGGATAATAGTTAAATTGCAAGAAAGCAGCCGTTTTGCAAATCGTGTCATTTTAAGTGCAACGATTAATAAATATTTTTTCTCATCTAATTCACAGGTAATATAATAAATACTTTACATACTTTTTTAAATTTAATTTTAAACGCATTTAAAAGACTCTAACGCAACACAATAGACAAAATTAATAGGGTGCTCAAATTTAAATACGACTTTTTCGAAAGTTTTCTCATCAAAATAATAGTCAAAAATTGTCTATTGCTGTGCACCTCTATGTTTAAGCACAAATAACATTAATTTTATTTTATTTTCTTTTTAACCAACATAAAATAACATTTTTGTAATGATTTTTCATATAAACAACACTTTCAGTTCACAGACACGTCATAAATTTAATAATATTCTCATATTGAATCAATATAACATATTTGTGAAACATACTACGAAGCCTCTAACGAGAACTACAATATTTAAAAGTTTATTTGTAAATTTTCAAACACAAATTTTAAATGTTTTAGTTTTCGAAAAAAACATGCATAATTAATGGTATTTTAATAGTAAAACAATTATTTTTAATATAAAAATTAGTCAATATAATGTAGCGTCGGTGGCTCGCTTGGTTAGTGTGTCGGACTGCTAGCCGTAAGGTCCCGAGTTCGATCGCAGCGACTGACTGTCAACATCTTTTCAAAGAAAACATTTTTCTAAACGACGCCACTTCTCTGCTGCCTATGGCAAATATACGACATTGCCTACACCCAGAAAAAAATTCCCTCAAATCCCATTAAAATTGGTCAATAGGACAATTATTGATTTAATAGTATACAAAAAATAAATATTTTCATATAAACTCAATGGCAATGTCAAGGTATTTTTTAGTATTTAATGTTGTTTTCCGATTAAAATAATAATTTATCCTATTGATTATTTTTAATAGTAAAAAACTATTATTTATATAGTATATTTTTCTGGGTGTAAGAAAAGCTCTCACCCCGCCGTTCGAATTTGTTATTAAACTGTATACTCAGAAAAAAAAAATACCATAAAATTAATCGTTTTTACTGTTGAAATAAGTCAATGAGATAAACTATTAATTCAATCGGTAAATACTATTTAATACTACAAAATATTTTAAAATTACTTTTAAGTTTGTAAGAAAATATTTATTTTTTTGTATACTATTAAATCAATAACTGTTTTATTGACAAATTTTAATGGGATTTTATAAGATTCTTTTCTGAGTGTAGATCCTATTACTTCAAATACAAATTTAAAACACACAGCTCAAAGCACTCAGTCACGGTTCTTCAGAGCTGAAGCGCCAAACTATTTTTAATTTAATAGGATGCCTATCATTAGTACAATAATATTCAAACATTTAATAAAATAGTTTGCTTGTATCATCAATTTTACCATGCGCGCTGTTAAATATACTATTTTTTATAATATATTCGAATTAAATGTTATTTTTAAATATTTTCGTGATCTTAAATTAAAACAAATAGAATATTAGTTACTTAATAAACATATTTATTAAAATATTAAAATTATTAAATTAAATACAGTAAATTAAATACAGTTTACATATTTTATACCACATATAATTGTTGCTTTAGTTCTAAAATATACTTATTAACAAGTCTGTTGTCATTACAGAGATTTGATGTATAATTTATTTCCTTTAATACATAAGAAAGATTCCTTTAATAAATAAGAAAGATTCCTTTAATAAATTAGACATATTATATATAAAAATGTGTACATTAAATAAATTGAGTCCTTTCTAATGACCCGTTAAATAATGTGGTTGTTCACAAAAAAATGTTTGCGACCATTTTGTACTAACTCGTAGAATGAGGGACAAAACGAACATGTTTCTCTGTCTGTTTAAGTTTTTATATGCATATGTGACATATAAAAATTTGAGAGACGTTTATAATTACAGGACAAAAAATATTAAAACAATAGTATTTAAAACTTTATATTCAATAGTATTAAAATTATTAAATTAATGGTATTGCATTTTTCAAATACTATAAAATTTATTAGAAAACTTTTGAATTAATATCTGTAGCAATATGAAATAATAACATATCTTGAGATATGCTCAAATTTAGTTATTAATAGCATCGTTAACCTGATATACGAATAAATTTTGTGTCAAATTTTGATACTGATCCTTCCAATAGTTTCTGAGATACAAGCAACAAATCTAAAAGCATAGCTACTTATTGTTAAATATTTATTTTTATTTAAAAAAAAACCTTCGAAAAAAAATTATAATAAAAACATTTTGCAAATAAACCTAAATAAAATAGGTTTTTCTTAGATTTACCAAAATAATTTTATAAATATTTTTAAAGATATTTTCGGAATAAGTTGAAAAGTTTAGAAATGCTCTCCTGAAAAGTAAAAAAAACAGATGCTTTTATTTCATATTGCAACTGATATAAAAGTAATGTTATAAAAAAAATATAATTTCTAATTTTCTTACTTGTATCTTTAATATTTTGTTAATATAAAAAAAAAATGTTCGAACATAATTCATCTATGTGTCGCTAAGAACTACATTTGTTTTCAGCAAACATTTTATATTTGTTATCATACATTTTATGAACATTACTTGCTGTCACAATACTTTCATAATTCTTTCAATACTTTAAATAGTATGATGTATACGATTTCAAAAATAAAATAACATTTTTGAGATTATATTTTTTGTGTAAATTGTCCATACGTTTAAAATGACAATTTTAAAATATTCTAGCATTTGCATAATGCCTGTAAATCATATTTATTTCCAAGTGATGATTTCAACTATTTAATAAATTGAGAATGTTCTAAAATTTACAATCGATTGAAGATTTTTTTTTGTACAAAGAATATCGTATTGAATTTGTTCATCGTATACCGACACGGTTAGAATACGATTTAAAAATTGTATTCTACATTGAAAACTTAAATTATGCAATATCAAAATTTGACGAAAATTTAAAATCTCAATATTGAATAGTGCTCTTTTTGCGCAAAATATTGAACTTTTATTTAGAAATCGAAATATTTTAACATTTTTTTCGTTTGCCGGAATTATAAGGCTTTTCTAAAATATAACACATAGCTAAAATTACAGTTAATAAAAACATTTAAAATTTAGGTTTCTTCTAAGATTAAGAAATTGATTTATAACCATTTTCTGTAACGAGATTATGAGTTCTAGGGACTTTCGGGATTAGAAAAAGAAATTCCGAGATCTCGAGATTAGTTCCGAATTATTAAAATTTGAATTACAAATAACAAAAAAGGAATATTTATATATATAGCTTTACAAAAAATAATAGCAGCAGTATTAACAAACATTTATCATTAAGTTATATTAAAAAATAATGAAACGGATATTTAGAATTTTGTAGTTTTCATTTTAGCTGCTCGTTATTTTTATTAAGAATCCCAGGATTTAATTTCGGAATTTTCGATACTGATTTGCTCAGCATCCCAGGATTAATATATAATAAACGATCGATATATCATCGTGGTAGAACTAAAAGTCGCCAAATACATTTTTATGAAAATCTTAATTTTCAACTTTGTTGGTAATTAAATTGTTGTTTGAATTGTTGTTTGATTTTCGACCTAAAATAGAGTTTTTGTAAAAATATTGATAATTATATTGATAATTATTACAAAAAGTAATTGATATTTTTTAAAATTTAAAATACTTAAATAGTATATTCACATTTTCTTATCATTTGGTACAACTATGATGTGCTCAACGATCAAAAATTGAAAGATGGTTGTTTTAAAGGAACAATTAGCATTTTGAAAAATTAGTTGTTGACTTTTAGTTCTACAACGATGACACAATATAATGTCAAGAATCTATTATACGAAAGTGACAACATTTTATGCTATTGTAAATTTTTAACAAGTCAAAAAGCTTCAAATTGAAATAATATTCGCCTCATTCCTGCGTTGTTTTCGTTCATTCGGAATACAGCAAAAGGCATTTTGTATTATTCGGTATTTTGTGCAAATGCCAAATAACTATAAATACGTTACCAAACATTATATCGTCGTTGTAGAACGAAAAGTCATCAAATACATTTTCAAAATGCCAAATCTTCATTTACAAAAAACTTTATATATCTATCAATTTTTAAGCGACGATCTCAATTTTTTTACCACATAATAAGAAAATGTAAATCTATCAATTGATATTTCAAATTTGAAAATGCATCAAACACTTTTTATAATATTAATCAACAAACTCGAAATTTAAGTTTTTCATAAAAATGTATTTGATGATTTTTCGTTCCACAATGAATTGATTTAAAATATGAAAGAGTTTTAAATAAAGTAAAATAAATTTTCATAAATATCTAATAAATTTATATTACAATTTTAATTGAACACAAATGTTGTATCATATTAACAAATTTTATTTCGAGTTATTGCTTGTGAGAACGTTTTTTATGTTGAAATTATTTTGAAACATTTCATATAATAAAATTACTATAATAATTTTGTTTATTCCAAACAGGTACAGTCAATCAACACAGAAAAACGGACGCATCTCCAGCCAAACTAAAAAACCAAAATCAAGCGTGAAACTCAAACAAAAGTAACACAAGAAAAAAATATTTTAAACAAAAAAAGAAAATATTTCTTGAAATTAATTGTGATATTTATTACAACAGACAAAAAATATTTAGAACAAAATCTAAAACTACGAATTTAGTGCTACAGCCAAGCCAAACAGCAACCAACAAAAAGCCGCCATTTTGCAAAAATACAAAAGTACCAAATTATGATAAACTTAATGAAGAAAAACTTGTAAAAGATTTTCACAGAAACAAAATTCCAAACTGAGTACGAAGTAAAATGTATGTCAAGCCGCTCTTTTGACGTACACAAGAGCAACATTAGAAATTTATCTACAGGGGGTCGTGTGTGTGTGTGTATAACGGGGGCAAAGCACACACACGGGAGAACAACACTTGAAAAGAGCACGCAACAGGAGCAATGCAGGAGAAGGAAGCTGGAGAAAATGCGGCGAAAGATAAAAGCACAGGCACATCTTTGGTGTTAGCAGATGCACAACAACTCAAGAGAACATAGAAGAAATTACAAAACACCCTCTTTGATTTAAAACAACGCGAGCAAGAGAGCACGAGCACAAAACTCAATTCAAAACTCTCGCCAGTATAAGGATGCTGAACAGGGGCAGCATTTAGTTTTGGCATAATTTTGCAAGTATTTTGATGGCGTCTCAAAAAAAACGCATTTAGCAAGTGAAAATTTAAGATTTTTGTATATAAAAATTCAGCTAAAATTACGTTTTCGATAAATTGTCAAAAAAATATATATTATTTGATTTGCAAAATTTCGTACCAAATGAAGGTGAGAGTTTTTAGATGATAAATGTTAAACGAACAAACGCAACTGTACAAATTAATATTCAGCATAATTTTAAAATTGTTCAGATTTTATAATAGGCTTTTTTTGTCTTTTATGTCTCATAAAAGTGTTAAAAATACACGAAAACTACTGAAAACAGTAAATTTTAAACCAAAACTCTAAGGAAAATATGCGCGTTTTATAAAACAAAAATCGAAATTTCTACTTTGAATTAAACATAAAAAATCTATATTTGAAAAATATAAAAATTGCGCTCAAGTGACAAAAATTGTTTAAAAATTGATTTTATAAAAAAAAAAAATATATTTTTATAAAAAAAACAACAAAATTGCATAATCAAATTAAAATTACAAATAATAAATAATATATTTTTGCTCGAATTATATTATTAAAAATTAAAAAAAAATTGAAAATTAAATATGCTGCTAAACACAATACCTCAAAATACGTAATACTAGTTAATAGCAAACTAACATTCCCTCCAAACCAAAAAAAAAAAAAAAACATTAATAATATAAAAAGTTTAACTTCTTCTACGGTATCAGAGAAGTTCTTTTTCTGACGTACATTTTATATACAACAACAACAAGAAACATTACATACAACAAAAACAACTTGCAATAGTTTAATTTAAGTTTTAATATTTACACTTTAAACAACAACACAAAATAGTTTCGTCTTTTTTCCAAACTTTTTAAGTTTCTCAAATGTTTTATTTTTTATAAAACTCAAAAAAATAAACAAAATTAAAGGTTTCGTCTATAAATTTAGCGGCCCTACAACCTTCTTCACACAAACGCTATGGAATGTTTTAAAACCCATATCTAAAACACTGAAAACTCAATAAAAAGCAGCTTTTTTAGATATCATAGAAGAACAAAATAGCCCAAAACAATAAACGAAAAATGTAAAACCAAAAAAAAAAAACTACAAAAAATAAAACGTGAAAACGTTTATTAAAAAATTGATTTTAACCTTTTTTGGTAGCGCACCATATTTGAGTGGTTTGAAAAATGTTAAAATCAATTTTTGCAAAGCGTTCTATAAAATACTTTACAAAGTGTTATTGGATACAATAAACCAAAGATGAAAATACCCAAAACCAAAACGGCAGGAATTAGTAATAGTTATAGCTAGCAGCAATAAATAATTCTAAACTAGACATGGCAACATTTAATGTTTATAAAAAATATATATAAAACTTTAAATTTAAATAATTCGTAAAAGAAATTTCTTTAGAACTCACATTTTGAACTACAAATCATATAACATTCGATAGAAATTGAACTAAATTGGAATTTTTCATACTAAAAATTTAAAAAAATAAAATTAAATTAAAAATCTAAATTAAAAATTGAAATTTAAAATTAAAAATTTAAATGAATTTTATTAAATACACGACTATTTACATACTTCATCGATAATGCAATAAAAAAAAAAATTATAAAATTTTAACAATATTAAAAAAAAATAACAAATCCTAAATTTAAATTAATTCTCACTGATCTCAAATTATCAAGTATTGGAAATATTAAAACATAAACTATTAATCAACCAAATCAAAAGTGCATAATTTTGAAATACAAAATATGAAAAATACTAAATTAATAAATACAATTTCAAATTAATAGTATACATTCAAACAAATCACATTTTAATAATATAAATCGTGTTTTTTTTATTAAAAAATTATTATTTGATTTACTCACTTATTTTATAAAACGAAACGAAAAGTTATTTGTCAAATATACCAGTGACAGCTTTTGTTTACTTGTTCATTCGTCGTCATTTTTTAATACAAAAAAGAATTTAATACAAAAAAAAATTATGACACTGAATCACTTTCGTTTCATTTTAAAAATAAAGGAGATTATTTAAAATTTATTTAAATCAAAAGAAGAAATTTTTTAAATATTATAAATTCAAAATTTCCTCTTTAATAATGTCATATTTTTTATTACGAAAAAAAATGCTTTAAATAAAATGATAAAAGCCAAAACATATCAAAGTCTTAAATGTCTAAAATACCAAAATATAAATATGCAAAACAATCAAATAAGTTAATAAAAAGTTTAATATAAATCAAAATCAATATTTATTCTATATTATATATTTTTATTATATATAATCTTATTTACCAACCAAATCATAAAAAATAAATTCGAAGCTTAAATATTATACAAATAAAATTCGAGATTCTGCAACAAACAACTTTATACAAATCATTCAAATACATGTTTTATATGTATAATTTAAAAAATAATCCAACACTTTTTTTTATATATATATATCCGAGTGGAAATTGGTTAAGGTTTGCATTATTTTGCATCCGTCCGTTATCAGTTATGGCATCCCTACCAAAGGACACCTGAAATGTTACTGCACCTAGAAAAAAATTCCCTCAAATCCCATTAAAATTGGTCAATAGGACAATTATTGATTTAATAGTATCCAAAAATAAATCTTTTCATATAAACTCAATGGCAGTGTCATGGTATTTTCTAATATTTAATGGTATTTTCCAATTAAAACAATAATTTATCCTATTGACTATTTTTAATAGTAAAAAAAACTATTATTTATATATTATTTTTTTCTGGGTGTGATCAGGGTCGTCTTGCGAAATCTGAATTTCAAATCTACGTGATTTATTTTTTATAGCATTCTGATCTAAATCCTACCTAATGAAATCTGTTCTCTAATGAAAAAACTCTGATTGGAAATCGTATTATAATATTATCGAGATGTTATTAAAAACCTTTTTTTATAAATAAATGTTCAAAACAAATGCAAAAGAAATTTAAATTCATTTATACAAATTTTAAATTTATTATATTAACTCGAATCGTTGACTTTTTGTCATTGAAAAAGCTATTATGACAACATTGTTTGTTCACAAAACTATTTTTTGTTTGAAAGAGCACGAATTTGATAAAATCACTTTCAGAAGAATATAAATATACATCGAATGATATAATTTTAGGCTAAGGATAAGATCAGGAAGCTTGATTAGGTAACCTCATTAGAATAGCAATTTCGAATAACGTCACGTTTTCGATCAGACACTGATGTGGGAACCTGCTCATTACTTTATTTGAAATCAGGAAAGCCTAATCAGGCAACAAATATCCGCTGAACAAAATATCCGCTCGTATTGTTAAGAGCAGTTTCCGAATAATTTAAATATGCATCGAATAATATAAGGTTTGAATAAGGAAACCTCTGTAATATCATCAAGCCTTCATCACGTTTGAATCAGACACTCATATGTCAATCTGTTTAATATTTTATTTGAAATCAATCAAGCTTGATCAGACTATTATTGCATTCAGAACTAAATTTCCATTCGGGTACTAAAGACATTTTGAATATGCTGCGCTCTAAAGTTTATATTTTAAATTTACTTTTAGATCAAACAGGAAAATTTCAATTCTGCAGCACACACTCATGGCAAAATAGTAAAACAAATACAAATAAATCAAATAAAATTTTAAAAAATAAACTTAAAATATAACAAAAAAAACGTTCATGAAAAAATTACATTTGAAAATCTAAACCATTTAAAAATGTTTAAACTAATTGGCATTTAACTGAAAATTTGAATTTTCAGAATTTCAATACAAAAAAATTAAAAATATTTTCAACTAAAAATTCTGAACTTTTTCAAATCAAAATTAGAATTTCAATAAACACTGAATTTAAGAATAACGAAAAATTCTCAAAGTCGAAAAACACTCTCTCTCTCTATAACAAATATAAATATTTAAAGTGGAAAAATCGAAACGAATTTTGAGGTAAAAAAATTGAATTTCGAACTAAAATGAATGCAGTATAAAAAAAACGTGAAAACTCAAATAACCAATTTGTTTATGGAACTAAAATATTTGTTATAGCGCCCCCATTACATAAAACAAATTAAAAACAGAAATACAAATAAAAAATATAGGCTTTAAATTAAAACAAACATGTCTACATATACCATACAATTCATATAAAACTTATTTATAAATCAAAACAAATTGAAGTATATTAAATAAATATAGAAACTCAAAGGAAAAGGCTCAAATTGAATTCAGATGCAGAGAAACCAAAAAACATGTTCAAAAAATTGAATACATTTCATATAAAACCTTTTTATAAATCAAACAAAATTGCAGTATATTAAAAAAATAAAGTAACTCAAAGAAAAATGTTCAAATTGAATTCAGATGCAGAGAAACTAAAAAAAAATGTTCAAATTGAACTTAACAAAAATGAAACAATTGACAATATTCAAAAAAATCAACATCAAATCAAAATACTTAAAATTATATAAAATATTTTATTTAAAAACATTGCGCAAATTATGTACACAAGTTAAAATAATTATATGAATTAATTAAATTCAGCATTTTAAAACTTTCGAAAAATTCATACTGCACATAATAAAGACAATTATAGTCATATAGAAAATATATAAAATAAAAAAATAAATAAACCAAAAAAAAATAAAAACAAAACTCCAACAAATTTAAAATAAATTACAAGAAAAACGGAAGCTATAATGCGACAAAAGAATAAGGAATATAAAGAAGCACCCTCAAAGGAATAGACAACCAAAAAAAAAAACCCAACCAACTTACAACATAAAATAATTCAAATCATAAAGCAATAAACTTGGAAGAAAGCCAAATAGCAGCGCAATAATTTTGGGGGATAAAGCGCTACTAAAGACTGACAGCAGACTGTAAAAGTTTCGAACCAAGAAAAAAAATATTACAACATAATTAGACGAAATATGTATATAAAACCGGGCAATAAAAGTCAAACTGAAAACCATTAAGTTTTGAATAATATAAATAACATTTATTTGAATTATTAAAAGCTATTGTTGCATTAAAGACAAAATCAAATTAATAAAAAGTTATATTTCAAAGGACTAAAAAAAAAATACCAAATCAAAAATACATTACTTTTATTATACTATTTAGAAGAAATCATAAATCAAAAACACAAATAACAATATTCGAATATAAATTTGCAAATGACAAAGAAAAGTTTTTAAAATTATTAATGTTTTTCTGAAATTCAATTTTCAAATAACAAAATTCAACACTAGTACCATCGAAAAATGCTAGTTTCAAAAAACACATATAAAACATATACAAAATTTAATAATAAAAAGGGAAAAATTACAAAAAATATTTATTTCACTATATAAAATATTTAATTGTCTTGTTAGAAAATTCATAAACGCATATTTTGGGTAATTTATTTTATGTAAAAATATAAAAATTAACAAAATGCATATTCGACATACACATTATGACTTTAAAAAAACCAATAAAATAAACTATCATAAAAATCATAAAATAAATACTAAATTCAAAAAATTCACTATTTAAAAAGTGATAAAATATACAGAATTCAATATTTGTAAACTGTTTTATATAAAAAATTCTATATTTAAAAAGTAAACACCCAGTATGCCAATCGTTTCTATATCGTTACGAGATCAATGCGAGCGAAAGCAATAGCCATTCGTTTCTATATCATTAGGATATAAAGCGAGAAGAAAATTTTGAAAATTTTTAAAAATTTGACCTACATGATTGCTGGAAATCGATGTGTTCTGTAGGAGTTTAAATTATTTAAAATCAGAACGTTGTCGGCTGTGAAAAATATTGTTATATCGATGCGTAAAATGTTTAAATATCGTACCGAACAATTTGAATGTAAGAAAAATTTTAAAAATATCGATCTTTTTATCGAAATTATTTGTGGCATCAAAGTCTCTGAGACATGGCAGACTGGGCAATATTTCAAATAACCTAAATTTGAAAAAAAAAAAATTATAAATAAAAACATACAAAATTCAAAATTTTATAATATTTTTATTAAAATATTTTGAGAAATGTATAAAATTTAATATTTCCCACATACCTAACATCAAAAATTCAATGTTGTTATAAGCAATTTGGAAATATCAAAATTCCAAACTGAAATTATAAAAAATGCGAAAAATACTAAAAATTGTAAGATTACAAAATAATACAAAATTTATAATTAGCTTATAAAACATAAAAAATCCAAAATTTTAAATTATTATTAGCTTAAAATATCAAGTTACGAAAATACTAACATTGTCAAATTTTAAAAGAGAATTTAAATTTGTTGAAATCAAATTATTTAAAGAAAATACAAAAATTCAAAAAACTAAAAGGCACTTTCGTAAAACTCAAAATTGTACCAACACAAAACCTTAAATGTGGAAATTAATACAATACAAAATTAGAAAAAGAAAATAAAACTTTATGTACTAAATGCAAAATAAGAAAAAAGTTTAGAGTTACGAAAATATTAAATGAAATGGCAATATCTAAAAATATGCGTTCCAAAAATGTAAGATATATACAAAATTATATAAATTATGCAAAATACGAATATTCAAAATATACAAAATTATGAACATTCAAAATATACAAAATTCAAATTATACAAACAAAATTATACAAGTAAATAAACAAAATTTAAAATTTTCAAACTTTACAAAATTATAAATATATACTATATTCAAATTATACGAAATTCTAAATATACGAAATTAGAAATATACAAAATTTGAATATACAAATACTAAAAAAAACTTAATTTAAATAATTACAAACTTCTAAATATTTGAAATTCTAAATATACAAAATTCTACATGTATACGAAATTCAAAATATACGAAATTCAAAATATACAAAATTCAAAATAAACGAAATTTAAAAAATACGAAATTCAAATTATACGAAATTCAAAATATACAAAATTCAAAATATACGAAATTCAAAATATACGAAATTCAAAATATACGAAATTCAAAATATACGAAATTCAAAATATATTAAATTCAAAATATACGAAATTCAAAATATACGAAATTCAAAATATACAAAATTTAAAATATACAAAATTCAAAATGTACGAAATTCAAAATATACGAAATTCAAAATATACGAAATTCAAAATATACGAAAGTCAAAATATACAAAATTCAAAATATACGAAATTCAAAATAAACGAAATTCAAAATATACAAAATTCAAAATATACGAAATTCAAAATATACGAAATTCAAAATATATGAAATTCAAAATATACGAAATTCAAAATATACAAAATTCAAAATATACGAAATTCAAAATATACAAAATTCTAAAAAAACAAAACTTAAATAATTACAAAGCTTCTAAATATACCTACAAAATTTAAAATATTCAAAATTCTTAATATACAAAATTCAAATATATAAATATATAAAATTTAATATATACAAAATACGAAATAAACAAAATTCAAAAAATATGTATATAATTTAAGTTATTTAAACTTTTAATTATAGAAACTCAAAATCTACAAAACTCAAAATTTACAAAATTCAAAATTTACAAAATTCAAAATCTACAAAATTCAAAAACTACAAAATACAAAAACTACAAAATTCAGAATATACAAAACTCGCCATATACAAAATTGAAAATGATACAGATTATAAATATACAAAATTTAATAAGCAACAAAATACGAAATTTACCAATTTCGAAATATAAAAATTGAATATAAATAATAAAAAATACGAAAATTATAAATTTTACATTAAAAAATACAAAATTCAAACAAAAACTAAATACAAAAAATAACTAATTGGTAAAATTTCACAAATATATATATTTCAAAATATGTTGAATTTATAAAAAAATTAAAAATTATTTATTTATTCAATAAAAAAAAACATACAATAAATAGAAAATGGTAAAACGCGTCCATTTTAAATATGGCAAAATTCCAAATAGCGTCATATTTTAATACTACATTTGAAAGTATCAAATACATTTGATGACAAATATATTTATCGATAAACTCAAAATTTAAAAGACTAATTTCAAATTCAAAAAATATAAAATTTGATAAATATAACATTTTCAAAACAATGGAAAATACAAAATTCTAAAACAAAAAATTCAAAAAGAACAAAATTCGAAAAATATAAAATTCGAAAAACTACGCAAAAAACCAAATTCCAAAAATATAAAAAAAGATAAAAATCGAAAAATTCAAATTTGATTTTTAGAAAGTTTACAAAATACAATTATGACAAATACAAAATTATAAAATACAAGGACAACAAACAAATTATAAAAAGCGAAACATACAAAATGCAAAACTCAATAAACAAAAATATATAAAACACGTAAAATTCAAAATTCATAAAATTAAAATCAAGATTTATATACTTTGAAACAAAATATTATAAAATTACGAAAAATACAAACATCGACAATTACAATATTCGAATTATACAAAATACACAAAAATAAAAATTAAACATTTAATAAAAAAAGAATCCCTTTAACAAAGACGAAAACTTCAATTTAAAGAAATATTCAAAATCGCAAATTTAAACAGCATTTAAATTGCGCATACCATCATATATACGACATATGTCTAATATTTTGCAACTTTTGAAAAGAGCTCAAATTAAGTCAAGCACACAAATCAATGTTTTTATCAATGCATAATCAAAACTAAATTCAAATTCAAAATCCCCTAAAATGTGGTTAACATTACAGTGGCCAACTTTAACGATTGAAAAACATTTCAACCATTCAACCGGCCGACATTTATAAATAAATCTTTTTAAACCCTCCCCCATATATGAATCTGCGACAAAATGCGCCCGCATACAACGCACATCAAAGAAAACCAACGAACAGCACGCTAAGAAAAACTATTAAATATTCAACCCTCCACCAAAAAACAGCACATTGCCATGGACTTGAGAAAACTCATACCCTACAACAATGAAATATCACTAAAATGGTGCCCAAAACAGTTTGACTTTTGGACATGAAGAAACTTCAACAAAAATAGACAAATTATTGTTGCTATCAATACACGGCATTGGCATCAAAAGAAACCAGCTCTAAATTAGTTTTCCGGATTCCAGCGGCAGCAAGGACGTTGACCAAAACCCCCCTCACGCCCCCTCCGACACAACATACCACATACTAGAATAAGAAAGCAAAACACTGAAAGCATTTGGCCAAAACACGCATTATGTACATGTTTATGACTAAAGTACGAAAATCAAATCTAAAAAAAAATAAAAAACAAAATTAAAAAGAAAAACCTAAGGACGAAAGCCAGCAATTGAACGGCAACACTGAAAATTTATGAATGTCTCGAAGACAGCTACACAATTTCAAACGAAACCAATTCGAGACATAGCCCCCCAAACCCTATTTTAGAACAGAACACCCGCTCAATACACCAAGCAGCAAATGGTATTTTGTACACACTCTGTATTGAAAAACATATTTTGTAAAATTGGCAAAACATTTGGCCAAGAAGTAGTAAATAATTGAGCAGCAGGGGTTAACGAAATTATTACATTTTAAAGGCGTCGGCATGAGTGCAACCTTAGGCAAAAGTGCAACCAATAACTACCACCCCAATGAAACCTACTAGGGATCTAGGCAGAGAGATTGTACTCAAGAGCATAAAACAGTAGTTAGTAATCGTAGTAGTTGACAAGTGTAGTAGTAGTGTTGGTCATGGCTCAAAGAATCGGCCCAAAACTTAGAAACCCTAGTTTCGTATGTTGGCATGGTTCTGGCACCATCGATGGGGGGGATACCCAGTGTAATTGCTTAAAGAACGACGGTATGTTATATGCCAAGGAAATCAGTTGGAAAATTATTTCACAAAGACCAAACTAAAATTGAGACGTAACACAGAAGCATAGAAAGACAAGCAGAAAGACTTGGACAAAGATGAAGTCCGAGGTGTTAAAATTTAATTACATTTCAGTGTTAAATTACAAATGATTTTTTAAATCAAAAATATACTTTCTCGCTACAAAAAAAAACCTCTTAAAAGGTTCAATGCATTAAGATTTTAATGATTTAAATTCGTTAAACTAAAAGCAAAACTTTTTTTAATGTTATTGCAAAAGAATGCAAATACTTACTTAAAAATATTAATTATATTACTTTTAAAATCACAATTCAATCAATAAAATTTAAATTTAAGAGAATAAAAAAATCTAACCTCAAAAATAACATCAAAAATCATATACAAAATTGTATCAAATATTAAATAATCATAATTATTAATACATACAATAATAAAATGTATTAAAATATTTTAAAACTACAAAAAAAATATGTTAAATTCTACCCTAATTTTAAATTAATTATGTAACTACACTCTGTATCCCCTCGCAAATATTACATTGTTCTAACATTGTTAATATTAAAACAGTTAAAACTATTTACACAAAATTTTGAAAAATTAAACAACAACAAAAAAATTCATATAAAATTCCAAAAAATATAACACAAAAACTTGAATGCAAATCCTTTTGTCTAAAATGTTATTTATTTTAATTTAATTAAGCTGTAAAATATTTTAGACGAGACGATTATTGCATTATAATACAATTATTTATTTTCTTTATTATTATTCTGTATTGATTTTAAGAAATATATTTTTAATGCCAATCAACTGTATTTAACAATCTCTTTGCTAGATCTAGATATTGGCAAAAATATTGTCATATTTTTATTTTAATTTATATAAATTCAGTTCAGTGTTATTTATGAAAAACCAATCAAAAATGTATTTACTACTTCAACAAATTGTTATATATAAATAAAAATTTAAACAAAATTATAAATAAAATTCTAATCAATAAAGTTGTACACACCAATTTGCTCAAAATAACCCAAATGTCTTTTTATTATTATCTTTTTTAGCAATGGACGTCTTTAGGTTTAACAAATAATTTGCTAAATAACAAAAATAATGTACAAAAATAATGGACATATATATTTTTAATATGTGATTAATATTTCACCAAGCAGTAAAATTTGTTGTTGAATTTATTTTCATAATATTACAAATCCTTCTGTATTCACATTTTCAATCAAAGCAATGAGAAACATAATAGGGGTACACATTTCACCTCGTATGACGTATCTCTCGTATATCGTAATGTCATTGATTTTATGAAATCTGAGTATTTGAATTTCATGCACAAAAAAAAAAAACAAGAAATGCATAAAAAATTTGAATTGGCACCTAGGTTCACATTATCGCTGTTTGATATAGCCTTTGTTTCGTCTAAAAATATTTTGAAAGTACATAGAAAATCAGCAACAATTAAACAGTTCACTACAACATTCTTAGTATATGACTTTTACTTAATTATGGTACACACTACATCACAAAAGTTTATTTTTGTTTAATGCGCTGCTATTTTACGCGTTATTATAACATGTCAAAAATAATAATATACATTTTTTTTGTGTAGTAATAGTGAAAAATACATGCACAACAATTCCAATATGCAGTAAATACAAATAAATTTCCAGAAAAAGTGTAAGTATAACACAACACACATATTTTGTATATTTTTTAATATTTTGAACCTTGGAAAAAAAGCAAAAGTATTAGGCAGTGCGATTAATTAATTAATCAAATTTTTGATTAATCAGAATTTCTGCACGGATAGAAAAGATTTTTTTGAATGTAATTAAAAAGTAATACGAAATTACCATACATGTATTAGGAGTGAAGTGTAATTAAATTATAATCGAATTGAATTTATTTTTGTTCACGTGTAAACATTATTATATTGTCCAGCAGAATCTGTTTAATTTACCATAAATATGTTACAATACCAACATAAAATTTTTATTGCTTTTGAATAAACTATTTCTTGGCAATTTACTTGGTTAAAACTATGATTCGAAACACACAAAATGCTAATCAAATCTAAATACAACGTATGTTCAAATCTAAATCAAATCTAAATACAATCAAATCTAAATACAACGTATGTTCGCCACGCTTGTCTTAATTCGATAATTTATCGACTGACGAAGTTGCCCACGTTGTGCAGCATTTTCTACATACGCCTTCTTTTGCCATCGTTTGAACATATTGATGTTTAAAAACAAACAAAAAAAGAAATAGGATTTAAATAAATGTATTCTTGCAACATTCTTCTTGTATACGAAGTTGGCACTCGTTGAGCAGAATTTTCCATCTACGTCTCTTTTGTCGTCGTTTGAAGTATGATAGGGTCATTTTAAACATACTGATGTTCGAAAAGAAACAAAAAATGAATTCTTGTATATAAAGTTGACACTCGTTGATCGGCATTTTCTGCGTTAGTGTCTTTTGTTCTTCGTTGAGAAAACGTGTTCAAGTCGGTAATAATTTTGTTATTTGTAAATTAAACAAATATGTAAATTGTGTTATAAAAAGTACTAATAGTAACAGAGTATAATATAGTGCAGTGTATAATTTCTGAAACAAATGTGAAAAAACCACAAATAAAAATCAGTGTTTCGATTTTCAAACAGAATTCGGCATGTTTTTTTACAAAAGCCTCTGTGAATTCCTTGCCTACGCTATGTGCTGTACTGAGACCAACTGTAACTGTGCCAAATATAAAGCTAGCCTGGATCGTCTGGTTTAGCGTCTGCAGGTGCAATTGTGCATTCATTGTTGCTGTCACTTGAACTTGCAGTTTTAAACGAATTATTTATTTATGCATTTAAAAATTTGTAGATGAATTCAATTATTATAAATTTCCACTGTGCATGTTTTAAGATTTTTAATAAAAAAATAATAAAAAAACTATATTTTATTTTTATTTTATTTTCAGGATTTCTTTCCAAAAATATTTAAATATGTTTCTATGCAAAAACATACTACTTTTTGTACTGAAACAACTGATATGTTTCACTGGAAACATATTTATATTCAGGTCGTTCAAAATCATGTTTTATTTTGAACATATTTATGTTTCGGTTCAAATATTTATTTTGTTTGGATGTAGTAATTATAATGTTTCCATTAGAATATACACCATTTTAAGGGGCAACATTAAAATGTTTCCGGGATATTATAATGTAAGTCAGAGCTCATTACAACACTGTTCAAGTCTCAATACAAACCTGTTTAAAAATGATTTATCAGATATATTTTTAACATTCATCACTATTGATAGTTGAATTATGAATATATAGCGTTATAAATACTATAGTTTTAATGTTTTTTCTCCTAAAATAATTATGGTCTCACTACCCAAGCAACCACGGCTCGACAATAGCCACAAACTATTGTGGCGTATTAGTCCCAAAGAGGTGACTAATAACATGTATTGAACATACGCAATTATATGTCGCAATTCTGTGATATATAAGTCATTCATTCTGATAATGGAACATATACAATAAAGGGCGGAGTTAACTTTGTTGCTATTAGGTGGCAAAAAGTGGCAAATTATTAAATGTATTATGTTCCATATATGTAGCAAGTACACTCAGAAGAAAATGTACCATTAAGTACTTAATGGTACGACCATTGATCTTATGGTTCATGTATTAATAGATTTTTCTTTTTAAATCAAAAGTTTTCTAATTAATTCAATGGTATTTGAAAAATTCACTAACATACATTTAAATATTTCAATATTATTATTTTAAATAGAATAAATACTGTTGTTTTAACGGTTTCCTCCTATAATAATAAACGTGGTGTAAAAAAACATAAAACGAATACAAACATGTTCGTTTTGTACGTCATTCTGCGTGTTTGTGTTTGCTCAAAATGGTCACATTATTAAACGCGACATTGGTAAGGACTCAATGTATTTAATGTAAATAAATTATATTTATATTTTTATTTATTACAGAAAATAAATAATACGTCGAACTTCTATTATGGCAACGGACTCAAAAATAACTGCAGACTCAAGTACTACAATCAATTATTGGAAACCAAAGTAAACTTTAAATGTTTTATAATCTTTTGCAGTAAAAAGTGTCTTTTTATGTTTGTGTTATAAAAGTGAATGTCACTTTTGACATTTAAATAAAATAAATTATACAATAAATTAACTAAAATACATTGTTTTAATAAATTATAGGAAAATGTAATTCGACTTTACCATAAAATTAATAATACGTATCATTAAATTTGTATAGGTCTTTCTTATTGTAATTAAAATATCACATTATAAAATTTATGGTACAACCACACATTGTATTAACAGTTTCAATATTACTGAACTAATGGTACGCATCCTATTGACCAATTTTAATGGTATAAATTATTGTTTTTCTATTGAAATACTATCAATTTACCATGATTTTTTTCTGGGTGTATAGAATGAAGAACCTAATAGGAACATGTTTATATATAATGTAGCTAATTAACTTTAAAATTTAATAAATGTATATTATAATACACGACAAATTTATAACATCCACTACATATTTTTATGGAAAGTTGTGTTGCAAAAATGTACATCCGCGAAAGCATAATTTAAAAAAATAAAGAAAATCACAATTTTAATAAATTTTCACAAATTGCATTTTTTGTGTGCGCGTAAAAATTAGAGGTGGTAGAATATAAGCTTTAACCAGAAAACTTGAACCGTTTGTTTAATTAGAGTTGTAGTGTGTCGAAAACTCTGCTCGTAAAGACTTCTATTATTATGCCATGCATATTTTTATTTTTTATTACAGGACAAACATTCACGTTAATGGCACACTGCGTAGTATCTTTATTATTTTTATTTTTAATCTACACATAAATTACAGTTCAAGTTCCAAATAGGTGAACCAAAATTTTAATGGATCAAAATTTGTGGCAACTAAGCCTCGCCCCGGGGCTTTTTGGCTGGCAATTGTGTGGCAAATAAGTATATCTCACATGATTTAAAACAAACACTTTAATGGCAACTGTGTGGCTACCACTTAAGTTGCCACAAAGTGGTTACTTGGGTATGTGACATATTCAACTTGAACCATTGAATTCTGAAATAAATCCCTCTCGTGGTATTTATTAATAGCCGTGATATAAAAATAATGTTTTAAATATTTTTTATCCAAAATTAAATAAATATTTTTTAATAAAATTAGAATGTATGTATTAATTAATTTTAAGTCTTTTATTAATGAAATATGGATAATAGATTGAATTAAATAAATTATTTATTTACATTTTTAAAATTGTTCTCGATTGTTTAAATATTTTCATAAAAGAATAAAAAAAAATCCTTTTATGGGTCGTATGAGTGATATTAGTAAAATATTAATGAATTGATCTAGAAAAACTGGAAAGCACGTGTATTTTATTTTGTCAATACACTTTTGGAATATATAGGATTTTTGCATGCTTGCAGTTGATGTGCAATTTTGACTTTTGTCGTACGGTGTACTAAGTACATTATAAAATATATAACTAGTCTGTTTAAACTTTAAATTAATGAATTTAAACAGTTCTTATATAAACAAAACAAGTTCCTTATTATTTTGTATATCGGCCATTCCACGTCAAACCCGGGCGCATTCAACAAAACTTGACTTTATGAGCTCCGATCTTTTTGAAATTTTACAGACATGTTCTATGCTAAAAAATATTTGACACGTATATTTTTTTATAAAAATAGTGTTTTATTCTTGCAGTTTTACCCCTTAATAAATTGAAAATGTCGTTGTTATTCAACATTTTACATTTAGTTAAATTATTGTAGCACGTGAACCATAAGTTTAATATTAAACAATTTGGTCTCATTTGAAAGAGAATAAATTGTTCTTTCTAACGGCTTACTCGTTTTTAAAACGTCTAATAGAAACATAATAAGAAATGATGGTCCGAAAGTTATAAAATCAATTTTGGTGGTCAGCACATAATTTGTTTTATTTTTTTTTACACCATCACAAAACTGCATCAATAATGCACGAAAACTGAGAAATTAGAGTGGGACCTCAACGCTTACTGTTTTAATACTTGTAATAATACGTGTAAAATAATCTTCGACATAGAACAAGACTGCAACGTTTCAACGAAATAAAAAATATAAAATCTCAAAAGTGCCCGATTTGACGTGGAATGGCCGATATGCAATGTATGACTATGCCCTTATATTATCTTAATTTATACAAAATAATCGAAGAAGTCTTTGTAAAAAGTTATAAAATTGTTTTCTAAAAAGTATCATTTAATACTTCGTTTATGACGTTTCTTCAATGATTAAATTAGTATTTCTAAATTTTAAATCTGCTATACAAATGAACAAACAACGCTTTTTCCAAGATTCTGTGTTTTCAACAGCACTTCTTTTATTTCAGTAATACTAAAAATTTCCATACACTAACCATAATAGCAACCATAAAAACAAAATAGTCTTGTAATGTGGAGCAGAAAATAAGCAACAGATCGATCCAAAACTAAACAAAACATTCTACAATAGTAATAATATAACGAAAATCTACAACAATAAAGATGCCATCAAACAGATATTAAATTTGTAAAGTATTCTTTTATTTATTCATAACAATATGAATAAAAAATATACGCAACAAGCTACATTTATCAAAAACAGCGAATTCGTGATAACTGGCAAACGTGTGAATGTCTGTCTGGTGTTTTATGTTTTATTTAGTTGTTTATTTTATTTCATTGTTGTCATTAAATAAATTAAATTGTTTTGTTTAATATAGATAGATATTTTGTTGATAGGTTTTTGAGTCGGTTCTTTTGTTATTTCATTTAATATATTTATTTTGCATTGCATATTTTTGATTTGCTTATTACAATCCGGCGAGCATAATTCTAGGATCTTCAACGGCAGCCTTAATCTTACGCAAGAACATGACAGCCTCACGACCATCGATCAGTCGGTGATCGTATGTGAGTGCGACGTACATCATGGGGCGAATGACAACCTAAAAATAAATGAAGAAAAGTTGAAAATTGTGTCGAAGAAGTGTATTTATAATGCCTACCTGTCCCTTAATCGCAACAGGACGCTCAAAGATGCCGTGCATGCCCAGGATGGCGCTCTGTGGTGGATTAATGATGGGCGTACCCATCAAGGAGCCAAAGACGCCACCATTGCTGATGGTGAAGGTGCCACCGTCCATGTCCTCGACAGCGATTTGGCCCTTCTTGGCCTTGTCGCCCAAGGCAGCCATGGCGATTTCGATATCAGCATAATTCATGCCCTCGACATTTCGTATCACGGGCACAACGAGACCCTTGGGTGTGGCCACGGCCACAGAGATGTCAACATAGTCACGATAGACAGTTTCCTGGAAATATGTAAAAGGGTTTATTAAAAAATACAAAAAATGCAAAAAATACAAATAAAAAATAAAGTTAATGAAATTGAATGCATATAAAGGATTTTTCTGGAAATATGAAGGGTTTATTAAAAAATATACAAAATGCAAAAAATACAAATAAAAAATAAAGTTAATGAAATTGAATGCATATAAAGGATTTTTCAGAGGGACGCTACAAAAGTAAAGCAACAGGGACAGCAAACGACGCCATATTTCTTGCCGCTCTTTTGACATTTCTCTTCAGTAAGGTTTTTCATTTCATGTCACTGAAGCCGCTTGACCACCAGAATCGTCGTATGTTCGATAATTTCAACAGTGGCGTAATAAAGGGTTTTTCAACAGGGACGCTACAAAAGTAGAGCGACAGGGACAGCAAACAACGCCATATTTCTCGCCGCTCTTTTGACATTTCTCTTCAGTAAGGTTTGCCATTTCATGCCACTGAAGCCGCTTGACCACCAGAAGCGCCGTATGTTCGTGAATTGGGCTGGGCCGTATTTCTTCCGTCATGATCAAGACCGGCACGTTACTGTGTTACCGTTCAATGATAACCGCATATTTTTGGCCCCAATTGGATGATATGGACTTTGAGGACATGTGGTTCCAACAGGACGGCGCCACAAGCCACACAGCGAATGCCACAATTAATTTATTGGAAACCAAGTTTGGAGAACGTGTTATCTCACGAAATGGTCCAGTCGATTGGCCGCCTCGGTCATGCGATTTGACGCCGTTAGACTATTTTCTGTGGGGCTACGTCAAGTCTATGGTCTATGCCAACGATTGTTGAACTTCGTACGAATATCGAACGTAAAATTGCAGCAGTATCGGCCGATTTATGCTTGTAAACCGTCGAAAATTGTGTTCAGCGTCTGGACTTCTCTTTATATATTTTCTGAGTTCTTCTCTTTATATATTTTCTGAGTTCTATCTTTTAACAATTTATTATAATTTTGGCACTTTTTTATTTTATCTGATGCTTTAGCTCTTATCTGTACTAAATTCCTCTCAATTTTATTTTTATTCATCTAACTTTTCCTTCAGGTAATCTATAACTAATCCTCTTTGATTAATTCCAAAAAGTATTTCACTAGTAGTAGCGGTAGCTCAGTGGCGTTGGACTGCGAGCCGAAAGGTCCCCGGTTCAAGCCTGGACTGGGGCTAATAACATCTTTTCATAGAAACATTTTTCTATACCGCGCTACCTCTTGTCAGTAAATGGCAAACCTACGAGAGTAAAACTATTGCCTATGAAAAAGCTCTCACCCGCCGTTCGGATTCGGCAATAAACTGTAGGTCCCACCACTTTGAGTACAAATATAACACGCACAGTGAGAGAGAGAGAGCTCGGCCGAAGTTCTACACAGGACTGTAGCTCCAAACTATTATTATTTCACTAGGAGTTACCCCTATACTACGATGAATCGTGTTATTCATGGCAAACTCTATGTCTGGCAATACCTTATCTAAAGTAGAGCAATTCCATGCGCTTGTCAACTTTGCTATCATTGAAGCTAAAGTTCTATTGACCCTCCCAACTTGGCCGTCAGCTTGAGGAGATCCAGTAGCGATTTTTATGTGGCGAACGTAATTACATTCAAGGAATTGCTTGAAATCTTTTGAAGTAAATGCACTTCCTCCATCCGAGACTATTGCTTTAGGACGACTTCTTGCATATGAATGGAAATATGACCTCAAACTACTCAAAACCTCTTTTGTATCAGTCGATCTGACTGCATATAGTTTTATAAATTTTGAAAATGCATCCACTACTAAAAACACATACTTCTTATGTGCATTTTTCAACAAAACTGGACCGAAATGATCTATATGCACAGTTTCAAAAGGCACATTCCCTTTCGGAATATTATGAAGGTATCCTTCATGTTTTCCCGATTTTGGAGAAAAAGCTATACATTTAAGACAGTTGTAGATATGGTCTTTAATTTTATCCTTCATTTTAGCCATTTCATCATTATTATTATTATTATTGATTTCGTGGTAATGCACTGCGACCTGAATAGATCTTTTGTGCCCCGCTTGATACCATGACTGAAGCCATTCTCAGCTGTGGCATCTCCCTATACTATTTATATGGGGTCCTGGTTTTAATAGTTCTATAGGATGTCCGTCAAGCTTATCTCAGTTAAAAACCTGATTATATGGTTAGGGTTCATCTTTCTAATATCGTTTGGACTTGGTTGTCGATTCCCAAGTATTTGCATTCTTGTACGCATTAGCGCTGGACACGTTTCTAAAATGTGTTCTGGATCTTCATCGTCTTCTAGACAGAATCTACATGTACTGTCCGTTTGTATACCCATCCTAGTCAAATGTTTAGCAAGCCGACAATGACCTGTAAGAAGTCCTGTTAGAATTCTCAGGTTTTTCTTCGATAGTTTAACATATTCTTTAAATCTTCTTAAGTCATAGGACCCAATGAATTTCTTTGATTGACGCATTTTAACCAGCCCTAACCATAGTTCTTCTCTGGTGTTAAGTAGTTCTTCTCGTAATAACTTTTTTACAACACTATCACCGATTCCACAAATATAATTCTACTATACAAAGTGTCTGGAAAATGCCTAAAATTTGGATTTAATTAAACACTATAAATGATATGAAAAAAACTGACTGTGTAGTGGAAAGTATCATCTTCAAGTTAGATAGAACTGATTGGAAATGTTTCTCTCTTTATAAATCAGTTTGAACGGACAAATAAACAATATGCTCAGTTTGGCCTGTTGCCAGAATTATACACAATAACAAAACTTAAAATTGTTCCAAAGTTTAAAAGAAATCATAAGAAACTGGTTCATCCGCTTAAAACAATTGCATAACATAAATTATATTAATTATATTTGCAATTTTTATGTATTTTGAATTATATAATCTCAATTATAAATAAGTAAATGATACGATTTGTCTGCGCGGCCTCGAGCCATCGAGCAGCTGATACCAGTGACTGCTTTAGGCAAAGCGTGACGTCACCGCGAGTCAGCAGACCCAAAAGTTTGTTATTACCATGGAGCCGACTGACTGATTGCGTAAACAAATATTTGTTGATGAAACAAATGGCAAAATGTTAAAATACTTTTGACAATTGGTATTGCTTATGTTTAACGCAGTCGCTTGATCGATTATTTCAAGCAATAGTTATTTATCTTAAATAAGATATCAGAAGGTTGATAACAACATTTACAACTTGTAGCAAAGTCTGCCGAGAAAGCATTTAATATATATACAATATTATTTTAACTTTTGTCTTAAAGTAACCCCAGACACAATTTTTAGCAGGGTCGAGTATTTTTGAAACATTTTTTCGACATATTTCAAACAGACGAATGCGGAGTTTGTATCAAAAGCTGTCTGTTTTCTGCCCGTTCCATAAATATGGCATTAATCTGCCATTAAAATTCCATAAAAATTTACAACCTTCCCAATACTACCAATATACTCTTCCCAAAATATTCTATTTATCTGTGCGTTTGCCGGGAAGACTCAAAAATGATAAAATTTATAAAAATACTTACGTTGCCTTCAATGACCGCATTGACCACCGGCTGATCCTGCAGTGCATAGGCCGATGCCTTCGTGAAGATGGACATGAAGCCTATCTTGATGCCGTACTTCTTCTGGAAGGCCTCCAGGTTGGCCTTGCGGAACTCCATGGCGCCGCTACAATGCGTAACAAGCAGACATTTAAAAATTTCAATATACAAATTTTCAATATACAAAAATCCCACCTCATGTCGATCTCGTTGAATGTGGTCAACATGGCGTTCGTGTTTTGTGCCTCCTTCAAACGCGACGCAATCTTTAGACGCATGCGGTTCATTTTGACGCGTTGTTCGGTGCGTGTGCCAGTGATTTCGCGCGAATAATCTGTGGGTGGCAGCTTCACCGTAGCCGACTCAATGCCTTGGGCATGACGTATGGCAGCGACGGGCATTTGTGCTGCAGGTGCAGCAGGTTTTGGTGGTGCTGGTGGTGGCGCAGCTGCTGCTGCTGGTGGCGGTGGTGGTGCAGCTGCAGCGGGTTTCGCTGCTGGTGGTGGCGCAGCAGCAGCAGCGGGCTTTGCAGCTGGTGGTGGTGGTGGTGCAGCAGCGGCCTTGGGTGCAGCAGCTGGAGCAGCGCCACCGGCAGCCTTTTCGAGCTTAAACAATTCTTGGCCAGCCTTGACGGTGTCACCGTCTTTGACCAAAATCTCCCTAATGACACCGCCGAAAGGTGCGGGCACGCCGACGGTGGTCTTGTCGGTCTCGATTTCCATGACAACCTGATCGGCATTGAAGTAGTCGCCAACCTTGCAAGTGAATCTATAGAAATTTAGAGACAAGCAGATGTTTTTAAATGAAAACATAAAAATATAATATTTTACAAAGAGCATTTTATAGCTGTCAATTTGTAATCGATTAAGTCAAAATTGTTATCAAGTGATAAAAATATGCTAAGCTCTTGATTGGCCATATCAAATTTAAATTTATATGCCTAAAGTACTCTGTATAATATTAATCATAATCTTATCACATGTTGAAGGAGGGCTTGGCTTCAAAACTATTAGCTGCAAATATTCCATGATATGGATAAATGTTATATGGCTGTACTATGGGGCATAGGATAAATTTTATATTTTAAATTTTATATTTCTATTCGATGAGATCAATATGAAAATAACATTTTAATTAATTGAAATTTATCAACTACTAATTTTTATAATATCGTCGTTGTTGAACGAAAAGTCACCAAATACATTTTTAAGAAAAACTTAAATTTCGAGTTTGTTGATAAATATTATGAAAAGTAATTTATGCATTTTTTAAGTTGAAATATCAATTGATAGATTTACATTTTCTTATCATGTGAGATCATTAACATTATGATCATCGATTAAAAATTGACAGATATATAAAGATTTTTGTAAATAAATATTTGGCATTTTGAAAATGTATTTGGTGACTTTTCGTTCTACAACGACGATATAAATAAATAAATATTTTGATAATTATTTATTTGGTTCGTTTTACTTTTCCAACAACGATATGACAAACTTTATTAAAAATTTGTTAAATTTAAAGTTCTCTAAAACGCATTTCATTGTAGAAGAAGAATTCTTCTTTAAATTAAAAATAATTTCAACAGGTTTTTAATTAACAAAAAAAAAATTATTTGATTTAATTACTTTGCAACAAACTCGCCGCAATTTATTTTAAACCACTCGCAAAAGCCATTGACCTACATTTTGCGCCAGACCTTCAAACGTTTCATTACTTACGACGTCAACGTTTCAAACTTACTTCACGTCACCCTCCGAGACGGAGTCAGCAAACGCAGGCACCTTCACGGATTCGATCTGCCAAAGACCGGCGCTGGTGTGGATCATTTGCCAGCCATTGGCGCCAATAACACTGTAAAATTAACAAAAAATAAATATTGTTTTAAGAGATTTTTAAAAGAGTTAACGACGTCACACTTACCGCTGTTGGCTGACGCATGCATCGCTGACTGAGCGCTGCTGCAGCAACTGCTGCTGGTTTGCGACCGCAGCAACTCTGGAGAATTGGCGATTGACGGACGCAGTGTTAACCTACAACAGAGCAGAGGGGAAAGAAGAAGCTACATTAATTCATATTAAACATTTATATAACACACAGCACTAAAAGTGATCTCGAAAATATTCCAGAATCCATCACGTGCGTCACACTGACACACACAACACACACACTGCAGCACTCTGCATGGGCTGGATTCTGTTGCGAAATCTTTAGAGATTTTTCCGAGGTTACATAACACGAATTTTCACAGCGCGGTGCGGATTACGGCAGACGGCAGAGCAACTATAGCAAGGCACGTATTGCGGCTGCCTTCGCCACTGCTGCCGACACTACCATCACTATTAACGCCGCTGCTGTAGCTACTAGTGTGGTACCGTGTCTGAATCCAGGTGAATTCAACTTACTTCTTGACTGCGGGCAGCCTTGATTCCAAGATTTAACACATTTCGCGGTAGACGTCGCGACGTTAACGTTATTATTCCGGACATTGTTTTCGATTAAATAATTTTGTTTCGTTGGCAATTGATTTAAATTGCGTTTGCGAGACTTTCATACGCACGACACGACGGACGACGGAGGAGTTGCCAAGAGTTCAGTACCAGTGTATCGAGCAGAGATATCGACTAGGGCGACGAGAGATAGTCGAGCAGAATTTTTTCACTTGGCAAAAAGAGTGATATTTTTTATTGTATTATGTCATTTGTGACAACTGACGTTTGCTAAAATACTTTTTTTTTTGGTTGTGTTCACAGAGGTGTCACTTTTATGAATTTAAATACATATTAACCCCTAGCGGATTAACTATTTTCAACCGAGTGAAACATCCCAACCAAATATACCATTGCACTTAATATGAACTTGCGAATGCTTTGAAATCAATCATTACTTTCATATCGTAGAGTTCAGGTTAACGTTTAAAACACCTTTAACCTAAATTTAAGAATCATAGCTTTTTCAATAAAAACTGGTAGCTTAACCTTCACTTGAAAATTCCCTTATTTTGAAAACAATATTAACACTAAATCTTAAATTGTTTTCAACGTTTACTTCAAATCAAGATTTAGCCTTATTTTCAACTCGATATCAAATTAACCTACATTTATTTTTTATACCCTACACTAAGAGTGAAAGGGTATATTCAGTTTGGTACGCCGTTTGTAACACCCAGAAGAAAGCATCTCCGGTATGGAAAAGTATATATATTCTTGATCAGCATGACCTCCTGAGTCGATTTAGCGATGTCCGTCTGTCCGTCTGTCTGTCTGTCCGTCTGTCTGTCCGTCTGTCTGTCTGTTGAAATCCCTAAGACTTTTAAAATTGAAGAGCTAGATAAATGAAACTTATAACTTAGATTACTAATATACCTACGCTGTATGTGCGAAAAAATTGGCGAGATCGGTCCATGGTGACCTATGATCCGACCACTTATGTTCAAATACCACATATAAAATGTATATATAAAGATCAATTTTTATGTATACGTGCTTAGGTAAACTTTGTTGGTCAAATATATATTGACATCATGCTCAAATACATGATAATAATGTTTTCCGGCGAAAAGACTTGTGGTTCACAAAAAAAAAATCGAAATTCGGTACACCTACCCATTTGTAAATATGGGTATCAAATGAATGGAAATTCTTCAGCGATTGAATGTTTGTAGTTATTTTCAGGATTCGTATACCCTGGTGACCTATATATCACTTTGAATGGTAACCACACATATGTGTAGGGTATTTATAGTCGGCTTAGACCGACTATAATTTTGATAATCCTAACTATCATAATTACACCTACTTTAAAATTTCCCATGTGATCTAACCTTCCCAACTGGTTTTTCTTTTTAATCCTGCAAAATTAGTAAAATAAAGGGGATCCTCATATAGGACAACAAAAAGGGCATTTTTCAATTAATTATCCCGTTATATGTCATCCAACCAATATCGTAGACTTAAAGCCCCAGCGTCAAGACATCTACAGAAAATCGATGCCAGCATCCAAAATGTGGTAGACGTGTTTTTTTAAGCTTGTATGTTTCAAGCTCTCGAATATAATTCTGGATCCTATTCAAACTTTGCAGGGGCGGTCGGTATATTGTTTTAAATATTCACAGAAGTCCAAACACTAATAGATTTCGGAAGCTATTAGATTTGGGCGCGCGTTGTTATTTTTTGTCAGGGATTCTATTGCAATCATAAAAACATCCTGTTTTTAGTGTGACTACATTTTTGCTACTAATTTTCATTGCCCTTTTTGGTAATGTCAGTATTAAATCATTTTCAAATTCAGAGTAAGCGCTAAAAATAGCACTTATTTTATATTTGAAACTGATTTGAAAAACACACAAGACCTGAAAGACAATTATGATTATTTTTTCAAACGCTTACTCTGTGGCATATTGGGAATAGTCTTTGATCCCAAAACGCAATGAATTTAAGGTTCGAAAAATTTTGGTGAATTTTCTTTTACAACCAATGTGGATTTAAAGTCATTATCAAGCCGAATAAATTAATGTTTTTTAAATGTTGGTTTTCGAAGTTGAAAAACATAAGACGAAATTCACTACACAAAATTACTGCGTGGCAACCCAGTGACGTGATAAATTAAATCTCAACAAAAAAATTTTATTTTTTCAAAGTAATGAATGGTAAGTATTGAATTAAAATTGAATTTTCTTATAAATATATAAAACTTTATTTTGTTAACAGATTCCGATGTGTTAATGCATATAGCGAAATGTGTCGCGAAATTAAAATTGGCGCACCGACAAACACACTGTTTGCAGTCGTTTCAGTCAAAGACTCTAGTGACAGCAAGCAAAAGGCATGCAAAAGGGCTATAGAATAAAGATCTTGCACCCTACAATTTCAGGCCCAGTGATCTGCTACTATATGAGCCACTGCATATAAATGCTTTTGTAGCAAAACTTTTAATATTGTCTAAATATCACAAAAAGTGTCAAATATTTGACTTGAATAATTACCAACTGCAATGATGTTTAAGGCTCTAATACTTTTCAACCATCTTTCGTTTTCTTAGTGTATGGTCTACACCAGCCATCCCCCATGAATTAATACATGGTAAGCTAGCATGATGACTCGTGGAGACTACAAATGGCTAGTCATAATCTCTTGCTTTCTATGTCTAGCTAAATGATGGACAATATCTGTCATATTTTATTATTATTTTTTTTTTTTTTTGAAAAAAATATTGTGATTTAAAATTTTAAACGCATTTAAAATGAATTCAAAAATTGAACAATTTTTTTATATTTATTTGAACATTTTAAAATTGTTTGTGACGTCGTTGACATATGTTGGCTAGACATACAATTCCCAACAAACAAGACTAGACATTCGTATGGCTAGTATATTTTTTGTTTTGCCTTAGCTATGTCTTTGAATTTTGGTATGTGTAGACACTGTGTAATGTTAAAAATTAACGAAAAGTCGTCATACGAAAAGGCCTGAACTGGCACATGTCAGCTTATGTAATCGAGACAATACCCATATATATTTTGGTAAGGAAAACGAAAGATGGTTGAAAAGTATTAGAGCCTTAAACATCATTGCAGTTGCAAATTATTCAAGTAAAATATTTTACTGTTTTTGTGATATTTAGACAATATTAATAGTTATTCTACAAAAGCATTAATATCTGTGGAATATTTGAATATTTGCAGTAATGCTACCTATTTCTCTAGTAGTTGCAGTGAATCTACCACAAATATGAAATTTTTCGTGATGTTTATAAGAAGCATCTCACAAATAATACAAAATATGTGATGTCTACATATTATTTAAGCTTTTGCTGCAAATTTATTTGTATTTCCAGCATATTGGAATTGTTAAAGCGAGTAGTATTTTAGTTGCAACAATACACTCTAAGAAAAAGTTACTATAATAAACGTAAGAAACCGCTTTCCTCTTATTAATGTAGTAAATTCCAACGAATGTGTAAAAATAAAAATTTCACATAAAGTATGTAATACTAGAACACATCTATAGTGTCAAAGAACAATTTTATGAGAAAAAGCACAACAGAACGGGTAGTTTTTTAAGGTTAAATATTATTAGAAAACTTAATATCATCTCAACAGAGCGGATTCAGCAAATGTGAAAAAAATCCTGTACACAAAATGAAAATGTTCACAACTGTTTAACGAATGTTCTCAAACATGAATGTACATCTTGGGAGATGTAATTTCAATTGCACACAAATTAAATTGACATTCACCAACAATCCGTCCCTTGCACATTTATTTTATTTGAAATATGCAAGTTTTCTTTCCTGTACAGTCTTCTAAAATGGCGCAGAGCATTCGCGTCATAATGATCTTGTTACACATATCTGTGTGTGTGCTAGACGTCATTTTTACACATTTCTATGTGTTTATATACAAAACATTGCAGAATCTGCAAATTTACCATACTAAAAGTGCGATTCAGTTCAGAACAGTTCATTTGTGTAAAATAACATAATTTTCATGAAAAACACTCCAGATGTTTCTTTTTACGGATGTATTAGTGTTTTTATTTGAAAAAAATGAGTAAATTAACTGTAATAAATGTAGCAACTTCACTACTCCTAAATAAGATTTCTTAGAGTGTACTCTCATAAACATTATGTTTTGTACATTTACGGCGTTACATTTACGGCGTTACTACTAATCAAAAAATAATGTACAGCTTTAAAGCGAATATCAAATTTTATTTTTGACTCAATTAATTGTCCCACCTGTAGAAGTTGTGAAAACTGACTTCGGTAAAACATTCGTTAGGTTGAAAGAATTTTACAAAGCATATAAAACAGTATAAATACTTATTTAATATTTTTTTATGTTATATATTGAATTAAATTATTTTTATTTTCGTATGTTTCTATTCGATAAATATTTAATTTAATTTAACAAAATATTTAATTGATCCAATTTCTATCGAATGAAATTTTTAATTGATGATACTAAATTATTAATTAATGATTTAAAAATTCCGAATAAAAAATATAATATATATAACAACTTTAATATCAATCTGACAAAAAAATGAATTAAAGTTTCTCCAATTGACATATTCTTATTATTTCGAATATGGAATTCACTGCTAATAAAAGTTACATCGGCTGAGTTCTAATTAAAAATTAATTGGATTGATTAACATTTTAGTTATATTTATACACTTTTTTTTCTGTGTGTAGGGCAGCTCTCTAATAACAATTGTCATTTCTAATTTTTTTGCAACTGTATGTAAATAAAACTATTTAACACAAATTATCACTACTGATTACTAAATAATATACTTTATATCTTATTATGGTATTTTTTTTTGTCTAATGGCTTCTTTTTATAATTTTATCACTTTTTAGTTTCAGTTTTCATCTGTCATTTGCGAAAAAAAGAAATGGCAGGGATGTATTTTGCTCAATAAAAAAACACGAATTTAAAGCACTGACTGCTCCGACCAAATAAAAAAACACGAAGCACAAATTTTGACAGTTTGTGCTGTACTCCATTTTCTCTGAACTAATAAAAAAAACACCTATTATTACACTTAACATAATTAATTCAATTTTTCAACACTGAAGCTGCGCTGTGAACACAACCTATGACTTTCACGTGTTGTCAGTTGTACTAAATTTGTACTAAAACAGCTGACTTTGATGTTTAAAATTTCAGATTAAAATTGTCAGCAATTACGAAACGAATTGCAACGCTTTGAAAAAATGTTTATTTCGTTAAAAACTTATGGAAATTAAGAAAAAGTAAATAAAATTAAATAGTTATCGGTAAATTAATAATGTCTGCACAGTATCAAAGATTCTTGAAAGTGCTTGAAAGGTGGCCAGCAGATAAAACAAAAGTCGGCAGGTAAATATGTGAAAGAGCCTACATTATTCCAACACATTTCATGCGCATTTTTCTTCTGTTTTTTGTTGTTATCTAACTATTTTTTATATAGTTTTATTTTATTGAATTATTGTTGTATTTAGCATAGTATTAGTATATAGTATCTATTACTCCTAACTTAATACAGCTCAAGTGTATCAGCGACATATGTTTTGCATGTGTCACGGTCTCTACATCTATATTTTGCACAGTATTCTTGAACTTTTCTCGACTACCTGTAACGAATATACTCGCCGGCACATTTCAGTCTACAGTTCGTGTTTGTCTGACCGTAGAGCGTGTTTGTTCTTTGTTTAATAAGAGAAAAACGTGTGTGCTTAAATATTTGTTTTATTTTTACTTAATTTCAAATTATTAAAGTTTTCTTAAAATTGTAATTAGTATTTTGTTGCTAAAAATGTCCTCCAAGTACTTGTATCAAAAAATTCCTGAGGAATACTTTTTCGAAGTAGATCATGAGGCAGAGTAAGATTGGACAAATTCATATTTTTCAATTTGATAAATTATTTTGCGAAGTACTGTCGTCATGTAATGCAGGTTGAGATTAATTCAATGAATTGGTTTTACAACGAGTGGTTATAGAATTGAAACTAAATCTGTAAAAAAACATTTTTTTTTCAAATTATTGGTAATTTATCAAATTTATTGGATATATGTTAAAAAAAATTGACTGCTACAAAATTTGTATTAATTAATCTTAATACAAATTTTGAACTGCGTCGTTTAGAACTTGTTGTATTTATTAATTTTTTTGTGAAACATTTAGTTGTGGAAATTTACCAAAAATTTTGAGTACTTTGCTTTTGCCAAAGTGTGTTATTGCTTTCAATTAAGTGTTTGTTCGAGTTATACGCATATCTTAATTATGTTATGAACAAAATCATTTTAATTTAAGGATTTAATACTTTTAGTAACGCAAACCAGTTCTCATAACACTTTGATTACTGTTTTCTTTTCTCTTACATGTAGGTTACAGTTATAATATCGGCTAAAATTTCGCGTAAAATTTAAAAATTCTGTGTTATGGATTTTGTATTTGTTTACGGCAATTGTAAAAAAAATTGCAAAACAAAAAATTGATGAAACGTTCGATCAATTAACGAAAAAACGAAACATTTGAAGTAGGTATTCCTAATATTAGAGGAAGGGGACTGGAAACGAAAACCAATCACACAATAATAGCAAAAGTAAACGTTTTCCTGTTTGAAAATACTCCGAGTATTCAAGAAATATTCAATGTATTCATTAATATTATGCGTTACTTACATCGCTATAAGCCTGGGCATTCATTTTAATTGAACATTTTTATTTCTGCATATTATAGCTGTTTCCAGAAAATGCTCGGTACTGTCAGATAGTGTACCCATACTTATTAGGTGTTCTCCAAGTCTACGGTGACTTGCTAGAAATCCTCTGAGGTTTCTTAAGTTGTTCTGTACATTCTTTAAAGATTTTGAGGTTGTAGGTCCCAATAACTTTCATTGATTGCCTCTTCTATGGTAATAATCTATTCTCGTAGTATCACACATGGCTTCGAAGTATTTGTTACGAGATCTTTAGACTCCTGAACTACATGTTCATGTGTTCTTCAGATCATATGCGTCCGATATGTTCTTCTATATTATGTTTCAGAAAGTTAAAGTTAATATTCTATTTTAAAATTGCCTTTCTTATAAGCAACAGAACAAAATACTTTTATTTCAGAAGTAGAATATACAAAATATTTTATTTTATATATTAAAAAAGTTAAAAATTTTATCACAAAAACTATTTTTTATTATCTTTCTAAGGACCGTAGTCCGGTTAAGCACTAACTGTCACTTTAACCTGTAGTTACCCATAGAGTATATGGAATGAAACACTTAACTGGACGAACCTAAAACTTTTAAAAGTTAAAAGTTTTAACATTTTAAAAGTTATGATTATATTGAATATGCCACGCCCTTTTGTCAAATCCTTCCAAAATTTGTCAAAAATATAAACAACCACAATATACACCACTGAGACAAATTTCATGACTTTGGATATCTAAAATACACAGATATTTCGAATTAAATTTTCAGTTTTGATACGCCCATTTGTGCACCATAGGAGGCGAATTTCAAATGCACAAACAAGTGGGGAGATGAGCACCCTGTCCAAATTTCAAGATCATAGGTCTAAGGATCAAATTTCGATTGGTTTTTCTATTTTGCCGATTTTTCTTTGGGATTTTAAACCACCCCAGTATTAAGAAGAAGAAAACAAAAAATAATTATCCAAATGGGTCGAGTCGTTCTCGAGTTTTTGCGAAACTAACGCACGGTAATTGATTTTTGTATTTATAGATATCACGTATTTTCATTGGAGGTACCACTAGAAAAAATGATGTTTTATTAAGTTTACTCAAATTAAGGCAGAAAGACTTTATTTTTTTTTATTCTTGGCCGCAACCGTTACACTGTGTGTCGTGCCGTCTGAAGTATATTTTCCAGAAAATTTGTCTGCTTTAACCAGGGACTAAAACCTTTCGAACTATCGGATTCAAGATATTTAAAATAGAGGGTTCGTTCCCAAAATCGAAATGGTTCCGATTCCGGTTCATTCCTGAGAGACTAAAACCCTTTTGCATATCGGTTATGGTTCCAATAATTTTAAAATAGTGGTAAAATATCAAATTTTTTTAATAACGGTTCCGATTGCTATTCCGGTTCCAAAAATCTAAAATGTTCGAATTCCTATTCCGGTTCTTTGTGGTCCATGACTAAAACCCTTCGGAATATCGGTTATGGTTCGAATATTTTAAAAATAGTGGTTCCACCCAAACAAAATTGTATGTATCCGATTACGGTTCCACACATTTTTAATAGCGGTGTCGATTCCGGTTCCCAAAATCCTGACATATTTTTAAAATAGCGGTACCGATTCCAAACAAAAAAAATACAAATTATGGGTTCCGATTCCCTACATTTCTTGAAAAACGGTTCCGATTCCAAAAATTGAATCTGTTCTCTACCGATCATGATTCGGGTTCTTTGCAGTTCACTGGTTTTAACATATTTGTGCTATATGACGGTTTCTGTTACGTTTCACGAATTTAGTTGGTTTTATTAATTTAAATGTTTTCGATCACTTTTTAAACATTCTCCGAAACTTTTTCTAATTGGAGGGTTAAACAAATATAGAACATAAAGTCATGCTATGGTATCAAACCCTATATTAAACGACTTCATTTGAAACATATTTTAATTTATATTCTACTGAAACTTATTTATATAAGTAATTTTTATCAATAACTATTATATTTTAATATTTTTACCATTATTTATTATATTATAGTTTTATAGTTCACATTCTAATATGTATACGTTATTTATTATTTCACTATTAAACGCTTTTTTATTATTTAAAATGCTCAAATAATACCCAACTCAATTCTCTTTAGTTCTAAGCCGTTTGTAAACATTTAAATACGGCCAATTTGTGTTTATTTGTTTGTGTATTGCTTGAATTTCATATTTTCTTGTTAAAAATCATTCACATCACCGCACCTTTTTGTCAATTCTAACCATTTAATGCAACCAACTGCTCACTTCTGCCAAACCTCTTAGGGATCTCGGTGAACAGATACGCAAACACGTCAAATCGCTCACAAATCCCGCAATCTTAACCAACGAAGACAGCGAAAAGCTAGCCAAACAAGTCGATTCATTGGAGCGTTTGACTAGTAACATCTACGCGAACAAATACAAACGCAGCCACACCTCCACAGCCACCGGTCTCACGGCGGAGCAGTGCAATCAGGTGCTGTCCTCCGAGTTTCTGCAGTATCTCAACGACGAGCAGAGCGCCAAAAAGAAGAACCAACCAAAAGATTAAACCAGCCAAAGAACTCAAGATGCTCAGACCAATGTTACTCAGAATACTTTTCAAACAAATTAACTACAATTATTGCAGCTCGGCCGTTGCCAACGCCAGCGTTGCGCCACACATACCCGTGCTCTGCGATGAGACCATACATTATCTGCAGCCGCAACCGCAGCAGATCTTCATCGATATGACATTCGGCGCTGGCGGACACACGCGCCAGCTGCTCTCCAAGTGTCCCGACATCACTGTCTATGCGCTGGATCGCGATCCGGTGGCACATGAGTTGGCCAAATGCATGAGCGCCGAATACGATGGCCAAATAATACCGCTGCTCGGCAAGTTCAGCGAGTTGCCGCAGCTGTTGCAGCAACACAATGTGTCGCGTCACTCCATCGATGGCATACTTTTCGATTTTGGCTGCTCCTCGATGCAGTTCGATGTGGCGGAGCGTGGCTTTGCGCTGTCGCAAAACGAACCGCTGGACATGCGTATGGATCAGAACTTGAGCAGCGAACAGATTACGGCTGCCGATGTACTGGCGCGCGCCGACGAAACCGACCTGGTGAAAATACTGCGCGTCTATGGCGAGGAGAAGGCGGCCAAGAAGATTGCACGCGCTATTGTAGAGGCACGCGCCGCTTATTATAAAATCGAGACCACCAAACAGTTGGCTGATCTAGTGGTTTCATGTATGACAGAGACGCCGCTGCGTCAGGACAAAATGCAGCGACCAGCGCATGTGGCCACCAAGACATTTCAGGCGTTGCGCATTTTCATCAATAACGAATTGAATGAAATTAATTATGGCATGATTTTGGCGGCCGAGTATTTAAAGCGTTTGGGACGTCTGGTTGCCATTACTTTTCACTCGCTCGAGGACACCATCGTCAAGCGGCATATCAACGGCAACGTTATTGAGGGTCTGGCGAATCCGGTGCCGCTGAAGTATTGCGGTCACGATGTGACGCACGAGAAGCAGCTGATGGACTCGTTGGTGGTATCGCATTGGAAGCAGATGCACAAACATGTTGTGGTGCCCGCAGAGAAGGAGGTGGCGCGCAATAGTCGCAGTCGTTCGGCCAAATTACGAGCAGCGTTAAAAATTAAATAAATATTGGCTGCCTTCATTTTAGATTTAAATTAATTGTAGTTGTTACTGTATGTGGCGAAGAATTTGTTGTTTATTTTGTAAATAAATTGAAGAATATTGTGTAGTAATATAAAAATAACTTGTTTTAGTTAAAAAATACTTTTTTTTAGTAGAAAATTATATGAAATACTCCTAATATTTAGACAAATTAAACATCGTTAATTGCTAAATATTAAATTGAATTAAGGACCCTATCATGACTGTCGAATCGAATGAACTTGGCGAAGCTAACAAATAAAGCTTCAGAGCTTCCATTCGCCAGACGAAAGTCTTAGACTCATAAAAGTTCTATATTTTAGAATGTTTTAGGAACGCTCCAAAATTTGACTCATAAGAAGAGTTCATGAGCTCTTAGGAGCCCCCTCAAATCAAACTCATAAAATCATCAAATTTGAGGAGCACTCAGAAAAGGGAGTCATAAAAGTATCTTATTTATGCTGGCTTTAGGAGCCTACTGTTTAAATAAAATTGATATACTTATATTCGTTTTGAATTTGAAATCAAATGAAAAATAATAAAATATTAGTGTAAATTCAACAAACAAACCTACATATTAAATAGATGTTTGAAATGCATTTTCTCACGGATGTCTCGACTAAAATAAACATAAACATGTACTATATTGGATTCATTTCAGACACATTCTATATTTCTGAAGAAAGAAAAACAGCAAAAATGAAGTAATTTTGGTGTCTGAAAATTCTCAAAAATGTGAATGTTTTAAGAATATTTTAAAATGATCAAAAATACGCGGATTTTTGCGCTCCTTAAAGCGCAGATTCTGTAGTCTTTTTGGGGTCTTTTTAGAACTCAAATGTGAGTGTTTTAGGAGTAATAAAAGTGTCAGAAATATGAGGGTTTTTTTGGCATAGCTGCCAACCTAAATTCAGACAAAAAATCTGTTTTTCTTACAGCGATAATTAAAAAATCTACTGACAGATTTTTGCAATCACAAAATCTTACAGGCATTAAAAAATCTGATAAAAAATCTCTCATGCATTAAAAAATCTACCAAAAATCTAAAATTCTTAAAAAAAAAGTTACAAAATCCCACATACAATAAAAAATCTCACAAAAAAAAACACTCATGCATTAAAAAATCTGAAATAGATAAAAACGCGAAAAAATGTAGTATTTTCTATATTAAAAATAATTATATAAAAAAATATTAAAATTCATCACATTTTTCTTGAAATATAATATTTAAAATTCGATAGCATTTACAAAATCAAATAAAGAAATATTCAAAAAAACATAAAAAATCTGCATGAGAATAAAAAAATCTTTTCTGTAAGAAAAATCTTACACGGAATTAAAAAATCTGGTCAGATATCTTTTATCTACCGGCAATTAAAAAATCTGTCAAAGTAGATTTATCTGACAAAGTTGGCAGCTGTGGTTGGGAGCCTTTTTAGGCTATTTTTAGAACTCAAATATGAGTGTTTTAGGAGTAATAAAAGTGTCAGAAATATGAGGGTTTTTGGGCTCATAAAATGGGGCCCTCTACCCAGGAGTCGGAAGCCTTTTTGGACTCTTTTAAGTGCTAATATATGAGGGTAACAGATATATTAGCAAAATGTTTGCTGTGAATAATAAAATTTTATATTTTAACTTTGTAGGTAATTCTTACAAAAAGTAATTGATACATTTTTAAAGTTGAAATACCAATTGATAGATTTACATTTCCTTATCATTTAGTACAAATATTGAGCTCATCGATCAAAAATTGAAAGATATATAAAGATTTTTGTAAATGAACAATTGCCATTTTGTAAATGTAGTTGGTAACATTTTGTTAAAAGTTAAAAAAGTTAAATTTTTTTTTTTTTTTTTGGAAAAATACAAATTTCTGTGGGATTTCAGCTTTTCAAGGGAATATATGTTTTCAGTTCTGCACCTTTTTTGGTCTTATGGATTTTAAAAAAAGAAAAATGCAATGGCCAGTTCCCAATTATGGTCCCAGAAAAATATCTACTAGGGAATAAGTAAAATTACATTGATTAGTATAATAAAATATTTTTCTTCGTTGTGCAAAATATTCGTAATCTAATTATGGGGGTTGTCTAGCTTTAAAGCGCTGATAACAGCTGATGGCATGATAAACGACAAATAGTCAAAATAAACCAAACAACCCATTAACACCTTTTCCGCGATTCTAGCCTATTCTAAGTTTATAACAAATTTGTTTTTTTTTCATGATTTGTACCCATTTATTTCGCTCATGTGGAAAACATGCAAAACGTTTTGTTGTTTTTCTGCTTATGTTATTTTCGAGTACTGACTCTGACCTTATGTGATAATCTTTGGCGTTCTATTGATAACAGATATGCGGCGCAACAACAGTAGTAGCAAAGAAAACGGTGTTAAATACAATTTATGCCCAGTCTTCGTTTGCATTCTAAGGGCGACAGTGCTATTTGGAGATTTAGCTATCATTTTGCTATAATTTTTTTGTGTTGTTGTTTTTCCATTTTTACATAATTCAGAGTTGTAACAATGAGTGAGGCTAAGCTGATTTCTGGCACACAAGTGGCTAAGTGAGTCTTTCTTTTTAAAAATGCTAATACTACCTATTTATTATAAATCATGTGTTTTGCAGAGAAATACGGGGAGAACTTAAGCAACAAGTAGATGAGTTGAGCAACAATTTGGCCAACTTTGCGCCTGGCCTGCGCATTGTGCAGGTGGGTGGACGCGAGGACTCCAACGTTTATATTCGCATGAAGATCCGGGCGGCAACTGAGATTGGCATCGCAGCGGAGCTAGTAAAACTATCACGCAGCATATCGGAGTTTGAGTTATTGGAAAAGGTAGGCATTATATAATTTTGTGAAATGTTTGAACGGTAATACTATAACCTAGCAAATCTAAAGATAGTCAAAAGATATCGTAAACATATTATTTTAGATTGTGCAACGTTCCCATCGATACGTTGTCAATAGAAAACTATCTAAGTGAATTTTTATATAAATATCGGTTAATTAGTAGTTGATAATACATATTTAATGTTCAATTTCCATTTTTATGATATCAAAATCATTTTAAACTCAAATTATCATTTTCGATAATCTGTAATGATACGAAAATAATAGGATTTTCGATAGAGTCCTACACTCAGAAAAACATTCTATTCTAAATCATTTTAAACTCAAATTATCATTTTCGATAATCTGTAATGATACGAAAATAATAGGATTTTCGATAGAGTCCTACACTCAGAAAAACATTCTATATAAATAATAGTTTTTTACTATTAGAAATAGTCAATAGGATAAATTATTATATTAATCGGAAAATATCATGACATTGCTATTGACCAATTTTAATGAGATTTGAGGGATTTTTTTCTGGGTGTACCATCTAAAACAATGGCTGCGTTTTTTCATAATTTAATTTTGAGCCATAACAAATTTTAAACGCTAAATAAAAACAACATTTGGGACTATCTAGCTCAACGTAAACTTATTAAACAATTTCCGAAAGAAATTGGTGTGTGTACTGACTAAATTTGCTGCGTGTGACTGACAAGCAAAGCAAAAACACAAACCTTGATTGATTTTGTAACAGTTTGCGTATTATAAAATGTGTGATTTCACAACTGCTTTGATCATGAGCAAAAAATTATGAAAAAAACACAGCTGTTATTTGCAACTTTTGTCTATTTTCTCTTTGACAGATCCATGAGCTAAACAATGATCCCAGCGTACACGGCATCATTGTGCAAATGCCGCTCGACAGCGAGAATGCCATCGATTCGCATCGCATCACCGACGCTGTTTGTCCCAGCAAAGATGTCGATGGTCTGCATACAATGAACGAGGGACGTGTTGCCATTGGCGATCTGAAAGGCTTTTTGCCATGCACGCCCTGGGGTTGCATTGAGTTGATCAAAAGATCGGGCATCGAAATTGCCGGAGCCAATGCCGTTGTTTTGGGACGTAGCAAAATTGTTGGCACACCCGCCGCCGAGTTGCTAAAATGGGCACATGCCACCGTTACCGTTTGTCATTCGAAAACAAAGAATATTGAGGAAATTGTAAGTGGTTTCTTATTTGTATTAAAAATATAATAATTTTATTTATTTATTTATTTTAGTGTCGTAAAGCTGATATTCTTATTGTCGGCATTGGCGTTCCTGAGATGGTGAAGGGCAGCTGGATTAAACCGGGCGCCGTTGTTATCGACTGTGGCATTAATGTGATACCAGGTATGTACAATTGAAATATGTTTCTCTTTGGATAGATAGAACTTTTCCAAGTCTCCAATCTTCTAAATTTAAATATGTTCCGCTTAACTGTGACTATCAGACTATTCATTTGGCGTCACTTCGATCACAGAAATATGTATTAACTAGAGATTGTTGAATATTTGAAATACATTAATTGTAATCTCTTCAAATTCTCCTTGGGATATATATTTTTATATTCCATTTTTTTCTATGTATGTGCATTACTAATTTATGAGGATGATAAATTTTTCTTATTTGAATTTGAGAATCAAAAGATTAACTCATGCACAACTCTGTACTTTGTCTAGGTCTCGAGTACGAATTAGACGAACCATAATGATTAATCACAAAAGTTTCAAACTTGCTAATAAGGTGGCACAATTCTACATTCGTTATATGGATAAATAGCTAACTGATTAATCCGTGTAAATCGTAATAATTATTTTCTTTATTTTTTCTTATTATAAAAAGAGCTCTTATTTTATTAATCCATTTAAATAAGTATGTCACTATATTGGAGCATTTATTGTGGTGGTAAAAAATGTTATAAGTTGTAATCTTCAATCTTACTGATTTTGCAAAATGATTATATATCTGAGTACTTCTGTTCTTTGAGTCGGATATTGTTAATAAAGTATGAGAACATGTTATTTTTTTTCAATTTCAATTTATTTTCAATAATACATATGCGTTATGTAAGTTAGGAATTAAAAATGAACCAAAATATTCTCAAAATAAATAATTGAATTTAATTATTTCACAATATATGTTATAAAAAGTTGATGTATTCCCTTGGCTGACATAGATTTTCTTGATTTCAAATCGAGAAAAAGGTCAGCCTCTAATAGTGCTCTATTGGATTAGAAAATCGATGTGGAAGATGTTCAGCGAAATGCGAATATGAGAAATTGACTCGCCGGGACATTAAAGTTTGCGTTTTGATACTCAAATCGACAATTTTGAAATTGAATTCAAATGATGTATCCCAAAAGCCATAAACTAAAAAATGAGTAGAAAATCTGTTACAAAATTGAATTACAGTTTCTACAAACGGTGAACGAGCAAAATCGGATACAAAATACAGAAGCAGTGCTTATTACACCGTCCGACTCAATTTTGGACACATGGAAACATCAACCTGTATGTGAAACTAGGGATCATTCTAAGAATTTGTGTGTAAACAGTTTTTTTAGATCAATTCGTTCACCTTATTTATTTGTATTTAAAATGCAAATGCATATCATATTTTCATAATATTTTTTTTTGTCGGCTCATATTTTTTAGCTGAGATCACTCTGAGTATGGATATGAAAACGGTTTTAAGGATTTTATTCACATTTGAAGTGGTACTATGAGATATTTTAAACATGGATTCAAATTTATTAAATGTAAATAAAAGCTGTAAATGAATATATATCGTTCAATCATTTTTATATTCATATTCAGTGATGTCTCAACTATGAAATACATTCAACATTTTTCCAATGTTTGACAAAAAATTTGTTATGCACGTATTTTTCGAATGCAAATAAAACCCTTTAACGAATTGATTCAGAAAACTGTGATACACGTGTTTTTTGTTTTTATCGTACTTTAAGAATATTAGGACTTTCTCATGTGTGCAGCTAAAATTTGAATTTTGTCCTACGGTGTTATAATAAGTGCCTTTTATTGTCAGTGCATGGTTAAACTTAGTTTAAATTTTTTAACATTTTAAGAACGTCTATAATTCCTAATCAAAACGAATGATCTCATTAAATTTTACTGATATAAAGACAATCAGTAGTCAGTTAATATGACTTTGTAAATATCTGTGATATTTTGACTATAGACGATATGACATCTAGTTTAAAGTTTAAACTAAGATTATGTTGAAAATGTAACTGAAAAACTCGACCCTAGTATTTTTATTTTGATCAGCATTATAGTTATTATAGTTATAGAAAAGTATATAGATATTTTTGATTAGGATTTTTTTTGTGTGTGATAAAAATAGAGACATATTCATTGTGCTATGACCCAGTTCCCTGGTTTTTAATGATATTTCATAGATTCATTATTGAATCTAAGAAGGCTATTGTGTGATAGAGAGTGAAGCTGATCCTCTCTCATCACGTCTGTGTCAAAGATCTGCCTTCTAATTCTAGAAAATGCCGGACAGTCACAAAGATAGTGCTCTGCGGTGCCAGTTTCTTGATTAGGATTACTCTGTCCTTACTGGAAAGATACTGATTGTCCGAAAATTATCGAATACTGTGGAGGTTTTTTTTTCTTTATAGGACAGTGCACATTTAGAGTCTGTCGGATTGATAAGGTGAAACAAACAGTTTTCGAAGAAAAAATAGATTTGTTTAGTGAATTTCATTGGGATGTTTTCAGAGCCCACCGATTTAGAACAAAGTCAGAGGAATATTTTTAAGTGTCCCATTTGATTTAAAATAGAATAACTTGAAAACAACCAAACTCATTAATATTAAAGATTAAATACTTGATAAGCGTACCAACATCGTTTCGAGGCACTTACTCTTCTGGAGATAACATTTTTTGTTTTACTACGACCTGTAATTTGAACTGCTGCTGCTGATAAGAGCGAGTTTAACAATATCAAATTAAAGATTTGTTATGTTTTATTCTCATTAATAACAAAACTCAACTTATTATAGATGCCACTAAAGTCAGCGGTACTCGACTCGTTGGTGACGTACAGTTCGAGGAAGCAAAACGTGTAGCTGCTTATATTACGCCCGTACCGGGTGGTGTAGGACCCATGACCGTTGCCATGCTGATGAAGAATACAGTGGTGTCGGCACAGCGTGTGGCAGCAAAATTGCTGCAGAAGAAGTGGGACTTGAGTCCACTGACTCTGAAGAACGTTAAACCAGTGCCAAGGTAACTATTTCAAGCTATAAAATATAGTTTTAAATAGGGTTTAGAGATAAAATCAATATGAATTAAATATAAGTGTTATGTTGTTCTAGCTTTCCATTGAGTTTTGTATAAAAAGTGAAATTATAAAAAATAATAGAAAAAACCAAATTCATAAACCTAGTTTTTTGAAGTTTTACTTAAAAAATAACCACACCCAGAAAAAAATGTCCTCAAATCCCATTAAAATTGGTCAATAGGACAATTATTGATTTAAAAGTATACAAAAAATAAATCTTTTCATATAAATTCAATGGCAATGTTATGGTATTTTGGAGTTTTAATGGCATTTTGCGATTAAAATAATAATTTATCCTATTGACTATTTTTAATAGTAAAAAACTTTTATTTATAAAGTATTTTTTTTCTGGGTGCGTACTGTCCCTGGAGAAATAAAACTTAATTACCCCAGACAAAATTTTAGGCAGGGTCGAGGCAGTTCAGAAACATTTCCTCGACATATTTCAAACAGACAAAGTCGGAGTTTGTATCAAAAGCTGTCTGATTTCTGCCCATTCCCCAAATATGACGTGAATTTGTCATTAAAATTCCATATAATTTTAAAATGGTGTTGTTATTTTTAAATTTTAAAACACTTTATTATAATTATTCCAGCGACATTGTAATTGCGCGTTCACAGAAGCCGAAACACATTTCCATACTAGCCAATGAGATTGGCTTGGCGGGCAACGAGGTCTCGCTCTATGGCGATAAGAAGGCCAAGATATCGCTCAGCGTCATCCATCGTCTCAAGGATCGTACGGACGGCAGCTACGTTGTGGTAGCAGGGTGCGTAAAATATTTCTTTTTATTTATTATTAAAAAAATAACATTTTTCCAAATAGCATTACTCCCACACCACTGGGCGAAGGTAAGAGCACCACGCTTATTGGACTCGTACAGGCGCTGGCCGCGCACAGACAACGCAATGCTGTCGCCTGCATGCGGCAGCCTTCTCAAGGACCCACCTTTGGCATTAAGGGTGGTGCCGCGGGCGGTGGCTATGCGCAAGTTATACCCATGGAAGACTTTAATCTGCACATGACCGGCGATATACACGCCGTGTCAGCAGCTAACAATCTTTTGGCCGCCCAACTGGACACACGCATCTTTCACGAGTGCACGCAACGCGATCAAGCGCTTTACGATCGGCTGGTGCCCCGCATTAAGGGTCAACGGACATTCTCCAAGATACAGCTGCGTCGCCTGCAGCGTCTGGGTATTGAAAAAACCGATCCGGATGCATTGACCACCGACGAAATTACGAGTTTTGCACGTCTCGACATCGATGCAGCCACCATTATGTGGGAGCGTGTTGTCGATATTAATGATCGCTACTTACGTCAGATTACGATCGGTCAATCGCCGACCGAGAAGAACTTTACACGCACCACCTCATTTAGCATTTCGGTGGCCAGTGAAATTATGGCTGTGTTGGCGCTCTCGCAGAGTCTGGCCGACATGAAGCAACGTCTGTCCCAGATGGTGGTAGCCTTCGATAAGGCTGGACAACCGGTGACTGCTGATGATCTGGGTGTCACTGGCGCACTGACCGTGCTGTTGCGCGATGCGCTCGAACCGACGCTCATGCAGACGCTCGAAGGTACGCCGGTGCTTGTACACACCGGTCCATTTGCCAACATAGCGCACGGCTGCTCTTCGATTGTGGCCGATGAAATTGCACTCAAGCTGGTCGGCTCCGAAGGATTCGTCTGCACCGAGGCAGGTTTCGGTTCCGATATTGGCATGGAGAAGTTCTGCAATGTCAAGTGTCGCTCGTCGGGTCGTCGTCCCAATGCGATGGTGTTGGTGGCGACAGTGCGTGCGCTCAAAATGCACGGTGGCGGTGCACCAGTGACGCCAGGCACGCCGCTCAACAAGCAGTATACGGAGGAAAATCTGGAGCTGCTCGAGCATGGTCTGCCCAATTTACTGCAGCACATTTCCAATGGACAGAAGTTTGGTATGCCCGTGATTGTGGCCATTAATCTGCATAGGTGCGTTCACAAAAATATATTTTGTAAATTATAATAGTTCAAGTGTTTAAATTGTTTTAGCTCCGACACTCTTGCTGAGCATCAGCTGATTAAGGATGCCGCCCTTAAGGCCGGTGCCTTTGCCGCCGTCACCTGCGAGCATTGGAGCGAGGGAGGCGCTGGCGCTGCTGCCTTGGCGGATGCCGTAATTGACGCCTGCAGCACGCCAAACGATTTCAAGCTGCTGTACGACAGCGACTTAAGTTTGGAGCAGAAGATGCAGACGATTGCGCGTGAGATGTACGGCGCTGGAAAAGTGGAATTGACGCCCAAGGCCATGGCGGCACTACAGAAATTAAACGATGCTGTAAGTGTGAAATAAATAGCACGGAAATAATACCCAATCTGCAAATTTAATTTTGGCCTAACATTCCGCCGCTTCCTAACATAGACCCTAACACTTAACTTCATATTAATTTTGTTTTTTCTTTTGACAATAGGGTTTTGGCCAGTTGCCCATTTGCATGTCGAAGACCTCTGGCTCGCTCACGGGTGATGCCGCCATTAAGGGTGCACCCAAGGGCTTCACCCTGACCGTATCCAATATGTACGTATCCGCGGGCGCTGGATTTGTGGTGGCCATGTGCGGCGAAATCTCCAAGATGCCCGGTCTGCCCACGCGTCCCTGCATCTATGACATTGATCTGAATACGGAGACTGGAGAAATCGAGGGTCTATTCTAAAATTTAATAGACAACTAAGACAAATGTATTCATTTTACATAAATTGTTTATAATTTTTAAATGTAGTATATTTTTGTTTAAAACTAAATTTACAAACTTTTTGTAATAAAATTTTGCCGTTTTTTTTATTAAAAACGTATTTTCTCATTACTATCTACGCTCTTAAAGAACGCATCAATGTCCAGTCCATCCTTCTCGGTTGGTATTTTCTGAAATTAATAAAAACATTTATTTTTTATTGTTTTTATTGCAAACCATGTCTACCTTTGGGTCTCCTACAAAATTCATATCAAACATGGGATCATCGTGCAGTCCATCGAAATCGTTTTCCTCCTCTGAGTCGGAGCTAAAATTTATATAAGAACTGTACAAATTTGCGTAAAAATGCATTATTGATTAGCGCGCCACCTGGTTCTGTGCTCCTCGTAGGCACCGCCGTTGCTACCACCAATACCGCGTTGTTGAAATTCACGTTTGTTTATCACCGGATTGGAGCCTTCTACCGAGAAGATGTTCGTCGCAGGCGCACCCATGCGATTGAGACCCGATGCGATCGAACCAAACTCTGGCGGTTCGTAGGCCCTAAGCTGTCGGTTCAAGGTGCGCGTTTTCATCACAAATGCCACCGTCAGTATGGCGCAGAGTGCAGCCAGTAGCACTGCGACCACAATGAGCGATGTCAAGAGCCAATCGTCGAGGGTCTGTGTGGGCTCGACTATCGTCAGATGCGGCACATCGTTCAGAATGAGGTTGCGTTGCTGCAAACTGTTTTGCAGCTGCGATATAAAGGCCAAGTCGCTGGAACGTCTGTGATAATTTATTTGAAAAAAGAAAATTAATTTTTCAAAAACATTAATAATATGTTATGGGTTAAAAATATTAATAAAAATATATCGTCGTTGTAGAACTTAAAGTCACCAACTACATTTTCAAAATGCCAATTGTTCATTTACAAAAATCTTTATATAGCTTTCAATTTTTGATCGATGATCTCAATATTTGTACCAAATGATAAGAAAATGTGAATCTATCCATTGGTATTTCAACTTTAAAAATGTATCAATTACTTTTTGTACCTACAAAATTAAAATTTAAGATTTTCATATAATGAATTTCGTGACATTTAGTTCTACAACGATGAATTAATAAACTCATTATAGTTTACAAAATTTGTTTAAGTAAAAAAATTTATTTGTACAAAATAAATTGAAACTATAAAAACATATTAAAGGTTAAAAACATTTTGAGGTATTTTTTAGGTTACAGACATTGAATACGCTAAAAACGTTTGTTAAGTTTAAAAACTATATAAGATAGGTCCAGTTTATCAGAGCACGTTTAAACTTGGTTTAAACTTTTCCTTATATTTTATGCGTCTATAGTTCATAATCAAATCGATCGAATGCCATTAAAATATACAGACAAAAAGATAATTATTAATTTGTTAACATGAAATTTTTAATATTTGTAATGTTTTGACATGGACGTAATTACATCTAGTTTAAACTCTGTTTAATTTGAAAATGTAACTGTTAAGCGGGCCCTTAAAAATATTTTATTGTTTAAAAACCTTAAAATGGAAACGAAAAGTGATTCTGTAAAAAAGCGTCAGAAAATTCAGTGACAGAAATTATTTCCATTAAATAAAATAAACGCTGTGAACAATTAAACAAAAACTATCACCGGATTTTTTGACGACTCATTTTCGATTCGTTTTGCAATATAAGGGGGAATATCATTTAATATTGTTAAGAAAAGAGGTAATTTTCTCCACTGTGCAAGAGTAAATGAGACGCGAGATAATTCAATGTGTTAGAAAGAGACGGAAGATCATTCATCGCACTGAGGCAATGTGCGAGAAAGAGATAGAATATCAGTTAGAAGATCATTAGAAACACATTAGGGCGAATGTGATGCCAATAGCATGCTTCATTCACGAAACGAGTGGAAGGTTCTCGAAACATGTCGAAGCTTGTCAAAGCGTGTCGAACTGATGTATGCAGTATATAAGGGCGCCGCATATGAGGCGATAGATTGGAAAGTGGTCGAGTGCATCTCGTGTTTAATTAATGTCAAGTTAAATTGTGGACATGCAGCAGTTGTTAGAATTTGTTATAAGTAAAGTTGTTTATTAAAGTGAATTAATAAAGTTAATTGTTATAATTTAAACCAAACGTAAGAATGTTATTATTTTGTACACAATCCAGAGATACGAACTTGTAGAACAGTTTTGCGTAGACTGAATTTTAATTTCATTTTAAAGACATTTTCAAAGTTAAAGCTGGGAGAATATTTTAAAAGGTTAAAGGTTAAAATATTGGATATGCACATTTTATTGGCTAACATATATTATTGGTTAAATACATTTTTAAGTCAAAAACAATTCTATCAGCTATAAAAATGTTGTAGGTTATAAACTTTTTATAGATTAAACACATTTTATAAGTTTAAAACATTTTAGGTTAACCCCGGCAAACATTGTGAGTCTTGCAAGACTTTTAAATGTGTCGTATTAATGAGTGCTCAAAAGCACTTAAAAGAGCTTAAAAGGGCTCGCGATCCCTGGGTAGAGAACACCATTTTATGATCCCAAAAATCCTTATATTTATGAGACTTTTAAAAGTCCAATAACATTTATATTTGAGCAATAAAAGGGGCTCAAAGAGTCACCCGATTTATGATTATATATATTAATGAAACTTTTTTACTCCCGAAACAGTTATATTTGAGCTCTAAAAATAGCTAACAAGGCTCCCGAATGCTAGGTCCTAAAATCTAGTTAATAAAATATATAACTTTTATTTGGCCATTTTCAGAGGGCTTCTAAATAGAACTCTTTTTTGAGTAATATTTTGGAGAGCTCCGAACACAGTCTCAAATGCTATACTTTTAGGAGTCTTGTTTTACTGTGGCTCATAGAACACTAAAAATGCTCAATGCCTAAATTGCTTAATGGGAAAATATTTATGACATTTATATAAAATACCTTTGTATTTCCGTTGCCTCCACCGCCTCATTGTTGTCGATAAAGTGCACAATGACATCGGTGATGTAGGCCACACCACCTGCGTTGGCATCGCGACGCGTACGCTGCTGATTGGTCACATCGATGATGGCATCAATATTGCAAATCTCATAACCGTAAATCTTCTGAAATTCCTCGCGTATCTAAATCAGGCATTATTATAAAATAATTGCAATTGCAATTGCATTAAATTCACTAAACATACAAATTGTTCATTATCACGTATGGCCTGTACATCGCTGAGGAACACAAACTTCACCCGATTCGCCTCGGAAACAATATAGATCTTCGCCGGCACAGAGTCGTTGTGTGGTGGCTCCGCCGTATCATAGGCCAACACATCGAACATAAAGTAACCCTTCATATTGTTCATCACATAGGCATTCAGAGTAAGTGCACCCGTGACATTATTGAGCAGGAAAAACTTGTGTTTGTCCTGCTCCAAATTTTCACCGTGTGTTTGCAAAGTGGTAACATTGATAATGTAGGTTGTTGGATCATCAAGATCAGGATCCTCTGCCTAAATTTAAAAATAAAAATATAATTTGAAAATTGCAACTGTTTTATAAGAATATATCATACATGAAACACAATAATCTCCTTGCCAATTACGTCCTGCGTCGTTATGCCAGCCGCATAGAAACGTTGCACAAAAGTGGGCGGATTGTCGTTGACATCATTGACCGTCACCGTTATGTCTAGCGTATAGTTAACACTATTCGGATTCGTAATAAGACCGTTTTCATTGTTTGTTACCTTAACGCGCAGATAATGCGTGTCGATCGCCTCACGATCGAGTGCGACCTGTAAACGCAGCGCACGCGTCTCTTTGTTCAGAACGAAGAGTTTGGCATCTTCCGGTTTGTAGGCCTCTACAGAAATAATTGTTGAATGCAATATTTTGAATGACAAATTAACTACTTACCGTCAATAAAATAATACAATTTGTATTTCTCGTCGTCGTCATCGAGACCCTCATTTTTGGGATCAGAGGCCTCCGGCAGATAACGCACTTCCGTCAGACCGTCCTCGTTTTCTTTTAATATTATTAATTGAAGGAGTTTTAAATATTAATAAAAATGAATACAAACTTTAAAATGTTATTAAAAGTATAAAAAAATTAAAATGTTTATAAATTTCTACCAACCCGTAAAATTAGTGGTAAATGTGCTCTCCAAAAAAATCGGATTACCCAGCATATCTACAAAAACCATACGCTGATTACGTATTTCTTCCGAGGAGCTGCCGCCGCCATCAGTGGCGCGTATATTGAGCTATTTGTAAGGCAATAAATTAAATTTAGAACTATAATGCAACACTGTAATGTAAACCTACATTATAAATTCCCGCCGGAACCGTACTCTGCAAATAAATTGCCGAACGATTACGTGTTTCTTTCATCATTTTAAAATATACATCATGTCCAGCTGTTACGAAAATATTTATTTTAATAAAAATTAATTTAAAATTGTTCTTAAAAATGCGCTTACAATCACTGGTAAGCTGAAAAGTCACATCGCCATATTCACCACCATCCGGATCGTGTGCCTCAAACTGTGGCAAACGACTGGTACAATCGGCCTCATACATCGGACGATTAGGCTCTTGTAGTGAATAACTATAAAACAAAATTATTATTTTATAGTCCTGCAAAAATACTTATAAATTATACCAAATACGTATAGATTTTCCGCTTATTGGATAGACTATCACCGGCGAATGGAAATTAAACGGACGCACATGTAAATCATATATTGAGGAATTACGCATTGTTGGTTCGCCATGATCGAAGGCTTCAATTTCTATATGCCACCAGCCATAATAGTGCTGCAAACTCTTTAGCACCCTCAACTGGCCATAGACTTTGTCATCACCTACCATATCGAAGAGGTCATCGTAGTTATCTATGTTATCGGCATTATTTTGCGCTAATGTAAAAGTTGTGGTTAATAAAATATGTAGGGTTATTTCTCACTATATGTTTACCCGGTTTTATGCTCAATATGCGATAAGAGACCCAAGAATTTGGCGTATTTGGCTGATCAATGTCGTCTGCTATTATAAACGCTTTACTTAGGGTGCCCTTGAGAATTTATATTAAATTGAAGTTTAAAAAAATGTATTTTTATCATTTAGTTTTAGGTCAAGCTTACCTCAGTATCAGCTTCGGAGAATTCGGGTGAAAATAGTGCATTCGGTGGCATTATGGGTGCATTATCATTAACATCCAGCAGTGTTACATTTAAAAATGTAGATCTCTGATTAACCGCTAAATCGAACAAAACAAATAGACTCATTTATAATCTCGAATAATTTGATAAAGGGCCTAATTACGTAAAACGAAACGAACACAAAAACGTCAGATATTTCAATAATATAAAATTTTCTATAATTCTAATTGTATATATCGTCGTTTTAGAACGAAAAGTTACCAAATAGATTTTCAAAATTCCAAATATTCATTTCTAAAAGTCTTTATATATCTGTCAATTTTTAATCGATAATCTCTTTACCACATGATAAGAAAACGTAAATCTATCAATTGATATTTCAATTTTTAAAATGCATCAATTACTTTTTATAATATTAATCAATAATAATAATAATTTGGCGCTACAGTCCTGTTTAGAACTTCGGCCGAGCTCTCTCACCATTTTGAGCTGTGCGTGTTATATTTGTACTCAAATTGGTGGGACCTACAGTTTATTGCCGAATCCGAACGGCGGGTGAGAGCTTTTCATAGGCAATGTTTTACTCTCGTAGGTTTCCCATTTACTGCCGAGAGGTAGCGCGGTATAGAAAAATGTTTCTATGAAAGATGTTGTTAGCCCCAGTCCAGGCTTGAACCGGGGACCTTTCGGCTCGCAGTCCAACGCACTAACCACTGAGCTACCGCGGCTATTAATCAATAACACTCAGAGAAAAAACATGGTTGTGGTGATCATATTTAAAGGGCATCATACTATGATTGGGCGTTATGGTTGTAGGAAATCATATAATTTGGGTAATATGATCCTCAGTGACAAAATTGCGTACCATAATATGATCCTCAGTAACAATAGTACGATTTTCTAAAACCATACCATGGTCCTCAGTGACCATACGCCGATTTCACACAACCATACTGTGGTTTCAGTGACCATACTATGGTTGTCAGTGACCATACTATGTATGGTTGTCAGTGACCATACTATGGTTGTCAGTGACCATACTATGGTTGTCAGTGACCATACTATGGTTGTGAGTGACCATACAATGGTTGTCAGTGATCATACCATGGTTGTAAGTGACCATACTATGGTTGTGAGTGACCATACTATGGTTGTCAGTGATCATACCATGGTTGTAAGTGACCATAGTATGGTTGTCAGTGACCATAGTATGATTCCAAGCAACCATACTAAGGATGTCAGTAATCGTATTCCGATTTCATATAACCATACTATGGTCCTACGTGACCAGTGATTATATTATGATTATCCTAAATTCCTGAAAAAGCGGATTGAAAAGAAATTATAAATAAGACACATGTTTAATTAATGATTATTGTATTTACATTTTTTATTATATAAGTATATATTTTTAAATGAAAGACCCTTTTTGCAAACTCCGTGAAGCTGTACTCTGTGCGAAGCTGTGCTTGCAATTGTCGGACAGCATCGTTCGAGTTTTATCGTGCACAAGAACTATCGTGTAAAGTGCAGCGTCACCGTCATGAAGTTGACAACGTGAGCACACGATTAATCACATTTGAATTAAACACGAGCAGTTAATGTTATTTATAGATATATTAAGCATTTACAATTAACGTTTTAACTTTCGGTTATATGTTTCTTTTTAATAATGATGTTTTAAACATTAAACGACACGACAAAAAAACTCGACTGCACACCGCCATAGCCAACATCAAAGTGTGTAAGAGAGAGTAAAAAATGGTTGTAAATAATAAATTACTATATTATGATCAGTCAATATCATGGTATGATTGGTATTGACCATACTTTGTTCGTGACAGTCTTTATCATAATCATAACATGGTTCTTATCAAACATATTTAGGTTTTTCAGAAATACAATCATATTATAATAAATTGTTCACTATAATATGATTTTAGCGACCTTATTATTGTTGAAATAAAATTGAAAATACTATACTTTGATTGTGACAACCATGTAGGATTGTAAAGACCATAGCATGGTTGTCGCGATCATGTCACAACCATATTATTTCTCTGCGTGAAACTCAAATTAATTTATATAAATCTTGTATAATAAAAAAGACTTGTATAATATAATTCAAATATAATTCGATTTATAACAACTTGTCTAACACGAATTACGTCCTATTCTGCTATTGTTTCTTATAAATCGTGTTTAATTTGACGTGTGTAAATCATATATAATACTGCCTTACAAAAATCTTGTAAACTCGACTTTTAATACGACTTACGTCCATATCCTGGATTATTGTAGTTGAAATTATCCCTTATATCCACAGCAATATTATGATATTCCACACCATGATCACGATCTAACTCCAGACCATTGCGCAAATTCACCACAATAATACCATTGGTGGTATTGATTTGAAACAGATTATGTAATTCCCCGTTGGCACTATTTATAGAATACTCAAGGATATTGTGAGGCGCTGTAATCGTTTGAAAAATTAAATCATTTCTTTTTAAATTCTAATTAATTGATTTAAAAATAAATTTACCATCACGATCATTATCATACGCTAATATCTGACCCACAAAATGTCCTGTCGTTGCGTTTTCATAAATCTCAACTTGTTGATTAAACTGTTCCGTCAGTGGTACTTGATTGTTGATATCAATAATGCTGATACTGATCTGTTTTTAAAAAAACGGTTATAATTTAAGTTCAAATTGTCGAATGATACATATCGTCACTGTCATGCCAAAGCGGCGAATGTGCATTTTTAAAAATTTTTGGAAACCAAATTTTAAAGTTTGGAGTGCATTAAAAATTAGTAAAAATTATTTTTTCTTCAATTTATTATGGTTTTTTGGTTTATTCATCAATTATTATAACGTATATAAAATATCGTTGGATTTAGAAAACTTACTGAATGATAAATATGCATTTTGTGAGGCTATATCCTGACCAAAACGCAAATATTTTTGTTTTTTATGCTATAAGTCTTTATTGGTGCAAGATAAAATAGTGATGTAAAGGTATTCATTGATTGTTTTTAAAGCACCTATCGATTGGCATCATTATTTAAAAAAATTCCAAACATTTTTCTTGCTAATGATAAAAACTCAAAAAAATATTTTAAAATAATGATGATGATCGATAGGTTCTTTAAAAACAAACAATTAATGCCTCTACATAACTATTTTATCTTGCATGAACAGTTATAAAAATTTGAAAATCTTGTCATGCCAAAAGGGCGAATCTTTTCATTTTTTTTGCATAACTCTTTATTGTTGCAAAATAAAATAGTGAAGTAAAGGCATTTATTGTTTGTTTTCAAAGCACCTATCGATTGGCATCATTATTTAAAAATAATTTTCCAAACATTTTTTTTGCAAATGATAAAAATTCATTTGCAAAAATTAAAAACAAACAATTAATGCCTTTACACGACTATTTTATCTTATACCAATCAAAAGTTATGGCAAAAAAACGAAGAGATACGTCTTTTTGGCATAACAACATTTTCAATTTTTCGAATTCTCCCTTTTGATTTTGTCTTTTGTGGCTAGATATCCAACAAAACCACACACGATATTTGGCACACTATACTTGAGGAAAAATTACATTAAAAATGTAAAAAAACGCAAATTTCAAAAATTACACATTCGCCCCTTTGGCATGATAGTGACCATATAATTCTGAGAGTTTTTAGAGGCAAATTTTCAATGCAAGTTTAAAACATATAAAACATTTATTTCGACATTCTGTATCTCGAGACTATTAGACGAAAGTGACGTCATTTTTTACTATTATAATTGTAAATTTTTAAAAAGTCAAACAGCATGAAATTCTAATAATATTGACGTCATTTATACGTCATTCGTTGGTTCGAAATACAGAAAGAGGCTTTTAAATAAAATACATAGAATATGAAAAATTAAATATTAAAATCAAATTGAATAATGAATAAAATATGTTGTTAATTATATCATTTTTTTTACTTACATTGCCACGCGTTGTATGCACCATATCATTCAATATAATTTCATATTCCAGTTGATTTATTTTAGGCAAATCACACTGTATGCTATCATTGACACGCATAACACCGGTGGCATTATTTATGCTCACCAAACCATTTTGAGTGAGTTCACCAATTGGTCTAAAAACAAATCTATTTAATAAATGCGTTTATATAATTTTATTTTCAAGTTTTACCGTATGTCGTATGTAATTATATTATTGCCTGGTCCATCTATATCAAATGCTAGTATAGTGCCTGCAATACAAAAAGTGTTATGAGAACTATGTGTTTTTTAAATTAGTTGTTTACCAATAACAGTCATGTTTTCCTCCAATTCGGTCACCTTACGCGGTTCCTCGAGTGTGCCCACAACAAATTCTGGTGCATTATCATTGACATCATCAACGCGCACAGTTAAAACAGCTGAAAAGTGTTTTTCAATTTCGTTAGGCTATATATAATACATATAACTTATACAGAACTTATGTGATAAATACTATTGTTTTAATGTGCTTTTAAAGGTACTATTCAAAATCTAATAGTGCAAACAAAATATTGTTTTAATAGTTGGAATATAATTGTAATTATAGTATGCATCCCATTGGCTATTTAAAAAGTAAAATAATTGGCGCATAATCAAACAGCCTAACCAATAAACGAAATAATGTCGACTTTAAAGAAAGTATCAGCTTTTTGACAAATAAATATTAGAGAAAATAGTCGAAAAAGCTGATAATATCTTTAGAGTCGACTTTATTTCGTTTACTGGTTAGGCTGATAGACAATTAAAAGTCGACTTTAAATTTAAAATCAGCTTTTTGATAATTTATTCTATACAAAATTTGTCAAAAAGTTGAATTTATTTATAAAGTCGACTTTAAATTGTCTATGATTATGCGGCATAGTTTTTTTATGTTGATTTTTATTTAAATATCTATTATAAATAACTTACCGGTCGACGAATCATCATTTATCTCCTGATTAAGATCGGTCACTTTTATTGTGAGAAATAAAGTGTCATACATTTCATAGTCCACCTCGTAAATTTGCTTAAACTCGGGATTTATCAGCAAGTGACCATACACAAAATTTATTGTTACCGGATGTGGTTCAATGATAAAGCAGCTGATATCGAAAATAACGTTTTTTGGTTCTAATTAAAGAAGTTTTATACAAAACTTACCCCACATAATATTTTCGTTCAGCTTCTTGACCACTTTTCGTCGCATACGATTCGTCCCACAGTATTTCAAAGGTTATATTCGCCGTAGTATCAGGATCACGTGCCTCTATTTTGTCCGTTAACAGTGTTAATGCTGGCGAGTTTTCCGTAATGTTTATAATGGAACGTGGCTAAAATAAATTTAGTTAAATAGAAATAAAATTTGTATATAACACGTAAACTTAACGTTTACCATTCTCATTTCAGGCGTCTCATCGTTGACATCAAGCACATTAATCGTTAGCTGTGCAAAGGTTGTATGCAACACTTGCGAATAATCGGTAACCAGCGAATCTTTTGCCTGCACCTGCACCATAACCAAAGTCTGACGTTCATAATCGAATACATTATTCTCGAGGGTAGTAATTCTGCCGTTGGAGGCATCCATATGTAGACCAGCTATGCTGCCAACTATAGAATGTCTTTGAAAAATAATTATTTTATTTTAAACATTATTTAATGGCTGACTAAAAGATTATATTGCACTTACATAACCATATCATCTACATCGCGATCATTGGCGAACACCTGCTGTATAAATGTATTAATTGTTATATTCTCCAATATGTTGGCCACGTAGGATGTCTGCTCAAAAATGGGCCACTCATCGTTCCAATTGATGAGTTCGATTTTTAGCGTTTGATTCGAGATGTGCTCTGAGGTTTCAATTTCTTGAGCGACAATCTAGAAGAGGTAGTAATTATTTTAATAAAAGGATTTGTAAAATAAAAAATCATAGCTGTTAAAAAAATAGAAACAACTGAAAACAAAAATATTACTCAGAGGCTCCAGTAAATAAAATGTATGGTACATATAAAATATGAATAGGCCCATTTAAAATCTATCTCTATCAGGAATATGAAACATTGTGGTAATAAAACTAATTTTATTTCAGTAAAAATGTTTGTACGGGAGATAAAAATTAATGCAAATACTTATTCCCTATAGTACTAATGATCTATTTTAATCCTACACGATCGCTGTAATAAACATATGTATCATACCACAATGTCAAAACTACGCCAAATCGGATCCTCAAAGTCCAAGGGCTCTGCATTGGCAACCGTTAGTGAGAAATTGGCACGTTGATAACCTGAGTTCGGTATCAGAAAAAAAGCATCAGCGTAGGCAACACCCGAATCAGTTGAAAAGTAGACATTGTAAGTGGCATTGTTGCCCTGTAAATATAAATTAAGATTTAAAAATTACAACAGATATACATAATATGAAATCTGATAATGAAAACGTAATTAGTAATGGACATTCGTTAGAATTCAGATCGAATTTCATATACAATTTGTAAACAAACTGGTTTGAATTTAATGTGACAATACCAAAAATAGTTTTTCAAATGAATTCAAATCATTCAATTCATTTGAAATAAAACATTTTTGTAGTGACATCGAATTCAAAAACTTTGCATTACAAATTGTATATACAATTCGTTCGAAAACCGGAACATGAGCCAATATTTCGTATAACGATTACAGTTTCAAAATGAACACAGTTTAAAACTGATATCGTTTTCGGTACACATTAAATCCCTATACATAACAATTAGCTACCAAATCTATATCTTCGATTAAAAAGGTCTTCAACGGCAACGTAAGATATTTAGCCTCTAAGAACTGCACAGCTGTTGGCACTAATGTTATTTCGGGTATATGATCGTTTATATCCTGAACGATTAGAATAGTAGTATCTCTGATGACCCATGTATAGTTGTCACATTTATAAGCGCAGGTCTATAATCAATTTAAAATTAATAAAAATTTTACAAATAATATTAGAAACCTACAAAAAAGTTAAAAATTTGCTGATTTAAAGCATCACGATCGATGGGTTGTATATGCAGTTCACCGGAACTTTCGTTAATGCTCATCAGATGAGAGTCTAAAAGTAATAAAAATTTTCATACATGTTATTTCAAATCCTACTTAAAACATACAATCTTCATCGAACTCCAAACGATAGCAGATCGGTTTATTGATGCCGGTATCACCGTCGATAGCCTTAACCGTAAAGAACTAAAATGATTCGATTTGATTACAAAAATTATTGATTATTAAACTTTATTTTAAACTACCTGTTCCTGTTTCTCATCGAATGTGGCCGTTGTTAATGGACGCACCCATATCGGATCACGATTGGGCAAATCGATCACCTCCAATATGGCATATATACTGCCAACATTATTATTGGCATCGTATGCGCTGACATTCAAGTTATAAATAGCACGTTCTTCATAGTGCAGTTCCTCAATAATTCTACAAAAGAGCAAAAATTAAACAAAAATGAATTATAGGTACGACTATATTTTAAACACCTTAAGTGATATGTTTTATGATAGCGCTGTGTTTCGCCGTATTCAACAAAATCAAAAAGCGCCTCCTCATTATTGGCTCCACTTGCCAGTATTCGTATGTTATTCTTATCCATGCCATCTGGATCGTAAACGGTAAAGTTGCAATCGGTTATATATGCATTTAATTCCTGCATATTATAGTTTAAAATAATATCAGCAATTCTAATAATTTTAAAACCTTTACCTTCACTTTGCATGGGGAGGGCTCATAGGTAACAGAGGGATTATTATCGAAAATATTCTCCAAAGTCAGCAGTATGCCATGCTCCTCGACTTGTTTGTCTCCGTCGATATATATTTGAAATGAGTAAATTTGCTGATCGGGATTTTCATAATCCTGACGTTTTCCAATGTTTATTATCCTGGCAGAAAATATAAAGAAACTCGAAAACTTAAAATTTTTAATATTAATTTCAACAAACTACCATTCATTGGACACATTTTCAATTTTAGCGCCCAGCAAATTGTTGTTTCCTAAATCGAAGCTGCCCAAGGTGGGAGTGCCGATGCCTGAAAATAAAAGTTAAATTTTTAAATTATTTAATATATTGTATTATAAAAGTGAACTACATATTTATTTGTAAAACTCACATAATAGATGACTTAAAATTTCTAAATCGTTGTATATCTGTCATTACCAGATTAATGAACCCACAATTGATATCAATTGAAAAGAACAAATTGATTTATTGAACGGCATTCTAACTTGTAAAATTTATCAATTGGTTTTTTCAAATATTTAACAACTGTTATCATCTACTTTTTTTTAAATAAAAGTCTAAATCATATAAAATTATTTTATAAAGAAGAATTTTAGAGCGAGCATTGTCCGGGGTAAATTAGGCGAGCATAAAAATTGCCTCGAAGAAAACTTTTCTCTGGAAATAATTGTCTACTAAATGATTTATCTAGGGAAGAATTTTCTCTGGAAATAAATATCTACGAAAAGACAATTCTTTCTTAGGGAAAATATTACATTTGGGGAGAATTGTACGGAAATTAAATGTTTTGGGAAACAATTTGTGGTAAATTATCTTGGGAAGAATTGTTTCCCAGAAAAAAATGTCTCTTCTGAGGAAAGAATTGTCTTTAAGATACTTGTTCGAAAACGGAATGTTTAGGAAGAATTGGCTAATATTTAAAAGGAATTGTCTACGAAAAGAATTGTTTCTGAAAAGAATTGTCTCTATGAAAAATTGTCTCTGGACAGAATTGTGTAGGAACTGAATTGTCTAAGAAAAGAGTTATCTTAGGTAGAAGAATTGTATAATTTAGAAATATTTTGAGGAAGAATAGTTTTGGTGAACAGTTGTCTCTGGCATAACTTGTTGTGGGAGAATTGGCAATGCAAAGAATGGTTCCTGGGAAGAGTTGTCTTCCTGAAGAGAAATATTAGTCTAGGGAAAGAATTGTGGGATGAATTAGCAATAAAGAGAATTGTCTCTAGGAAGAATTGTCTTTGGGAAGAATAGTCACTGAACAGAATTGTCTCTAGGAAGAATTGTCTTTGGGAAGAATAGTCACTGAGCAGAATTGTCTAGGCAAAGTATTGTCTTTATTAGGAATACTTATCCGGAACAGAAATGTTTTGATGAAGAATGGTTTTAGATAATAGTTTTCTCTGGCATACATTATTTTAGGAAGAATTAGCAATGGAAAGAAATGTCAATGGAAAGAATTGTCTACGGATAAAGTTTTTTCTCGAATAAATTATATCTTGACAGCATTGTCGAAGGAAATAATTGTCTTAACTTGAAGAATTTATAGAAAGAATTTTCCGGAGTTGAAATGTTTTGAGGAAGAATAGTTTTGGGGAACAGTTGTCTCTGGCATAAATTGTTTTGGAATGAATTGGAAATCAATAGAATTGTCTATGGGAAGAATTGTCTTTTATCTAGCGAAATATTAGTCTAGGGAAAGTATTGTCTTTATTAGGAATACTTGTCCGGAACAGAAATATTTTGATGAAGAATGGTTTTGGGTAATAGTTTTGACAGGTATTAATTATTTTGGAAATAATTGGCTATGGAAATAATTGTCTAAGGATAAAAATGTTTCTAATAAATTGTCTCTGAACAGCATTGTCAAGAAAATGAATTGTGGAAGGAAATAATATCTTTAGTGGAAGAACTTATAGGAAGTATTTTCCGGAGTAGAAACGTTTTGAAGAAGAATAGCTTTTGCGAAGAATGAAAAGAATTTGTCTAAAGGAAGCATTGTATCTGAAGAGTTGTCTTTGGGACGAATATTTCGAGGAAATAATGTTTCTCGAAAGAATCGTTTTGGGGTGTCATTGGCTGTGAGAAAAATTGGCAATGGAAAAAATTATCTAAGGAAGGAATTGGAGCGTTTGGTGCAATAAGGGTGTAAGAGGCGTAACGCCTTTTTGCAATATTCGCACCGAATGATGTCAGCAGTGCCTACTATCCTCCTGTGAAATCCCAGATCGATTGCATAAAGTTTTTTTGTAGATTTTTTTTTATTTAATTTAATTTAGTCAATTTAGTTTTGAGCCATTTTGACCGTAATTCAAATCTATATCCATTTTTATCAATAACTATATCTAGACTTTGTACAATAATCTAATTTTCTTTCATTTATGAAATTTTTATATCTTTAAAACTCTTTCCACCCAAATCAATTTCTCGTTTTATGCAATAAAGGCGTATATATTTCATAGTAGCTTTAAAACAAATTTGAAAAATGCATAACACATCTACAAGATCAAATTTTAATGGTAAATTTAAACCAATAATATCGGTGCATTACATTATGAGATACGGTCATTCAAAAACATACAAAAATATCGGTCTTATTGCACCCAACGCTTCAATTGTCTCTTGAAAAATTCTATGACAAAAAATATTCGACGTTGGTCAAGTCAAAATTTTAATAAATAATTTACCAAAATTCTTCTATTTCTATACATTACAATACTTACAATTACAATATTTGAAATATAAATATATTTGACTATAAACTATACCTGCATAATTGATCTGTGCCAATTTAAATGGCCACTGCAACTCCTCACGCACGTTAATCTTTTGAACGCCTGTTGTCGCCTGAAACTGAACACCTTCGGTTTGGGTATCTATGAAGTAGGGGCTCTGCCAATCTATGCAGTTGCCAATGATGTGAAACGGATGTAAATAACAATGCATGCGATTAGTTAATCAGTGTCTTAGTTAAATAATATATATTTATCAGTTGGAATACTAACCGGCCAATAAAGTGTGCACTTGTAAAAGCCATAAAAATAAACAAATGGTTTTGTGAAACATTTTGTTTTTTGCTCTCGCCATACTATCTTTTTATGGCATTTGTCTATTAAATACCTAGAACTAAAACTCGATGGCGTAGACGTTTATTTCAAGCACGTCTTATCTGATTTTTATAATTTTTGTTGTTTGTCTCTTTAGTTTTAGTCAATATTCCGGTGTGCGTTACAAGAAAAATCAATTAATGAAATTGCATTGAAATTTTGTTAAAAATCTATTCAAAACACAAATATTAAAATGTTGATAATGCGTTGCATTTAAACGTTAGTTTATGACAATTGCAAATACGGTTTAAAATATTTAAGATGTTTTTATATTTATTATATATCTGTTTTTTTTATGTTATTTTTGATACTATTGAACTAATAATTTAAGTTAAATTGCGTACACAATATTTCTTAATAGCACATATTATAAATTTATTTATGTTTTGTATACAATTAGCATTTTCTATATATTTTCTAATATTTTTAGGTTTCTCAAGTGATTCACAATTATATCTTTTTTACACTTATTTGGACTATAAGTAAGTATTGCGCGTTTGTTCAATTGAAAAGTCGTTTTAGTACTGTGGTTTCGATTTTTGTAAGAATGGCGCATCATCAGCAAACCAACAGGTAGTTTGTTATCTCTACATCGATGAGTTATATTGTACATGAAGTATGAAAGACGGCAAAACACAGAATTCTGTAAAATGATAACTTGGTGAAAAACCTTTGTTGGCACGAAAAAAAAATCTGTTTTGTAGTAAAACGCTGTGGGACAAAATTAAAATTATAACAAATAATGTATGCGCCATAGCTGAACCAAAGAGATGTATAAAATGTTCAACAATAAATAGTATTATCAATTAAAAACAAGAATACAAATCTACACAAATTGCAAATTTGGATTTTTGTATTGTTACGGTTTTTAGTTTTATAATATAACGGTTTTTGTTAAGATTTTTAACATTTTGAAAAAAAACCAAATTAATGTATTTAACAAATCAACAAAAAGAAAAAAGATTTTTATATAAATAAATGAATATCGAAGGTTTCACTGCCACATATAGAAATTACGATATGAAAATTAAATATTACAAAAATAAAAATCTCATAAATTTTAAAGTTTTGTCTCAAGATGAGTAGCTGTTTTGTTTGTAGCATCGATTTTTTAAAAATTATATACAAACATCATAATTCCGTTGCATTGCACTCCGAATCCCTTGTTATATGCTTCAAACTGCATTTACACTTTATAAAAACTAATATTGTCTATTTCTTCATTATTTATAGAACGGTATCTCAACACGTCCCGCTTTTGTGTTTACAGTCTCCCAGCAGGTGCACGTAAATGTAGCACGATCCATATGATCGATATACAGCTTTCCATCCAGATGATCCATTTCATGCTGTGCAATGCGCGCATTCCAGCCGCATAACTCCAACTCTGTGGTCGCGCCTTTGCGCTGATCGAAACCCGTCAATGTAACGCGTTCATAACGTTCCACCTCCGCCGAGTAGCCGCGCACACTCATGCAGCCCTCCGGATGTTTATGCTTCTCGTAGCCGATAATTTTAAGCGCAGGATTAATAATTATCTGTATTAAAAATAAACTTATTTAGTAATTACAAAAAAAAATATAGAACTTTGTTACCGTCAACGGCAATGTAGACATTTGGCGCGCCTCATAAATAGCTGGTGAATACTTCTGCTTTACTTCCTCACGAAATTCCATGGCAATTATGCGCAACGAAACACCCACCTGTGGCGCTGCAACACCAACGCAATCAAATTTCCGTAGCACTTTTACCATTTGCTCCACAATAAGCGCCACCTCCTCGCTCTGCAGCAAATCATCCGGCACTGGTGCCGCTTTTGAACGGAGCACCGGGTCGCCCACTTGTGTAAAGTGTCCATAGGGTGGTAAGTTGATGGGTTTTGGTGTCCATATATCGCGATACCACTTGCGAAACGATTTTGGTGTAACACTGCTCAGTGAGAAGAGCCGTTTCTGATCAAATTGCACATATTTAAGGAAATTTAATCGCTGCAGTGCCATTTTTACGCAATTTTAAATTTTTAAGTTTTATAAACAGACCAAAAAATAAAAAACAGCTGATAAGCTGATAAAGCCAGGGATGGTTTTTTATTGGTACCCATTACTTTGTATTCGATAGTTGTTCGTGTATCGAAATCAAATACTTTTGTTGAAAAAGTATTTAAAGGGTTCGCGGACAATTCATCTTATTTTTGCATACGATGAATTGTGCATACGATGATTTGTGCGTACGATGAATTGTGCATACGATGAATTGTGCCTACAATGAATTGTGTATACGATAAATTGTGCATACGATGAATTGTGCATACGATAAATTGTGCATACGATGAATTGTGCATACGATGAATTGTACATATGATGAATTGTGACGATGAATTGTGATACGATGAATTGTATATACGATGAATTATGATACGATGAATTGTTCATACGATGAATTGTGCATACGATGAATTGTGATACGATGAATTGTGATACGATGAATTGTTTAAGATGAATTAACAAAATTATAGACTTATGTAAAAAAAAAATCAAATATATAATATACAATGTTAAATCCATATCGTCGTTGTAGAACTAAAAGTCACCAACTACATTTTCAAAATGCCAATTATTCATTTGCAAAATTCTGTATACATCTTATAATTTCTGATAGATAAGCTCAGTATTTGTACCAAATGTTAAGAAGATGTGAATCTATCAATTGATATTTTCACTTTGAAAATGTAATAATTACCAACAAAATTGAAATTTCAGATTTCCATAAAAATGTAGTTGGTGAGTTTTAGTTCTACAACGACGATATGCAATGTTAGACAGAAAAAAATGTCAGTGTTTCACAAACGACGAACGACACTGCGTAGCGAAGAAAACAGAAACAACACAGCATTGTATAGTAAGTTGTTTTGTTGTTGTATTTGAATAACCGCTACACAAGTGATCAAAGAAAATTTCAGACCAAATCCGATTAAAATGACATTTTAACATGGGATTCTTTATAAAATAATGTTTTCTGTTTGTATTATGATGATATTCGTATAACGGTTACTGCTACGATTTAAAAAAATCATTTTAAGTTACGGTTTCAATCCCTGTTTGAATTTACTCTGTATTGGAATTGTTGTAGCAACCAATATTATTTTGTGTAGTAGTTGCAGCAACACTAAACATAAACATTTCTTAGTATAGAACTTTCTGTCAAAATATTTTATTTTATTAATATTTATTACATTTCAAGAATTTAAATATATTTATGTGTATGATTAATATTTATAAAATAGTTACTTATTGGTCAAATCTTAGCAGGAAGCTTTTTTTTTAACTCGAATATTTAGCTCGATTTGGCTTTTTTTTTTTTATTCATTTAATTTTTTGAATGAATCACACGTCTCTTTTGAAACAACATCCCATGCTATTTGAAGAAGGATACAGTTTAATTAATGATATGCATAATAAAATAGTTTTATTTTTATATATACCCAATCCTTCCATTCTGTTTGTTATGCAATTTCCATATTCAAATTGACAATTTGTTAATTCGGTACATCTGCCCTCCAAAATGACGTAAAGAATCGGCTGTAAACGGCATGGCTCATCACCATCCTCCAAAAAATGATTACATTGGCAATTCATACCGGCGATGATTGATAAAATTATTGCAAACTGCACGTACATGTTTGTTGAATTTGCAAATGATCACTTTTGTGATGCCTCATTAAGTTAAGGTCTTATATACGAAAACTACAGCTCAAATGCTATTTCCACAGTTGTTATATGTATAGGATCGATATTTATAAAACAATATAGCCGATATGTTTGTCATACTGCAGATGTTATATACAAATAATATGCAAATATTAATTTATGTTAACGCACTTTATGTAATTATTATTATTTTTTTAATTCATGTAATTTGTCTCGCAGTCCGAGGCCTAGTCGACACTTTATATTAAACGTATTTCTAGATCAATAAGAAAAGTAGGTCATATTTACCAGTATAATCAATTTATTTATTTTGGTGACACAATGTTATCTATTAAATTTCCAACAAATAAAAGGCACAATTTAATGCATATTTCTATGCCAGATACAGTTCCTAATTTTGATCGTTGGTTTCAACTTTGATAAACAGTAACTAAATTCTATTTTATTACAAGATCTTAACATTTAAAAAAAAAAAAATATTTGAAAATGTTCTAAAAATTCAAAAGTTTTCAAATCGTCGTTGTAGAACGAAAATACAAATACATTTTTATGAAAAACTTAAATTTCGAGTTTGTTGATTAATATTATAAAAAGTAATTTATGCATTTTTAAAGTTGAAACGTCAATTGATAGATTTACATTTTCTTATCATGTGGTTAAAAAATTGAGATCATCGATTAAAAATTGACAGATATATAAAGATTTTAGTAAATGAATATTTCGCATTTTAAAAATGTATTTGGTGACTTTTCGTTCTACAACGACGAAATTTAGATTTAAATATCTTGAACACTACTTACACAATTAAAAACTACTACTCTTGTTGGGAAAGTTAGGTCACATGGGTAAGTTCGGTCACATGGGGCGGACTTTTATAGTCGGTCGGGCCCGACTATGGAATACCCTACACCTTTGGTGGAGATATTAATGTGGGATATTTAATTGCATACCTTAATTTTGAAGTTTTTAATTATGCTGAACCTCCCCACCCTCAGAATATTATTCACATATCCGAAATAAACGTCTTATATCCCCATTATTTAAAAAATTGATATAAAAGTATAAAAAACTAATAAAAAAAAATAGAAAAATATAATTGGGCGGACCACGCCTATATTCAAAATTTTATAAGGCGCAATTTTTCGGTTCAATTTTCCACTATGAAAACCCGGGAAATAATGAAAAAAAAAATGTGGGCGGTTCACACCCATTTTTGTCCCACATATTTTAAGGTAAATTACAACAATATGTTTTAAATTTTATAACTATATCTTGTATACTTTTCGAGTTATTAGTCCCTAAAGAGTTATATAAAAGTGACTTGTATGGGAGGTGGGCGTGTCCGTTGACGGATTTGGCTCATTTTCAAACTCAGTTCCTACTTTTGCCTAAAATATATTCAGACGAATTTCATCGCATTCTGATCAGTATTTCTCAAGTTTTTCTGTATTCGGACAGCAAGACAGCAAGACGGACAGACATACAGACAGACAGACAGACAGACAGACGGACTCGGGTAGTGATGCTGATCAAGAATATATATACTTTTCCATACCGGACACGCCTCCTAAGGGGCGTTACAATATCTGCACAAACTTAATATACCCTGTACCTCATACCACTCTCCATAATTTTTTTCATGAAATGAACCACTCCCTAAAATATTTGCACCCCAAAGCGGACCACCCTGTATATGAAGGTTATACCCTAAAAAGGTAACGAATTAAAAAGGGGAAGACAAGCTGTCAAAATCAGCAACCGGGAATTATATCCAATGCAGCATATTTTTGTCGTGTTGTTGAGTAGTGTAATAGTTTATTTTCATTACATTTCCTAAAATTAAAAAAAAAACCTATATTCAAACTTTTTGTATTACACGTTATAAAAATTTGATATTAGACAATTTTAGAACTAATAGTCACCAAATACATTTTTATGAAAAATATTAAATTTTGAGTTAATACATTTTTAAAGTTGAAATACCAACAGATTTTCTTATCATTTGGTAAAAATATTGAGATTGTCGTTTAGAAATTGACAGATATATAAAAGTTTTTGTAAATGAATAATTGGAATTTTGAAAATTTATTTGGTGTCTTTTACTTCAACAACAACGATAAATGTTGAATATGTTCGATAAATTTACAAAAATTTTGTATTATAAAGACTCGAAATAGATAGTTGACAAAACCAATTTTTATTTTTTTTTTATTTTTATTAATTATCTTTTGTATTTAATTATTTATTGTTTTCATTACGATGAAATTCAACGTTTGGCTGCACACATGAGAAAATCATAAATATTCTGAAAGTACGCTAAAAATAAAAAAATACAATACACGTGTTTAGTTCTAGTTTTTCTGGACTCATTCGTTAAAGGATTTTGCATATGCATATCATATTTTCCTATTCAGCACAATTCTAAATAAATACTCCCACAATTATTTGGATGAAATCGATGGGAGAAATATCTCATAGTAGCATTTTAAATGGCAATAAAACCTATAAATGAATTGATATTGAAAAAAATTGATATTGAATTGATACTCAGAGAAATCAGAACTACAAAAAATGTGCTGCAAAAAAATGTATATTTTTGTTATTATGAAAAATTTTATGTATTGCATTTCAAATGCATTTTTGGAAAAAATGTGGAAAATGTAATATAAATCAACAAGAAAAAAGTAATATGAATCAACAAAATAATTGCTCCGAATGACATAAATATGAAAGTTAATGAATGTAAACGTCGAAAAGTAACAAGAGAATGTAACAAGAGAAGACTTTTTACAAAAGACTTATTAGATAATTTTGTACAACGCTTAGAACAAAGTGGATGGTATATAATATAACATTTAATTTGATCATTTGTTCAACTTAACATGATGATTGTATGATACTGATAGAGCTGGTAAAAATAAATAACGGTTAAATAAAAAAAAGAAACCTACAATTTGTTACATGATACATATAAAGTTTTTCCATAAATAGAACACACTTAATTAATATTGGCTTAAACATTAATTAGTGCATATGTGCTTCAGGAGGTGCCTACTGTAACCATATAAATCTTTTGCGTTTCATTAATCACTTCGGGATTTGTTACTTTTTGTTACGAATTGTATTTGTCGCTTGAATTTATGCAGCTATTATTCATTTTCAGTTGCAGAACTCCCTATAAAATATTGATTCGAACTTATTTAGTTTGGATATTTGAGAATTTATATAAATAGTAACAGAAGAATTGGCATATCGCTCATTTACTACAGGAGTATCTGAACTCAAAGAACGCGATTTTTGAGTTAATGATGCCGAATTAATCGGTATGTCATGTTTCATCTTGTGTAAAAAATTCGTATTCATATCTTGAATACTCATCGCTAATGTACAGAATTATTTTTAGTTATAAGAACGACATATCTTACTTACTGCCTCTTTCTATATTTCGAAACGATAGACTGTAAGATGAAAGTGACGTAATTTTAAATATATTTCAAAGTTCTAAAATTCAAGTAACATGAAATCAAAATTTGTGTAATCAAATTTGAACGTCAAATGTTCGTTTCATCGTTCGTTTCGAAATACAGAAAGTGGGTGATACCCACTTTCTGTATTGTGGGTAATATCCACAATCGTCTTCGCTTGAAGATCGTTCGGCTTCCCCCAATGCGGCATATTTTGTGTTGTGACTAGAGATGGGCGCGTGCCTGTTTTTGACAGCACGTGCACGCACGAGCCCGACGACTAAATTTAAAGGCACGCACGATAAGCACGATAAAACACGGGATATAGAAAGACACTAAAAAGCACGACAAAACACGAAAAAAGCACGGAATCAAATGAAATACTAGGCAAAACCTGAAAAATAAGACTTTAAAAGAGGTAATAAAACCCTTTAGAATATCGGTTCCGATTCCGGTTCCACACATTTCTTAAAACCTGAACCTTTTCCGGTTCAGTTTTTAAAAAGCCGTAACGGTTCCGGTTACAATTCCGGTTAATTTAACAAAACCCTTGGAATATCGGTTCCGGTTCTCGTTACAAGACTTAGAAAAAAGCGATTCCGGTTCCAACCAAAAAAAATATATATGGGTTCGGATTCCGGTTCCACACATTTTTAAATCGTTTCCGGTACCGGTTCTTTATGGACCCTTATTATAAAATAAGTGGAACCGACACCGGTATTCCAAAGTGTGTTTGTCCCTGGTTAAAATATCACGATGCTGATGATGGAAGTAAAGGGTTTTTTATACCCTACACCTATGAGGTACAGGGTATATTAACTTTGTGCATATATTGTAACGCCCCTTAGGAGGCGTGTCCGGTAAGGAAAAGTATATATATTCTTGATCAGCATCACTACCCGAGTCCGTTTAGCAATGTCCGTCTGTCTGCCTGTCTGTCCGTCTTGCTGTCTTGCTGTCTTGCTGTCTTGCTGTCTTGCTGTCCGAATACAGAAAATCTTGAGAAATACTGATCAGAATACGATGAAATTTCGTCTCAATATATTTTAGCCAAAAGTAGGAACTAAGTTTGAAAATGAGCCAAATCGGTCAACGGACACGCCCACCTCCCATACAAGTCACTTTTATATAACTCTTTAGGAACTAATAACTCGAAAAGTATTCAAAATATAGTTATAAAATTTAAAACATATTGTTATAATTCACCTAAAAATATGTGGTCCAAAAATGGGCGTGATCCGCCCACTTTTTTTTTCATTATTTCCCGGGTTTTCATAGTGGAAGTTTGATCCGTAAATTATTAAAATCAAATCTCAGAAATATTTGCCTTACAAAATATTAAATATAGGCGTGGTCCGCCCACTTTTATTTTTAAAATTTTTTTATTACATATTTTATACTTTAATATCAATTTTTTAAATTATATGAGACGTAAATTTCTGATATGTGAATAATATTATGAGGTATACAATTAAATATCTCACATTAAGGTGTAGGGTATCCCATGGTCGGGCCCGATCGACTATAACAGTACGTCCCATATGACCGAACTTACCCATGTGACCTAACTTTCCCAACTCGTTTTAAATTGGAGTAGAAACTAAAAACCAAGAAATTTTTATTTTCTGATGCTGGAAGTAAAAGGTTTATTAAATTCGAGTAGAAACTAAAAAAAAAGTATTTAATGGGCGCGTGCCTGATTTTAAAGACACAGACACGCACGGGCACGACAACAACTAGCACGCACGGATATTTGTACGCACGAACTCAGATTTTCGGGCGTGGCACTAAAAAAGCACGGCACGTGCCCATCTCTAGTTGTGACATTATTCGTGAAACGGTAATGAACTTTTTGATGTAGATATATTTAGTGTAAACTGCACTATTTCGAGTTCTGCCTGTGTTATTGAAATATTTTACTTGATTCGTACTCGCTATAATGCAACATATAATGTTGTCAATAAAAAATCATAAAATGCCATTTTTGGAAAAATTGAGTTAACCCGGATTCGTATTTCAGAGCTGTTATTACATATTGTATTTACAAATTTTCAGAATTTTACATTTTATCCACTAAATAAATGTACTTAAATGTAAACAAAATTTAAGTAATAGTTTAAAACTAATATTTAAATAGTGGCGTCCACGACGTATCGTTTTTAAATGATGACACGACAGTGGTAAAGACAAATATTTTCTCCGAAGACATGATGGTACTTTTATAATTTCTTCTACTGGTTATAATTCTTTTAAAGGTTTTAATATGCGAATTCCATTAAAAATTGTGGTAAAAACGATAAGATACAAACTTAAAGTGTTCAGTGGAAATTATACTAAGGAAGTTATCTGTAATCGCTCCTTCGACATCACAAACACACAATGAAACATTTCCTTATAAAATTACGAAATATATTGGTTATCCTTTGAATTTTATATACGTTTATAATTCACTTTTTATCAGTGTCTATAGACACGGTACATAGACATAGTATACTAATAAAAAGTGTATTTTAAAAGCAAAAATTAATAAAAACAAACCAGAGTTCAAATAAACAAGTTGTAATTATGTCGTACAGTATAATTAATAGTTTCAAAAAATTAAATCATAAAATGGTATACGGGTCGTATTAGTAACATTAGTAAATATTAAAATACATTTTCAAATTTACATTTAAACGAATTGATCTAAAAAAAATAACTAGGAATCACATGTATTTTAAAAACGTTTTTAAATTATTAAAAATTTAAACAATTAAAAAAGAAAAAAAAAATTAAATAAAAAATGAAGTTTCTTGTAACATTTAAAAAGAAAACGTATGGCGTAATATAATATTATCTATTTGAAAGATAAAAATAATAACCACAGCTCAAATACTTTAAATGCTTGCTTTATTAGCTAGAATTGGATGCTGCTTTTAGCATTTATCGATATATTTGAATGTGAACAAGTAAAGAAAATACTTTGCAATAATAGAAAAATGATAGAATGTTGGTTCAATCATTGCAAAATGCCGAATGCACATTAATAATTCGGTAAACCAAACTTAAATTTTGCTCCTCAGTATACAATGTTCATTTTAAATTCAAAATAATTCAAATGAGAGTATATGTTTTAATCCGTGTATAATATAAATATATAAAATGTAAATTAAAAAGAGAAAAAAATTAATATTGCACTCTATAAAAAAAAAAGGCCGTCCCACACATAATTTTGCAGGCATTAAAATGTATGTTTGGAATTTTGTGTAAACATAATATATAATTGCCTGACAAAGCATTTGTAAACAGGGTTGTCTTGAGACTTGAACAGTGTTGTAATGAGCTCTGACTTACATTATAATATCACGGAAACATTTTGATGTTGCCCTTTAAAATGGTATATGTTCTAATAGAAAAATAATAATTACTACATCCAAACAAAATAAATATTTGAAGTAAAACATAAATATGTTTAACAAATAACATAATTTGGAACGACCTGAATATAAATATGTTTCCAGAGAAACATATCAGTTGTTTCAGTTCAAAAAATAGTATGTTTTCATAAAAACATATTTAAATATTTTTGGAAAGAAATCCTGAGAATAAAATAATATATTTTTTTTTTTATTAATTTTTATTAAAAATCATTAAACATGCACAGTGGGAATTAATAATACTTGAATTCATATATGGGCCATTCCACACCAAATCGACCAGCGGTTGGAACGCACCTTCTTCGATTTCAATGAAATTGGCAACTGATAAAGGGTATCGAGACATGCACTAATCAATTTTTTTTTATTTTTTCCGACCACTACTTCCAGAGATACAGTGGGTCAAAGTTAGAAAAAAAGTGCCAAAAATCACTTTTGTACTGTTGTTCATATTTAAATATCTCTTGAACTAGAAATGCTAGAAACTCCGTTAATGGCTCGTTTTAAAGCTAATAAAACAAGCTTTTAGAAAAATTAAGTTGTAATTTCCAAACGGTAACATGTGGCCCGTGGTCATTATCCTTGCACTTCAAAATTGTGGTCCAATATCAAGAGATATTTAAATATGAACAACTATACAAAAGTGATTTTTGGCACTTTTTTTTCAACTTTGAGCCACTGTATCTCTGGAAAAAATAAAAAAAATTGTTTAGTGCATATCTCGATACCCTTTATCAGTTGCCAAAAGTTCATTAAGATCGAAAAGGTTAAATCTCTTTTGGTCAATTTGGTGTGGAATGGCCCATATACATTTTTAAATGCATAAATAAATAATTGAATTAAAACTGCAAGTACAAGTCTCAGTACATAGCACATAGCGTTGGTAAGTAATTCGCGGAGCCTGTTGTAAAAAATCATGCCGAATTCTGTTTGAAAATAGAAGCACTGATTTTTTAGTTGTTGTTTTTTTTTGATGAAATATCCGCATCGGCTTTTCACAATACTTTTAGAAAAACATTCAGGAACAATTAAATTATATACTGCACTATTCAATGATATTATTTGTTACTATTTATACTTTTTGTACCACAATTTGTTTAATTTTTAAATTTACAAATGACATCATATTACCGATACGAATACGTTTTCTCAACAAACATCAAAAGACACGTATGCAGAAAATGGCGGTCACCGAGTGTAAACTTCGTATACAAGAAGAATATTGCAAGAATACTTTAATTTACATCTAATTTCATTTTTTTGTTTGTTTATTTTCAACCATCAGTATGTTTAAAAGGACCAATACATACATCAAACGATGACAAAAGAGACGTAGATAGAAAATACTGCTCAACGAGTGCCAACTTCGCATACAAGAAGAATGTTGGAAGAATACATTTATTTAAATCAAATTTATTGTTTGTTTGTTTGTTTTTAAACATCAATATGTTTAAACGATGGCAAAAGATGGCGTAGGTAAAAAATGCTGCGCAATGTTGCCAACTTCGTCTGTCGATAACTAATCGAATGAAGACGAGTGATGTGAACATACACTATAATTAGATTTGAATAGCATTTTCTGTTTGTTTTGAAACATAGTTAAACCCATTTAACTGCCAAGAAATAGTATATTCAAAACCAATTCAAATTTTATGTTTGTATTGTAACATATTTATGATAAGTTTGACAGATTCTACTGGGGAATATATAAAATGTTTACACATAGTAATATGTTATTACAATCTGAACAATAATTTAATTAAACTTCAATCGTAATATATGTATAGTGATTTCATATTATTTTTTAATTACATTCATATTCATATTCAAACAAATCTTTTCTATCCGTGTGTATAATAATTAACTTATTAGCACTTAATTTACATTTTTTGCATTAAAATAAAATGTAAACAATAATATGTTTGCATGTAAATACAATTTTACATGTAAATACAATTTTATATGTAAGTACAACACATCCAACAATATTTAAGTTTTATCATTAAAAATAAATGTGTTTGACAATAATTATAATAATGTTTAAAATGCAATTAACATTTTGTTTTGCATAATGTTCCAAACATTTATGTGATGTCTGCAAAATTATTTTAGGGACGTGCAATTTTTTTTTTCAGCGTGTAGCTACATGGTATATATTCCTCTATAGAAATGCAATACCATTAAAAGACAGGCATATATGTTGTCGAAGGACTAAAAAAAAACAATATAAAATAAAATATATACTTATGTGTGCGTCTTTTGTTCGTTTTATTTTTGGAAATAAAACATTATTTACTCCATTTGTACAAGAGGTAAAATGAGAACAGTACTAATAATGAATGACAACGTCAAACCAAAAATGGTAAACAATAAGAGAATTGAGTTTCACTTATTTATTTTTTATTTCAGTTATTTACTGACAGCGAAAACAATTTCTTAGCTCGTTGGCATTTTAAAGGCTTTCACTGCTGTTTCCTAAGTAATGGGCTTTGTTATTTTTAAAATATGCCAAGGCATTGATTTTATGCCATGCCAGATGGAAGCAAGCAGCGGAAGGTCAAAGTTTAGCTATATGCCTAGCTAACCAGTGATAGGACTGGAAACGAGCTAGGCTGTGTCATTGCTATTTGAAATTTAAATATTACTTCTAAACACACAATACATAACGCAATTTTCTATTATTGTTGAAAACAAAAACATCAAAGTTATAACAGACAAAACGTAATAATGCTGTCTTGCTGAGCAGTGCACACTAGGAAGGATGTTAATGCTACACTCAGCCAACAGTTTCCTATTATTAATTAAAAATTTACTTGTAAAAGCATTAAAATTTTATGGAAAATTTAAGTAAAAAATAAAAAATAGATACCCTCGTTATCATTCAATGATTTTTTCTTGAATCATTTTGATAAATTTTAATTTTTAATTTTCTCGTATATTTAAATTCTTTCACAATATATGATATTCTTTCACTATATATGATATAAAAACATTTATCGTATCGATATCGTAATATTTTATGAAGCAATATCGAACTTTGATTATTTTATTGCTACGATATCGCCACGAGAATGCATCCGATACAGCGTGAATTTTCTTCGCATCGATATCGTAACGCATTGATGTCGTAACGATATCGAAACGATTGGCACACTGCGTTGAAACTTCTTATAATAAAAACTTTAACTGTTTTACAAAACAACAGTTTTACAAAAATAAATGTCGCCGTGATAAATAATAATGTGGGAAGAACACAACTTTTTAACCTTAGTCATCAGACTTTAAAAAGTTACAAATTCGCAGAAGCAGCCCTTAGACGCAAAGTCAGCTAATTTACATGAAGTCAGCTGTACGACGACTCATTGCAAACATACGATATGTATATACTGCATCGGGTATTTCAAACAACTCGATGACCCAGCTTGGGAATGAAACAGAGAGAAACCAGATCGCAAGAACTCTGTAGAATAGTATGGTGTTTGTTGAAGAAAGTTTATTTGGGCATGAAAAAACCGAACATTAGACTCCCTTAAAAGAATTCCACATTGGTCTAACACACGTAGTTGAATCAAATAAATATTGGTTGCTACAACCAAATATTATGTCATTTAGTCAATAATACCTGCTTAACCAACCAAATATTGGTTATGTCTTATTTTAAATATAGTTATCGTGAAAATGTAAATAAAATAATGAACATTTTAATTGGATTAAAAGATTATTTTCACTCTGAATGTTGCAGTTGCTTTAACTAATTGCTGGTTCGCTAATTGTCTGCCTCAAATGTATTTCAGTTAAGGCAAACTACAAATAGTAGATGCAACTGTACATTCGTTGAAACAACTGCAAGTCAAGCAATTATTTCTGTGACTGCATGAGTTCAATGCATAACACTACACAACACGATTTTTGCCATGGACATCGCATACATTTTTCTATTACGTAACGTTTTTAAGAAAATCGCAATAGTCATTCAAACAAAAAAATTTAGTTCTGTGGAAAAATAGTTTAACAAAAAAACTTAAACTCAATTTTTCTTTGAATTGTCCAAACTAATTTTAATATACTAATCAATACTAATACTTCAATATGTTTTTAAAATAATTAGATCTAAACTCGACAAGTTTTGATTTTTTTCGAGATTTTTTTTATTTGCGATTTAGTATTTAATGTGTAACAAAAAAATGATGTATGGTTATCTAGATAGCATAGTACAAACTAACTTTCAAAATTACTAACTTTTTTCTAATTGATCCAATTTTCAAAATATTCCCTGAGAACTTGATTGTGGTACTCTTTTATGCAATCAATTGTCAACTAAAATACTAATGCTCCTATTAGGTAAATATCATTATGTTTATATTTATTATGCAACTCAATTGTTTTTCTACTACGTACTTTGTTGAGAAAAAATTGATTGAAAACGTTTATTTTTCAGTAATTTCTATGTGAAATATAAAAGGATTTTAAATTTTAACAGTTTTTGACGGAAACTAAACTAAGAGCATGTTTTAAAAATACGAATTGATATAAAAAATTTAGTAATTTTTGTATTTAGTTTGAACTATGTTGCGCAGATTCATTTATCATTTTCTTATTTATCATTAAATTCACAATGCTAAAAAAATAGTCTAAAAAATAAATATTTTTCGAGATCATATTCAAATATCTTAAAAACTTAGCGAAATAATAGTATTTATCAGTATATTGTAATTAGTACTGACAATTTAAAGTAATATTGCGTTTACAGTTCTTAGGAAAACTAGTTGTGTAATTTTTGAATTCTAAAAAGTGGCTGAAAAAGGTCCTGAAAATTCGAGTAATACGTAATACGTAATAGAGTTACGTAATAGAGTATACAGTCAAAATCAGCAACCGCGAATTATATAGAATTGATGTATGGAATGTCCTTTAGAGTGTTGTGGATCCTTTTAAATTATTTGTCAATTCCTTGAGAGTTTTTGAATGTCAAATCCTAGGACCACACACAAAAAAATAATTGCTTGGCGTGCAGTTGTTTCAACTAATATTCATTTGCATCTATCAAATGTAGTTTGCCTTCACTAAAAATCATTTGTGGCAAACAATAGTACGAAGCGTAACCAACTATTAGTTGAAGCAACTGCAACATTGATTGGGAAACAAACTTTTAATCCATTTACATTTTTATACCCAACACTAAGAGTGAAAGGGTATATTCAGTTTGGTACGCCGTTTGTAACACCCAGAAGGAAGCATCTCCGGTATGGAAAAGTATATATATTCTTGATCAGCATGACCTCCTGAGTCGATTATCCGTCTGTCTGTTGAAATTCCTACTACTTTTAAAATTGAAGAGCTAGATAAATGAAACTTATAACTTAGATTACTAATATACCTACGCTGTATGTGCGAAAAATACGTGCTTATGTAAACTTTTTTGGTCAAATATATATTGATATCATGCTCAAATACATGATAATAATGTTTTCCGGGAAAAGACTTGTGGTTCACAAAAAAAATCGAAATTCGGTACACCTACCCATTTCTAAATATGGATATCAAATGAATGAAAATTCTTCAGCGATTAAAATTTTGTAGTTATTTTCAGGATTCGTATACCCAGGTGACCTATATACCACTTTGAATGGTAACCATACAAATGTGTAGGGTATTTATAGTCGGCTTAGACCGACTACAGACAAAAAAATAAATGCTTGGCGTGCAGTTGTTTGAACGGATATTCATTTGCATCTACCAAATTTAGTCAGCCTCAAACGAAATTCATTTGTGGTAAACAATAGTATGAAGCGTAACCAACTATTAGTTGAAGCAACTGCAACATTGATTGTGGAAACAAACTTTTTATCCATTTTCAATTTTGTTATTTCCATTGCTACGGCAACTAAATTCAAAATGAGAATTAACCAATATTTAGTTGATTCAACAGATAATTATATAACATTAGGTTGTAGCAACCAATATTTATTTGATTCAACTGCGAAATCACTTGTCCTATATAAAAGCGATGCCAAAGCAGGACAACACCAGTCGCGCAAGCTTTCACTCGTTTTGTTTTGTGTTGCGGACAGCGCGTACCACGTGTCAAACAAAATTTGGAATAGTATTAAGTCTTATTCGTTGTTACTGTTTAGTTTTTTCATGCCCAAATATACTTTCTTCAACAAGAAACGTACTATTCTACAGAGTTCTATCTATTTTGTTTCTATATGTTGTATTTCTATATGCAGCCCTAGCACTCCAATGTGTTGCAAACACGAAGTCAGCAGCACAAAGAATCGTCGGCAATGTTCGATCTCAGGAACGCTGTTGTGACGCTGACTTCGTCTTTGCAACATGTTGAAGCACCAGGGCGAGGTAAAATGGCCGATTTCTTATAATTAAATTGGCTACCACAACTAAACAAATTGGTTGTGTCAATTGTATTCGTCAGTTGTGTGAACTGATACGCGGTGTTGCAACAACTGAATCAGTCGAATGTTGACAGAACTAAGTAAATCGGTTGGCAAAAATAGACGGTTGCCCCAACTGATTTGTTCTTTGGGTGTATAATTTTGATAATCCTAACTATCATAATAACACCTACTATAAAATATCGCTACTTTAAAATTTCCCATGTGATCTAACCTTCCCAACTGGTTTTATTTCCATTTCTACGACAACTAAATTGAAAATCAGATATAACCAATAGTTAGTTGTCTCAACAGATAGTTGGTTATATTGACTTAATGATTTAGCAATAACACGCGTATTTTTAATAGATTGTGGCACCAAAAAAACGATTGCATCAACCGATTCGTTTTTTGGGTGCAGTGAATTAATTTGAAATTTAAAAATTAAAACTTTCAATTCTTTTTTTTACTTTTTATGCGAATGTTTTACCGTACAGGTAACGTTACACTCTTTGCGTGTAATGCAACAGTCCGAACATTTTTGCTTCTATAGAACTCAAGGTAATTTCAATTTATAGAACATCAGAAGAGCAGACTTTTTCAACAATGTAAGACAACTTTAAAATCTACTTCCAAAATAACGTAGCGTAACAGTTTATACTGAGACGATCATAACTCCTAAATAACAAGGCATATGCAATTTTTTATATATATAGAAAATGTTTCTACTGAAGTTTTATTTTAGATGCATCCATAAAAAAATATTAAATGTATTCAATGCCGTTTATTTTCGAAAAAATATATTTCGAAATGTTCGCATGAATGTAACGTAACGGTTTTATTAGAACCTACTGGTTGCACATATAAACTAAAGGTATTTTTTATACTGAAAAGATCACTTCGTCCGTTAAAGAAAGTCTATTATCTTCACCAAAGTAAATATACCCTTTCACTATTAGTAAATGACATTACTAAATTCTAGTGTTAACAAAAGTGAAGCTATTTGGCAGGCGCATGGCATTGAAACCTGGTATAAATTAAGTCGAGTGTCACTGAAACGTATTTGAATGTTAATGAAGTATGGTACATGGTAATGTGAAGGGAATTTGTAAGATGTCAAGAATCTTATTAGCAAAATGTGTGGAGCATATGGTGTTAAATTTAATAAAGATACACACATGTATTCATAGTTTCAGGGAACTTAAGATGCTACAAGTTATATGTATTGAATATAAAGGAAGTAAATGAGACTATGTCACACTATAGTTCTTGCACTTTAATGAAATCAAATCAAATGAATGCCTTGCTAATTAGAAGCTGAAATATTTAAGACTTGTTCTTGTAGGTAGGTCATACATGTAATAAATATTTGAGAAAGAAGAATTTTGTGAGGAATGATGTATTTTTTTTCAAACTATGCGGCAAATTAAAATTCTACAATATAATATAAAAATTATTATAGTTTTGCGCTACAGCCGAGCTCTTTCACTATTTGTGCTGTGCGTGCTATATTTGTGCTCAAAGTGGTGGGACCTGTGATAACAACTGGATGGAAAATTACCCAATTGCTGGGAAATTTTAGTTTTAGCGGGTAATCGGGGAATGGTCCACTTTTGGCGTGGACTTTCAAATTAGGATCTGGTCATATTCCAACTTTTGGTCAAATTTCATATGAAAATTATAAAACAAACGTTATTTCTTTTAGATTCCAGATCTCAGTACAATAAATAATTTTTGAAATGAATTCAAACAGAATGATTTGACATCATTGATTTCCATTTGTTGGGAAAATAATGTATTCAAAATCTTTTGTGTAGAATTTTGCAAATAAAATCATATTCGATCGAAAACTGGAACATGCCTCAATATTCCAATCATTAAAAATGCAAAAAATTTGAGAAATCATATTGTGGCTTATAAGAAACATAATATATAATAAATAAGATTTCTGGATCTAAATAAATTTAATTATACAAAAATTCCTTAATTATTATTTGAATGAACCTTTTGATATTTTGTTTTTAAATTTTCGACATAGTTGACTTCTATTAATTTTATAATTTTATTATATACATAAATTGACAATTTTAATACTAAAGTACAAAGTTTAGTATGATTAATATGTTTAATATAATCCAGTTTTTCAGTCACTTTTTAATTTAGTTTGAACTAAGTGTAATTTCATTTATGGTTAACATTTCACAAATATTTAAAATATGAAATTTAGTAGTAGTAGTAATTGCCTATCTCTCTGTAAAGTTTAAAGAAATTTGGAAATTTTAATTTGGAACTATAGATTTTTGAAATATGTAAAAATATCCACTGTAAACTGGACCTTAATTAAGAAATATAACACTACTTGCTAATGTTATTCAAAAATTAGAGAAATAAAGAAATAAAAAATACATATTAAATGATTAATTAAAGAATAAATGGGATATTTAGATTATTATTAAAAATGTACTAAAAACACTATTTGTTCTCAGTGTGTTTAAATTACATTCGTGCGGGGAATTTTATGGTAAATTGGGGTATTTTGTTATGATGATCGGGGACAATGAAAATATAAGTTGGCATCACTGGGTGGAACCTACAGCGAACAGCGGTGTGAGAGCTTTTCATTTGCAACGTTTACTCTTGTAAATTTTCATTTGACTGCCGAGAACAATGTTGACTGTCGCTGGGATCGAACCAGGGACCCTCTAGCTCGTAGTCGAGTGCACTAACCAATCGATCCAACGCTGCAAAAATATGCAATAATAATAATGCCACAAATATTGTCTCGGTTTGGTTTTCTTAAATGCTTCGAATGATTAATATTTTAAATAATATCCAATATGTTCGTCTTATAATACATATATTTTGCGAACTATTTTTTTTTTAGTATATTTGTAGTCGGCTTAGATCATCAATAACTTTTATTATTCATACTAACATCAGCTATAAAAATATCCCCACATCAATATTACCCATGTGAACTAACCTAAAATATAGTTATAACAATTTTTACTCATTAAATAATACGATGCTGTACATTGCACTGAACCACTAATGAGTATGTTTTCGTTGCATTCCAAACAAATTGAAATCCATATTGCAAAAATCACTATTTACGCAGAAAGTTAACACCAGGCATTTAGTGCTAATGCGGCTTGTTGTGTTGATGAACCGGCGGCTATGCATAAACCATTAATTAGTGGCACAACACGTGCACTTTGAAATGACCCATCAAAAGTTAATTCTGTTTAAACTGCTTTATATTTGGCGTTTCAAATTCGACGTATTTTGACAATACCGGGACTTTCGGGATTTGAAACAAATTCCGAAAACTCTCTATTAATGTTGTTATTTTAAAATACATTTGTATTTATTATACTTAATTTTACTGCAAAATGTATTAGAAATTAGTTTTCTACATTCGGAAATACGTTTGTCGTCCAGGTATAAATGAAACCCATTTCGTTATCAACAATTTCGTTGGGTTCATATTTGAAGAACGTGCACACACACGACGGACGATCGCTATTGTTGGCGACCGAAACGAATAGATGGAAGACGACTAGATTAATTTTTTGGTTTTTGGAAATAAAAACGCGAAAAAAGTTGGCAACTCTGCAGTCTGCACAAGACACATAATTAATAATTGCATGTTTTTGGCACGATATTATTCATATGTGGCACAACTAAAAAGCAAAACATAAATGTTTGTCTTTCATTCGAATCATCAGAACTGAAGATGCTAAGTAATGCTTCCTCTTCATCTATTTATGTTAAACACTTCTACAAGAATATAGAAAAATTTTTTTAGTACAATCTTTTTCAACTTTTAAATAAATACAGAATGTAGAAAATATAAATGAAGACTACATGTTTAAGGAAGCATTATTAATAATAAAATGTATTAAAATTGTATTAAAAATTGGTTAAGAAATGCAGTAAAATTATGTAGTTATTTTCCATCCAAAAACAACTACATAGATATAGTAAAAACAAATACGTGCATGTTTTTTTTGGAATATCTTATTTTTGGAATATCCTATTTTTTGATCGTTATTTTCGGTACTGCATTTTTACAGTATCCAGGGATTTATGTATTGGAAGCCCTATTTACAATACAAAGCCATATGGCTGCAACGATAAACAGGGACCTACCTACCTCCCCAAAACTCTCTAGAACTGCGCCAATCGCTACAAACCCGTGCAACTACACCGACCAGCACCACATACTACGACATGTCCTTTACATTCATTTGCAGGTCATTCATCATTCAGCGCGACTTTATGTCCTTCAAGGTCATGAATCAATGGTGCCAAAAAAATAAGCAAAAAACACTCAGAGAACAGTCTATGTAAAAGAAAAAAACATAACTAAAAACACGCGTAAAATATAAATAAAAGTAGCAGAAAATAACAATACGAAACAATAACAAAGCCATAAAGCAGCAGTGAATCTCTAACAAAAAGCTTCTACTCTTCGATAAAACTCTCTGTTGCAAAGCTACACATAAAAGCGCAAAAGTTACGTCTCTCAACAGGTTGCGCGCTGTCAGCGATGCTGTCTATTTAGAGAGAGTGAGAGTAAAATATAGAGATGTGAAGCGACGCTGTTCCTGTGTACCTTGCCCAGAGTTACCATCTCTTAATATAGGTTAAATTCATAATTTACAATAATTATATGAATTACATAAATATTTATATTAATTGATATTTAAAAGATTCATTTTACAATGACAATAAAGCAGGACGAAAATTAGATACCTAATATATATTTTGAGCCCGAAAATTTTGTACAAATATTAAAATATTAAATCAGTATCTAAAATCAATAAAAAAGTTTTGTTTTGAAACTGAATTCCAAAACTTTAATAATAATAGTTTGGCGCTACAGTCCTGTTTAGAACTTCGGCCGAGCTCTCTCACCATTTTGAGCTGTGCGTGTTATATTTGTACTCAAAGTGGTGGGACCTACAGTTTATTGCCGAATCCGAACGGCGGGTGAGAGCTTTTCATAGGCAATGTTTTACTCTCGTAGGTTTGCCATTTACTGCCGAGAGGTAGCGCGGTAAAGAAAAATGTTTCTGTGAAAAGATGTTGTTAGCCCCAGTCCAGGCTCGAACCGGGGACCTTTCAGCTCGCAGTCCAACGCACTATCCACTGAGCTACCGCGGCTACAAATCTTTAGAAGGTATGAAAACCTAAAAGACAAAATTCAATTATCATAATTAAAATTAAAACAACGTCGATGACTCAGTTGGTTAATGCGTTGCGCTTTAAGCCGTAATGTCGCTGGTTCGAACATCGAACAAAATAAAAAATGTTCATTCTATACGAAAAAATGTGTAGAAAACCTTAAATAGTCTTGTTTTTAGAAAAATTAGTAGATTAAACGATTAAATTAAATTATATTGAGAATTACTTGAGCTACAGTGATATAACTTTACCAAATAATTGACTTGTCCAAATTTTATATTGATCGGACAAGTGGGAGTAATACCTTTCTTACTACCGAAAATTGTTGAAATTGTTAGTATCAGTAGGTACTAATGTTCGGTGGTTAAAATGAAAACGTCATTAATTTTTCAGGAAAAATACATTATGCCATGATAAAACAACTGTATATTTTTGTAGTATTACATAGAGGCGGCAACACTGGTCTTGCCTAACACGGATTAAAACAGCAGAGCGCCGAAAATAAGCGGTGCAAAATTACAGTTTTTACTTAGTAGATGTTGGCCTTTAAACGGCGAAGGACGCGCGAATTAACAGTTTGCAAATCATTTTAAAATTTAATCTCTTAATTCAAATATTTACTTATAAAAAAGTGTAACAAATACTTAAATCATTTAATGATAATTATAAATATTAAAATTTCATAAACGTATATGCAAGACATAGTTTCTTTTAAAATTGGATTAAAACTAAAAACTTAATTGAATGAAATACATTCTTCAACTAAAAGAAAAATTAAATTAAAAATGTTTTAAAATAGTCTTTAAATAAGAAGACAAAAAAATTAACAAAATTATACAAAAAAAAAAAAAAAGAAAAATACAATTAAAACATTTAAATTAAATGCAAAATTTATTATTTAGATATAAATATTTAATTTATAAAAAAATACAATGATATTATTATTCTCAAAACATTAAATTGTATAAATTATTAAATATATAAATTTGCAAAAAATTAAAATCTGCTACTAAGATTTAGAACGTATGTCATATAAAATAAGAGACATAAAGAATTTTTTTATTAAGCAACACGCAAAATAATCTCATGGGCGTATTCGGTACTATTTATTAATGTTTTAATGATCAAACAAAAGGCTTCGATTGTGTTTTTACATCAATCCGACAGGACATTTTGTGCTTCATTGACGTATTCTGCATGTGTGTGAATGTGTGCAAGTGTGTTCGTGAAACGTCGCTTAAGCGCCTGAAATAACTGCATTTCACGATTACACTAAAATCGAATCATGCAGCAAAGAAAATAATTTAAAAACAGTGCAACAAAAACCTGAAATACTAAAATACTAAAATACTAAAACACTAAAATACTAAAATACTAAAATACTAAAATACTAAAATACTAAAATACTAAAATACTAAAATACTAAAATACTAAAATACTAAAATACTAAAATACTAAAATACTAAAATACTAAAATACTAAAATACTAAAATACTAAAATACTAAAATACTAAAATACTAAAATACTAAAATACTAAAATACTAAAATACTAAAATACTAAAATACTAAAATACTAAAATACTAAAATACTAAAATACTAAAATACTAAAATACTAAAATACTAAAATACTTAAAAACTAAAATACTAAAATACTAAAATACTAAAATACTAAAATACTAAAATACTAAAATACTAAAATACTAAAATACTAAAATACTAAAATACTAAAATACTAAAATACTAAAATACTAAAATACTAAAATACTAAAATACTAAAATACTAAAATACTAAAATACTAAAATACTAAAATACTTAAAAACTAAAATACTAAAATACTAAAATACTAAAATACTAAAATACTAAAATACTAAAATACTAAAATACTAAAATACTAAAATACTAAAATGCTAAAATACTAAAATACTAAAATACTAAAATACTAAAATACTAAAATACTAAAATACTAAAATACTAAAATACTAAAATACTAAAATACTAAAATACTAAAATACTAAAATACTAAAATACTAAAATACTAAAATACTAAAATACTAAAATACTAAAATACTAAAATACTAAAATACTAAAATACTAAAATACTAAAATACTAAAATACTAAAATACTAAAATACTAAAATACTAAAATACTAAAATACTAAAATACTAAAATACTAAAATACTAAAATACTAAAATACTAAAATACTAAAATACTAAAATACTAAAATACTAAAATACTAAAATACTAAAATACTAAAATACTAAAATACTAAAATACTAAAATACTAAAATACTAAAATACTAAAATACTAAAATACTAAAATACTAAAATACTAAAATACTAAAATACTAAAATCCTAAAATACTAAAATACTAAAATACTAAAATACTAAAATACTAAAATACTAAAATACTAAAATACTAAAATACTAAAATACTAAAATACTAAAATACTAAAATACTAAAATACTAAAATACTAAAATACTAAAATACTAAAATACTAAAATACTAAAATACTAAAATACTAAAATACTAAAATACTAAAATACTAAAATACTAAAATACTAAAATACTAAAATACTAAAATACTAAAATACTAAAATACTAAAATACTAAAATACTAAAATACTAAAATACTAAAATACTAAAATACTAAAATACTAAAATACTAAAATACTAAAATACTAAAATACTAAAATACTAAAATACTAAAATACTAAAATACTAAAATACTAAAATACTAAAATACTAAAATACTAAAATACTAAAATACTAAAATACTAAAATACTAAAATACTAAAATACTAAAATACTAAAATACTAAAATACTAAAATACTAAAATACTAAAATACTAAAATACTAAAATACTAAAATACTAAAATACTAAAATACTAAAATACTAAAATACTAAAATACTAAAATACTAAAATACTAAAATACTAAAATACTAAAATACTAAAATACTAAAATACTAAAATACTAAAATACTAAAATACTAAAATACTAAAATACTAAAATACTAAAATACTAAAATACTAAAATACTAAAATACTAAAATACTAAAATACTAAAATACTAAAATACTAAAATACTAAAATACTAAAATACTAAAATACTAAAATACTAAAATACTAAAATACTAAAATACTAAAATACTAAAATACTAAAATACTAAAATACTAAAATACTAAAATACTAAAATACTAAAATACTAAAATACTAAAATACTAAAATACTAAAATACTAAAATACTAAAATACTAAAATACTAAAATACTAAAACACGTAAATAAATTTTAAAATATTGTGCAATAAAATGACTCGATGTTGAATTCCATTTTATTTATATAATTTATATTTTATATAAAAGTGGCATGTACTGCGCTAATTTTTTTCTCATTTGATTCGATAGTATAATACAAAAGTGCGAAAGTACACAAATTTATATAAAATATAAATAAATACAACAATACAAAAATATTGATTAGTATATATTTTTGTGTTGTTATATATCCGAATATTTATAAAATGATACATATAAAAAAATAACAGATATACAATTGACAATTCAAATAATACAAAGGAACTATAAATTGAAAAATTACAGATATATGTAGTAATAAATATATATGGAATAATATAAAAATCAAAAAATTTGAAATTAATACGCAAGCCAAAATTTTAAGCGACCATGTCCGAAATTGTCGACACCGAACTGCTGGTGAATTGTACGATCTTGGCGGTGCTGCGCTTCGACCTAAGGACCATCGTTAACATTTCAACCATAAGCGTGCTTAATCGTTCCGAAGTGGTGGCGCTTCTGTCCGGCATCATCGAAAACAAGGATCAACTGCAAAACGTAGACGATGCCAAGTAAGTGGAGACAGTTAGTTTGGCAAAAGTTTTTAATGCATCTTTTCTATGTTAAGCAATTGAAACTTAAGCAATTTTAGAAATTTTGCTGATTTTACATTGATCCCTTCAATGTTTATCAGAAGCACAATAAAGTTGAATTGTACAATAAAAGGTGAATTGCACAATATAAATTAACAAAAAAAAAACTGCTGTTTACAACACTTTTGATTGCTACACCAAAAGCATATAAAACACCTATGATTATTGATTGTCAGTCAATTGTTGTCACTGTGCTGTTGTCAACTGAATTACAAATGAGTCAGTATCTGTGTCAATATCTGTATCCATCGCATCAGTCGCATGTGTGTTTTGACTCTGTACGTGCAAATGTATACACAGCACGATTTATTGATACTACACAAAAGGACATCAAATCATTGAAAAAAAAAAACATTTGCTCTTAAATTAGCAACAGCTGCAGCAGCACTCATGGCACTCATCTTATTAGGGATGTGAATTACGGATTCGAGATTTCAGTTAAAGTAATCCCGAAATCATTAAAGTTACACAAGCAAAAAATTCCTACCTGTTTCCTCCTAGTATCTAGCCAGTTTCATTAGTCACTTGCCAAACTAGGGCAATATTTTCAACATATAATATCGAAAAAATAATTTCATTCTTTTTATTTTGTTGGAATTTTAAAAATTAAAATATACCAAAATAATAGGAAATTAAAAAATGGGCAATATCTCAAAAACCAGAGCCAATTTAACCAAACTGATTTCATCGGAATCAGCGCCATAAATGTATTCAATATTTGTTGCAACTTTTTCTGAACCAAAATGAGTGTAGAGCAGTGTTATCATTGGAATGACGAACATATTTTGGACAATTTTATTGCTTTTAGGTCCAGTTTTTCAGTGAAAGTTTCAAATTTGTTTAAATTGTTCCATATTTTCAAAACATCTATAATTCGTATTCTAAACGTTTTCTAAAGATGTTCAAAAACGTATTCAAAAATGTATAGACAGAAGAACAATTAATACTCAGTTGTTATGATAATTTAAATTTTTAAATAATAGACGAAACAGTTCAGACCAAAGGACGTCGTCCTAGCAAATATTATATCTCAAAAAAAAAAAATGGGAATGTTATTGTAAAAATGTTTGACCTTTGGGAATCCCTGATTAAAACGACATATAAACATGTCTAAGTTCTTAAATCTCATATATAAACTTAAAAAAATAAAAAATTGTTTTGTTTGTTTTTCATACTTTTTTTTAAATCTATTTTAAAACCGGCATAGAACCAAAACCATTTATATCGATTTCAGATATCGGTTTATTTCTGATAACGGTTCGTATAACATTTTTGGTTTTTTAAATTATTCTAACTTAGAAATGTGTATTTCATGTATTCTTAGTAATTTTTGTAAACCTGGCACCTATATTAGGATTGAAAATTGTCAATCCTGCAAGCCGGGATTAGAATATGGAAGACATACCAATCACTCATAAGCCTTGTGGCACAGCATTCAATAAATATGTATATGAAGACTTTCCTGTGGGAAAAGGTGTCAATTGCTCTAAAACTACATATCACATGACCGGTATCATTGGTACCGACTAAGGACCGGCCCAGTTCTATGATAGGGCTTAAGCTCTGCATGAAAAGACGGACCGTGTCTATGTTAAGCATGTCGCTGGTAAAGCGAAAAGGCACTAGGTGGCGTCTTAGTCACGAGACTTATAGACTGTTTTTCAACACTGTACAGTGTGATATTTTCATAATCTAGGTGGAAATAAATCGAATTTTAAAGTTACAGACTTCGTATAGAGAGGTTTTCTGAAAAAAAAAAACAACTGACACGCCCACTTCCCATAGAAAAAATATATAACACTCTACACATTTGGCAAAAATTCTTCTACTACTGAAATAAAAATGATATATTCTGCAGAATTTAGGTATTAAATATCGTTTTTCATGAATATTCCATAGTCCTTTTTCGAGGATATTCGACAAATATGCAAAAATCGTGTTTTTAGGAATACTCATGCTCAGTAGGCGTTAGATGCAAAGTTAACCTTATATTTCATAAATCTAAAATATGTATAAAAGCCCACTTATCAAGTGTTGTATAAATTTTCAAAATACTTATCAGGGTTCCTGAGATATGATTAAAAAAAGAGCGAATTATTTGAATTATTACGATTTTTTTTCAAATATTTTTTAATGTGAGTAGTATGTCGTAAAAATACCTCTTTATTTAATAATATGAATTCCGAAATATTTCTTTCCACCTGTAGTTGCCTCACAGTTGTTGCATTATAATTGTTAAATGCAAAACGTGCGAAATAAAATATATACATTCGGCGAAAAAATTGTATCTTATTTTTTAACCGCATTTTTGGAAGTAAAAATACATTATTTTTTGAAATTCATAAAATGAGTTGAACTTGCATAATATTTTTAATAGAGCTGCATCAAAATAATTTCATCGTTCCTTCCACCGGAACGGTGAAAAATCTCCGTAAAAATGCTATCCATACAAAACTGCATGTACTTTATACTAAATGTGATCTGAAAGGGGAACAATGAGGAACAACTTACTAATACCTCTTTGAATTTCAAATATTACAATTTAAATACGGTTTAAATACTAATATTATAAATTATGATTTGAGCCCAAACTAAATCATTTACAAAAAATGCATATACAACAAATTAAACTTACTTAATGGCTAAAAAAGTTTGCATTCTCAAAAATTCAAAAACACTACAACTTCCCATGTAGGAAAAAACGATCGACTCAATGTTGGCCCAGACTTGCGTCAATAGTACTCAACTTTGGGCCATGTACGAAAGCAAGAGTTGGCCCATGTCTGGTCAAACCTTGGAATGATAACAAGGGCGCAATACTGGGATCAAGGTTTGGCCCAATACCAGAAAACAAAATTGAACCAATATTGTTCATGTCAATTGAATGTCAAAAATGTAAAAAACAATTTCCAATCCAATTTTATATAATTTAAAATTTTTTGTCGTCACGAGCTGGGGAATCGATCTTCGACCTTTCGGTCCACTGCACTTCTCGTTAATTTGTCTTGTCTTATATTTTAGCTTCAAAAACAAAATTTTTGAAATATATTTACTGATTTGACAATTTTTTTCTGATGTGAGAGGCATTTTCAAATTATAAAGTTCATGATTTTGAAAAAATTCTCTGAAACAAGTGAGCTTGATAGCGTAACGGGTAAAGCTTCGGACTGAGACGCAGAAAATCCGGATTCGAGTCGCAATCGAACGTTTTTTCTTATTGTTTTTTAAATATACATATTTTTTTGAATTAAAATATGATTTGGCTGTTGGTCTTGGCTAAATGTCCATTCACTAAGACATATTAAATGAGTCTTGGGTGACTTATGGAAAAATATCATTTATTCAAGACTTGTTAACCCAATCATAGTTGAGACATGGGTAAACCAAAGACTAATCTTACGACCGTGGTCAAGCATGGAGCATGTGATCTTAAGACACGAATATTGCCTATTCAAACAATTTTACGTTTGGAAAAATTATTAAGTTTGTTTGGCGTTGTTGTAGAAACCATATTTTTTAATTTTTTTCATGTTCATTTTCGGCTTAATGAGACATTTTTCTACTAAATATGCGAAAAAAGAAATCAGTTGAAAATACTTTTTTTTGCATTATGACAAATATCACACTGTGATTGATTTAAATACAGTAAATACAATGGTGGAATCATCAGTGAAATATGAATGCATAAAGGAGAATTTAAAAAAAATGTAAAATATAAAGTAAAATAAAATAACTCAAATTTTTAAAAAAGTAACGATAAAAAAGAAAAAAAAAAGATTTAAATATTTTGAGGAATAGTTATGTGATAGTACTAAAGAGCCTGGTCACAGAACACGATTTTGAAGACCAGTCCTGTGATAGGTCTAAAGGTCTGCAGGAGGTGTTAATTTACCCTTTCGCTAGGATAACGCCATGTTAAAGTTGCCGGTTGGTTTCATATAAAAGAACCATAAATAGGACCGGTTAACTATCTACGCCGTACCAGTCACGTGATCAGCCTGGGCCTGGTTCGTTTCACCGTAGGGTTTTTTAAAAATGTTAATATTGAATGTTCACAAAGCAGGTGTCTGTCAATTAAAGGAATCACAATACCGTCATTGACGTCATGTTTATGGAGCATTGAGCAAGTTACCGTTAAGGTAACGTCAAATCGGACGACTCCGATTTCCGTTTTGCGTCGTATTTCTAAATAACTCCGAATGATTGCTGTTTCGTTGTAATCGTTAACGGTACCGTTGAAACGGAGTACTCCGTAAATTTTCTGTTTTTACTCTAACTTAACGGCACTGATTTTCTTCCGTTATTGGTGTACATTTCAATTCATATGACTTTGTGAACATGAACAATAAGTTCGGAGGATCGCAGTTGGTGAATGCATCTTCTGAAGACCAAACAAGATAAGCTTTTATTCAGAACATATTTACAGAATTTACCAACATTTACAGTCTCATATTTTGCGAATCTGGGACTGTGTCTTCAAATGACTTTCAACTAAACAAGTACTAAATCAAAGAACTCCTGAAAATGTGATATAAAGTTTGCAAAATTGTTTGGCATTTTGGCTGATATAACCTCCATCACTAAACATACAAAGAGACTCATTCAAGCCCCATGACAACTGCAATCCAGTTAAAGTGATATATCTTTTTTGTAATGAATTATTTTTTTTGTCTCTATTGACAAGAAATCGTTGATGGAATTACCATGAGAAATTACAGTTTGTCGTATCCAGAAAACTGAACGGAGCTGTTCCGTATACGGCACCGTTAACGGACCGTTTTGTTTCTTGGGTAACCATATTTCTGTTTGAATAATAAACAATTATAATGCTTAAGGCTCAAACAAAACTCATATTTTCAAATGAATCTGTTTTGAGGTTGGTTATGGGTACAAAATCCGTATTATAGAAACCCCAGTGTATCATCAAACCATTTTTAAAATATTTATTTTATTAATAAAGGTTACGTTCACTGATAACGGTTCCAGTTGTATCGCTATCCGAAACCCGGATATAATTCGGCAACAAAGTTGATAGTAAATATTTCGACTGTCTTCAAAATAAAAATTAGTTGAAAATGGGACTTTCTGAATTTCGACACGAATGACTATTAGTCGAAAGTGACGTAATTATTACTATTTACGTCATTTTTGCATCATTCGTTCGTACGCAATTCAGAAAGAAGCCTTTAGTGTTTTAAGATTACTGTGCAGTAAATATTACATTTTCTTTTTCACGAAATGTGTATAAAATCATTGAAAGACTTTTGAATAAACTATTATAAATTGATCAACTAGCATTTTTTGTAATCCCGAAAATACCGGGATCTAACGATAATCCCGAGATCAGTTTTTCGGGACTGATTTGACTCAAATCCCGGGATCTCGGAGGACATCCCTATTTCAGAGATATAAGTCCTTTAAATATGAAAAATTCACACAAAAAGCAGAAAAATATATTTGCTTAACTAACATAATTTTGAGCTTTAGTAAAACTAGATATTAAACTGCATTATAAAGGCTATAGATATCCACAATTTAGTAAATAAAAGTATTTAATTTTAGGGTGACCATATGTAGAAAACATTATAATAATATTCAAGGAGAAATATCTCTATAACTAGCATTTTTATTTTTTTTAAAAAACATATATTCAAGAGTATTATTTTGCCTACAAATGCCTACAGAGTTATAGCAAAAAAACAAAGATATTTGAAAAAATTGAAAATCTTTTCATGACAAAAGAGCGAATCGTCTCGTTTTTTTGCTATAACTCTGTATTGGTGCAAGATAAAATATTGGTGAAAAGGCATTAATTGTTTGTTTTTAAAGCACCTATCAATTGGCATCATTACATTAAACATTTTTCTTGCAAATAACAAATGGCAAATAAATGTTGGCAAAATATTTTTAAGTAATGATGCCAATTGATAGGTACATTAAAAAAACAATTAATGCCTTTACACCACTATTTTATCTTATATCAATAAAAAATTATGGCAAAAAAACGAAAACATTCGCTCTTTTGGCATGACAACATTTTCAAATTTTCGAATTTGCCCTTTGTGGCTAGAAATATCCAACAAAACCACACACGTTTTTGGCACAGCATATTTGAGGAAAAACTACATTAAAAATGTAAAAAAACGCAAATGTCAAAAATTACACATAAAATTTCACAGCATTATAAATAACAAAAATAATGTTCGAAATTGACATTTTTCAACAATTTTTCTGTTTCTCAAAAAAATGTCTGCAATCATAAAAAATTCCCTATAAATGAGACCAATTGAATTTTCTGTCTACTAACCCATTAAACAAAGTCTTTTGAAATAAATGTTTTCATATAAGTTTCAACCAAAGACCTGATTTTTTTTTAATAAACATTATCTCTTAATCAAAAACCTTTATATTTTTAATGGATATAAACCTTAATAATTATTTCTGAACTCTGGTTTTAATACATTTGATTTAATAAATGATTATGTTTTGCATTTTCCTTTATTTATTGTTCTTCACATAACACAATTTATACAAAACAATATTAAAATTGGTAAGCTTATTTTTGTATATGGCTTTTAAGTTTATTAATTAACTCTTAAATGTACAAACAAATGAATTTTGAGCACGCAAATAAAATAAACGAATACATTTTATATATATTATAATATTTAAGTACACAGTAATTCAGCATTAAATACATTGTGAATGTTTAATTGGTTTACAAAAAGCAGCACTAATTAGTAATCTTCTCATTATTTGTAAATTAACGTATGTAACGAAATAAAATCTGAAACACGTTTGTATTTATACTATAATTTTTTTTTGTATAAATTGTCATACACCATTTGGATTTATAATGTACTAGCTGGACCCGTGCACAACTCGTGCAAAGATTTTGTGAATGCAAGGATATGGAGCAATTTTATTAATATAAAAAACATTTTTATTATTTATATCAGGGACCCGTGCTTTCCTGTGGACGTTTTTTTTATTGGTTTTATAAATGTAGTAACCAAAACAAAACTAATCCTCCGCTTAAACAACTTTTCTCATAGACAATTCTTTCTCAGACTGTACTTCCCCGTAGTATTCTTCCCAGTAGAATTCTATGCCGTAGAGTTTTTTTCCAATAGTGTGGTGAACTTTGGTGTGGTGAGTTTTAGTGTGGTGAGTTTTAGTGTGGTGAGTTTAAGTGTGTTGAGTTTTAGTGTAGTGAATTTGAGTGTCACCACACTTGAGTGTCACCACATTTTAGTGTGGTTAGTTTTAGTATGGTGAATTTTAGTGTGGTGAATTTAAGTGTGGTGAATTTTAGTGTGGTGAGTTTAAGTGTGGTGAATTTTAGTGTGGTGAGTTTTAGTGTGGTGAATTTTAGTGTCGTGAGTTTTAGTGTGGTGAAATTGAGTGTGGTGAATTTTATATAATTTTATAGTTTTAGTGTGGTGAGTTTCATTGTGGTGAGTTTTAATGTGGTGTGGTTGCTTTTGAATATATTTTTTTGTATTTGAGTTTTTTGTTTCATCTTTTTAGCTAGTGTTTGTGCTGAGTTATGTCGTTTGTAATGTTTAGGTTGTATGGGAGGTACCACGCCCTTTTGTCCAATCGCGCACATATATAGCCTATGACACCGTCCGGAGTCGATAGTATCCTGTTACAAAATTTCAGTTAAATCGGTTCAGCGGTTTAGACGTGATGCTGGAACAAACAGACAGACAGACAGACAGACAGACAGACATACATACAGACATACCGACGGACCAAGAGTTTTATATATATTGATAGATTTCGAAGAATACCAATTACGAAATATATTAAATGAACTAAATAATTCGGTGCCTAAACGACTTGATATCGCGAAACCGTTTTCGTATTCATGCTCAGAGATGTTTCAGCTAAGAATTACATCGAACTTTTATTAAATGTTCGACCAAAAATGTATATATTTTTCTTATATGAAAATATGATATACACGTGCATTTCAAATGCAAATAAAACCCGTAAACGAATTGATCTGAAAAAATTGATTTCGCACAAATTCTCTGAATGATCTGTACATGTTTTTCCAGAGTGTTTCCAGTGATTTTCGTACCATGGTGCAATAAAAACATCGTATTTAAAAGTTAATTTAGAAAATGACAGAAGTTTATGGATGTATATAAAATGACATTAACTTGCAGTATTTGTACCCTAGTGTCGAATCCTGCCTCCTCCTCCACCATTATGAAACATAATACGTTTGATTATATTTATTTTCTCGTTGTAGCATACACAATTAGTCCTTATTTTTTCCTATTTATTTGTATCTTATACTATGCAATTATCCATAATTTTTAACTGAGTTTTATCCACTGACAGTTGACAGCCAGACTTTTTGCAATACTTGCAGCTGTCAGATGATTTTCGCAAAAAGCTGTAAGCAGAATTTTGTTAATTTGAATTGTTTTAAATTCCAGCAGCATACACAAGTCAAAAATCTGCACTATATGACTTAAAATGTACAGATATTTGTTACATAAATTCTGCTTAAAGTAATGAATAAGTTGATGCTACATTTTTGGGATATTTATATACAAATAATTATGTTCAACTATAGTGCATTATACAAATTAGTAACTGATATTAGCATAGAAATATACTCGAAAAACAGAAACACAAAATTTAAATATATATTAAGAAAATTGACATGCATAATTTGGCATGAAATTTAGTTTGTTGTTTTGCACAAGGCAACACTGTGGATTAATCATAACGACGACCTTTACGAAAACATTGGACAAATATCTATGAAAGTTTACCGTACGGAGGTCATCACAGTTAAATAATCTTGTAAACAACTGAAAAATTTATTACGGTAGGAGAATATTCTTTTATTTGAGTTTTCTATGTACACGCTGCAAAAAAAAGGGCTAACCCAAACATAATTTTTTGTGGAAACAAAAGTATAATTGCATTGCCAAACATTATTATAATAACACCCAACCATATTTTTATTTTCGTTCAAACATATTTATGTTCAGAATGAAAATTTTTGGCGTTCTTGCAAACATATATGGGCATTTCCTGAGGTTCTGGACGAGACATTCGTACGCTTAAAACTTTAATATCTGGAAGTAAAATTAATTAATTTACTTGATTTTTTTTGTGCATATAGTATTTAAATAGAACTAAACATCTGCAAAAATGTATATAATTATATACAGTAGATCAAAAGATATAAATAAATTAATGGGCGTTCCGAACGGGACAAAAACGGAAGTAAATATCGAGGTTCATATGGATATTCCAAAAAGTCAGCGAATTTTGCGTACAAATGATTTTTTTGAAATATTTAAAAAACTATTTGAAATCATGTGCTTTCTTTGTATATTTACACTTTGTTCCTAAAAATTACAGTTATTTCGTAATAAATCGCAGAATAATTCCGGACGTTTCGTATAAAAATTTCCACTACGACTTTTTTATAATTTTTTTTTGTATATTAATAATCATCATAATGAAATGATAACTGATGTATGTACTATTCAAATTTCAAGATGTTTTTTAAGTTTTTTTAATTGGTTTTTTTACTTTTTTTGAAACATTTTTTTTTTATATTGACATTTTTGGAAATGCCGAGGAAATTCTCCTTTAGAAAATGGTGGATTGAACTCTTTGAAAAAATGTTCAGTTTACTATGGTATAAAATGTATCTTTTTGGTTCCTGACGGGACATCGAAAACCCTGATACAAAAATCGAAAATTCGAAATAATTATTTTTAAGCTTTTTAAATAATTATTAATGTTACCTGAAAAAACAGAAAATAATATTTTGTATCTAATAAAATTTTGATATTTCGATTCAAATATTTAAAATTCCAAATCCAGCGTTATTTCAAGGATTTTAGCATTTTTAATTTTTCGGTACTGGTTGACGTTTTTCTGGAAATACCCATATACCCTCATATGTGTACCCACCCATATGAGGGCAAACCTACGAGAGTAAAACTATTGCCTATGAAAAGCTCTCACCCGCCGTTCGGATTCGGCAATAAACTGTAGGTCCCACCACTTTGAGTACAAATATAACACGCACAGCTCAAAATGGTGAGAGAGCTCGGCCGAAGTTCTATACAGGACTGTAGCGCCAAACTATTATTATACCCTACACTAAGAGTGAAAGAGTATATTCAGTTTCGTACGCCGTTTGTAACACCCAGAAGGAAGCATCTCCGGTATGGAAAGGTATATATATTCTTTTTTTTTTCAGCATGACTTCCTGAGTCGATTTAGCGTTGTCCGTCCGTCTGTCCGTCTGTCTGTCCGTCTGTCCGTCTGTCTGTCTGTCTGTCTGTTGAAATCCCTACTACTTTTAAAATTGAAGAGCTAGATAAATGAAACTTATAACTTAGATTACTAATATACCTACGCTGTATGTGCGAAATGGCGAGATCGGTCCATTGTGACCTATGATCCGACCACTTTTGTTCTAATACCTCATATAAAATGTACATATAAAGATCAATTTTTATGTATACGTGCTTAGGTAAACTTTTTGGTCAAATATATATTGACATCATGCTCAAATACATGATAATTATGTTTTCCGGCGAAAAGACTTGTGGTTCACAAAAAAAATCGAAATTCGGTACACCTACCCATTTGTAAATATGGGTATCAAATGAATGGAAATTCTTCAGCGATTGAATGTTTGTAGTTATTTTCAGGATTCGTATACCCTGGTGACCTATATATCACTTTGAATGGTAACCACACATATGTGTAAGGTATTTATAGTCGGCTTAGACCGACTATAATTTTGATAATCCTAACTATCATAATTCCACCTACTTTAAAATTTCCCATGTGATCTAACTTTTTATTTTTTATTATTATTATTACATGTTAATTTTATAATATATGTTATAATATTAACACGGAGGGAAATGTTCTCATAAATCATGTATTATACACATAATGTTGCAAAAATTAAGCAAGATAACCAGCCAAGAATAAGTAATCATAATAATTAGGTTTTTATTCATAATATATGATTATTATAAAAATCAATTATTATGATTAATTGAATATGTTTACTCATGTTTTATGTATAATATATTCATAAGTCATGTGTAATTGGAATAGGTTCTGGAATACATTTTATGATTTATTATTCATAATTCATGATTATAATGTCATACATTGTGCCAAATAGCCGTAGTCTGCAAATCACAGAAAAAAAAAATTCTTCAATATGATGAATTTATTCATAAATATTATGAATATTTCACCAACTACCAGATTCATCATATTGATACCACCGTTCATTAAATGGCATTTTAATGAATGTATTCATTATATATATGAACAAAATATTCAATACAATAAATTTGAATTGTCATATTGTTGAATTTGTTCATAATATTATTTCAATTTTTTTTTTTTTTTAAATAATTCGAAAAAAATTTGTTGTAAAAATTTTATTTAAAAAATAACAGTAAAAAAATTAAAAAAAAAATTATTCGAAAAAAAAATTTCAGACAAAAAATTAAAAAAAAAAAAATGTTTTTTAAAAAATATTTTTTTCGAAAAACAAAATTGTTCGAAAAAAAAATTGTTGGAAAAAAAATGTTATTTAAAAAAAAAAAATCGAAAAAAAAATTTTTTTTTTTCAAAAATATTTTTTTTTTATATATATAACTTTTTATTAATAAAAAGTTGTAATTATAATAAATATATTATAAAACATTTTACTAACTTATGCATGTCGAGCAAGCATTATATAAGAAATAACACACAAGAACTACTTGAGAACTGAGATGTACGGCAAACAATGAACGAAAAAAAAACATTTTGATAGAAATTTGGTTTAATGAACAGAGTTCTTCAATGTAAAGATGTTGTATTTTATATTTTGATTCATGAATATGATGAAACGTATTCTTCACATACAGTTCATCATATTGAAGAACACTTTTTCGACAGTTACCAAGCGTTCTTCATATTTATTATAGCATTCATAACCTTGATGGCGTTAGTCATTAATATTATGAATGGTTCTTCAATACAATGAATCATGGTTTGAAGAACGGAATTCATCAATATGATAAATATATTTTCTGTGATGGAAAAACAAATCCAAATTCTGCGGAACAATGAAAAAAATATAACATTTAAAAATATGTCAATGGAATAGGCCCATTATTAGGGAAAGTAACAATAAAAAAAACAAAGGATAAATACATCACATCAACTTATTTGTCTGTTAAATTTCACATTTGTTTTCAAATGACACATTTTTCATTTTATTCACACACTTAAATTATCCTTGGACTGCAGCGTCCAGGTGTACTCAGAAAAACATACTATAAAATCAATAGTTTTTGCTATTAAAATTAGTCAATAGGATAAACTATTATTTTAATAGGTAAATCCCATTACTACAAAATACTATAAATTTTTGTGTTTATATGAAAATATATTTATTTTTTGTATACTATTGGATCATTAACTGCGCTATTGACCCAATTTAATAGGATTTTTTCTGATGTTGTTTTTCACAACTGGCGTGAATTGCGCATTAAGAAAATAAATATGCAATATGAAACATAATTGATGAATAGATAATCATAATTTCGTCTGTTATGATTATTAATAAAATTTGTAAAATGTATGAATCCTATTCATAATAAATACTTAGTTAGTGATGGTTGTGTGGTTCTGTTCTGTGAAATATTGCACCCATCAAATAGAAATTGTCAACCAGATAATCGATTTTTGCAAACCAATAATGTAAAAATTTCATAACTTAATTTTACAAATCAATAATGGAAAATTTCAGAAATGAATTTTGCAAACCATAAATTAATTGTGGTGGGTACATATTTCTTTGACAATAACGAATATATAAGCAGAATTCGGAATAAATTAGTATTCATGAGATTTAGAATGTTCACGAACAATTGGGACAAACTTTGCTCCATACTAATTTCAGGGGAATTGTTATATCTTGTTTCATGCATCTATCAAGACTACGGTCATGGGTACAATTGAATTTTGCGGTATATTTAAATTATAAATCGATTAAATTTAAACGCTTTCCGCTTACTATTATCATGATAAATATTTTATTTGCTCAACCATCATTCTGATGATTGGTGACAACTACGAAATCACATTTGTGGGAAGATAAATTCTGGTACCTTTAATAATATCAGAATAATTTAAATACAATCGAATAAATATTATAACAGACGCCGTTCTGCATGATATTTATGAGGTATACTATTTTTAGATATTATTTTTTAAAATATTAATTTTGAATAATTTCAATACCAGAAATTTGATTAGAATTTAAAAAACAACACTTTTTAAAATTTTCAGACATTTTGTAAGTTTTACTGCTACAAGAAGAACAAATTAAACTGAATTTGTTCTGTCATTTTCCTTGAAATTCACAGAATGAAAGTTCTATAGGATTCTGTTTATTTACTGGTTATTTTAAAATCACTTGAATTAAGTGAAATGTTTGAAGTGACATTGCATAAAATTCATTTCTTCTTAAGACAATTGTAATATCGTATGCTTTATATTGAATTATTAGTATTTAAATAATATACATGAAATTTACAGGAAATAAATTGCAAATATAAACTAGAAATTACATTCATTTTTCCGACATCTTTACAAATTAAGTAGTTAAATATGAAATAAAAATATAAAATTTAAAACAGATATAAATTGCACTTGAATATAATGAAATGGAATTCTTTAATTTCATTATTTTCTCTTGTTGAAATTTTAAAAATACAAAAAGACTAAAATTATGGGAAATTAAAAAATGGGTTATTTCTCAAAAACTAGAGCCAATTTGACACAACCGACATTTTCGGAATCTGCGTCACAAATGTATCCAATATTTGCTGCAACTCTTACTGCACCATATGAAAATTTGAATTTGTCGGGCAGTGTAAAAATTCTAAATATCAATATCAAATGCTTGGTACAGTTGAAAAATTGTACAGCGTAGTTTAAAAGCCAATCTTTTGAAATACAATTAAACACTAAGGACGAAATTATTGAAATATGTAAATATTGCAACATTTTTTATTATTAAAATACTTAAAAAATAAAAAAATTTATAAAAAGGAATTATGCAAAAACTGCAAGAAAACTTTCCACTTTTCGTACTTTTATTTTTGAGCCAATTAAATCGTTAAAAATTTTCCACTTCTAATGCGTAGTTTTTTGTTTTGTTTGTAGTCCAAAAGTTTCCAAGAATACACATTTTTTTTGTGTGAACTACGTCTTCTATATAAAAAAAATTCTATATATTTATTGTCTCTTCAATGTATTCAAGTTTCTCTTTAATGCTTAATGTTTTTATTGTGTATATTTGTGCTGTTGCTTAGATAAAGTACGAACTTTTTTATAACTTTTGTTTGTCTTAACAAAAGTTAGTTTATAATGATTAATATCGCAACCGAAAATATGCATTTTTCATATTTTTCCATTATCTAAAATACAAAATATATAGCTAATACAAAACAGAATATAAATTATGACCTCTAGAGAACATATCCTCACTATCATGCCAAAGGGGCTAATGTGTAATTTATGACATTTACATGTTTAATTGTGGTTTATTCTCAAGTATACTGTGCAAACATCTTGTGTGGTTTTGTTGAATATTTCTAGCCACAAAACACAAAACCAAAAAGGGCGTATTCGAAAAATGGAAAAAGGGCGAATCTTTTCGTTTTTTTGATATAACTTTTTACTAGCACAAGATAAAATTGTATGTAAAGGCAATAATTATTTGTTTTTAAAGTACTTATCGATTGGTATCATTATTTAAAAATAATGTTCAAACATGTTTCTTGCAAATAACAAAAAATCGAAAAATTGAAAATATTGTCATGCAATAAGTGGCGAAGTGGAACTTATTTTTAAATAATGATTATTATCGATAGGGTCGTTAAAAATAAACATTTAATGTCTTTATCTTGAACTCATGAAAAGTTATGGAAAAAAACGAAAATATTTGCGTTTTGGTCAGGATATAGCCACACAAATTACGTATTTATAATTCAGTAAGTTGTCCAAATCAAAAGATGTTTTATATAAGTTATGCTATAAGTTATCTACTTTAAAATGTTATACTTAAGTTATACTGAAAAAATATGTACTTAAAAAAAACCCGGACATAAACCCGATTGAACATGTTGAGGATTATTTGAAAAAAAAAAAAATAATAAACACCCAGATAGCAAAATGCTCGCATTGTGCCCGCACTGTGACCGCACGCCTGATTAAAAAATCGCACGCGTGCGCGCACAGATTAGCAATCGTGTGTCCGCAATTAAGACTCAATATGTTCGCACTAGTGCGAGGCTTTTGTGAGTCGCATTTGAACATCAATATAGTCGCACGAGTGCGTACACAATTTTAAAAATCAGTAGCATGAGACGCATATGCGCCTTAACATAGTCGCATGAGTGCGGGCAAAATGTGTGAGGCGCATATGAGCCGCATATGACATGAAGGCCCTAAAAATGCAAATATTTATGTTTCATTTAATGTTTCAAAATAATTCTGACCTTAAATGCACGGTCCGCCATGACGGCAAAGTAAAACCAGTTTCAAAATTATTGTCGGTCTAAGCCGACTATAAATACCCTACACATATGTGTGGTTACCATTCAAAGTGATATATAGGTGATATATAGGTTTTTTTTTGTGAACCACAAGTCTTTTTGCCGGAAAACATTTGAGCATGATATCAATATATATTTGACCAAAAAAGTTTACCTAAGCACGTATACATAAAAATTGATCTTTATATGTACATTTTATATGAGGTATTTGAACATAAGTGGTCGGATCATAGGTCACAATGGACCGATCTCGCCAATACAGCGTAGGTATATTAGTAATCTAAGTTATAAGTTTCATTTATCTAGCTCTTCTATTTTAAAAGTAGTAGGGATTTCAACAGACAGACAGACGGACAGACAGACAGACAGACAGACAGACAGACAGACAGACAGACAGACGGACATCTCAAAATCGACTCAGGAGGTCATGCTGATCAAGAATATATATAATTTTCCATACCGGAGATGCTTCCTTCTGGGTGTTACAAACGGCGTACCAAACTGAATATACCCTTTCACTCTTAGTGTAGGGTATAATTAACGTCTATGAATTTGTCGCTCCATATCAGAGTTGCAACCATATCAGAGTTGCAAATGCGACCCGCGACCAAGGTTGCCAACCGAAAATCACACGAAAAATCACTAAATCACACAGAAATCACACAGTGCGACAAATCACACAAAAATCTCATATCGTGATAAATCACACGAAAATCACCCACAAATACTTGAATATAAAATTCATATTAATAGTAGTAGTTTTATTATTTGCAAATAGTTTTCTTCCTATATTCCAATTTATTAATTAACTTATTTATTTTTCTTACCTATAGGTACGTAAAAAAATATTTAATTATAGGATAAAATATATACAAATTAAATACATTTGTAATACATTATTTAATCATTTAATGCTTCATTTTCTATCTATTTAATTTCCTCAAAGCACTTGCAATTTTCAGTTAGTCGTTTGGCATGTTTTATGCCCGAAAGCATATCTGTAGAAAGGCGGTTTCTACTTGTAGAACAGTTTGCGAGAAAAATGACATGTAATCGGATTTTCGATATTTTTATTATTTTATACAGAAATAAAAACATACACATCTTAGGACTATTTTTATATATAAATACAATATACAGGTACAACATGCTGTATATCTAAAATGTATTTATTAAATCTTCAAGATTTTTCTTCTTTTCAATGCGGAATATTCTAGATCGTTGCGGAACGTTATCACGTTGATAATTTTCTAAAATATTTGGTCCTAATAAACAATTCTAGGGGTGAGAAAGCTAAAAAATGTGATAAATAAGTGTCACCCTAATATATATCATTTACATTAATTATACAATACTCAAATTAAATAAATAATAAAAAAATAAACCAATATCACACCCTGTGAAAAATCACACAAAATCACACGGAGTGAAAAATCACACAAAAATCACTCGGTGTGAAAATCTCACAAAAATCACACAAATCACGAATTCACGCAAATATCTCATGAGAGACTCAATATCACGCGAGACTCACAAATCCCACATCGTGTAAAAAATCACTATTTGAGATTTATCTCCCAAATTGGCAACGATGCCCGCGACACCAGTTTTTTTAGTGACCAACAGTTGGATAACTATTTTTCCTCCAATATTTTGTGCTCCTGTAAAATGTATTTTAACAAATGTAGGTGTTAAAAAATAACATTTAACTTACGTGAAGACAACGCCACCCTTCAGACCATTCTTAAATGTTCCTATTCCATTTTCCGCGTCCACCGCATTCAGACTGTTGGTCTCCAGTTTGCAGGCAATATCATCCCAAAAAATTGTATGTTTGCAAACAGTTTCATTGTTCACAAAATCATCTAAAATTTGATAAAATCTACCTTTCAAATTTTACTATAGTACTCGCACGAATGCGAGTTTTGTGAATTTGATTTCACTACGCATAAACATTGTAAGCCTGCACGGATGCGAGTTTTTTGATATTTGTGCGCTCGCACACAGCTCTCACTACGCACACACATGTCGTGCGCCCACACGTTGTATGTTCATTTTGCTCGCATATAGCACGCACGATGTGAGTCCTCACGACATGATTTTTTGTGCGACGCACTTTTGCTATCTGGGAATTATTCAACAAAACGAGAACAAATTTTTGCCATGAACATCAAAACATCATATATATAATTCGCGGTTGCATAGTCTGTTTTTTTTTATATTACGTAAACTTTTTAAGCAAATTGCTGTCGAAATTGTAGACCCTTTACAGCTACTTTTTACAATTAAAAAAATTCAGTCCCTTATGAAATAAATTAGAAAATGATTTATGATTATGCAGAGCATAATTCAAACTAACGATGAAAACTAATTTTTATACCCTACACTAAGAGTGAAAGGGTATATTCAGTTTGGTACGCCGTTTGTAACACCCAGAAGAAAGCATCTCCGGTATGGAAAAGTATATATATTCTTGATCAGCATGACCTCCTGAGTCGATTTAGCGATGTCCGTCTGTCCGTCTGTCTGTCCGTCTGTCTGTCTGTCTGTCTGTCTGTCTGTCTGTCTGTCTGTTGAAATCCCTAAGACTTTTAAAATTGAAGAGCTAGATAAATGAAACTTATAACTTAGATTACTAATATACCTACGCTGTATGTGCGAAAAAATTGGCGAGATCAGTCCATTGTGACCTATGATCCGACCACTTATGTTCAAATACCACATATAAAATGTACATATAAAGATCAATTTTTATGTATACGTGCTTAGGTAAACTTTGTTGGTCAAATATATATTGACATCATGCTCAAATACATGATAATAATGTTTTCCGGCGAAAAGACTTGTGGTTCACAAAAAAAAAAATCGAAATTCGGTACACCTACCCATTTGTAAATATGGGTATCAAATGAATGGAAATTCTTCAGCGATTGAATGTTTGTAGTTATTTTCAGGATTCGTATACCCTGGTGACCTATATATCACTTTGAATGGTAACCACACATATGTGTAGGGTATTTATAGTCGGCTTAGACCGACTATAATTTTGATAATCCTAACTATCATAATTACACCTACTTTAAAATTTCCCATGTGATCTAACCTTCCCAACTGGTTTTTTTTATAATGGTTCACATTTTTAAAATATGCTTGATCAACGCACTTTTCGGCAAGTATGTTAATACTTTTAAAAATGCTTGTATATTTTACACACACGCTGCAAAAAAAGGGCTCTCCCAAACATAGTTATGCAGGAATTACATTTATCTTTGGAGCTTTATACAAACAAAAGTATTATTTCATTATCAAACAAAATTTTAATAACAGCCAAACATAGTTTTGTTTTTGTTCAAACATATTTATGTTCATAATGACTAATTTTCGGCGTTATAGCAAACATATATATGTTTGAATGTGAAAAACATTTTATTTACATTTAAACATATTTATGTTTATATTTAATTTTAATGTAAAAAAGTAAATTTAGTGCTAATATCTTCTTTACACAATATTCATTTTATATTTAAATTCCTTGTCACCCAGTAGCAATTACGAATAACCAAATACATATAATTCAAAGAAACTTTAATTGACGTTGGGTGTGTTAAATAGCGGAAATATCAAACATACATATATTAATATCTGATGAAAAATATATATTTCTACAGAAACATATATACAATAAATTCATGTAAATCCGCGATTAAAGCAATTTTTGTTTAAATTTCGTATAATAATATTTCAATCTGAACAAAATAATAATACAATTCAATTAGATTTTACTCCTTATATTTATATGGTGGTTTTGAATTACGTTATAATTACATTAAAATATATTCAAACAAATCTTTTCTATCCGTGTACGAATTACTTAAAAATAGCTGTTTTTATCCGAATATTTATCAAAAACGCTACGTAATATGAGAAAACGGAGTATGCAATTAGAATAAGCATACTTTAAATATGAAGTAATGATATTTTTAGATTTGGGTATTAGTTTTTTTTTAATTGAAAATTGATTATATAAAAGAGTACCAAAATTAAGTTCCCAGGGATATTTTAAAAAGTGGATCAAATAGAATTTCTGCATTTCAATTGATGTCTTCTGAATCTCAAATGGAATTTCTGAATTTCAATTGATGACTTTTGATTTTTAAATGGAATTTCTGAATTTCAATTAATGTCTTTTGAATTTCAAATGGAACTTCTGAATTTCAATTGATATCTTTTGAATTTCAAAGGGAATTTCTGAATTTCAATTGATGTTTTTTGAATTTCAGTTAATGTCTTTTGAATTTCAAAGGGAATTTCTAAATTTCAATTGATGTCTTTTGAATTTCAAATGGAATTTCTGAATTTCAATTGGTGTCTTTTAATTTTCAAATAGAATTTCTGAATTTCAATTGATGTCTTTTGAATTTCAAATGGAATTTATGAATTTCAATTGATGTTTTTTGAATTTCAAATGGAATTACTGAATTTCAATTGAAGTCTTTTGAATTTCAATTGGAATTTCTGAATTTCAATTGATGTCTTATGAATTTCAAATGAAATTTCTGAATTTCAATTGGTGTCTGTTGAATTTCAAATGGAATTACTGAATTTCAATTGATATCTTTTGAATTACAAAGGGAATTTCTGTATTTCAATTGATGTCTTTTGAATTTAAAATGGAATTACTGAATTTCAATTGATGTCTTTTGAATTTCAAAGGGAATTTCTGAATTTCAATTGATGTCTTTTGAATTTCCAATGGAATTTCTGAATTTCAATTGATGTCTTTTGAATTTCAAAGAGAATTTCTGAATTACAATTGATGTGTTTTGTGTTTCAAAAGGAATTTCTGAATTTAAATTGATGTATTTTGAATTTCAAATAGAATTTCTGAATTTCAATTGAAGTCTTTTGAATTTAAAATGGAATTTCTGAATTTTCTATTGATGTCTTTTGAATTTCAAAGGGAATTACTGAATTTCAATTGATGTTTTTTGATTTCAAATGGAATTTCTGAATTTCAATTGATGTCTTTTGAATTTCAAATGGAATTTCTGAATTTCAAGTGATGTCTTTTGAATTTCAATTGGTGTCTTTTGAATTTCAAATGAAATTTCTGAATTTCAATTGATGTCTTTTGAATTTCAATTGGAATTTCTGAATTTCAATTGATGTCTTTTGAATTTCAAATGGAATTTCTGAATTTAAATTGATGTATTTTGAATTTCAATTGATGTCTTTTGAATTTCAATTGGAATATCTGAATTTCAATTGATGTCCTTTGAATTTTAAATGGATTTTATGAATTTCAATTGATGTCTTTTGAATATCATTTGATCATTTCTGAATTACATTTGTAAATGGTTTAGAAGACCATTAATAAATTTTTTGTTAATTATTGAGTCCAAATGATATAATTTTGTTCTAAAAATATTTAACTTATCCAAATTTAGATCCAATTATCTTAAAAAATTAATGGAATATTAGCATTTATTTGTATATTAAAATTAGTCTAGACTATTAAAAAAAAAATGGAAAATGGAAATTTACGGTTTTTTCTTAAACTATTTTTCCATAGAACTATATATTTTGTAAATGTAAATGCAGGCAACTTATTAATGTTCGCATTCACATAGCCATTTTCAGAATTTAGTTGCCTCTTACTTTTATTTTTTTAGTTATGTTGGCATTTATTTCATAACATATGGTTATATATTATTATAAGTAAAACCTTATTTATTTTAAAATTCTAGAAAAAAATATTGTTGCAAACGTAATATTGCAAAAAAGTTTTTTCTTTGTGTGTTTGTTTATAAATTATTTATTATTTTTGTTTTGGAAAAAGTTTTGTTTTTTTTTAAATGAAAATAAAAAGAAAAAAATTATATTTAAGTCATCGTTCGATAAATTATGAAGCAGACTGTACATAATTTCATCAATCTGTAGGCCTATTAATTCATTTATAAATTGATCATCCATTCTTTGAACCATTTTGATTCCATTCGTCCACTCACACATTAATCCAATATTTCTTCCACTTCATAACACACACTGACAGCATTAATTACGAATATTAATTTTCTGAAATGCAATTATAAATTGATGTTGCTTTTTGCCGTTTAACGCAATCGTTATTCGTCGTTTGTTATTGACCTGATTGATAATGAATGACAAAGTCTGTTATTGACAAAGTCTGTATTTGTTGTCGCCTTCATGTAATAACAAATGCTGTATGTACATCTTAAGCTAAAAGCCATGTCTTTGAGCAGGTCTTCAGTTTTCATTATTATTGTGCTTCAAGTTCTGTTTCTTGAATAATTAATAATGCGAAATTTGTAGTTATATCAAGTTTTGGCAAAATTCAAAAATTATTCTTTGTCATGGTCTCACTTTGAACAACTTTTAAGCTCATTCTTTTTACTTTTTATCTAGTCGTTAGTCGCCATGAATGTACGTTGTTTTGCTAATTTCCGAAAAATTTCCTGAACAACTTTTTGCACATTAAGTGCTTGAAATTTAAGTAATTTCATTAATCGCACAATTCAATTAAAACTTTTTGTACGACTACACATATTTTACCTCTATCGTTATGGTTCAAAGTCCTACTAACGAAAAGAAACCCCCAGCGGGAAATGCCGGTCGGCGTTAAAAAAATAACAAACATAATTAAAAATAAAAAACAAATTGTATCAAAAAAATAAATTGTACGACAAAAACAAAGCATTGGTCAAAAAGCAAAATATATCCAACAATTTTTTTTTTATATTTAATAATGAAAAAAAATTGTTCTATAAATAAAAGCATTATATAAAATATTATATGATTTTCTTATACAAATGTATTTTTAATACATATTAATTACATTTGTATTTATTTTCTTAGTTTTTAATGAAAAATGTACTTGTTTTCGTTTTTCTACAAAATACGAAATATTTAATATGTGTTGGTTATTGTATATTTTTGTTTCTATTATCATACAACATATAAAATTTATAAATAATGAACTACAAAAAATTATAATATGAAAACTAAGGACTTTAAAACATTTTCCATGTCTTTTGTTTTTGCAAAAACCTAATATGTTTTTGCAAAATTCTTTTTATTGCTATAGTAGTTTGAAACTAAAAAATTTATCGCGTTGTAATATGAAATATTCCGAGTGGAAATTTGTTCATGAACCCCCTATTTAGTATCAGGATAGTGTCAGTTTGAGTTTGAGTTTTGAGATCTATAAGGATATCGCTTAATAAGGTAACGTAACTCATTTCGTATGTGATTTTATTAAGGACAACCCTAATACAATATAAAATGTCTAAAACTTTTTCATCTTATTCGCCTATTTAATATATACATCGCAAAAAATACTGTAATAAAAATAAATAAAAATGTATTTAAAATAAATACATATGTCTTTGATTTACGTCCAAAAGCATATGTATTTGTTTTTTCTATATTGATGTAGTTGTTTTTGCACAGGAAATAACTACATAGTTTTACTGCATTTCAATACAAAAATTTAATACATTTGTATTAAAAAACCTAAATTTTGTCTTTATTTGTACGTTCTGAAATATGTAGAAAAATTACTACATATACCTTTAATTTTACTATAAACTGTAGTTATTTTACTTTGTTGTAATAATTAATAATAAAATCTATATATTTTTATTTTTTATAATAAAAATAATTTATTAATTTAGAAAATGAATATTAAAATTTGTTTTGCTTACCAAAAATAAGGTACAAGCATTATTAATCTGAAAATTACTTAATTGTTTAGTACATAAACAACTAAAAAGTGTTACCCAAAACCACAAGAAAATATTCATATAAATAAATAAACAAATAAATAAATAAGAAAAATATTTTCCTGTTTATGAGATGGAAGCACTACTAAGCATCATCAGTTCTAACGAAAAGGCATGGCAAGCACCCTTTGAGTTGTAATGCATATGAACAATACTCACAATAACGCGCAACAGAAAACTTACACCTATTTGGCCATGGCAACCCATGATGGGTTTCCAGTCATAAAGTTACCAACTTTAGTTTTCGTTTTTTTTATTTTCAAAACTAAACTGATTCAGCAAGAAACCCAATGAGTTGTCAACACTAGTTAAGTCATTCGTTCAGGTGCTGTTTATACCATCTCCGTAGTCGTCCGTCGACTATGTGAATGTATAGAATACGAAATGGGTTCCGTTTCTACCTACTCACTGTAGCATTCCTCTGTTGTGTATTCGCATGAACTTCATATAATTTAAAAGTGCAGAAAACGAAGACAACGTACAGTTTCTATACTATGTAGAAATCGAATTTCTAATACAATGAATTGTTCAATTATTTTAAATAAATACAAATGTATTTAAAAACGATCAAAATGTAGTAGAAATACATGTCTACGGTGTAATAATAAAATATTGATATACCTATTTAATTAAATCATTAAAAACATAAAAAAACAGTTGGGAAGGTTAGATAAAATGGGAAAGTTTAAAGTATGTGTTATTATGATAGTTAGGATTATCAAAATTATAGTCGGTCTAAGCCGACTATAAATACCCTACACATATGTGTGGTTACCATTCAAATTGGTATATAGGTCAAAAGGGTATACGAATCCTGAAAATAACTACAAACTTTCCATCGCTGAAGAATTTCCATTCATTTGATACCCATATTTACAAATGGGTAGCAGTACCGAATTTTGATTTTTTTTTTGGGAACCACAACTCGTTTCGCAGGAAAACATTATTTTCATGTATTTCAGCATGATGTCAATATATATTTGACCAAAAAAGTTTACCTAAGCACTTATACAGTAAAATTGATCTGTAGATGTAAATTTTAATGAACATAAGTGGTCGGTTCTCAGGTCACAATAAATCGATCAAGCCAATTTTCTTGTTCAGACAGCTTAGATATATAAGTAATCTAAATCTAAAGTTTCATTGCTCTAGCTCTTCTACTTTTTCACAGACAGACAGAAGGACAGACAGACAGACGGAGAGACGGACATCGCTAAATCGACTCAGGAGGTCATGCTGATCAAGAATATATATACTTTTCCATACCGGAGATGCTTTCTTCAGGGTGTTACAAACGGCGTACCAAACTGAATATACCCTTTCACTCTTAGTGTAGGGTATAAAAAAGATTTCTTCCGAGATTCGAACTCGCACCTCCCGGATACAAGACCCCAGTTCCCATCGTTACACTATCAACCACATTTACTACAGATCGTCGTTGTAGAACGAAAAGTCACCAACTACATTTTTTTGAAAATCTAAAATTTTAACTTTGTTAGTAATTATTATGAAATGTAATTGATACATTTTTAAAGTTAAAATACCAATTGATATATTCACATTTTCTTGTCATTTGGTACAAATATTGAGCTCATCGATCAGAAATTAAATGATATACAAAGAATTTTGTAAATGGATAATTGACATTTTGAAAATGTAGTTGGCGATAGAGATGGGCGCGTGCCTGTTTTTGATGGCACGGACACGCACGGGCATGCCGATAGGTGACACGCACGAGCACGAGCCCGACGAGTAACGCACGAGAAGCACGATAAAACACGGGGTTTTAAAAGACACGAAGAAACACGGAAAAAGCACGACAAAACACGGAAAATCACGAAAAAAGCACGGAAAAACATGAAAAAGAATGCGAAACGTGGAAAATAATACCGGAACCGTTTAGATTTTCGGAACCAGAATCGTTATTAAAAATGTGTTGAACCGGAACTGAAATCTTAACATATATATTTATTACTGGTTGGAATCGGTACCATTATTTTAAAAATATCGGAACCAGAACCGGAACAGATATTATAGCACCTGTCAGGGAACGCAAAGAACCGTAATCGGAACAGTTAATAAAAATGTATGAAACCGGAATCGAAACCTATTTAATTTGTTGGTTGAAACCGGAAGCAGAACCAAAATTTTAAAATCTTGAAACCCGAACCGGAACCGATATTCCTAAAGGTTTCAGTACCTGTAATAAATAATTCAAAAATTAAGTTTGATACTGTTTTATTTTCTTAAATTCATAAGTAAAATTAAAACAACAGATTTTTAAGAAAAGGTTACGGTTTGGAAATAACGGTTTTTTTAAATTGGGGTAGAATCTATAAAAAAATCTTTAATAGGCGCGTGCCTGATTTTGGTGGCACGGGCACGACAGCAACTAGCACGCCCGACCTCGGGCGTGACACGAAAAAAGCACGGCACGCGCCCATCTTTAGTTGTTGACTTTTAGTTCTACAACGACGAGATCATTTATTTAAAATCTTGAATCAAATGACTAAAATTTGTGACGCATCGATAATAAATAAAAATAATTAAAATTTTGTATCTGGAGCTAAACTCTCTAATAAAATGAAATGCATGTGTACACCCAGAAAAAAATTCACTCAAATCCCATTAAAATTGGTCAAGAGGACAATTATTGATTTAATAGTACATAAAAATTAAATCTTTTCATATAAACTCAATGGCAATATCATGGTATTTTCTAGTATTTAATGGTATTTTCCGATTAAAATAATAATTTATCCTATTGACTATTTTTAATAGTAAAAAACTATTATTTATATAGTATTTTTTTCTGGGCGTAGCCTAATGGGAAATCATTAATATTCAATTGTTAAAATTATATGAAGTAAATAAGAAATAAAATAAGACGAGTGAAAAGAAAACAAGAAAAGAAAAAGAAAGAAAGCAAGAAAGAAAGAAAGAAAGAAAGAAAGAAAGAAAGAAAGAAAGAAAGAAAGAAAGAAAGAAAGAAAGAAATGGAAAAAAGAATAAAAAAAAAATGTTTTTTTTACCACATTTTTTGCATTAAATATGTATAACAAATTTAAAAATTGCTCTGAAATTCAATTAGAATATGTATTTATTTTTTATATTTTCATAAAAAACACAAATACATGAATTTAATTAAAACAAAAGTAAATATTTTTGAACGTAAAACAAATACAAATGTAATTATTTCAAAGACATATTTATTTGTTTTTAATACTATATTTTTTTGAGTGTAGAAACAAAGTGTAAATATACAAATAAAGCACATAATATCAGCTAATTTTTTTAATATAATTTAAAAAAAAAATCTACGCAAAATTTGCAGATTTTTTGATATTTCCATATGAACTTCAACATGCACTTCTGCTCTTCCGGATCGGTTCCTTCCGGATCGGTTCCTTCCGAATCGACCACTATTAAATTTATATCTTAGGCGACCTGTATTGAAGAATTTAGCTGCCTCTGAAACAGCTACTCCATAAATTTGTTAAATCATTTCTTGTCTTATATGTTGGTACAAATCACTCAATTTGACCTTGGGTACGTCATGACAACATCTTGAAAATTCAACATTATGTAAATTAAATTCAACTATTTTATTCGTAATGTCAAAATGTATTTTAATCTGTGCTCAAAGTGCTCTTATGACAGTTTTTATGAAGTCCTTGAATATTTTCAGCATTTATTTTTCACCATTCGATAGTCGCAGAATTTCATTAATATCTACAGTAATTCAGTTGAGTTATCTGTCACTTTTTTCATTTATTTGTTTTTTTGCATTTTTTTTTTAGTTCGATAACTTAAACGAAAGTCTCAAAAAGTCTCGGTAACACACAAAGGTTAACGATTTTTTCTGAGAAGTGCAGACAGTCTTTCAAATATGTGGTTACTTTGATTTCTCTCTTGAAATCCACGAGGTTTTGCTCTTCAATATGGAATTGAATATACTAATTAATGGTTATTTATTATTCGTTATGTTTCGTTAGTAATAAACTCTAGATAATGTTTCAAGCATTAGTTGGAGCATTTGCAATCAAAGTTTTCAAAATTAATTTTAGGGATGCTGATTTTTTAATTTTATACTGATTTTTTATGTTTATACTTCTCGCTTAAAAATTTCCAAAAAAATCAAAAACACAAAAATAAAAAAGCTACAACAAAATCAAATGTAAAACCAAAAACAAAAACCCATAAACAATAGCAAAACAATAAAAATCACAAAAAACAAAAACAAAAACCGAAGCAAAACACAACACAAAATCAAAAGCAAAACCACAAAAACGAAAACACAGAAAAATCAGAAACAAACAATAAAAAACAACAGTAAAAATACAAGAACGAAAGACAAAAACAAACGGAAAAACACAAAAGCCAAAGTGAAAACAGAAGCAAATCACAAATGGAAAAATACATAAACTAAATGAAAACACTAAAACAAAAAAAACAAAAATTCAGAAACACGAAACAAAAGCAAAACCAAAAAAAAAACAAAAGCAAAAATCATTAAAACAAAACAAATAAATACCAAAAATAAAAGCAAAAACAAACAAAAAAACACAAAAACAAAACAAACAAAAAAACACAAAAAAAAAACAAAACACAAAAACTTTAAAACACTAAAACAAAAGCGAAAAGATAAAAAATAGAACATCAAAAATACAATAACAAAACAATAAAATAAAGAAAAACACAAAATCAAAAGTAAAAACAAAAACATTTTTTGCAAAAACAAAACAACAGCAAAATCAAAAACCAAAATAAAGAAAGAGAGAAACACAAATGCACAACCAAAAACAGAAGCAAAACACAAAAATAGAAGCAAAAACATATAAACTAAAGTAAAAACACAAAAAAACAAAAAAAAAACATACACACACAAAAATAAAATCAGAAATAAAATAACAAAAGCTAAAACACAACAAGAAAAGTAAAGGTAACAAATCGAAAACATAAAACCAACACGCAAAAATAAAGGCAAAAATTTTAAAACAAAAAGAAAAGCAAAAACACAAAACACAGAGCCAAAAACGCAAAAGCAAACACAAAAATAAAAACGCAATATAGAAAAACACAACATCATCACTAAAATAAAAATAAAAACAATGCCAAAATCAAAAGAAATAAAAACAAATATAAAACTAAGGACACAAAATCAAAAGAAAAACAAAACAAAACTTTAATAAAGTTAATCCAGAAAAAAATCATGAGAAAAGTTAAAACATAATCAAACGAAGAAGCAAAAACACAAATTAAAAACATATATAAAATAAAAAAGAATACGGCAAAAAAGAAAAAAATAAAATCAAAATAATATATAAAAACAAAAACACAAAGTCAAAGTTAAAGTCTAACGCAAAATAATATCAAAAACATGACATTAAATGCACAAATACAAGAAGAAGTCAGAAGCAAAACGTAAGAAAATATAAAAACGAAAAGAAAAATGAAAAAAAGCTAGATAAAAAATGATATTAATCACAAGAAAATTCTAAAGTAGATAAAAAAGCAAACAATAAAAGTAAAATCAAGCTTCATGTCGATTAAGAACAGCATACATTTTGAATAAAATAATTCACATAATATGTTTTTATTACAGTTTTCTCTTGTTCAGCATATATATAATGAAAATATATAATTTAAGAAAATTAGCACAGAAAAACACCGATGCGCAGCACGGTTACAAAATACACTATAATAATATCTTAGTTTATTTTTACGTTTATTTACAAAATTAATAAATCAACATTTTATTGTTTATGTTGGAATTCATAAATAAATACGAATATATTTTTAATTTTAGAATAAATAAAATTTTCCACAATTTACATTACATGCCTCGCCTACAGCAGGTGCAAAAAACGACATAAACGACAGGACGGCAATTACATAAATTAATGCAATAAAAAAAAGTGGTTTCTGAGAAACAATATAAAAAAAACTTTATAGACCATGCAAATGACTAATTGTATGTAGAAAAGTTCAATATCCTGACAAAGCTGTCAGCAATTTGTGCCCAAATGAAAAGCTGTCTGGATATAGACGACAACAAACAATTGTTCCCTTTTGAGTTCTATTTTTTTATATTATTTGTATCGTAAATAAGTTGTTAAGTCAAGACATAAAATTTGGCTAATCTAAATTTAAATAAAATGTGTTGATTGTAAAGTCTGTAGTCAATTCAGTCGGTTCAATAGAGGCTGGTAATGTAAATAACGATACTAGATAATGACAACGACAACCAACCAAGCAATGCTGTGCAGTTATTATGACTAATAATGGTATTCATTGAAAAAATCCAAAGCCAGCCAGACTAACCCGCTGACCTGATTCGCAGCTGTTCCTTGTTTTTGCAACTAAAACGATAAAATTATCGATTTCCATGTCGCTAAAATTATGAAAATAATTCCTTTAAATTACGCATTGAGTTATTATTGTCGTAAAAGTTACTAACTACATTTATAAAAATATTAAAATGAAGTATTTATATTTATATTCCATTGCATTGTTGATCATTATGCTATAACCAAATTTGATGACAAAAAAAAAACATACGCCATTCCATATGGATGTAATTTTTACACGGTATTAATTTTGTATTCAGTTTTCTTTGCGTTTCATATGACACATTCTGACTTTTATTTATTTAATTTATACTTTGTTTCTGACGAAATCAAAATACATCAATAACACTTTTGCATGCTTGGAACTACCATCTGTGAAATTCTCTGAAAAATAAAATAAAAACAACACATTTTTAAATTGGATGGCAGTTTTTCAGGCATAAATTAATTTCTGATATTGTTGCCAAGTACACACACGCCTGAAGAAGCGATTATTCTATTACAAAGAAATGCTACAGGATTATTTAAGCCATATAACACTACACAACAAATAGAGAAAAAAAAAGTTTTCGCATTAAATGGCACCATTTTTTATACCCTACACTAAGAGTGAAAGGGTATATTCAGTTTGGTACGCCGTTTGTAACACCCAGAAGGAAGCATCTCCGGTATGGAAAAGTATATATATTCTTGATCAGCATGACCTCCTGAGTCGATTTAGCGATGTCCGTCTGTCCGTCCGTCTGTCTGTCCGTCTGTCCGTCCGTCTGTCTGTCTGTCTGTCTGTCTGTCTGTCTGTCTGTCCGTCTGTTGAAATCCCTAAGACTTTTAAAATTGAAGAGCTAGATAAATGAAACTTATAACTTAGATTACTAATATACCTACGCTGTATGTGCGAAATATTGGCGAGATCGGTCCATTGTGACCTATGATCCGACCACTTATGTTCAAATACCTCATATAAAATTTACATATACAGATCAATTTTACTGTATACGTGCTTAGGTAAACTTTTTTGGTCAAATATATATTGACATCATGCTCAAATACATGATAATAATGTTTTCCGGCGAAAAGACTTGTGGTTCACCAAAAAAGAAATCGAAATTCGGTACACCTACCCATATGTAAATATGGGTATCAAATGAATGGAAATTCTTCAGCGATTGAATGTTTGTAGCTATTTTCAGGATTCGTATACCCTGGTGACCTATATATCACTTTTAACGGTAACCACACATATGTGTAGGGTATTTATAGTCGGCTTAGACCGACTATAATTTTGATAATCCTAACTATCATAATTACACCTACTTTAAAATTTCCCATGTGATCTAACCTTCCCAACTGGTTTATTATTGAAAATGATCCACAGAATCCGAATATATTAATAAAATTTCTATGTACAGGTTTACGAGGTATTGACCAATAACTTTTGAACCGAGCTTTCAAAAAAGTGGTCACATATATTTGCTAATATTTCGTGTTTTAAATAACCGATTTGATCAAGTTTTATACGAAATAAAAGATAATTAAAAATTCAATAAACATGTCTCACATCATTTGGTTAGTGCGTTGGACTGCGGGCCGAAAGGTCACCGATTCAAACCCGGACTGGGGCTAACAACAACTTTTCATAGAAACATTTTTCTATACCTACCTCTCGGCAGTAAATGAAAAACCGACGAGACAAACATTGCCTATGAAAAGCTCTCACCCGCCGTTCGGATTCTCCAATAAACTGTAGGTCCCACTACTTTGAGTACAAATATAACACGCACAGCTCAAAATTTAGCCTAAGTTCTTATAGGACTGTAGTGCCAAACTATTATTATTTACCGGTTTGAGGGAATTTCGATAGAAAAACTCGAAAAATGTAATTTTTTCGACAAAACTGTAAGTCCAAGATGCATTTCAAAAATTGGTACAAATCTAAAAAGCAAGTTGATTTGAAGTCTGTGATATTGCAAAATTAGCCAACACCTTTATAGAGAAAACAACGTAAAAATAAAAGAAATCTCCGTATACATTTTGAGAACAGACAAAATCATGTGAAAGCATTAAAATTGGGTGTAAACTAAAAAAAAAAATTTTTTTTGTTATATACCCTACATCCATGGATTACAGGATATTTTAGCGCATCATCATGACCGGTATATTTCCTAGATAAGTATCACTTTTCGAATCAATTTAGAAATAACCGTCTGTCTGTCCGCCTATACAAGTTAACTTAAAAAAAATACTCTTCCGAATTTAATTTCAATATATTTAAGTAGCAAAGTAATTTTAAGTTTGAAAATGAGTCAGTCAGCGTAATCAACTACATACATTCCATACAAGATATGAGTTAACTTTTTAGGATCCCATCTCTCGTAAAGTATTCAAGTTAAATTTATAAAATTAGTTACAAACAATATCAATCAATACGTGTTCAAAAAATTGGTGTGTTTGGCACACCTTTTTCTTTTTTAGTTTTATGCTTATTTATATAGCGATCAATTACAATAATAATTTGTCGCTTCTCCGTCTAAACGACTGATTTGCTTGAAATATTTACCACAGATACGGTAGGGTCTGGAAGGAATGATAGGCTATATATGGGCGTGATTGGTGCAGCCTAAACTTTCAAAACGATATAACTTGCCTCTTACAGCAGCTTCGAACATGAAACAAAAACTCAAATACAAAAAAAATAATATTTAAAAGCAAAAACACTAAAGCAAACAGCACAAAACAAAAGCAAAAATACAGAAACAAAAGCAATAACATAAAAATAAAATCCAAACTAAAGGTAAAACAAAACCAAACAAAAAAACAATTCAGAAGCAAAAACAATTTTTTTAACACATTCTTTTTTGACATTTTTCGATCATTCTTCTTTCATCTTCATCTTTTTGTCGTCCAACATTTTTTAAGCAATGAAATAAAATTCACCACACTAAAACTGACCACATTAAAACTCACCACAATGAACTCACCACACTAAAATTCACAACACTCAAATTTACCACACTAAAAGTCACACTAAAAGTCACCACACTAAAACTCACTACAATATAATTCACCACATAAAAACTCACCACACTAAAACTCACCACACTAAAACTAACCACACTAAAACTCACCACACCAATAGTCACCACACCTAAACTCACCACACCGAAACTCACCACACTAAAACATCTACTGGGAAAAATTCTACGGGGAAGAATTCTACGGGATAGCGTTCAATGGGGAATAATTTCACGGGTAAGATTTCTACTGGGAGGAAGTCTATGAGAAAAGTTGTTTTAGCGAATAATTATTTTTGTTTACTACATTTATAAATCAATAAAAAATTTCCACAGCGAAGCACGAGTCCCTGATATAAATAATAAAATTGTTTTTATATTAATAAAATTGCTTCATATACTTGCATTCACAAAATCTTTGCACGAGTCGTGCACGGGTCCAGCTAGTAATATAATAATTTGGAACTACTGTCCTGTATACAACTTCGGCCGAGCTCTCTTACCATTTTGAGCTGTGCGTGTTATGTGTGTACTCAAAGTTGGGGGACCTACAGTTTATTGCCGAATCGGAACGACGGGTGAGAGCTTTTCATAGGCAATGTTATACTCTAGTAGGTTTGCCATTTACTGCAGAGAGGTAGAGCGGTATAGAAAAATGTTTCGATGAAAAGATGTGGTTAGCCCCAGTCCATGCTTGAACCGGGGACTTTCGGTTCGCAGTCCAACGCTTCCAATGACTACCTTTTTTGTCATAGTACACAATGCAAATTCCAAAGAAACAACGCTTCTCTCTTGAGGTATTATATTGTACAATATGAGTTTCCACGCAAACCATTCACTGGCATGACAATTAATTTATTTATTATATTATATATTTTTACCACTGCTCCCTGTCGAATGTCCATTTTCTGGCGTTGTTGTGAAACATGCGATATCTGATAAATTTTCTGTGTGGAGTTGAAATGTGCAAAATTTAAAAGAAAGACATGTCAAGCACAAAAATTTAATAAAAATAAAAGTTAAACAACAATTGCGTGGTCTACTGCCTTTGTTTAATTGACCATAAAGTATTTTTCTACTAACCCTAATTCTCAGAAGTGAGCGTCCGGTGCTCCTATTCATCCTCAAGTGGTTATAACTTGTTTCGAAGAAATTTTAAGTTTAGTGGGTTTGTTTGTATTCCACCAACAACTTTTTATGTGAATGTTGTATAGAATTTTTATTATAAAAAATCGCTTAGAGTCAATAACCTATAATTAAAATGAAACATAGCATCATTAGTGAACGATAAGATACACAAATATAACGATTTATTAGCAAATATCTCAAAAAATACTAACAAATATTTTTAAAAAACATTGGAATAGGATTTTAAAAAATGTCTACAAAAAAAAATAATGCGTTGATATTACTTTTACATATTAGGCTTCTCTGAACTTCTCTGAACTTTTGAATTCTGATTATTAGGGTTGTTTATCTCGTGAATTTGTTACAAAAAGGGTTTAAATATTTTTTCTTCAGAGCATTAAAATAATTTTATTTCGAAATTTTATTTCTTTATTCTGTTTATTTAGGATTACACTATTGATTTGATGATACAATGATTAATAGGTTTTTTTTACATCAATAAAAAAAAGATTCCAATTATATTTGATAATATTTGAAATATTCAAAAATTTTAATTAAATAATTAATCAAATTAAACATTGAATGATTAAGAATATATATCTACACACAGAAAAAATATCAAACAATCCCATTAAAATTTGTCAATAGGACAGTTATTGATTTAATAGTATACAAAAAATTTATATTTTTATACAAATTCAAAAATATTGTTATAGTATTATTTTGTATTTAATGGGATTTACCGATTGTATTAATAGTTTATACTATTGACTAATTTAAATAGTAAAACCTATTCATTTTATGGTATCGGCTTCAAAATCCAAGAGAACTTTTCTGAAAAACGTTACGTAATAGACACTGAGTATGCAGTCAAAATTAGACGTGGAGGTACGACGTCTGATTTTGAATGCATACAACCAAAAATTTCATAACTATTTTGAAAAGTTTAATAATATGTAACAATATAATCTGTTTTTCCGGAGAGTGCACGTTTTTGGCTCATCTTTGTAACTGAAAAATAATTTAAAAAAAATATAAAAAATGGATTAACTCCAGCTCTTACCAGAAGACACATAAATACGTCAATACAATTTTACTGTTCGGTTCTGCGTAAATGCAATAAATTTAAAATCGCAAATGAATCACGTGTGTAAATAAAGAATCAAAAAATAAAATAATTCAAACATTATAATAACCTTCAAAAGATAATATATTTTATAAATTCCATTTTTTTTTTTTTTTTCTAATATATATTGATGAGTAGTTTGCCTATAAATGGTAAAGTTTTTTTTTAACAAATTAACCAAAGCTCAGGGATACCGCCAATAATGGACAGGTGTCGGTGAATGTTTGTCTTGAGTTTGCAAATATCAATACTGTCGTGAAAAAGGACGCTTGCAGAATGTTCCACAAACGTATTGTGCGACTGTAAAAATAATTTTCTTTGTAATGATTGTTTCTGTTGTGAGCCGTGTAGGTTTTGTTTGATGCCCGAGTAGTAGAAGAGAACACACGATCTGGTGGAATCACATCCCTTGCAAACTTTCAGTTATGGATAATACCTATAAGACATCAAAAAAAATGTAAATTCGATAGTAATTCCTATCAACGATTTGTTACTATTAAAATTATAGTGTATGAACTATTAATATTATAGTGGCGTCACACTATTGATTTTATTATTTTAATATTAAAAATTAATGTGATGTCCTATTAATATTAAAATGTGCAATTAATGGAATAGTTTAACACATTAAAATAGTATGCTTATACACGGATAAAAAAAGATTTGTATGAATATGTTTAAATGTAATTAAAAAGTAAAACGAAATTACCACACAAGTATTAGGAATGAAGTGTAATTAAATTATAATCGAAATTGAATTTATGTTTGTTCACGTGTAAACATTATTATATTGTCCAGCAGTATATGTCAAATTTACCATAAATATGTTACAATACCAACATAAAATTATGATTACATTTGAATAAAGTATTTCTTGGCAATTTACTTGGTTAAAACTTTGTTTCGAAACACTGAAAATGCTAATCAAATCTAAATACAACGTATGTTCGCAACGCTCGTCTTAATTCGATAATTTATCGACTGACGAAGTTGGCAACGTTGTGCAGCATTGTCTACCTACGCCATCTTTTGCCATCGTTTGAATGTTTAAAAACAAACAAAATAGAAATGGGATTTAAATAAATGTATTCTTGCAACATTCTTCATGTATACGAAGTTGGCACTCGTTGAGCAGAATTTTTTACCTACGTCTCTTTTGTCGTCGTTTGAAGTATGTATAGGGTCATTTTAAACATACTGATGTTTGAAAACAACGGCATTTTCTGCGTACGTGTCCGTTGTTGTTCGTTGAGAAAACGTGTTCGCGTCGGTAATACTTTTGTTATTTGTAAATTAAATAAATATATAAATTGTTTTACAAAAAGTACAAATAGTAACAGAGTATAATATAGTGCAGTATATAATTTCTGAAACTAATGTAAAAAAACCACAAATAAAAATCAGTGTTTCGATTTTCAAACAGAATTCGGCATGTTTTTTTACAAAAGCTTCCGTGAATTCCTTACCTACGCTATGTGGTGTACTGAGACCAACTGTAACTGTACCAAATATAAAGCGAGCCTGGATCGTCTGGTTTAGAGTCTGCTGGTGCAATTGAGCATTCATTGATGCTGTCACTTGTACTTGCAGTTTTTAACGAATTATTTATTTATGCATTTAAAAATTTGTATATGTATCCAATTATTATAAACTCCCACTGTGCATGTTTAAAGATTTTATAAAAAAAAAACACATTTTATTATTATTTTATTTTGAGGATTTCTCTCCAAAAATATTTAAATATGTTTCTATGCAAACATACTACTTTTTGAACTGAAACAACTGATATGTTTCACTGGAAACATATTTATATTCAGGTCGTTCAAAATCATGTTTTATTTTGAACATATTTATGTTTTGGTTCAAATATTTATTTTATTCGGATGTAGTAATTATTATGTTTCTGTTAGAACATATACCATTTTAAGGGGTAACATCAAAATGTTTCCGGGATATTATAATGTAAGTCAGAGCTCATTACAACAATGTTCAAGTCTCAATACAACCCTGTTTATAAATGATTTATCAGTCAATCATATATTATGTTTACATAAAATTCCAAACATACATGTTAATGCCTCCAAAATTATGTTTGGGAGAGCCCTTTTTTTTTGCAGCGTGTACTATTATATTAATATGATAAAATTATTAGTTGAATAATTCAGACAACTGCAAGATTATATACATTAAATTTCACTTAAAATTAATTATAATATTTGTTCATTTGTTACACATATTTTACACATAAAATGGAATTTTCTAAAGAACAAAAATGTGTTGTGAAAATCTTTGTTATTAGTTGAATTTATTTGAAAATATTTAGTAATTTATATTGAATAAAACACAATTGAAATGAGAAATATTTATTGATATTACTTACAAAGCATTACAATACCATTTCAATTGAAATTTAATTTTAAAAATTCCAATTTTTAACATTCTAGTGGTTATGAGTGAACAGATAAAATTTGATTTGTGTGGTAATATTAAGCTGCACACTTGACTGACTTCTACGAAATATAGCTCGATATCAGGATATACTCAAACGGTAAAATGGTCCGAATAAAGCGACAAATTGTGCAAATAAAAATATCAACATTTTAGTTCCTACTGTCAAACAATTGATATTGCTTTTGGTGGTCAAATATTTATGTTGTATATGTCATTGCAATGGTTTTGAAAACGGGTTTGTTTACAAAAAATAAAAAAAGATGACATTCCAAACATTTTATTATACTTATGAGAGCAGATATCATATATCCCGTTTGCATCATCATTGTATCATTCCCCGATATAATATCGTCTAAATAAAAAATAAACTAAATGACAACAAAAATGTATGTTGCTGTCGGCTGTCATAACGTGGTTGTCAAACACCAGACTATTTTATATTTACTCAAGCGTAAAATGCATTAACCCTTCAAGCATCACAAGGCCGCTTTGGCAGACTGACAGTCGCACGGCATTTTCCAACGACTGCTACTAACCAATTTCACCATGTTTGTGTGGTCAAATGCACGACATATTGACTACATAAAATAAAATAAAAAATGTCTAAATATTTGTCTGCCGTTTAAACAGTTCTATGGTGTATTTCAGCTTAGTTGCTGACGTGCAACAGCCTTGCGAACACAGCCAAAAGCCGGCTGACAAAATAAACAAAGTACGCAAATAAATTTGTGTTGTTTTTGTTGTTGTACCTGTCCTTATTGTTCTTGTTGGTATATAATAGGTGGCTCTCTTTTGTATGTTCAGTAAATACAAATGACGCACAGCACTTACCTACATTGTTTCGGAATTAAATACACTGAGAACAACCAGAATAAAATATGTTTGTGGTGATCTTATTTGAAGGACATTATACTATCATTGGGTTAAAGTTTCTAGGTAATCATAGGATACACACAAAAAAGGATTGTTTATGAATTATTTGCTGCAAACAATCGAATGTTATGTAATTTGAAATGTTTGCAAACAAGTGAATGTTTGTAGTGACTGATTAGTTTTTGCACTAAATACTTTTAATTACATATTATTTGCTATGAATAATAACTGAGTTCTGCAAACATTTCAAATTATATAACATTTCAACGAATAGTAATTTATTTGTCGTAAACACTTTAATTGTTTTCATAAAACACTTCATAAGTGTTTTTCATCCTAAACGCATTCTTTATTTCTGGTAAATACTGCATTTATTTGTCATGAATGGTATATTTTAGGTTGCGTTTGAAACAAACACTTGTCAATTGCCTCAAATAATAATTAATTGAAATATTTACTCGAAACACTTGGTTGAGAAGTAACTGCACGAGTATTACCGTAAGCAATCATAGGTAGTGCTCTGTCGAACTGATTTTCAATGTTCGTCTTTTCACTCGTTACTTGTTGCATACAATCGATGTACTCACTGTAATCGTTGCATGTTCAGCGACAGTATTGTCACTTGGTTTTGTTTTTCAAAACATTGAATGTTTTGAAAAAAAAAGTCTTGACACTACTTGAAACAAATACTGCAGTGCCTGTTGTAACCATATCATTTCTCTGAGTGAATAGTAGTAGAACCAGCTTGCAGTTTGTATTAGTTTATTTATAAGTTTATCTAGTTTTCATTTTGTTTCTCTAGTTTTCATTTATTTTTTGGTTTTTGTTAGGGTTTTCTATAGATGCCACCATACAGCAATTTACTCTAATGTTGGTACACAACATCTTGTAAAACAACCTAAACAAATTTAATTTAACTTGTAGTTTTTGTGTGTTTTGACTTTTCAAGTGTTTGTCACGCAGGTCATAAATTTAATTAAAAATTACAGAAATTATGTAGCTATTCATGTTTGAATAGTGTCATTAAAATGTAATTTGCATATTAGCAAATTTAGTTCCACCTACAATTAGTTCAAAAGTATACAATGAACAGAAAGCTCAAAAGAAAAATACGTAAATGGATTAAACAACAGAGAATAGCAATTGTTGATTGCAAAAAAGTTGTTGTAGTACAATATAGGGGGGAAGTATATCAAAATTAGAATTTCATATACAGGGTGTTTGGTTCATCGATGTCAATAATTCAGAGGGTCATTCTATGACTCAAAAAAATTAGAAAATGTAAATTAAAAAATGTCTAATTTTGCAGCCTGAGATACAGGGTGTATAAGATATGCATATATGCATTACTCACATAACTGATTTGTTGCGGCAACCAACTAAATTTCCCTACCGTATCATTCGGTTGTGAGGTTGTGGCAACCTTCAAGTAGGTGGTCATGAGGTTGTGACGTCATCCTAATCGGCGAACATGAGGTTGTGGTATCCTCTAAATCGGTGATCATAAGGTTGTGACGACCTCCAAATTGGTGAGCATGAGGTTGTCGCAACCTTCAAGTGTTAAGCATGACGTTTTCTAATCCTCCAATTGAAATTTTATTTTAACAAAGTTATTTATGTATATAAAACGAATGTACGTAACGTATTCTATATGTATTATAGATGCGTAAACATGTCGCGCACACAATTTAAAAGTATATCATACTCCATGCAAAAAAAAACAATGCATTTATTTTTTTATTTCCTCATAACAAAAAAATAAAAAAAAACTATTTTCATTGGCACATATGGTCCTTTTTTGTATTTATTTTATATTACACTAGCTTAAGTGTAATTTGTATTGAATTAATTATTTTATTAATATTTATATATTTATTTGGCATTTTTACTTAATTAATGAATTTCCTATTGTTTGCGACTTGTTTCTGTATGTGTCCGTAATAGTTAGTAAGAAACTGAACTGGCAACCGAACTACTGATAGACATGAGGTTGCGTTTGTCATTTATTTTGTTGATACAATAACGTACTCCATTGCTGACACGAATGTCAATTTTGCAATCATGAGGTTACGACCACCGAACGCAGTTGCGCGGACTAACATTTCGTTTGTAGAAAAAAAAAAATACATTCATTTTAATGACATGAGGGTACAACAAATGTATTTCAGTTGAAACACTGAAACGTAGGTTCAATTAACCTCATGCCAAAACAGGATTTTTCTGTGTGTAGTCAAAAAAATTTATAATTAAGTATTATCGGTTGATAAATGAATATCAATTTTTCACTCGTGCTTTCGACAATTAAATTACCTTTGTGTTACAACTTCGAACCGACTTATTTCTTCCTTTTGAAATTTACAAAAATAAAATTACAAACTTATACTTTGTCATTGATTTTCTCAAAATTTCGTTAACGATTACTCCACATTTTAATGATCATGATAGACCAGTTCATTCCCAGTATTTGCATTTAATAGACATACGAAATAACGTGGCGTTTTTTCACCAAATTATAAACACATTTTTATTATTTTTATAATAAATTTTATTATACCAAATATAAACCGTTTTGATCGATAAACTTTTGACACTTTTCTGTAAAACTTCTAGGATTTTTGTGCAAAAACTGAAAAATTTGATTCACCAAAAAATAATTCACTCGAATCCCATTAAAATTGGTCAATAGGACAATTATTAATTTAATACTATACAAAATATAAATCTTTTCATATAATGGTGTTATCCTATAGACTATTTTTAATGGTAAAAAAACTATTATTTATATAGTATTTTTTTCTGGGTGTTTTTCCATAGGCTTCATTTGAAGTCTGTTTTAATAGCAAAACTTCCCAACCGAAGAGAAAAAAATACCGATTCCCAGATATACACTGAGGGGAATAAATATTCCCCTGAAGCTACACCGAGAGGAATAAAGATTCCCCTGAATAAAAATCCATAATTAATAAATGTGAATTTATTAAATAATATGAAACCAAGCAAAGTTTAATTTTTTTGTTAGAACTCACTGAAAATACCCTGGAAAGTTCGTTATAAATGGTCTGACAGTATAGTGATGGAAGACAATGACTTTCCTATTTATCAATTTTTGACGCTTAAACTCAATTGCACGGTTTATTCGTATTAGTTATTAGTAGAAAGTAGAATCAATCGTCTGGACTAGTTAAAGCAATTATGATCCATGATTGCTTTCCAATCCCACCAAACATTACGTTGCGTTTATCTAGGCTTTGTCACCATTCTTGGACAACAATCTTTCTTTAGTTATGGCAGAAGAACAAACATAAAATTGTACACAATTTCGAGTATATTTTCTTAATTACATAGCCCAACAACTATTCGCTATCTTGGTATGATTTTTCGATGTACTTCAAGCTACTAATCACGACCCCATACTTAGTTTTTTGTCAGATTTCCTAAAGTTTTTTAGTTTTTACGTAAAACTAATAAATGGCAATTCTTGTATTTTTTTTACATAATTTGGACTTTAACTTTTTACAGATTTGAGTTTTCCATCTGATTTCTTTTGTAAGAGGTAAAATATAAAAAATTATAAAAAATATATAACTTTATTAAATTATGAAAATCATAAATGTTATGCAATAAATCATAGGTACTAAACATCTGCACAAATGTATTTGAAGTAATAATAGTTTGGCACTACAGTCCTATAAGAACATAGGCCGAGCTCTCTCACCATTTTGAGCTGTTCGTGTTATATTTGTACTCAAAGTGGTGGGACCTACAGTTTAAAGCCGAATCCAAACGGCGGGTGAGAGCTTTTCATAGGCAATGTTTTACTCTCGTAGGTTTGCCATTTACTGCCGAGAGGTAGCGCGGTATAGAAAAATGTCCAACGCACTAACCACTGAGCTACCGCAGCTATTTGAAGTTCCGTCTGCAAAATATGCATTACTGCACTTTACAGTATTGAGGGCATTTTGCAATGACAGTCGACAGTATTATAGCAAAGTCTCTCCAACAACTACACTTCTCTGCAGTATTTGTTTCATTAGTGTCAAGTACTGTCAAAACATTTTTTTTCTCAAAACATTAAATGTTTTGAAAAACAAACCAAATGACACTGCTGTCGCTGAACATGCAACGAAAACAGTGAGTGCAGCGTGTGAGCGTAACTAGTAACGAGTGAGAAGACAAACATTGAAAACAACATCGCATTTGTCGAAAAGCAATAAATTTTTTTTCAAAAAAAATTAAATAATGAAAAAAAAATTGTTCGATAAATAAAACACTTAATATAGAATATACGGCCATTGTTCCGGAATTTCATTAACAATTTGTAAGCAAACGGTTTTGAAATCGATGTCACAATACAAAAAATGAGTTTTTGAAACAAATTCCAATCGTTGAAGTCAAAGCAAACGGATTAATTTTTATAAACAATTCAATTTGAATTTTTATTGCACACACACACAAAAATATCTTGTTTGGTGCAAACAATAATGCCAACAAATACTTGATGTATTTGGATTATTACTTGCAACAACCAATTTAAATGATTTGTAGCAAATGCTTAAATTATTACTCGCAAAAACATGTACTAGTTGTATCAAACTATAAAATTGTTATTCACTTTTGCAGCAAACACTCGTGATTACACAAAAGTGTTTCCCATAAATACTTCTATTGCTTAAAAGTACTCAAAATAAAATTAAACTAAGATTTGTACAAAAAACTATTCAATAATTACCACAGCATCGCTGGGTGCATGTTGCGAGTGATTCGGCATAGTACTTCAAATGAGTGCTTTCTGTAATACTCGTGCAAATACTTCGCAATCAAGTGTTTCCAGCAAATACTTCAATTAATTATTATTTGAGGCAATTGACAAGTGTTTGTTCCAAACGTTTTCTTAAAATATACCATTTATGACAAATAAATGCAAAATTTACCATAAGTAAAGAATGTGAAATAATTAATTGAACACTTAAGAAGTGTTTTATTAAAACAATTAAAGTGTTTACCACAAATAATTGACTATAGGTTATAAATAATAATAATTTAAAATGTTTGCAGAATGCAGTTATTATTTATGGCAAAAAATATATAAAATTAAAAGTACTCAATGCAAGCAATAATCACTCAGTACAAACATTCGATTGTTTGAGGCAAATAATCCTTTTTGTGTGCATCATTATAGACCTCTTCACTACAACTATATCTTGTTTTTTTTTTTTGACAGTACTTGTGCTTTGTTGTTGTGAGCAAAACTTTCATTTGATTTCCAAGCATAGAGTCGGTGACAGTCAATTTTTTGAAAAAAAATAAAAATGAAATTGACAATATTTGTAAAATATAATAACGTACAATCTTCAGTTTAGTTATTATAGGAATGCCTCGTTATTTCTGTATTACTTTTGAATATGTAGGTAAAACTTTTACTAACTACTGAAATTATTTTTAAAAGATTTTTGGTTTTTTTCAGTTTTTAAAACTTTACATATTTTATTTGATAAAACGCAATCTGGTCGTTGAAAAAAAAAAAAAAAAACTACTCATTTTAGATATTTCGATAATAGATTTACCAAATCTACATTTATTTAATAAATTCTAATCATTTTATAATTAGTATCATAAAAATTTCAAAATAACTTAATTGAAGGAAAAAAATACAAAAAGTACAAACTTTTCAATATGATGTACATATATTTTATACTTCTTCAGTTATTCATCAAATTGTTATGCGTTCATAACATTGATGTTTTGTAGTGATTAATATTATGAAAAACGAAATTCATCAATATGAAGAAGATTTTTTTTTCTGTACACATGATGTGTACAATGCACCATAATTACACGAAATGCTTCTGGTGTTCAATACAGACGACAGACTACTGAATTTATTTGTTGTGCTGTCCACTGATTCTGATATTAAATAACTATAGACACACAGGATGTCCTGACACGTACGTGCAGACACACATATACAAACAAATAAATTTCAATACAGTCAAACAAAATTAATTAGTCACAAAAGGTACGCAACGACAAAATCCATTCCCACAGTAAAATCCTCCTTCATTTAATTGAATGTACCAGTCGTTATTATAACAACACGGTTGTCCACACCAGGGATCGACAAGTAATTTTAAGTGGAGTTTGAGTACTGTTGAAAAATACACACAATACACAATAATTGCTTGGCATCCAATTGTTCAACGAATATTCATATACATCTGCCAAATGTAGTTTGCCTTAACGGAAATTCAGTTGTGACAATCAATGGTGTGAAGCCTAACTAACTATTAGTTGAAGCAATTGTAACATTGGTTGAGGAAACTAACTCTAAAATCATTAACATTTTTTTTTTTATTTATTAACATTGCAACTACAACTAAATTTTATAAAAGTTGAATTTAAAATTCAATATGAGACATATTCAATATTTAGTTGGCCCAACAGATAGTTAATTTTAATTATATTGACTAAATGATTGTAGCTACCAATATTTATTTGATTCAACTGCTGTTTTTAATGTCACGTGTATAAAAAACGTGCACTTTTTAAGGATCTGTTGGTTCTTACGTATTCGTTCTCTGGGTATAGCTTTGAAAACGTTTAATTCTGCTTAATTCTGTGGTATGTATGTGGTTTAAAACGTTTTAAATATTAATGTATTTGCGGCTATATTATCTAACTGCACAAAGATAATCAATTGCAAAATATTACGCAAAATTTAAAATGAAATATTAGCTAAGAAAATATAATTAAATTTATTATTGAAATTTATAAAATGTACTTTCTATCATTAATCATTAAATATAACATACTTAGCAATATAATATGATTATAAATATTATAATATAATTTTTAAAATATATGATTTCAGCACACAGAAAAATCCTCTTTTGGCATGAAGTTGGAAGAACAAAAAAGTTAGTTGTAACAACCAACTTAATACATTTCAAACTGTTCTTAAACTGTTCGAAATTGTTCTAAAACTGTAAAACGTTTGTTGTAGTTCAAACAACAACTCTTTTAATTTGATTAATTTGAAAAGAACAACCACAAAACATAACACAGTTTTGACTCTAAGAACCGACTATGTTGAGACAACTGAATAAGTTCGTCAGGTATTGAGTTGGTTGGCGCAGCAAATCTCTATTCTCTGATTGCATTCGATTATACAATTAATTTCATTATTTTGATTAATAAATATAAAAATTACACTTTCGAAATACATATCTTTCCTAAAATATTTGTTATGCATAGGATAGAAAATTGTTGCACCAACTAACTCAATACCTAACAAAATTTATCAGTTTTGCCAACTATTGAGTCGGTTCTAATTTAGAACAGTTATATAAAACGTTGATTTTATTTAAAATGCCAACCGAATTCAGTAGTTAATTTAAAATTTCGTTTTAACATAATTAAGTTGGTTCACGCTGCAAAAAAATGGGCTCTCCCAAACATAACTTTGCAGGCTTTAACATGTATGTTTGGAATTTTATGTAAACATAATATATAATTGACTGATAAATTATTTGTAAACAGGGTTGTATTGAGACTTGAACAGTATTGTAATGAGCTCTGACTTACATTATAATATCCCGGAAACATTTTAATGTTGCCCCTCAAAATGGAGTATGTTCTAATGAAAACATAATAATTACTACATCCAAATAAAATAAATATTTGAACCGAAACATAAATATGTTCAAAATAAAACATGATTTTCAACGACCTGAATATAAATATGTTTCCAGTGAAACATATCAGTTGTTTCAGTTTAAAAAGTAGTATGTTTGCATCGAAACATATAAAAATAATTTTGGAAAGAAATCCTGAAAATAAAATTAAAATAAAATGTTGTTTTTTTATTAATTAAAAATCTTTAAACATGCACAGTGGGAATTTATAATAATTGAATTCATACACAAATTTTTAAATGCATAAATAAATAATTCGTTTAAAACTGCAAGTACTAGTGACAGCATCAATGAATGCACAATTACACCAGCAGACGCTAAACCAGACGATCCAGGCTCGCTTTATATTTGGTACAGTTACAGTTGATCACATAGCGAAGGCAAGGAATTCACGGAGGCTTTTGTAAAAATACATGCCAAATTCTGTTTGAAAATCGAAACACAGATTTTTATTTGTGGTTTTTCCACATTAGTTTCAGAAATGATATACTGCACTATATTATACTCTGTTACTATTTGTACTTTTTGGAACACAATTTATATATTTATTTAATTTACAAATAACAAAATTATTACAGACGCGAACACGTTTTCTCAACGAACAACAAAAGACACGTACGCAGCAAAATGCCGTTGTTTTCAAACATCAGTATGATTAAAATGACCCTATACATACTTCAAACGACGACAAAAGAGACGTAGGTAGAAAATTCTGCTCAACGAGTGCCAACTTCGTATACAAGAAGAATGTTGGAAGAATACATTTATTTACATCCAATTCCTATTTTGTTTGTTTTTAAACATCAATATGTTCAAACGATGGCAAAAGATGGCGTAGGTAGAAAATGCTGCACAACATTGCCAACTTCGTCAGTCGATAAATTATCGAATTAAGACGAGCGTTGCGAACATACGTTGTATTTAGATTTGATTAGCATTTTCTGTGTTTCGAAATATAGTTTTAACCAAGTAAATTGCCAAGAAACAGTTTATTCAAATGCAAATTTTATGTTGGTATTGTAACATATTTATGGTAAATTTGACAGATTCTGCTGGACAATATAATAATGTTTACACGTGAACAAAAATAAATTCAATTTCGATTATAATTTAATTACACTTCATTCCTAATAAATTTATGGTAATTTCGTATTACTTTTTAATTACATTCAAACATATTCATAGAAATCTTTTCTATCCGTGTTGTAACAAGTGACTTTATTTTTCTTCCATCCAAAAGACCAGTGTTTCGTGTATATCTTTTAATACTATATTTTTTACATTATTTTGTAACATTAGTGTGTAGCAAGTAATGAAAATAATTTCATATTTTTTACTTTGAAGACTGTTATTACTCATAATTTTAACATAATCTTCGACAGAAATGAATATAATGTTTTGTCTGTATAACATATGTTGTATATGCTGACATAATGCAGAGATAAAATCAAAATCTTAGGTGGTATTAAAGGAACATTATGTCCAAAATGGAAAAGTAAAGTGCACCTGATGAGTCGACTAATACGTTTGTGGCATATAATTCAGCCTCTCAACAGATTATACTTCACAGATTGTATTTCACATACATTATAACATTAAAATCAGCTTATTTTTGGTTTTGCGTAAATTATTAAAATTTACTTAAAATTACGGTTGCAAAATAATTCTCCTCAAATTGCACACAGTTGTAAACTATAAATCGTATTAAACTTGCAATTATATTAAACTTTTTTTTTAATATAGGAATTAAAAACAAAATTTATGTAAATAATTCCTTAATGAAATAAAATTACTAATTAATTTTACATAATCTCATCGCACAGTGTGAGATTTTCACTATTTAGAAAGACAAAATTCTATTTTTTGGTTATTGTTATGGTTATTGATTTTGTCCAAATTTTCTTTGTTAAATAAAGTTGTCTAAATAAACTTTAAAAAACCATTAAAATTTACTTGAAAAAAGTTAAAATAATATTTAAATATTTGAATTGAAAATAATATTTTTAATTGTAACTGATTCGGAAAAAAGTGTCATTTTTGTAGAAGTTTTCTTTCTTATTCCACATTATTCCGATATTTGATTATATTCACAATAAAAATTAACATGTTCACTTTTTGGAAAATATTTGCAAATCAACACAAAATCAAAAGCAAAGATAAAAATAAAAACACAAAATCAAACGTGAAACAAAAAAAACAAAAGTATATCCAAAAAATAAACAAAATCAAAAGAAATATAAAAACTAAAATCAAACGAAAAAGCAATAGCAAAAACACAAATTAAAAACGGAAACAAAACAGAAAAATAACTAAAATCAAAATATATTTCAAAACAAAAACACAAAGTCAAACATAAAAATGTAAGCAAAAATACAAAAAAAAAAAAACTAAAAACCACAACATTAAAAATACAAAAACATCTCAAAATGTTGATATTTTTTATATTTTTAATATTCGAACAAAAAATAAGAAGGATATAAAACTCAAAAACTAAGCAAAAACAAAATCAAAATCAAACGCGCAAAAATTAAAGCAAAGACATAAAATCAACAGCAAAAACAAAACATCCAAAAACACAAAATTAAAAGCAAAAATAAAACCAAAAATACAAAATCAAAAGTAAAAGTAAAACAAAATAAAAAAAAAAATAAAAGTATATCCAAATATAAACAAAATCAAAAGAAATATAAAAACCAAAATCAAAGGAAAAAGCATAAACACGTATTAAAAACAGAAAACCGCAAAAAATAACTAAAATCAAAATATATTTAAAAACAAAAACACAAAGTCAAACATAAAAATATAAGCAAAAATACAAAAAAAAAAACTAAAAACCAAAATACATATACAAAAATATTTCAAAATGTTGATATTTTTTATATTTTTATTTTTTTATTTTTTTGTAGAAGGATATTATGAAATGACGCCCAACAAATTTTCAGTTTGGGGATTATTTCATTGGGGCTTATTTCATTTTGAGATAACACCCAAAGGGATTGTGTGCTGCTTCATTTTTTCCATTTGGTAGTTATTTCATAATGAAAGATGAACAATCCACAACGATTTTGGCGGTTATTTTATTTTTGGAGTCCAAAACACACACATTAATATTTTTATTATATAATTGATAATAATTGTGGAAGGATGTGTTAAGTACCGTCAATCACTGTTAAATCATCGATCGTGTCTGCTTGTTAAATATCCAATTATACAATTCACTTAGTTTTCTTAATCTCTACATCAGTGGTTTCCAACCTTTTTGGTGTCGCGACCCCCTATTTAATTCTAAATGCCTCCAGTGACCCTTTTGAAATTATAAAATAGATATTTTTTGTTTACACTATTCGACAAATTGAGGGTTGTTGGATTCCATCGAAATTAAACTTATAATTTCTAGTAAATTTTGGTCTCCTGATTCTTTCTGCGTATCAGTATTTACCCACCACGTCGACATTTTGCAAAAAATTTAGTCAATATAGTAATAAGTCCGTTTTTGGTATTTTATATCGCAATTTCTCGTACGATTCCGACATTCTACACATGGAAACTTTTTCACAAAATAAAATATGAACCACGCCCTATTGATAATCTGTGGCTAGATATTAGTTTTCGAAAAAAAAATCAAAAAATCTGTTACCTAAAAAGTGTTTCGAACGTAATTTATCACTTTAATTTATCTCTTACTGTTTTTTCTTAAAATATAGGAATGCGATGTTTTGTTGTCAAATTTTCAAAAAAATATTTCAAATTTTATCTTACTGATTTTTTTTTTCTAAATATGTATATTTTAAAGTTTGTTTGTGAAACATTTGATTAAAATGCAGAGAAATACACGCACACAGATACAAAAGATTTGTTTGAATATGTTTGAATGTAATTAAAAAGTAATACGAAATTACCATACATGTATTAGGAATGAAGTGTAATTAAATTATAATCGAAATTGAATATATTTTTGTTCACGTGTAAACATTATAATATTGTCCAGCAAAATCTGTCAAATTTACCATAAATATGTTACAATACCAACATAAAATTTTAATTGCATTTGAATAAACTGTTTCTTTGCAATTTACTTGGTTAAAACTATGTTTCGAAACACAGAAAATGCTAATCAAATCTAAATACAATGTATGTTCGCAACGCTCGTCTTAATTCTATAATTTATCGACTGAAGAAGTTGGCAACGTTGTGCAGCATTTTCTACATACGCCATCTTTTAAACATACTGATGTTTGAAAACAAACAAAAAATGAATTCTTGTATATAAAGTTGACACTCGTTGATCGTCATTTTCTGCGTACGTGTCTTTTGTTGTTCGTTGGGAAAACGTGTTCGCGTCGGTAATAATTTTGTTATTTGTAAATTAAATAAATATATAAATTGAGTTATAAAAAATACTAATAGTAACAGAGTATAATATAGTGCAGTATATAATTTCTGAAACTAATGTGAAAAAACCACAAATAAAAATCAGTGTTTCGAATTTCAAACCGAATTTGGCATGTTTTTTTTACAAAAGCCTCCGTGAATTCCTTGCCTACGCTATGGGATCAACTGTAACTGTACCAAATATAAAGCGAGCCTGGATCGTCTGCTGGTGCAATTGTGCATTCATTGATGCTGTCACTTGTTCTTGCAGTTTTGAACGAATTATTTATTTATGCATTTAAAAATATGTATATGAATTCAATTATTATAAATTCCCACTGTGCATGTTTAAAGATTTTTAATTAATACGATGGCAAAAGATGGCGTAGGAAGAAAATGCTGCACAACGTTGCCAACTTCGTCAGTCGATCAATTATCGAATTAAGACGAGCGTGGCGAACATACGTTGTATTTAGATTTGATTAGCATTTTCTGTGTTTCGAAACATAGTTTTAACCAAGTAAATTGCCAAGAAGCAGTTTATTCAAATGCAAATTTTATGTTGGTATTGTAACATATTTATGGTAAATTTGACAGATTCTGCTGGACAATATAATAATGTTTACACGTGAACAAAAATAAATTCAATTTCGATTATAATTTAATTACACTTCATTCCTAATACATGCATGGTAATTTCGTATTACTTTTTAATTACAACAAATCTTTTCTATCCGTGTACTTTGTATAATATTAATCAACAAACTCGGAAGTTTAGTTTTTCATAAAAATGTATTTGATGACTTTTCATTCTACAATGACGATATAAAGTTGTGTTATAAATTTTCATGTATCCGTTAAACTATTTTACAAAAAAACGTTGTGCAAATTATTTAATTTATTATTTTGAGCACAATAAACGATTTGTGGTAGTTTAGGATAATTTGAATGTGTAAATTTCGTAATTTACGTACCTCTAACTCTTGTAATTATATAAAATATATTTAATTGTATATAATATCAAAGGTTAGAGCAATAATGAAAATGCTGTTTTATCAGATATTATGAAAGTGTTAATTAAATTATATTATACAACTTTCGTAATAAATAGGAACATTTCATCAACATTTCATAAACGTTATAACATGTTCTCTGAGATATAAAATTTAAAAAAAAAAACTATAAATAGCAACAAAAAATATAATTCAGGTTTTTAAAACAAAAAGCCACTTGTGCAATAGAAAACATCCAAAAATTGCTGTAAACAGACTTCACTGCACAGTTTTGAAAATGTTTTTACTTTGTTTGGTAACATTTTTGCGTAAACTTACGTAAGCATACTTTAAAATTAAGCTTTAATTTACTAAGCACCTCACCTGTTATTACTTGTATGCTGTATAACAGGAAAATGCAACAAATATTCTGTGTGAAGTCTGCACGTCATATAAGACAAACAAAAACTATTTTTTAAGTATCAGAATTTCGTAAATAGTTTCGTTATTCATTATTTTCCAAAAATTAGAATGTAAAGTTTATGCAACGATTGAAATTGCATATGGTTTTGCATTGATATGAAAGATTCATTTGAGCAAAATTTGAAATCAATTGGATAAAGGTAACCTCTGCCTATTAGGTTACCTTTACCTTTGTACAAGTTCGACTAAATTTTTGACTTAACTACATTGAAGAAGTTTTTATTTAATCTCCATTTCTTAAAGAGTAAATGTTAAAGTTCGTTATAAATCGATAATCATATTTCATATTTAAAACAGTTTAGTTTGCTCAAAATTTTGCAAAATTGAATGAACTCTATTATCGACACTGTATTGCTTTATGTATTGCATTACGTGAAAAAGTAAGTTATGAGATATTTGCATTCAAAGTTTTTGTATATCCGTATCTCATTAAGTAATGAACAGATATAATAGGTTCAAATGTTTCAATAAAATATGAACTTTTAGCTTTGTAATGCACTCAAATTGGTTTTCGTGCAAATATTGATTATATTAATTTTGAATATATTATTATCATAAATTATAAAAATATACTGAGTTTTTTAATTGTATTAAATTGAATCATCTCATAGTGATATAAAAAAGGTTTTTCTTTCGTTTTTGCTTTTGTTTTTGTGTGTTTTGCTTTGATTTTTAGGTTTTGTTTTACTTTCTGCTTTTAAGTTTTTGCTTTTCTTATTGTTTTTCGGTGTTTGCTTTTATTTCTTGTGTATTCGCTTTTGTTATTGCTTTTGTTTGTGTCTTTGCTTTTCTGTTTTGGATTTTGTGTTTTTCTTTCGTAATACTTTTGTTTTTTAGCTTTGTTTTTTTTTTGTTTTTTTGTTATTGCTTTTGTTTGTGTCTTTGCTTTTGTTTTTGTGTTTTGTTTTTCTATTGTTTTTGTTTTGTGATCTTGCTCTTGTGTTCTTTCTTTTGTGTTTTGCTTTTGTGTTTTGGCTCTTTTTCTTTTGTTTTTACTTCTGCTTATGGTTTTGTTTTTGTATATTTGCTTTTGTTTTTATTTTCGTATTTTGCTTTTGTTTCTGTGCTTTTGTTTTTGCTTTTGTGTTTGTGTTGTTGCTTTTGATTTCGTTTTTGCTTTTGATTTTGTGTTTTGCTTTTGTGTTTTTCCTTTTGTGTTTTAGCTTTTGAATTTGTGTTTTTTTCTTGTTTTATGTTATTGCTTTTGTTTAGGTCTTTGCTTTTGTTTTTGTGTTTGAATTTTTCTTTCGTTTTTTGAGTTTTTTGTTTTATCTTTTTAGCTTGTGTATGTGCTGAGTTATGTCGTTTTTAAAGATTAGGTTGTATCCCGTTATAGCCCTTGACACCCTTCGGACTCCATAGTATCCTGGTGAAAAATTTCAGTTAAATCGGTTCAGCGGTTTAGACGTGATGCTGGTGCAAACGGACAGACCGACACACCAAGAGATAAAATAATTATTTAAAATAAATGATTTATACGCCCTTATTGCATAAAACGATAAATAAATTTGGGCGTATTAAGTTTTAAAGATATAAACATTACATAAATGAAAAAAAAAAAATATTATTGAGCATAGTCTAGATATTCTTATTGATATGAATGGATATAAAACTAAATAAATTAAAATTATATAGATTAACGCTCTTATAAAACGAAAAAAACTTTATACAACCGATCTGGGATTTCATAGGAGGATAGTAGACACTGCACTATGGGACAGAAGCTTAGTCTAGCTCGCCAAAAATCAGAAATTAAAGTTTGTTGCAGAAAGTTTAAAAATATGTCATTTTATTAATAATTTATGAGAACCTAGAGAACAAACAAAAAATGATACAACTTAGTGAAAAAATTACTTCTTTAGGCTGGCTTAAAGTGAAAAAATTAAACAAGAAATAAAAATGGGTTATATTAAAACTATCATAACTCTTTCAATATATACTCCACATAGTGTTAGTTTTATATTATTGGAAATTGAGAGAACTATCATCTTGTGTATCAAAAATTTCAAATGACTATTCGTGTTTTTCCTGATTATCTGTCAAAAACATAAAACAAAAATTACGTATTTTTTATACAAAAGTAGCCATGAAAAAAAAGCTTCCAAATGCTCACATAAATCTTTTTACAGGCATAATGTCTGAAATGTCATCTTTCTAACGGTGTTAAACATGCCTGCATTAGTTTGACACACGTCATTTAAAATGAGTCAAGTGATGAGAAAAGTACGAAAATCGTAAAATAATTGAACTAAATTTTGTTACTTTAATATGTGAGTTTTGCCTTTTCTGTCATTATAGTTGACAAAACTGGCTCATATTTGGTATGGTAGTTAAGAATTGTGATATGTACTAGAGATGGGCGCGTGAGTGAGTTTTGACTCACACTCACTCACGCTCACGAAAGAATTTTTCTAATCACGCACACTCACTCACTCACGGTCTTTTTTGCTCTACTCACACTCACTCACAATCACGTGAGTAAAATTATGATTCAATCACAATTTTTCAGAATGCATAAAAATACATATTTCATTTGTATATATTGGTGAGATTGGTCGACCGAGCGTGGCACCTCTAATAAAACCCACATCTTTAAAACGCAATAATTATATTATGATGTTAGGGAGTTATATATCATAATTTTTAGCGGAGATGGAAATGAGAAAGACCTTCGATGTGCATATAAAAACCAAAAAATTGCCTCGAAAAATAATTCTCCGGTAAAGAATTCGTGTAAAATCTTTGAGAATTGTCCCTGGAAAAATGATCTCTGTGAAAAAAATTATCAATAAAAGAATAGTCCGGGGTAGAATTTACCAGGGATGAATTGACTTTGTGAACAACTATTTTTACTACATTTATAACTTGAATAAAAACTAGACCCCACACGAACCTCTGGAACGACCTGAACTTAATAAACAAAAGGAAGTCAATACAGAGTTATCATGTATATTTGAAATTGAAAATACAACTTTTTACAAAAATGGGTAAATCGAAAAAAAACGAGTTGGGAAAGTTAGGTCACATGGGTAAGTTCGGTCACATAGGGCGGATTTTTATAGTCGGTCGGGCCCGACTATGGAATACCCTACACCTTTGGTGGAGATATTAATGAGGAATATTTAATTGTATACCTTAATTTAAAATTTTTAATTATTATTCATATATCAGAAATTTACGTCTTATATTCCCATTAATTAAAAAATTTATATAAAGTATAAAAAACTAAAAAAAAACTGAAAAATATAATTGGGCGGACCACGCCTATATTAAAATTTTGAAAGGCTAATATTTCATAGATTTGATTTTAATAATTTACGGATCAAACTTCCACTATGAAAACCCGGGAAATAATGAAATAAAAAAAGTGGGCGGATCACGCCCATTTTTGGACCACATATTTTTAGGTGAATTATAACAATACGTTTTAAATTTTATAACTATACCTTGAATACTTTTCGAGTTATTAGTTTCGAAAGAATTATATAAAAGTGACTTGTATGGGAGGTGGGTGTGTCCGTTGACCGATTTGGCTCATTTTCAAACTTAGTTCCTACTTTTGGCTAAAATATATATATTTGGCTAAATATATATACAAGTTATTCTGTATTCGGACAGCAAGACAGCAAGACGGACAGACAGACAGACAGACGGACATGGCTAAACGGACTCGGGTAGTGATGCTGATCAAGAATATATATACTTTTCCATACCGGACACGCCTCCTAAGGGGCGTTACAATATATGCACAAAGTTAATATACCCTGTACCTCATAGGTGTAGGGTATAAAAATGCGTTCTATGTCCATTTCCATGAACGGTCGTTTGAAACCAAGCAAAAACTATTGACATGACCCCACAAAAATTGACTAGCCAATACTAAGTACGGCCAGTTAGCAGGGGTTAGATCAATTGTTGACTGAAATCTTGCAACTTATTCTGAATTGAAGAAGGGATGGGTATATGACGGTCGGTTTGATTTATTATAGTTCTGAATAGTGGGCAGCCGCCTTCCCAAAGCCATCTGAGTTCAAGGGATGGCCCTACTTGTTCTGTAGTTCTGCAAAAATATACAAAAATCGAAAAAAATTAAAAGTGAGATTTTTATTTTATGAAATATTCGACTCACTCACGAAAAAAATTTACTCACGCACACGGTATTTTTTGGTCTACTCACATTCGCTCATAATCACGTGAGCAAAATTAGGATTCAATTACAATCACGCGTGAGCACGCTCACATGCCCATCTCTAATATGTACCATAGTACCTAATATTATCAGAATATCTCTTACGATGGTCAAGTTATATAGTTTAAAAAGAATGGCGTGGCAGTTTTGACTTCAACGATCTGAATTTATTTGAAAAACACATTTTTTGTATTGTAACATCGAGTTCAAACCAGTTTGTTTACAAATTTTATATGTAATTCGATCGGAACTCTATGGAGAGCCGGACCATGGCTGAATATTTAATATATATCAAATACATTATTTCCGAAAATATAAGGTAGAACTTTTTATTAATAACGAATGGTAATTATTAAAAATAAATATCACAAAATATGTTACCAATGTATGCATAATTTATATAAAAAAATAATTATAACTTAAAAACTCTAAATATGAAAAAACATTAACGAAAAAATAAATAAATTTTAATTAAATTTGGTTTAACCCTGCAAACCATTTGACGATAATTTTTAAATTCGATATAATAATGATAAATTTTAGATATAAAACACAAAGTATTTAAAAATTTAATTACGTGTTCTTTATATTTTTTGTCAAAAAATAAAATTTTCTGAACAAATAAAATTTGTTTATCGAAAATAAGTCCATTTATGACATCATCTCGATATCTATAACGACAAAAATAACGATATCGTTTTAGACATATTCGTTTTTATCGAAAACCCTATCGTTTTCGTATCATTATAGATTATCGAAAACGACAATTTGAGCCTATTAATGATATCGTTTCGATATCGTAAAATTATCGTTTGGTTTGCTGGGAATGAACAAAATTGCTCAATATGGTGTACATATATTTTGTGTCTTATGTATTTGTTCATTAATGTGATGTACTTCATCAAATTTATAGTGAATGCATAATATTGATGTTTTGTTTGATCACAGATGAATTGTTTTTCAATAAAATGAAGAATGGTTTGAAGAACAAAATTCATCAATATGAAGAAGATTTTCATTTCTGTGCAAAAGCTTGTGATTGCTGAAGGAATATTTATATGTTATACAAATATTTATAACTTGCTATTTTTAAATAAAAATATTTTAAAAACTAAAATTTGATTTCTAAAATATTTATATTTAGGTACAATTAATTAAATTATATAAAAATAAAATAAATTTTTAACTTAAACAGCAAAATTTTTATCTGTCAACCTATTTATATGTTTTTTTTTCATCTATTAAAGTTCTGGTTCAAATATTCTTTGTTTGGAACACCAAAATGTTTCCGTGAATACATTTACAAACATAATGTTATTCCGAGCTCATTGCAACAGATAATTATAATTAGTTCATGTATTATTTTTACAAAATGTATTTTACAAAAATAACAAACATTGCATCCAGAAAAAAATACTATATAAATAATTGTTTTTATACCCTACACTAAGAGTGAAAGGGTATATTCAGTTTGGTTCGCCGTTTGTAAAAGCATTAGGAAACATCTCCGGTATGGAAAAGTATATATATTCTTGATCAGCATGGCCTCCTGTGTCGATTTAGCGATGTCCGTCTGTCTGTCTGTCTGTCCGTCTGTCTGTCCTTCTGCCTGTCTGTTGAAATCACGATTACAGAAAAAATAGAAGAGCTAGAGCAATGAAACTTTAGACTTAGATTACTTATATATCTAAGCTGTCTGAACAAGAAAATTGGTATGATCGGTCTATTGTGACCTGAGAACCGACCACTTATGTTCAAATACCTCATACAAAATTTATATCTACAGATCAATTTTACTGTATATGTGCTTAGGTAAACTTTTTTTGTCAAATATATATTGACTCATGCTAAAAAAAAAAAAAAATGATTATCCTAACTATCATAATAACACCTACCATAAAATGTTCAATGTGATCTAACCTTCTCAACTGGTTATACCCTACACCTATAAGGTACAGGGTATATTAATTTTGTGCAGATATTGTAACGCCCCTTAAGAGGCGTGTCCGGTATGGAAAAGTATATATATTCTTGATCAGCATCACTACCCGAGTCCGTTTAGCCATGTCCGTCTGTCTGTCTGTCCGTATTGCTGTCTTGCTGTCCGAATACAGAATAACTTGAGAAATACTGATCAGAATGCGATGAAATTTCGTCTCAATATATTTTAACCAAAAGTAAGAACTTAGTTTGAAAATGAGCCAAATCGGTCAACGGACACGCCCACCTCCCATACAAGTCACTTTTATATAACTCTTTCGGAACTAATAACTCGAAAAGTATTCAAGATATAGTTATAAAATTTAAAACGTATTGTTAGAATTCGCCTAATAATATGTGGTCCAAAAATGGGCGTGATCCACCCACTTTTTTTTCATTATTTCCAGGGTTTTCATAGTGGAAATTTGATCCGTAAATTATTAAAATCAAAACTATGAAATATTAGCCTTTCAAAATTTTAAATATAGACGTGGTCCGCCCAATTATATTTTTCAATTTTTTTTTTAGTTTTTTATACTTTATATACATTTTTTAAATTATGGGGATATAAGACGTAAATTTCTGATATATCAATAATATTCTGAGGGTTAATATCCCCACCAAAGGTGTAAAGTATTCCATAGTCGGGCCCGACCGACTTTCAAAATCCGCCCCATGTGACCGAACTTACCCATGTGATCTAACTTTCCCAACTCGTTTTACATTAAAAATAGTCAATAGGATAAATTATTATTTTAATCGGAAAGTATCATTAAATACTGGAAAATACCATGACATTGCCATAGAGTTTATATGAAAAGATTTATTTTTTGTATACTATTAAATCAATAATTGTTCTATTAACCAATTTTAATGGGATTTGAGGTAATTTTTTTCTGGTTGTATAAAACATATTAAATGCAATAATTTATGATGCACCAAATTGTAACTGAATTGGCTTTTTCTAGGAAAACAATATTTATCAGCATACTTTATGTTCAGCATACTTTACTCTTAAAAAAACAAAGCATATACTATAAAAAATTCTTTTAATTTATTTTTATCGAGAACTTGTTTTTTGTGGTAAAATGTTTTTAATAATTTTTTCATTTTGGGATTTGCGTCGTCTCCCTATTAATTTACATAATTAGTATTACTCCACAATTACAATTAAATTATTTAATTTAAATAAAACATTTCTATGGAAATATAATTTCATAACTATTTCACAATTTATACGCTTTACTTAGTAGAAAAGTTGAATGTAAAGCAATTACTTTAAGATAGCTGAACAGATTATGGTCTTATTAAAAATATAGATGTAAAGGACAAACAGTCTTAAAGAACTAAAAGGCAAAACTACACAAAAGGTTTGTATTTAATGTTTTCTTTTTATGAGCTCTTTTGAAATTATGCAACGAAACCATTCGTTGGTTTGTAAACGTTTTATTTCTTGTTAATAAACGAGTGCGTATACTCGTATTTCAATTTATTTAGAATATATGATATACAAAAATGAGAACAAAATGAAAAAAAAAATAGCATAATTTTGTCCCAGCTTATATTAAAAATATGCAGATATATACTGTAAATGATATATACTGTAAATGACAAGTGACATATTGCAAATTGGCTTACTTAATCCATCAACTTAAATTTTATCTCATTCAGTATTCTATTAATATATAATAATGCATGCCAATTGAATTTAATCAAGGCCTATTATTGTAGCGTCGGTAGCTCAAGGTTAGTGCGTTGGACTGCGAACCGAAAGGTCACCGGTTCAAGCCCGGACTGGGACTAACAACATCATAGAAACATTTTTATATACCGCGCTACCGCAGAGTAAATGACAAACCTACGAGAGTAAAACATTGCCTTCACGCAGCAAAAAAAAGGGCTCTCCCAAACATAATTTTGCAGGCATTAACATGTATGTTTGAAATTTTATGTAAACATAATATATAATTGACTGATAAATCATTTGTAAACAGGGTTGTCTTGAAACTTAAACAGTGTTGTAATGAGTTCTGACTTACATTATGATATCCCGGAAACATTTTAATGTTGCCCCTTAAAATGGAGTATGTTCTAATGGAAACATAATAATTACTACATCCAAACAAATTAAATATTTGAACCGAAACATAAATATGTTCAAAATAAAACATGATTTTGAACGACCTGAATATAAATATGTTTCCAGTGAAACATATCAGTTGTTTCAGTTCAAAAAGTAGTATGTTTGCATAGAAACATATTTAAATATTTTTGGAAAAAAAATCCTCAAAATAAAATAAAAATAAAATGTTTTATATTTATTTTTATTAAAAATCTTTAAACATGCACAGTGGAAAATTATAATAATAGAATTCATATACAAATTTTTAAATGCATAAATAAATAATTGGTTTAAAACTGCAAGTACTAGTGACAGCATCAATGAATGCACAATTGCACCTGCAGAGGATAAACCAGACGATCCAGGCTCGCTTTATATATTGACATAGTTACAGTTGGTCTCGGCACATATCGTAGACAAGGAAATCACAGAGGCTTTTGTAAAAAAACATGCCAAATTCTGTTTGAAAATCGAAACACAGATTTTTATTTGTGGTTTTTTCACATTAGTTTCAGAAATTATATACTGCACTATATAATACTCTGTTACTATTAGTACTTTTTATAACACAATTTACATATTTATTTAATTTACAAATAACAAAATTATTACCGACGTGAACACGTTTTCTCAACGAACAACAAAACACACGTACGCATAAAATGCCGATCATCGAGTGTATACTTCGTATACAAGAAGAATATTGCAAGAATACTTTTATTTACATCTAAATTCATTTTTTTTGTTTGTTTTCAAAGATCAGTATGTTTAAAATGACCCTATATATACTTCAAACGTCGACAAAAGAGACGTAGGTAGAAAATTCTGCTCAACGAGTGCCAACTTCGTATACAAGAAGAATGTTGCAAGAATACATTTATTTATATCCAATTTCTTTTTTGTTTGTTTTTAAACATCAATATGTTCAAACGATGGCAAAAGATGGCGTAGGTAGAAAATGCTGCACAACGTTGCCAACTTCGTCAGTCGATAAATTATCGAATGGCGAAGATACGTTGTATTTAGATTTGATTAGCATTTTCTGTGTTTCGAAACATAGTTTTAACCAAGTAAATTGCTAAGAAATAGTTTATTCAAATCCAATTAAAATTTTATGTTGTTATTGTAACATATTTATGGTAAATTTGACAGATTCTGCTGGACAATATAATAATGTTTACACGTGAACAAAAATAAATTTTATTTCGATTATAATTTAATTACACTTCATTCCTAATACATGTATGGTAATTTCGTATTACTTTTTAATTACATTCAAACATATTCAAACAAATCTTTTCTATCCGTGTATGAAAAGCTCTCACCCGCGGTTTGGAGTCGGCAATAAACTGTAGGTCCCACCACTTTAAGTACAAATATAACACGCACAGCTCAAAGTGGTTCTTATAGGACAGAGTTCTAAGTTCTTATAGGACTGTACCGTCAAACTATTATTATATGGGAAATTATTTCATTTCGAGTTTACTTTGATGAAAGCATCGCCGGACAGACTTTCTTCTTTCCCGAAGAAGTCTCAAGTCGTTGTAGAATTTGACCATCAAAGGATTTATAAGGACGATGACGATGTACAATCAGGATACTGTTTTAATTCTAGAATAAATGAAATGCATTTGATTCATTTTATTTGAATTCCATAACAAATACTCCGCGAATTCTAATGGAGTATTTTTCCGAATATTCCTCAACTATTTTGCTGTTTGATGCTTGCTATATGTAATCCACAAAAGAGCATCATCTGTGTCTTCAAAAAAAAAAATGAAAATAAAGACATATTGGATTTAGGGAAACATCTCATGACTGCGAATTTATTTAGTGCTTATGTCTTTTAAATAGAATCTTGCAGACTTACCAGCTGAACAAATATTTTATAATTACGTAAACATCTATGTGGGTAATTACTTTAATTAATCCAATAAAAGAAAATGTTTGTGGTTTTATAAAATAAATAGAAACGCAAAATGCACAAGCAGTACAACATACTGAACAAAAGGCTGACAAATTATATAGACAGAGCTGCAGACTTAATACACTTAAAAAAATTATATATCTACTTGTTATGAATTGTGTTCATAAATTTTTGTATAATATTGTGAAAATTATTCATATATGTTGTAATTTTTATTGCTGAATAATTCATAAGATATACATATTTTTTTGCATATAGGCATTTCCTGGGATTCCGGACGGGACATTCGTACGCTTAATACTTGAATATCTCGAAGGACAATTAATGAATTTACTTCATTTTTTTATTTGCTTAAGTAGTATTAAAACAGCACTAAACAGTTTCAAAAAATAATGGAATTCTATACGGTAGATCAAAAGATATAAATAAAATAATGTGCGTTCCGGACGCGACAAAAACGGAAGTAAATATCGTAAAGTCAGCGAATTTTACGTAAAAATGATTTTTTTGAAATATTTTAAAAAATAGTTGAAATAATGTGCTTTCTTTCTATATTTACACTTTGTTCCTAAAGTTTATAGTTTTTTCATAATAAATCACAGAAAAATTCCGGAGGGGTCAAAAAATTCCGTATAGAAATTAACAGTACGATTTTTATTCTAAAAAAACTATTTACAAATAAAATATTTTTTTGAATTATCTCTGAACATAGCTGAGACAATTTACTTTATTTTTGTGTATATGCACTTTGTTCCTAAAGCTTACAGTTATTTCATAATAAATCGCAGAATAATTCCGGACGTTCCGTATAAATATTTGCACTACGATTTTTTGCTATTTTTTATAATAATAATAGTTTGGCGCTACAGTCCTATAAGAACTTAGGCCGAGCTCTCTCACCATTTTGAGCTGTGCGTGTTATATTTGTACTCAAAGTGGTGGGACCTACAGTTTATTGCCGAATCCGAACGGCGGCTGAGAGCTTTTCATAGGCACGGTTTTACTCTAGTAGGTTTGCCATTTACTGCCGAGAGGTAGCGCGGTATAGAAAAATTTTTCTATGAAAAGATGTTGTTAGCCAGTCCAGGCTTGAACTGGGGACCTTTCAGCTCGCAGTCCAACGCACTAACCACTGAGCTACCGCGGCTACTTTATACTGTACTATTAAACTTTTGGTACTCAAAGTTCTCGACGGGACAGATTTCAATTAACTTTAAAAAAATTTATAGAATTAGTAGGAAAATGATGTTTACATTTTTGGAAATTCTGCTTTGGAAACAGTGGACTCAAATCTTTAAAAAAACTTTTCAGTTTACTATGGTAATAAATGTATCTTTTTGGTTCCGGACGGGACATCGAAACCCTTATACAAAAATCAAAATTTTTCCGTTTTTTTAATTTCTATCATTATTTTTAAGTTTAAGAAATAATTATTAATGTTACCAGAAAAAAACAAAAATAATATTTTGTATCTATATGTCTTTAAAGTTAATTAATTAAGTAATACATGAAAAATTGGTATATTTACATATTTCATAGAAACGTAACTTTATGAGTATTTTTTTATACGTTACCGTTAACGGAATAGATATTTCTATTCAGATATTTTGATTCAGATATTTCAAAGAATTGAGCATTTTGAATTTTTCGGTCGTGGATGAGGTTTTTCTGGAAATGCCCATTTATAAACAGTAGAAAATAATGTTATAATATAAATTGTTCTCGTAAAACGTCGGGTCCTGAACATTTTATTGTTTCTATTATATAAACAATTTATCGCAGTATTTAATTCTTGTTTACCATTAATTTTTCTAATTCGGTTTATAATTATTAAAATATTATAACATTTTTAACTTGAATATCGAAAAAAACAACTTATTTGATTGGGCTTAAATTTTGTTCAAAATTAATTTTATCGAAAACAAAACTACTCAATTGCTCACCATGTATTGGAAATTCATTCTCCACATATTGGACAAACTGAATTGATGTTTTATTGTTTGCTTTTTTTTTAATTATTTGAAATTCGTGTGACCACACGATGAACGAAAAGTCATTCGTTGTTCAAGTATAAACGAATTCGTTGGCAACATATTGCAAAAACTCTTTTTTTTGCATTATTTGATGAAATGCGAACACACGATGGACGACTGCGAAAGAGGTATAAAAATAAATCCAAGCAGACCCAAGCATCTGACCGAAACGAGTTGATGAGAGAAGACTAGTGATGCCAACTAATTGAGTTTCCCGCTTTGTTTTTAATGTTTTCTTTTTATGAGCTCTTTTGAAATTATGCAACGAAACAATTCGTTGGTTTGAACTAGAGATGGACACGTGTGATCACACGTGATTATGATTGAATCCTAATTTTGCTCACGTGATTGTGAGTGAGTCGACCAAAAAATACTGTGAATGAGTGTGCGTGAGTATTATTTTTTCTTGAGTGAGTCGGATATTTCATAAAATAAATAAATCTTTATTTTATTTTTTTTCGACTTTTCTATATTTTGTGATCACGCGCGATTGTGATTGAATCCTAATTTTGCTCACTTGATTGTGAGTGAGTCGACCAAAAAACCGTGAGTGACTGTGCGTGAGTACATTTTTGGCGTGAGTGAGTCGGATATATCATAAAATAAATAAATCTCAATTTTAATTTTTTGCGATTTTTCTATATTTTGTGATCACGCGTGATTCTGATTGAATCCTAATTTTGCTCACTTGATTGTGAGTGAGTCGAACAAAAAACCGTGAGTGACTGTGCTTGAATACAATTTTGGCGTGAGTGAGTCGGATATTTCATAAAATAAATAAATCTCAATTTTATTTTTTTGCGATTTTCTATATTTTGTGATCACGCGTGATTGTGATTGAATCCTAATTTTGCTCACTTGATTGTGAGTGAGTCGACCAAAAAACCGTGAGTGAGCGTGCTTGAGTAAAATTTTTGCGTGATTGAATGAGAGTCGGATATTTCATAAAATAAGTAAATCTCAAAAAAATCGCTTCAAAAATCGATTTTCCCAAAGTCAATTCATTCCTGGTAAATTCTACACCGGACTATTCTTTTATTGATAATTCTTTTCCAGAGACCATTTTTCTCAGAAACAATTCTCAAAGATATTTTACACGAATTCTTCACAGAAAATTATTCTTCGAAGCAAATTTTACCTTCCTATATAAACAGCACACCGAAGGTCTTTCACATTACCATCTCCGTTAAAAATTTAGATACATTTTATCAAAATCCTTAACATCATAACATAATTATTGGGTTTTAAAGAAGTAGGTTGTACAGGAGGTTCCACGCTTGATCACGCATGATTGAATCTTAATTTTGCTTACGTGATTGTGAGTGAGTGTGAGTAGAACAAAAAAGGCCGTGAGTGAGTGTGTAATCATCATTCCATAATTAAAAATAAATATTTTTATACACTTCTACAATTACATATTGGCCATACACACTTTTGAGATTTACTATTTTTCATTTCATTGAAACTCTGCACTATGTTCTATGTCGAAAAATGAAACACGAGTACAATGTGTTTCACGTTTTATAAAAAAAAAAAAATCTGGCAGTGCTAACCTCAATAAATAGAAAAATTTCGTCGATATTTAACATTTTGCATTCTACTGTAGAACGTGAATCATATTTTCAATATTGAACATTTTGGTCTCATATAAACAGCTCTTTCTAACATTGAAAAAAATATTCTTCAATATGATGAATTTATTCATAAATATTATGAATTTTTTTCACCAACTACCAGATTCATCATTTTGATACCACCGTTCATTAAATGACATATTAATGAATGCATTCATTATATATATATTAGTTATATTTTTATAAATATAACTTGTCGAGCAAGCATTTTAAAGGGTTTTTCAATAAGAGCGGTTTTTCAACAGGGACGCTACAATAGTAGAGCTTGCCGCTCTTTTGACATGTCTCTTCAGTAAGGTTTCCGCCATTTCATGGTGGAAAGATATACGAGCCAACAACGAGTCGAAATTATTAAAATTTACTACCGAAATTCGAATTCGTATATCTTTCCATCATGAAATGGCAAACCTTACTGAAGAGAAATATCAAAAGAGCGGCAAGAAATATGGCGTCGTTTGCTGTCCCTGTCGCTCTAATTTTGTAGCGTCCCTGTTAAAAAAACCCTTTATAAGATATAACATATAAGAACTACTTGAGAACTGAGAAATACGGCAAAAAATGAACGAAAAAAAATATTTTGACAGAAATTTGGTTTAATGAACAGCGTTCTTCAATATGAAGAACATATATGTTGTATTTTTTATTTTGGTTCATTAATATGATTAAAGGTATTTTTCGCATACAGTTCATAATATTGAAGAACATTTTTTCGACAGTTACCAAGCGTTCTTCATATTTATGATAGCATTCATAACATTGATGGCGTTAGTCATTAATATTATGAATGGTTCTTCAATATAATGAATCATTGTTTGAGGAACGGAATTCATCAATATGATGTACAAAACCGATCCTGGTGGTCAGCACATATATTTTTTTTTTTAATTTTTTTACACCATCACAAAACTGTATAAATAATGCACCAACACTGAAAAATTCAGAGTGGGACCTCAACGCTTATTGCTTTAAAATATTTTAAAATATTTTTTTTTTACCAAAAATTTATTTTTTTCTAACGTTTGAACGGCGTCAATAAATTATTATGTGCCAAATATTTTTTGGCACAGAACATGTCTGTAAAATTTCAAAAAGATCGGAGCTCATAAAGACATTTTTATCGAAAAGCGCCCGGTTTGATGTGGAATGTCCGATATATGTATATATGAACTACGTACCAGACATCTGCTCAAATGCATTTGAAACCCACTTCAAGACATTCACTTTATTTCAAAACATTTACTGTCGTCATCATCTCTATGCTTGATAATCAAATGAATGTGTTGCTCACAACAACAAAGCACCAAGTACTGTCAAAACGAAACAGAAAAAAAAAAGATAAGTGCAGTGAAGAGGTCTATGATGGATGATGTGCAATAAAAATTCAAATACTGAAATGTGCTGCTTATGACACCGAGTACTTAATGCATTTTACATTTTTTTTATCATTCTTACTATAAACAATTTTCATTACACGCTTGATTTACATTTTTACATTTAATGTAAAAAAAGTAAATTCAGTTATAATAACTTTTGTGTACAATAATTATTTTTCCCCTTTTTTAACTTAACTTTTTTTATATTAAATAATTATAAACTTAAACTATTTTTATTTATTTTATTACATATCTTTTTTTCCTATTAATATAATAAATCTGTTTGTTCGTTTGATCCGCTTTTCCGTCTAAACGGCTGATCCGATTTCTTTGAAATTTTTGCCACAGATGCGGTATGGTCTGGAACGAATGATAGGCTATATATGGGCGGGATTGGACAAAGAGGCGTGGCACCTCCCATACAACCTAAACTTTCAAAATGATATGAATCGGCACTTTCACCAGCTATGAACATGAAACAAAAAACTTAAATACAAAACAAAAATTTAAAAGCAAAAACACAAAAGCAAAAGCACAAAACCAAAGCAAAAATACAAAAACAAAAGCAATAACATAAAACTAAAATCCAAACAAAATGAAAAACAAAAATAGGAAAGATAAAGAAAAGCAAACTCACCACACTAAAATTCACCACAATGAAATTCACCACACTTAAATTCACCACACTAAAACTCACCAAACTAAACCTCACTACACTAAAACTCACCAAACTAAAACTCACCACACTAAAACTCACCACAAAAAATTCACCATACTTAAATTCACCGCACTAAAACTCAGCACACTAAAAATTCACCACACTAAAACTCACCACACTAAAACTCACCACAATAAATTTAACCACACTAAAACTCACCACACTAATGTCCTATGTTCGCTCATTTCAGATTAAAAAAAAAACACTTTAAATCCATATTTTTATTTTTTTACCATCTACATAACGTTTTTTTTTTTTGGATCATAACAGAGTCAAAAAATTAGAGATTAGAAAAATATATATTTCTACAGAAACAATATAGTAAATTCGTATAAATCCGCGATTAAATCCATTTATGTTTAAATATCATATAAAAATATTACAATCTGAACAAAATAATTATACAATTCAATTGTAATGTAATTAGATTTTACTCCTAATTTGTATATGGTGATTTCGAATTACGTTATAATTACATTCAATCATATTCAAACAAATCTTTTTTATCCGTGTACAAGCACAGTTTGCGAGAAAACTTCGAATCTCCAGTGGTATCATGCTGCGCAGTAAAAGTTCAAAGTTGTACCCGACCAACAAAAATAAATATATTTTTTTCTTCATGATTTATGTTACACCCAAACATGTCCCGTCGGTCTTAGTGTCGGTCGCATGTCAATTTTTCTGAATACCTTTTCGCGCTGTGCTGTGAAATGTGTGAAAAGCAATACATTTTTGTGGAAGCGCAAAAATATTTTATTAACAAGAAAAAATATAAAAATTAAATATAAAAAATATTCTATGAAATATTATGTTATGTTATCCAAATTACGTGATAACGTCGAAAAAAGTCACATGGGTCAAAAATGATTTTATTTTTATTTTTTTTTTGTTTTTTTTTTGTGGATTATTGGGATTAATTTGTCAGTATATTCCTCTTATGTGTATACAAAAACAAAAAACAAATCATGTACTTTTAAAGTGCTACATTGAATTTTGATTTAATAATAAAAAAATGTCGTATGCTTTTTGTGATAATCCCCATTGTTAAACGCGTTATTGGTAAGCACTTAATGTATTAAATGCAAATTCTCTATATTGAATCTTTTTTATTTATTATAAAAAATAAATATTACTTTGAAGATTTTTTTGGCAACGGACTCAAAAATAAATGCAGACTCAAGTGTTATAACTAGTGAATACAAACCCGGTATTCCGATAATTTTATAATCTGGAAAATCCTAGGATTAAATAGATCTAATCCTGGAATTTTCATGATTGGCAAAAAAATACTATTTAATAAAAGTACTGTAAACGATACGATAGAAAAATCAATTCAGAGCTCTCAATATAAAATATTTTGATGTTATAGTGTCTCCTATAAAAACAAAATGACAAAACTATAATCTCGTTCTATAAAGTTCATATTTAATTTGTTGTTCCTATAGAAGCAATCGAAAATACATAGAAAAATAATAGTTTTCTTCATGTAACATATTGATGCTATAGTTGATAATATAACAACAATATGACAAAACTATAAATACAATTATTTTCGTCGTATAAAATTCATATTTAATATGTTGATCCTATTGATAGTTTTATAATTTAAAACGATGCTGATTGTTCAAGCTGGGCTGGGTTCTTGCTTAATAGTCCAGCGCCTTGGTTGTCATTATAAATTTTTGTTGTTTGCTGTGGACCCACAATTTCTGACAGAAAACGTCGCAAGTAGATCGCTTCCTTCGTTGATTCAGACAGAGACATGTATTCTGCTTCGGTGCTCGACACTGCAACTGTTCTCTGCTTGCGAGACTCCCACATGACTGATGCATTCGCCAATTGAAAAACGTATCCGGTGTACGATCTTCTATCGTCGATATTTGCAGCCCAGTCCGCGTCTGCATATCCCACAAGGCATTCTCCAGTCTTCCGGAATACTAATCCGAGATTTTCAGTTCCTTTTAGATAGCGCAGCACTCGTCTTGCGGCTACCCAGTGTTGCTTGCCGTAATTGGTATTATACTGGCTAAGAACACTGACTGCATGTACTATGTCAGGACTAGTTGAGACGGTCAAGTACATCAAAGATCCTACCAGATTTTGGTACGGCAATTTTTGAGCTTCCATCTTTTCATATTCATTCTTCGGGCACATATCCTTCGATAGCTTCTGATTTACTTCCATAGGAGTTGCAACTGATTTGCAGTCTTCCATATTGAAACGATTTAATATGTTTCCTATGTACTTCAGTTGTGACATGGTGATTTCGTTGACATCGCGATTCTGCTTAAATTCGTTTCCAAGACAAAAGTTTAGCATACCTAAGTCTTTCATCTCAAAAAATTTCACTAAATCCGTCTTCAGTTGTTGCAGCATTGCTTTGTTGTTTGATGCCACAATCAAATCGTCAACGTAGATCGTAACTATGACAATGTCTTCTCCTTGCTTATAAAGATATACACAAGGATCGGAACTCAGTGACTACATGCCTATCTGCTTCAATTTCTCGTCCAACTTTCTGTACTACTGTCGTCCCGACTGCTTCAGTCCATAAAGTGCTTTCTTGATTAAGCAATCTTTATTACCTGCATAGTCTTGTAGCCGCGGTAGCTCAGTGTTTAGTGCGTTGGACTACGAGCCGAAGGATCCCCGGTTCAAGCCTGGACTGGGGCTAACAACATCTTTTCATAGAAACATTTTTCTATACCGCGCAACCTCTCGGCAGTAAATGCAAACCTAAGAAAGTAAAACATTGCCTATGAAAAGCTCGCACCCGCCGTTCGGATTCGGCAATAAACTGTAGGACCCACCACTTTGAGTAAAAATATAACACACACAGCTCAAAATGGTGAGAGAGCTCGGCCTAAGTTCTTATAGGACTGTAGTGCCAAACTATATTATTTTATAATTATACTCTTCCAACTCGTCTTCGTTTAAAATATCGGTGAGTTCGCATATAGATTTATTCTTCGATGTTACCATTCAGATATGCGCTTACGAAATCCAGCTGATGCACTTCAAGATCAAGTTCCACTGCAAGTGCCATTATCAGCCTAATCGAACCAATTCTTGCTACAGGTGCGAAAGTTTCCGTGAAGTCAACTCCAGGTTTCTGCGTAAACCCCTTCGCCACTAGTCTTGCTTTTCGCCGATCGATTGTACCATCAGCCTTGTACTTTGTGCGCAGAACCCATTTCGATTCTGCCACTTTCTTGTCCTTTGGACGATCGACTGCTTTCCAGGTTCCTTTTTTGTGAGTGCTTCAAATTCGTCTCTCATTGCTTGTTTCCACTCTTCCGCTTCTGGTCTGCGAAAGGCTTCTGATGTTGTTTGTGGATCGTCTTCAGTAATTAAACTAGCCACGGGATCCTCTTCTTCTTCGCCAATCGGATTTTCTGCATTCATCGGTACTGTGTTGATTTTTCCTCTCAGCAGTACCATTTTATTGCGGCGTATATTCCACGGTTAGTTCATGCTTGATGCCTTCCTTCTTTAAGAAATTTAGCAAGGCGTGGTTCGTGTATTCAGTTCCGTTGTCCGATGTTATGGTCTTGATTATTTGTTCCGTTTTCTTCTAGACCATACTTTTGTACTCCATGAATTTTTCTGCAACTTCGCTTTTCTTCTTTAAGAAGTAGATTTCGCACCACTTCGTCTTATCGTCAATGAATAACGGGAGCGTCCAAGGGAACCGATGCACATCGGACCGCGCACATCTGTGTGCACGAGTTCTAAAATTTCACTAGAAAATAGTGACGTTGACTTCGGGAACGGTTTCTGCGTTTGCTTGCCTTTTATACATATGGCGCAAACAGGTAAGTTGCCACTGGTGTTGATGTTTACGCCAGCCTAAACTTCTCTTTTCTGAGGGTTTCACAGAATAATTGCATTATTTAAAACCCAAAGAAAAACAAAATAACAAAGAAATAGCAATTTAATGTCTATAGTGTCGAAATTGGTGTCGACAGCTTTGATATGCTGTCAGTAACATAGTTGTGGAAAGAAAACGCGGCCACATAATTCATTAACCCTTAATGCATTGTTTGGTCTATAAGCCAGACGGGGTTGACTAACGTACAACAGGGTGATTTGGCGACTCTGTCTGTCTTTCAGTCAGCCAGTCAATCAATCAGTCTGTCTGTGATCCAATTCACAAACCGTTTCTATTAAACATATATAAAACATATAAAAAAAAATAAAAATTTGTACTAAGAACGATTCTGCCATGTATTCAGCTCCAGTCTGGCTGGCCACGGTAATGCTGAACAGTTTGATCAAGATAACCGACTGTCAGTCAACAAATTGTTGCTCTTGTTATTTATGTTGCTTTTATTCTAATCCTCCGTGTTGTTTTTTTACTTGGTCTCTTAGGTCCATGTATATTTAATAGTGCTTTTACTGTTCATAGTAATTTATTAATTCCGATGATAACTCCGCTTCGGAAGTATTCGAACTCGAATTCCTCTTGAATACCACGAACGAGTAAATAATAAAACACTATAATTGACAATTATAAACGAGATACATTTTTTTTTTTCAAACTGACGTCCCATATATTAATTTTCACAAATTATAAAATTTATATTTTTTTCATTTTTATCTGTTATTTTGGTTTATTTGTCAATTATTCTAACGTATGTAAAATATTTTTAGATTTGGACAACCTACTGAATTATAAATACGGATTTTGTGTGACTATATCCTGATCAAAACGCAAATATTTTTGTTTTTTAAGCTATAAGTTATTATTAGCGCAAGATAAAATAGGCATTAATTGTTTGATTTTAAAGCACCTATCTATTGGCATCATTAATTAAAAATATTTTGTCAAACATTAATTTGCCATTTGTTATTTGCAGGAAAAAATGTTTGGCAAAATATTTTTAAATAATGATGTCAATTGATAGGTGCTTTAAAAACAAACAATAAATACTTTTACACCACTATTTTATCTTGCACCAATAACAAATTATAACAAAAAAACGAAGAAATTGGAAAAAATTAATATCTTGTTATGCCAAAAGGGCGAATCTTTTCGTTTTTTTGCTATAACTCTTTAATGGTACTAGATAAAATAGTGATGTAAAGGCAATCATTGTTTGTTTTCATCTGCATTATTAATTACAAATTTTTTGCCAAACAAAATTTCCTGCAAATAACAAAGTGCAAATTAATTTTTAATTAATGATGCAGATCGATAGGTGCTTTAAAAACAAACAATAAATACCTTTACACCACTATTTTACCTTATACCAATAAAAAGTTATGGCGAAAAAACGAAAAGATTCGCCCTTTTGGCATGACAAGATTTTCAATTTTTAATTTCGTCCTTTTGGTTTTGTCTTTTGTGGCTAGAAATATCCAACAAAATGACACTCGATTTTGGCACAGCATACTTGAGGATAAACTACATTCAAAAATGTGAAAAAAACGCAAATGTCAAAAATTGCACATTCACCCCTTTAGCATGATAGTGACGATATCATCTTGTTTTTGCTCTTGTTCTTGCAATACCTTTCTTGCTCTTGCTTGCTTATTAATTATGAAAACGAATAGAATTTGAACACAAATTGTATTTATGTTTCTTATATTCTATATTTTCAATGTCTTCTACCAACAATAAATAATTTACTTACACATGAACTAAAAATCCAATAACATAAAAATTTTAATTACATTTTAACAAAAATCGAAAAAAAAATGGATAAATCAAGTTGACGAGACAATTCAAAATCTCAAGGCCATAATAAAATGAACCTATATGAATATAATAAATATACGGGTATAAGGTCAGAGATTAAAAAAAAATCGTGCACTATCTTGCAGGGTAACATTGTCCTTTGCGAACACAGACTCAAACGCTACAAAGTGAACACTAACAGAAAGAAGAGAATACTGCAGTAAGAATTACGATACATATGCACACACTTCGAGAACAACTTTTTGTTGTTACCCTGTATCATCGCATAGCAACAAACAGACGCATAACAACATACAGTCGCATGGCACCACACTGCATGTATGTATCTAGTACAGCCATCCAGTTGACAACAACAATTAGTTTTTTTTGTTGTACAAAAGATTTCCCGCCACAAATTCTATGCTGCTTTATTTGCATATTTGTTGTTCTTGCACTTTCATGTATTATTCAATTTTTCCACGTAACTTGGCTTAAAAACGTATTTTTAACTACTGGACTTGGTTCTTCTTTTTTGTCCCAAAAAATTGTATATTGCGTAACTTATCTTTAAAATCGTGGTATCTCATGGATGATTTTAGTACCAAATTTTTTATTGGTACAAGATAAAATAGTAGTGTAAAGCAATTGATTCTTTTTTTAAGCACCTATCGATTGGCATCATTATTAAAAAATAATTTTTCGAATTTTGGTTATGTGCAAGAAAAATGTTTGGCAAATTATTTTTAAAAAAATGATCGATAGGTGCTTTAAAAACAAACAATTTATGACTTTACTCCACTTTTTTTATCTTGTACCAGTTGAATGTTAGGCCAAAAAAACGAAAAGATTCGCCCTTTTTGCATGACAAGATTTTCAATTTTTCAAAGCCGTCCTTTTGGTACATTCAAAAATGTAAAAAAAAAACGAAAATGTCAAAAATTACACATTTACCCCTTTGGCATGATTGTGACGATATGTCATCAAAAACTCAGTTTCGAAAAAAGAGTGGACTCGATCCTTTTTTGCACCAAACCCTTCAATTGATGTCAGTGATGGGATTTTTAGCGAGTAATTTCAAATTAGGATTTGTTACATTTTAAAAAATTGATATATATGGGCATGCAGACTTCGGATATGGTCGAAGTGTATAATAAAATATGACACTCAAAACTCAATTTTGGTAATATATGGCTCTCTCTTCACCAAACCCTAAAATATTTCTCGTTATTGATATAGTTTCGTTCCAGATATAGATCCAAATTTTTCTACAGAAAATTGTTGATTTATAAATGCTATTCAAATTCTTTTGAGTTTTATAAGATATCAATAAATGATCATTTTAAGTGATTTGTTAGATTATTACATTTCTAAATACTTTTATATTTTTCTAGATATATTTTTAGATATAATTTCAGTGTGAATTATTATTACAATTACCTCAACTCAACTCTAGCAGTAAATTTACTATAAAAACCCACACTGCCTTCTCGTGCAATGTCAGTTCATAGAACACGGAAAATACATAAAATGCAAAAATATTAATTGGATTTTTAATCCCAATGTTTGTGCGCCAAACGCAACTTGTTCCATGATTAATTAAACGGAAAATGGATGGAATGCTAGAGCTCACCGACAAGTCGAAGTTGTAGAAGTTGTCGAAAATATTACCCATTCTTTTTGGGCAAGTATTTAAAATGCTTTTATTTTTAAGTACTTTCTGTGGTTTCACTAACGTAGTAGAAGCACTACAAAAGCACCAAGAACCTCGAAGCTTAGTAATTTTTCAGACATTTTTTAAAAGGTTTTTTTGTTGCTGTTTTTATGTCGTTAGGTTCCTCACCAAAGAGCATTTGGTTCAACAGTATTTTCCCAAAAATAATTAACCTCGTACACAAACCAAAAATTATACGCAAGTCTAATATTTAGACTTTCTTCTCTTTCGTCACAGACAATAATTTTATCAGAGAAGCAATTTTTGTGGAATAATTCTTTGAAGCAAAATTTTCTCGGCAATGAATTTTACGGCACCCATAGTACATAATGTACCTACCTATTTGGTGAAATCAATGTATCTACATTTTGTAATCTTCAAATGGAATTTTTAATATAAGTAAGCATCGAATATTGATTGGAAATAGAAAATGTATTATAAAAAAGTATTTTTCTAACTTACATTAAGAAATTAAAATTAACACAAACATAACAGCCCTAAATTTATTTAATAGTTGTTGTGGATAATTTGAAAGTATGTCAAAAAAGGCCAATAGTTTTGCTCCAAATGTTCCGTAACTTGCGATAAACCAACTGTAAATATCTCAACTGTCATTACTGTTGTGGCAAACATCTCGTAACTATTCGCATATATGTCATAGTTATAAAATACTAAAAGTTTTGCTACAAGTTTATTGAAACTTATGGGATGTTTGAATATTAGCTGCAGGGCGTAAATTTAAACTGAAAGTTGTCGCAAGACTCTCGTATACATGTTGTTTTCTTACGCCTAATTTCTCAGTGCAAGTTTAAACTTGGATTAAACTTTTCCACATTTATTAAAGGTTTATAGTTCGTAATCGAAACTGGCGAATGTTTTTAAATTTTACAGCCATATAAACAATTCATAATTATTAATAGAAATCAGTTTATATAATATTTATAAATGTTTGTGATATATTGACTTTCGACGAATTGACATTTAGTTTAAACAATGTTAAATTCTAAAATGTGCATGAAAAACTAAACCTTAGTGTACAATATATGAATATAGTAAAATCTAGATTTCGAAAATATATGTTTTCCAAATGCTTCAAAAAGTCTAAGTGTTTCTGACACCATTAAAAGAAACTTTTGACACCATTAAAAGAAACTTTTTATGTTGTTATTAATTCTAGATATACGTCATTGCCTGAATAGTCAAAATGTTCATAATATAATACAAAAATACAATCTTAATTATAAGTTTTTGCAACACCAACACTTTAGTCGTTGTATAATTAACCTCATCAACTACATTTTATGAATTTCATTAATTGGTTTGCAAATATCTATACACCCAGAAAAAAATACTATATAAATAATAGTTGTTTACCATTAAAAATAGTCAATAGGATAAATTATTTTTTTATATATTTTACCCAAGTAATGCATTAGCTGTTTAAGAGTAGTAGAAGAGCTTGTCAAACTTATAAAAACCGCAAAATCTGTACAAGCAACTCTCTAACCTCTATCAAACCTTTATATAAACTTTTAGGCGTAATTAAATAGCTAATTATGAGCAATTGAAGCTAGCTGTACAAGAAACTTGTACAAGCTTTATTATAGCAGGGTAAGGTCTTCAAAAAGATTGATGTTAGCTTCATAAAAGTTGCAATATTAACTAAAAGTGCTCACAGAGGTATTTCTTACATACAGATGTAGGCTGTATGTAAGAAATGCCTCTGGGAGAGTTTTATCAAGCCTTTTTATACAGAATTTTCAAGACATACACGCTGCAAAAAAAGGGCAATCCCAAACATAATTTTGCATTAACATGTATTTTTGGAATTGTATGTAAACATAATATATAATTGACTGATCAATCATTTGTAAAAAGGGTTGTACAGTTACAGTTGGTCTCAGTACAGCACATAGCGTAGGCAAGGAATTCACGGAGGCTTTTGTAAAAAAGCATGCCAAATTCGGTTTGAAAATCGAAACACTGATTTTTATTTGTGGTTTTTTCACATTAGTTTCAGAAATTATATACTGCACTATATTATACTCTGTTACTATTAGTATTTTTATAACACAATTTATATATTTATTTAATTTACAAATAACAAAGTTATTACCGACGTGAATACTTTTTCTCAACGAACAACAAAAGACACGTACGCAGAAAATACCGATCATCGAGTGTATACTTCGTATACAAGAAGAATATTACAAGAATACTTTTATTTACATCTAATTTCATTTTTTTTTTTTTTGTTTTCTAACATCAGTATGTTTAAATGACCCTATACATACTTCAAACGACGACAAAAGAGACGTAGGTAGAAAATTCTGCTCAACGAGTGCCAACTTCGTATACAAGAAGAATGTTTTAAAATATCAATATGTTCAAACGATGGCAAAAGATGGCGTAAGTAGGAAATGCTGCACAACGTTGCCAACTTCATCAGTCGATAAATTATCGAATTAAGACGAGCGTTGCGTACATACATTGTATTTAGATTTGATTAGCATTTTCTGTGTTTCGAAACATAGTTTTAACCAAGTAAATTGCCAAGAAATAGTTTAGTCAAATGCAATTTTTATGTTGATATTGTTACATATTTATGGTAAATTTGACAGATTCTTCTGGACAATATAATAATGTTTACACGTGAACAAAAATAAATTCAATTTCGATTCTAATTTAATTACACTTCATAATTACACTTCATACATGTATATGGTAATTTCGTATTACTTTTTAACTACACTCAGAAATAAATACTATATAAATAATAGTTTTTCACTATTAAAAATAGTCAATAGGATAAATTATTATTTTAATCAGAAAATACCATTAAATACTATAAAATACCATGACATTTCCATTGACTTTATATGAAAATATTTATTTTGTGTGTACTATTATATCAATAATTGTCCCATTGACTGGGATTTGAATGGGATTTGAGGGAATTTTTTCCGGGTGTACAATCAAACATATTCAAACAAATCTTTTCTTTCCGTGTAAAACTTTAGAATTTGAATTCTGGAATACCGCAAAAATGGAAAGGAGGGAGATAAACGAAATCTTTCCATTTTATTCGTTTGAGTTTTAGACCCTGACGTTTTGTCAGTATTACTTTAAGAATGGCGATATGATTCGTAATTCTAAATTTGATATTGCGCAATGGTATTTTATATTAATGTTGAAATTGCGCTACTAAAAGCTGCACACTTAATAACCGTCGTATGTCCGGTGATTTGCGGTAATGCTCGACTGCGCTGTTAGTTTGGTTTATTAGAAACTTTCCGGATGTTGTTCGCAACGAACTAAAGCACGATAAAAATACACGCACACACAAACAGACATACAGACAGACGCAGAAACACAAACACCAACACATACAAAGAAATGAACGAGTGAAGGTTTACAGCTCCAGTATCTGAAACGACCAACAATGGACTTGTAGAACAATGACATGCCTTGTAGTATCCTTTGCGCTATTTTTGGAATTGTTGTTATTGGTCATGAGTTAAATATTTTCGCTGTTGTTGTTGGAGAAAGTCAAACATTTATAAAGGCAAAAACAGCAAAAAAAAACCCACATTGAATTTAATTTTATAATCGTATAAAATTTCATGCTTTTGCTCGTGCCTCGTCCCATTCGACCATTTGATTAAATTATGAAACTTTTTTTAACGTTATGTGATATTTTTAGATTACCACAATTGAGAAACACAATTATTGTTCGTCCTTTTAGTAAAAGTCCACAAAGTCGAGCTATGATTTCCACTAAACTTAACCAAAGTTGTTGAAGCAATAAAGCTTAACACCGAGATTTTTTAAATGTAGGTGTCCTACGTTTTTTATATAAACTACATATTTCTGAACGTTTAAATAAATAACACCACGCAACAAAATGAGAAAAAAAGTTTGCGCCGTAAATTCCATTATTTTTGTATTATTGGAAATGATACGCAGAATTTGAATATATGAATTAAAATTTTTTCTATGGATAGGTTTACGAGATTTCGGGCAATAACTTTTGTACTGAGCATTCAAAAAAGGAGGACACATATATTTGTAAATATCTCGCGTTTAATAAAACTCATATGCTCAACTGTTAAATCGAATGAAAGGTAATTAAATATCCAATCAACATTTCTTACAACACTTTTGAATTGATTCACTGGTTTAAGAGAACTCTATAGATGAACTCTTAAAATGTAAATTTTTCGACCAAAATTTTATTCACAAATGCATTTAAATAATTGCGAAAAGTTGAAAACGCAAGATGATCACAGTTTGTAATATTACAAAATTAGCCTGCATATTTTTGAAGAAATAAATGTAAAAATAAAATAAATCTATGGATACATTTTGAGAACAGAAAAAATCATGTTAAAGCATTACAATTGAGTATTAACTAAAAAAAAATAGCATTTTATGTTTATACCATATAGCCATGAGTTACAAGTTATAAAATGTATGTGAGAATAATTTAGCGCCTCTAAGTAGGCGTGACTGGTATGAAAAAGTATATATTTTCTTGATCAACATCACTTTCTGAGTCGATTTAGAAATGACGGTCTGTCTGGCCGCCTATACACGAAAACTTTAAAACTGCTATTCCCAATGATGTGAAATTTATTTTCCATATATTTTAGTAGAATAGTAATTCAAAGTTCGACAATGAGCCGAATTAGTCAACGTAATCTACTAAATCTACTACGGGATATGGGTTTACTTTTTAGGATCACATATCTCGTTAAGTATTAAAGATAAAGTTATAAAATTTAAATTTAATTATAAGCAATCATCTATCAATAGGTGCTCCAAAAATGATGATCGTGATCCGCTCACATTTTTTATTTTTATGCCTATTTGTATAGCACTCAATTATATTGCGTTCACATAACTTTTTGTATCCCTAAATGTTACCCATATATTTTTGTCATTGATAGTTGATAGCTCAATTTCTTCGAAAGAGTATGAGCTAATTTTAGAAAATTAAAATTTGAGTATCATCCATGATACAAATATTTACAGGTACGACCACTCTGACATTAGGCAAGTTTTTTAGACAAATTTTGAATTATTTTGTTTTGCTTCAAATTCAAATTTTCAAAAATTAAAATTTATGTTCAAAGAAAATATGAAAAATATTTTTCAGATTTTGTTTTGATTATAAAAATTTTTGTGAACATTTTTAAGTTATCTCAAAGCATACCTTGATAATTATTTTTCATTTCTATAGAATTTTATATTGATTTTTTTTTAATTGTCGATTTTGTTTTGGTTTTAAAACTAAACTTCAAAAAACTTGCCTGGTGTCACCTAAAGTAAACATTGGAAAAAAATAAGAGAGTGATCGTACCTGTATATATTTGTATCATGGTATCATCATACTTTCCTGATTTTTTTTCTATTTTTTTTTTGAATTATTTTTTTCTAAAATTTTTGTTTCAAGTTCTCCTATCGAGTTCTCTTAAACTAATGAACCAATTAAAAAATGTTCTGAGAAATGTTTATTGGATATTCAATTGCCTTTCGTGCGATATAACACTTGATCATATTTGTTATTTAGAACGCGAGATATTTACAAATATATGTGAGCACCTTTATGAAAGCTCGGTTCAAAAGTTATTGGCCCATATTTTGTAAACGTATGCAAAGAAACATTATTAAACTATATTATCGGAATCAGGGCGTCATTTTATATAATACAAAAATAACCTTGACTGCTGCGCTGAATGGCTGTTGTGTAGTGTAATCGGAAAGGAAATTTAGTTTACAAGGACAATTTTGATTATAAATACCATACAAATATGTGTGGATACCATTTAAAGTGGTCCAGAGGTCACCAGGGTTTACGAAACCTGAAAATAACTGCAAACACGCAATCCCGCAAACCAGAATTTCCTTTCTTTAGAGTACCCTCATCGCAAATGTACGAATGGGTAAGTGTGCCGAATATCATTATTACAATGCCAGTCTAACATATTTTTCTCTTCGTTCAAACATTATTATTTTTAAAATAACTAATTTTAGATGTTCTTGCTAATAATGGGCGAAAAAACATTGCATTTACATATAAACATATTGTTGTTTACATTTTATTTGAATTGAAATAATGAACATTTGTTTACAAAAATACAGCGACAGGGATAGCAAACGACGCCATATTTCTTGCCGCTCTTTTGACATTTCTCTTCAATAAGGTTTGCCATTTCATAATGGAAAGATATACGAGCTAACAACAAGTCGAAATTATTAAAATTTACTACCGAAATTCGGAGTCAGTGGCCTCAACGTTAAGAGCGCTACGCCCAATTTATGATCGTCATAATCGTCCTAGCAGATCAACAATTGAGCGTCTAGTGGAAAAATTTGAATCCACAGGCACAGTACAAAATGTTCCCGTGCCAGTGAGACAAAGAAGTGCCCGTAGTGTCGAGAATATTGCTACCGCTGAGGCTTCAGTTAAAGAAAGCCCAAATGTGTCTCTCACACGTCGTTCTCAAGCGTTGGGCATCTCTGTGACGTCCTTGTGGCGAATTTTGCGAAAAGATCTTGGCCTACATCAAATTGACGCCAGAACTGAAGCCGCTTGACCACCAGAAGCGTCGTTTGTTCGTGAATTGGGCTGAGCAACAACTTGAAAATGATTCGGATTTTCATCGAAAAATCATCTTCAGCGATAAGGCTCATTTCTGGCTGAATGGCTTCGTCAATAAACAAAATATGCGTTATTGGTCAGACAGCAATCCACACGTACTCCATGAGTCATCATTGCATCCTGAAAAAATTACAGTTTGGTGCGAGTTATTGGCCGGCGGCGTCATTGGGCCGTACTTCTTCCGTGATGATCAAGACCGGCACGTTGCTGTGAATGGGAATCGCTACCGTTCAATGATAACCGAATATTTTTGGCCCCAATTGGATGATATGGACTTGGAGGACATGTGGTTCCAACAGGACGGCGCCACAAGCCACACAGCGAATGCCACAAGCAATTTATTGGATACCAAGTTTGGAGAACGTGTTATCTCACGAAAAGGTCCAGTCGATTGGCCACCTCGGTCGTGCGATTTGACGCCGTTAGACTATTTCCTGTGGAGCTACGTCAAGTCTATGGTCTATGCCAACAAGCCAGCGACGATTGATGAACTTCGTACGAATATCGAACGTGAAATTGCAGCAGTATCGGCCGATTTATGCTTGAAAACCGTCGAAAATTGGGTTCAGCGTCTGGACTTCTGCAAGCGTGCCCGTGGTGGCCATGCAAAAGAAATCGTGTTCCATACATAATGGCATCGAACGTACTTTTACAGGAATAAAGAATTTCATTGATATCCAAAACAGATAATTCTTTTATCTCTTCGATATTAGATGAAAGAATTCATACATATTTTAATTTACTAAAAAACTTTGAATTTCTTTTGCTTATATCTCGCAAACAAATTTGTACAGGATTTATTATGTAGGACATATTATATGGATGGATATTTCACAAACAGTCACCATCGGAAATTAATAGTGATTGGCGATATTCAACACATCAATCAACAAAAACAACAGTATGAATTATATGATAAAATCATTAACGTGAATAAAATGTTCCAATATTTATGTTTTTTTTTCCATGTCCATGTACTTAAAACAAATATAATTTACTATTCCTTTAATATTCTTAAAATTAGGTTTTAAGTTTAGTTTTTGTTAATGGTCATTATTACATTATTCTCATCCATTTAGTGCAATTTAAAATTGATATTGCCAATGTTAATAATGTTCGTTAGACTGGCAAAGGAAATAAATACACTGTGTGCCTAAGGAGCATAATAGGAACATCATTAATTTTTCAAGGCACAGAATTCAACAAGAAATGTATTAGGTATCATATGGTAATATATAAATATATCCATTTAAGAATGTCGTAATTTGTTTATGTATCGTGTATGCCAGAGTTTTCAAGAGTTGTTGCGATAAATATTAAGAAATTGTGATAATAAATTTTGTTTAAAACTATAAAATTAAGATTATTATATTAATAGGATAATAATTTATAAAGTATTATACGCAATTTAATAAATGATATTATGTGGGGTTGGTAGCTTATGGTTAGTGCGTTGGACTGCGAGCAGAAAGGTCCCAGGTTCAAGCATTTTGAAAATTTTGTCAACTTAAATAAAGTGAAATTTTATTTTTAAAATAATTAAAAAATAATGGAAGTGTTTTAAATATTCAGAAACCATATAGTAAAGTATTTTTAATTATTTCGCAACGCAAGAGCTGATTAATCCGAATTCTGATTAACCAAAATATTTATTAATCACTTAATCATGATTTTGATCAATCAGAATTCTGATTAATTGATTATTCAATGTTCTGATTAATCGAAAATCTTAATTAATCAGAAATACTATATAAATAAGCTAGTTTTTTTACTGTTAAAAATAGTCAATAGGATAAATTATTGTTTTAATCGGAAAATACCATTAAATACTAGAAAATACTATGACATTGCCATTGAGTTTATATGAAAAGATTTATTTTCTGTATACTTTTAAATCAATAATTGTCCTATAGACCAATTTTAATGGGATTTGAGAGGAATTTTTGTCTGGGTGTATGATGCATTTTTGATATTCATATAAAGTGGGCGGAAAGTGATAAAAAGACCGAAACAAAATTTATTGCAGATCGAATGGCACCACTCTCGGTGGTCCATGACCCCCCAAAGGGGGTCAAAAACCACTTTTTGTCCAAAAAATTTGTATTGCGGAAATGGATAGCGAACCTCATTAGAAGGCTGGACCCTTTGGAGTGGTCCAGGTCACACCAAAGGAGGTCAAAAACCCCACACTCTAATTTTTATACCCTACACTAAGATTGAAAGGGTATATTCAGTTTGGTACGCCGTTTGTAACACCCTGAAAAAAGCATCTCCGGTATGGAAAAGTATATATATTCTTGATCAGCATGACCTCCTGAGTCGATTTAGCGATGTCCGTCTGTCCGTCTGTCTGTCTGTCCGTCTGTCTGTCTGTCTGTCTGTCTGTCTGTCTGTCTGTCTGTCTGTCCGTCTGTCATTCTGTCTGTCTGTTGAAATCACGATTACAGAAAAAGTTGAAGAGCTAAAGCAATGAAACTTTAGATTTAGATTATTTATATATCTAAGCTGTCTGAACATTGGCATAAAAATATACGTGCTTAGGTAAACTTTTTTGGTCAAATATATATTGACATTATGCTCAAATAAATGAAAAAATGTTTTCCCACGAAGTGACTTGTGGTTCCCAAAAAAAAATCGAAATTCGGTACCCCTACCCATTTGTAAATATGGGTATCACATGAAAGAAATTTCTTCAGGGATGGAAAGTTTGTAGTTATTTTCAGGATTCGAATATCCTGTGATCTAACCTTCCCAACTGGTTTTTTTTTTGCAGAAATTGATAGCTTCCGTTATGAAATGCATTTTGACATTCACAAAATATTTTTTTCGAAAATGGGGTTTTTGACCTCCTTTGGGGAGACCTGGACCACTCCAAAGGGATCCCATTAGCCTTCTAATGTTGTCCGCTATCGATTTCCAAATAAAAAATTTTGGGTCATAAATGTGTTTTTGACCCCCTTTTGATATCCCGGGTACCCGGGCGTCCGGGTAATCGAGAGCTCTGCTTTAAATAAATAAAATACGGGTACTAGGGCAGAATTATGGTGTTTCACCTTATTAATTTTCACAACTCACCAAGTGGTGGGACCTAAAGTTTAATGCCGAATCCGAACGGAGGGTGAGATCGTTTCATAGGCAATGTTTTACTCTCGTAGGTTTGTCATTGACTACCGAGAGGTAGGGTGCGACGCGTCGCATAGAAAAATGTCTTCTATGAAACAGATGTTGGCAGTCGCTGGGGACTTCGACTCGTTGTCGAATGCACCAGCGACTTTTTGCTCGTAGTCCAACGCACTAACCAGACGAGCTACCGATGCTACAATATTTGTGCAATAATTTTAAATTATTTTACTAAAAATTAAAGGGCATAAAAAATGTTTAAAAATAAACTATGCGAAATCAGTACTAAGTACGTTGAAATGAAATTTTGCGTAAATTTATTTGTTTACGGTAATAGAAATTTACGCGTGAGATATGAATCCCCTTATTACTAAAAATATATAATTATGTATATTTAAGAGAAAATATTGTGAAACGTAATTTCTATTTGGAGCAGACATTAATAAGCATGTAAATATATGGGTAATTCATACATATATGGGTAATTCCACATCAAATCGGCAGGGTTTTAAATTTTTTTTCTTCAATTTTTATGAAATTTAGTTTACACCTTTGAATAGATAAAAAAATAATATAAGTTGATTTTTTTTTCGAAATTCGAAAATTTCACAATATTCAAAAAATCACAACTTTTCTTTATAGAGCTAATTTCGAAAGCCATTATCTAGGTCAAAACCGTTGCAAAATGGAAGTTTTTGGTGTCTATTAAACGAAGAATTGAATGCAGTGTATGATTCTGGTTTACAATATTTTTTTTCGAATTTGGTTTATTATTATTATGTTATTGTAAAAGTTTCGAACTCGAATTTCGGCAAAAACAGCTATTTTGATTTGGCTCAAATTTTTTTCAAAATTAGTTCTTTTATTTAAAAATATACTGTTTAAAATTTGGAGAGGTCATCTTCGATATAAGGGAGAAATATTTTTTTTGTATATAATACCTTTTGACAAAATTTTAAAAGTGCAATTAACATAAAGACTTTTTGTGAGGTCTTCAAACTTTATTCAAAATTACGTTTGATCACTTCTAATAAATATATGTAATCAATTTGTAAAATTTTAATTTAGTTATTAATCCATAAATTTTTCGAGTTACGTCACTTTTGATTCAGTTAAAAAAAAAATTTTCAAAACTACATTGGTCAATGTTTTAATGGTTTTTGTTAAAATTGTAGAGGTGTTATGTGCTTTAGTAGACGTATATTTATTTAATTCTTTCTAAAAACACATAATTGCAATTAACAATAAAAAAAAAATATAAACAAAGTAACGAAGAATTATTTAATAACAGACGCTTAAGTAAGTACAGTGCGTTTGATTTTAATAAAAAAAGATTATGACCTAGATAACTGTTTTCGATGTTAGCTCTATAAAGAAAAGTTGTGATTTTTTGAAGAATCATAGTTTTGTGAAATTTTCGAATTTCGAAAAAAAAATCAACTTATATTTTTTTTTTATCTATTCAAAGATGTAAACTAAATTTCATGAAAACCGAAGAAAAAAAAATTTAAAACCCTGTCGATTTGATGTGGAATTACCCATATATATTTTTTTTGTTGACCTATTTATCTTTTCCACAAAATTGAATTTTCGCATTAAATATCCACTTAAACCGACAGCAAGCCGCTGTAGCTGTCTTATTAATGGCTTGGTAATATAATGTTTGACTCATTGACTACTTGTTTTTCCAGAGACTTTCTGACCGAGTGCTTGTTTCCTTCACCAACGCGACCGTACGAATTGCCATGGGAACAGAAAACCATCTGGGCGATAATCTTCGGTATTATGCTCTTTGTGGCCATTGCGGGCAACTGCATTGTGCTCTGGATAGTGACAGGTAAATTCTAAAGCTTACGTACTATAGATGTATATTTCATTTTCGAAAAAACTTGCAGGTCATCGCAGCATGCGTACGGTTACAAACTATTTTCTACTGAATCTTAGTATCGCCGACCTGCTGATGTCCTCACTGAATTGTGTGTTCAATTTCATATTTATGCTGAACTCCGATTGGCCCTTTGGTGCGATATATTGCACAATCAATAACTTCATGGCCAATGTGACGGTATCGACGTCGGTCTTTACACTGGTTGCCATTTCATTTGATCGGTAAATATTTTTTTTATTTTTCGAATTGATGCCATAATTTTTGACATAACATTTTAATTGGTTTTACTTTTTTTTTTAATTTTTTCCAAACTCTTTCAACCCACTGCAGCTACATCGCCATCGTACATCCTTTGAAACGTCGTACTTCGCGACGCAAAGTGCGCATTATTCTGGTGCTCATTTGGGTGTTGAGTTGCGTGCTATCGGCTCCCTGTCTCATGTACTCAAGCACAATGACTAAAAGGTAATTGGCGGAAAAAAATGTCAATACAAAAGGTGGCCTTGCAGCGAAATGTGTAAAAAATACATTGCTAAAAATACTTTGTGTTGTTATGGGTTTTATATTTCGAATTGTATTTTAAAACGGAGTATTTCTTTTTTTTTTTTTTTGGAAATCCAATATATGCTACATTTTCTCGTATTTTTGTTAGTTTTTATTTTTCTATGGTTTTGGTTTGTTTTTGCTTTTAAGTTTTGATTTTTGCGTTTATTTGTATTTGTGTTTGTGCTTTTGTTTTTTTATTTTATTTAATTTCGTTTTGGTCTTCTTTTAGTTTTTCCGTTCTTTCTATTTTGATTTTGTTTTTAGAAAGAAAGAAATATTTTGCATTTAGTTTTTATTTTACAGTTGGATTTTCCGGTTTTTTACTTGTAGCGTTTATTTGATTTTTTGCAATATCTGTGTTTGTTTTGATTTCAAGTTTTCATTTTTTTGTTATTTATTGTTTTGCTTTTGTATTTTGTGATTATGTTTGATTTTGTTTTTTTTTTATTTACTTTCGTTTTGGTTTTGGTCTTGTTTTTGCTTTAGTTTTTCCATTATTTCTATTTTGATTTTGAAAGAAATAAATATTTTGTATTTAGTTTTTATTTTACTATTGGATTTTCTTGTTTTTTGCTTGCAGCGTTTATTTGATTCTTTGGAATATCTGTGTTTGTTTTGATTTTAAGTTTTCATTTTTTTTTTTGTTATTTAGCATGTGTTTGTTTGTGTATTTGTTTAATTTGTATTTCCAGTTTGCATTTATATAAGCTATTGTTATTTTCTTCATTTATTTATAAGTTTTTTTTATTATTCATATTGATTTGGTTTGTTGCTTTTGTTTTTATTTTTTATTTTGCGTTTTTTTTAATCGTCTGTTTTTTTTGCTTATGTTTTTGTTTTACTTAATTTTGATATTACTTTTCCGTTGTATTTTTTCATTTAAAAATGTGTAATACTTATTTTTGACTTTGTGTTTACTTCTATCTATTGTGTTTGTGTTTCATTTATCTTTTAATTTTATATTTTTTCTATTATTTTTAGAATTATTTTTGTCACGGTGTTTTTCTTCAAATGTTTTCGTTTTTGCTTCTTTTCCCAGCAGGAAATGGCATAATTGACGACAAGATCATCAATGATGAATCGAGGACATTGGAAAATTTGTCATTGATGTATATGTCTACAACAATTTTATAAAGGACATTGCATTAAAGACGTCATACACCACATGTCATATATACATATATCAATGACATTTTGAAAATCTGTCATTGATGAAATGTTATTGATGACGTCATTGATGAAAATTAACATTCACGTCACATGCCCCTAAAGCTATGCAGCATTTACGTTGTGAAATGCAATATGAAATGCATACAACATACGTCTAAGGGCAACATTTACGCGTAAAACTGAAAATTTGCGTTCGATGTCACCCTGCCATATAATTCATAGGCACAAATTGAGGGACAAATTTATATAAAAGCGAGATACTAAGCAGTATTGATAGATGATGGCCGTTAGTGAAGTACGTTATTGACATTAGCAAGTACACATACCATTCCAACCGAGAACAGAAGAAAATAATACAATTGAAATAATAAATAAAACAAGATAAATAAAAAAAAATATAAATTAAAAAATAAATAAATTAATAAATTAAAATAGTAAAACAAAATATTGACAAAAAAATGTATGACAATCATTTGTGACTTCATGGATGAATAACGTGCATGACATCGTTAATGCTACATCATGCATGAATCAGTGGACATTTGTTTGAAAATGTCATCAATGCTTTGCAGTGCGAAATTGCTATCGGTCATCGATGTTTCTGACCTGGCATAGGGGAAGGAATCATTGAGGAATCATTGGTGACATTTCCTGCTGTGTTGTGTTTTTCTATTGGTTTTGGGCTTTTAAATTTGCTTATGCTATTAATTCTGTTTTAAAGTGTTTTCGCTTTTGATTTCGTGTAGTTGTTTTTTTTTTATTTTTGCTAATAGGTTTCTTTTGATATTGTTGTTTTTTTAGATATATCTGTTTTTTTTTTAATTATTTTTATTTTTTTAACTTTTTTTCTGTAATACAATTTTTACATGAAAATAAACAATTCTCAATATATAAAATTTACGATTTCTAAAATTAAAGTTCTATGTTCTGAACTACAACTTGAAAAGGTGTACGTGTTGAATATTCATTTATTAATATTATTTGCGTTTAGACGCAATTAAATAAAACAAAACAGAAAGTACATAACATATCGCATTCTGTACTAACGACACGTTTCTTTAAAACTCCCCAAGTCTATTTGTTACTCAAGTACCTTTTAACTCTTCCACTTGCAAAATCTACCCCATAATTTATTTCAACACATTTAGCTGTCATGACAGCTTGAGCTCAAGTACCGCATTAAGTACATAGGTTTACACAAATAAAAGTAGCTACTATAAAGTTGTACTTTGTTTTAGATTTTTGTACACTAAAAATAAAATCGGCTTAAAATAAAATCGGCTTAAAATAAAATTCGTGTATTTCACGAAAAAAAAGTCATGAAATGTATCCACGAAATATAGATTTTTATCTACGAAAGCCATTCGTACATAATACGAAAAATTACTGAACATTTATGTACCTTTTTACGAATGTATTTGTACATTTTACAAAAGTATTCACACTTTTGACGATAGCATTCAAACATAGCATTCAAACTGACGATTTATTCATAAAAATGTGAAATATTATGCACTGATTTAATACTTTTGCACTTTTGACACAAACAGAACCCACACAGAACACATTTTAAAACTTTTCGTATTTTATAACGATCTGCTTGCGACAGCGATTAAAATAAAATGCAGCTCCAAGTTGCTATTTGACGCAACTGAATTCTGTTGTTACTAATTATTCGTTAAATACACGAATGTTTCCCAAAATTCTACATATTTTTCTACAAAATTTATGAAAATTTAGTAATCTATTCGTAAAATGTAAATCTCATACGTAAAATATGTTATTCTTTCGTAAAAAAATGTAATAGAAAATAACATAAAGAAAATTTCATAATTTAAAAGAAATAAACGTAATTTTGTTGTTGTTTTAATTTTACGAATAATGATTGGTAATTTATACGAATTGTTCATACAAAATATTTCGGAAAAAAAATAGAAATTATTAATGTTTCGTGTATTCTACGAAGTATTCGTGTATTTAATGAAATAAATAATTACGAAAAAATATTTCGTAAAATGTCCTAAAAATTATTTTGAGTGTACAGACAGGAAACATAAAGATTACTAAATGCTGTATTTTCAATTAATACCCAAATGATACCAAACTTTAAACCTTTTATAAATAACTTTGTTTACATCATTTACAATGGTCATTAGGACAATCATTGATTTAATAGTATAAAAAAATAAATCTTTTCTTATAAACTCAATGGCAATGTCATGGTATTTTCTAGTATTTAATGGTATTTTCGATTAAAATTATAATTTATCCTATTGACTATTTTTAATAGTAAACAACTATTATTTATATAGTATTTTTTCTGCATGTATTTAAAAAAAAACACACACACTGCTTCGAAATAAATTTAACATGTAGCCGCGGTAGCTCAGTGGTTAGTGCGTTGGACTGCGAGCCGAAAGGTCCGCGGTTCAAGCCTGGACTGGGGCTAACAACATCTTTTCATAGAAACATTTTTCTATACCGCGCTACCTCTCGGCAGTAAATGGCAAACCTACGAGAGTAAAACATTGCCTATGAAAAGCTCTCACCCGCCGTTCGGATTCGGCAATAAACTGTAGGTCCCACCACTTTGAGTACAAATATAACACGCACAACTCAAAATGGTGAGAGAGCTCGGCCGAAGTTCGATACAGGACTGTTGCGCCAAACTATTATTATTATTATTATTATTATTATTGAACATTTTATTATCGTAAAATTTAATAATATTCACTTGAATAATTTTATATATTTGCAGTTTGTCTAATAATTTTTAAAAAAATATGATATTTCCATGCTTTTCTAAGTGTAACTGTGTGTGTGTATTAAATATCTTTTACATACAAGCTCAAGCTATGCGAGAACGTAAAACTCGAGCAATTTACTACGTATGATAAATCTAAATAATTGTTAGACACTTTTGACAAATTGGTGACACATCCCAGTCTGATTTGTCAAAAGCATCATCAATCATATTTGCAAGTGAATATATGTTGAGTGCTAACTGTGTGACATCCCACGTAACACACAAAGCAAACCCAGTAGAAACAGTCAACAATCATTACTCAATGGTTCCACTATGTCAGATCAGGAACATCGATGACCGCTAACATTTTCGCCATGCAAAGTATTGGTGACGTGCATGACGTTTTAGTAACGATATCAGGTATGGCATTTATAAATCATGAATAAATTAATATAGTTGTAAATGTCATGCGTAGCAAAAGATAACATAAATATACGTCATACATAATTTCATAGACTTGAGTTTCGTCCCCAATTTAGTGGCGTTTATTCAATCGTATGATTCAGACTTAAAGGTGTGTGCGAATTCAACTAAATTGGGGACGAAACTAAATTTTGTCGGAAATGCAGTGTTTATTTTTCAATTTATCCAGGAAGAGGCGGCAAGAGCCTCACATATACCATACTAGATCCATAGCGATATAATGGAAGTAGATAAAGAATTATATGCTTGAAAATAAAAGTTTCTTATTACATAAATTAACTCATCTTCAAACAAATAATTCTCTATCTATTTGGATCGCTTTGTCATAGACTGTTATGCAAATATTAAATACGAAATATAACAAATACGAATATCAAATACGAATATGAAATACGAAAATCAAATACTTAGGACGTGTGCGACTTTGACTAAATTGTAGACTAGAATAAATTGAACGAGGTTTCATTCGATTACAATTCTGTAATCGGTAATTTGTAAAGTCCATAATCAATCGATTATAATTGTCATCAATTTTTTGTTCTGTCATTCAATTTAGTTGGTTTTAGATTGCTCGAACCGACAAAATATTGTTTAGGATGTATGCGAATTCTACTAAATTGCTAACTAAACTAAATTGAATGAGTTTCGATTATTATATTGATGTTTGCTGTCATTCAATTTAGTCTGCTCGAAAATTTAATACTTTTTGTAACAATAAATTAGTTAAAAACTGTACGAGTTTTTTAACACTTGGATTCGGAACATTCATTAATGATATGATTATTGACATAGTTATCAAATACGGATTGACCGATGACAATGTACTTTGTATACATAACATCTTTGAATTATTGTCTTCTTTAGTTAAGCTTTATACATACAGTCATCAATGAAAAAATGATAAAATATCTTTTATTTATGACTGATACCTATGTCATTAAAAAGGATTAATTCCTGCTGGGTATGTCTAAGACAATAACAAGCATTCATCAGTGAGTCCTTTGAACTATGCCGCTGTTGTAATTTCTGCGACCTTTGAAATCATTATATACAAATTTGTCAAAAGGTGAAAATTTAAATGATTTGCGTTTCATTTAAGCATATACGTTTTCAATTAATTTAATGCGTAGGTAATTTTAAACGTGGGTATAATAAGTGGTGCCAATTTGTGTTTAAATAGACATATATTCAAATCGTATTGCCAACTATAAAGGACGCATTTAATCAGATTTAAAGGTTTAAGATCTAAATATGAAATATATTTTCCTATGAACTTTTAGTTGACTTCTTAACATTAAAACCCAATTTTCCGTGAAATATGGTAGAATGAATACATCATTTAATTAAGATATTCGCTGAATTTAAATTGAACCAAAGGTAAACTGTTGTTGTTTAAATGATGAACACTACACGAATTCGTTCCTGTATTTTACGAAAAAATCTTAAAATATACGAAATAACTTTCGTAAATTTATGATAAAATTACGAATATTATTTGATTATTTCACGAAACTATTCGTAGGTTTTATTTACGAAAGCCATTCGTACATAATACGATGGATTCGTAATTTATTGTATTTATTGAAAGATTCGTAATTTTTACGAATGTATTCATACATATAATGAAAGTATTTGTACTTTTGACGATAGCATTCGTACATTTTATGAAATGTATGAAATATTTTACGAATCTTTCGTAAAATACATGAATACTTTGTTTAAAAAAAACGGACGATGAAAAAGCCGATTTATTCATAAAAATATGAAATATACGAATGATGATGTGATAAAATTACGAATATTATTTGTTTATTTCACGAAACTATTCGTAGATTGTCTACGAAAGCCATTCGTACGTAATACGAATGATTCGTAATTTATTGAATTTATTGAAAGATTCGTAATTTTTACGAATGTGTTCTTACATTTAATGAAATTATTTGTATTTTCGACGATAGCATTCGTACATTTTATGAAATGTATGAAATATTTTACGAATCTTCCGTAAAATACATGAATACTTTGTTTAAAAAAAACCGACGATGAAAATGCCGATTTATTCATAAAAATATGAAATATTATGCACTGATTTGATATTTTTGACTCAAACAGAACTCACACAGAACACATTTGAAAACTATTTGTATTTTATAACTATCTGCTTGTACCAATTAAAATAAAATGCAGATCCAAGTTGCTATTTGTAGCAATGGATTTGTTTTTACTAATGATTCGTAAAAAACATGAATGTTTCATAAAATATACGCTCAAAATTTATGAAAGTTTAGTAATTTATTCGTAAAATGTAAAGCTCATACGTAAAATATGTTATTCTTTCGTAAAAAAATCGTAATAGAAAATAATATAACGAAAGTTTTGTAATTTAAACGAAATATTCGTAATTCGTAATTTTTGTTGTTTTAATTTTACAAATATTGATTCATAATTTATAAGAATCGTTCGTTACAAATAATTTGGGATAACAAATGGAAATTACAAATGTTTCGTGTATTCTACGAATTTTTCGTGTATTTTACGCAATTAAAAATTACGAAAAAATATTTCGTAAAATATTCTAGAGATTATTTTGAGTGCATGGTTTTAAAATAATTTACACAGTGTATAATACACGTCATATTTTGTTTGAACAGAGTATGAGTCAAATTTCATATAATGGAATTAGTAATTGGAGAGATCAATTTTTAGTTGACCTTATGTCAAGCACTTTTCTTTTCGCATTTTGTAGGAGTATTGACTTTAGAAAATCCCAAGTAAAGGTGCTCAAACTGTTGTACGTGATATTACATTTTCCATTAATTTATTCTTTCGTTGTTTCCTTAAACCTGCAGATATTACAATGGAAAATCTCGCACCGTTTGCTATATGATGTGGCCCGATGGGCGTTATCCCACATCCATTTCGGACTATTTGTAAGTTAAGGCTTCAAGTGATTAATTCTAAATTGAACTGAGTAATTTATTTTATATCGATAGCTATAATATTATTCTACTCATCCTCACCTATGGCATACCGATGATTGTGATGCTCGTCTGTTACACACTCATGGGACGTGTGCTCTGGGGCAGTCGCTCCATTGGCGAGAACACCGAACGACAGCTCGAGTCCATGAAGTCGAAACGCAAAGTTGTGCGCATGTTCATAGCGATCGTGTCTATCTTTGCCATCTGCTGGCTGCCATATCACATGTTCTTCATCTATGCCTATCACAACAATCAGGTGACATCGACCAAGTATGTGCAGCACATGTATCTGGGTTTCTACTGGTTGGCCATGTCCAATGCCATGGTCAATCCGATCATTTACTACTGGATGAATAAGCGGTATGTAATGGGAGGGTATTAAAAAAACTAAAATAGTAAATTCTCTTTTTTTGAATTATTCCAGTTTTCGTTTGTACTTCCAAAAGATCATATGTTGTAATTTGCTACAAGGCACACAGCTGAAGACGGACTCGCCCAATGTGAATGTGAACAAATATTGTAGTCAACGCGCAATAAAAGGTACCATTTTTTAAAAATCAAAATTAAATACTAAATTTATTTACACACCCAGAAAAAAATTCCCTCAAATCCCATTAAAATTAGTCAATTAAAATTAGACATTTATTGATTTAATGGTATACAAAATAATAAATATTTTCATATAAACTCAATAGAAATGTCATGGTATTTTGTAGTATTTAATAGTATTTTTCGATTAAAATAATAATTTATCCTATTGACTATTTTTTAATAGTAAAAAAACTATTATTAATATAGTATTTTTTATGAGTGCAGGTGACTCTAAGAACATGTGGAAACGCAGCACCATTGAGACACAAATTCAATTGGCTCAGCAAGCGTCAAATGAGCGTGTGCCACAGACGACTGACCGGATCATCAAAGTCGATTGTATTCTGGAGAAACCGCAGAATGACGGTTCGCCCATATGTTATTCGCTGAGCAATGTTGCCGAGCCACACAATCGTCTGCGTATCAAGTACATCAGTTGTAATGAGGACAATAATCCGCCTTCCAACGGCCAGTTGTGATGATTCACAAGCGTCAATGAGAAAAATGTTTGCTTTTCCAAGCAAGAACAATTATCTCATAAATTTTAGTATAATATAAAAAAAAAACACATCGAATAGGTTTTTATGATGTTTAATAACTTTTGTAAAAATAATGCAACCTTTTTGGAAAAAGAATATTTTGTAAAAAAAATAATAGTTAATACCTTGTAAAATATAAACATATTTTTAAATATTTAAAATGTATACTAGACACTATATTTATTTGTTATTATAAAATATAATAAAAATTGTGTATTTATAGGTGTTGTATGTGTATAAGAATAACTATGTTTCATGTGTTATAATAAAAAAAAACTGTAAATATATATCTCATAAAAATTAAATCATTAGCTGTTTGAATTCAGTAGAAAATAGATTACTTTCGATTTGGTCCAGAATCTGTGTCTTTTCTATGAATTAAATAAAAAAGTAATAAATTTAAATACTGGAAGTGTTTAAATTATTATTAGCAAGAACCAATTTAAATGATTTGTAGCAAATGCTTAAATTATTAATCGCAAGCATCTGTACTATTTGTACCAAACTATATAAATGTTCTTCTATTCTGCTGGAAACACTTTTGATTACAGAAAAGTGTTTCTTATAAATACTTTTATGGCTTCCAAACTGATTCAACATTCCATCATACATATTTTGTTGTTACACTCATTTAGCCATAGAGTGAAATTTATAATTAAAAATCTGTAATAAAATCAAATACAAATATTAAACGAATTTTCTGATTAACTGCTTCAAACTCTATGATCTCCAATGAGTATTACACAAAATCTGTTAATTTGTCTGAGTCGAATGTGAGTTCTGGCGATAAACGTTGCACGTTGCGTGAGGTTCAGCACAGCACTAAAAACGACATGATTGCTTTCGGAAATACTCGGGCAAATACTTCCTCTCAAACAAGTGTTTCGAGCAAACACTTTATATAATAATTATTACTTGAGACAATAGACAAGTGTTTGCTCCAAATACTAATTAAAATTTCCCATTTAAGACAAATAGATGCAGTAGTTAACAGAAGTAATGAATGTGTTTAGGAGGAATAATTAATTGAACACTTACAAAATGTTTAATGTAAACAATTAAAGTGTTTACGACAAATAAATTACTACACACAAAAAACTGATTCATTGCGGCAACCAACTAAATTGCAACTAATGGCAACAACTGATATGGTAGTTGCAACAACCTCCTAATTCGGTTGGGCAACCTCCAAATCGGTAAATATGAGCTTGTGGCAACCTCCAAGTCGGTGATTATGAGGTTGTGCAAACCTCCTAACCGGTGAACACGAGCTTGTGGTAACCTCCAAAACAACCTCATGATTAGGTTGTAACAACCACCAAATTGGTGAGCATGAGGTTGTCGCAACCTCGTAGTCAGTGAGTATGAGGTTTTCTAAACCTTCAATTTAAATTTTATTATAACAAAGTTATTTATGTATATAAAACTTATCTATTCTATATATATTATAGTTGCGTAAATATGTCGCCCAAACAATTTAGAAGTATATCTACTAATTCCTGCTCTCTGAAAAAAAAACACTATGAAATTATGCACTTATTTTTTATTTACTCATAACCAATACATAATAAAACTATTTCTATTAACACATAAGGTTACATATTTTTTATTTACATTATATATAAATAGCTAATGAGCAATTTGTATTGAATTAATATATTATTTTTGTTTACGCAAAAAGGCGTACTTTACGGATTTTCAATATCTTCAAAATTAATTAAAAAGTCAGAAGGTTATGGTTTTTTCGTTCTTTATTTGAGCAATATAAATTAAGAGACAAACGAAAGTGTTTGCCATATAATATGAGAAAATGTATAAAGATACAAATAAGATTGGAAATCAAATAGGGAGATCCAATATATATTTATATAATACAAAATATAATGATATGCGGGAACGTAGTTCTTACGATGTTCATCTGTTGATGGGTGGCAGCAAAGAAATCGAGCTCAGCGCAATTGCAGCCCCGAGAACCTCAAAGAAGGAGGGTTGAGAAGGAAATGACGAAATTCACCTCTTGACGTTTGACCTGTCACAGAATGTATTAAATAAATAATACAAGGTTTACACTGCAAGAGTTTTGGCGTAAACAATTTTATTAATATTTGTATATTTATTTTACAATGTAATTTAATTAATGAATTTCCTATTGTTTTCGACATGTGAACATTTTTGACGTTTATTTATTTCTGCATGTATACATAATTGTTGGCAAAAAAACTGGCAATCAAACTGCTGATAGACATGAGGTTGTCGTTTGTCATTAATTTTGTTGATACAACAACTTACTCAATCGCCGTAACAAATGCACGAATGTCAATTTTGGCAGAATGAAAAAAAAAAGAATCATGAGGTTACGACAACCGTACTTGCAGTTGCGCGGACTAACATTTCGGCTGTAGAAAAATAAGGTACGTTAATTTTAATGACATAAGGTTACAACAAATGTATTTCGGTAGCAACACTGACACGTTGGTTCAATTAACCTCATGCCAAAAGAGGATTTTTCTGTGTGTATATGCTACAAATACTAATAATTTGAAGTGTTTCAGGAAACTGTCATTATTTATGGCAAATTATATAAAATTATGAGTTTTAAGTGGAAACAATAAGTTCTCACTTTAAACATTTGAAATTGAAACTGTTTACAGTATATAATTCTGAAGAATTCTTTTGTGCATCTATTATAAACACAAACATTTTAGTCTAGATCAAAATAAATTAATGAGTTGCTCGTAAATTATTTTACAACCATTTTTGCGTACACTTTTACTATGTACACAAATTTCAGTTGAATGAGTTTTTAATTTGTTCATAAATATCATTGTCCACTTTACGTTATTTAAAATATTTAGGTTCAATAAAAAATCCTTAATAATAAAGTACCATGGCATGTACTACATTTAATACATGTATATTATTATTTTTTTTTACTTTTTTCAGTACGTGACCACGACACCGATGACAAATTGCATAATCGTAGGTTTCGCTATTTTTATGAGGCACCATTTTTGCCCACATTTTATGTTCGTATGCTAGATATGAATTTTTCGTTTTATTACATTTTGTGCAGTATTTTTTATGTCTGTTTTTTAATTGTTCTTTTTACCACGCATGTGGACTACATACATATATTGAAACAATTCAACAACAATCATAATATTATTATAATGTAATTTTTTTTATCAAATATATATACATAATTTAATTGTGATTTCATATGCTGCACACGCTATATACTATGTATAAAAAGAAGTAATGATGAATGCCACGTACACACAAAAAATAATTCCTTGGCGTGCAGTTGTTTCAACGAATATTCATTTGCATCTATCAAATTTAGCCAGCCTCAACTGAAATTCATTTAGGTAAACAATAGTATGAAGCGTAACCAACTATTAGTTGAAGCAACTGCAACATTGATTGGGGAAACAAATTTTTTATACATTTTCAATTTACATTTTCAAAACTAAATTCAAAATGAAACGTAACCAATATTTAGTTGACTCAATAGATAATTATATAACATTAGGTTGTAGCAACCAATATTTATTTGATTCAACAGCGAAATCAGTTGTCTTGTATTAAAGTGATGCCAAAGCAGGACAACACCAGTCGCGAGAGCTTTAGATTTTTCACTCGTTTTGTTGTGCTGCGGACAGCGCATGCCACGTGTAAAACAAAATTTGATATTGTTTTAAGGCTTGTTCGTTGTTACTGTTCGGTTTTTTCATGATCAAATATACTTACTTCAACAAGAGTCATACTATTCTACAGAGTTCTTTCTATTTTGCTTGCTATTTCAATATGTTGTATTTCTTTATGCAGCTCTACTGCTCCAACGTGTTGCAAACACGAAATCAGCAGCACAACGAATCGTCGGCAATGTTCGATCTCGGGAACGCTGTTGTGACGCTGACTTCGCGTTTGCAACATGTTGGAGCGCTAGGGCTAGCTAAATTTGCCGATTTCTTATAATAAAATTGGCTACCACAACTAAACAAATTGGTTGTGTCAATTGTATTAGTTGTGTGAACGGATACGCGGTGTTGCAACAACTGGATCAGTCGAATGTTTACAGAACTAAATAAATCGGTTGACAGAAAAGACGGTTGCCTCAACTGATTCGTTCTTTGGGTGTAGGCAATGTTTTACTCTCGTAGGTTTGCCATTTACTGCCGAGAAGTAGCACGGTATAGAAAAATGTTTCTATGAAAAGATGTTGTTAGCCCCAGTCCAGGCTTCAACCGGGGATCTTTCGGCTCGCAGTCCAACGCACTAACCACTGAGCTACCGCGGCTACGTATCATAACTAGGTGTTGCCAAATGTTGGATCAATATCGGTCAATAAATTTGGAAGTTAATCAAAAAAAAACATACAAAATAGCTCAATATAAAGATCTTCTTAAAATATTTATTATTCTATAGCTGAAATAATCATACAAATCAGTTAAGAAATACGACCTTAACATACTTGAAACAGTAAAAAGCCATAATAAACCACCGAAGAACCGGCCTTTTAGTGTCGTAGGATTGCCATTGACTGCCGAGAGGTAGTGCGGTATAGAAAAATATTTTTGAGTGAAAAGATGTTGTTAGCCCCAGTCCAGCATTGGACATGGGACCTTTCGACTCGCAGTCCAACACACTAACCTCTAAGCTACCGACGCTAAACATTTACATACATAATCATTTGCTTTTATAATATTGATTAATATATTTAAAAAAAATATTAAATAATTTAAATACATATTATTGAAATTTAAATACCTAACTAATTCAAGTTTTACTAACATATTTGATAAATGTTATTAGAAATATAGCATGTAACATATTTTAAGGTAACGGCAGCAATGTAGTATTTGGAAACAACATTGACATACATCCGGCGACTGTAAGTAAAAAATAAAACATTATAATTATTTATTATATATTATTATATTTATGCAATGCTCATTTATAAATATACTGCTAATTACATAATATTAAATGTACAAAATATATAATTAAAATGTTTCTGCAACTAAAATAATTTGCAAATTATTAAAATTTATTTCATTACCCTAGTAGAAATTTTGGTAGGGCCATGCTCATGAACTGATCATGTCATTATTTGAGATGGTCGGGATATGACGAGGACCACGATGTCCTTGTAACGCAGTGTCCTGATCATGTACTCACCTCAGGCAATGATCATGTACTGATCGGGTAATTCCCCATATCATTATTTATCTGACCATTGCTTTGTTAAAACATGAGCATACGAAAGCACTACAAATACCCGATGAAATAAAATATCATACCTCATTGAAACCTGATCATTGCCCGATGAAAATTTCTTTATGAGGAACAACTCATGTAGCTTTGATCGGGACCATTGGCTGTTTAGATAATGTAAACCCTGCTATGGTGAGCATGATAAGGGCATGACAAGGCCATGGTCATATTTGCTCTAATAGGGCTTACCTGACGAAACCCCGATCATTTCCCGATGGCGCATCGGGCAAATTTCCACTAGGGTATATAAGCAAATCCAGAAAATCTAAAACTTTGATTACATAAGGGCTTATATGCCCTTATGTAATATAAATCCGTTTGCGTGCCTCACTTTTAATGAGAACCGTCATAGATAGAGGTTGGTATCTATGTCAACATTTAGTCAACATACTAATGAATATGGTTAATTATAAAATATTTATTGCGGCTTTTTATTTTTAAATTAACTCATGGCACACATTTACGATTATACCTATACAGCAAAATTGAGAAGGAATTGTATTAAGGTATTAGTTAGCGGTTGTATTAAAATTATAGCGATATTGTTTTGAAAATGACAATAAGTTTATATAGCGTATTCACAGTTCATCGTATTTTAGTATGGTATTCCTACCATGTAGTATATACAGAGAGTATACATAGTAAAGAGATGTCATCCGAGTTGGTTGCAGTTCGATGGCCCGATTGTAGCAAGTAAACATGAGTAAAATGGTTTTTCTTATGTTAAATTCGTCGAATTAAGGCAGAAAAAAATATAAATATTAATAAAACAGCTATTAAAAATATTAGGGAGATAAAAAATTTGTATTTTTATACCCTACACTAAGAGTGAAAGGGTATATTCAGTTTGGTACGCCGTTTGTAACACCCAGAAGGAAGCATCTCCGGTATGGAAAAGTATATATATTCTTGATCAGCATGACCTCCTGAGTCGATTTAGCGATGTCCGTTTGTCCGTCTGTCTGTCCGTCTGTATGTCTGTCCGTCTGTATGTCTGTCCGTCTGTATGTCTGTCCGTCTGTCTGTGTGTCTGTCTGTCTGTCTGTCTGTCCGTCTGTTGAAATCCCTACTACTTTTAAAATTGAAGAGCTAGATAAATGATGAACTTAGATTACTAATATACCTACGCTGTATTGTAACCTATGATCCGACCACTTATGTTCCATACCTCATAAAATGTACAAATAAAAATCAATTTTTATGTATACGTGCTTAGGTAAACTTTTTTGGTCAAATATATATTGATATCATGCTCAAATACATGATAATAATATTTTCCGGCGCAGAGACTTGTGGTTCACAAAAAAAATCGAAATTCGTTACACCTACCCATTTGTAAATATGGGTATCAAATGAATGGAAATTCTTCAGCGATTTAATGTTTGTAGTTATTATTAGGATTCGTATACCCTGGTGAACTATATATATCACTTTGGTGAACTATATATATCACTTAAATACCCTACACATATGTGTAGGGTATTTATAGTCGGCTTAGACCGACTATAATTTTGATAATCCTATCATAATTACACCTACTTTAAAATTTCCCATGTGATCTAACCTTCCCAACTGGTTTTGGTCTACATTTGACGAATTTAACATCCAAAAACCATTTTACTCATGTTTACTTGCTACAATCGAGCGATCGAACTGCAACCAACTCGGATGACATCTCGTTACTATGTATACTCTCTGGTATATATACGATTCAATAATACAGAAACGTCAATTTTTTGTTGCATCCCTGATAAAAGTGAAATACCACAAGTGTTGTATTTGAGAGTAGACCTGAGTCATGTTTTTTGGTGTCGTATATTGTGAAATTTAAAAAAAATTATGAAATTGAAGACAAATAGTACACATAAAATGTTAATTTATTTGTTTTTCTTTTCAAATCGAAGAATATTAATGATAATTTCAAAAAATACAAATTTTATAAGAATCGGCTGCATTTATTTGACGAAATATTTTAACAAGCAGAAAAGTGGTGCTCACAGTTCAATTGCCGTACTGTCGTATTCGAATTTATATCGGAAAATCGTTTTTTTTACTAGTACTCCGACATCTATTGGGTACATCCAGTTAGTTTGAAATGAGCAACGAAAAAATGTATATATTGTAGTCTTCTTTACAGCCAAAACAAATTTATGTTTATTGTGTATATCTTTTCCATGGTTGCATTACATAATACAATTTACAATGCTTATTACTAAATATTAATTTACTACAATATTTTTATATAAAAAATAAGTCATGAACTTGCATTTCAAATCGAAATAAAAACTTTAAATTAATTAATCTAGTAAACTAAGGAAGATCCCTTCTTTTACGTATACATATATCGATTTTTTTTTTCAAGTTTCCATAATTATCGTATTCAGAGTTTGTCGTATTTTAGTCTGGTATTTGTAGCATTCGTGATACATTACAATACAATAACACAAAAACATCAATTTGTTGTTTGCATCCCTTATAAAAGTGGAATTCGATAACTGTTGCATTGGAGAGTAGCCTTTAAACTATGAATACGCTAATTGTTTACTATTTTTGTAGCACGGTGTAAAAATGAAAAGTCTTGAATGTGAACGTTTTGTATAAATGGGTTTGTTTTCGGTATTTATTTAAAATAGTACTTCAAAATTAACTTACATGCGGTGCTGAAAAATACCCACAATACCGGCGGCGCACAACCCAGTTTCATAAGGGTTGGAAACAGCAGGTTGCCAAGAGTTGAGCCAATACGACCAAACAACATGGTAATGGCGACTATCATAGTTCTTAAATAAAACAAACATTTTTAAAGTGTAAGTAACAAAATTAATTAAAAATCTATTAAAGAATTTCAAGTCGACCAAATACGTTAAATTCTTTTGAAGGTGTTTAAAATTTATTATTGTGTATGTTCGTTGTTGTCCGACTAGACTTACGGACTAGATTTTCAAAATTGGTTTCATTAGTCAAAAATTATTGTTGTTATTTATTTAACTCCAAGCTAAATTTAAAATTATTACTACATATGCATTAATTTTTACCACACACAGTTTTTATATCAAATTCAAAGTAAAACTTGAGAATGTTCTTCGTTACCCATACCAATGCAGTTTAATATAGCAAATTATTTAAACATTGGTTAATTTAAATATGAAAATACTTGAATGCAATTCGTTTTCAATTCGTTCAGCTTAAAACTCGCTTATGAATGTATGGAACTGCGTAACGCTGTATTCATATTTATTGATATTCAAAATATTGACTGAACTACAGATTAACGTGCACAAAACAACAACAAAATAATCTTGCCTATCCAAATAACAAAAAAAGATCAAAGTCCAAAAAAATTATAATGCTTTTTCCATTTTTTAATAGGGCTTTTTTCGTTTTAGAGTCATTTTAATTAGTCATCAAAATCCGAGCCCTGGTGATGACATTTTCAAACCCTACACTAAAATTGAAACGGTCATCTTTGGTCATCAGTTTGTAACACCAATAAGGAGAGTGGTCGTATATATGGAGAATGGATAGTACACTCAAAATAATTTCGTAAAATACACGAATTATTCGTAGAATACATGAACGATTCGTATATATTACGAATCAATAATCTTAAAATTAAAACAACAACAAAATTAAGAATATTTTTGTTTAAACTACGAAATTTTTGTTATATTATTTTCTATTACAATTTTTTTTACGAAAGAATAACATATTTTACGAATGAGCTTTACATTTTACAAATAAATTACTAAACTTTCGTAAATTTTGAAGCTATATGTAGAATTTTACGAAACATTCGTGATTATTTCGAATCATTAGTAAAAACAGAAATCAGTTGCGTCAAATCGCAAGTAGATATTTACAGCCAGATATTGTATCTCGATGTGACTGAGTCCTCTCACATTTGAGTACTCTCACATCGTCTGAAAAGTTGTATTTCATATCTTCACGCATTCCGCCCTTTGTTCCCTCTTACGTTCTATGAAACCGCTGTAAACATCCAAACATTTAGCGTTACCAACAATCAAACTTGATCCAAAATAAATAAAAATTTAGTCAAAATTGCCAAATTTTTGAATCTGGCATTACTAAAATCTATATTATTTTAGCAAATACGCAAACCATTCATAATTTTGCGATGATTTGGGTTTGAAAAATAGAAAAACATAGATTTTCAGTAAACAAAAAACAGCTGTGCTGAGAAAAATGTCAAATATTTGTTTGTGTGATTTTCTTCATTTTTGCATTTTTTTCTAATTTTCTTTGTAAACTTATTTTTTGGATGAAAAGAAATGTGTAGTGTATTCAAAAATTATTTGAAATTGTTCTGCATCCTTTTGAGGTGCAATTAGTGCTTTTTTTTTGTGAACATTTTAGAAAACGGAGCCAAAAAAGCTGCCGTCTAATTTGACACAATATTCGTGCGGTTGAGTTTTATGAAATACAAATTATTTCTTTACGTCGGCGCAACCCGTGTGACGTCAGACGTTTTGAACTTTACAAAATACAAAAAGTCAGTCACACGGGCGTGCGTGACTACTTTCGTCAATTATCGAGATGCAATATCTGGCTGTTAGTTATAAAATACAAACAGATTTAAAAATGAGTTCTGTGTGAGTTCCGTTTGTGTCAAAAGTGCAAAAATATAAAATCAAGTGTTAAAATTAAGTGTAAACATATATATGTTTACATGTAAACAAAATGTTTTTCACATTCAAACATATATATGTTTCCAATAACGCCGAAAATTTTTTATTCTGAACATAAATATGTTTGGACGAAAACAAAAATATGTTTGACTCTTATTATAATTATGTTTGGCAATGAAATAATACTTGTGTTTGCATATAGCTCCAAAGATATATGTAATGCCTGCAAAATTATGTTTGGGGGAGCCCTTTTTTTGCAGCGTGTAGTTTTGACAATTGAAAGAAAAACTGCATTTACAGTTTTTTTTGGAAAACTAGTTGTGTAAGGGTTTGTATTTTTTAATTCTAAAAAGTGGCTGTAAAAGGACCTAAAATTTCAAGAGCAATTTTTGTCTTAAAAATATTAAATAATAATAATAAGTTTGGCGCTACAGTCCTGTATAGAACTTCGGCCGAACTCTCTCACCATTTTGAGCTGTGCGTGTTATATTTGTACTCAAAGTGGTGGGACCTACAGTTTATTGCCGAATCCGAACGGCGGGTGAGAGCTTTTCATAGGCAATGGTTTTACTCACGTAGGTTTGCCATTTACTGACGAGAGGTAGCGCGTTATTGAAAAATGTTTCTATGAAAAGATGTTGTTAGCCCCAGTCCAGGCTTGAACCGGGGACCTTTCGGCTCGCAGTCCAACGCACTAACCACTGAGCTACCGCGGCTATATTAAGTATTAGAAGAAAAAAATGTTGCGGGTTATATAGAATTGATATATGGGATGTGCATGTCAAAACTTTTTTCTCGTTTTGATCAGTAGTGTTCCTCATAAAGTTCATTAAATAATTCTACATTGGAAATTCTAACAACTGCAGTTTTATGAGTCCAATGATAGGTAAACGGCAATTGATGGGTAAACAGCATTTGTGGCTATATTTTGAGTTATATTTTATAAAAATTTAGACTGGCCTGTGGTCATTAACATATTTCTTCAATTTGTGAGGAAATATTGTACATAGCGATTTCATTTAATTTTATTCATCTACTGATCGACTTCAACATTCCTTATAGGTTTCTCTTGCAGGTTATTACATACCTTATCCTTGTGGGAAAAAGGTTAACTGTTGCTGTTATAATTGCCATGCTCGCGATATTCTCAGTACCCAGATAGAGAGAGATACAGGTCGTGACAATATACTCATTGTTGGCAACCATGAAAAATAATGCCACGAAACTCGAAACAAATAGGCTGGTGGCTGACGAAAGAGGACACTAAAAATAAAAATAGGAGAACCATGCAATTACATTACTTACTTAATATAATTTTTGCACCGATTTTGTTGACTATCGCAACAACAAGTATAAATTCAATTAAACTAACAAGGCCCACGATGAAATTGTCTGTGTACGAACCGGCGCTTATGATCTTCAAAATATTTCAATTACATATTTAAATCTTTAAAAAAAAATAAACAAAACATTAGTATTACCACAGTGCAATGGATTTCATCATCGTCATTATTCTCCGATTTATTGACGCTATACTCGATGATCGAGCAAAACGAAATATCTCCGTCGCGTTCTTGCGTAAACTCTTTGCTGGTGGCGAATAACTGCGGCGACCACAGTCGTATGGTGTTTTGGCTTAAATGCTGTCTATTAATTAATTGATCATTATTTTATAGTATTACAGAAGATTTACCACATAAGTGTAGCAAAGTAAATGGTGAAAGCGCAGACGGCATTTCCCAAATATTCTTTGGAACATAATATCTTTAAAATAGATTCTGATTCCCCTTCATATGTGCCACTTGGTGCAGTTTCCTGTTGCAGTTGTCTCACCTAATATTTAAAACAGACGCCATCAGAAACCATTGATCGACTTATTTTTTAATTTACCGGGTAATCATCAACGCCATGATTCCATTTATAGATTCCACGAAAAACGACCATAGCCTCTTCATTTCTGTTCATTGCCATGAAAAATTTTGGACTCTCCGGAAAAAATATGAAGAAGATGCCGCCCAGGAACGATGGCATTGAGCAAACCGCAAGATACACATGCCAAGAGTGATCTATATTTTGAGTAATAAGTAACTAATTCATTACACAAAAAATAATCGAATACGTACAATGATAACCGAATATAACTATATCCCATTTATGTGGCAATATCAGCATGGCTAATAACGGCAACGCAAGTGAGGCCAAAGTTAGTATCAATCCGGAGAACAACACCACACGAGAACGATGTTTAAGACCGTGAAGTTCCGATATGTATGACATTATAGTGGCAAAGGGACCGCATATACTGTAAACCGTGTAAGTAAAATATATGTGAGATCCACTCAGATAAAATAAATACCTACACCAAACCACTTAGAAATTTACACACCACCAGATAGTAAAAGTTTTGTGCAAAAGAACTTAAAAGTATAAGTACCCCATCCACTGTCAACCCGTAGACTAACACATTTTTGCGACCACGACTGTCCGATATGTACGCCCATGGTAAAACGGTGATGATCATGCCTGTAAAAGGTAGAAAATTATGTAGTAAAAAAATAAACAGTTTATATTACTGACCTGCATAACATGCACTATTCAGAACACCCTTTTCTACCAAACCCAAATTCAGATCACATTCTGCACTGGCTATTATATACGAAATGGATGAATTATCGAATAATATAACTGATATAGCGGGTATTGACACTAACAATAGGCATATATTGAACGCACCAAAACCAACTGCTGCGATTGCCGCCTCGAAATCATATCCTGTGCTTATGAAATTGGAAGAGATTTTAAAAATATTAATGTTTTTCATCATTTTCATTTTATATATGCCATATATACCCTTCGAGGAATTGTCTTGCATTGTTTACAAATCATGTATGTTTTTATTTTCAGTTTTATCAAATCACAAAAAAAAGGTCTTGAGTTAAATATGAAATCTTGAAAAAAAAATTTGGTTTAGCCAGAGAGTATACATTATCAATAGAGTTTTCTTCCGTCGCTGCCGAAAACATTATGTGGAAGAGGAATTTCACAGATTGAAGTTAACAGAGGAAAGCAGTGAATCTGTGCGCGGATACTTTACAAAAAAACTTACCAAGATATTTTACAATCCAACGTCTTTTTTTTGTATTTATGTTGATCCCTAAGCTTCCTCGCCGCAGGTGGAAGGCTGGGATATTTCTTGGCCGAACCACAAACGCCTTTTAATTTTTTTTTCTGGCCGAAAATGTGTAAGAAAACATCAAATTTTGATTATTGAAAATGTCTCTTTTGACAACATTTTCATTTCAATTGTCACATAACCAATTTTTAAATTTATTTGACATAAGTGGAAGCAAAACCACCTGTATGCGATCTCTATATCAAATACATATTCTCTGTTTTATGCCCGTAACTTCAACGAGTAGATATCTATTGGTGTTCGTACCGAACAGATATCTCTTACCTATCCGGTGTTTTTACTCCTTAACTATGCGTTGAAGTTACGAAATTTTGCTTACACGATAGATAACTAAGCACCAGTAGATATCTATTCGTTGAAGTTACGGGCATTAGCTCGGTAGAAGCAAGGTGTATTACCTTGGGTAGAAGTAGTAGCGCTCTTGTTCTTCTTAGGCGTTCCGTACTGCTGTCAAACGTCTGAAGATACTGACAAACATCCCGTGCTTATGTCAAAATATTATATGGGATATGAACATTTTTTGAAAGGTGCTCTCGGATGTTTCTACCTGATTACACTGTTCTACAAGAATATTCCACCGAAATAAAACTTGTCATATCTGGAAGATTTCGGTCTCCTGATTCTTGCTTAAAATATGAACCGTATCCTATAATGTTTTTGCTGTCTAATAAAATAACAGTTTAAGTATATAATTATATAATATAAAAAAATGTAATTTAAAAATAGGGAAAAAACGAATATTGTGTTAAGAAGATATTAGCACTAAATTTACCATTTTTACATTAAAATTAAATGTAAACATAAATATGTTTACATGTAAATTAAAAAAAATTCACATTGAAACATATTTATGTTTGCAAGAACGCCAAAAATTATTCATTCTGATTTGAATGAAAACAAAAATATGTTTGGCTGTTATTATAATAATGTTTGGCAATGAAATAATACTTTTGTTTGCATAAAGCTCCAAAGATATATGTAATACCTGCAAAATTATGTTTGGGAGAGCCCTTTTTTTGCAGCGTGTACATTGATGACATGGTTTCCAGTTGTGTCATTGTCATTTTTTGATGAAACTGTTCAAATGAGTAATAGATTCACACACAGGTGCGTCATTGGAACTTTTTTATGAAGTTGTTCCAATGCGCATAGATACACTTGCAGGTGCGATTTGGCCAGAACCCACTTGCGTCATTGGACATTTTTTTTGGAAAAATTTATTCCACTTGTCCAAAAATTTCTATTTCCCACATTACACCATTTCCCAATTAACTCCACTACTATTTGAGGTTATGATATGTTTCTCTGGAAACATATTTATATTCAGATCGTTCCAGTTTGATTTTTAATATATTAATTTTACTGTTCAAAAGTTTTCCTTTGGATGTAGTAATAATAATATTACTATTTATTAATACCCCAAAATATCAAAATGTTTCCCTGTATTCGTAAACAAACATTGTGTAAATCATAAGTCATTGCAACTCTATTCAAGTCTCATTACAACCCTGTTTATAAAGTTCTAAACATTCACGTATGCCTGCAAAATTATAATTGGGAAGTTTCCTGAAGTATGATTGAATTTGACGTCATATCCAGTAAATTCTTCGCAATATTGGGAAACTGTTTTCTAAGTGTATAATACATACATTTTTATGACATAACAAGTTTCTAAAAATGATTAAAAACCCTCAATAAACCTTAAAATGCCAGTCATACTTCTGTTAAATATTTAAATGCGACCACACAACAACTAGAAAATATACAACCATAGGCCATGACACTTACCATTTTTAGATAAGGTTCTACAGATAATACTGCGATTTTAAGATGTTGGTAACAACGAACATTGACAGATCTCGTAGAGCGTTAAATATAAGTATTCATTCATATGTTTTCACATAGATGATTGACGTCATAATGCAATTTCACAACTATGATATCGTCACTATCATGCCAAAGGGGAGCGAATGTGGAATTTTTGACATTTGCGTTTTTTTTACATTTTTGAATATAGTTTTTCCTCAATTATACTGTGCCAAAATCGTGTGTGGTTTTGTTGGATATTTCTAGCCACAAAAGAGCGAATTCGAAAAATTGAAAATGTTGTCATGACAAAAAGGCGTATCTTTTCGTTTTTTTGCCATAGCTTTTAATTGGTATTAGATAAAATAGTAGTGTGAAGGTATTAATTGTTTGTTTTTAAAGCACCTATCGACCATCATCATTATTTTAAAATATTTTTTTTTAATTTTTATTATTTGCAAGAAAAATGTTTTGCAAATTATTTTTAAATAATGATGCCAATCGATAGGTGCTTCGAAAACAAACAATAAATGTCTTTACATCACTATTTTATCTGGCACCAATAAAGAGTTATAGTATAAAAAAATATATTTCCGTTTTGGTCGGAATATAGCCTCACAAAATCCATATTTATAATTCAGTAAGTTGTCCAAATTCAAAGATATTTTATATACGTTATTATAATTTATGAATAAACAAAAAAAAACAAAATACATTGAAGAACAAATAAATTTTACTTATTTTTAAAGAACTTCAAACTTTAAAATTTGATTTCCCAACATTTTTAAAAATGCACATTCGCCACTTTGGCATGACAGTGACGATATTATCTTTAAATCAGAACTTGATATCGCAAATCTATTCTATGCGGTCCCAGCTTCTTGTTTTTAAATTATTTTTATTTCAGTTTCAGTTCCCGTTCCAAAAAATAAAAATAAAAGTTTTTTTTCCTCAAATTTATCAATTCATCACTTGAAAAAAAGTCGTGTAATAATTTCTATACGGAACTTTTAGTCCTATCCGGAACCCTGTCTGTGATTTATTATGAACAATGGTTCCACACAAGTGAATTAGTTTTGGTCCTGTTACGGTTCCAGTTCAGGTTCCAACCGAGCGATTCTTTAAATATAGAAAAATATATATCTGATCTTAAGCAGAACACGCTCCGCTCCAATTACCCAATTGACAACGTAGAAGAAACACAACAAAAAAAATCACTATGACACCCAGAGGCGATATATTTTACACTGATGTTTTAGAAAAATGGTTATCTGGAACATCATAAAATATCACTGCGCTGTTGAATGATGCGATAGCAATATCAGTAAGAGATGCATGCTTTTTTCCCCCTTACTATAGCCGAGTGATAAGTGTTTTTATGATGCTGTAAAATTACGTTCAAATATTTACCAACGTTATAAGGTACCTACCTCAGAATGATTGGGGAAAATATTCGCAGTTGATGGACCTTAAGTATATTGCTCTAAGTTTATTTGAAGCATTCGCAAATCAAAAGTGGTTCAGTCAAGATCGCCGGTTACAAAACTATTGTTTGAGTGTGACATTTTTTTCTAATACATTTTTTATATAATACGAATTTTTTTAATGGATAAGAATACAAATAATTCAGAAATAATGGATGCCGCTGATAAAAGTGATAAAAATAAAGGTGAAAATTGAGAATTATTTAATTGCTTATTAAAAGTGCATTTAGTTAACAATGGAAGTGAATATAAAAATGTTTGTGTACCTAGAATTGAAAAACAAATGCGGTATTATCAAATGTGTCGTTAGAAAAATTAACTAATTATGGAGCTTAAAAAGTTAATAAAGTTTAGTCATCATTTAATTTTCAAACAATAGTGAAAATAATTAAAAGAGTTTGGTTCTTATAAAATTACATATACAATTAATTTATATATATCTATTTTTTCTGAGTGTATGTATTTGATTTACGTCCAAATTGATTTACTGCATTCCATACAAAATTTTATTCCATTTGTTTAGGGATAACTACATCTAGTATTTATTTAAATGTCCAGAAATATGTAGAAATATAATATTTGTATTTAATTTTATTACATTATGTAGCTCGCCTGGTTAGTGCGTTGGACTACGAGCGAAAAATCGCTGGTGCGTTCGACTACGAGCCGAAAGGTCCGTGGTTCGATCCCCAGCGACTGCCAACATCTAGTTTTCTATGCGACGCTACATCTCGTCAGTAAATGGCAAACCTACCAACCTAAAACTTTTTTCATATATTATACATGATTTTTTACGTATTTTCCTAAATAAAATGTAAATCGTGGTTGTAGAACTTAAAGTCACCAACTACATTTTCAAAATGCCAATTATTCATTTACAAAAATCTTTATATATCTGCCAATTTCTGATCGATGAACTCACTATTTGTACCCAATGATCAGTAAATGTGAATCTATCAATTGGTATTTCAACTTCAAAAATATATTAATTACTTTTTGTAATAATTACCAACAAAGTTGAAATTTAAGTTTTTCATAAAAATGTATTTGGTGACTTTTAGTTCTACAACGACGAAATATTTTATGCACGTATTTTTTTTGCCCAAATGTACACTCAGAAAAAATCATATTAAAATTAGTCAATAGGACATTTATTTATTCAATAGTATACAAAACATAAATATTTTCATATAAACGCAAAAACAATTTAATAGTATTTAAAAGTATTTTGTAGTATTTTATAGCATTTACACATTAAAATAATGTATCCTATTGACTAATTTAAATAGAAAAAAAACTATTAATTTTATAGTATTTTTTTCTGAGTGTATGCGTTTTGCAGTTGTTTTAATACATTAGTTTCAAAACGTTTGATACGTGTATTAATAAATCAAAGATGGAATTTTTAAAGGTGTTTTTTATTAAAAGAGTTTGTTGCAACAGCTTTGAAGAACCTACATTAAGAAAACAAAGATGATTACCAGAAATATCACATCCCTAAATATCAAGTTATTTATAAATTATTTAAATCGTATTTGAGACAACCATCTCTCAAACATCCGTTAAATACGATAAATTTTGCCAGCAACCATCTTTCAAATATACGATTATGTATAGCAACCACCAATTAACCATCTTACAAATAGGAAGATAGTTGAGGAATATTTGGAAATGGTACTCCATTAGAATTCGCGGAGTAATTTTTATTGAATTTAAAGAAAATTAATCAAATGTATTTTTAATTATTATAGAATTAAAACAGTATCCTGTTTATACATCGCCATCGTCATTATAAATTCTTCGAAGGTAAAATTGTACAACGACTTGAAATTTCTTCGTAGAAGAACCAAGTCCGACCGGCGATGCTGTCATCAAAGTAAACTCTGAAAAGAAATATTTTCCATCACATTTTGTTAATTTAAATCACAGGATATTTTATTTTCACTTTTAACATTAAAATGTAATAATTGAGTTGGCACTTTTTTTCACAATTTGATTTACTCAATTGTTGTGGATAAATCGAGCGCCAGGAAAAAAGTACGCCATTTTCCTTTTTTTATGGTAGTCAAATGTCAAAATGCTTCAAAAGTTTTGCAGCAAATGTCCAAGAACTCAGGATGTTTGCTATTTGTCAACTGTAAATATCTCAATTTTCATTGCTGTTGTGCCAAACATCTCGTAACTATCTGCATATATGTCATATTTAAAAAATATTCATAGTTTTGCTGCAACTTTATTGAAACTTATGGAATTTTTGAATATTTGCTATAAGGCGTAAATTTAAAAGAATGGTTGCAGCAAGACTCTCATAAACATCTTGTTTTCTTAGTGTAGGCCGGTCTTTACAAAAATAGCATTTATTTTTTTACTCAATCAGTTTAATTTTTTTTATTATTTTGAAGTTACGACAATTTGATTTAAAAAAATATATTTTTTGTTTTTAATGGAAAAAATTTTGCTTTTAAATTATATCACCATGATATAGTAAACATTTTACAAAACAATTTTATAAAATTTAAAACTTTTAAGTATTTTCAGTATTTGGAAAAACATTGATAATTATAGTTACCGCCAATAAAACCGCCAAAAAAAAGTAGTGCCATTTTATGTTTTTTTTTTAAGTTCCTGTTTTTTCATTTATGTAAATTATTTTAATATAATATATTTTGGTAACAGATGTTGCTGAACCGGCAGACTTTGAAAAGGCTATGCACGAAGCGGGCTTCGGCATTTTCAATCTTATATTACTTTGTGTCGCAATGGCGGCGAGTTTTGGCAGCATGTTCGAAACCACTACCATGTCGTATATATTTCCAATAGCCGAGTGTGATCTGAAGTTGACATTGATCGATAAAGGCGTTTTGAATGCGGCAACATATGCAGGTTAGAATAGTTTTAATATAATTTGTAATATATATATTCAATTCATAGAATATTTATCAATTGATGTATTAGCATTTGCAATTTTTAATTTCGTACTTTAATTAATGATAATTAATTTAATTAATGATATTTAAACTGACAAATGACATTTCAATTGAGATTTAAATTATTCTATATCGTTTTTTGTACTAACTATACAAAAATAATACTAAAAATAATTTCTGTCTACGACAGGCATGATCATTTCCGCCATTGTCTGGGGTTATTTAGCCGATACGCAGGGCCGCAAAAAAATTCTGGTCTACGGTTATCTGGCGGATGCTGTATGCGTTGTGGGCAGTTCATTAAGTCAGAATTTTGAAATGCTGGTGGCATTCAAATTTATGGGAGGCTTTATGTAAGTTTTACTAATTTTTATAAAACATTTCATCATTTATATTATATTCATTTTTTATATAGTGTCAACGGTCCTGGTGCTGTACTCTTCACCTATATTACAGAAATGCATGGCTCGAAATATCGTTCACGCGTTATGATGGTCCTCGGCATGATAATGTCAATATGTGGTCTGGTGCTACCGCTCATGGCATGGGGTATCTTTCCGAGAGATTGGGATTTTGTGCTTTTTGGTGTATTAAATAGTAAGTTGAGAGTTTTTTTTGTAATCTATTTTATATCATTTCAAAACTAATCAATTTTAATCTACCTATATAATCAATTGAATCCCATAAATATTTTACAATTTTTTAAATTTAACAACTGGTAATTCTTAATTAAATCACAACTCATCGTCAACTACTTATCAACTACACGAGTGGAAATTTCGTGTACAAAGTTACTATCCTCAACAGGTTGCCTGATGAGATATTTCAAATTTTTAAAAATGTTGAGAATTTGAATATCTTTTGCATTTGAGTTTATCCCATTTTACGAGCCCAAAAACCCATATATTTATAAGACTTATAATACTCCTAAAACATTAATATTTGAGCACCACAAAGGGCCAAAAAGGCTCCCGACTTCGACGTAGAGGGCACTATTTTATGAGCTCAAAAACACTCATATCTATGAAACTTTTATTACTCCTAAAACACTCATATATGAGCATTTAAAAAAGCCCGAAAAAACACCCAACCCTGGGTAGAGGGAACCATTTTACAACTGGAATAAAGAATTATAAATGACTGCTTAATTTAACCTAATCTGACACTTATGAAAAAACCTAATTTTAAATCGTATTATTTTAATCTTATAAAAACCCTTTATAATAAAATTGGGTAATAAAATTATTCTAATAAAATTAAATATTCTTATAAATAAATCTTGAAAAAATAAGCAAAAGATATATAAATTCTCAACTGAAATTCCCAATTGGAAATATCATATTTAGACTCAAACCGGTGACTTTTTGTCATTGCAAAAGTTATTGAGATCAACACCATTTTTTGTTTGAAAGGGATTGAATTTTGTAAAAGCAGTTTCAGAAAAATTTAAGCATACATTGAAATAAGTCTGATCAGAATAGCAACTTCAAATAGCGTCACGTTTTGAATCAGGCACTTATGTGAAAACCAAATCATTACTTTATTTGTTATCAAGAAAGCCTGATCAGACAATGATTTCCTTCTGTAATTAATTTTCACTTGGGTACGCCAGATCTAATACTCTACTATTTCATAATAAATTATCTACTACACTAAGAAAAAAGTGACGTAATAAAATTAAATTAAATTTATTTAAATTTGATTTAAATTTTATTTAAATACTTTTGTAATAAAAAACGTAATACTCCATACAAAAAATATTACGTGCGTATTTAATTTCAAAATAAATAAAAAAGTATTTAATTTTATTAAAACTTTCGAAAAAAAGTCAAATAAAATAATAATTTTATCTGTTCCTAATCTTTTTTATATGAAATAATAGTTTTTAAAATACCAATTTACGTATTTATGATGTTGTGATTAAACTAAAATGTTATAACCTTAATAAAGAGTGATAAACAGTAATTATTTCAAATTTTATTACATCCTTAATAAATTTGAATAAAAAGTATTTACATCAAGTTTAAATAAAAAGTATTTAATTTAAATACAAAAGACTACGAGTGAAAAACGTGTCGAAAAGCATTTAAATTTATTACTTTTTAATTTAATTTTATTACTTTTTTCCCTCAGTGTAGGTCTCATCTACTACGTCACATCATAAAAAACATAATTTCCTTAAAAAATATTCTCAAATACTTATCAACTAATGATCAAAGACTTATCAATTATTTTTCAATAGGTCTAAATTAAATATCAATAAATTTTAATCAATTCCCTACAAATTTGAAATAATAATTTGGAAATTTTCTTTCCAACTAGGTCACAATTAATTCTCATATACACACTTATTAACCAACAAATTCTTAACTATTTTCATTTCAGCTCAACCTATTCTCAAGTTTATAACATTTTTTTCTTTTCTTCATATTTTTAGTTCATTCTTGGAATATATTTTTACTGATCTGCGCTTTACCCAGTTTGATTAGTGGTCTTGCGATAATGGCGCTGCCGGAGAGCCCCAAGTTTCTCATGTCCCAAGGACGTAATGCCGAGGCATTGAGAGCCTTTCAAAAAATCTACGCATTTAATAAACGCAAGCCACGCGATACATTTCCGGTAGAGAGTTAATTGTGAAGAATCAATTTTTGTTTGATTTTGCTCAATTTTGTACACACTTTTTAGATCACCGAACTGGTGGAAGAGGTGCCGGATCGTGCTGGCAACGCCCACGAGGAAGTCTATACCATTGAACCCAAAGCCAATGGCAATGCAAAGAAGGTCAAGCCACCGCATCGTAGTTTTCTGCAGGCTCTACGCGAGGGCATGACCCAAATTAAGCCCATGTTTAGAAAGCCGATATTGGGTCACTCACTACACGTGTACACAATGCAATTCTGCATACTTTTGGGGTAAGTTTTTGAAACATTAGTATATAAAAAAGAAATACATAAAATCAATCTAATGACACATTTCAGACTTAACACCATACGACTTTGGTTGCCGCAACTATTTGCCTCCATTGCCGAATACGAGACACTAAATCGCAACGAGGAAAGTTCCGCAAATCTTTGTACCATCCTGGAATATAGCGTCAATAAGACGGCAGCAACGTCCGCATTGAACACAACAGCTGCATGTGATGCAGTGAGTAAAAAAGCACAAATAAACCTGAAAATATAATCATTTTTTTTTGTGTAATGCAGCACAAGGATATCTCCGTAGATATGTACACGAACAATATCATTGTATCGCTGACCGGTCTGGTGGGTTACTTCTTTGCGGGCTTCATAGTGCGGGCAATAGGAGCAAAGCACATGTTGAGTAAGTCTAGCACATAAACAACTCTTTATTTAATATATTTATTCATTGTTTATTAACCTCTATTAAAATTTCTCAGCTCTTGGTTTAGTAGTATCCGGCTGCTGTGGCCTTGGTCTCTACTGGTCGACCAGCGCATTGTCCACTCTAGTTATTTCCTCAATATTCGTGACCGTGGGCAGCATATCGACGTCGTCACTATTGGGCCTGGTGGTTAATCTCTTTCCCACCTCATTGAGAACTTTGATAGTTGCCATCGCCATGATGTTCGGCCGTCTGGGCGCGCTTTCGGGCAACATGCTGTTTCCGGTATTCATTGAAATCGGCTGTATACCACCCTTCCTAATGGTCGGATTCGTCATGTTCTGTAAGCGCTAAAATTTGTTACGTCTACTTTTATGACGTAGTGCTAAAAAATTTCCATTTCTTTGTTTAATCAACACAGGTGCCGGCGCATTATCATGCATATTGCCAAGTCCCAAGCCGACGACGTTATGATTTACTTACGGTGTTTTGCTTGGCACAGCGATAGTTAGTTTAATCTTAATTATATTTGTTTAGTATAAGTTTGTTTATATATTTTTTTAACATTTAGCTTGTAATCGACTTAATTTAATGTAGTCAAATACCTCAAACTTTATTTTAAAATGAGCAAAAAAAGAAACATTTATGTATTTTAGGCAATAAATGTAAAAAAATATAGCTGCATTATTGGACTTTATAGCAGACTGCGTAAAAATATAAATACCGACATATTTACCGAGCTTTCAAAAAGGTGGTCACATATATTTGCGAATATCTCGCGGTTTAAATTACTGATATGATCAGGCATTATATCAAAGGAAAGGTATTGAAAAATCCAATAAGCATGTCTTACATTATTTTTAAATTGAATTACTACTTTAAGACAACTCTATAAGAGAACTTGAAAAAAGTTTAAAATTTAAGAAATCGAAAAGTATTTTTATCCGATTTTACTCGTTAGTAGTTTGTTGAAACTGTACTTAAATTTCCTAACAGATGATATATCCACTGTTTTGTTTATTGAACTTGGGAGACGCCATTTCAATACAATTTTGAAATGTTCTATTTGGGTATCAAAACGCGAACTTAGAGGTTCTCGCGGGTTCATTTCCCATATTTGGATTTCGCTGAAAATTCTTTACATCTATTTTCTCATCCAATTAAGCATTCTTAGGTGTTGTCCTTGCTATCCATACCGTTCAAAATATTAAAAATTTTGGAGGTTAAATTCAACACTTTGGCATATATGGAATTCTACATTTTAAAATAGAACGGATAAATTAATTTTCATTATTTTTTTTTGTCAAAAAATTTGCAATTTTTTGAATTCTTAAAAGTACCAGAAATGTTTGTTAATTCATAGAAAACACTGAATATGTAGTCAGTATCAGGACCCTTTATCATACAGAAATGATATGCCATAGAAAAAAATATTTCAAAAAAACAATTTTTGGAAAAATGTATTAATCTAATCCTTTTTATATATTTGGGAATTCTTTAATCGTTTAATCGTACCACATTCGTTTTTTTAGAATTATTTGTTACTTTATTACTTGTTAAAAAAATCTATAAATATTAAAAGTGAATTGCCGGACTACAGTCGGTCCAAAACATTTACTATTCCATGCCATCGACAATCATACACATTATGCGATCTAGCTGATAGCTGGGATCACTTTTGGCACTTGCCGCAACATACTGTCCATCGACTTCCATTTTAAGCGAATCCGCTAACATTTCCTTGTCGTCGTCAATTTCGGGCAACGCTGCGAACGCAGTTTTAACCACATCACGTACACGGTCCAAATGTTTTTGAAAACGTGTGGCTGTCTCGATACGTTGACGTTTCTGCATTTCCATCATGACGCGCAGTGTTTCACGCGCCTGATGCGGACGAAACTCGTTGAGAAGATGGTGCATATGCACAAAGAGTAAACTCAGGTCATCAATCTAAATACAGAAGTGTCTCAAACGCATTGCGTACTCGCGCAACGACAACACCTACCTTCTCTGTTCGTCGCGGACTGTCCGGATACTGTATTAGCAGATCTATTAGGTCCAGAAAATTGACAAACAGCGAGTGATTCAGTTTCTTTAGCTCCTTGCGACGATCGAAGTGCAGCGGTATCAGCCGCTTGATGTTCTGACTCTCGAGCGAACGTATCATCTCCTCGTTGTTGTACGGTACGCCGAACATGGAGTACATGTCGTGTATGGGCGGCGGTGGACGTGGCGCCCGATTCCTGCGTAGGTTTTCCTCCGAGAACAGGTTGATGTACTGTGTCGGCGGCAGTGGAAGGCTCATCACCTGTGTGGCTTCTTGGTTGGCCATGGCGATGTCGTTGGGTATTGGTATTGCTTTGTTTTCTTATTAATTATAAATAAAAAATACTATTGACAAACAAAATAAATTTGCCTGTTTTAAACTGTCAAATACTAATAGGTGCGTTCAGTGGCATACCTACTGTAATAAGTCTTTGTTGTAATATTTTCAGTGGCAAGAATTATAAATCCACCACTGTTAAGTTTTTTCGAACTTTGACTGTACCTTCGAATATTTTCATTTTTTTTTTGTGGCGAAAAAACGAAATATGGAGAATTTTTAATTTTAAATAATTAATAAATAAATCAAGAACCAATAATTTGACTGTACAGACAGATAGTATGTTTATAATATAGAGTTTGCATACAGGTGGTTTCGCTGCCACATTTGTCAAATAAATGCAAACATTGGTTATTTGGAAATTGAAACGAAAATGTAGTCAACTTGCAACGACAGCAAAATGCTGGTTTGTTTTCTGCCAGATTTTTCACCAGAAAAAGAACCTTTCAAGTTGGAAATCAACAGACTATCGGCATCAAAAACTTTAAATCTAAAGCAGGAACTTAATTTCGCTTAAGTAAAATTATTAGAATGTCAAAACAAAATTAAAGACTGGCTTATTTTATACAAAATTTTATTATTTTATTAGACATTTTCGTACGTTTATTTAAGCGGAGTATCGTTGGGCACAAGTGCAAAGTTGCTATCTTACTAGATTTAAAGTCTTTGGTAATTCGGTTTGTGTCAGAGCTTTGTATAAATGCTTGTTGGGTAATTAATGAAATTATAAATTTAGCATTAGAAAATGGAAAATACAAATATCAAATTAATTAATGTTTGATAAATGCATGCGATGTTTTAACATTCCAAAACATTGCACGCATACTATTATGCCGAACACACCCGTCATTCAGATTAGCGGTATCCACACTGTACTACATGCACTCTAAGAAAAATTTACTATAATAAATGTAGGAAACCGGTTTCCTCTTATTAATGTAGTAATTAACAACGAATGTGTAAAAATAAAATTTACACATAAAAGTGTGTAAAATTAGTATACATCTGTAGTGTCAAAATACAATTTTATGAGTGTAAAAAATATCCACAAATCCCTGTATTCAATCATAAATGCGCGTTAAAAAAAGCACAACAGAACGGTTAGTTTTTTAAGGTTAATATTATTAGAAAACTTTATATCATCTCAAAAGGGCGGATTCAGCAAATTCTTAACACAAAATGAAAAAGTTCACAACTGTTTAACGAATATCCGCAAACATGAATGTACATCTTGGGAGATGTTATTTTAATTGCACATAAATTGAATTCACATTCACCAACAATCCGCCCCTTGCATATTTATTTTAATTAATATATGCAAGTTTTCTTGTCTGTAGAGTCGTCTAAAATGGTGCAGACAAAAGCGTTCGCGTTAGCTAATGATCTTGTTACACATATATCTGTGTGTACTAGACGTCATTTTTACACACTTTAATGTGTTTATATACAAAACATTGCAGAATCTGTAAATTTACCATTTTAAAAGTGCGATTCAGCTCAAAACAATTTGTGTAAAATAACATATTTTTAATGAAAAACACGTCAGATGTTTATTTTTACGGACGTATTAGTTTTTTTATTTGAAAAAATGAGTAAATTAACTGGAATAAATGTAGCAAATTCACTACTCCTATATTAGTTTTCTTAAAGTATGTAGTACAAATTAATTTGGGTTGTACCAAAATCGTACCGTGTGGATACTACGAACGACGCGTTTGACGACAGGTTTGATGAAGTCAAAAAATTATGAATTTTTTGCTGGTCTGTCAAGCAGGTTGTATCGTGTGAACATGAAACCGTCCAACTAATGCCCGTAATTTTAACGAGTAGATATCTATTGGTGTTTGTACTAATTAGATATCTTTATCTACTAGGTATATTTCTTTCGGTAATTTTAACAGTTTTTTTACCTACGTGTTTGGTTAAATATAGCAATAAATTTGGAGCTGATTAAAAAAATTGCCGTTTTCAGCAATAATGTGAACTCTAGAGCAAGAAAATGGACTGCATTAATTCAAAAATGGATGGAAACATATAAACTTGGTGCAACAAGCAAATTATCGTCTCATTGGAGCTCCAGCAATTGATTTAGAAATACCGTAGTAAAAGGACTTTGCAATTTTCGCAGTCATTCCAAATCGTGCCAAATATGAATACCCCGTCAGTATAAAAATATCTTTTTGAAAAGAATGGAAAATTTGTACTTGAAATGTTCAATTTTTTTGATATATGTATATATAGATATATATATATATATATATTGTGCATCAAAAAGGACAACAGAAGCCGCTAAAATTTCAATGCATAAAAAGGCATACAATGAAAAAGAAAATTCCGAAGAATCGAGTAAAATTGAAGAATTGGCTGCAAATATATATAAAAAATAACAATACATTGAATATATACAATTTGAAGTCAATTTTAATATCGTCGTTTTCACATTTACGCTATACAAAATCTATCAAAAAGTAGAATTTATGTTTAAATACAATTTTAAATTGTCTATGATTATCCGCCATTATATTATATATTTATTAAAATAAAATGAATTTACATTTAAAAATATATCATTATTTTATACTGAGAGATTTTGTGTAAAATTGTATGAATTTGAGGTACTGTGGGATTTGGTGGGAAATTGTGAGAATTTGTGGAACGGTGGGATTTTGAGGGATTTGGTGGGAAATGGAATTTGTACTACATGTGGTTGTACTACATGTAGTACCGTGTGGATGCCGCTATTGAATATTCGTGACCATAGTTGCCAGTTTTGCAGGAAAAATACGTCTTTTGAGAGGTAGCATGACGTTTGGCCTGGGGACGGTTCGCCTTGGGACGTTTCGCCTGGGGACGTTTCGCCATTCCATTGTGAATTTAATTGTGAATATTGCGAAATTGAAGATAATGAAAAAACGACAAAGAGTCAGAGTTGCCATACTAAATTTAATTTATGAAAATGTATTTGTAATTTTATTTTTAGATATTTTTTAAAGAATTACAATTATTATTTTCAATATATTATATTTTGAAAGTATTATAGTAAATCTGCCAATTTACGAATGATTGTATAGGGTATATTTTTCTGATGATAATAAAGGAAATGCGAGTTTTTCTAAAATTTGAAGACAAAATTCAAATATTGGGTTTTCATTCGATCGTTATTTGATAACCGGAATTCTGTTTGTTTGCTATCATAAAATATAGTTTTTATTAGCAATTTATTTAGCCATCATAACTTGAATAGTAAACATTGCATTATTTTCAAAATTAAGAAAAACTCGCACATACCCATAGTAAAAATATATTAATTTATTCTTAACCCCGAAGTAATTAAAAAATTAAAATAGGTTTCTTAATTGATATAAAAAATCGATAAAAACAAGTTTTATTTATGTATATTTAAGAAACTTATTTTTAACATTTATAAATGTTTATCTCAATTAATGTACCTTTTTGTGTACTTTGTTTCTAGTGATACATAAATAAATAAATCCCATTACTTTTGGAGGTTTAACTTTAACATAAAAAGAGGTTTAGTACAGAGGTTTTGCACATATATGTCCTCATTCATATTTACATAAATGCTTTCATACATGAATACATTATAATTGGTTCCTTGGTTTGAATAGAAAATCATTTACTATTATTTATAATTTACTTTATAAATTTAAATTATTTACTATATTTCTAATTTTAAATTATATTGTGTATTTATATATATTTTGGGTAAAACTTAAATAAAGTGGTGGCAACCCTGATAAAATAAATTCAAAATAAAATTCACAATGGAATGGCGAAACGTCCCCAGACGAAACATCCCAAGGCGAACCGTCCCCAGGCCAAACGTCATGCTACCCTTTTGAGAATTGTCTGTCTCTGTGGAATGTGAGAATTCTCACACTAAAAATTTCCTATATGAGAATTATTTACCCACCGTGAGAAACAATTCTTACACGAGGGATATTTCCCTCTTGTGTGAAAAAAATTCTCACACGAGGTAAATTTCCCACAATCTGCTGGTAAAAACAATACAACTGTCAAGACAAAAATAACGAAATGTTTGTACAATTTAAAGTAAAAATTTAGCTACAATAAAAATTACATGTCTTCTTCATTGTAGAAAATCGTATGTTAAACATATTTATCGTGTGTTGTACAATAATCTTTAAGATGAACTAACAGTCCTATAAAAACAGTCAATACCCAGCAAGACACTGCTGACCGAAACATCAACACAAATGCAAATTGTTTCTTTTCCCGACGATATTCTACATGTTACCGAAATGTTGATCGAAACTTGCTACCCCTAAATTGCTACCCCTAAAATGATCAATAAAATGACCGACTGTGTTTTTGCTGGGTAAACAATAAAAACAGTAAATATTTTTGACAAAAAACGATACTATGATAGTTGTTACTAAGCGCATTACCGAATTGAGTGACTCGTATGGCTAGAAATTGCATACATTGAACAATGTATATATTGTGCATCAAAAAGAACAACAGAAGCCGCTAAAATTTCAATGCATAAAATGGCATACAATAACAACACTTTAAATATAGACTATTTGAAGTCAATTTTAATATCGTTGTTTTCACATTTACCCTATACAAAATCTGTCAACAAGTAGAATTTGTTTTTAAATATAACATTAAATTGTCTATGATTATCCGTCATTATATTATATAATTACTAAAATAAAATTAATTTACTACATTTGAAAATATATTATTATTTTATACTGAGAGATTTCGTGGAAAATAGTATGAATTTGAGGTACTGTGGGATATGATGGGAATTTGAGGTACGGCGGGATTTTTAGGAATTTTGTGGGAAATGGAATTTGTGGTACGATGGGATATTAGGAGAATTGCATGAGGGAAAAAGGTATAAGAATTTCATCTGGCAACCGTGTTTGTGACATGTGGCACCATCAATGGACGCCATTTTAAAATAGTTTCACTGTGAACGAGCCAAGAAGAAAAAAACAAGCCAAGACGAAAACAAAATATAAAATATTTTGCTGCGGCTTTTAATACAATTAATTAATTAAAAATACTATAAAAAAATAATAATTGTCAAGTGCTTGTGAAGCAGTTTAATAGTGTTGCAAAAGTATGCGTTTAAAGTGCAGAACGGATGTGAAAAACTTGACGGAGCACGAAAACGAATACATGATAAAAAGAAGGCGCAGCAAAACAATGCAAAGGCAAAGCATGCTCGATGTGTAAATATATATAATGAATTAAACCATAAAAATATAAAATGTAACATACCCAGATAAACTAATTTATATAACATGAAGTTTAAATAATATGCATTTTCAATAAACAAAAAATAATCGTCACAAAAAAAAACTAGTAAAAAAAATCACAAAAGTGCCCATCAATATGAATGAAAAAGGTGAGTGCAGCTAACTCAACGAAGCGTTAGTAGATGCTAGTTACCGTTGTTTCAATTTACATATTCCAGACATAACATTTCATTCATGAACAATTTGTTTATCTCCCTTTCTTGCATTGCTTTGTATTAATTTGCGCAAACAGCAGAGCTACTCAATGCCATACTGCACTCCGCGGACAAACATCCTAATTCGCGCGTATCCAAGCTCATACGCAACGTGGAGGCCGACTGCACACAGAAGAACATTGTGCTGTTGCTCATCGAATTAGCCGAACACTCGGAATATGCGACAGATTTTAATATATCGCTAAAATATGTAAGTTATTTAAATTGCACGTCCACATCTCTGTTACATTCTAATTGTCTTTTTATACACGTAGTATTTGCAAGAATTCGAACGTCTTGGCGTTGGGCGAGACATTGTGCTAAACGAGGCTGGGCTGCTATTGCTTAACTCTTCTAAAATCTATGCGCGACGCGTTGACTACGTGCAGGAGCTGGTGGAGCGGCAGATATTAACGCTGTCCAATGCGGACAGCGAAATAGCGGAGGCAAAGTGAGTGTTTTTTTTTGTGTATTTGATTGTAAAGGTTTTAAAGTTGTTGAAATGTGCGAGGAACTAAAAATCAGTAGGTTACTGGAGGAAGTTCTTATTAGCGAAATTGTATGAGTTGATAAACATGGCAAAAGTTGTTGTTTTCCTAAATCGTCAATAAGAAAATGTGATAAATTATAAATAATATTATTAAGTAACAAAATAATAAATAAAGTAAATGCATATAAGTTTATCATTTAAAATTATTCTGTAGTTTATCATTTTTTAAAATAATCGCATATTAGTAAAGAGGGTATAACCACCTTTCATTTGAAACACATATTTTTTTTTTTGTAAGTATAGGGTGTTGACGTTTTCATCATTTTTTGTAGGTTAACCTTACTTTTGCCAGTAAAGTGTTCATTTTACGTAGATTCTAGTATTATTTAATATTTATGTACAACAAAAAGGTAGATGGATCGCAGCGCATTGCACATACCGATCACACTCATTTCCAATGCCATACATCGTAGATTCACAAATAATCTAAATGCTGCATTTGAGTGAGATTGTTGCAATTATCTGTAATTATGATTTCAACAGACAGATGGACATCGCTAGATCGCAATAATTATTATATTTCAAACAAAAGACCTAAATAATTTAAAAAATAGCAAATCACAAAAGATAGCTACTAAGCTATGCTTAACACGAAACGTCCGACTATGTCTATATGGTCACAGCTGTGAGGATGCTACAAATACACACGTAACGGTGAAAGCAAATAAACCCTAACTCAAACTTTTTAACTATTTTAGCTAAGTGTGTAAAAAATTTCAAGTTAATACTCCGTCTCATTTTTAAATGGTACTGTCTTAAAGATTTAGAAACGTTAAATAAAATAAAAAAAAGGAAGAAAAATCATTTTAATGTGTAAACATCGGAAAATAATATATTGTAGCTTTCGTCATCTATTATTTGTTATATAACTCTGTTTTGAAAATTTTATTTGTAATATATGTACGGTTTTTAACGTATTTGCACACCTCGTCCTTGCATATCATTACATCACAAAAAAAAAAAAAAAACAATAAAAGTTATATTCGTCATAATTAGTAATCCAAGAAGTTTCATCTCACAACTCTAGTCAGGAGGATGCGGGTTAAAATAGTTCTTAAACAATGAGGAGACTTTGCGAGTTCTTTAAATCTTTTCTTGTATTTATTTTGTATTGCTTGCTAATCATGCCATGTATATATCGTCGTTGTAGAACGAAAAGTCACCAAATACATTTTCAAAATGCCAAATATTCATTTACAAAAATCTTTATATATCTGTCAATTTTTAATCGATGATCTCAATTTTTTTTACCGCTTGATAAGAAAATGCAAATTTATCAATTGATATTTCATTTTTAAAAATGCATCAATTACTTTTTATAATATTAATCAACAAACTCGAAATTTAAGTTTTTCATAAAAATGTATTTGGTAACTTTTCGTTCTACAACGACGATATATATATATATTTTTTTGTTTTTTATCTAGGTTTTTTTTTCATTTTGTTTATATCACTTTTTCCTACCTACATTTTGTAAATTCAATTGTTTGGTTTGCATGCTTGCGTAACATACATGTTGTAGTCGTTATCTTTATGACAGTCAACCTATTATGTACCCTTACTCAAATCTTTTTAGCTATATATAGACGACAGAGTTATAACGGCCTATGGGTATAACGTATATTAAAAATAAAACCTTTTCAAATGGTGAGAGATCTCGTTCTAAATTCTCTAGAGATGTGTAGCTCCAAACTATTATTTTATTAAGAAAAATGTGTTTTTTTTTATTAAACATAACATAGATGATGAATTGTGGAATGAATACTTTTTTTATAAAGTTTATATATTATTTTATATGTCTTCTGGTGAAAAATAATATGTCGTTCGATTATAGTGTTTCACAAGTAAAACATATGATCAAATGTTATTAAAAATCATTTGAATTCTATATAGGTATACAATTTTTGAAATTATTAAGGCCCCAGGGGCAGATAGAATGCGACCATGTGTAAAAGTATGAAAAGACAGAGACAGCAAGTGAATCAACTACACACAATTTATAAACAATTGCGGTTTTCTCGTATTTTCGCATTTATTTATGACCTGTTTTTTTTTTAAATATTATTTAAAAAATTGGGAAGGTACTTGCAATATTGTTGTCCATTTAAACCTTTTTAAAACATTAAAACGTTCTCCTACGGTAAAAGTTCTTTGCAAACTTACAGTCATGACAGAGGGCATATCGCCATGTGATTGGTTGACAGGGACTTGGGCAAATTTGATTTTTATGAATACATGGACTTAGTCATGAATATTTAAGTATTTTTTTCTCCAAAACTAAATACATTATGCTTGTACGATGGATTAAGGTATATATTGTCTAAAACCTCAAAAATTTTGAAAAGTTACTTAGGCACGTTTGATATTTATCTACACATTTGATTGTCACTCGAAAAATGCATATAAATATTCTCATCAATTCACACTTTATCGATCAATAATTTTTATTTTTTATTTCTTTTATTTATTGGTTCATTATGTTATACAAAGCATTATTGGCCAAAATAAATGGAAAGAAAGTACGCAATTTTACAAATGTTAATTTTCTTGAGGTTGGTTGCCCTTACTGAACATACAGCCGGCAAATTAAGTTTGTTTTAAATGGGAATCGGCGCAAATGGTGGCGCTTGGATTAATAAATATTTTAAAAGTCGAAGCGGGAATATTAAATAAAATTCGTTGAACAAAGTTTTGATTTTCATCCGTTGGTTCCTGGCGGAACCAGTGGGCATTTAATGGTTAATAACACAAAGCAAACAGAGTATTTGCCCCAAGAGGACAATGAGGCAGCTAATTAGAAATCAGTTAGTGAAAGGAAAATTAAAAAGTTAAAGAGAATTAAAATTAAGAACAAGAGAAAAATAATATAGAATATAGATCATGTAAGAGAAGAACACATGAAATGAAAAGTTGCAGATTAAATTTACTCAAACCAATGTTGGGAGTTAAATTTGTTGTGCAGCTCATAGTTCGTTATCGTGGGTATATTTCTTAATAACTTTATATAATATTACGGATTTTTATCAAACCAATCATTTGAATTTTAAGAAGTTACTTTTTAGAAGTTGAATTTTAGAATTTTACTACTACCGCAGCTATATATGTTGGGTAAGATTTCGATTAAAATGTAATCAATGCATTCGTCTATGCAACGAAAGTTCTTAGTCAGCAGACATTTGTTTAATTTAGTTAACTAACAAATACTACTGCCATTTTAATGACACTATTACGCTTCTTTGCGCTATAAATAACTTTATGTTAATCATTTATACATGAATTTATTTTATAAATTTACAACTCATTTTAGGACCACTGTTAGTGTTTTTTTGTTTTTGTTTTTATTTTTTTTGCATCGCATTGCATTGCCACTCAACTTTTGCCAATTCAAGCGAATAAAAACATTACAAAAGACTGCAAACGTTTGCGAAAATATGTATTAAAGAGTAAAGAAGACAACGGTGTAAAATCCAACAACAACAAATAATACAAACACTTTAGTATCTTATCGCATTGAAAGTGCACTTGCTGACTATAATTTTAAAGCAGTTCAAAAACATTTGCATTTCTTTCGACATTTCGTCATTTAAAATGCCTAAAAGTTACACAATCCTCAAGCAAGTTTATGGCTTTATTTTGTTTTAATACATTTTATATTAAATATTTTAAAATTATTTTTTTTTTTTTATACAGAAAACAACAAGAAACCAACACCGTTACGGTCGAAAAACCAAAACGTGGTCGCAAACGGCTACTGGAAGCGCCTAAGGATCCCTATGAGGTCGAATTAATGCCAAAGAAATTGCGCAAAATAACACGCGACAAACGTTTCGCCAGCAACAATCTAAGCAACGCCTGCAAAGCGAAAGCAGCAGTTGCTGCCGCCGCAGTTGCGCTGCAAGCGCGCCAAACAGCAGACACTGAGCAGCACATACATCCCGCCGGCTGGTTGCACTCTAGCATAGTGGACTTTGAAAACGAGGAGGAAATTGATTCGAAGCGTAACTATAAACTGTTTACGTACCATGTAGAGCATCGCTATAATACATTGGTGCCGGATATAAATTTTCGGCTGCACTTTATGATGAAAGACTACATTGACGAGGAGGCGGAGAAGTTGGAGGAGGCCTCAGAATTATCGCCGGATGCGGGTGCAGGTGATGCGACATCATGGCCACCACTCTCGGACGCCTACGTCGAGCAGTATTTAAATTTAGAAAATCGCATACTTGGTGCTGGCGGTGGTGGTGCGACCAAGAAAAGACGACTGCAATGCAGTTCAGTTGCAGCAGAACTAATAACAGCAGCCAGCAGTGCGCAGCAGAGTACAAATGAAGTCGAAAGTGCCTTAAATTTAGATAATGTGCGTGCAGAAATTGTCAGCGTTGAACAGTCTGCAATTGCAACAGTTGTTGGTGCTGCGGTAGATGCAGCACCTGAAGTATCCAAAGATGTAGCTGCTGTGAATGATGTCATGCCAAATGATTCTGCGTTGGGAGAGAGCATAAATGTGTCACTTGATAGTAGCATAAATGTATCGCTTGACAGCAGCAAAAATGCTTTACTTGATAGTAGCAACAATGGATCACTAGATAATAGCATAAATGCATCAGTTGATAGTGGCATTAATGCATCACTTGATAACAGCATAAATGCCTCAGTTGATAGTGGCATTAATGCATCACTAGATAATAGCATAAATGCATCAGTTGATAGTGGCATTAATGCTTCACTCCATAGCAACATAAATACTACGCTGGATAGCTGCGAAAATGCAACACTTGATAGCAATGTAAATGCCTTACTTAATACAACACAAAATGCTGAAAATACCGCTGAAAATGACGCAGACATTAATAAAGTTAGTGTGGATGCATCACCAAAAGAGGCGCCGGCAGAGAATAGCAATAATAACAGCCTCTCAGAAACACAAAATGATTCTGGACTTGGCAGCAGTTTATTGGATTCAAGCGCCAATAATACAACAATCGATGTGGACTCTACTCTAAGCAACAGTTTATTGAATTCAAGCGTCGAAACAACAACAATTAATGCAGAAACGGCAAATCTAAATAACCCAATCACAAATGAAAGTATAGAAATTGTTGAAACTTCAACAGCGCTAAATGTTGACCATACATGCAGCATAGAGCAAACGTCAGTGGCTGGCATACAGCGCAAATCACAGGATAGTGATATCTCCAAGTGTGATTCGGGTCATGAGGACGCTGATGAAAATAAAATCAATTTGCCGGCAACTGATAAAAGTCATGGTATGTTAATATTTTATATAAATTACATATTATTTTTAAAGTAAATATTTTTTATATTTTTATATATCATATTCAATTAAAAATACAAATTTCATCTTTCAACAGACGATACACAAATTAATTTGAATGAAATAAAAATTCTTATGCCGCATCTCGACGACGAAGGTGTCTTCTTCTCCGATCTGGACGAACAGGAGCTTCGTATGCTCACGCCCACCATACTCACCAAGGACATGTTTCCGCATCTCGAGGATAAACATAATTTCACGATACATATTGATGAAGAAATCATTTCGTTGCTCCAGTTGAGCGACAAGGTGCCGGAGCATTTTACCATAGATGATCAAACCGCTGATGTGCCGCCTTTAAAGTTGAATATCATGAAGTTGCCCGAGAAGCAGCTGCGCAAGCGCTTATTATTCAAATTGGCACCTGAATTTGATGCTTATATGAAAGCGGTAGGTTTAGCAGTTAAAAAAACACACTAAATAAAACTAACTTTAAAAGAAATGCACTTTAAAAGCTTATAATAAAATTAGATTACTTTGAAATTAAAATGAAAAAATCTAATTTATAGCGCCTCTTGAAAAGAAAAGGCACCGCGGAAACACAAGAGTCACGACAGCCAAAACAAATCAAGTTGTTTAATCCGTGTGTAACCATTAACGAGCAACGTTGCGTCAGTCCTGCGGAATCCGATTTTTGTGGCTTCAGTGACATTGACGAAGATGAGTTTTATGGCTTCGACAATGAAGAGGACGAATCGCAGGAGCTAGTGATAGCACAACATCGTTTGAGCAGAGACTCAGGCGTCGGTGTGGAACCACCTCTGACGCCGGTAAAAAACAGACTTAGTACCATTGACGAAGAGCCTACAAGTGCTGTCAAATTGGCGCAAGCGGTTTGCCAAGCAATGGCTAATTCAGAGACCAATAATGAGGAGACGTCGACGACGATGACAACTCCTCCAACCAATGAGACGGAAAATGTTGCTAATAATGATTTGGATGCAACGACGGCGGCAGCTGCAGTCACAAATGATGACAACACAACGATAACTACTAATGATGCCATTACGGACACAAATAGTACAGAAGTTATTACTACAAACATTGTTGAAACTGCGGATTTGAGCGACAACACTGTGAGCAATAGTTTGGACAATACAGTGGACAACAGCTTGGAAGACAACTGCATAGCAGGCAATTTGGCAGACAACACTTTAGTGGACAAATGTTTGTCCGATGAAAGCACAGATGTCGACGAAGGTGTTGAGGACAGTGCTCAGATGTTGGAACAAGTTCAACTCGAATGTGAAGCCACCAAAAGAAGTAAAGCTCTGGACAGCACATTAGATGACATTGAATTCAATAATAGCAAATCAAAGGTATGTTTATAATATGATTAATTCTATAATTTTCCATACCAGACAAGCCTCGTGAGAGGCATTACTATATCCGAACGAACTTTATATACCCTGTAACTAAATACTCGAAATGACGGAAGTGGTAGACTTATTATATAAGATATAAATAACTTGTTTCAAAATGAAGTGATTTGAATTTTATGCAATTTGGGACAGCTAAATATTTGAACTGTGTACCTTTGATTGATTTGTGTTAAAAAAATTAATTAATCATTTTTTCGACAGATACAAAAATGGCACGAGCACCTGCAGCCCATACTAGCAAAATCACGCGAACGTCATCATTTCGATGTCTTTCAAATCGGCACCGAAATTATGCAAAATTTACAGAATGCATCAAGCATCGAGCCACAGACAGACAGGGCTGTAAACCACACAAACTGCATAAGTTTTCAGGATGTTATGAATGCCAAGGACGCATCCTATGTATCGCGTTATTTTCTCTCATCACTACTTCTGGTACGTTTATAAACTTACGGATATTCTAAACAATTATTTAATTTATTTTTCTATATTTTTAATAAAATAGGCAAATCAAAGCAATGTAAAAATCGCAGTACATGACAAAAGCGTCGAGCGTCCTGCCGAATGGAGTGATATTAAATTTGAGCTGCTCTCAACCAAACGACACACGGTCTCCATTGAGGATGACATTGGCATGGTGCATACGAAACCCAAGTCAACCGCAGCGGAACAAATACCAACAACCTCCAAAGCAGCAGCAGCCAAATTAAAAAAAGCAAAAAATAAAGTGAAATCAACACCATTAGTGTCGTTCGTACCAGAAACTATTGCCGTCGTTACGCCTGTCACAGCAGCAGCTGCATCAACGCCGGTGCAGCAACAATTGAATGATTTTTTAAATGTTAATTTAGATTTTATAAGACCACTGAAGCAAATACAAAAGGTACCAACGAATAGCGATGACTATGATTCGGGCATTTTTTCATGCGAAGAATTGCTGTAATGTTGCCACGCAAAGAGCTACCTATATATAGGGTAGCTCCTTGCAACTTGATTTTGTTCACGCGAATTTCTTGCTAAATTAAGTTGCACATTTAATTTATTTAGTTTACTCACTAATTTAGTTTGTCTATGAGTTTTGGACATGTTGCTTAGCGTCGCTTTAGTGTTTAAGCATACCAAATATTTCAAAATTAGTTCTACGTTAAATTAACTCGAATTTATATTTGTATTTTTTGATTTAGTTTTCGGTGTAAGACGTAGTTTTTAATTTTTCAAATATATAATTCAATTATAATTTAAATTCTGTACATAGGCTGAATGCAATAACAATTTAAAATATAAATTAATGCCCAGTGCAGTGCATTTACTGCATAACAATTTCAATGACCTTTCACCCTTTTAAGTAATGTAGATTATTTTATAATTTTCTTATTATTTGTACAATATATATGTATTATAAGATTTGCTATTATAAGATTTGCTTTTCAATCGCTGATTTTTAATTACAGAACGAGCTCGCATTTGATCCATATTCATTGTAATTTTGACGATTTGCTGATTTATCAAGATTTGACTTGCCATTTTACAAAAATATTTATTGACACACATTGCCATTTTTTTTTTCAACTACTTGACAACATTTAAAGTTTTCTTTTTTTATTTTATTATTTTTCTGTTATATGTTTAAAATGAATATTTTTTTTTGGTTTATTTCTTTATTTTTTTTTTGTTAATTAGTATTTTTTTTTTTAGTTTTTTTTTGCAATTTTTTCTTTATTATTTAATAATATGACTTCACTTTTGAACAATTGTACCTGATCACTCCATTGTTTATGAGGAAAAGGATATAGCAATACTATTTGTACAAATTCTGTATAATAAATGTAAATAGATATCATAGGTGTACATAACATATATCATAAGACAGAGTACTAATGTTTTAATATAGAACAATAATATATATACTTTATTTGAATTTAAATTTATAACAAATTAAGTGAATAGAATAAAATATATCATTTGTAACTGCTGTTAATTTATTTTATAAAGGATATTCTGCACAAGTTCACTATGAGGGGAGAGAACATATTTCTATGACATCGAAATATTCAATTTTAGGTAGAGATATCCATAAATGTTAATATTGAACATATGTGGAACTTATGTTAATGTTTCCAGAAGTGTATTTATTAACTTTTTTAAGGTTTATTCTTATAAAAAAAGCAATTTTGTAATGAAATTATTAATAACATATTATAAATAATCAACTAAAATGATTTCTTTATATATTTAGGGGCCTATTATGACTGGCGAAGCGAATGAACTTGGCGAAGCGAACGAACGAATAAAGCTTCATAGCTTCCATTCGCCAGACGAATGAAGTTCAGGCCAATGATTTCTACGTTCGCCTGATTTTTACGTACGCTTTAGTTTCCTTTTTTCTGGCGAATGAAGTCTGGCGAATGGATGCTGTGATAGCTTTTTTACGTTCGCTTCGCCAACTACATTCGCTTTGCCAGTCATAATAGGGCCCTTAATGAATAAAAATCAATTTAATAATAGTCATTAATAATAGTCATTACCCTAATATTAAAATTGAAATGTCCTGTCCCCTACTATGTAGGCACAAAAGTGTGATACCTTGTTGTAATCCTTGGGTCACTGGTAACTCCCTGTATAGGTCGCTATTCTGAGATAGTTTCGAGTAACTCACAAACTTGGTCCAAACTTATACCACAATTTTATGAAATAACCTCAATTTTTTGTTGGAATCCTTGGGTCACAAGCTAACACCTAGTATAGGTCACTATTCTGAGAAAGTTTAGAGTAACTCACAAACTTGGTCCAAAAGATATCCATAAATTCACGATATCCATAAATGTTAACACTTAACATTTGTGGAACGTATCATCACATAACTGAGGGAGATAGCTAGTTAATAATACGCGACAACTATAGTATATATATAACCACATTTTAAAATTGAGATGACCTACTATCTGACCACATAAGTGTGATACCTTTTTGGAATCCTTGCGTCACTATCTAACTCCTAGTATAGGAGAATATTCTGAGAAACTTGCGAATCACTCACAAAATCGGTCCGTACCCACAATTTTATGAAATAATTTAAATTGGAGATGTCCTGTCCCCTACTATGTGGGCACAGATGTGTAATACCTGTTTTGAATCCTTGACCACCAACTAACCTCCAGTAAGGGTGAGCATTCTGAGAAAGTAACACACAATTTGATCCTACAAGTTATGCACTGATAACTATTCATTTTTTTGTGCCATTGAAAGAGTTTAATCAATGTGAATAGACAATTTTTAATGATATCGAAACAGTTCAATTTATGTGTGGAAGCTATTTTTATGTGCTATCAAAAGATTTAAATATTTCTGTAGAGAATATTAGTATGTCCTATATTTGAAAAGATTGTCTTTCTATGAAATCGAAATATTCTATATGAAGATATAATGGGAAAGGCCGTTTTTCTGTGCTAAAGAGTTTAATAAATGTGAAAAGACAATTATTCAATGATATCAAAAGAGTCTAATTTATATAAAAAAAACACCATTTTTAATCGAAGCTGTTGAGTAAATTTCACACGTGAAATATATCGTTCTTTTAAAAGAATGAGTAAATTCTATTTTATGTCAAGTTTCCATATTAAGTTCTCCACAATTTTTAGCTAAACATTCTAAAAATCTGAATAAAATTTTTAATTTATTTTTTTTCAACATTGTATTAGACTTTACTCTAGTATTATAAAAAAAAAACACAAAATATAAAATTCAATTTGCAAATTGCTTTAAATGCAACAATAATAATTTCATTTATTCTAACATAAACAAAAGTTATAATCTTTAAACGACACGCAAAATTTCTTAAGTATTTACACAACGAGCAGCAGCAAATCAAAACGCTGCACAAAATGAATTAAAACTTTGTTAAGTATAATGCTTATTCCCATTTGATTTTAAATTCTTATTTTAAGATGACATGATGTGTCAACCAACCATGCTTCACATGCATCATGACTGCAGTCTTTATTAGTCGGTGTCACTGTCCGACGGCGATTTTTCGTTGTCCTTCTTGTCATCGTCCTTGTAATGACGATACTCTTTTTTCAGTTCCCACATGTTTTTATGCGGATTCTTCATGTTATAATCACAGACTTCTTTGAGGATTTCCTTGAGATAACCAATTGGCTGATTGGTGATCTTTACCAGATCCTTGATATTATAGTATTGATGTTTCTCGAAGGCATTGAACAGCATGTCCATAACAGAGTTTTTGTCATCGCGCGCCTTTTTGCCCTCGGCCTTTTTGCGTTCGCGATACTCGATCTAAATTATAGAAAATAAAAATATAAAAAAAATGCCATGTAAATATTTATATTATTTAGCAAGCTTACATTATGCGCATGATCCTTGACCGGTTTAAAGTTCTGCACAATTTTGTCGATCGGCTGCACTTTGCGCTGCGGAACCGATGCTTTTCTTATAGACTCAAGCTTAAGTTTCATGTAGCAGTTGTCCGGGATAGGCCGACATTCCAGTTTCTGCACAATGCGTCCCTCCATGTATAGCTTCTCCGCCTCTGTGGCCGCACTGGCTGCAGCATCCTTGCTTTCTTTGCTGTTCGTCGACGTTGCCTCCGGCGGTACTGCATGCGAGAATACTCCAAGCGTTTGCTTGGTCACCACCGACACGTCCAGTATATGTTCTGTAGGTATTTTCTCCTCGGGATCTAGATTCACAACCGCCTGCGTTAGGGAGAGTGAGACTTGCGCCTTCTGGCCGGGTGTCTTGCTGATCCGCAATTTGCCAACATCCATGTTCGAGGGCGCTTTCTCCCATTTGTTGGCAATATATTTCGGCACTTTGACCAGCCAGACGCCACGTCCGGCATTTGAGAGATCGAGTTCTTTGTCCAACACCAGCACTTTGGGTTCCTTATCATCTTTGGACATTTTAATATAATATACTACAGTATTTATTTTATAATTAAAAATTAAAAGCTGTTGCTGTTTGACAAACCGCGCTGCCTAATAAAAAAAACTAGGGATGGTGCATGGCATGGTGCACAATTCATCGTATGCAGAATTCATCGTATACACAATTCATCGTATACACAATTTATCGTTGTCAGTCGACGAATATCTGCTTGCATCTTTTTGTTTTGACTAAATTTTAAAAATTGAAATATAAAAAGAGATAATATGGATCACGATCAGCAAATTGAACTGCAACAGCAAATAGCCGAACAACAACAACAAGAAGAACAACAACGTCCAACGGCGGCCATGCTCCGCACAGCGCTCAAATAGTTCATCACGACAACTAAACAAAAGTGTTGTTATCCAGCAAGAAAGAAATATTGGTTTTAGAATATTGGTTCCGGTTCCAATATTTAATAACGGTTCCGGTTTCAACCAAAAAATTATATAGGTTCCGATTCCGTTTCCACACATTTTTTAAAGACGGTTCAGGTTACAATTTCGGTTATTCGCGGTCCTAGACTGGACATAAAACCCTTAGAATAACGGTTCCGGTTCCAAGATTTTCATAATAGCGGTTCCGATTGCGGTTTCAACCCAAAAATTATATGGGTTCCGATTCCGTATCCACACATTTTTAAATCGGTTCCGGAACCGTTTTTTTACGGTCCCTTATTATAAATAATTCAAAAATTAACTTTGGTATTTTTTTATTCTCTGAATCAGAACCTCTCCGGAATCGGAACCTGTGGGCACCGCGAAGAAAGAGTTTTTTAAATTGAAGTAGAGGGTTCTTTAACTTTGAGTAGAAATTAAAAAAAAATCTTTAATGGGCGTGTGCATGGTTGAAGTATATACAGGTTAAGTCATCTCTCAAAATCAGTCGCCATTTACTTTTTTTTGAAAACTGTTTGTTTACGAATATTTTAAAATAAAACATCAATGCTTTGTTTACAATTCAAAAAAAAAAAAAAACAAATAATATTCAAAATTTTAAATCAAATATATTTCAACATTTTGCCAACTTTCAAGATTTTTTAGGATCGAAAAGAAACCACAGTGATTGGCAGAAGTGGAGAGAAGTAAAATCTCCAATTTGCAACAAAACTATAACCTAAAAATAAAGATTAAAATGACAATTAATTCTTGTATTTTTAAAATTTTATTCTTGACATTCTCAGCACTCTGTATGTCAATTAAACGTCTAGATGCTCTAACCTATATGTACAGTATATACTTCAAGCGCGTGCCTGATTTTATAGGACACGTACGGGCACGACAGCAACTAACACGCACGAACTCATATTTGAGGGCGTGAACCTAAAAAAAGCACGGCACGCGCCCATCTCTAGTTCAGATCAAAAAAAAATAATTTTTATTACTGGCAACTTACTGCTTTGTGGAATTCAGCAGAATTCAGCAAAATTTGCAGACTTTTTTCATTTGTTTAAAATTTAGTGTTGGCAACGCTTTACCAAATGTCAAAGCAAACCTGGGCCAGCAAGGGCAATAACAATTTTTCATTTTCTTTAATGTGACATATTTTACCGGAAAAGTTCTTATTGTATTAAGAGATAATGTCACCACCAGCGGCCAGACATCGGTACAATGCCAACAAAGCCGATCACAACTCAATGTTACCCAAACGTCCACCTAAAAAACTTGGTGCCACCAACAATCACAGCAACAGCGGTATCGGCAGCAAAAAAGAAAATAAAAAAAAGTGGGCCCAACGGAAGAATTTGTAATATGTAATATCTTCATTTAATAAATGTCAATCTCCATTTATATAGTTATACAAATGAGAAAACAGCGGCGGCAACTGCTGCAGCAGCGGCCAAAACCAGCTCCATTGTGCCCAGCGTAGACACGGCCTTCAAGGCGTTTATGAGCGCGCGTTTCTGTAGCGCCATTTGGGCGTACATCTCCGACTGTGATGAGACCTTCAACTACTGGGAACCGTTGCACTACATCATCAACGGACACGGATTGCAAACGTGGGAGTATAGTCCGCAGTTTGCGCTGCGCTCGTACACATACCTGCTGCTGCAGGGGGTGCCCGGCTGGATCTATCAAAAGATCTTTCATCCGAGTCCAATTCTTATCTTCTATATGGTGCGATGTATGCTTGGCTTTGGTTGTACCGTCATGGAACGCTACATGTACAAGTGAGTAAAAGGCTGTAGAATGTGTAAAACATAAGGGCAACTTCAACCATCTTGCAGGTCCATTAGCCAGGAATTCGGCATACACATTGGTCGGATGTGGCTCATATTCCAGCTCTTCAGCGTTGGCATGTTCATCTCAAGCACAGCGCTGTTGCCCTCCTCCTTTGCGATGTACTTTGGTTGCGCTGCACTCGCGGCCTGGTGGCAGCAACGATACAACCTGGCCGTCTTCTTCGTTGCCATTGCGGCGCTACTCGGCTGGCCTTTTGCGGCGCTACTCGGTGCGCCTATAGCGCTGGACATGTTGCTGCGCCAACGGATGTTCAAATCGTTTGCGCTGTGGGTGGCCATTTCTGCGGCAACTATTGCCATACCCATGATTGTCATCGATTCGAGTTACTTTGGCCGACTGACCTTTGCGCCACTCAATATTGTGCTGTATAATGTGTTCACCAGTCATGGTCCAAATATCTTTGGCACTGAGCCGCTAAGTTATTATCTCATAAATGGATTTTTGAATTTCAACATTATTTGGGTGCGTATTTCGATGAACTCTTGGAGGCAAATTGTACAAATTTGTATCTTTTTTTAGTTGTTAGCACTCGTAACGCCGCTGATGCTGCTCATCGACTACTTAATCGTACCTGCCAAGTCGAAGAGCACGCTCAACTTTCCGCACTACCTCTCGCTGGCGCCATTCTATTTGTGGCTATTGGTGTTTTTTGCGCAACCGCACAAGGAGGAGCGCTTCATGTTCCCGGTATATCCGCTAATTTCGCTGTGTGGCGCCATTACGGTGGACGTTTGTCAACGCATCTTCTATCGTCTCAAATCGTTGGTCGTGAAGATCAAAACAAGCAGCGTCGGCGCACATTATCTCGATCACTCTATGTTCATTGCCATTGCCATCATGATGATCAGCACGTTGATGGGTTTGTCTCGCGTATTTGCGCTCTATCGAAACTACCATGCGCCCATGGATCTGATGATGGAACTGAATCTATTCAAATCCAGCAACCAATATCGTGCCGAGCAAATTTACAATGTGTGCATTGGCAAGGACTGGTATCGCTATCCGGGCAGCTTTTTTCTGCCAGCCACCAACTTTCGGCTGCGTTTCTTAAAGTCGGAATTTGACGGCATGCTGCCGGCCTACTATGCCGAGCACGAAAATGCGACGCAGCTCATACATCCCTACTTCAACGACAAGAACCAGGCGCACGAACACATGTACTTTGACTATCAACGTTGTCATTTTCTCATCGACTTCGATGAGGGCAAGTACACCGCACTGGAACCGAACTATGCGCTGCGCATTAAGGACTGGACCACTGTGAAGAGTCTGCCTTTTCTGATACAACAGAAGTCGCATAAAATATTTCGCGCATTCTACATACCATTCCTGACGGACAATTACACGTCCTATGGCAATTTCAATCTGTTGAAACGCAAGAAAATGAAGCCCAGCTAGAGCCAGGCGTAACAGATAACAGACGCTTCGATGATTTATGCCGATGACTTAATATATATGTGACATGAGCATTTTAAAGTAGCAGTAAATGTTTCTGGCGATTTTGCATTTTAAGATTATGCAAATTACTTAAATTATAGAAATTAAATTCGAAAACAACGATATAACATGTTCACTAAACTAATTCAGGTTGACTTTTATACAAATTACTAATTTTTTTTCTTTTTCTCACTTATTTGACTGTAGTAATGTTAACTGTATGTGTAGTTTTAAGCAGTTCATTTTTAATTAATTAAGCCAAAGATGTAAACGTTTGCAAGCGTTGTTATTCTCCGTTTTAGAGAAAAACGATTTGAAAAAAAATTACGTAGAAATTGTAACAGTTTTAAATAAAATAAATAATAAAAGAACATAGATTTTTAAGCGTATTTTTTTACAAATTCGTAAAAGCAAAACTCACATTTACAAAATTATATGTGGGGCATGCCACGACGAGCTCTGCAACCCTGACCGCCTTCGATTTGCTTCATTTTTTCATATTTTGTTATTATTGGTCAATGATTAATTTGTTCAGTTTTTCTATCGCACCCCCTTAATGAACTTTAAATACACTATTTTTGCTGTTTTGCACCGCAGCGATCAGAACGTGCCCTTTTAAAGTTCTGTAAAAATGCACATTAATTCTTGACATTAAACAAAGATCATCGCATTTTGCTTTCGAGTGGTAAGGCCTTTTATGTCTGTTTTTTTCTTAACATTGAAAATCGTTTTTTGTTATTTTTAGTTAGATTGGTTTGAAATATTGAAATTCCTATCATATTTTAATAATTATTATAAATTTAATAAATTAATTTAATAATTGGTTTACGCATTTTTATAAGTCTGGCAGTTTTTTTTTATTGATATGGACAATATGTATATCAAATAATGAAGAAGTTTTTTTTTATTGATATAGACAATATTTATATCAAATAATGAAGAAGTATTAATCCATAGATGATTTATTAATTGTTTACTCAATGCTAATATTTGACAGTCCCATTAAATGTTCCCTCTGAAGCAGTGGCATATCTAAGCAGCATATAAAAATTCTATAGTATTGAGTAGTATATACAAAATTATGGAATACTGATAATATAATAGTGCTTATACATGTTGCATTGAGAAATTGAATTTAGTATGATAGCCAAATATTCGCTCATCTTATATATTAACCCGAAACGTCCTAGTGTGACCATATGGTCACAGTTGTGTAAAGTATTGCTTTTGTAAGTTATATATGTAAATATGCCTTTTCTTTGCTAAAGGAGTTTCTCTCCATGATAATTACACTAATCAACAAAAAGGGGAAAATTGTATGCGAGACTGCACATTTTTTACTGTATACTCAGTTTTTTTTCGTATTAAGGTCCCTTTCAGGCACTTTAAATAAAAAATAAAATAAAAAATACAGTAGTTCACAAAACTAGTTTTTCAAAAAACTTTAACCATAATTTTCCTTTCAGTTCATATTTTTTATTTTAAACCTTAAAAATTCTAAATATATATATTTTTTAAGTTCAAAAAAATATATAAAGGGTTTTCCAACAGGGACGCTACAAAAGTAGAGCGACAGGGACAGCAAACGACGCCATATTTCTTGCCGCTCTTTTCACATTTCTCTTCAGTAAGGTTTGCCATTTCACGATGCAAAGATATACGAATTCGAATTTCGGTAGTAAATTTTAATAATTTGGACTCGTTGTTAGCTCGTATATCTTTCCATCATGAAATGGCAAACCTTACTGAAGAAAAATGTCAAAAGAGCGGCAAGAAACATGGCGTCGTTTGCTGTCCCTGTCGCTCTACTTTTGTAGCGTCCCTGTTGAACCCTTGAAAAAAACTTTTGTAGCGCTCTTATTGAAAAACCCTTTATATATTTATAGCCTACACCTTTGAGGTACAGGCTACATTAAGTTTGTGCATTTATTAAAACGCCCCTCAGGAGGCGTGCCCTGTATGAAATGTATATATATTCTTGATCAGCATCACTACCCAAGTCCGTTTAGCCATATCCGTTTGTCTGTCCGTCTTGCTGTCCGAATACACAAAAACTTGAGAAATGCTGATCAGAATGCGATGAGATTTCGTTTCAATATGTTTTAGCCAAAAGTAGGAACTGAGTTTGGAAATGAGTCAAATCGGTTAACGGACACGCCCACCTCCCATACAAGTCACTTTTATATAACTTTTCAGGTTCTAACAACTAGAAAAGTAATCAAGATATACACATAAAATTTAAAACGTAATATTAGAATTAACCTTTAAATGTGTGGTGCTAATTATATAGTGGAAATTTTAGCCGTTAATTATTAAAAGCTAATCTATGAAATATAAGCATTAATAATCTTAAAGTGCTCCGCCAACTTTAAATTTCAAAATTTTTTGATCATAAAATTTTGGTATATATATATATAATTAAATAGATCACATTAATATCCTATTTAATATCCCCACGAAAGCATAGCGTATTCCATAGTCGGGCCCAGCCGACTTTAAGTCCCGCCCATGTGACCTAACTTTCCCAAATTGTTTGAGATGATATTTTGTAATGGAACAATGAAATTTTTTAAATTTAAACAAATATTAAAATTAATCCATTTGAAACTGAATATATTACTATTTAATTAAAAAGAAATACACGAGTATAAATTACCATTTATTTTAAATTTAATAAATACTAAAAATGACTCAAAACCTGAATACAATTTTACTTATCTTGCCCAAAATATCACGTCACAGTTCATAAATATATCTCTTTAGCAACTAAATTTACTTAGCAACACATAATAGATATCATAAACTAATCAGTTAACTTATTTCTGTCAAAATACTATAGCAGAAAGTATTTAAAAAAAAAGAAAACATTCCGCTACCGAATGCAAAAAAAATATTTTGTACAAAAAAAATTGCCACACCCCTTTAAAAAAAAAAAATTAAAAATATAAGTTAACAAAAATGTTTCCACATCGTTCCCCTAGAACCCCCATAAATAAAGAAAGAAAGACAAATGGGCCAAAACAGGGTTTTTTGAGTAAATCAAGGATCGAAAAATTATTAATTTGTACAGTCCTAAAATCTTAGGCCGAACTCTTATATCTTATATTTGTACTCAAAGTGGTGAGTCTGCCGAGGGGTATCGTCGGATAGAAAAATGTTTTTCTATGAAATTCGGGTAAAAACTGCTATTATTCAGTAATTCATATGTAAAATATGCAAGCATTTTTAACAAATTTTAAATATCAACAGTTTTTGACGATGATAGGGCAAATTTCAAAAATGAGAACAGATAAAAAAGAGTTGGGAAAGTTAGGTCACATGGGTAAGTTCGGTCACATGGGGCGGATTTTTATAGTCGGTCGGGCCCGACTATGGAATACCCTACACCTTTGGTGGAGATATTAATGAGGAATATTTAATTGTATACCTTAATTTTAAATTTTTAATTATGCTGAACCTCCCCACCTTCAGAATATTATTCATATATCAGAAATTTACGTCTTATATCCCCATAAATTGAAAAATTTATATAAAGTATAAAAAACTAAAAAAAAAAATTTGAAAAATATAATTGGGCGGACCACGCCTATATTTAAAATTTTGAAAGGCTAATATTTCATAGATTTGATTTTAATAATTTACGGATCAAATTTCCACTATGAAAACCCGGGAAATAATGAAAAAAAAAAAAAGTGGGCGGATCACGCCCATTTTTAGACCACATATTTTTAGGTAAATTCTAACAATACGTTTTAAATTTTATAACTATACCTTGAATACTTTTCGAAATATTAGTTTCGAAAGAGTTATATTAAAGTTACTTGTATGGGAGGTGGGCGTGACCGTTGACTGATTTTGCTCATTTTCAAACTCAGTTCCTACTTTTGGCTAAAATATATTGAGACGAAATTTCATCGCATTCTGATCAGTATTTCTCAAATTATTCTGTATTCGGACAGCAAGACAGCAAGACGGACAGACAGACAGACAGACGGACAGACGGACATGGCTAAACGGACTCGGGTAGTGATGCTGATCAAGAATATATATACTTTTCCATACCGGACACGCCTCCTAAGGGGCGTTACAATATATGCACAAAGTTAATATACCCTGTACCTCATAGGTGTAGGGTATAACAATTAAAATTTTTCGAGTTTAGATTCAAATATCTTAAAAACCTATCGTATTTGTTAGTATATTTTGGTATATTGTAATTAGTCTTAACAATCTAATAAAAAATTGCTTTTACAGTTTAATGGAAAATTAGCTGTGTAAGGGACGGTACTTTTTTTATTATAAAAATTGGCTAAATAGGGCCTATAATTTCGATAGCCATTTTCTTAAAAACGTTACATAATAGAAAAAACTGTGTATGCTGTCAAAACCGCGAATTATCTAGAATCTAGAATTATCTAGAATTGATTAGTAGTCCATGGTAAAATAATTTTCTCGTTTTGCGTAGTGTTTTCTTTTTAATATCTACTAAGATCCACAACATTCAGGCAGACAATATCCATTGTACTGTGAAATCTATTTCATACATTGTGTGGTAAACATCACCACGAACGTCCATGCCCACGCCGGGATTCGAACCAGAGATCTATAAAATGCAAGTCCATCAAAAATTTAAATTAAACAGTGCAACAAAAAATACCATCTTTAGATTTGATAACGGTTTCAGGGTAATAGGGGGACGCTGATTTTGAATCTGAAGTCCGTTTTGCTCCATCAGCTCTGGTTTACTCACAATCTGGAGACAAATTTGAAAAAATAGTGTGTTGGAAGACAGTACCTACTAAAAATATTTTTTTATAGATACCAATTTGGTGTCTTCATCATGAACAGACGCATTTTTTTTTACTTTGACACCTTTGTCCCAACGCACCCTTGATATGAATGAATTTTTATATACACCCAGAAAAAAATTGTCTCAAATCCCATTAAAATTGGTCAATAGGACAATTATTGATTTAATAGTATACAAAAAATAAATCTTTTCATATAAATTCAATGGCAATGTCATGGTATTTTGTAGTATTTAATGGTATTTTCCGATTAAAATAATAATTTATCCTATTGACTATTTTTAATAGTAAAAAACTATTATTTATATTGTATTTTTTTCTGGGTGTACCTTGAAATGGATGCATACGTGTACAGAAAAATAATACCATTAGTACCCCATACTCAGAAGAAAATGTACCATTAAGTACTTTATGGTACGACCATTGATCTTATGGTTCATGTATTAATAGTTTTTTTTCTTTTTAAATCAAAAGTTTTCTAATTAATTTAATAGTATTTGAAAAATTCAGTACCATAAACTTAAATATTTCAATATTATTATTTTAAATAGAATAAATACTGTTGTTTTAATGGCGGGATTGGACAGTGGACGACGTAAGCATGCACTAAAAAGGGAAAAAGGGGAAAAGGGGCGTGAATGTATTCTAACTTTCAAACAATATATTTTTGCATTTACAAAATCCTAGCACGGGCACCGATGTGCACGGGTCCAGCTAGTTGGAGATTAAATAACTGCATAATATCTATCATTAAATCCAGAATTTTTGATTTTTTATTTTTAATATCTTTGGTTTTATAAGATGTCGGACACCGAGGACTTTTGTAACATAAAGAAGAGATCTTTTTTTGTTATAGTGGCATACTTGTCTCGATTTTATCAAAAAATAGACTTTATGACTTTTCACTGAACGACGACGATATATGCCAGGGATGTTTAAACAGTGAGCAATTGTTGTTACCTGTGTTATGTTCTCAATGTGTTGTTGTTCCTTTAAAAAAATCAACATATCTTTAAATTTTTATTATAAGAACCGACTAAGCGTTTGAGAGTACCGAATAAGTTGGTTGGGCCAACAGATAGTTCTCACAATAAATCTAAAATTAGTTAAACATCTTGAGATTTTATTGTTTATCGAAATTTTATTATCTGATCTTTGAATCTTAATTTTTTAATTAAATTCTATGCTCCAAATACTAAATACAAAAAACTCTGGAAGCAAAGATTTACAATGTATGTGTTGTGAAAAAGTATCAAATAACTTATTTTACTTTAAAATCAAACGAGTAATAAAACTACTTCAATAAATATTAATTAAAATAACACTACGAAAATATATTTACAGTTGCTATTACTAGATTGTTTTAAAAATTATAATAACAAATAAATATTAAATGTTTTCATCAAATTTATGTATTATGCCGCTTATTTAAAGCTGCGAAATATCGAGAGAATCTTAACAGATCATTTATAAATTCGAGTTCACGAATATCACTTCTTTTGGAGATTGTAAATTTATTTCTTAACCGTGATTCAAAAGATCGAATGAAGGTTAAATTCTCTTTTGACAAGAGGTTGAAAGAATGAACCAGTTAGTTGAAACAACCAATTTCATTCGGTTAAACCGACATTTGTACAAATTCGTTGATGCAACTGAAATATTCAGTTGGAGGCTTGAAATATTATCATATACACACCCCAAATTGGTTATAGTCCAACTACAACTCTTTAGTTTTGCCTATAAGAACCGACTTAACCGTTGAGATAACCGAATAAGTTGGTTGAGCAGTTGATTGGTTGGCGCAACAAATTTCTATCGATCTCAGTTTCGATCCTTTGTAAACCTGATATAATGATAAGTCTACGTCAACTAAAAATAAACCGTTAGATTATTCTCCGATGAGCCCACATCTTCTGTTGATGTCGCCAATAGATTGCTGCCCGCAACGCCATTGGCCGTCACAGCAGCTGTTGCTCCACCGCCACCACCCAGCAGAATATTACTGTTTGTCACCCAGGCAGCTTTTCGATTATTATTCTCTCCAGATACTGCTGATGTCGCCTTCGCAGCAACTTCCACGTGCGACATCGAGTCATGTTCCATGTCGTCGTCATCGTCCTCCGCCTCGTACAGTTGGCCATTGGCAGAGGCACGCGACACTATACCTGGAAGATAAACTATTTTAATTTGAGCTTTGCTTGACCACATGCACCCACACGGCGAACACTTACTTCTGACGGTGGCTGCATAATTTTCACGCTCGCGTTCACGCTCACGTTCACGCTCCAAGCTGGCCGCTAATATGGTAGAGGCTCCCACGCTCAGACTGCTGCCCGAGCCGTTTAAATGCACGCCGTTGCTTATGGGATTCGACATGGTTATGTTGCCCGCATGGTTCATACGCGTATGCAATACAGAGACGCCACCACCACCGCTGCCAACAATACCTACGCCGTTTAGAGCAGCGCCAGCGACACTGCTGCCACTACTGCTAACTGTGCCCGGCGCATTTCCGTTGCCGGACATTTTTTCGTGCGTCATCAGGTTGGCCGATGAGACGGTGCTGTGTGCGTGACTGTGCACTCGATTTCGTCCCAGTTTGGAGCTCTTCTTCTTGCGTTTGCCGCGCGATTGCACGATGTAGCAGCTCAGCGCCAGAATTATGAGCACAAAGAGACCCACCACCAGACCGAATATGCCCCAAAGATTGTTGGCCCAGGACGCTTGCGCCATTGATAGTCCCTCCATGGTCACCGTAATTGGTACGGAGGTGCTGCGTGGCGGTACGCCCGAGTCGGTAGCGATCGCTATGAGATGCACCGTCGAATCGTTGAGTTGCTGCAACTGCTCAGGACGCATGTAAATGTTGCCGCTGGAGTCGATCTCGAAGAGACCAGCATGTTGACCACGTATGGACAGCTCCAACCGATCGTTGCGATCACCATCGGCTGCCTCTACCTTGCCAATCATGACGCCCTCAAATGAGTCCGAACGCGAGTGCAAAGACTGCTGTTGAATTTAAAAAGAAAGAGAGCGTTAAATATTTTTAGAGCATGCAAAAACTTACGCTCTTCGGCACCACAAACTCGTAGTGCGTCTCGCGAAATCTCGGCTCCCAGTCGTTAACATCGGTCACTTCCAGCTTTATTTCCGCCGTCGAATTAGTGATCCCATCGGTAGCAACGACTTCAAAATCATGCCGCGTCATTTTCTCGTAGTCCAGCGGCTTGCTCAGTATCACCTCGCCCAAAGTGCCGACGCTAAAGAACTGCGCGTTCAACGGATCCGTGATGACGTAACGCAAATGCTTGCCGGGCTTATTTGTGGGCAGCGCCAAAATGCGGTTGCCCACTGCGGTGTCTTCACGTATGCGCATGAAAAACTTCTTCTGGACGAACGACAACGTTGTCGTCATCATGTCACTGTGTGTGCCCGGACGTGTCAGCGTCACCGTCGTCAGTGCATAACGATCGGTATTGTCGATCTGTGTCGCCTTGACGACGAGAGTGGCGCCATTTACGAGATCCGCATAGCCAATGGGCGTGAGTAGCGTAATGACGCCGCTATGCGGATGTATGCGAAAGTATTTGGTATCCTGCGATTGCACCACGGAATATTGTATTGGGGCGCACAGACCTTCATCCTGATCGGCAGCCTTAATGGGTTCGGGACGAATGCGCAACTCACCGGGACGCCCATCAGCCGGTAGTTCAGCGCTGTAGGATTCACGCTGGAATTTCGGATTCTGATCGTCTGCATCAGTGATGACGATACGAAGTAGTGTATCGGAAAATTTGGGTGGTGTACCTTGATCTTGGGCTCGCAGTTTAACGCTAAAATTTTGCATGAGCTCATAGTCGAGCGGCTTCTTCAGCACCAAGGTGCCCTCGAGTGGATTTAAAAATTGTACATATTCTGCATAGGCTCCCGGTAGTACTTGGTACTCTACCGTTGAGAAGGGACCCTGCTGGTCGGCGTCTTCGGCATGTGCGCCTTGGAGAATGCGTGTGCCGGGTACTGTGACCTCTGAAAGGGTCAACGTGTATGGCGTGCCTATCCATTGGGGGGCATTGTCATTGACATCGATGACGCGCACGTTGACCGGAATGACGAAACTCTGAAAATATAATGATGAATATTTAAAAAACTACAAACGATTAAGATATGTAATTTGTTAATTCTATGACCTTTTTCATTAGCTATAACTTTATTTTAATTGAATCAAGAGAAAATATTGCAGTTTTGACAACAACGATTAAAAGGGGTTAAAACTTCCAAAAATTAAATGGTATTGTATCCTATCCTAGTAATATAATAAATCTGAATGTTGGTTGGTTGATTTGTTTGTTTGTTTGTTCCACTTCTCCGTCTAAACGGCTGATCCGATTTTCTTGAAATTTTTACCACAGATGCGGTATGGTCTGGAAGGAATGATAGGATATATATGGGCGGGATTGGAGAAATGGGCGTGGTACCTCCCATACAACCTAAACTTTCAAAACGATATAACTCGGCACTTTTACCAGCTACGAATGTGAAACAAAAAACTCAAATACAAAAAAATAAATAAAAAGCAAAAGCAAAAATTCAAAAACAAAAGCAATCACGTTTGTTCCGCTTCTCCGTCTAAACGGCTGATCCGATATTCTTGAAATTTTAACCACAGATGCGGTATGGTCTGGAAGGAAAAATACAAACGAAACCAATCACATAAAACTACAATCCAAACTAAAGGAAAAACAAAAAAAAAAGGAAAGAAACAAAAAAACAAACTCACTACACTAAAACTCACCACACTAAAACTCACCACACTAACACTCATCACACTCAAACTCACCACACTAAAATTCACCACACCAAAATTCACAACACCTAAACTCACCACATTAAAACCCACTACACTAAAACTTCTACTGGGAAAAACTCAACGGGAAAGAATTCTACCGGAAACAAATCTACCGGGATGAGCTACGGGAAGAATTCTACTGGAAAGCGTTATATGGGGAAGAATTTTACGGGGAAGATTTCTACTGGGAATAATTCTACGGGGAAGCGCAGTCTGAGAAAAAATTGTCTTTGAGAAAAGTTGTTTTGGTGGATAATTATTATTTGGTTACCACATTTATAAAACCAATAAAAAAACTTCAACAGCTAAGCACGGGCCCCTTAAATAAATAATAAAAATGTTTATTATATTAATAAAATCGCTCATATCTTTGAATTCACAAAATCATGGCACGAGTCGTGAATGGGTCCAGCTATGGTATAATATTTAAAAAATATTACTACACACAAAAAAATCCTCTTTTGCCATGAGGTTGGAGGAATGACAAAATTAGTTGTATCAATTAATTTCGGTTAAATCGAATGGTTTACAAATTTGCAGGCGGAACTGTCATATTAGTCTATACACTTGAAATATTAGTCTATACACACTCCTAATGGTTATAATCTGTACTAAATTATTCCAAAACAGTTCGAATTGGTTGCAGTACAATCGTTTTGACAATAACAACCGACCAAGCGGTTGAGAGAACCGAATAAGTTGGTTGGTTGGCGCAACAAATCTATATTCTGTGTGTAAGGGGCATCCACCTAAAGCAATTTGTATTCTCTGTGTATTCAAATATGGACTCTCGGTGTTTAATTTGTACCTTTTTAATGTTATTAAACATTCAACAATTCAACTCATAAACATATTAGCATTTGTCAACAAAAACCAGACCTCCACTCTGGTTCATGTGGTCATTGACCGAACGAAAAGGTTCAAAGTTCTCAAGTGACGTGTAAGTCAATATATTTTAGCACTGTTAAGTAAACCACTAGGCTAGCCGGCTTATTATAAAAAAAAAAAACAATGTAAACAAAGAATTCTTGTGCAAAAATCAATGCAAACACAAGTCCAAGCCATAGGCCATATAAAGGCTTCTAAAAGCCATAATTTACATACTGTACACACTTCCTAACTTCGTGGCTATAATAAATAAACTACAACAAAGTTTTCTGAACTCTTGGCACATTCGTCAACTAATGCTCGTTAAATTGCTCACCAACTATTATGGCTAATTAATGGTTACCCGTGTCGTGCATTTTATAACTCCTTAAAACTTAGATTTCTTTGAATTTCTTACTTTTGTGCGTTCTCAATGAAGTATTTTAAAAATGTGGGTGAAATTGTGTACCCTGCTTGAACATGATTTTTGTGTGCTTATAAACAACATCAACAGAGTTTATAGGCTATTTGCAGGAAATTTTGAGATAATACAGCACGGTTACTGTGGGTAATTTATGTAGTCACTACACGAAGGGAAAACTTCAGATGGAATCAAGAAGTATACGGAGTAATATGTATATCTTTATTACTTTTTTTATACCTAAGAATCTAATCTCTGCATATCAAGAATAATTGCTCTTAGTTACTTTCAACATATCGACAAACGGGCACACTACCAAACAGGTGGCAATGACAAACGGACATCAGAAAACAAAGCATACGAGCAAATATTATAGACAAATCATAATCGATGAAAACCAAATCAGTTACATTTAAATTTTGCAAAGAATACATTTTGCGTATTCTTTTTGGTTTTTAAAATTCAATAAAACAACTTCACAAAATACAGGAGAATAAGTCTTGTTTACTTTTTTAATAACTAAGTGATATGATTTCTTAATATTCAAATGACAAATTCTAGATTTTTAGTAGTATTTTATTAATTTTAGTAAAAATTCTGCTTTTTTGCATTCGAGTCGAATTTCGCTCAAGTTTTAGAAGTTTATTTCCCTCCATGTACATGTCGTGCTAGGTGATTTTAATAATTGAAGTATACAATTGATTTTTACACCCTACATCTACGAGGTACATGGTATATTATGTTTGTACAGATATTGTAACGCTCTCTGGAGGCGTGGCCGGAATGGGTAAGTATATATATTCACGACCCGAGCCATATTTGCGTATTTGTCCGACTTCATGAAAACATGAGAAATGAGGATATAAGACGTACATTTCTGATATGTGAATAATATTCTGAGGGTGAGACTGTTCAGCATAATTAAGAATTTTAAAAGTTAGGTATACAAATAAAAATGTCCCATATTAATATCCCCACCAAGGTGTAAGGCATTCTATAGTCGGGCCCGACCGACTTTAAGTCCTGCCCATGTGATTTTACTTTCCCTACTCGTTAAATATGAATCCTAACTGTAAACTGAATTGTATTATGTCTTTAGATTAATTAAGTAGGTATAATAATTTTAAAACCAAACACAAAAAAGAAATTTGTTGTGTCAACCAACTTATTCGGTTAGCTGAACTATTAAGTCGGTTCTTATAACTAAATAGAATGTTTGACTACAATCCATTTAGAGCAGTTTTAGAACAATTTGTTGTCCCCAAATTGCGTTTGGGAGACTGTAAACTGAATTGCATTATGTCTTTAGATTAATTAAGTAGGTATAATAATTTTAAAACCAAACACAAAAAAGAAATTTGTTGTGTCAACCAACTGATTCGGTTAGCTGAACTATTAAGTCGGTTCTTATAACTAAATAGAATGTTTGACTAAAATCCATTTAGAGCAGTTTTAGAACAATTTTATGTCTCCCAAATTGCGTTTTGGAGACAACATTTCAATTCAATGTTCAAATTGGCGAACTTTGAGGTTCCGGCGGGTCCATTTCCAATATTCGGATTTCCCTGAAAATTTTCCACATCGATTTAAATTTGAGAAATTAAATTTATCATAATCTCCAATCTTTACATTTGCTAAAAAAATGGGAAAAAAACGAAAAGACTTTGTTAAACTTAGTGATCACCCATTCACCAATTTACTTGGGAATTTTCTTAATTTAAGCTGTCCATTTTGTTTTTATTTCATAAACATTCTTAATACCTTCTCCTTTAATACATATACTCTACTCACAATAGTTAATTATAATAGTCTTCTTACCGGATCCGTTGAGTGTCTGCGTATACAAATAACATTCACATATATCGATGAGGGTCCTCGTACGCCCTCCTTGTCCAGTTCCACTGCCAACGCTAACTCCTTGGTGCCTGGTAAAATCTCCACCGGCGAGTCTTTCTCTCGCAACGACAAATTGATGTCGCCATTTTCAACATCCGCATCGCCATTGATGCGTAACTTGCCAATAATGGCGCCCACCTCAAGATCCTCGCTAGCCAGAAAACTCTCCGCCGAGCCACCGCCTTCGAGATAACAGCGCGAATCGAGTATCGCACTCTCCACGGCTGCAAACAAAAGTGAGATTGAAATGAGTGAAATTTGCAAAAACCATCTACGGATTATTAAACAAATAAGATAAAAAGAAGAAGAGAATAAAAAAAATAATTATAATTTTGTGTAGTGCATTTTCAAGTTTATAATGCGCAAATAATTAAAATTTTAAGCAACTTGGTAAGTGTTTAAAAGTGAAGCGCCCGCCGGTGCAGCTGCAGCAGCAGCCATCTTGGCCGGATACGCTCCAGTAAGCTTCCGACGTTTGGTTTTTTGAATTTCTTTTAAATTTCAATGCATTTGCTGATCATGATTCATATGGATTTTGTTTGTTTTTCAATGACTGCATTTTGCAGTGGACTCGCTTAGCGGTTTGATTTTGATTTTTTTCAAGTGTTTTTTTTTTGTATTTCAAATTCTATACCGGAAACTCTTTGTAGTTTACAAGCTCTAATATGTAATTGTGTTATTATGTATTTGGCTCATCTGCTCTGGTTAAAAGGTTTTGATTTTAAGACAGACAGTGAGTCAATGATGAAATGGTAACTAGCATACAATAATTAAATTAAAAGTTTTACTTGATTTTTAGCTATTTTAGATTCGAAGAGATAATATAAATGTAGATATTATTAGAATAAAATAATTCATTTGTAAACATAGTTAAAATGGGTTAACCAACCATCACAGGAAATTTCTCATACACTCTCCAAATCTCCAAGAACAATCCACCGAGAGTATATATTGTCTTAAAAAAAACTATCATCCAATGTTTGGATTCGACATTAAATTGTAGGTCCCACCAATTTTTTCATATTAACCAATGCTCAAGGGATGCCCCTATTCATGCAGTGCACAGTGTTCATCGTAAGAAAGGATTATAGGTTATAAGAAGGGAGGAAATATGGAGTAGTGTCGGTGAAGGTTTGTTTTGAATTTGCCAATATCGAAAATGTCGGGAAAAACAGACGCAGGGTGATTGTTCTACAAAGGAATCGTGCGACTGAAGTACGGATTCTCTCTGTAATGCGTGGTTTTATTGAGAGCCGAGTGAACTATGAAGAACTGGACTTTGTTCGATGCTAGAGTAGAATGAGAGAACACACGACCTGGTGGAATCAGACCATGTATTTCTCTCGAACATTTACCGTTGTACTACCTAGTATACAACAGGGTTATACACCAAACGGTCCTGTGGTGATCAAGGGAATCAATAGATGATGAAAAATTTGCATCCCCTATTAAATATATCGCACGTTGTTGTATTCCAGGTCCAGGAACTTTCAAGGTGAATTTTTAAACCCCCTACCCAAATGTGCGAATTGTATTTCATCTTAGGCCGAATATAGATAGTGTATAGATCGTTTTAAAATACCGAAGCACTTGGCCGGTCCTTTCGACACATCAAATATGTTATCATTCCAATGGAGGTCACATTGAATTGATATGCCCAGAACGTCGAGAGCAGCTGACTCTGCAATATCCACAACATCCATATTGAGGGGAGGGAAGGGTGAATCAATTCGTTTGTGAGACAGCAGACAACATAGGGTCTTACTTGCATTACAATCAACTCTAATGGCAAGACCCCACTCGGAGATTATTTTAAGGTCATTATTGAGTGTGTCATTCATAGTGCATCTCCAAAGAGTTTGGGCGCTTGTTGAATGAATATGAATGACAAATTTTACAGTCATCTGCAAAAGAATGGCTTGGGTTCTGGGTCAATGACAGGTCTTCTTTGATAAAAACCAGAAATAGGGCCGTCCCTATTTCTGGTTTTTATCAAAGGACGGATCCCTGCGAAACTCCCGAATTGATGTAATATTGTTCTGAGAGAACACCATCCATCGAAACTCGTACTGAATGACCCTGGAGAAAATTTTGTATCCATTGATTAAGAGAATTACCGACACCATATACAATCAGTTTTAGTGATTTGCAAGTCATATGATCAGTGGACCATAACGATTCTCCATAACGGATTTTCACCAATCTGAATTTTGAGGGACAATTGTACCGAAGTTCGTAAAGTCTGAATCATTTTCAAATAATGTTAATACCAATCGTGTGATTGCACAATTTTTGTATGAAAAATTAGGCAATCACATGATTGATATTTAAATTGTTTTGATTCAGGCATAAGGATTATTTTCGCTTTAAATTTATATCTTAACGTTTTACCATCATTTTGAATGAATCTCCAATAATCGAACCCTTTTTGGACTTATAATTACTAGAAGTAGTTTAATTTAAAAATGTATTAATTTTTCGCTTAGGATACCATTTTCTCTGAGGGTCCTCAAACCGCGTAATTTGACTTGAACGCACTATCTTTGTGTAATATGTTTTTCTAAGCTTTTATATTTGGTTTAATCAATTGATATCGGTCCACATGTAAATTATTTGTATGTTTTCGTATTACCTTAACCATTTGATGATTACAACAAAGATTATACTAACGTGTAACAAAATTAATATAAACTCAATTAACACTCAAAACAAGTTAAATTTTAAAATAATTGTGTGAATTTTAAACACCTCTCACTGTCAAAATACTGTCATTTTTGGTAAAATTAACTTGAAGTGCATTAATAGTAAATATGACGTAAACAAGAAATGTCACAATATTACTGTTCATCATACAAAAAAAAAATCAAAACTTGTTTTAATTACAGGTAAATTATGTTGACACTTTATTCTCTAGACCATTCTTTTAGCCACAGTGCTTTTATTTTTATAGTACTACATAGTACAACCATTGTTTTAATGACCTTAACTCTTTTTTAACTCTTTTTTTAACTGTTTGTTTTTATTTTATTTTAGTAAGCTCATGGTACGTGGCTGTTAGTAAAATGAGTTAAAAATGCTCAAGTGTTAAGATCATCATTTAAGATCATGACATGATGGCGGTAGTGAAATCTAAGAAGAGAGATCTGTGTATATGTTTTTGACATTGTGAACACTTGAAGATTTTATTTTTCAAATTATAAAAATAAATTCGGAATAAATAGAGATTTTTTTTTATGCATTTGTGTTATAAAAAAACTTCTCAAGCACTGAATAGGTTCTAACGAATCTTTGTTTTTTCACTATAAATAATTATTTTTTTAAACACTCCTCATTTATATATAACTTTTAGGGATCAAGAACTCAAAAGTTATTCAAGATAAAGTTATAACTTTTATAAAGTCCCCAGACAAAATGTTAACCAGGAAAATGGTTCGAAACACGCAGGCAAACAAGCTATCTATACGCATTGAAATCACATTTTACCAACGTTTCAGTGTTGCAACCAAAATACATTTGTTGTAACCTCATGTCATTAAAATGAACTTACCATTTCTTACTCTAACCGAAATGTTAGTCCGCGCAATTACACGTTCGGTTGTCGTAACCTCATGATTGCATTTTTCATTCTACCATTTGTTACAGCAACTGAGTACGTTATTGTATCAACAAAATAAATGACAAACGGCAACCTCATGTCTATCAGCAGTTCGGTTGCCAGGTTTTTGCCAACAATTATGGATACATGCAGAAATAAATAAACGTAAAAAAAATGACTTAAAATTAAATTTCAATTGGAGATTTCGGAATGCTTGCTGACTTAGGGGTTTAAACAACCTCATGCTTGCTGAAAAGGAGGTTGGCACAACCTCATGCTTGTTGACTAGGAGGTTAGCACAATCTCATTCTTGTTGATTAGGATGTAGGTACAACCTCCTAATCAGCAAGTTTCCGCAACCGAATAATTCGTTAGGGCAATTTAGTTGGTTGCCGCAACAAATCAGTTTTCTGTGTGTAGGGATCATACATATGATCTAGATCATATGTATGACAATCCATCCCGCCCTTCTTCTTCTTGTTGTACAACAACACAGACAAATTTTGTTTGGTTGTACTTTCGCAAAAATCAATCGCTTCGATGATGTGTTGTTGGTTACGCATATTTCTGTTGCTTCACATTGTTATTGTGTCGTCTTATTATTGTTATCGAAGTAAGCAATAACAAAACACGTTTTGTACAACAAGAAGATTATGTTGTGGGCGAAAATGGCAAAAAGAGCCAGTAGCTGGTCAACTCCTGATGTAGATCAGCATAAATCGCGGCGACTATTCACAATTGGCTTAGTAAACCGACGAAATGAATACTGATTAAATAATAAAACAAACGCACAAAAGACGAGGCGTGGCATATTAATTTGAAACGTAACAAACAACTGCCAACAAATTTTAAAACTGAAAATTTTTGAAGGCAAATTTGATATTTGATATTGTAAACAACTTGTTGATCAAGCTTTTAAAACTTCAAAACAGAAATTCTATACAATGTGTTTGCCTGCTCTGCGCAGGCTACCTTTCACTTTCCTAATAAGAAGAAGCTTTTTAAAATGTCAAAACAGAAATTCCTATATAATGTGTTCCATATTCTAGCTATAAAGATGCCTTTCAAAACCAAAACTTACCCTAAAATGGTTTTGCCTGCTAAGGGTAGGCTTGAACATACCAGTTTTCTGCGTAAAAGCTGATATAGAAAGTCTGCCCGTTTTCATAAATTCAAAATGCCTGCTATGCATTATGTATTTCCTACCATATTCCTATGAGTTTTCCTTAAAACTACTTTTATAATACCAGTTTCCATGCATATTTTTTCTCTAGGGTATTATTAAATTCTACTACTATATAATATTTTCCAAAAATGGGCGTGATCTTATTACATTTTATTTTTACTTTAATTTACGGTTTATTTCAAAGCGAACATTTTAGTCGTAAACTATTGAACTCAAATCTATAATATATAAATCAGGGAATAATATTTTTAGAGTGTTCAGCAAAATCTCAAATTAATATCCCAATCAAAATTCACGGTAGTCCATAGTTGCATCAGACCGACTTTAAGTCCCACCCATGTGACTTAACTTTACCCACTCGTTTTGCGTAGTGTTTGTGAAGGGGTATTAAATGTTTATTTTCAAAAGTGCGAAAGTTCAAAGGCCTATAAAGCGAATAGTGTTAGATAATAATACAAAGTGAGCTAATACTTCATTTGCGAATTTACAATCCAATCAAAATTAAATATGCAATAAAAAAAATATAACTTCCAACAAAAACACATAAGCACACAGAGCGGAAATCCGCTCACCTTCGGATGAAATCGACAGTGACCAGAAATAACTCTACAAGTCCAATATAAGGGTTTAGCGTACAAAAAAAAGCTCTTTTAAAATTTATATTAGAAAGTGAATTTGTCGCAATAAAGCAACAACAAAAAAAAACACACATCTCGCTAAAAGTGAAATTTACAATGAAAAATCTGACTTCGTTCAGCCTAATGATTCCTTGGATATGGTGGTTTTATTTGTAGTAAACACAAGAAACCACACAAGATGGTTTGCCGTACGTAGTGATTGAACTGGAACACATGTGATGTGATGAAAAGTACGGACGACCAACCAACCTACGACGTAATGTCATGAGGAATACTATAGTTAGACACTGAGAAAAATACCATATAATTAATTATTTTTATTGGTCATTTGTTTGTAAACAGGAGGAGATTTGGCCTCATTCTTAGGCGATGTACGTCCGTACCAGGGGTACTGAACACACAATATACAATAGAACAAAGTTCGGAAAAAAAACACTACACCCAGAAAAAAATTCTCTCAAATCACATTAAAATTGGTCAATAGGACAATAATGGATTTAATAGTATACAAAAAATAAATCTTTTCATATAAACTTAATGGCAATGTCATGGTATTTTCTAGTATTTAATAGTATTTTCCGATTAAAATAATTATTTATCTTATTAACTATTTTTAATAGTAAAAAACTATTATTTATATAGTATTTTTTTCTGGGTGTACAATCGGAATAAAAATAAATTTTTAGTGGATGAACAGACCTACGTCGTAATGTCATGAGGAATACAGTGAGAAAAATAACATAGTCATTTGTTTTGTAAATAGATGAAGATTTGGCCTCTTCCTAAGGCGATGTACGTCCGCGTACCTGGGGTACTGAACACACAACGAACAAAAAAATAAAGTTCGGAAAAAAAGTTTCAATCGGAACAAAAATAAATGTTCAAATGAAAAGTTTTAAACAAACAGTTTGAATCCAAAAATAAACAAAATTGATAATTAATACAAATAACTTCAATATTGACATGGGATCGACATTGGGATCGAGATGCGTGTTCTTGACCGATTCGAAAGCACTCAACAAAAGTACCCGAATAAGCTTCTCTGTCTGTATCTATCTTATCACAATTATGCATATCTTCTAGTTAACAAACCTATTTTATAGTATCAGTTTTATCCATAAATAGCAGTTGCCATTTTTAGGACCATGTATTGGAACTTTATTTTGTAAATTTCAAAAATAAAGTTAGAAACGAAGTTTTTTTTTTTCAATTTTAAAAATAACGTTTCATTTGAAACAACATAATTTTGTTTAGTTCAGAACAAAAACGCAATTTTTATATTTTTCGTTTCGTTCGGAACTAAACCCAGCAGGATGAATCGATGACATTGGAAAATTTGTCATTGATGAATATGGCTACAACAATTTTATAAAGGACATTGCATCAAAGATGTCATACACCATATGTCATATATACATATAACAATGACATTGTGAAAATCCGTCATTGATGAAAATTAACATTCTCGTGACCCTAAAGGTATGCAGCATTTACGTTGTCTATGATGTGCAAGACAGCTATATCATGCATGAATCAGAGGACATTTGTATGAAATGTCATCAATTCTGTGCAGGGCGAAAATGCTATCGGTCATCGATGGTTCAGACGTGACATAGGTGTATCATGAAGGAATCATTGATGACATTTCCTGCTGGGAAGGTATGCAAAGCAATTGTTTTTGTTTCGTTCAGTATCACTGATTCGTATGTCTGTTTGTCTGTCAGTTCATTTCCCAGTCTGGCTGTCTATTAAATTAACGATTGTAGAATTCTTTACAAACAGAACATAGTTTTCTTGTATTTTTAAAATGCCTGGTATTGCAAATGGGCGTGATCGGTTGACCTCTTTTGTATATATAAATCACTAACACCTCCTACACAGAGAAAAAAAATCGTATTTTGCATGAGTTGATAGAAACAAAAAAGGTAGCTGTAACCTTAGGAATATCGGTTCCGGTTGTGATTCCTAGAATTTAAAATTTCCAGATCCAACCAAAAAATAATATGTGTTCCGATTCCGGTTTCACACATTTAAGGTTGCGATTTCGGTTCCAAAAATCGAAACGATTCCTGACAGGGATTAAAATATCGGTTTCGGTCTAGTTCAAAGAATTTTATAATAGTGTTTCCGGTTCCAACAAAAATAATGACATGGGATCCGAGTCCACACATTTCATTATTAACGGCTCCGATTGTTGTTCCTGTTCCGGTTTCGGATCTCATTCCGATTTTTTGTGGTATCTGGTTGTAACAACCAACTATATTCGGTTCAAACTATATGTTTACAAATTGGTCAATGAAACTTCTATAGTTGGTGAGCATTTGAAATGTTATCTTTTAAAACTATTCTAAACTAGCTAATATGGCATACTACTAGCTAATACATACTAGCTAATATGGCTAATATGGCAGTTCCGCCATCAAATTTGTCAACCCTTCGATTTAACCGAATGAAGTTAGTTGGTACAACTAACTTTTTCATTTTTCCAACCGAGTACCGACAAGTACCGACTTTAGAGTGTAGAGAGTTTTCTTTTTTGAGTCCTATAGACTTTTTCTGATAGACTTTTTCTAATAGGCATTAAAGTTCGGAAATCTGATTTCGTTGGAAAATTATTTCCCATGAGGTGTTTTATTTTTATAGCACTGGATAATTTACGCTTAATTAATTGTGCGTTATGTTGTGGTGTAGGTACCCACCGCAACAAGCTGCCGAACTATTCTTTAAAAGTCGTCTTCATGTCGCAATAATTAAGTACATGTAATGCTTATACAATACTTATACAACAACAGCAATTGCAACTAACTATAACAAACAGCAACAACTACAAACATAAAATAAAAACCAAGTATTGCATTCCATCGTCAGCTATAAGTTTTATTTATTGCCTTTACCTCCGTTTCGAGGGTTTTTGTGTTTTGTTTTTAATGACTGCATCCCAACGTGAGTCAACGTTATGGCCTAATGATTTCTCTCTCCCCACAATATGCCACCGTGACTTATGCATCGACTTATGCTGCTATTTTACTATCTGCGATGAACGCATAATTTTAGAGTTTTCAACTTTTTGTAAATAAATAAATATTTAGAACAGTCTTTTCTTGTCATGATAGTTGTTTGTACGTTCTTTTCAATTGATTCTTTGAGCTTTGTCAAAAGACCCCATTTTTCTGAAGGTTCAGTTTAGTCACTCCCCGTTTGGAAGCATATTGCATTCATATGTAATTATTTCGTCATACGTCAACGACTACGTTAAAATGTCTTTTTTTGCAATAAATGGTCATGTCTAATAGACAAGAATATAATGTTCAAGTGGGTATAATCAATATACAAACAATAGAGAATAGAGATGTTTTGATCCAACCAAACTTTTTAATCAACCAACTGATTCGGTTCTCTCAACCGCATAGTCGGTACTTATGGTCATAATTAAAAGTGTTGTAGTTTGGACTAATTTCGAAGAATTTTAGAATAATTTCGAACAGTTTTAGAACAGTTTGGATTGTGTATAGACTAATATATCAAGCGCCAAGAGTGGTTTTGTAAAAAAGAAAAGTTGGAAAAACCGCAAGGAAAAGCCGGAAAATCGAAAAAAATCTAAATTTGACCCTAGGAACCTGAAATTTGGACAGGGTGTTCATTTCCCGACGTAAGGGCTCACTACGAAGGGATTTTTGGAAATTCGCCTCCGAAGGTACACAAATGGGCGTGGAAAAACTGAACTTTTAATTCAAAATATCTGAGTGTCATGAAATTGGGCTCAGTAATATATATTGTTGTAGATTATCTTTTTGGTAAATGCTCCTATGACCACCTATGAGTTATAAAAATGGAAACAAAGGTTTCTTATTAAAAAGTAGAATCGTCACGTAAATTATGGGCGGGATTGGACAATGGGGAGTGGCACCTACCATACAACCAAAACCTTAAAATTGCTATAACTCTTTACCTACCAAAAGCAGAGTTTTAAAAATCGAAGCAAGAGATCAATTAAACATCATCACGTAGTATGTGCGCGAGATTATACAAAGGGGTGTGGCACTTTAAAATTGCTGCAACTCTTTACCTACTAAAAGCATTGCTATCAAAATCGAAATAAAAGATTATATTAAATATTGTAATCGTCACGTAGAACAAGTGCTGGAAAAAATCCGGATATTTTTTTTAATCAACCTTTTGGATTTTTTTTTGGAATATTTATAAATAACATAATTTCAATAGGATTTATCGATTTTTAAAGTAATTACTCCCCACCATTTCCACAAAGTATGTTTAAAGTGTACTTTGTGGAAAAATTCACCGTCTCGGAGCTGGAAGCCGTTTTCTTCTATATGCAGTCCAGAGGTAGCGCGCTGGACTTGCATTCTGAAGGTCTCGGGTTCGAATCCCGGCTTGGGCATGGGCGCTCGTGGTGATATTAACCACAAAAATTGTAGGGAATAGATTTCACAGTACAATGGATATAGTCTGTCTGAGTGCTGTGGATCTTAGTAGATATTCCAAAAAAAAAAAAGTGATATGAGCGAGAAATGAAACGGCCTAAGTGCCTGATCAAATCTGTTTTGAATGTCTTCTATATAACAGGACAATTCTTCAGAACCTAATAAATTCAATCACCGCTTTAATAATTGGCTTCCATTAAAAAACTGAAAATCTTGGATTTTTTAAAGTGAATTTTTAAATATTTTAATACTCACGTAGAATGCGAACGGGATTGGAAAAAGGGGCATGGCTTTACGTTCAATGTGGATGTGAAATATAGCGACTAGGCATGGTATAAAAAGGAAAAAGGGGCGTACATTTATCTACACTTTAAAAACGATATAGTTTTGCAATTACAAAAAATTAGTATGGTCGAAGCTGTGCACGGGTCCAGCTAGTATTTGATATAACCGAATACAGTTGGTTGTTACAACCAAATTTTTCGTTTTTATAACCTCATGCCAAAAAAAAGATTTTTTGTGTATGTAGATATATAATTTTTTACATATAGTTCTTATCTAGAATCGAAAAAACCGGTTCCCAGTTCGTCATTGAAAAAACTACAAACAGAAAAATCCGCTATAAGAACCGACTTATGGCCGATTGCAATAAACTAGTAATTATCAACTAACAGATACATTTATTTTTTTATATTTCAATATTGAAATTTTCACTTTAACTAACCAATTTCCATCGATTATAGTTAATGGAAAGTTAAATGTTTTATGTTGTGTTCAGAGAACCGAATAAACACATTTCTATTATGCGTGTATCAAACATATAAATATTATAAACAATATCCCGCTGAAAGTTAAGACTGTGATCACAACACAACCAACTTATTCGGGTCTCTCAACCGCTAAATCGGTTTTGGCATATATTGTTAGTTGTTACAACTACTTTTACGTTCTTCCAACCGTAAAAGTAGTGGTAACAACTAACTATATTCGGTTAAAACGAATTTCTACAAATTTGTTAGCCTGACTGCGATATTCGGTTGGTGTTTTAAATATTAGCCAATACAAACTCCACGGTTGAGAGAAACGAATAAGTGGTTGGCGCAGCAGATATGTTGAAATGCTGTGTACATCTAAAAGAATTTCACAGGCTATCCCTTTGTAAGAAAAGAGCTATATATTTTAATTAAATTTTTATAATATATAATATTGAACTTGATGCAGTGTTTTGTGTGTATAGAAAATTCCAAATGAATGTTTTAACTTACCATCAATTTGTAGTAACAAACAAAATGCGCCCACTAAAACCATCCAGTGATAGATTATAATCCACATGACGTTGACGAAATTTCAGTTTATTGGGTTGTGAAAAATTAGTTTGTATTCTTATTTGAACGGTTCATTTGGTCAAGAAATTGTTAAAAATAATACAAAGTTTCTATTTACATTGAGATGACGCTGTTGCAAGAAAAAGTATTGCAGTATTTGCATGCTTAAGCAGTTTGTAATTATTTGGTGTTTTAAATTTTCATTACATTCAATAATTATTTTTATTAATTTTTAGTTTTAAACAATATTTGTTGGAATGGTAATTAGAACTTTAAGTTGAAATTGGAAGTTCATTAGAATTATTGCTTTTTGTTTAAATTAGATATAATATAACCTGGTTACAAAACACTTGCTATACACTTTTTGCTCTAGCGCAATTTAATATATATTCCAGAGTTTTGTATTTTTTGTACAAAATATGTTATACGTGTTGTTAGGCTACTTGTTTTGTAGTTGTTATTATTGTTATTAACTGTTATTATATCTGATGTACCAGAAAAACACTTTTATAATATTTCACTTTTGCATACCTTCTGGCACATAGGTATTTCTCACCGACGTTTACATTTTGATCTAGATAAAAACCATGTACGTTCTCTCAGTTTAAATCGTTACAAAATGGTACGAGCGCGCGCGCCAAAACTGGGTTAATTTAAGGTAATAAATTTGAACTCATATGTTGAGTATATGAAAAAAAGATAATTCTGCGTTTGTACCACAAAACGTCTCAATGATAATAGACAGCTATTTGCGATTACTTTTGGCCAATTTCATGATGTTTAACACAGAAACGCATGCAGGTGTAACTGGCGCAATATTCAAATTTAAACAGAAATGCATGCCGAAGCCGATTACTTGCATCTTGTTAATTCTATTACATGCAATTGAAGTGAATATTGTTTATTTTAAATTTGCAAAAATTGATAAAACGATTACTCGTAATATTCATGAACGATTACGAACAATTTCTTAACCCATTTACATGCTACTGAACGAAATGATTACTCGAAAATTGTCAATAAATGGGTTGACACTGCTTCTTTTATGTATTTTACATACTTATGTTATAATGTCAAAGCGATTACTTGTAAATTGACTCTTTACATGACGCTCAGTTTATTTTTATGATTTTAGTATTTGTATTAAATGTCACAATCTGATTCACAATTAAATTTCTATTATTTGCGTCTTTATAATCAGTATCGAATATTAAATTCTACAATTGATTACTTGCAATTGTCATAAATAATAGTTAATCTGTTAAATTTCGTTATTTGTTATTCGGTTTTTTTTTGTTATCGTTTGTTATTTTTAAATTCGTCACTTGTACACGACGTTACATTTTTTATTCGCTATTTTTCACTACACTGAAGTTTGTTGCTGCTTTCCTCCTGGCAGCCATTTTACAATTTCTGTGTTTCTTGTGTTTTAAGTTTTCCGTGTCACATTCTTGTAGGCTGCAGCATTCTTTGGCGTTTGCTTCACGTTGGCTTTTGTAAAAATCCTGAAGTAGCAGGAAAACTTGACCGGAAGTCGGAAGCACTCAAAAAAGTCATTCACCTGGAACACACTCTGGCGGCGCATCGGAATTGCAACTTCTAATGCAAGTCACCGCGGGAGCTGCCGCTGCAGCCGTCGTCGTCTTAGTCGTCACCACGCGCCGCGTCATGCAACCCTCGCATTAGAGCCAAATGATCCGCAGACGACCGAACGAGCCAACCACTTAAGGCTTTAAGGGTTGACTTTGAAGACTAGCGTTAGTGCGTGGAAGCGGTTTTGAAAACATTAAAATTTAAAAAAATACAATTTATTATATTTTATAAAATATATTTAAAACAAATGTTTATTCGCGTTATATATATAGTATTTAATATATATAATTTTTGTTTAAATTATTCCGTCCGTTAAATTTTATTCGATTGTTGTTGCTGGCGCGCGTTCAAATCACTAACTGATTTTACGTTATGTTTGCCATGCAGGGAAACCCTGTCTTCCTAAGCAACAGACACAACAATAACAACAACAACAGCAGCAGCAACATAACCTTAACACATGCAAGAAGTGCCTCTCTTGGAGAGAAGCTTCTGTTGTTATTATTGTTGGTTTTATTATGAAAAGTTTCCACATCACTCGTCAAGCGTTTCATTTATTATTATTTAAAGACGCAGTCTTCCCCCTCTCCCACCAACCCAAACAAAAAAAGCAGAAGAAGCAGCACAAATAGTTGAAAGCTGATACTTTAGCGCACGCGCGCCGTCACAGATCTTTGAAAAGGTTACTTATGCCGTTTTGCCATATCAGTTTTAGCTACTAAATTCAAATTTTCTATATACATACAGAAAATTCCGAAGAGGTTGGAGGACAGCAAAAGTTAGTTGTAACAACCAACTTTATTCGAGTAAAATGAAATTTCTACAAATTGGTTGATGGAATTGCAATAATCGGTTGGCACCTTATCTTATACAAACACCCAATTGTTCTAAAACTGTTCTACAATGGTTGTAGTACAAACTGCAATACTTTAAGTTTTGGTTATACGAACCGACTTAATCATTTAAGAGAGCAATATAACTTGGTAGGGAAATGAGTTGGTAAAAGAAACAAATTTCTATTCAGTGTGTAATTTTGAAAAAACTAGATTTTACTGACTTTTAAGATATATGAATTGTGGTCGACAAGTCGAAAATCCGATACCTATGAACATCGATACCTATGTATGTTGCGCCAACTTCTTCTTTGCCTAACCAACTCATTCAGTTCTCTCAACCGCTTAGTCGTTTGTTATTGTCAAAACCAAAAGCGTTGTAGTTATGAACCATAGGGAGTGAGTATGGCTAATATTTCTGGAGAGCCCTTTTTTTCAACATATTCATTTCACATAGTTAGTGGTACCAACTAACGAATTATCTCCAAATTTGTATACGGAACTGCCATATTCGGTTGGCGTTTTAAATATTAGCATATATACACGCCATATTGTTTTAAAACTGTTGGAAATGTTATGTTCTAAAACCGCATAAAATTGGATTTAGTACAAACACTTTTAGTTTTTAATATAAGAACAAACTAAGCGGTTGAGAGAACCGAATATATTGGTTGCGCATAAAGTTTAAACTTGGTTGTTACAACTAACCATTATTTTCTGGTGATGGGCAAATGCGAGAATAAGAAATGGTAATCTTTTTTTTTTTGGGCAGGGTCAGTAATGCCTTTGTTCTCGAGCTTTCTTCAAGAGTCTTGCAGTTCTTGCAAATTTTAGAAGCCAAATTCTGTTATAAGTAGTACTATGGCCCATAGACAAAACCTTGTGTTGTTTATCCCAACCAACCTCCATAAAAATACCATCCGTGCTATTGTGTTCGTGATATCCACATTTTCGAGCGATTCTCGCTGAATTTAAAAACAATATATTGCAAGACTCTTGTACTTATTCTTGAGCATTTCTTGCAATGTTATGTCGATTTCCATGGCACTTCAGTTGTTGCCCTATTCTAGCAGTTGTTGCACTGATAAATTTCCATAGAGCAACAACTGCTGGAATAGTTGTTGCTCTGAGTTTTTAGTTTTCGTACTCGTTTTGAAATCAGTTTTTCACGCACACAGAGACAATTTTTAGGAATTAAATTTCAACGATTTACCATGGACTCACTAATGGTTAGAAACTCTTCCTTTTATCGGGATTAAATATTTTATTTGGCACAATAATTATAGATTAAAAAATATAATTTAAAATACTATAAACAGAAACATAATGAACAAAAAAATGACAGAATTAAGAGTCAATGTGAAATTATTCACAAACACATATTAGAAAATCAAAAATGATATCCATGGCTAGTGCAAGTACTGAATTTTTGGGGCAACAACTAAAAACTTGCCATGGAAATCGACTTTAGTCTTATTCTTGCACTGGAATCGTTCTTGTTCTTGTATTGGAATGTCGATCTTGTTCTTACAAAAACTGCAAGAACTCTCTCTTGTTCTTGCAGTTTAGGCAAGAACAAGATCGACATTCCAATGCAAAGATAATTTTTCTTAGAGAGAATTATATAAATATATTGATGGAACTGCCGGTTCCATCAGTTAGCACTTGAATTATTATCACATACACACTCTAAATTATTCTAATGATCTATTCATTGTAGTCCAAACTTGGAAACATTTAGGTATGTCTATAAGAACCGATTTAACAGTTGAGAGAACCGATCATTGGTTGGCGCAACAAATGTCTGTTTTGAGTGTATTTTCAAGAGAGAAAAAAAAATATTTTGGCAAGTAAAATATTCCCGGAGAGCCATTATTCATAACTCAGTGCGTACCATGAAAATTCTCTGTTTACAGTTGAATTTTGTTCCTAGCAACGAGAGTAGTGCCAACAACATAATACATAAATACAACAACAATAAAACGGGAACAATCGCTTCCCCTTTCATGTTGACTGGTATTTCATTTGAATATTTTGTTTTGGCCAAAACTAAAAACCTGTTTCGTTTCGGCGCAGTTGTTGCAACAGCAAAATCGCATGTTTATAATTGCAGCAATGATTTTTTTTGTTGTTGTTCTGTGCTGTCATCCCTTTGTTGAGTGTTGACTCAATTTATCCCACTCCGTCTCCGCTGCCCGGTCATACTTCTTCGTGGTTTCCTGTGACTTGCTTGCTTCCTTTATGTCCCCAACTCCAGAGGCTTGTTTTGGAAATCCTTACGTTCACTTTTCACGTTGCTGTTTGTGCAGCAATGATTTCCCGTCACGCTTTGTCGTTCGTGCAGCACTTAAAGGTCTTCTATGGGGCAGCGTGTATTTGACCAGTTCGGTATTGCTCTACTCTGGTTCATAAGTGGCGCTCAGTCAAGCTGTAAATCGTTCGTTTTTCAATTCCTGTTGCATTTGGGGTGGCGTTTTTTTAGGTTATAACTTTATTATTATTTGATGAAAAATATTTGAATTGTAATATTTATGACCACTAAAATCTATTGATATTCTGATGTTTTCTGAAAATCAAAAATGTCAATTGGAAGTTCTGAATTGATCCATTTTGAATTTCAATTGGAATTTCTGTATTACACCCAGAAAAAAATACTATATAAATAATAGTTTTTTACTATTAAAAATAGTCAATTGGATAAATTATTATTTTAATCGGAAAATACCATTAAATACTAGAAAACACCATGACATTGCCATTACGTTTATATGAGAAGATTTATTTTTTGTATACTATTAAATCAATAATTGTCCTATTGACCAATTTTAATGGGATTTAAGGGAATTTTTTTCTGGGTGTAGAATTGACATCTTTGAAATTTTAAATGGAATTTCTTTTCTGAATAACATTTTTAAATGGTGTAGTTCATGCTCAGTCTTATTACATCGTAATTTCGAACTTGTCCATGTTCTAGCAAAAACTGCAAAAACAATAGTATTGAATTATTTTCCTTATTCACTAATTAGGATATCTTTAAAACAATGAATTTATTCCATCAATTGGGTGTTTTAATAATTTAATTGTGTTAACAAAAGATCAAGGATTGAAACACAAAGGAACACTTGTTTCCAATTTTAAATTCTCAAGATTCTTATTTAAATTCTTCTGAAACTCCACTTGAGGTGTTCTATCAAATAAAAAATAGTTTTCTAAATACACTCAGAAAAAATACTACAAAATTCATAGGAATTACTATTGATTAAACGATTTTCTACTATTAAAATTAGTCAATGCGATTTTTCCTATTGATATTATAGTGAGGGAACTATTAACTTTATAGTGACGTCTCACTATTGATTTCAATAGTATTTACTATTCAAAATTAATGTGATGTTTGCAACATAAAATCAATACAATACATCATTTAAAAGTAATTATTAATTAATTATCATGATAATACCAAAATGTCCTATATGGTCCTATGTCCTATAATGGCTATAATAGTATTATTGAACTTCTTTGTATTTTATTAGAAGTGTTAAACTCTATTTATTTTATTAGAATAACTTTGTTAACAGCATTTTATTATATACATAAAATAAACTAAAGTTTTTTGTATAAGATTTTAACAACATCCCGATCAGATTACAATTAGAGTATTTGTCAGATCACCTTAAGTAGGATTCTTCGTATAGGATGGATTATAATTAGGCTAATCTGAATTATATAATGGTATATCGTATAACATTTTCGCTTTAATGAATTTTGCATTTTTCAAATATATTTTCATTTAAATTTCGTAGTAAAAATTAAAAACCATTACAGAATTTAGTTTAATATAAATACATTTTTGTTATTGGGTTGTCAAAAGTTTACTTTGGACGGTCGGTCCATTTGAAAGTATCGAAGGCATGGGACGGAATTAATATTTAGAGTATTTACAGTTCGTCGTACGTAATATTCATTATAATTTGAAAAATCCGAATTTTATAAGAATCAGTTGCATTTATAAACATTTATACGAATTAGAATTTCGGTAGTAAATTTTAATAATTTTGATTCGTTGTTGGCTCATATATCTTTCCATCATGAAATGCCAAACTTTACTGAAGAGAAATGTCAAAAGAGCGGCAAGAAATATGGCGTCGTTTGCTGTCCCTGTCGCTCTACTTTTGTAGCGCTCTTATTGAAACACCCTTTATGAAGAAATATTTGAACACGCATACATACAATTTATTTTACTTTTCTGTCCAACCCTTTGTTCAATTAATTCTGTTCTGTGAAAAAAAATAATATGAAATGAGCCACTTCGAAATGTGGAAAAAAATGGAAAAGTCCACTTCGAATTTTTTCATGAATAGGTTTGCGTATTCGCTAAAAACCAATTTGTATTTGCTAAATATTACACTCTCACACAAAATTATTTTATTTTATGAAATCAATGCATTATATGCATTTTTTAGAACTGATATTTAATTGTTAAACGAAATCAAAATACCATCATGTTTGCATTTGTTTAGGTGCAAAGAAAGGAAATATAGAATTGTTGTTTTTTAAGTTAAAGATATGATATTACGACTCCTACTAAGTCGATCCCTATGATTTCTATACCAAATAATTAGATTTAATATGGAATAAAAAGCGCGAAGTTTGGCGCCTTTACGATGCTTCGTTAAGATTCTACATCGATTTGAAGTTATAAATGTGATATCACGACGCCTACTAAGTCGATCCAAATGATTTCTATACCAAATAATCTGATTTAATATGGAATAAATAGTGACCCCTCTACAAGGCTCCGTTTAGATTCTACAGCTATTTAAAGCTAGGATAAAAATGCAAATTTTGACCCCTATAGGCGATCCGCTTAGATTCTACAGCGTAATTTGAAGTTAAATATGTGATATCTCGACTCTTACTTAGTCGAACTTTATTAATTTTACCAAATAATCAGATTTTATGTCGGATAAAAAGTGCGATGTTTGACCCCTCTAAGACGCTCTGTTTAGATACAGCCATTTGAAGTTAAAATGTGATATCTCGACTCATACTAAGTCGATCCCTATGATTTTTATACGAAATAATCAGATTTTGTATGAGATAAAAACTGCAACGACGCTCCGTATTCATAAAATATCAAAAATAATATGAAATAAAGCCACTTCGAAATTCGGAAAAAAGTGGTAAAGTTAATTTTGTTTTTTTTTTCGTAAATAGGTTTGTGTATTCGCCAAATGCCAATGTGTATTTGCTAAATATTACACTCCTACGCAAAATTATTTTATTTTATTAAATCAAATTCATAGTTTTTAATATTGCTATTTAATTACCAAAATATTTGCATTTTTTAAGTGCAAACAGAGTATATTTCGACTCCTACTAAGTCGATCCTTATAATCAGATATAATATGATTATATAAAAGTACGAAGTTTGGCCCCTCTACGACGCACAGTGTGCCCAATCGCTCTTAAATCGGGTGAAATTCAGTATTGAACCACTCAACCGATTTTAAAAATTTAAAAAGTGTTGTACAGAGAGAACTAAGCTTGAGTTTGTAAATTGGAGTTTGTATCTTTAACAGTTATAAAAATAACCAGTTGGGAAGGTTAGATCACATGGGAAATTTTAAAGTAGGTTTAATTATGATAGTTAGGATTATCAAAATTATAGTCGGTCAAAGCCGACTATAAATACCCTACACATATGTGTGGTTACCATTCAAAGTGATATATAGGTCACCAGGGTATACGAATCCTGAAAATAACTACAAACATTCAATCGCTGAAGAATTTCCATTCATTTGATACCCATATTTACAAATGGGTAGGTGTACCGAATTTCGATTTTTTTTTTAATGAACCACAGGTCTTTTCGACGAAAAACATTATTATCACGTACTTGAGCATGATGTCAATATATATTTGACCAAAAAAGTTTACCTAAGCACGTATACATAAAAATTGATCTTTATATGTACATTTTATATGAGGTATTTGAACATAAGTGGTCGGATCATAGGTCACAATGAACCGATCTCGCCAATTTTTTCGCACATACAGCGTAGGTATATTAGTAATCAAAGTTATAAGTTTCATTTATCTAGCTCTTCAATTTTAAAAGTAGTAGGGATTTCAACAGACAGACAGACAGACAGACGGACAGACAGACGGACAGACAGACGGACAGACAGACGGACAGACGGACATCACTAAATCGACTCAGGAGGTCATGCTGATCAAGAATATATATACTTTTCCATACCGGAGATGCTTCCTTCTGGGTGTTACAAACGGCGTACCAAACTGAATATACCCTTTCACTCTTAGTGTAGGGTATAAAAATCAGTAAGGTTGAACATTTTTTCATGAAAAATCTTTCAATAATTGTAAAAAATCCAAAAATTATCCGATTTTTAAAATTCTTTTGTTTATGGAAAGCTTACATGAGAAAATACCTTGTTTAGTTTTAAAGATATAGACTTGAACATGTTTTTTTTTTAATTTTTGAAGACTTTACATATTTTTACATAGATTGTACATTTTATCATGAAATCAAAATATGTGTTAGGGACTTTTATAAACATGTAACACACAAATCATAAACTGAAAACCTTTTTAAAATATCTCAAGTGGTTTAGTAAATATAAAATTGTAAAGTCGAAATTTTTTTTTATTTCCCATTTTTTCATTTTTTTTGGAAAATTTGACTTTTACGGAAATCTCCGCAAGTATTTTTTTTCTTCAGTACATTTTTTTGATAGATAACATTACTGAGAATATTTTAAATGATAAAACTTATCCAAAATATATTTAACCAATGTGGCAACACTGGTCAAAGTTCAAGTTTTTTTTTTTTTTTTACTTTGACCCCCTGCAGAAAAGTTGACCCCTGCAGAAGATTTTTCATGAAAAATTTTTCAACTTTACTGATTTTTATCTCCATAACTGTTAAAGATGTAAACTCGAATTTCAAAACTTAAGTTCTCTCAAGTTCTCTCTGTACAACACTTTTTAAATTTTTAAAATAGGTTGAGTGGTTCCGACAATACTGAATTTCACCCGATTTAAGAGCGTTTGGGCACACTGTGCGACGCTCCGTTTAGATTTCACAGCCATTTAAAGTTAGGATAAAATTGAAAATTTTGAACCCTCTCCGATGCTCCGATTAGATTCTACAGCCATTTGAAGTTAGAGATGTGATATCTCGACTCCTACTAAGTCGATACCCATGATTTTTACACCGAATAATCAGATTTAATATGGGATATACAGTGCAAAGTTTGACCCTCTACGACGCCCTGAAAAACCTTAAAAAAACATCTGGAAATTCGAATCGTACATCACTTTTTTTCGTAATTAATATTGCCAGATACAAAATTATTTTTAGCAAAAAATCGTAGTGCAAATTTTCATACAGAACGTCCAGAATTATTCTGTGATTTATTCCGAAATAACTATAAACCTTAGGAACAAAGTGCCTACAGACAAAAATGAAGTAAATTGCCTCAGCTATGTTCTGATATAATTCTAAAAATTATAATGTACGCCTAGAGGATTTAAAAAAAAAACATAGTGATAATTTCTATACAGGACTTTTTGTCCCGTCCGGAATTTGTCTGTGATAACTATAAACTTTGGAAGCAATGTACAAATATAAAAATAAAGCACATGATTTCAGATATTTTCCACAAAATTAAAAAAAAAAAAATGTGTATGTAAAATTTGCTGACTTTATGGAATTTCCATATGAACCTCGACTTTCGCTTTTTCCCATCCGGAACGACAGGTATTTAATACTACTGGCACAAAAAAAATCAAGTCAATTTGTAAATTTTCCTTCTACATATTAATGTTATAATCGAACGAATGATCCGTCAGGAACCCCATATGCAAAAATATATATTTTTGAATATCAAAAAATGCATCATAGTTTTTTTGTCTTTTTCATAAAATTGCATTTCAAAAACTTCTATTTTTCTTTTTTAAGTTTTAAAGCAAATAAGGCAGAAATGAGCACTGGTTCGGAATTAAGGTGTTTTATCTTAATATAAAATAAAAAAAAATGTACTCCTCATTACGAATGCAGATGAAACATGCCTCAAATATTCATTTTAGTTAACCTGATTCTCAAAAAATAAAATCACCGACTAACCGCAAATATTGATGATATATTTTTACAATTCACAAACAAGAACAATGACTTCTCTGTTCTAATCTGCATGGAAAATAAAAGATGATAAGCCCTCAAAATGTGTTTCTTTAACTGTGTAAACGAAACACTTAAAAATACTATTAATTAATGGAAATTTTTGTAAATCAATAAATGACGCATAAAAATCATGTCAACATTAAAAAGACCTATTGATTTAAAATAGCAAATAACAATTTTAAATATATAATAATTTGGGTTTTCATTTGTAAAAATATTTATACGAACTGCATGCTTAGGTTACCCACTAAATATAGAATTAAATAAAAATTTTATCACTGGTATTTGTAAAAATTATAATACTCGCATGAATAATAGCTACACAGTTGTCAATTCTGGGAAATATATATTTAATGAGCTTCAGTTATAGTTTTCATATGCATCAGTTACAGGTAAAAAAAAACTATTTTTTACAAGCCATTGTAAAATGTAAAAAATAAATATTTTTAAATAGTTTTGCTAATTGAGGAATATGCCTCAATTAAGACTCAAGGTTCTTAATGTACTAGACAAACTTAACCCTTTAACCAACCCTATGTTTTATTAATGTACTACACTTTTTTGATACTTTTTTTTAACCCTTCTACAGACGGAACTTCGATGACATACCTGCGTCTTGAATGTGCATATGGCATAAATTGCTAAAGGGTTAACGGTTAAAAAATATAACTGTTTTTAGTGTTTTTTAGTGATCATAAAGTTTTTAAAAATTATAAGAATGAAATTTTTTAGTATCATAAAAATGACCATAAAGATGACTACCTGCTTGTTACAGTTATTTATTTTAGTAAAACAAAACTGGAATAGTTACAGGTAGTAACTATCTGTGAAGGGGTTAATTTAAGTGGTATAGGTTTTTAAAGTGTTCTTTTCCAGTTTTGTATTAATTGCTGTAAATGCTCATTCACGGTGCTTAGATTTACAGCTGTCGTATTTCAAAGTTTCAAATTACCAATATATTATATATATTTTTTAATTATGTCAACGTTTTAGATCAACGGTAACCTTTATTACAATATTCAGAAACTTCAAAGTGTTGAATAAACTTGAAAATATGAAAAATATACATTTGTCTAAAAAATGTCTGCTTTTTAAACTACTAAACATTAGATCCACCCGGAAGTTGGACCGCTTTAAACCAGACAAAGCGCACCAAGTATTTTTTCCCAGTCCATTCTTATCCACAAATTATATATTAAAATTCTTAACAGACAGAATTGAAATTTTGTTTTATAAATATAAAATAAATGAATCTCATTTGTCGGAAAAATGTCTTGGGGACGAATTATCAGCACACAGAATAGATATTTGTTGCGCTAACCAACTTTTCGGTTCTCTCAACCACTCGTAGGTACAACTAACTTTTTAACTTTTCCAACCTCATGCTAAAAAAGGATTTTTCTGTGTGCGGAATAGAATAGTCTCGGAAAAAATTGTTTCAGATATGAATTGTATAGGCAAAGATTTTTCGGATATAGGTCCGAAGACGAATTCTCGTAAAGAAAAGTCTGTAACACCCTCCACCTAACCACTTAACTATTTGCAATTCCTCTTTCAGCTAATACTCTCGTAAATTTCAAGAAATATTTCATACAAAAAAATAAAAGAAATGAAGAAAAGGAAACGAAACAAAATAAAATAAAACCCATCAAAGGACATCAACTACAGTCATGGTAGGGGGTGTCTAAGTGGTTTAGTGGAGTGTTCATATTTTTAATACAATTTTTTTTTGCTATATTTTCCGTATATTTTTTCCTTTTTATTTTTATATTTGAGCCCAAAAATTGCATCGCAAATGGAAACAGTTCAAAGCGACACAAACACATTTATTCGCAAACATTCATACACACACATATGTAATACATATAAACACCCACCTACCACACACACTCGCACTCACACACAGCAGGATATCAAAGCGACAGGGGGAGAACATAAAAATATACGAGGCCTCATTATGATAATACGAGAATAAATGACAGCGTACGAAATACTCAAATACACGCAATGAAATTTAGTTAGTCAAGTATTAAAAACTAATTCGAAATGAAAACAAATTTTTAATAAAACTTTTTTTTTAATAATGTCTATTGTGCCTATATTTCAATTCACAAAATAAGTTATTTATGTTTGGTATTTAGTAATATTATTTTAATTTTAATCCAATCCAAACCATTCATAAAAAAACTAAACATTAATGTTTACTTCCACAAGAAAATTAAACTAGACAACAAATGAAGGCATTTTTATTTATCCACGATCTTATTTTGATTTTGCGATGAACTTAAATATTCTTATCATGACATCATCAGTCAGTTTTTTTCCAAAAGTTTTTGAGTTATTACGTAATACATATTTTAGACTTTATCTTTTTACCGATATCAGTTTTCGATCTTTTGAATTTGAGAATACATCAGCTAATATTTTGAAATAAACCACATGAAATTCGGATTGATCTAACCAAAGTTATGACCAGTCAAACGCAAAAAATATTAATTTAATGTGTACCTATTATTTATTGCATACCATATTTAGTTTTCATAATTCAATAAAATTATATAATATATATGAAACCAGTTCCATAATTCTATGATTTAGCTTACTTTCTTTTTGCTAATCGATTTTTATTAAGTCTTCTAATTAAATACTTATACGATTTTTGAAATTTTCTTTTGTGATGCTTTTTTTAATCAATATAATTTATTTTTTGTATAAATCCATAACTTTCCTACATTATTGTCAAATGAAGTTCACTTTGTAAATTTCCATACTTTTAAAATTAAATGAAACAATTTCCTTCGTATGTTCATAGGAAACAAAAATATAAATATATATGTATGTGGTTCTGGTACGATAAGTCGAAATTTAAAATATCGAAACTAAAAATACCGAAGACAAAAATGTAGAAAATAAAAGTGCCGAAACCTGAAAATGTCGAAAACCAAAATGTCAAAAAAAAAAAATGTTGAAAACTAAAATGTTGAAAAACAAAATGTCGAAATTTAATATGACGAAATCATTTTTTGCCGAAAAATTGATGGAAAAAGTTGAAAAAACTCAAAGATAAAGATATTAAAAAAGATGATTTCTGATTTTTAGCTACTCTAGGATTCATGCGGAGATTTTTAAATATGCTGCCCTCAAAATACCATCTTGGAATTTAGCTTCAACACTTATAAAAATCAACCAAAATTTCGATTTTTTTTTTAAATACTTTTTTTAAGGACATGCAATTCGAAGTTTAAGGATAACGACCATTGGCCATATGTTCATGTTAAGAATAATTTTCCAAAAGATTGTTTTATTAGTTTTAAAACGAAACCTTATCAAAGTTTCTAGCATCAAGGGATATTTCAATAGGAACCACCATACAAAAGTAATCAATGAAAATTTTTTAACTTTGGACTGTATCTCTGGAAAAAGTGATATCTTTGGAAATAGTGGTCGGAAAAAAATGGTGAATGTAGATCACGATACCCTTTATCAGTTGACAAAATCGAAGAGAGTGAGTTGCAAATCCTACGAGATTTGGTGTGGACTTGCTCATATAGGATTTGAAATTTGTATTTCAACATATTGATATTTCGGCATTTCAATTTTCGACATTTTTTGATCCTATAAAAAAAATGTTTTTGTATTTATAGTTTTAAAAATTTGTATATATATATATATATTCATATATTTCTCAATCGAATGTATGAATTTGACCTTAAATGATTCATTGAACGTGAACAATGTCATCTGGACATAATTATGTCTTTCTTAATTGGGTAAATTTCTAATAGGGTAAACGAATTAAACGCTGCGTAAAAACTAACATGAAAAAATAAGAAATCTCCAAAAAAACTAAATCGCTGCAGATCCATCCACTTTTAGATAAATGGTTTTAAACAACATATTTAGCCAAATTAGAATATTCATTGCGGTCGACCCAGACGTGGTAGAGCAAAACAGGCTTCAGTTTTCGATCAGTGACCCCGAATTATTCAAAACACAAATTAGATCTTCATTTATTTGAAAATATCGACAAAAGATTAAAATTTAAATATTTAGTATTTAGAATAAAACATTTTTAACAGAGACCTCAAATTATCCAAAACAGTTTTCAGATCGTCGGTTGAAAATTTTAATTTTGACTACATAATAAAATAAAAATAAAAAAAACCAATAAACACTCGATTTTCACCATAAATTCGAAATTTTAGTAAACATTTAAGGTAGCACTAATAATTCAAATGTATTCTAACAACTCAATTGTTCATACAAGAATAAAATATTATCCAGATTTTATATTGTGTTCAAATTAAAAATTCAAATTAAAAAAAAAATTATAATAAACATTTTTTTGCTAATAATTTAAATTGTCCCTAAAAAAATATAAAGTTTTTTTTTTTACTATAATCTTTAATTTAAACAACAAAATATCTTCCACAAAAAATCTCCGGAGAGAAAATTCAAGGTAGACGAATATCCTTGGGAAAAAAATTTAATGAACAAAAAATTTAGAAATATTAATAAAAAAATCGAAAATAAATTTTACAAAAATTTTTATATATATATATTTTTTAAAAATAATATATCAAAACTGTGTATTCAGTTATAGTTTGTTGTTTATATTTTGATCGAATTATTTTCTATGTTTTGCGACCTTTACGAATCCAATTATTGTGGGTGTAGCAAATTGCTTTACGAAGCGTAAATAAAATGCGAAATCTATTTCGCATGGTTGTGTGTGTGTGTGTTTGAGTTAAGCATAAAAAAAGAAAGAGCAAAAGTTACGCGTAAAAAGCAATTGTCCCGTTCTGCTTTCGACATTCGTATCCTAATGAAAATTCCTTCTGTGTTTTTATATTATTTTTATTTTTTCCCCTCTTATGTTTTTATTTTTTATGCGGACGCCATTTTTTTTACGTAAACGCACAAAAAACACTCCCCCTTTTATTGCTTAACAACCCCTCGTATTTATGCTTTGTTTGGTATTCTGTAATATTGTTTGCTTTTTATTTATATTATTGTAGAAGCCATTTTGCCATTTTTTTTTGCCTTTTATAGCAAAAATCCAGAATGTCCTTTACCGCCGTTTGTACTGCTTAAATTATTTTTTGTTTAAATTAGTTAGTTTTTTTTATAAATTTTATTTCGTTTCTCTAATATTATTCTTTTTTTTTGTCAGATTTTTCGTTCAACCGATTTTTATTTGTTAGGGACTATGCTTCAATTTTTACACTCGAAGTTCAATTTTTATTTGTTTTAAGCATCTTCTTTCTTAATTTAAGGAAATGTTCGATAATATAGAACGTTTTCTTATTTTTTTCTACTCACAACAAACATATTTAAATAAGTATTAAACGTAAATTGTATTGAACGTAATCAAGAAAATGTTTGGACTTTAATATCAAATTGGAATATAAATTATACTGTTTATTATTAGGTATAATAATTATACTTATATAGTACACACGACTTAGTTGTACTAATCAACATTATTCGAATAAAACGGAACTTTTCTCAAATTAGTTTTCAAATTATTCATATACGCTGCCTCGTACCAAATGTTATTTTGCAGGCATCACAGGCATTATTTTGCAAGTATTATGCAATAATATTATATTATACTACTAATAATTGCATTATAAATTTATTTTTGATTTTGTTCCAACATATTTATGTTTAAAATGAATAATATTATATCGTCGATGATACTACAATACCTCATATCTACAATTCCGCCTACAGAAGAGTATAAAAACTGTTTTGAGTCTCTGTACTGCACTAACTTCATCCAATATTAAATAGGCCATAGTTATAATGGCATTTATCTAATTTAATTATCAAGATATCATTTAAATCTGAGTTATAAAGCAAATTTAGGCGATATTTCACCATGTAGTTGAGCGTCCTGTGATATCTACTACAGCTGCCATGCGGAGAGATACGAATTTGGATGTGGATTTGTGGTCGGCAAGAAACTCCGCCACCTTGTCTCTAGGTTCACGCCCGTAGACGAAAGGCTGGCAACAATCAGCATCAAGGCTAAATATTTCCATATCAGCATAATTTGTGCTCCGACGAACGAGAAAGATGACGAGGCAAAAGAGCCCTTCTACGAGCGCCTAGACAACGCATACAAGCGCTGCCACCGCCACGATATCAAAATCGTGCTAGGCGATTTTAACGCCAAGGTGTCCCACAATCGGAAAATTTAGCCTCCATGCCAACACTTCCGATAATGGAACGAGGCTAATCGACTTCGCCGCAGCACGAAACATGGTAGTTAGTAGCACTAAATTCGTACATTTCGATATCCACAAGGCCACATGGTTGTCGCCCGATCAAAAAACTCGAAACCAAATTGATCACGTTGTGATGGACGTACGCACTATCCGAGGTGCCAATATGGACTCGGATCATTACCTTGTAGCAGCCAAGGTCCGCACACGCTTAAGCGCTGCGAAGAACGTACGGAACCAAACGCAGAGAAAGCTAGACGTCGGAAAGCTGCAATCACAACAGGCAACGCAAGCCTTTTCCACTCGACTCTCACACCTGCTTAGACAAAGCACTCCTCCTCTCGATGATATAAGCGTGCAGTGGAACCATATCTCCTGCTCTATGCGTACGGCTGCCGAAGAGGTGCTTGGAGTCCAACGCCCCCTGAGGAATCAGTGGTATGACCAAGAGTATCGCGCGGCCACTGCAAAGAAAGACGCTGCGTACAAATCCACCCTGCAGTCAGTAGCTACGCGAGCTGCGAAGGAGCGATACAAAGAGAAGAGAAGGGAAAAGAAAGACGTGAGTGTGCGGAGATTGAGATGCATGGCGACAGGAAAGAGGCTCAAAAATCCTTCGAGAAAATAAGACGCCTAGCCGGATTTCAAAATCCGGAGCCTCTTCTTGTAAAGATGAGAACGGGAATCTAGTGACAGATATCCAGAGCACACTGAATATATGGAGGGATCACTTCTCTAAACTGCTGACCGGTGATGATGACCGCAATTCCACCGATAGAGAAGTAAACCCGGCAACCCCAGTACTTGATGACGACGTTGAGATTGCGCCACCCGACCATGACGAGGTCAGAACAGGTGCTGATGGCCTGCCTGCTGAATTGTTGAGGCGAAGAGCTAATAGAGAGCATGTACGAGCTCGTAAGCAGAATATGGTCGGATGAAAGCATGCCAAGTGACTGGAACCACAGTGTACTCTGCCCCATCCTTAAGAAAGGGGATCCCACTATCTGCGCCAACTACCGTGGGATCAGCCTACTCAATATCGCATACAAGGTTCTATCGAGCGTATTATGTGAAAGACTGAAGCACATCGTCAACAGACTGATTGGACCTTATCAGTGCGGCTTCAGACCTGGAAAGTCCACCATAGACCAGATTTTCACATTGCGCCTAATCCAGGAAAAGACCCTAGAAAAACATGTTATTGTTTGGTTGTGAAAAATTGTATTTACCTGTAAATATATTGTTGTTTACAATTTATTTTTATGCAAAAAAAAAAAAAATAATGTAAATTTGATATTAATATCTATTTTACACACAATACAAATATTTTTTTCATTATTAATTTTTTTTATATGGAAGCCTGGGGTAAAGTATGATACGTTTTGATTTTCCTTCAAAAAATAATATTTTAAATTCTATTGATGGGCATTTTCCATAGATTAGTTGAACCTTTTTGCATTAACTGAATACCATGTTTATACCTTATAATAGATTTTTAAACGATTTTTAAATTTCGAACTTGTTAAAACATTTTGGGGTAAAGTGGGAAACTTTAAAATTTGTGTAGTCTTTCTTTCTTTTTTTTTTTGTTTTTTTTTCTGGCAAATTTAATTATATTAAGTATAAAGAATTTATAATAAGGTAGTAAAAAATAATATAAAAGAAAAAACTAAAAAATGGTCAGAATTAGTCAGAATATTCTGAGTGACAATGGAGACAGGTATAGTTGTTGCTCGTCAAGTTGACACATTTCAAGTATACAGGCCTTGTTAAAATTTAATTTCTTCGGTGTTTTATTCATGCAAATTGTACAAGTTTTTTTTTCTGATGAAGTTAAAGAATATCTACCGATGTATTCTTTTTGCTAGTGTTAAAGATTCGCTTCTCGACTTTTTCTGCAATTCAGATCTTATCTCAAGTGAAGTGAAAATGTTGCTTTTCATTGGTTAGTGGTCACGATTAAAGTTTTTTTTTCTTGGTTAATCCAATACCACTGAGCCGCGGTAGCTCAGTGGTTAGTGCGTTGGACTGCGAGCAGAAAGGGCCCCGGTTCAAGCCTGGACTGGGGCTAACAACATCTTTTCATAGAAACATTTTTCTATACCGCGCTACCTCTCGGCAGTAAATGGCAAACCTACGAGAGTAAAACATTGCCTATGAAAAGCTCTCACACGCCGTTCGGATTCGGCAATAAACTGTAGGTCACACCACTTTGAGTACAAATATAACACGCACAACTCAAAATGGTGAGAGAGCTCGGCCTAAATTCTTATAGAATTGTAACGCCAAACTATTATATAATAATCCAATTAAATAATAATACAATATTTACACTTAAATTACTACAAATATTGTTTAAATTACGTTTCCCATTTTTCCACGGAAAATGATTTCTACTATACCCCAGTTCACAAATTACAATTTCCCACATCAGCACATGTCCCACTTCACCCGAAGTTCCCCTATTTATATTAATATACCTTATAACTTTTATTTATTTTCCAAATCTTATGTGTACTTAGTGTGCGCACGAACGTTAATTAAGTAAAAAATAAAGAAATCAAATACGTACTCAATAATCTTAATAAAATTAGTTTATAATACAATGTGTAGTAAAATCAAGTCAAATGAATACAAATGAATTAAAAAATTTAAAAACAATATATAAAATATAGGGTATATCTTCATTTTTTTAAAACAAATACAAATACAAAATGAAGAAATTTGAGAGAAATATAAGAAATATAAAGAAAATGAATTTATAATAATGTGTAGTAAAATCAAGTCGAATTAATATAAATGAATTACAAAATTAAAATAAACTAAACAATATCAAAATATATAGAAGATCTAAATTTTTTTTAACAAATACATATATGTAATATATGTATATTATACATTAATACTACATTAATTTTCTCGGTATAATTTGAACTTTTAGTTTTGTTTATAAGAACCAAATTTATAGTAGACAGAACTGAGCAATGACTTGCTTGAAGTCACAAATTTCTGTTTTGTGTGTGCTTATACAAAAAATATGTTTGGAACACTAATCCATGAACAATTCTTTGAATGTAGATGAGTAATTTTATTTTTTATACTTTTATTTTTTAAAGTTTTTAACCAAAATATTAGCCTTGCATATATTTTGCACTGAAGTATCTTTGCACTGTGGTAAAAATATTAAAATTTAAAATATACAAGGGATGAATTTGTAATTTTAGTAGGTAAAGAAATTGATTTCATATTCGGAAATATACTAGTCTAATAGTAATATTAATATTTGTCCCACAGTCGCAGCCCCATTTCAATACGCTCCCTGCCATACGCACCACATAGAAACCATTACTTGTCCTGCCATAAATTTGAGTTCCAAAAAATACTCTGAAAAAAACGCCAATCGTGCTAAAAGAACGAAATTCCACCCCCGTCAAAGAACAACAACAATAAAAAAACGCAGTTCTGCCAAACGACGATTTTTATGCCAAAAATTTTCGCCGATTTTTGTTTCAGCAAAAGTTGTCATGAGTCCTGAGTAAATGTCCTTTGTTTGCGAAACAATCAAAAACAGAGAAGAGTGTGTCTGCGTCGGTGGGGGAGTAAAAACAGTAACATGTTAAATCCAACAAAAATAAATGAAAATAGTACTGACTAAGTGGTGATGGTGATGATGTTGCCATATTCTTTTTTGTTTCTCTCATGTTTTTCCTTATATTTTTTGCAGTGATATTTTATGTCTCTAACATTCTGACTTCGTATTTTTCCACCACATTCATTTTGGTACGTTTTTAATTTCGTTGAATGCTTTTTATGGGGCTTTTTATGAAATAACGGTATTATTAATAATATATACAGTACGTTCATACAGCAACGTCATTCGACCGGCCGGTCGGCCGCCATCTTTGTTGCGACATCCAACACAAAGCTTAATATATTCAGTCTGTCTGAATATTTTTTTTTATGTCGTTGCTTTTGTTCGATGACATCGCATGCTCATAAAAATTCTCATTACTTTTTATCATATACAATGTCGAATAATACAGGGTTCGACAGATTGTATTAAAAAAAAAAATGTTCATATAGTTCATAGGAAAAATTCTGTAATTACCTATGAAAGTAATTCGAAGCTTCAGAAAAATATTAATATATATAAAAAAATGCTTTAGCGCTGCTGAATACGCCAAAGTATTGTTTTTATTCAGCACCCCTTAGTTTCTCTGCATATTTTTACAATTCCTATAGAATATATAATAATAAGATACAATATGGTTTGGAATTTTGTTATTTTAGTGGCGGCTGTTGTGATATTTCCGTCCTCCCAAACAGCCCGCCAATCCTGCATCGTCGCATATGAAATATATTTTGATGTCGAAAAATATTGCGCATTTTCTTTATTTCCTTTTTTTTGACATCGTAAAAGTCCTTTTTGTATCCGTTCTTATCAACAGTAGTAATTTTATTATCTCGTCTGTTGTAATAAAAATATAGAATTTTTTTCTCATTTCAAATACTTTATTGCAAGTACCTCTGTATCAATACGGTTCTTATATATGTGGTTTTGGTAATTTATTTTTCTACTAAGCCCATTTATTCTATTATCTGAAAGTGTTATTTAAAATAAAGCATTAATATGTATCACATTAACAAATTTTTTCAAAGACATTAACCGTTCTATTATATTCTGAATTGGTCATAAAAAATGATTGGTACCAGTGATGCCAACTGGGGAGAATTCCCCAATTTGTGGGGAATTTTAGTCTTGATGGGTAATCGGGAAAAGGTCCACTTTTGGCGGGGAATTTCAAATTTTCTGCACCCAGAAAAAAATTCCCTCAAATCCCATTAAAATTGGTCAATAGGACAATTATTGATTTAATAGTATACAAAAAATAAATTTTCTCATATAAACTCAATGGCAATGTCATGGTATTTTCTAGTATTTAATGGTATTTTCTGATTAAAATAATAATTTATCCTATTGACTTTTTTTAATAGTAAAAAACTATTATTTATATAGTATTTTTTCTGGGTGAGCATTTTTAAGTATTGGAATATAGGGTCATATTCCAACTTTTGATCGAATTTCATAAAACAAACGTTTTTACTTTTAGATTCGATATCGTAGTACAATAAATAATCTTTGAAATGAATTTAAACAGCATGATTTGACTTCAACGCTTTCAATTCGTTTGGAAAATTATAAATTCAAAATCGTTTGTTTATAATTTTAGTCTTGATGGGTAATCGGGAAAAGGTCCACTTTTGGCGGGGAATTTCAAATTTTCTGCACCCAGAAAAAAATTCCCTCAAATCCCATTAAAATTGGTCAATAGGACAATTATTGATTTAATAGCATACAAAAAATAAATTTTCTCATATAAAATCAATGGCAATGTCATGGTATTTTCTAGTATTTAATGGTATTTTCTGATTAAAATAATAATTTATACTATTGACTTTTTTTTAATAGTAAAAAAACTATTATTTATATAGTATTTTTTTCTGGGTGTGCATTTTTAAGTATTGGAATATAGGGTCATATTACAACTTTTGATCGAATTTCATTAAACAAACGTTTTTACTTTTAGATTCGATGTCGTAGTACAATAAATAATCTTTGAAATGAATTTAAACAGCATGATTTGACTTCAACGCTTTCAATTCGTTTGGAAAATTATAAATTCAAAATCGTTTGTTTAGTATTTTGCAGGTAAAATCGAATTCGATTGAAAACTGGAACATACCTCTATATTCCAATCATGTCAAAGATTATAATTTGGTTTCTAATAAAAACAATCTATTAAATACGATTTTTCGATATAAATAAATTCCTTTAACATTTTTTGAAGGTATCTGAAGTGATGTGTTTATATAAAGGATACATTTTTACTGCCCCTTAATAGTTGAAAAAATATTGTTTTCAGTTTTTTTGCGATTATTGGGAATTTAAAATTTCGCAACTAAAAATATCAATGACAAAAATGTAGTAAAAAAATTATCAAAACTAAAAAAAATATTCGAAAATAATATATATTCATAATTGCACATTTGTTTATACATTAATTTAAATTTTCAAAATGTTTGCTCCAATTCAAAATATTTTTATCTGTATAAATTGCCCATTTTCAGTACTATTTTAAACCAAGTATATGATACATTTTTTAGTCAATATTTCACATATATATAAAAAATTCCATATTCATCAGTACCAATTGTCTATCTATCTGTCTGTAAAGTTTAAAGATATTCAGACATTTTGATTTGGAACTATAGACTTTTGAAATATTTATTAAATCTAAGTGTAAACTTTCACTGAAAAACTGGACCTTAATTAATAAATATAGCACCACTTGGTAATAACAAATAATTTTTCTCAATTTATAATGGCTGATAAATGTCATTTGAAAAATAGAGAAATCAACAAATAAATAAACATATTAAATGAATAACTTATTGCGTAATATTTATTCTATGGATTATTTTGATTTTTATTAAAACACTATTTGTTCTCAGTATATTTAAATTACATTTGTGCGGGGAATTTTATAGTCAATTGGGAAATTTTGCTAAGAATATCGGGGATAATGAAAATAAGAGTTGGCATCACTGATTGGTGCACTGGTAGCGCACCAATCATGATGCCAACTCAGGTTATTTTTATTCAAATAATAAAAAGGAATTTTGTTATTCATCATAAAAAAAAAAAAAAAAAAATAAAGACTTTGACACTTGAAATAAAATAAAATTTTCGTTCGTTATTTATTTAGTTTTTTTCCCCTCACTAAGAAAAAAATATGTTGTTAAAACAAATACTTTTAAAAAAAAATATTTTCAATTGAGAATTTATTCTTCCCTCAAATATTTTTTCAATTTAAATAAAATTGTCACTTTTCAAGAAATAATGACATCACTGTTAAATTAATTTTAATAAGAAATTATTGGTGCATATAAAACATCTATCCACTGAAATATAATTTATGAATTATATTACAATATTTCGTATCAAATCAGAGATATTCAGCAATAAATTTGCTTCATATCGCAAAACGACTCAATGGCGTTTGAGCTAAATAAATTCTCAGGTGCCGATATATGTTTTTCTGTTTGAATACAATTTTTGATTGAGAGTTCAATTCAAATTTATATTTCTGTTCAAATAACGACTAAATGATTGAAATTTGTATTTTGAATAACAACTGAAAAACTAATTCATACTTATCGCTATTCAAATACAGTTTTTTTTTAATGCCCTTTACTACCAACTTTTAAGAAATTAGCTATCGAAATTTTAGGAACTTTCAAGACACTTTTTGTATAAAAGATGTAGTCCCTTACACAACAAGTTAAAAAACCTGTAAACGCAATTTTTCTTTTAATTGCCAAGACTAATTATAATATACGAATAAATTTGAATATTTTTTTAAAATTTTTATGATATTTGAATATAAACTCGAAAATTTTTGCATTTTTAGAAATTTTTTAATGATGTTTTCAGCATTTCTTATCAAATGAGGAATAAGAAAATAATTTAGGATTATGTAGAGCATAGTTAAAACTAACGATCAAAATTACTAACTTTATATGATCGGTTTTAATTTTTTAAATATGCCTATCAAATGACTGAAAATGAAAAGTTTCCACTGTAATGTTTACCAAAGATGCTTTTAACAGGGAAAAACTGAGTATATAATTAGAATAAGCATAATTTAAATATGAATTAATGCGTGTACGATTTTTGAAAAACTATTTTTGAACGGTCCAAATTTTTTTTTATGTAGTGGCTGAAAAAGTGCTTTAATTAAAGATTGCAATTATCTCAAAAAGGTAAGGCAATAATTGAAATTCTTTTCTGAATTGAGATCACAGTTTTCAAGTCTGAGTAAATGTAATAATTCAGGACTGAATTCACTACTGCGAATAGCACACAAAATTGAAATATGAACACTGGACTCAATTGTTCAGATCTGAATATTCGGGATTATATTCAACACTAAATTCCTTAAGTCCTAATCAATTTTCTACTATTAAAATTTTAGAAATTAGTTTCTAAATGTATAAATTAAGAGTTTAATATATTCTAAGAAAATACACTTTTTTTTGTAAACTTTTCTTATAATATAATAGTTTGGCGCTACAGTCCTGTATATAACTTCGGCTGAGCTGTGCGTGTTATATTTGTACTCAAATTGGTGGGACCTACAGTTTATTGCCGAATCCGAACAGCGGGTGAGAGCTTTTCATAGACAATGTTTTACTCTCGTAGGTTCGCCATTTACTGCCGAGAGGTAGCGTCGCATAGAAAAATATTTTCTATGAAAAAGAGTTGGCAGTCGCTGGGAATCGAACCGCGGACCTTACGGCTCGTAGTCGAAATCACCAGCGACTTTTCGCTCGTAGTCCAACGCACTAACCAGACGAGCTACCGCCGCTGTAATCATATTAAAAATATTCTTACTAAATATTTTATTTTGTTTACTAAAACCGATTGTTCACTAATTATCACAGTAATTACATTATCTACAAATTCAAATATTTATGTCATTATTTTGAATGACTAACAAAAGTCTCACTTTGAACACGCGACCAACCCCGTGTTTTGAAAAAAAACCCTCCACGATATGCAAATTTGGCCAGTCATGCCTAAGTAAATCAAATTTGTCAAGAATTTGATAGCGATTGAATTGTGTGTGAATTTGCATACGCTATGCGCCCATTAAATTAGGGATAAGATCTGCGCTCATGGGACTGTTTTCAAGAAAGAGGGTGGGATCGTGGTTACAGTTCAAGGCGTAGCTTTCAATTGAAAAGTAATCATTAGAAGATTTGGGATCTTTTCATTTTTGAAAAATTTTTAAACGATGTAATTGTCTATTAGAAGTGTTGATGTTTATATATATAGTAAACGGTCAAAAATGTTGGGCAATTTTTGAAATAATTTTGGATTGTATAAGTGACTCGACGAAATAAAGAATAACAAAAGTGTTTAGTTTTATAATAAAAACAATTTATAAAAATAAAATAATTTAAGAATTTTTATATAAACTATAAGCAATTGAAAAGAAGAAAAATTAGACCCAACTGTATTTGAATTTAGTGTAAAATATATGGGGGTTTATCCTGAGAAATTGGCATACACAATTTTTAAACTTATTACTTTCTGTACGGTGCGTTTATATAACGTCTTTGCAGAAGTAAAATTATACTGATCTAAAATAAAAATAGATTAATACTTAATAAAGGTATTTAGCAAACCAAATGATATCTTAACGACTTCGACTCGATATTATTTATTGTTCAAATAATTATGTTCAACGAATTCTTTAATGTTACGAAAATGATAGGGCTTTCTATATATTTGTCGTTAAAAATATTGAGTTGATATTTTAATTTCATGAAAAATAGTTTTTGCCAACAATTCTAAGGAATACGCTATTCAATTTTTCGAAAATTATTGAATTAAAAAGTTTCTTCAAATGGTTTAATGCACCCAGTAAAAAAAATCCTTCAAATCTCATTAAACTTGGTCAATTGGAAAATTATTGATTTAATAGTATGCAAAAAAAAATCTTTTCATATAATCTCAATGCCAATGTCATTGTATTTTCTAGTATTTAAAGGTATTTTCCGATTAAAATAATAATTTTTCCTAATGACTATTTTTAATAGTGAAATACTTTTATTTATATAGTATTATTTCGGGGTGTGTGGTAAATATTAAGAAAGTTAGTTTATTTAAGTTTATTTTGTTCTTCAAATATCAACTACACACAGAAAACTGATTTGTTGCGGCAACCAACTAAATTGCCCTACCGAATAATTCGGTTGCAGATTGAGTTTGTGCCAACCTCCTAGTCAGCAAGCATGAGTTTGTGCCAACCTCATAATAAGCATGCAAGGGGTTGTTTAAATCTCCTTGCTGGCTTGGAGATTTAAACAACCCCATTTTTGCTGAATAGGAAGTTGGCACAAACTCATGCTTGCTGACTAGGAGGTTAGCACAATCTCAATCTCCAAGCCGAAACCTCCAATTGAAATTTTATTTTAAGAATATATTTTTTTTTTATACAGAAAACTTATTTATGTAAAGTTTTCTATATGTATTTTTGATGCGTAAATATGTCACGCATACAATTTCAAAAAATATATCTATAAATTCCTGTTCACTGAAAAATAAAAACAGTATGAAGACACTTTTAATATTTTATTTCATCATAATTAAACAAATTATTTATAATGCCAAATATGGTAACATATTTTTATATTTTTATTAAATTTCACTAGCTAAACAGCAAATTTGTATTGAATTCATTCATTATTTTATTAATATTCATATATTTATTTCAAATTTTTACTTAATAAATGAATTTCCTATTATTTGCGACTGGTGAATATTTTTGACAATTATATATTTCTGCATGTATTCATATTTGTTGGCAAGAAACTGACAACCGAACTGTTGATAGACATGAGGTTGCCGTTTCTCATTTATTTTGTTGATACAATAACGTACTCAGTTGCCATAACAAATGCACAAACGTCAAATTTTGGCAGAATGAAACATGCAATCATGAGGTTACGACAACTGAACGTGCAGTTGCGCGGACTAACATTTCGGTTAGAGTAAGAAATGGTACGTTCATTTTAATGACATTAGGTTACAGCAAATGTATTTCGGTTGTAACACTGAAACGTTGGTTCAATTAACCTCCATGCCAAAAGAGGATTTTTCTGTGTGTGTAAATTACAATAAATGACATGTTTGGATTTTTTATAAGGGTGTCCTATTGTCTAGTCTGAAACAAAAAGATACATTTATTATCATATTAAACTAAAATAAATAATAAAGCGTTGAGTCCACTGTTTCAAAAGCAAAATTTTATCTGCATTTTCAAAAATTTAAACCATGATTACTAAATATATAAATCTTAAAACATTTTTGCTTAAAACACAGTGCTAGAAAAACTGGTCCTTAATTAGTTTTAATAAAATTGGCATATAAACAATTATTTTTTCAAAAAAAAAAAATCTTAGTGATAATTACTATACAGAACTTTATCCCCAGTCCGGTAAACAAATATTTCAAAAAAATCGTAGTTATAATTACTATACAGAACTTTTTATACCGTGCGGTATTTTTCTGTGATTTCCCAGCAAACCAAACGATAATTTTACGATATCGAAACGATATCATTTATAAGCTCAAATTGTCGTTTTTGATAATCTATAATGATACGAAAACGATAGGGTTTTCGATAAAAACGAACCTGTCTAAAACGATATCGTCGTTTTTGTCGTTATAGATATCGCGATGATATCATAAATGGATTTATTTTCGATAAACAAATTTTATTTGTTCAGAAAATTTTATTTTTGACAAAAAATATAAAGAACACGTAATTAAATTTGAGTTTTATATCTAAAATTTATCATTATTATATCGAATTTAAAAATTATCGTCAAATGGTTTGCAGGTTTATTATGAAATAACTTTAAACTTTAAGAACAAAGTATAAATACACAAATAAAGTATATTATCTCTGCTTTTTTTAATTTTTTGTTTTTAATATTTTAAAACTTTAATGTTGTTTATTTTTAGGCTACCTTAAAATAGAGTAATGCAAAAACTAATTTGTCGGACTCTAGGTCTACCAAATGTAATATGCATTTTGGCTGCTTCCGAAACAGCTGTACGGTCGGCCAACAAGTTTTTGGTTTTTTGTCAATTACTGCTGTTGTTTTTTTGAACCAGTGCAAAATACATATTGCATTTGGTAGACCTAGAGCCCGACAAATTAGTTTTTGCATTACAATATTTCAAAGAAATAATTTGTATACAAAAATCGCTGATTTTTTTCAATTACCATATGAAGCTCAACATCCAGTGCCGTTTTTAGTCCCGTCCGGAAAGAGCACTATTTCACTTATATCTTTTGAACTTGCGAATAGAATTTTCTAATTTTTTAAACCTATTTAATTCAATTTAAATACTACATGAATAAAAAAAAATCCTTTGAGATATCGAAGGAAATGTCCATATATAACCGACTATATATGCGCTCGACTTTAAACGATTTTGTAACGGTCATTTTGATACATTTACCCCATATTAATCAATTCTATACAAAATTTTACAAATCGAAATAAATCAGCAAATTCTACATTCGCAGATTTATAACAAATTTCACAATGCATTGAATTCTGCTCTAAATTCAGATGCAGAAATACAAAAGAATTCTAAAATAAAACCATATATTGTATATTAAAGTATATAATATACACAAAATGTATGTAATCCCCTGCTTAAGCTAGACATTTGTTATTGTAACTCATTAAACGTAAAATGAAATCATGATGATGATTTCTTTTTTTTTTTTTTCATTCTCACCCGTGACCATTCGTGACTATAACCCGATTTTGCATTCGAGGTCAGCTTAAGGGTTTTGAGCATTGACACAGTTACATAAACGAATTCTTGCATTACAATAACAGAATTACATACGAAATCCGTTAGCAAAATTTTTGACACTTTTTCCAGCTTGACCCCTGCGGTGGCGGGCGATATAAAAATCACGATCGCAAATTCTATCAAAATCTTATATAGAAAATTTTGAGCACTATTCTTTTTGTTGCTGTTGTTGTTGGCATTATTCGAAAAACCATTATTGTCGTCGATTTATAACCGAAAATGTGGCACACAATTCAAAACCCAATTCTTAGGGGTCAGCAGCGCAGCGCAGAGTAAAGCGCGCGCACTTTTAAACACTCGATTGGTCAACCTTTCCGTTGACCCCTTGTCAACGCAATGCCAATAGCAACAACAAAAACTACAATAGCAACTACAACAACTACTACAAAAACTACAATTGCAACAATGCAACATTAGCACGTTCCTCTCCTCACTATTGCTATTTTAACAGGGTCAAGAATTGCGTGCAAGGACCAAAAATGATCCTCAGGGGTCACACATAAGATGTGCGTCGGTTGGCAGCAAGACGACGCTGCTGTCGCTGTCGCTGCCGCCACATTTAGGGGTGAAAATTAACGGCTGCCTATGCTGCTGCAGATGGCTATGCTGCCATCGGCGCCTGATTGGTTATTTATGACCATTTCATTAAACACAATGCATAATCGTTACAATTTTTGTCATCAAAATGAATTGAAAAATTCAAAAATTTTTCATGATTTCAATGGAAAAGGTTAAAAATTTAATTGTTTTACTTGTATTGTTGTTGCTGTGCAGTATATATGCAAAAGGATATGTGTTGCGGGTCATACATATTAAATTGGTATTTTTGACCCTTAAAACCCCCGCCTAGTGGACGACGTTATCCTTTTGTCTGTGTGTTGACCTTTTTTGGTTAGATTTTTGCGCCATTCGTTTGGAATTTTTGCATTTTTGTTGTAAGAACATTTAGCACGACAAAATGAATAATTTTGAAATTTCACACATTTGCAACGATTAAGCAGAGGTCCTTACATATCCTTTTGCATATTAAAATCTGGCATAATTTTAACAGCTTGACCTTTGGGTTGTATTGTTTTGGGTATGTTTGAATGTGAACTTCCGGCGTATAACGTATTTTTCTGAATGTATCAAAAGTATTATTACTATTGATTCATATTGATTTATGTGCGTAATATGTACTGTGTCGATTATTTAAATAGTCACATTTCAATAAATTTAGTTAGGAAAAACAATAATTTTGTCCCGAAATGATTTTTTTTCTATAGTCTATACTAAAGTCCATACTAAAGTCTATACTAAAGTCTATACTAAAGCCTATACTAAAGTCTATACTAAAGTCTATACTAAAGTATATACTGAAGTCTATACTAAAGTCTATACTGAAGTCTATACTAAAGTCTATACTAAAGTCTATACTAAAGTCTATACTAAAGTCTATACTAAAGTCTATACTAAAGCCTATACTAAAGTATATACTAAAGTCTATACTTAACTCTATACTAAACTCTATATTTAATTCAATATTAAAGTATATACTACAGTCTATATTAAAGTCTATACTAAGGTCTACTAAAGTCTATACTAAGGTCTATACTAAATTCTATACTAAAGTCTACTCTAAAGTTTCTACTAAAATCTATAGTAAGTCTATACTAAAGTCTATACTAGAGATGGGCGCGTGCCGTGCTTTTTTCGTGTCACGCCCGAAAATCTGAGTTCGTGCGTGCAAATCTCCGTGCGTGCTAGTTGCTGTCGTGCCCGTGCGTGTCCGTGCCTCCAAAATCCGGCACGCGCCCCTTAAAGACTTTCTTTTATAGTTTCTACCCCAATTTAAAAAAAAAATCCTTACTTCGTACTTCAGAAAAAAAATTTCGTAGTATTTTAACCTCTTCTTAAAAACATGTTGTGTTTTACTTATGGATTTAAGAGAATAAAACAGTATCAAACTTAATTTTTGAATTATTTATTAGAGGGACCAAAACCTATTGGAATATCGGTTCCGGTTCGGGTTCCAAGATTTGTAAAATTGTGGTTCCGGTTCCGATTCCAGTTTCAACCAACAAATTAAATGGGTTTTTTTCGTGTTTTTCCGTGTTTTGTCGTGTTATTCCGTGTTTCTTCGTGCCTTTTAAAATTCCGTGTTTTATCGTGCTTCTCGTGCGTGCCTGTAAATTTACTCGTCAGGCTCGTGCTCGTGCTCGTGCTCGTGCGTGTCACATATCGGCGTGCCCGTGCGTGTCCGTGCCATCAAAAACAGGCACGCGCTCATCTCTAGTCTATACTAAAGTATATCCTTTTTTATCAACTTTGGGAGGTAGCACTCTTCCGAAGATACTGATGAGCTCCTGCTTAGCCAGTTAAGTCGGACTCGTACCGACTAAAACAACCTTCGTCATCATCTACGACCCCACGGGACTCTATAGACTCTAGTCTATATAAAAGTATTTTCATTGTTATATAGTCTTTACTCAAGTCCATACTGAAGTCTACACGCAGCGAAAAAATTTGTTTCATATCTTTAACAGCATTTTACATTTAATTCCAAAATTTTTAAATTATTTTGGTATTCATTTAATGACTTTTGGTTATAATATGTTAATATATTAATTTTAAAATCCTGGAAATTCATGTTTGTAACGTGTATGCTGTGTGTATGCTGTAATATTAATTAACGTGGTAACTTAAGTCTATAATGAAAATTCTACACTGAAGTGCATACGAAATATATGTCTATAGTATAGACTCTATACTAAAGTATATATATATATATATATATATATATATATATATATATATATATATATATATATATATATTTTAAAGTAAACACTTATGTCTGATATACGCAAAAAAAGGATTTTTTTTCTCGAACTAATTTCATTTAAATCGTTGTGTTGATCTGCTTGGACGCCCTCATAATGACAACTAAATGAGTCGGTCTAAGTGCTGAGATTATCTTGAAAATGTACACAATGATGACCTCAACTGAGTCTCTTTTTTTTATTTAATAAGTTAATTTTAAATCTAAAAAATATAAATAATTTTTATTCTTTTCTTTTCATTTTGATATATAACAAAAATAAGAGACTATTAAAAAAAAATCCATATTACACAATATTTAAATAAAATATAATATTCCTTATATATTAAATCAGCTAAAAGTTTTACAAACACCAACTAAGAATTAAATAAAACGAGTTGGGAAAGTTAGGTCACATGGGTAAGTTCGGTCACATGGGACGGATTTTTATAGTCGGTCGGGCCGACTATGGAATACCCTACACCTTTGGTGGGGATATTAATGTGGGATATTTAATTGCATACCTTAATTTTAAAAATTTTAATTAAGTATGCTGAACCTCCCCACCCTCAGAATATTATTCACATATCAGAAATTTATGTCTTATATCCCCATAAATTAAAAAATTTATATAAATGTATAACAAACTAATAAAAAAATCAGAAACATATATTTGGGCGGACAACGTCTATATTTAAAATTTTGAAAGGCTAATAATTCATAGATTTGATTTTGATTATTTACTGATCAAATTTTCACTATGAAAACCCATTTTTGGACCACATATTTTTAGGTGAATTATAACAATACGTTTTAAATTTTATACCTATATCTTGAATACTTTTCGAAATATTAGTTTCGAAAGAGTTATATAAAAGTGACTTGTATGGGAGGTGGGCGTGTCCGTTGACCGATTTGGCTCATTTTCAAACTCAGTTCCTACTTTTGGCTAAAATATAATAATTTTATCGCATTCTGATCAGTATTTCTCAAGTTATTCTGTATTCGGACAGCAAGACAGCAAGACGGCAAGACAGCAAGACGGACAGACAGACAGACAGACAGACAGACAGACGGACATGGCTAAACGGACTCGGGTAGTGATGCTGATAAAGAATATATATACTTGTCCATACCGGACACGCCTCCTAAGGGGCGTTACAATATATGCACAAAGTTAATATACCCTGTTCCTCATAGGTGTAGGGTATAAAAAGTAGTAGCATCTGCATTTATCTAATACTAAGATGTACATTCTCTATATTATCTTAAATTCGTTTTGTTTACGATTTCGGTTATACATTCCAATATCAGCCATTCCACGTCAAACCGTTCGGTTTTCGACAAAAAATGACTTTATGAGCTCCGATCTTTTTGAAATTACAGACATGTTCTATCAAAAAAAAAATATTTGACATTTTTTTTTCTTCTAAATTGAAAATTTTCGTCGATATTTAACATTTTGCATTTTTTTTAAATAGTAAGCGTCGAGATCCCACTCTAAATTTTTTAGTGTTGGTGCATTATTGATGTAGTTTGTGATGATGATGTAAAAAAAATTTAAAAATATTCTGTGCTGACCACCAAAATCGCTTTTAAAACTTTCGGACTATAATTTCATATAATGTTTATATTAGAGGTTTTAACAAAGAGTAAAACATTAGAAAGAGCCATTCAATACCTTTCAAATGAGATCAATATTGAATATATGGTTCAGTTGCTATAGTCATTTAACTGAATGCAAAATGTTGAATTTCAACGAAATTTGTAAATTTATTAAGGGGTATAAATAACACAAAAAAAAAATAAAATTATAAAACATGAAACACGTGTAAAATATTTTTCGACATAGAACAAGACTGCAACGTAATCAAAAATAGTTAATCTCAAAAGTGCCCGGTTTAACGTGGAATGGTTTCGGTTTTGATTTCTCCATTGGTCTTACTTTTTTTTTTTGTTAATATTTTCAATATTTTGAACCAAAAACCAAATTATTTTACCCATTAAATTTACATTTTTATTATATTAATTTTGGAAAAAATTAAAAATAAACAAATGTTTTAAACTACAATTAAAAATTTCCTGTTTTTTTAAAATATAACTATAGAAAACAGAATCGATTTATGTCTGAATTTTGTATAACAGTCTCAATCTCCGTTTCGGTTTTATAAATAAAATGATTTTAAAGGGATATCAATCATATTGTGTACAAAATATTTAACGGAATTCTATTCAAAATTTAACATTTCTTAATATACGTTTCGCTTTAGCTAGTGCGTTGGACTGCGAGCCGAAAGGCCCCCGGTTCAAGGCTGGACTGGGGCTAACAACATCTTTTCATAGAAACATTTTTCTATACCGTGCTACCTATCGGCAGTAAATGGCAAACCTATGAGAGTAAAACATTGCCTATGAAAAGCTCTCACACGTCGTTCGGATTCGGCAATAAACTGTAGGTCCCACCACTTTGAGTACAAATATAACACGCACAGCTCAAAATGGTGAGAGAGCTCGGCGTAAGTTCTTATAGGACTATTATTATTATTATAATCTACTTTGAAACCACTATAAAATGAGCCTACCCTAACCCCTCTACGACGCGCCGTTTAGACAATTTGAAAGATTTTGGAAATTATTTTTGGATTTTAAAATTCCCAAAAATTGCGCAGCTTTGTTTAGAAGATATGAAGGTTTTAAGAAAAACATGACTCATCAGCACATTTCTTCATGACCACTGGACCGAATTTAATGAATTTTCAGAAAATAATCTTTTTTGAAACCACTATAAATGATACTACTTTGATCTCTCCGTTTTGAAGATATGTAAGATTTCAGAATATTTTTTTTTTAATTCGAATATAATATTTATAAAAATTGCGCGGACTTTGACTCTTCCATGGAGTTTACTTTAGAAGATATGAAGATTTGAAGAAAAACCTGACTCATCAGCCGATTTCTCCAGGACAGCTATAAAAAGAGCCTACTTCGCCCCTCTACGAAGATAGATGTTTTCTCATCATTTGAGCTGTGCGTTTTAATAACGTTACTTATAGAAAAAAAACGAGTTGGGAAAGTTAGGTCACATGGGTAAGTTCGGTCACATTGGGCGGATGTTTATAGTCGGTCGGGCCCGACTATATAATACCCTACACCATTGGTGAGGATATTAATGTGGGATATTTAATTACATACCTTAATTTAAAATTTTTTAATTATGCTGAACCTTCCCACTCTCAGAATATTATTCACATTTCGGAAATTTACGTCTTATATCCACATAAATTAAAAAAATTATATAAAAAAACTAATAAAAAAAATTAGGAAATATAATTGGGCGGACCACGACTATATTTAAAATTTTGAATGGTTAATATTTCATAGATTTGATTTTAATAATTTACGGATCAAATGTCCACTATGAAAACCCGGGAAATAATGAAAAAAAAAGTGGGCGGATCACGCCCATTTTTGGACCACATATTTTTAGGTGAATTATAACAATATGTTTTAAATATTATAACTATATCTTGAATACTTTTCGAGTTATTAGTTCCTAAAGAGTTATATAAAAGTGACTTGTATGGGAGGTGGGCGTGTCCGTTAACCGATTTGGCTCATTTTCAAACTCAGTTCCTACTTTTGTCTAAAATATATTGAGACGAAATTCGATCGCATTCTGATCAGTATTTCTCAAGTTATTCTGTATTCGGGCAGCAAGACAGCAAGACGGACAGACAGACGAACATGGCTAAACGGACTCGGGTAGTGATGCTGATCAAGAATATATATACTTTTCCTTACCGGACCCGCCTCCTAAGAGGCGTTACAATATATGCACAAAGTTAATATACCCTGTACCTCATAGGTGTAGGGTATAAAAACAAAGTATGCAGTCCAAATTATCACCAACGAATTATATAGATTTGATGAATGTGAAAATGTTTCTCGTTTTGTTAATTATAATTGATTCATTCAGTGTTTGAATACTCAATACGACAAAAAAAAATTTAAGTTAAGTTCATATGAAAGTAATTTTAATAATTGTAAGTTTAATTGGTGTCCTATGGAACGACCAACTTAAGGAAAACATATTTCTGAGTGTATGTTTTTAATTACATTTTAAGTCCAAGTATTGGGTTAAAAATTGAGAAAACAAAAGTGTTACAATTAACAGATACATATTCATAATTCATAGAATACTATATTGTTTACCAAAGATTTTTTTATTAGAAAGGGTTAAACATACTGCAAGAATTGTCAATTCCAAGATCAGCGCAATTACGATGCGTATTCCCGAAAGAAAAAGAAAACTGTGAAATAAAATAATAAATAACTGACCTGCAATTATTTCAGAAATATGTAGAGCAAAAAATGCAAAATTTCCCAAAATAACATAAAAATGCAAAACTCAAATTTAACCCGTTCATGGTGCATGGCAAAAGGTTCACATAAGGACAACACCAATTACAGCAACAAAGCCTAAAACAAAGCAGCTACTAAAAAGACAATAAAAAATAAATAAATAAAAACAACTGAAACCATTATCCTTGCGCGACAGACAGACAAAATTTAAATTTCAAAGAAAATGCATACAAATCTATACTAATTTACGGGACGAACCAAGGACATTTTCTTAATGGCAACGAAAGGGTTATGCATTGCACACAGCAGCAAGAGTATCGTAAAAAGAGAGCAAGATGAGCAACGAAAAAATTACCTGCCGTGCGGTGCGGTACACACACAAAATTATGGTCTGGTCTGTCTTGTTGTAAAAAAAAGGAAAATTCTATGATTTTTTTGTTTTCGTCTTTTTTGTGTTTTATGCATGGTAAAGGACATGCTGTGTGACACTCACTCACACACACGCACGCACGCATGCACTTCAATGCGATGAATTCACGGAAGTAGCGAAAAATAGACAGCGTCCTTGTTTTGGTTATAGTATGTGTGCCCGCGATTAAGGATAACGCGCTTGCAACAATATTAGACAGCCTTTGTGCGCTGTTGTCTGACACGCGGTTGTAAATCAGAACAACAGACATATTTTAGAATTTAGAGCAGCGTCTTTTATGTCGTCGCTGCTTGTTTGCATTAAGTAATAATTGCAAATAGAGTAGCGTCCTTTTGATGCGATGTCCTGCCAAGTTGGTGCCACTCGCGGCGATGTTGCTGCCGAACGGCGAGGACTGCCGTGCTTTTATGAGCGGTGAAAGGCAGCGTACTACAAAAGGCATCTATCAGGACATGCGAGATTGTTTAAGGACATCGAAAGTAGCACTCGTAAATGGGGTCTGAAGGAGTGAATTTAAAGAATTTTTATTTTTTGTTTTGTTTTAAATTAACAACATTTTCTTAGTTTTAACCTTGTCCCTTCCATAGTTTTAAATTTGCTTAGATTTGAAAAATTTCTCAGCCTCATTAACTCTCACACAAGCATGTTTAAACTAAGAAGTCAGCTCTAATGTGCCCGGCCAAACATGCCATGCCCCGTTCATTGTTAAGCCAGAGAGACCGAGCGTGAGTTTCACCAAATCCACGCCTGCAAGAGTTACCTGTAACAATCTCTATTGTTTCTGAGATTTCATGGCTTAACCAAAATGCAAATACAAACCAACCTAGTACAATTACTATATACTAGCAGCAATCACAATTACAATAGCAACAACTACAGCAGGTTGTTTCGTCATTATCAGGATCGCGTCATAAACGCGTAACATGCATGACACAGTGATGCGTCATGCCTCAGCCCATTGTGTAGCGCACTCTCTATCTCTCTCTCTCTTTGTCTTTCTCTTTGTGTCCTTCGTTTTAGCTCTAATATGCGGATCAATTTTAGTTCAGAGTCATTATGTGAACAATGGAAATTAGAGCAATGTTAGTTTGCTTTTTTCGGGTATTTTTAGTGCTAAACAAAAGATTTGCTCTAGTTTCGCTCTAAATCCCTTTTTGTCGGGGACCTTGAATTGTTTCAGTCGAAAGTCAGTGGAAAGTTAGAAAGGATTTTTTTTTTTAAATCGTGTGACTCTGTACTAAATTGTAGTAGTCTACCGAGAATTAGTAATAAATCATTTTATGAATATCGGTGGTCATATTTTTAAAATATTTGTTAAATACGTTATGTAAAATTCCAAATAATTCATAACATATCCAATATATATTATTATTTCCTTACTTGCTTGAACCGGGGACCTTTCGGCTCGCAGTCCAGCGCACTAACTATTAAGCTACTATTGAGCTAGTCGCATTAAATACTACAAAATACTATAATTTTTTTTCAAAGTTTGTATAAAAATACTTATTTTTTGTATACTATTTAATCAATATCTGTCCTATCCTATAAAATTTAATGGGTTTATATGAGAATTTTTTCTAAGTGTATATTGATTTTTTCCAATTTTGATGCCTGACTAGTTCAATGTACATATTCATTGATTTTTTTAATTACTTAGTGAGCGTATGGCTAAGTGAGGTTTTATAGAAAACTGTACTACCTTTCAAGGAGAACAAAAATTATTGGAAATAATTCATTACATACCCAGATAGCAAAATGCTCGCATTGTACCCGTATTGTGAGCCCACGCCTGAAAAAGTCGCATACGTGCGCGCACAGAGTAACAAACGTGTGTCCGCAATTGAGACTCAATACGCTCGCACTAGTGCGAGGCATTTGTGAGTAGCATTTGAGCATCAATATAGTCGCACGAGTGCATACAAAATTTAATAAATCAGTAGTATGCGACTCAATATAGTCGCACGAGAGCGAATAAAATGTACGAGGCGCATATGAGCCTCATAAAGCCCGCACGAATGCTGAAAAAAATAGTATTTTAATAGTATTTTAAATTTAAAATATGCTTATTTGGACACTGTCTCGATTTTAATCAAAGATACCTCAAAATATAGCTACATCTGTTTCCTTTCCTTCGCCGTTTATTTCATCGTGAGACATCCAGATATTCAATAGCTAGATCTTCGTATGTGAACGTACACCCAGAAAAAATTGCCCCAAATCCCATTTAAATTGGTCAATAGAACAATTATTGATTTAATAATATACAAAAAATAAATCTTTTAATATAAACTCAATGGCAATGTCATGGTATTTTCTAGTATTTAATGGTATTTTCCGATTAACATAATAATTTATCCTATTGACTATTTTTAATAGTAAAAAACTTTTATTTATATAGTATTTTTTTCTGGGTGCAATGACCACATATTCAAATGTAGAAGTTACAACTTGAATTCCGAAAAAGCTTGTATTATTCATTTAAACGAGACATCGAGCAAGGTTCCTATCATTTCTCGTTCAAGAGATATTCAACAAAAAAGAACTACATTTTTTTAGGTTTACTCCTGGAAATTAGCGATGGGCATGCGAGCGTGATTCAGCGTGATCACGTGTGATTGTGATTAAATCCTAATTTTACTCACGTGATTGTCAATGTGACTGTGAGTAGACCAAAAAAATGCCGTGAGTGAGTGTGCGTGAGTACAATTTTTTCGTGTGTGAGTCAAATATTTCATGAAATATTTTTATTTTATGAAATATTCGACTGACTTTTACTTTTTTGCGATTTTTTAATAAATTTGTGTGGGGTCATGTCAATAGTTTTTACTTGGTTTTATAAAAAAGGACATAGAATGCTTTTTTTTATATACCCATTATTGTAAAAAGTTTAATTTTCAATATCAAATATACATGTAAACTCTGTATTGGTTTCCTTTTGTTTATTAAGTTTAGTTTGTTCCAGGGGTTCGTGTGGGGTGGCGTTTTTATTCGAGTTATAACTATACTTCAAAAACAGTTTTTCCCAAAGTCAATTCATCCCTGGTAAATTCTACTCCAGACTATTCATTTATTGATAATTCTTTTCCAGAGATAATTTTTCCCAGAGACAATTCTCAAACATTTTACACGAATTCTTCACCGGAGAATTGTTCTTTACCTTTCTATATGAACAGCACATCGAAGATCTTTCACATTTCCATTTCCGTTAAAAATTGAGATATATTTTATCAAAATTCCTAACATCATTATTGCGTTTTAAAGATGTAGATTATGAAAGATGTAGGTGCCACACTCGATCGACCAATCTCACCAACATTACAAATGAAATATGTATTTTTATATATGTATTAAAAAAATAAAATTTTGTATTTTTTTTTTAAATTGTTAATGAGAAATTAACCAGCGCAACAACAAACCAGTTGGGAAAGTTAGATCACATAGGAAATTTTAAAGTAGGTGTTATTATGATAGTTAGGTTTATCAAAATTATAGTCGGTCTAAGCCGACTATAAATACCCTACACATATGTGTGGTTACCATTCAAATTGGTATATAGGTCACCAGGGTATTCGAATCCTGAAAATAACTACAAACTCTCCATCGCTGAAGAATTTCCATTCATTTGATACCCATATTTACAAATGGGTAGGTGTACCGAATTTCGAATTTTTTTTTGGGAACCACAACTCGTTTCGCAGGAAAACGTCATTTTCATATATTTCAGCATGACGTCAATATATATTTGACCAAAAAAGTTTACCTAAGCACGTATACAGTAAAATTGATCTGTAGATTTAAATTTTATATGAGGTATTTGAACATAAGTGGTCGGTTCTCAGGTTACAATAGATCTATCATGTTTCCAATTTTCTTGTTCAGACAGCTTAGATATATAAGTAATCTAAATCTAAAGTTTTATTGCTCTAGCTCTTCTACTTTTTCCGTAATCGTGATTTCAACATACAGACAGAAGAACAGACAGACGGACATCGCTAAATCGACTTAATCGACTCATGCTGATCAAGAATATATATACTTTTCCATACCGGAGATGCTTTCTTATGGGTGTTACTAACGGCGTACCAAACTGAATATACCCTTTCACTCTTAGTGTAGGGTATAAAAAATGATCCGCGATGATAGTATGATTTTCCAAAGGACTTTAAGATTCAAAACACGACCTCGTATACAGTTTTTTCAGATTTGCATAAGTTTTTGAGTTATTACTAAAAACAAATATATGGCAAATCTCGTATTTTTATAGACATTTTGAATTTTCATTTTTTACGGATTTGAGTCTTCGATCTGATTTCTTTTGTATTCCATTGTAAAAATTTCAATAATTCGAAATAAGCCACATGAAATTCGAATTGATCTGACCAAATCAACGACCAGTCAAACTCAAAAAAATATTAATTTTTAATAGTATTATACAATATATAATAATAAATTGCTTTGATAGAGAAATTCAAATAATTAGAAATTATTTACTAAATTTAAAAACTAATTTGCAACGCTCAAACATTTGGCAACAAATCTTAATTAAAAGTTTAAGGAAATAATGCGAAACAATTTAACTTTTAAAACTTTACCTTATTCCATTAGACTAGTTCTGTTTTTTTTTTAATTATAAGTTCCATATACATCTATTTATATTATTGTCATAAAATAATATAAATATTATGTCTACATTAGCAGTAATCTTAAAATTAAATTGTACCAAAATAATTATTTATATATATCTGTAATATCAATGTAATCAAAAATATGTTTACTTGAAAATACAATGTTTTTACATCCAAAAATATATATATATATATGTTTGCAAGAACATCTAAATTTGTCATTTTAAACATAAATAAGTTTGAAAGCTATGCCAGCAAGCACGTCTAAAATTTATCATTCTAAACATAAATATGTTTAAACGAAAATCCCAATATGTTAGGAAGGTTATTACAATATTTTCCAAATGCAATAATAATTTTGTTTGCATGAAGCTCCAAACATATATAGTATGCCTGCAGAATTATGTTTGGGAGAGCTCATTCCTTTGCAGCGTGTACCTAATATTTGAAATAAAAAAACCATTTGCATTTCATAAAGATATCTTTAGATCTGAAATATATTATATACTTAAGATAAAAAATAGAGCCTCTTACTGTTCTGCAGTCTGTTTTTATTATATTTAGGATTATCTGCATAGCACACTATATCCCCGATAATACGTATGCAGTGAAGATCGTCCTTAATTAGACCGCAATGCAAACACGTAACGCCGAAAATTGAAATATCTCATATACTCTTGTTAAAAAGTAACCAATGCGTAAAATCAGCTTAGCTTCGAATAATAGATACATCGAAGTACGCAGAAAGTGCGCCAAATAAAAACATTTTTATGCAAATCATTGTCGCCCTTTGACATGTGGGTCAACCATATGCAAACCGAAAACAAACAAAAAAAAAGGAACTAAGCGATCTTTTAAAGATATTTGCCGCACAAAGCATCTGTGTACGCAAGGATGAATTTGCATATCTTAAGTATATAATTTGCACATACGTAAAAAGTACAAATAAAAACTACCCTCAAGGAGCATTCTTGAGTTTAAGCATCTTTGAGTTTGAACTTCAAAGATAAGGGCGAGCAAGCGTAAACCATACAGTTGACCTCTAATCTTAAGAGGGGACAAATTTGCATATTGTTTACATTACATTGTAGAAAAGAAAATCATGTCAACAAGAATTAAATAGGGTCCTTATTGCTCAATTTGAAATGTTGTTCATTGAAAGATCTACATTTTGATTCATATATGATAAATGTTGTGCTCTAATTAAATTGACAAGATCAAATGGCAAGATCAGCAGATCCTTTGAGGCGTTTAATCGCTGCTAATTTCAATAACTACTGGACTGACCAATAATAGGGGTTTTCTCTAACATACGCCCATGTCTAACTTTGTTCTAATTAAGACCTGCTAATTAGGCGATCCGCCGTTCGCCTGCACACTTTAATCCCAAGTTTTCTAAATTCTAATCCATTCGCTTTTAATCCATTTGTTTTGTCGACAACATTTGTTGCATGTTTTACATAATTTTTCTTCCAAACTGCTCTGATTAACTAACTAATCACATGATCAACGTGCGCTGATCTGCCTCATTGATCCGCGCAGGATCAAGTCAAAATGCCTGCTGCTCAACGTACCAACAGAACAGAATCTCTTGAATTTTGCCAGAAATTTCGCGTAATATTGGATTATGTCATGGCGATCGGAGTGCGGGTCGTATGTGCGATCGACAGGATCAGCGCTCAGATTAAGCAAATCGCATGGCCGTGCTGGACAAATCACTTTTAAATCTGTGTTGCGTTTTCGAGTTTGTCAATTTTTGTGCGCGGATTATCGTCGAGCAATCGGACACAGGTAGCTAATGTTCACCACCTCTTGGCCGCCAATCGATCGCGTCGAACTGTAACATTGGACATGTTTGCATTGTCTGTGTCCGTTAATCCTTTCTTCGGCGGTTAAATCCTGTCTGTCTACATGTAAATCCGGTGAGTGCGCGACGTCTTAATCCGGTTTCTGGAGTCAATGATTTTTACCTGCTCAGCATTTAGTTTAGTTCAGCGTTCGTGGTGGGCAAATTGTTGTGCTGCGCAGGACATACGCACAGCACAGCACATATGCTCACAGGATGCGCCGCTAAGTAAACAAATATGTATTTTATGCAAATTTTTGCAGCATCCATGAAAGGAAAATCATGGCGTATATGTTATTGTTTGGGCTGATTTCGAAAACAATGTTCGGCTGTTCGAAATTAACACGGAAAACACAATATTATCCTTTGAGTTCCCTTTGGAAAACAGCAAAAATACAGTAATATTTTCTTTAACACATTATGCTGTGCAAGTATTTATTTGTTTTAACATGTTCCGTATGTTGTTCGAGAAAGTTCTCACAGAGATATTGATGATGATCGGTTTAGGTACGGCTATGTAATATGGGTTTCACTAATTCGTATTAAATATTCTAAATATATTCGAATGTTTAGCAAAACTAAAACAATTGTGCAAAATAATACATAATATTAGTTATGAAACTAAATACATTACAGGTTAAAATTTCATATAATATATAAAAATAATTCTTAAAATTCAATTTTGAAAACACATTTTCGCTGTTAATTTATATAAAGAAATTTGTTTTTAACTATAAAGAACGTTTTTATTACCCAATCTGCCGTGACTCGAATACCTTCGACTTCGATAAATAAAAGTCTGATCTCGTATCTTTATCGTTTCTAACTTTAAAAATTTCTTGGACATTCATATTTTATGTGAAAATGTGAAATTTAAACGTTTACCACATCGATATCGCAATTTTTTTCGAAACAATCACAAACTTTTGTTATTTTACTTTTTTATATAGATTCGATTTTGTTAAATGTATCGTACCAACGGATAGAGGTCATATTTGTCGCTCGATATCGATACGAGATAGTGTACGATATCGTGTTAATTCACCTGCATTTCGCACGGATTTCGTGACGATATCGAAACGAATAACGGCTGGGTTAAAAAAATGAACATTTTCTTTATTATTAGAAAAGTTTTATCTTAACGCTATTTAATGTTCAACTTCCAAATTACACAACATAATAAAACAAAAAAATATTCGCGATCTAAGTATGATTTTCCGATGGACGTCAAGATTCTAAACACTACTTCATACTCAGTTTTTTCAGATTACCTCAAGTTTTTAAGTTATTACCTAAAACAAATATATGGCAATTCTCGTGTTTTTTGACATATTTTGGTCTATAACTTTTTACAGATTTGAGTTTTTGATCACATTTCTCTTATATTTCATTGAGAATTCTTCTGCTAATATTTTTAAATAAACCAAATGGAATTCTGATTGATTTGGCCAATGTCTTATATCAGACTTGATCTATAATTCTATACTTCCTCTTACTTTGTTTTTGCAAATCACTCTTTAAGTCCTCAGTTAAAGTGAAATTCACAGTTTCGATTGAAAACTGTACCTTTTTTTGTTCGATATGAACCTAAGCAGGAAAACATTAAATTTTATTTTAAAATTATGAACATTTAATAGGTGATCTTCATTTTACTCTATTGTAGTATACTGAGTCAAACCCATGGAAAGTAATACTGGTTTAAGTTTTTGTTAAAATTTTATTAATAATTGATGGACAAAAAAATTATATTGATTAAAAGGAGCACCACAAAAGAAAATTGAAATCAAAAATCATAAGCGTGAATTTGTATTTAATCTGCAGACTTAAAGAATGATTTGCAAAAACAAAGTAAGAGAAATCATAGAATTATGGAACTTGTTTCAGGTATAATATATATGAATTATGAAAACTTAATAATGTATGCAATATGAATTTGATGAAGTTTATTTCAAAATATAAGCTGAAGTTAGAAATTTACCAATTGAAATTGAGAACACCTCAATTTCAATTGGTACCCACCTAGTCTGCCATTCGATTCGAGATCGTTTCGAGACTGTTTCGAGATCTCGAGGAATTCATTCGATCTCGATTTCGTATCTATATTAACTACAATTCATTCTAAGATGTACGCAGATATCGTAACGAGATAATGAACTTTATTCGAAATGAGAAAAAAACGATTCTGAATGGAATTCACATCGAATATCGAGATTGATTCGAAAAACATTGCGATATCGATGTGATAAATATTTAAAAATCGCAACTTCTACCTAAATTTTATTGTACGAAAAATTTAAAAACTTAGTAGTGATAAAGCAACGAGATCGAATTTTTTTATCGCAGTTAAATCGAGAAAACTTCGATCATCGAAGAGCTCCGAGACATGGCAGTCTAGGAATATTCGCATTAACGATCAGTAACTGTCGAATATAAAATTAATATTATAAAGCAAATGTTTAAATTGGCGACTTGCTTAAGTTTTATAGAAAACATTTTTTGGGAAACAGCTTTTGATACAAACTCTGTTTGAAATATATTGAAATATATGCAATATCAATACAAAATAGTTTTTATTCTAGTTTCGCGAAAAATCGCGATATTTCGTTTGGATCTATTCTTGCATATTAGTTGGCTTTGAAGTTCGATATTTTTACAAGATGTGATTCGATATCGTACATATTTTCCGACATATCGTTCTCGCATCACTATCCTAACGAATGGCAGACTGGGTAGTAGCGATACTTTTTCGCTTCTACGAGATTGAAGTTATTTCGAGAAAGCTCTGAGATATTGAAGATCATCGAGACATGACAGATTGTGTATCTCCAGTTGCAAATATTACCCGATGCTACTAAAATTTTATGCTTTGTACAGTTTTGTGGTGATTTTCCATATTTTAAATGGGTTTATATCAGAATAAACTTTTCGTGTTCCGAGGCCATCATATATCGAAGTAAATAATAACAAATTCATACTAAAAAATCATTATATTTTAGCATTATGCACTTTATTAAATACTTTTTATAGTGTATTTTATATTTAAGTTCCGCATAACCAATAAATGGAATCACGAACAGTTTTAATCATCGTAATTTCAAATTGTAATACTGCCTGATAAAACTTATAATATTAAATAAGGAAACATAAAATTTTCTAAGGGTTCGTTATTTAATTCGTCAATAGTCAACTTGTCATAAAAAATGTTATATTAAATGAATGTTGATTGTCTTTCTATGATGTGCGTTTTAAAATTAAATAAACATAATTGAAAAGAAGGTTCAATAATAAAAAAGGTTCTATAGTTTTAAATATTGTTTTTGAGCTCTATTCACTCTCAGTACAAAATCATTTCGATGTTTCGATTTCGATCATTTCGATGTCTCTCAGATCTTAAAGTCAATTTTTGATTGACGCAGAACAATAGAAAATGGTTAAGGTCAAAAAGTTCGAGATCTTTTGAATATCAGGCCGTATTCTTAGGTCACATATTAATAACTTGCAGACATATTGTTGACATTCATTTCATTGCAGGGCGGGTAAATTTGAATAGGAGGGTGATTTTTGTTTTCTTGAAGTGTTGATGGAGAAAGTTCAGAGATCAGCTAAGCAAATTTGTCAACTACATACCATGTAGAGGTCAAGATAAAGAATAGCAATAGATACAACAATGAGTTTAAGGAGGTAGAGCAAGTCAAAGGTTAAGAGTTTCAAAAGATAAGAAAGAGGTTGTGACCAAGTTGAATTATAATAAATTTAATATATTGGACATGTAACTAGTATTTAATGATCTTTGATAAATTGAGTTATTTTGTAGGTGTGTTTTTTCAAAGTCTAGAATAAGACTGTATTTATGAGACTTGATAATAGGGTACAGTTCGTAGATTAAGATTTTTTTAAATGTTATCTTGAACTTGAATTTGTGTACAATACCATATTTTAAATATAATAATAATAATAGTTTGGCACTACAGCCCTATAAGAACTTAGGCCGAGCTCTCTCACCATTTTGAGCTGTGCGTGTTATATTTGTACTCAAAGTGGTGGGCCTACAGTTTATTGCCGAATCCGAACGGCGGGTGAGAGCTTTTCATAGGCAATGTTTTACTCTCGTAGGTTTGCCATTTACTGCCGAGAGGTAGCGCGGTATAGAAAAATGTTTCTGTGAAAAGATGTTTGTTAGCCCCAGTCCAAGCTTGAACCGGGGACCTTTCGGCTCGCAGTCCAACGCAATAACCACTGAGCTACCGCGGCTACTTTTAAATATAGGGGTTCATTTTTTAATATTTTATAATGGAAGTTAGTTTTTTTTTATTTAATATATATGCTAAGGATTTTTTTTTAGTTTTATTTAATTCTATTGATATAAAATATCGTCGTTGTAGACCGAAAAGTCACCGAATACATTTTCAAAATGCCAAACATTCATTTACAAAAATCTTTATATATCTGTCAATTGTTGTGATCAAAATTTTTTTTATCATTTGATATTTCAACTTTAAAAATGCATTAATTACTTTTTATAATATTAATCAACAATCTCGAAATTTAAGTTTTTCATAAACATGTTAAACATGTGAGTTTAAACATAGAGCTCCATGGTATTGAGTTCTATGGTAGATATTTTTCTCTATCTCTAGCTTATTTCTCTATCGTGTATTTGAGCCTTATAACCTATTTGACGACAATTTTGAGTTTAATGAAAAAAAAAAAAACATTTCACGACCATTTTATGTTTAATGAAATAATGATAAATTTTCGATATGAAACTTCGATATAAAACTAAAATTGAATTGTCTTTTCCCTAAATATAGTAATAAGAACTGTTCGAGGATCGAAGTTTTCTCTAACTAACTGCTATAAAAAAGTTCGATCTCGTTGCGTTATCACTGCTATTTTTTATAAATTTTTCGTACAATAAAATTTAGGTAGAAGATGCGATATTTAAATATTTATCACATTGATATCGCAATGTTTTTCGAATCAATCTCGATATTCGATGCGGCATCGATTCAGAATCGTTGTTTTTCCGTTTCGAATAAACTTCATTATCTCGTTAGGATATCTGCGTACATCATAGAAGAATTCTAGTATAAAAAAGACACTAAATCGTAATCGAGATCGAATGAATTCCTCGACATCTCGAAACAGTCTCGAAGTGATATCGAATCAAATGGCAGACTGGGTTCGTGGTTATTCAAAACCCTAATATTTTCGTACTATTATAGTTTATTAAAATCGATAATTTGGGCGTATAAAATATATGAAATTATAGTTATGCTTGGTTTTCACTATGTCATTTTGTGTCATTTTCATGTTCGAAAATTGGGAAAATTTGTTGTTATTATGGCAAGGTTCTAAAAAAAATGTTAACATGTAGGCATTTTGTTATCGACTAACATGGTTAATGAACATTTAAATTTTGGCCAGTTTCTAGGTCGCATTCATAATGTAAATAAAATAAATATGATACAAAATGAAAACCAGGTTTAGTTTTTGTGTTTCAAAGTACGATTTTTTTTTACAAAATCGAATTCAAATCAATCAAGTAAATGCTGAACCAATTCAAATCGATTCTTGATTCAAATATTTAAATCTCAGTTGAAAGAAGCGAATACAATTTAATTTTACAACATATGAATTGATTCTCAATCTCATCTAAAATCATTCAGTATTTACGTTGCGATTAAAATTCATTTAAATCGAACAAATATTGAACTTTGGAACTCGATAAAATTAAAAATTTGAATTACATTTCTATAGAAAGCTGGGGCATGTCCGAAAAAGTTCAATATTACGCAATATTTTGTGGAATTGAAATTTCATTCGGAACATGATAAAATATTTTTCAGTATTTCAATAATATTCTAATATTAATATTCCATAATATTCTCAAAAAATAAAAATAAAATGCAAAGGACACAAATAATTTTTCGAACCCCCCAAAAACAAAACAAAAACGCCATAGTAATAATAATAATAAAAATTCCGAGAAAATAAAAAGGATGCTGGATTAAATATTATGAGTAGGGGGGCAGTTAAAGTTGGGGAGAGAACGCGAAAGTAAGGGAGCACAACAACATCACATGAAAATGTATAAAAATATGAAAATGTAACCGAAATAAACCTAAAAATAATAAATAATATAAGCAACAGCAAAAAAAATAACAAAATAAAGCAAAAACTATGCGAGAGCAAATAAAGGAAACTCTTTTGTTATTGTTGCATTTGTATTGTTGGCTGAGAGTGTGCGTAGGAAAGAGAAGAGGAAGTGGATGGGCATGCGATGAGCATGAGCAAGAACATGAGCGAAGCGCCATACAGCGATGCAGTGGCGCTGCAGAGCCATTGAGCACAGCACAAGGAGCAACGTGAGTGAATGTAATGGAAAACAATGCAGACTGAGTGCAATACGAATGTGGAGAGAGTTCCAATGCATTTTAGAAAAATTATTTTGAGAATGAAATTTGGTTTGTGCTCCGAACTACCTGAAAACATATAGAAAAAAGAACAAAAAAAAAATAGGAAGTACAACAACAAATGAAATGGAAATGCAGGAAGCAGAAGAAGCAGCAGTAACAGCATCCGAAACATTTTGATTGAATTGAACAGAAATTTTTCTATATGACTATTTGAGTAAAACTACAAAATCCAGTCAGTCGTGCTCAGAGTCTCAAAACGTCAAGGATGTGCGCAGACAAAAAGCACAGCTAAACTAAGAAAATTAAAAAAAAACAACTAAATACAATTAGAAAAAATCGATAAAGCAAAATTTTGCAAAAATAAATAAAAAATTTCACAAATTTAACAAAAAAAAATCATTTAATTTATGCTGGATACAAAACACAGTCAACACACAGAGCTGTCAATGTTTTGTGCAAAAACAACAATTTGACATTTTGGATTACAACAATTAGAAAATTTTGTTATTTTTACAAATCAAAAAACGAAAAAACAGAAAAAAACAATCAACTCGTGTGTTTTAACTGTATTTAACGAACGAACCAGCAATTGTATGCAACTCGTGCAGGCTGCATTCAGTAGTGCGTCGTAGTTTGCAAAGTGAAATTGAAATCGATGAAAGAATAATTTTAAAAAAATTAAAAAATATTTAGAAAGAAAAAACAATAACGTGTTGGTAGGCGCCTAAATTGCACGGAAATTCTAAAAACTAAAAGAAAAACAGTTGGTGTTGAACTATTAGAAAACGCGCCGCTGCGGAGACGATTTTTTTGTCAAAAAAAGGTAAATATAATTTTTTTTAATACAATAAATTTAAAATTCTTTTGTTTTTTTATGCATTTAAGAAAAAATGAGCTTTCTTAAAAAAAATATTAAAAAAAAAAAAAAAAAAATAATATGAATTATTTAGAAATCTGCCAAATTCTAATTTGCCAATTCTAATCAAAACAAATGCAAACATTGCTGAATTTTGCCGCTGCGCTAAAATGCAGCCAGCAACCTTCAAATTCTTTGCACCAAAAACACATAAAAAACTTAAAAATATTTTTGCATCATTTTTCTTTTACGTAAACAAAGTGCAGATCGAAAATAGCAATTGTAATCAAATTTTTACTTTGTTTAATTTTGTAAATTCAAAATAATAAAAATTATAAATTTTTTAATAATAGTTTTTAGCTCTCTGTCATTTCGCTATAAAAAGCTGTCTTTGACGCTGTCAGTTTTTCGCAGCAACTGTCTGTCTGTCTGTTTAGTGCTGCCACATTGTCAGTGTCTGGTGCACCACCTCTCCCCCTCGTGCACTTTTTAACATCAGCGCGCACATTTTTGCCCAACAAAACACATAGTCACTTCATGCATGCAGCCAATTCTTAATTTTAGCCTCAATCATAATTCAAAGTCATCAAAGCCCACAAAAACAAAAAAAAACATATGAAACAAAAACAAAAAAATTTAAAAAATAAAACAAAATTTACAAACAAAAAAAAACAAAAAAATAGATTACGAAAACAACAAAAACTATAAAAACAAATATTAGTTTTTTGGCAGACAGTTGCAGTTGCATAAAAATCTGTTTGAAACACTGCATCATCGCAATGATTGTCATGAGAATGATTTGTATTGTAGGAAATTTTTATATTTTGAAAATTGAACATTTTTTTATCTCCTTACTTTGCCCTGTATCAGAGAGATCTTCGATGCATCGAAACGTACTCCAATTAACTTTGATTAAAAAAGTTCGATCTCGTTTTAATTTTTGATATTGACTTTTGATTATTTTTCTTTTCGATATCCATTCGAATTCATAAAATGACTCGTACCAAGAAAATGTGAACAGAGGGAATCAATCTGACTAACATTCCTAGTAGAAATTGTTCTAGGTTGGTCTAGGTTGGTCTAGGTTTGTTCTAGGTGTGTTCTAGGTTTGTTCATATAAACTCCTTTTTTTGTCAGTTCCGTTCAATCTCGTTCTAATTTCTGAAATTTCTCGTATATTCAAATTTTATGACATGAACATTTATCAAGCAATATAGAATTTTTATTATTTTACTTTTCGATATCGATTCGAATTCGTAAATTGAGTAGTACCAAGAAAATTTCAACAGAGCACATCAATCTGCCTACCATAGAAGAAATTGTTCAAGGTTCTTCTAGATTGTTCTAGATTGTTCTACGGTTGTTCTAGGTTTGTTCTAGGTTTGTTCATATAAACTACTTTTTTTATAATAGGGTCATGACATGGAAATGAACATTGAATTTTTGCCTTGTCATAACCCGACCAGTTACATAACGAATTTGATCGGGCGATGATTATGTTTATTCTAATAGGGAAAATTTCTACTCGGGAATGTTGTATATCGATGCAGTGATATCATATTTATTATCTTCTGTATTCTTTCATTATTTTTAGTATTTTTGTATGTAGTTTTCGCTAGTCTTTCTCTAAAACATTTTAGTATATTTTACAATTTCAAAATTTTCGCCAATACTAAAAAATATTGCTTTACCGCCCTACCCAGTCATGTACCCGACCGACTCTACCATGAGATATCCTCATGCATTTTGTAGCTGTATTTTTATTTTTTTTTTGTATTTCGCCCACTCGTGCGCGTTCGTTTGTTGATTTTTTCGCATTATAAACAACAAGTAGTTTTGGCCAATACGCCCCACTGCTGCAGTCCCCCACCCCATTTAGCTTAGGTACAGACGATTTAAAAATTTTTCAATTTCAAAATTTGGCCATTTCTATTTTTTGCATATCTTTTTTTTTTTTGCTTACAGTTCGCATAGTTCTTTCTTTGTTACACTCCATGCACTTTTTGGCATTTCGCATAGAGAGAGAGCCCCCTGAAAATGTGGATGCAGCCAGCCATCCATCCATTTACGCGTCTAGTACGTTGCATGTTATTAATTTTAAACTTGGCCTTTGCTGGCGAGATTTTTAACTTAGAAATGTTTTGCTTTTTTTTTAGTTTATTTTTTGCAATTTTTCTGTTGATTTTTGTACTTTTTGCTAAAATTTCTACTGCGCGTTTTAAATATCTAATAGTGGCGGCGGCGGCGGTGGCCTGTGTATCTTTGGTTCTGCGCGTTACATTTTTTCGCAACTCAGTTTAGTTTAGTTTGGGATTTTATTGGCATATACTAAATGTTTCATGTGTTTTCACGTCATCGACAGTTTTTATTAGTATTATTATTATTTAAATTTTTTTTTGTATTCAAATTGTAAGTGTAAGCACAGCACAGCGCTAATTATAAACAATAAATAATTTACAATAAAAATGGTTTTCCGTGAAATTTGCCATTTCTGCAAATTATACAATTATTATATATTTTTCTTTTTACTTATACGACACAGTTATTATTAATTAACTTACTTAAGAGATTTTGTTTTTTTTTTAATTTATGCATATTTTACTTTAAAAGCTGCGCCATTTTATAGCATTTCAAATTAGTTTTGCGCCTAACTTTTTGACACATGGACCGGACCGCGCGCGACAGTTATGGATGTCTCCTAGTACTACAGTGCACTCGAACGCATATGTTGACAATATATCTTTTGTTGTAATTAGTTTTGAAAAATCACACAAAATATTACATAGAATTTGCACTTTTTCTATAAATTTTAATTTTTTGGATTAAGCACAGCCAGTGACAAAATTTAGCAAATTGTTTCCGCATTTTAAACAAATGCACAAATTATTACTTAATATTATTGTAATATTTTTAAAATGAAAATTATTATTTCACAATTTCAGCAATTGGTCAAAAATGCAATAGCTTTGTTTTTGGAAGAATAGCAAATTTCAAATTTTGTTGAATTTAATAATTTAATAAATTTAAGAATTCAAAAAAATACAACAAAAGAAGCAAATCTATATTTTATAATAATCTACAACACACGATTATTTTGTATATCTTCAATTGAATCAGCAAATTCATATCAAATTCAAGAACTATTCATTTGTAATATTGACTATTTTTGAAAATAATACCATTCTGCATGGTGCATTCATCAACATTTTCAATAAAACTATAATTTGTTTGCAATAATATAATTGAAATAATCATAATACTTAAACATAACCTCCAAGAAAATACGTTATTTACATTGTTTACTTGCGTTTACCTCTAAGTTAAACGTTGGTTCTAGGCAAATCCTCACTAAATCTCAACTAAATCCACATGAAATTCCATGCCTTCTGACTGACACTTTTAATCTCCATTGAGCGCGATTAATCTAAATCCACGCTCCCTCAGAATATTTTTTAATCCATTTAAAAAGCGTCAACATGCTAAATAAACTAAAAAGAAATACCTGCCACCCTGACCTGTGCAGCGCACGCATATACCGCGAGTTTCCGTTTTAATCCCATGATCTGTGCTGTGCGCGACAGGATCATAGACCGTTCGGCGCTACCTGCATCCTACGCTCACTCACACACTTGGTGTCCCTCGCTCGCTCGCTCGTTCACTCTCTCACGCACTCACTCACACGAGAAATATTGACTTTCCCTTGAGCCAAACTAATCCCGATCATGATCAGCATATATGCCAGGCTCACCGAGCCAAAGTATGTCAGTTGAGCCTTGTACTGCTTCGAGTAAACAACACGTACAAGGATATTTTACAACTAAGTGAAAACATTACATTATTTTTCATTACGAAAGTCTTCAAAAAAACGAAACACATTTACTGGATATTTACAACGTGATACATTTTCTGATATTTGGATAACTGCTTGCGTTTCAAAAGGTATGAAGTGACGCCATTTTTACGTCTTGTCGGCGAGTAACCAATCAAAAGGGCGATGTATTAAAAAAAAGAAGAATAAAAAAGAATATATAAAAAGAGGGTAAAAAAAACGCCATCAAAAAAGTGCCATTTTTTGTGCTTTGCCACAAACCACCCTGAACTGGCACACGCCGCTTTATATAAAAGCCACCAAACACCCTCCCTCCGATGGGTTACTTTTGCTATATAACATAAAAAATAAAAAAAAATGACTCAAACATAATACAAAAAATAAAAATATTGATTTTTATTGCATTTGTGTGAATTATACCCATTGTGAAACTGTTTGCCACCTCATTTAGGGGTGGCTGTGAAAAAAATACAAAAAATCTGCGCACGCGCATTAAGTGTGCCAAGCACTCAAGTACTCACACAGAGTTTCACTCAATCCGGAACACACTCAAACTCAAAATTCATTTATTTATTCGACATTCACACTCTTTGAGTAAATCACTCACTATTTGAGTAGCTCACTCACTCAAACACTCATCACTCACTCATCCAACTCACCCTCGCAGCGCACAGTTTTTAATTCTCTGCCTTCTCTCTTGTCATTACAGATCGCAACGTCAACTCCAACGCATCACACCGACCGACCAACCGATCCACGACACAACATGCAAAACGCCTGGGACGCCATGCAGCCCGCCGCCAACTACGAGCAGCACAATCAGTGGTACAACAGCATGTTCGCCGCACAGATCAAAACCGAGCCTGGCACCACAACGCCGCCAGCGCATAGCCCAGTTGCTGCCGCCGCCGCCACTTCACAGCTCGAGCACTATCTGAGCATGAAGCAGCAGCAACATCAGCAACAGCAACACATGGCCGCCGTTGCTATGGATACCATGAGCACGATGACGCCATCGCCCAGCAATAACGACAGCCTGCAGCACTATTACGAGAGCAGCAATAACAGCAGCATGCAACAGCAACTGTTGCAGCAGCAGCACCAACAACAACAACAGCAGCAGCAACAAACAAAGCAGCAACAGTTTCAGCAGCATTTTCAGGCTGCACAACAAGCCGCCGCTCAGGGTCAAATTGCCGCCAATGCACACTTGCCGCTCGGCTTCAATCCACTGACGCCGCCTGGTCTGCCCAACGCCGTGCTGCCCACTATGTCACACTTCTATCAGCAACATCATCACCAGCAGCAGCAACAGCAAAATCAGCTCCACCAACAGCTGCCCAGTCCACTACCGCACGCAGACATTAAGCTGCAGTGCGCACTCACGCCGCGCAACACACCGCCCATGGATGTGACACCGCCCAAGTCACCCAAGGCTTTGCCCGCGGTTGCCGAGTCGCTCGAGAAGGAGCACGATCTCATCTCCAACTCAAGCGAGGACATGAAGTACATGGCTGAGAGTGGCGACGACGACGATCAGTCGATACGCCTGCCCATCTATAACTCACATGGCAAAATGAAGAACTACAAGTGCAAGACGTGCGGCCTCGTTGCCATCACAAAAATCGCCTTCTGGGAACACGCGCGCTCGCACATGAAGCCCGAGAAGATACTGCAGTGCCCAAAGTGTCCGTTCGTCACCGAACTCAAGCATCACCTCGAGTATCACATTCGCAAGCACAAGAACCTCAAACCCTTCCAGTGCGACAAGTGCTCGTACTCGTGTGTGAACAAATCGATGCTCAACTCGCACCGCAAGTCGCACTCGTCCGTGTATCAGTACCGTTGCGCCGACTGTGATTATGCCACCAAGTACTGCCACTCGTTCAAGTTGCATCTGCGCAAGTACGACCACAAGCCCGGCATGGTGCTCGATGAGGAGGGCATCCCAAACCCCTCAGTGGTCATCGATGTGTACGGCACGCGGCGTGGTCCCAAATCGAAGACAGGTGCTGCAAGCACGAGCAGCAGCAGTAGCAGCAAACGTAGCAGCAGCAATGTCGTCGCCGAGAATCTGACAACCGCCAATTTGAGTCAGCAGCAACAACTTTCTGCCGCCCTGCAAAGCTTTGCCATGCCCCCGCATCAGATGCCTGCCTCACCAGCCAAGAGTTGCAGTTCCAGCGCCTCTGAATTACCTACGCTCACACTGAACATGTCATTGCAGCAACAGCAACAACAGCAGCAGCAACAACAACAGCAACAACAACTGGCGCAGCACAATAACCAACAGCAGCAGCAAATGTCCAACTTGCTGCCGCCTTTGGCCTCGATCTTGCAACAGCAGCAAAACATGGCATTCTTCCCCTACTGGAACCTGAATCTGCAAATGCTTGCCGCGCAGCAACAAGCCGCCGTGCTAGCCCAACTCTCACCCCGCATGCGCGAAACTGCGCTGCAGCATCTGCAGAGCCAACAGCAACAGCAGAGTGACGCCCAGTCCGCAATTGAAGATGAGGACGATGAAGAGTACAATGAAGAGCGCGACTTTGATCGCAAGTCCGTTGACTCCGCCATGGATCTGTCGCAAGGCACGCCCACCAAAGAGGAAGAGCAGCAACAGCAGCAAACGCCCGCTGTCGCTATGAATCTGAAGCTGCTGCAGCAAGATGAGGTTGTGCACAATGAGACACCGCTCGTGAGCAACAGCAACACTTCACGTCGCAAGGGACGTGTGCTCAAGCTCGACACTTTGCTGCAGACCAAGTGCGCCTCCCTCAGCCCCGAACAGCACAAGGGCGCCGAACAACAGATGCCCACAGCTTCATCGCCCATCGGTGGTGCGGCGCCTGCTAAAATGGAAGAACACTCATCCGCCGATGAGTCCATGGAGAACGTTGCACCAGCTGTGAGTGCACAAGCTAATACAAGCGCTAGCTCAACAGCCTCATCGTCGGGCAACAGCTCTCACAGCTCCAGTTCAAGTGCGAGCACGAGCAATCATACGAGCAGCAATGGCAACAGCAACGGCCCCGCTGCGGGCGCCATCTACGAGTGCAAATATTGTGATATCTACTTTAAGGACGCGGTGCTCTACACTATTCACATGGGCTACCACAGCTGTGACGATGTCTTCAAGTGCAACATGTGCGGCGAAAAGTGCGACGGGCCTGTGGGTCTGTTCGTGCACATGGCGCGCAATGCACACTCGTAAGAGCGCACAAATATGAGCACTCATTTTTTTGTTGTTTTATTATTTTATTTTTATTATTTGGTGTCAGTTTGTAAATGGTTACCGGGTACAAACTGACACTTCGTTGTATTGAATTGTATATAAAAGCGCGTTGCCACGCCTCCTACTAATGGGGGGCGGCGGCACATGCGCACCATGTTGTCAAGAATTGTAAATATGAAAAATTAATTTTAAGTTTTTTGTAGAATTTGTAATATTTGTAATTTTCTGATTGCTGATCAAAGAAGTTTCCTTTTAATTTTAAACAAATTCAGATGATTTTATGCGCCTAGTTTTTAAGTGAAACAAATTTTTTATAAAAATACTTATATACGATAGATATATAAAAGATCTTAAACTTAGTCACAAAGAGCAAAACAAACAAGCGACAGACACAAATTTTATAATATATATTTTTTTTATTATTATTTTAATTTCGTATTTAACAAAAACCACAAAAGGTTTAAAAATTTTCTAGTTTTAAGCACCATTTCATTAATTTTAAGCCAAATGAGTCAAATTTTATTGTATTATAAATAAAAACATTTATTAAATGCACAGTTTCTGTATTCAAAACAAATTATTTTATTGGTATTTTTATTTTTCATTGATAAGTTTTTAGTCATCAGTTTATAATTTATAGGGTTTAAAAATTAACCATATGCGAAAACATTTATTGATTTATTAAATAAATAAACGATATCATTTAAAATTAAATATTTTTTGCGTTTTTATTAATTGAAGGAATTTTTGAAAATTAATTTTTAGATTTCTTGTGTTTTATATGGAAAACATTTATTTATATTTTTTCAAATATTCTTTTTTAAAAATTCAGACAAAAATGAATTATTTTATTTAGTTTTGGTGGTGATAAAATGATTTCAAAACATTTTATTTAAACGTATATTTCGTATGATTATTCAATGTTCTAAGTCTAAAAAGAATGGACAATATATACAGCAAAGTACAAACATTTAGTGTTAAAATTTAAAAACATGTTGAAAAAATTATTCAACCACTTTCGGAGCAAATAAATCAAAAAACACATATATTGTATATTGTAGTTTAACTAAAAACATATATAAAAAGATCTTGTAAATTGATGTAATTATATAAATAATAAGAATACATTTTTGTGCAATAAATACATTTTATAGCAAATAAAAAATAGTTGTTTTTTTAAATATTGCCTATATGAGTAGGTATAGTGAAAAATATTTGTAATTATTCTAAATGAAATACGACAACATTTTTCTGTACCGCGTTACCTCTTAGCAGTCAATGGCCAATGGATGAAAAAGTTGCCATCCCCCGCCGCACAGTGTGACCAAACGCTCTTAAATCAGGGAACCACTAAACCGATTTTAAAAATTTAAAAAGTGTTGTATTTAGAAATTTTGAGAGAACTTAAGTTTTGGAGATTGTATCATTAATGGTTATGGAGATAAAAATCAGTAAAGTTGACATTTTTTTCATGAGAAATCTTTCAAAAATTTGTAAAAAATCCAAAAGTTTTTCGATTTTAAAAAATTGTTTGTTTATGAAAAGCTTACAATAATATCTAAAGAAAATATGTTCAGTTAGGAAAATAACTTGTTTAGTTTTAAAGATATAGACATTAAAATGATTATTTTTTCATTTTTGAAAACTTTACATTATAATCTTATAATATATTTAACATCAGTGAGAATCTTTTAAACGATAAAAATTATCCAAAATATATTTAACTAATCTGTCAACACTGGTAAAATTTAAAGTTTTTAATTTTTATTTTGACACCCTGTAGAAAAGTTTTTAAAGTTCACTGTCAAAATTTAAGTAAACAATTTTAAGGATATATTATTTCACCCGATTTATTAGCATTTGAGCACTCTGAGCACAACACGCGCTGCTCAAATTGTGAGAGAGCTCTTTTTAATGTCTTTAGAATTTCAAATAACACTTCTGAATTTCAATTGATGTCTTTTGAATTTGAAAGAGAATTTCTGAATTTCAATTAATGTTTTGAGCAAGGATTGAAACCGTAACCGAAACCGATATCCGTTTAAAACCGTTTCATTTTTAAAACCGAAACCGTAACCGAAACCGTTATACGAAAATCAAAAATAAACCGATATCCAAAACCGATATAAACGGTTTCGGTTTTATACCGGTTTAAAACGGTTTTTAAAAAAGTACCTATAAATAGAAACAGAAAAACATTATTTATTTTATATAGAAGATCATAAGTAAAATGTCATTTAATAAAATTTTGAGTTTCCAACATTTTTCAAGGCTAAAGAATATAAGCATCTTAAAAAATAAGGTCTGTGAAGCACTTTTGTAGCGGTAAATAGTTTCAAAAGTCGCTTCAATAAGATAAAATAGACAAAACAATGTTTTTTTTCGCTTTTCTTCGCTACGCTAGTTCGTACATCGATTGTGCATATGCACATTATTGTTTTATTTTTATACATAGTTTTTTTTATTAATTTTAAAATCATGAAGTTTACTTAAGTCATGTTCTATGTGCATTATTTCATTCAACTTATAAAACAAACAAAAAATAATATTTGAACATTTTCACAGTGTACCTCATTTAGCTTATATATTGCTTTTTGTGTTTTTCTTTTTTTCACAAATCCGCTTATTCGTATGAAAGTGCAACAACAACAGAAATTAAAATAAAGCAGCATGACAATATAGCAGCATCCAAGCTTTTGATAGAATTTTTGGCGGGAATTTTTTTGTACCACAAAGAGAACTCGTTGTTGTTGCCAACTACATAGCTGTACTAGATACATACATGAAGTGTGGTGTCATGCGACTGTCTGCTGTCATGCGTCTGTCCGTTGTCATGCGTCTGTCTGTTGTCATGCGTCTGTTTGTTGCCATGCGATGATACCGGATAGCAACAAAGAGTTATCGTTGTGAAAGTGTGTATATACGAATCGTAATTCGTTATTGTTGTATTATCTCCTTTCTGTTAGTGTTCGCTTTGTAGCGTTAGCGTTTGAGTTTGTGTTCGCAATAAAAAAATGTTACCCTGCAAGATATTATTTGTGTTCTCTTTACATACAGTGCGTGTAGCATACGGATTTTTTTTAATCACTGACGAAAACAGAAATATGCCTATACGAAATATTCCTTATATTTATTATGAACAAGACCAAGAACAAGATTATCATTTCTTGCCTTGCTCTTGCACATTTTACATATATTTTACATATATTGCAGTTCACTGAATTGTTGAAATTTAATTTCTTTGGCTTTTATGGATGGAAAGTGTACAAAATTCTTCTTCTTTGCAATTCAGATCATATCTCAGGTTATATCAAAAATTTGCTTTTCATTGGTTTGTGGTCACGAAATTTTAAATTAAAATTTTTTCTTTGCGTAATCAATTAAATAATTAATAAAACACAATATTTTAACTACAATAGCAACAAACATTGTTTAAGTTACGTTTTGCACTTTATCCCAATATCATAATTTGAACATAACTTAGCACCATACAAACAATGTTAAATTATTTGAAAAATATGGAAAAAAGAAAATTTATACAAAAACCGAAATCAAAACCGAAACCTTAACATTAAACCGGTATACCGAAACCGTTTCGTTATAAAAACTTAAAACCGAAACCGTAACCGAAACCGTAACCGAAACCGTAACCGAAACCGTAACCGAAACCGAAACGCGGAAAAAACCGAAACCGAAATCGAATCCGTTATTCGTTTAGGTTTCAATCCTTGGTTTTGAGTTTCAATTGATCTCTTTTTAATTACATATGTAAATGGTAAAGACAACATAGGTGTGTAAGTAATATAAATTCGAAGTTTCGGTGATTTATAGAGCTATAGCTCTACCAGTTTTTCTGTAATCGTGATCTCAAGAGACAGACAAAAAAATTCAACAATATGAAGAATGTATTCTTAAATATTATGAATTTTACTACCAACTACCAGATTCATCTAATTGATACCACCGTTCATTAAATGACATAATAATAAATACATGCATTATATATGTGAACTTATCAAGTTTGGAAAAAATTTTATAAAAAAAAAATATCCGAGAAAAAAAAATGTCTGACATTTTTTCTTATTCAAACAACAATTTTGTTCCAAAAAATGTTTTTTATTATATTTTTTAATATATTTTTTATTAATAAAAAGTAGTATTTATATATAAATATATTGTAAAACATTTTCTAGTTTATGTATGTCGAGCAAGCATTATATAAGAAATAACATACAAGAACTATTTGAGAACTTCTTCTGTAAGGCAAAAATGAACGAAAAAGAAATATTTTGATTAAAATGTAATTTGATGAACAGTATTCTTCAATACGAAGTACATATATGTTGATTTTTTATTTTGGTTCATTAATATGATGAATCGAAACATTTGTCACATACAATTCATCATATTGAAGAACACTTTTTCGACAGTTACCAAGCGTTCATCATATTTATGACCGCATTCATAACATTGATGTCGTTAGTCATTAATATTATGAATAGTTCTTCAATTCAATAAATCATGGCTTGAAGAAAGGAATTCATCAATATGATGTACATTTTTTTCTGTGTACGAGTCTGCATTTTTGTTGATATACCTTTCACTACGCCTATTGCTGGGTATAACAAACGAATGATCAAACTGAATATACCCTTTCACTCTTAGTGTAGGGTATAAAAAAAAAAAACAAAGTAAGAGAAAGCATAGAATTTTAGATCTAGTTTGTTATCCATCCGAATTGGATTGGTTTATTATAAAAAATTAAGTGAAGTATTCTCAATGGAATACAAAATAAATCAGATCGAAACTCAAATCCTTAAAAAGTTAAAGTCCAAAATATGTAGCAAATTACGAGAATTGCCACATCGAAAATTCATACTAAGATCGTGAATACATAAACTCTAAATACTACGAAACCAAAGATTCTCAAAATTAATCCCACTACTCATTTAGCTAGACAGAATTATGACACGCGTCTAATATTTAAAGATGCCCCAGACAAACGATCGACAGTGATCGACACAAGAGAAAAAACACAAATTTCACGTATTATTTAAAGAGGATACGATTATTGCATGTGCGAGGATTTGATTGTGGGGGATTGGATTGTGTGCCAGAATGCGGTATAACAGCGACGACCATAAGTGTGCGTGGCGCATGCGCAACGACGAATAAAGAAGAAACAAACAGAAATGCATAATTGCTAAATCATGCTGATGCATAAGAAAATTTATATGAAAAGCAATTGAGAATTTGAGAGAAATTCAAGTTCAGCAACGCCTAAGAATATCCTTGCGTTGCCACCTTCGAATTTTCAGTTTCAATTTTTATTTTCAATTCAATACAATTTCATTCAATTGTAATTTCATAATTCTTGCGCATATTCTTTATAATGTCTGTGGCAATAATCCATCAAAACCATCACTACAGAATAGAGAGGCCTTCGTCGAAGGACATGTTGCCGATGAGGGTGTTGCTGGTTGCTGGCATGCGTGTCGTGCCGTGCCGTGCCGTGCCGCCAACATTGTTATTTTGTTTGTTTTCTTAAATTCCATGCGGCTGGCGTTACTTTATAGTTGCGCATGCGCACAAATTGTTCAGGGAACCCGCAGTAGAAACAGCAGCAATGATTAGCAAATGATGGAGCAGTTTTTATTGTATTTTTCTGTAATTGAAAAAAATTGAATTTTGTCATTAAAGTCCTGCCAATGATACAACGGGCACAATGTTGGCAACGTGTGCAGCATATGTTGGCCAAACACAACTATAATGGCTATCATTGGAATTGAGTTTTGAGTGAAGTTATTTTTGGCGCACTTCTTGGGTCGGTCGTCTAAAAGATTTTTTGTTTCCTTTTTTGACAAGTCATGCTTTAGCCTCAGCACAAAACAAACAAAACGCCATACAAATGAGTTTATTATAGTGTTTAAATTAGCAGAAGAAAAAGGTGATATAAGTCATGGTTTTAAAATGACAAATCAAAGATATATTTGAAAACTTGTTAAACCTTTTTATGATCGGGATCATTAAATATATATATAACTGTACATCATATTGAAGAATACCGTTTTCTAAAACATGATTTATTGCATTAACGAACCATTCATAAATTAATGACTAACGACATTAATATGATTAACGCTAGGTAACAGTCGAAAAATTGTTCTTCAATATGATGCACTGTATGTGAAGAATACGTTTCATCCTATTAATGAACAAATACATAAAATACAACATCATATTGAAGAATTTGGTTCATCAAACCAAATTTCAATCAAAATATTTATTTTTCGTTCATTTTTTGCCATACTTCTCAGTTCTCAAGAAGTTCTTGTATGATATTTCTTATATAATACTTGCTCGACATGCATAAATTAGTAAAATGTTTTGTAATATATTTATTTATAATTACAATTTTTTATTAATAAAAGGTTATATATATATTGAAAATATAATATGAATAAAAAAAATAAATTTTTTAAAACAATATTTAACATTTATTTTTTTTTTCCAAAAAAAACATTTTATTTCGGATTATTTTTATTTAAGAATACATTTTTATGAAAAATACGTACAAGAAGTTCATAATGAATATATTTTGAAAAATTAAAGTTAAATATAGCAGTTCAACAATATTCACCATATCGAATATTTTGTTCATAAATATTATGAACAATTTACAAATATGTTTTTAATTATTCATAGATATTATAATTATATTCATCAATATGATAGTATGAATAAGTTGGAAAGATATACGAATTCGAATTTCGGTAGTAAATTTTAATAATTTGGATTCGTTGTTGGCTCGTATATCTTTCCATCATGAAATGGCAAACCTTACTTAAGAGAAATGTCAAAAGAGCGGCAAGAAATATGGCGTCGTTTGCTGTGCCTGTCGGTCTACTTATGTAGCGTCCCTGTTAAAAAACCCGGAGGTATCAATATGATGAATCTGTTAGTTGTAAGAAAAAATTATTATATTTATGAATATTTTCATCATATTGATGAATTTTTTTATCTGTGTAGATATACTAAATTTATGTTGTTGTTTCTGTTGTGAAAACCACTACATAAATTTACTGTATTTTTGTAATAAATATTAATATTAACTATGTTTTGTATATATTTAAACATCTAGATATATATATACATCTGCATTTGTTTTTACTGTTTACTGTATTTCATTAAAAACCAAGAACATTTCGTATTCTCTTAAGAAAGATTATTATAAATACTTGTGAAAGTGTATAACAAATATATTTTACTGATGATGAAGATAAATAGAAGCACAATTAATATGCAAAAATATAAATAAATGTAGTCGAACTGCTATTTACAAAACAAATATATATTTAATAAAGTTGACTGAATTATATAATTTTTATAATATTTGAGCAAAACAGTCTACTTCGGCCAGTATATACACTCAGAACAATTACTATAAAATCAATAGTGTTTTGCTATAAATAAAATTAATCAATGCGATAAATTTTTATGTTAATAGGTAAATCCCATTAAATACTACAAAATACTATTAAAATGTTTATGTGTTTATATGAAAATATTTATGTTTTGTATACTATTGAATCAATAGCTATACAATTGACCAATTTTAATAGGATTTTTTCAGAGTGTAGTAAAATTTACACCTAAATGTTTGTTTATATGAGGTATTTTAACATAAGTGGTCGAGTCACAGGTCACAATCACCCGGTAACGCCCATTTTCAATACCAGACAGCGTAGTTGTTTCATTTATAGAGCTCCTCTAGATTTCATGTAAATGTAATTGCACTAGACAGACCTACTGGGTGTTATAAACGGCATACCAAACTGAATATACCCTTTTACTCTTAGTATAAATGGGTATTTGTTTAGTTTAATTTCTCAACGACGATAAAATAAATCTACTAAAAATATTATAAAACCACTATGAATTTCGTGGTATTTATTAAATAAAACTTTATTAAATAAAAAACTTTATTTGTTCGGTTAGTTTAGTTGACCTTAATTATATTCGATTCGATGTTCAGTATAGGTAAATATATAAATACCTTTATGTATTGGTATTTTACCTCACCCCCTTTCCTATATATAAAATTCAATACAACTTCTACTATTAACTTCAAACACGTACATAAATTTAATTCTTTATATATAGAACTGCAGTTTGAATTTAAATTACTCCATTTTTATTAAACGTATTTGGTATAGTTTCTAATGATGCTGCATTTATTTTTAAATCTACATCAAGAAAACTCTTTCGATTGGTTTCACCCCCAATGTTCATAAAATTGAGGAAGGAGCGTTGAAGGTATTTTAGTAGACTCCATTTTGAATGATTTTTTTTTGTGTAATATATTCTTGGTACATAGTTTTTGTATTTTCATTAATTCACTAGTAAAATTTTTGGAGGCGAAAAGTTTAATTACAATAATAAAGTAAGATTGAAATTGAAATAAATTAATTTCTATATATCCTTATTTCAAAGAAAGTTTTTTTTCTTTCTTGAAATAAAGAAAATTTTCCTAATTCTAGGAAAAATGTTACCTTATACTAAGAAAAAAAAAATACCCCGATATCGGCTCCGGATTTTGAGAAATCACATGTCGAAAATTCCCAACCAAATTCTACAAACTTAAATATTTTAAGTTATTTATGGAGAAACCATAGAAGGTATATTGTAATGCATAACTGTACCTTGATGTTTTCTTATCTCGTAAAATAAAAAAATCAACGAAATCTACCGATTAGTTTTGAAGTTATATAATTTTGAAAAAAAAATGCCTTTTTGTTCACCGTGGGACGTAACGTTTCGATAAATGCGTACATTATACAGATGTTTGGTTCATCGAAGTCAATACATCAGGGGTGTATTCTATGACTCAAAAATATAAGAAAATAATAATAGACCTATTTTGCACCCAGTTTAAGATACAGATTGTTTAAGTAATACATATTACTAACATAACCTAGTCAAGGAAATTAGTTATAAAGCCGTTGATAAAAGATGTTGATAAAAGATGATCAATTTTTCACTCATGTTTTATATAACTAAATTTCCTTTCCAGTGGTATATGACATCTTCCAACCTCATGATTTTTCTCCTTTTTTAAATGTACGTAAAGTTTAAATTTAGAAAAATAAAAATACACATTTTTACATTGTCATTGATTTTTCAAAATGTCGTTATAACCCCATTTTTTTATTATATATGTATAATGATAGTTAATTTTCAGTATTTTGTTAATAATCACAATGATTTGTACTTGGTAGGAAATGCTGCAGAAATATATAAACAGTGGCGGGTCTTGTGATTTGGTGGTAGAAATAAAAGAAAAATATTATGTTTGGAAATATGCTCAGAAAATATGTTCTATGAAGTAAAATGATAATGATTATAGATTTAATAAATTTTTAAAATTATTTCTCGATTATTTCAATTTTTTTTTAAATTTCAACTACCAAATCACAATATTCTCCACGTTTTAATTATTTCTGCTGGGTAACTTACCAGTTTAATATCACTGTAATTGGTTAGAAAGTATTGGGCTTAAACTGGTCTATCAATATAAATTAGAAAAAATGGATTGATCGACAACGAAATTTTGAGAAAATCAATGACAAAGTCTAAATTTGTATTTTTATTTTTGTAATTTCAACTTTACGTACCTTTTAAAAAAGGAACAAATCATACGAATTAAAGATGTGATACATCATTGGAAAGGTAATTTAATTGTCAAAAGCACGAGTGAAAAATTAATATTCATTTATAAACAGATTATACTTGATAACTAATTTTCTTGACTAGGTTATGTTAGAAATATGTAATTTCTTAAACACCCTGTATCTAAAAGTGGGTGCAAAATAGGATATTTTTTTATTTGATATTTTCATATTTTTATTTGTCAGAGAATGACCTCCTGAATTATTGACATCGATGAACCAAACACACTGTATAAATGTACTTGTTCGGGACGTAAAGATCCGAAGCATTTGGATTGTTACGTTGCGTTCCGTGCCGGTGACATTTGAGAAGGTACGTCTATTATAAACCAGCTTTACATTTTAAGGAATTTATTTGAAGAAAATTTCACGTGCATTGAACCAATGATCCCTAATTTGTTGGATAAAATGGATGTCAGATTTGATACGCGATAACCAAAAACGGTTAATAGAATTTTAAAGTGAATTATAACATATACATTTATTTGCTAACTCCATTTCCGCAAAAATAACGTAGGGAACCGAGATAGGCGCGTGCCTGTTTTTGATGACACGGACAAGCACGGGCACGCCTATAGGTGACACACACGATGACTAAATTTAAAGGCACGCACGAGAAGCACGATAAAACACCGGATATAGAAAGACACGAAGAAGCACGACAAAACACGAAAAATGCACGGAATCAAAAAAAAAACAGGGACTTAAACACTTTAGAATATCGGTTCCGGTTTCAACCAGTATCACATAATTTTTAATGGCGGTTTCGATTCTGGTTCCGGTTTCAAAAATCGAAACGGTTTCGGTTCTTTGCGGTCCCAGAGTGAGACTGAAACCCTTGGAATATCGGTGCCGGTTCTCGTTTTAATATTTAAAAAATAGCGATTCGGGTATAGAATCCAACAAAAAAAATTATATGGGTTCCGGTTCCACATATTTTTTAAATCGGTTCCGGTTGTTTATGGTCCATTATTATAAATAATTCAAAAAATAACTTTGGTACTGTTTTATTCTCTGAATCGGAACCTCTCCGGAATCGGAAACTGTCGGGGACCGCAAAGAACAGGAATCGGAACCGTTTGGATTTTGGGAACCGCAATCGGAACCGTTATCAAAAAATGTTTGGAACCGACACCGATATTCCAAAGTGTGTTTGTCCCGATATTTTTATTTTCTGATGCTGTAAGTAAAGGGTTTTTTAAAATTGGAGTAGAAACCAAACAAAAATCTGAAATGGGCGCGTGCCTGATTTTAGAGGCACGGCCACGACAACAACTAGCACGCACGGAGATTTGCGTGACACGAAAAAAGCACTGCACGCGCCCATTTTTAGAACAAACCAATTCAAAGGTAACGATTTCACCAACAAAAATAATTATATCACAAATGCTCTGTACGGTTTTATAATCAGTCAGATCTTAATCAGTAATTATAGTCACACTATGGATTCCCAAAGCGCTTATGCTGACTCCGAATTAAATGCACAACCATTAGAACGCCTCCCATGAGTTTCGACAACGAAATGCGAAAAACGCCATATTGAACGCTGACGATTTCACTAAGTATTTAGCGTACAAAAAATGTCCGACACATTGGCATAGCAATTGGCAATATTTCGTTAAAACAGTCAGGGGTTGAAGGGTAACATGGTTTTTCCATTTTCATTTGCAATTTCACTCCAACTCCTTACGCCACGACATGTCGCATCATTATACGAAATGGTTTTTTTTTTTGCAGTTTTATATTGTGGGTGTTGGTTGGTTGGAAGTAAGGAAGAAAGGATGTACATAGCTCGTTCGATGGATGGATGGATGATTGTCGGATAGTGCTATAATGAAAACATTGAAAAGGAAAATTAAAAAATACTGATTAAAACTGATGTTGAAAAAACAAATACAATAAATGCGTGAAGGGTGCGAGCGTGCGTGTAAACCGCAGAATAAATACTATTTCAAATAATATTTCTTGAGCAATTCACACCCTGTTCAATTTTCGTACTTTGTACTTTGCAATTTAGACATTTTTATTTTTCCACAAAATGCAACAACTTTAAACACATGCCAAACGTGGGATCATTTAATAACCGATGATTATTTTGTACCCTCATCTTTTGATTATTTGTTTTTTTTCCTTTTTACACCGAAGGACTCCTTTCTGCACGTTACTGAGCGACCATCTGAGCTGTTGATCTGCGCACTGAGCAGTTGTGGCCAGTTTTCTAATTATTTTTTTTCCACAACTTCATGCTTGTTAATTGAATGGTTGCCTGCGGGATCAAGGCTTTGATAAAAAAAAATACCGATCTTGGCTTTACTTGGCAGGTCCTTTTTTTCGGCCGTCCTGACCGCCACGTTCGTGAGCCAGCGTCAGTCGTGTGATCGCCGCCTAATACGCCGTGACGTCATCTGTTGAACGGCGTTTATGATTTGTTTGTGCTCACTTTCGCTCGTTAACGTTCCGTTTGTGTATAAAAGAAAATTTATTTCTATAAATATGTTATAGAAAAAGGTTAAAATATGCGACGCAACTCTTACTTTTAACTTGCGTTTTCTTTTGTTGCCAGCCCCTGACGAAATGATGGTGGTTACTGCTCGCCAACTGGCTGACCGAGTGGCTGGCTTCTGGTTGTTGAGAAATTTCTAAGGAGGCGTACGAAATTGTTAAGTGGGCGACGTGCTATAAATTATTATATGTTTTTTGTGCAATTTAATTGATCAAGATAGTGGTGGATCGACGATCGTCGTACATCATGTGTATCATGCCATTTATATTCGTTTGTATTTGATGATTTATGAAAACGGAAAATTGTATTCTGAGAATTATATACTTTAATTACGTATAGAAGTAAACCGCATTTCTCCCATATTAACAAAATTTAGTGAATATTAGCAAAAAATGTAGCGTCGTTGGTTCAGTTGTTTAGTACATTGTACTACGAGTCAAAATGTCCAGTGTTCGATCTGACCCATCAATAAGAGCTGGACTTAGAAAACTTACCGATGACAGAATTGCTAAATTATATAGGACATGACAATTCATATAAAGTCCATAAAGAACAAGCCAACTGTTTCTGAAGCTCAAGAAGTCACAAAAAAAATCGATTGAAAAGTTTGGTCAAAAATACATTCTACGCCAAGAATGATATTATTTGCATAGTGGACGACGAGTCATATTTCACATTGGATGGTAATGAACGACAGGTAATGAACGACATGTTTTAGGAAAATAAAATTCGAAAAAAAATGTCCATTAAATTCGAATAAACAATTTAAAAAAAAAAATGTAAGTAAAATAAATTAGAAAAAAATGTTTTTAAACAAAATTTATTAAACCATTTTTTTTTTAATATAATTTTTATAAATATAATTTTTATTAATAAACAGTTTTATTTGTAAATAAATATATTATAAAATATTGTGACAATTTATGCATGTCGAGCAAGCATTGTATAAGAAATATCATACAAGAACTACACAGAAAAAAAAAGGTACATCATATTGATGAATTCCGTTCTTCAAACCATGATTCATTGTATTGAAGAACCATTTATAATATTAATGACTAACGACATCAATATTATGAATGCGATCATAAATATTGTTACGAAAAGAGGTAATTTGCTCCACTGTGCAAGAGTAAATGAGACACTAGACAATTCAGTGCATTAAGCTATGTGTTAGAAAGAGACGGAAGAACATTCAGCGCATTGAGGCAATGTGCGAGAATGAGTTAGATAATCAGCGCATAAAATACACATAAGTGCGTATGAGATTCCAATGGCATGCGTCATTCACGAAACGAGTAGAAGGTTCTCAAAACATATCGAACTGATGCATGTATAGTATATAAGGGGGCCGCATCTGAGGCACAGCACTTCAGTACTAGTGATGAGTACGCAAAGTTTAAAATAGATTTTCGTCTTCTCGATGCGATTTTTAAAATCGATTAATCGGAGAAAAAAGTCGACTTTTTTCCAAACAATGTGTTTAAAATAAAAATATAGAAATAAAAACATAAACTTACACTTTGTTAAATTAAAATTTCTATATTAAATTTCTGCAATTCAATTTATATACAGCCGTATTTTGAAATCAATTATCAAATGGACTACTTTTTCGGATTTACGAGTCTTGGGCTACGTATTATGGCGTCATTCAAATATATGCATTTTCAGACCAATCGAGTTTCCCGATGAAAGGAAGCTCATCGGATTGTTCTCCTTCCATATTAAAAAAAAAAGTTTTTGTTTGAACAAAAAAACATATTTCGGAAAAACACCTTCAGTTACATTTTTTTAATATATCGTTCTTCACTATTATGTTCGATAGTACGAATAATTTTATATATGTAATGAATGTATTCATCAATATGTCATTTAATGAACGGTGGTATTAATATGATGAATCTGGTAGTTGGTGAATAAATTCATAATATTTATGAATGAATTCATCATATAGATGCATTTTTTTCTGTGTACTTGAGAAATGATTGTTGTTTGATTGAAATTTTGTTTGATGAACAACATTACATGTATGTTGTATTTTATGTATTTGTTCATTAATATGATGAAACGTATTCTTCACATACAGTTCATCATATTGAATAACACTTTTTCGATCATTCATCAAATTGATAATAAATACATAATATTGATGTTTTGTTGTTATTAATATTATGAATTGTTCTTAAATATAATGAATCATGGTTTGAAGAACGAAACATCAATATGATGATGTTTTTTCCGTGTTCGCGGATGAACAAAGTCTAGTCATCGATCATTGATGGTGAACTATTGGTTCATTCCGACAAAACTATCAATGGCCAAAGAAATATTATTCTACGAACAATATATGCTTTTGTTAGAGTACCCCAGTTCTTTCGGAAACTGATAAAAACAAAAAAAAAATGATCAAAACCCGAACTTGACCTTAGTACAATTTCAACTTCGTACAATCCCACTTAGTACAATTAACCAGCTTTCTATCGAATTTCATATAAAATTTGTAAACAAACAGTTTTGAATTCGACGTCACAATACAAAAAATATGTTTTTCAAACTAATTCAAATCGTTGAAGTCAAATCAAACGGATTGAATTCATTGAAAAAACAAATTTTTGTACTGAGACCAGAGAGTATATATTTGATATAGAGTTTCCATACAGGTGGTTTCGATGCCACTTTTGTCAAATAAATTCAAACATTGGTTATGTGGAAATTGAAACGAAAATGTTTAAAAAATTCATAAAAATATAAATTTATGCCCATATGAGTATTACAAAGAGTATTACTGAGTAATACAAAGAAAGAACCATATTGAATATATTTTTTTGTTGTTGTTTTTTTTTACTTTTATTTATTTCTGTATGTATTTATGAAAATAACAAGATTCTGGCAAGTGAACTGCTGATAGACATGATGCCGTTTGTCATTTTGTTGATACAACAACTTACTCAGTTGCCGTAACAAATGCACGAAGGTCAATTTTGGCACAAAGAAAAATGCAAACATAAGGTTACAGCAACCGAATGCGCAGTTGAGCTGACCAACTTTTCGGATATAATAAAATAAGCTACGTTCATTTTAATGACATGAGCTTACAACAAATGTATTTCGGTTGCAACAATAAAACGTTGGTTCGGCTAACCTCATTCCAAAAGAGCATTTTTCTGTGTGTATAGAATAAATGGAAATATTTTGAATATTTCTTTCGTCCCCTAGTATTGCATAAAAATAATATATTTTTAGTGTGCTATTTTGTGAGAGAAATCAAAATCCGATATTAGTTCCCAGCATCCTTTGAATTATATGCCAAATAAATACAAACTTCAACATGTATTTACCGAACGGAAGTATACGAAAAGTGTGCCAAACAAACTAACTAAACAAAAATGGAGAAGAAAATATTAATTTCCTCTTAATATACAAATAAATTCACAGTCACAAATCAATAACGACGTATCCATCAAATATATTCGTTCCATTGTCATTAGGGTGTTCAAAGATGGCAATATAAGAAAAAAAAACACAAATATATTTTTAGGCTAAATTAGGCTGCCAAATGCTGGTCAATAATGTCAAAAAATAAGAGAAACGAAACATTATAGTTTTATGATATTAAAAAAGGTGCAATTTTTTTCCATTCTTTTTATAGAATAGAATATCGTATAAAGTAATAAATATATTTGTACACATACATCTGTTAAATACATTATACAGCAGAGACAAAACCAAAAAATGAACATTCATAAAACACTTTTCGTGTCTAGATTCTTTTTCGACGGGACCATACTCAATATCCTGCTAGCGATCCCTAGTCGTCAAAGAGTCGTTTGTTTTTTTTTTTACTATTGGATTTTCTTGCTAAAAATTGGCCAGTTAAGGTTTTTTGTTGTTATTTTATTATTTTAAACACAATAGGTCATATATATAAAAAAAAAGAAAATCCCTTAAAAACAATCCACAAGCCGAGATAAGCAGCCAAACAATACGAATGCGAAGACAATAGGCTCCTGCTACTTCGCTGTGTGGCTTCTTATTTTCGTCCTTTTCTCTAATTTTTTTTATGTTGCTATCTTCGGCTTTCTGGTCTGGGTCAATAATTATAGCTTGTGCTGATTAACATCTAGCTGGTCAAGTCAGCGATAAATGATCATAGAGGTCGAAGAAGAAAAAGAATAGGAAATGAGGTCCTTGGGCCTACTTCAGGCACATGCCAAGCGCACACATATATCAAGATTGAGGTCTGGTTAAATGAACAGAGATTACATAATGTTGCCTGGCGTCCAATTATATATGGCGTATGAAGAACTTTGACCTAGAGGCACACTTCAGCGCAGATTCTTGGGATTGTGTTTTATAATCTCATGGCTGAAGAAAATTTGTAATTAATTTACCGGATATTTTAAATTAAAATTATTTTCAAATATATTTTCTGTGTTTTATTTTAAGAAGAATATTTTTTTTTTTTTTTAAACATTATTTTATATAAGAAAGATTCATGACAGCATCGATATTCTCAAAAATAATGGAAAATTCGTAAATTGTTGAAATGTATGCTGGATTTGTATCAGATTTTTTTTTTTGCGAGCAATATGTAAATTTAAAAGGTGTAAACGAAATTATTTTTACATTTTCTTCTATTCATAACATAAAAACTTAACAGGGTAAAAGAAAAAATTATATCACAAAATACACCACATTTTTTAAAAATAGTTAAAGATTTATATTTCTGAATGAGATAGACACGAAGTTCCGTATTTATGGCTTCCAGCCCAACATCAGCCGTTAGACACCATTTCTTCTAACTTTTTTGATAACGCTAGTCCAACTAGCGCTTATTTTATTTTAGTTTAACAAAATTTTAATATTTTTCGAAGAATTGATTTTTATATAAGACATTTTTTTTTAATCTGGACCTAACTCTGGGCAAATTGGAGTGTTACATTCTTTGGAACAAATTGTATCATATTGTTCTATACGGGTTTCAACAGTTCCTCGCTCGTTTATTTGGATCTTTAATCCATTTCTTCGATTTTATTTGGAACTTTAAATGATCTCAATTTAAATCTCATTTTTACTTTTTGAAAATGGGAAATACATTAAATTTTGTCTGTTGGACTTAGGGCTAACACTTTACTTTCGTCGCAAATTTACGATTCATAAATCCTAATTTTCGATCTAATTCACATTTACTATTTAAGAAGATGGTCTCTCGAACCGAAACCGAATAATATTTCTGAAGTTTCCCGAGATACACATGCTAAACAATGTAGAACGTTTACCTAATCAAAATGTCCACAATTTGTTTTCCCACTTTTTTGTTGACGAAATGATCGATCATGTATAATTTATAACTTGTTAATTTTTTGTTTGTCATAAATTTGAGAATTTTTGAATTCACAGGATTTTTTTGCATTATTTTCTTTGACCACAATATTGGCATGTGAATTTTTAAAAATAATTTCGTTTACATCCTTTAATTTTCGTGCAATACATAAATTTAATTTAATTTATTTTATTTTACATAAATAACACTACTGAACAAAACGAGAAAACGTTTTTTCCATGGTCATCCCATATATCAATTCTATATAATCCGTGGTTGCTGATTTTGACTGCATACTCAGTTTTTATTACTTAACGTTTATAGGAAATTGCTATCAAATTTTCAGGTACTTTTTAGAATGAAAAAATACAGATCCTTACACAACTAGTTTTCTAAAAAACTGAAAACGCTATCAATTGTCAAGACTAATTCCAATATACCGATAAATACTATTATTTCAATAGGTTCTAAAGATATTTGAATATAAAATCGAAAAATATAAATATTTTAGAATTTTTTTTAGAATACTTTTTGAGGATTTTTTAGCATTGTGAATCTAATGATAAAAATGATAATGATTTATGGTTATGCAGAGCATAGTTCACACTATCGATGAAAATAACTAACTTTTTTGTATCGGTTTTAATTTTTAAAATATGTTCTACATCCAGAAATAAATACTATATAAATAATAGTATTTTACTACTAAAAATTGTCAATAGGATAAATTATTATTTTAATCGGAAAATACCATTAAATACTAGAAAATACCATGACATTGCCATTGAGTTTATATGAAAATATTTATTTTTTGTATACTATTAAATCAATAATTGTCCTATTGACCAATTTTAATAGGATTTGAGGGAATTTTTTTCTGGGTGTATCAAGACAGTTTCCGTCAAAAAATATTACATACAAATTACTGAAAAATACTGAAAAACTGAAAAATTACCGGAATTTTTCTCAAAAACGCTTTGAATACACAGAAAGAAAAGATTTGTTTGAATATGTTTGAATGTAATAAAAAAGTAATACGAAATTACCATACATGTATTAGGAATGAAGTGTAATTAAATTATAATCGAAAGTAAACATTATTATATTGTCCAGCAGAATCTGTCAAATTTACCATAAATATGTAGCAATACCAACATAAAATTTTAATTGCATTTGAATAAACTATTTCTTGGCGATTTACTTGGTTAAATCTATGTTTCGAAACACAGAAAATGTAATCAAATCTAAATACAGCGTATGTTCGCAACGCTCGTCTTAATTCGATAATTTATCGACTGACGAAGTTGGCAACGTTGTGCAGCATTTTCTACCTACGCCGTCTTTTGCCATCGCTTGAATATATTGATGTTTAAAAACAAACAAAAAATAAATTGTATTTAAATAAATGTATTATATAAATGTATTATATTAAATAAATAAATACATTCTTATTGTATACGAAGGCACTCGATGGCAGTCGTTGAGCAGAATTTTCTATCTACGTCTCTTTTGGCATCGTTTGAAGTATGTATTGGTCCTTTTAAACATACTCATGTTTGAAAACAAACAAAAAAATGAAATTAGATGTAAATAAAAGTATTCTTGCAATATTCTTCTTGTATACTCGGTGACCGCCGTTTTATGCATACGTGTCTTTTGATGTTTGTTGAGAAAACGTATTCGTATCGGTAATACGAAGTCATTTGTAAATTTAAAAAATATACAAATTGTGGTACAAACAGTACAAATAGTAACAAATAATATCATTTATTAGTGCAGTATATATAATTTAATTGTTCCTGAAAGTTTTGCTAAAAATATTGTGAAAAGCCGACACGGTTCAAACGGCATGGTTTTTTACAACAGGATCCGCGAATTCCTTGCCAACACTATGTGCTGCACTGTGCTGTACTTGCAGTTTAAATTCAATTATTTATTTATGCATTTAAAAATTCGTATATGAATTCAAATATTATTAATTCCCACTGTGCATGTTTAATGATTTTTATAAAGAATAAATACAAAAAAAGGAAAACAATATTTTGTTTTTATTTTCAGAATTCTTTTCCAAATATTTAGATATGTTTTTATGCAAACATACTACTTTTTGCACTGAAACCACTGAGTTTCTCTGGAAACATATTTATATTCAGGGCGTTCCAAATCATGTTATATTTTAAACATATTTATGTTTCGGTCCAAATATTTATTTTGTTTGGATGTAGTAATTATTATGTTTCTATTAGAACATATACCATTTTAAGGGGAAACATCAAAATGTTTCCGTGATATCATAATGTAAATCAGAGCTCATTACAACACTGTTCAAGTCTCAAGACAACCCTGTTTACAAATGATTTATCAGGCAATTATATATTATGTTTACAAAAAATTCCAAACATACAAGTTAATGCCTGCAAAATTATGTTTGGGAGAGCCATTTTTTTGCATCGTGTAGGAAAAAACTGAGTATGCAATAAGAATATGCATACTGTAGATATATGATATTTTCAAATTAGGGACATTTGTATTTTTTATTCAAAATTGATTACCTATATAAAAGAGCACCAAAATGAATTTATCAGGGAATATTTTAAAAAGTGGAACAATAAGAAAGATGGGAGTAATTTTGATAGTTAGTTTGGATAATGCTCTAGATAACCATACATCATTTTATTTTGTTTTTCATTAAATCTTAATGATAAAAAAAATTCTCTAAATAAATCAAAATTTTCCGATTTCCTATTAGCATTCATTAGTATATAAAAATTAGTCTGGACAGTTAATAGAAAAATTTCCTTTAATTGTGTTTGTTAAACAATTTTTCCACAGAACTATATTTTTTTAAATTGTAAGAAACGTTACGCCAAAAACGTTACGTAATAGAAAAAAACTGAGTATGCAGTGAAACTCAGCATCATTTTTATTTTTTAATTCAGTACGATGTATCTCAGCCCTAATGTCATCGATTTTAACTAAACTTTAAAAATTGGATGTTACTCATATTACTTAAGATCACCACACCAAACTCACCACATCAAAACTCATTAAATCAAAATATGTCTGCATGTTCCGAATAGACGTCAAAACGGCTGAACTGAATTGAATAAAATTTTTGATGTATGTTGGGTCTGGGCAGAGCATAGGCTATATCTTGATGAGATTGGTGTCGTGGCACCTCCCATATACTACGACAACAAAACTCACCACACTAAAATTCACCACACCAAAACTCAACACACAAACTCACCACACTAAAACTTCAACTGGTAAAAACTATACGGGATAGAATTCTACCCGAAAGCGTTCTACCGGAAATAATTTTTGTTACTACATTTATAACACAAAAAAAAAAAACGTCCACAGCGAATATAAAATAAATATAATAAAAATGTTCTTTATATTAATAAACTCCATATCCTTGCATTCACAAAATCTTTGCACGGAATTCAAAATGGAATACCATAAAGATTTTCCTTATACTCGTCTAAAAATACATTATTAAAAAAAAATCCCGAATTATATAAGAAATATCCTAAATAAAAAAATAAATCTCATCATATATGATGATATATTTTAATTCGTATATTAAAAATATATATCTGTGTTACATATGATCCGCACTCGTTTAAATTATAAATCCATTTTCCCTATGCGAACATTTTTTAAATCAGAATCGTTTTTCATTTTTTTTAAATCAGAAACGAATCAAAATTTAATTCTTTGTTTAAGCACAGAGATTTTGAAATGTCAACATATGTTACAATATAAATATTTCTCATAATTTATAATGTGCAAACGAAACGTGATCTTGTTCCTGCAGCTTCATTCTTGTTCTTGCATTAAAGGGTCTATTTTTCATTATTTTCTGTTCATATTGTGATTATTCAAAATATCGTCGTCGCAAATTATTATAGCTGACAAAGATTTCTCTTTTACATAAAATACTCCATAGATAATTAAAACAAATTTTTATAGAGTCTTTTCGAATAGAGAATTAAACCAGTTGGGAAGGTTAGATCACATGGGAAATTTTAAATTTGGTGTTATTATGATTGTTAGGATTATCAAAATTATAGTCGGTCTAAGCCGACTCTAAATACCCTACACACATGTGTGGTTACCATTCAAAGTGGTATATTGTACACCAGGGTATACGAATCCTGAAAATAATTACAAACTTTCAATCGCTGAAGAATTTCCATTCATTTGATACCTATATTTACAAATGGGTAGGTGTACCGAATTTAGATTTTTTTGGAACCACATGTCGTACCGGCGAAAAACATTATTTTCATGTATTTGAGCATGATTTCAATATATATTTGTCCAAAAAAGTTTACCTAAGTAAAATTGATCTGCAGATGTAAATTTAATATGTGGTATTTGATGATAAGTGGTCGGTTCTAAGGTCACAATAGACCGATGCCAATTTTCTTGTTCAGACAGCTTAGATATATAAGTAATCTAAATTTTCATTGCTCTAGCTCTTCAACTTTTTCTGTAATCGTGATTTCAACAGACAGACGGACATCGCTAAATTGACTCCATACCGGAGATGCTTTCTTCTGGGTGTTACAAACAGCATACCAAACTGAATATACCCTTTCATTCTTAGTGTAGGGTATAAAAACTATCGTAATTTATTTTCATTTTGGATTTCATTTAACAATTATCAAACTTTAATTTCGTTTTACAATGGTATTTTACTGAAATAAACCTCTCTATAGTTTTTAAATATTCAACATTCTTGAGATTTCTTTCAATTTTTCAAAACTCCACTTATGTGCATGTGTCCAATACATAGTGGCACCGTTACTAATACTTAATATAGCACCGATCAGAACTAATTTGTACATAACTTTCAATTTCTATGAAAACATGCTGCCTCTGATGATGATGACAATGGTGGTGGTTATTCTGCTGTTCTGTTCTTGACTCCACCAAAATACACGCGCGGTCCACTATAAATAAAAATTGAGTAAAAACGGCAGAAAAACTGTGAAAAAAAAAATACTCAAAACTCAAGCGGAAAACATCTGCCCCTGTTGACTGGCACCACTTTAGTTACACAAAATTTTGAAAAAAAAAATCCAGGAGTTGGTTTTTTTTGGTGTGTTGTTATTGCACGTTGTAAGTCCGGTACATTATGCGAACAGCATCAACATTGTGGGGGTTGTAGACCGTACAAAATGCGTGGACAGTCGTCGACATGTTGGACAAATAATCTAAAAATACAGATGCAGAAATATGGCAGGACCAACAGACACAGGCAGTCGGAATCTATGCAAACAACAAATACTTTATGGGGTTTGCCAATTTATATTTGAGAATAATCAGCAAAATGAAACGGTTTTTTCGCTAACATCATTCTATAAAAAAAAACCAAACAAAAAAAGAATTTCCATAGATTTTTCATACAGAAATAAAGCATTTAAACTATTTATTTTTACTTTTTCTTTTATGCATAACTTAAAAACTTAACAAGGTAAAAAGAAAAATTATATCACAAATGAAGAAGTTTTTAAAAATAGTTTAAGATTTATATTTCCGAATAAGGTGGAACGAAACCGTTTAATATCAATGAAGATGATCTTCGGAAACCGAATTGTCATATTTCTAGCAGTTTTCCGGGATAAATAAGCTATCCTTGCGATAATTCCATACGATGTAGGACGGTTGTTTTCCCACAATTGTTTTCCCACTTTTGTGAATTGTTTTGTTGACGCCATGATCGATCACTTATTATGTTTACGGGTTTTTAGTATTATTTGTTTTGACCACAATATCCGCAGTTATATTTGTCAAATAATTTCGTTTACCCCCCTTATATATGTATATTTTTCTAAAAGTTCAAAGTAAAAGAAAAATTTCAGAACTTTAGAAAAATAGTTGTCCCATTTTTTTTTTAAATAAAGTTTTTTTATATATTAATAACATATTTTTTTAATACTAATGAAATACAAAGACTTTGGTTTTTTAAATACTTTTTAAATAACAATTTTCCTCTAAACGATACTTTCTTTGTAAAAGTATTTTATATTGATTATAATGGTTTTATCACATTACTTTAATAGTTCAATTAATGTGACGCAAACTATTAATAACACTACCCAACACGATTTTTGCCATTCGCTGGTTCTGAGTTTTTGTTTTCTATTACATAACGTTTTTGCCATTTTATTTTTAAGCCGTTCTCACCAACTACTTAGAATAAAAAAATATAGTACTTAAAAGCAATTTTTCTTTAAATTGTCCAGACTAATTTTAACATACTAATGAATGATAATATCCTAATTAGTTTTTAAGATAATTGGATCTAAACTCGGAACATTTTTAATTTTTTTTAGAGATTTTTTTTACCATTTAGGACCTAATGATATTCAAAAAAATAATGTATGGTTATCTAGAGCATAATCCAAACTAACTATCAAAATAACTATAACAAAATAACAAGCAATTTTCAACAAAAATACTAAGAACTCTAATCTGAAAATATGATTACTTCCTCTATTACGTAGCATTTTTGAGAAAAATTCGGTTAAAAACGGCTATTTTCAGTAATTTGAATGTCAAATACACAAGCATTTTATCAGTTTTTAACGGAAACTGGGTTGATAGAGCATATTTTAAAAATGAGAACTGATACAAAACAGTTAGTAATATTCATCATTAGGTTAAACTATGTACCGCATAATCATCTATCATTTTCTAATTTATCATTACAAAGCTAAAAAAAGCGTTCAAAAATGGTTTAAAAAAATCTATATTTTTAGAGTTTAGATTCAAATATCTTAAAAACCTAGCGGCATAATAGTATTTATCGGTATATTGTAATTAGACTTGACAATTGAGAGAAAAACTGCGTCAGTAATTTGTATTTCAAATACACAAGCATTTTAAATTTCAACATTTTTTAACGGAAACTGGGTTGATAGAGCATATTTTAAAAATGAGAACTGATACAAAAAAGTCAGTAATTTTCATTATTCACAGTATGCCATTCGTATCGATATCGTTACGAGATCAATACGAGTAAATGGAGATATCACACGATACCGGATCCGTTCACGTAACGATATCGACCGTCTAATTGGACCTATATGGTAGGTAGATATCGAAACGTTCTGTCGGAGTTTTCTCTATACGAGAAAATGTGCGAAATCGGAACAATATCGAAGAAAAAATGATCAAAATTCAAGATTGCTGCAAAAAATATTGCGATATCAATTTGATAAATGTTTAAATATCGTATCTTGTCAAAGAATTTGAATGTACGAAAATGTTTAAAAATTAGAATCGAGAATGCAACAAGATCGAGCTTTTTTATCAAAGTTATTCGAGAAAGCTTCGAGGCATTGAAGTTCTCCGAGACATGGCTTAGTGGCATGGGTTAGTTTGAACTACGTTCAGCATAATCATTTATCATTTTCTTATTTATCATTAGATTCACAAGGCTAAAAAAATCGTTCAAAAATGGTTTAAATAAAATCTATATTTTTAGAGTTTAGATTTAAATATCTAAAACCCTAGCGGAATAATAGTATTTATCGGTAAGTTGTAATTAGTCTTGACAATTGAGAGTAAATTTGCGTTTACAGTTTTTGGAAAAACTGGTTATATAAGAGTCTGTTATTCTAAAAAGTGGCTAAAAAGGCCCTGAAAATTCATGAACAATTTTCTTAAAAACGTTACGTAATAGAAAAAAAACTGAGTATGCAGTCAAAATCAACAGCCACGAATTATATAGAATTGATGTATGGAATGTCCATGGCAAAAATGTTTCTCGTTTTGTTGAGTAGTGTAATCAATAGTATTGCATTATAAAATAAACTATTAAAATAATAGTAAAATTACTATTTTATCAATAACATGAACTATTGTTGGCCATCTTATTATTTAAAAAATATTACAAAATACTATAAAAACTATTGAATTATTAGGAAAAACTATTTTTTCATGTCCTATAGCATCAATAGTCGTACTATTGGTTTTTTGTATTGTGTATGTCTCTGTCGGTATTTTTCACCTTACTACTGGAATTTAAGAGTCAATGGAAATTTTAGTATAAAAAAGTAATGGAAATATTTAAATTAAAGTTTAAGATATATGGATAAAACTCGGAAATTTTTGTTTTTTTTTTAATAATCTTGAAATATTTTTAATATTTAAGATCTAATGATAAAAAAGATACTGTTTTGTGATTATACAGGTTTTGAAAAAATATACTAATTATTAATAGAGAGTTCCTAAAAATACATTCACGTATATGCATTTTTTTTCAATTTTATTCATTCCGAATAAATAAAATGAAATGAAAACTGAAATTTACAAAATTTCACTAATGAATATAAAATAAAAATAAATAAAAAATTTCATTTTAATATTCTGTGAAGACATAAGGGTTTTTTAAATATTCTATGTTTAAAAAATTTTAATATCTTCAGTGTTCAGGTTTTTCTCACTAAATAGGGGTTCATTTGAATAGTTGGCATACATATGGACCATACAAAATTCATATTATCTAGAAAATGTTTTATATTTGTTAATTTGTTAAAATTTGCTGCATTTGAATTAAGTATTGTTAAATTTATAAACATAATTTGACTATTTTGAAGAATGTATATTGGAATTTTTTATCATTTCGTCAGAACCCCTTCAAACCCCCGGGCCTGAAGTAACCTTTTGGGAAAGAGACTTTGAATTGAAAACATGGCGACTTATTTAAATAAAGTAGTTTTACTTGAAGAAAGTTTCTAATTTAAAAGCCTGGAATTATATTTTAAACAAGACAAATTTTTAGCACAAAACGTATTCCCTTTGAAATCATATTATAGAAATCATTATAAGTAGTTTTAAAATCTATATCAATACTTAATGTGTGGGTTTTGGCATATTTGGCATATTTTATATTCTAGAAATAGTTTGACATATTTATCTACTAGTCTAAACAACTATAAAGATCCAAGAGTAAATTTTTAAATTAAAAAGCCAACAATATTCAAACAGACCCTAAAACCCAATCAATTGACTCGCACATAACTCAATCATTATCGACAAATCAAAACATTTTGGTTGCAATTTTTTAAGGTACTCGAAAATCAAAAAGCGTAACACGAGATTACATGATCGTGACCAATAAAAATACGTTAAAAAAATGTTATATAATTTACTTATATAAAAATAAAACGAAATAAAAAAAAACTATACAAAAAATTACACATCACACAATGCAACCCCTAAAACTGTTTTTTTTTGCACATAAAAAAAACAGCTAATCGTCAGAAAAATGTGCGGCATTAAGAGATTTTTTTTAGCAGGACTTTGTAAAAACTACCCCTGCATATGTACACCCTCTGGAACAAAAAATTTGTTGGGGTGATTTTCATTTTGCATATTCTATGTGAAAATATTAACAGAATGAGTGAAAAGTGGATTTTTTTTCTTTTTTGGTTCACATAAAAAACAGGTAGGTACCAAGGGTTATATTTTTTACCGCAAGGTGATGATCAGCGTAAAAATTCGAATTCACTGACAAAAAAAAGACTTATTGGAAAATTGATGCTAGGTATCTGTTATTTGTAACTGAACAGACAGGCCATAGATCAGGTTGTTTTCTTTTTTGTATATTTTAAGCCATATTTAGTCCTTTTAAAACGCTGCGGTATTGTCTGCGTTCGAGTTAGAGTTTCATGGGTTTTAAGGAAATATGAGCATTTTTTTAAAGGACACACACAGGACACAAACAGGTGATGGATTTTTTTGTTTGTTTGTTTGATTTATAGCATTGTTTTGGAAAACGGTCTTTGATATAGATTTTTGATGTGTCAGATTTGCAAGCAATAACATTTGATATGATTGTCAAAAGATGTCAAGCATCAAAGGGTCTTAAAATATATAAAGATGTAGATAGAAGTGTAGCAACTTTGTCAGTTATCTGATAACCGGATGTGGTTTTTATTACATTCACTTCAAGGTGAGGCGAATATTGATTTCAGAGACTTCTCAGGTTGTGGACAAGAAGGCAACCACGTTGGTAAACACCCCGCAAAAAAAAAACATGAAAAGTGGGTGAAAACTTCAGTTCAAATTACTGGAAAAGTTAAAACAAGTTGAGAGTATTTTCAAGCATAGGCGTAACCTATCGATTTAAATGTGCAAACCACAAAGATTACATGAAGCACGAGTTTTTCGCAGCTGTTTTCTAAAAACAAATACACTTCATGTCTAATAATTGCAACAGCTGACCATAGTAAATTTTACGAAAAATAAAAATAAATGCAGCATGACAATTGCGAAATTTTAGAACATACTTTCGTTATCCTTTCGGAATGGAACCCTTTGCAATTACTATGCAAAAATGCAATTTCTCAACTACCATGACAACCACTATTTTGATATATACAATAAATTTCACCTGGTTTCATGGTATTGCCTAAATCAGACAATTGTCTGATGTTTCAAGTTTCATATACCTTAAATCCACAATACTCAAGTAGGCACCCTTTTTTCAAAAACAAAAAAAAAAAGGAAATGTACCTTGCAAAGTGTTCTGAATGGTACATCATCAATTTCCCTAACAAAAGATATGACAAATATTTTTTTCGTTTTCACTCATGCCGCATATTTTGGCAAGATGCAAAATTTTTCTCTATTTTTCTAAAATCTTTTGTATTTTTAGCTTCAAAGTATATGGCATATAAATAGGTGTTTTCAAAGGCTGCATTTTATAGCATAGGGGTTGTCTATGTTACATTTTAACAGCTGGTGCATCAGGTTTTGTCAATGAAGTGTCCTGTCAGAGGCGTCATTAACGCTCGCTGATTGAAACGTATTGCAAGTTTTTCTCATTTTTTTTGTCGTTTTTGGGTTGATTTCATAGATTTTTTTTCCATATATTTGCAAGATCAGCGTAAATAATGTTGGCAAGGGTTTTTATGCTAAAAGAGTTCTATTGATTTGGGCTATTGTTTGATGTTATCCTTTCGTTTTTCATGACTGCCGGTGGCAGCTCTTGTGGTTGTTATTCAAATAATGGATTTTCATTTATTTTATGTATTGAGCAGCTGCTGTCCTGAGCAAAATGTGATCATGATGATGCATCTAAATCTAAACCCTTTAGTATGTATTGAAATAGAACATTGATATTGAAAATGTTATTTAAATGAAAAATCTATATTCAGTTCATTTATTTTTATTTAACTGAAAATATTTTGATTATTCGTTGAATTTGTATATTTATCAAAGGACCAATTTCCAAAATATTTTTTTAGTTTTTGTTAGTTCCTTAGTTCCGACACAAAATTTTTGTCATTTTTCTGAAATATTTCGGGCATATTTGCGGAAAACGCACAGATAAATAGAATATTTTGGGAAGGTTGTAAATTTTTGTGGAATTTTTATGGCAAATTCACGTCATATTTGAGGAACGGACAGAAAACAGACAGATTTTTGATACAAACTGCGCCTTTGTCAGTTTAAAATATGTTGAAAAAAAATGTTCAAAAATATCTCGATCCTGTCAAAAAAATCTGGGGGTATATTCATAATATTAAAATTGAATTAACGTTTAATTTAATTCAAAATACAAACATTTCAAAAGGTTTCGCTCTGAAAGTAAAACCCAAAATTTTAAATTTTAAAGAAAGTGTATATTTTATAAACCCTGGTCTGATCAAATTTTTCCTTGATCTCGAATATCGACTTCTATAACACAACTAAATTAAAGGATACTAACTTGAAGGTCTACTATAATCTACACTAAGAAAACAAAGATGTTTGCTAGAAATGTCACATCCTAAACTAAGAAAAAGTCAAGTATTAAAATTAAATAAAATTTATTTAAATTTGATTTAAGTACTTTTTGTAATAAAAGAAGTAATACTCCATACAAAAAAATAATACGCGCGATTTAATTTCAAATTAAATAAAAAAAAGTATTTAATTTTATTACGTACGCATTTAATTCATTATTTTAAAAAAATATGTTATAGAAATATTTTTAACAACATTAAAGTATGCTTTTTGAAAGTGACCACTACAAAATTATGTAATATGTGAGAGTGATAAAAACTTTTGAAAAAAAAAGAAAAAACAAATTATCTGTTCCTAACCTTCTTCAATAAAATAAAGTTTTAATTTACCAATTGACATGTTTATGATGTTGTGATTAAATAAAAATTTTATTGTCTTAATTAAAAGTAATATAAAGTATTTACTTCCAATTTTATTACGTGCGTTATAAATTTAACTAAAAAGTATATACTACAATTTTAAATAAAAAGTATTTAATTTAAACGCGTACGAAAAGTATTTACATTTATTACGTTTTGATTCAATTCTATTACTTTTTTCCCTCAGCGTATCAAAACATCAATTAACTGCAAATTACTTAGATCATATTTGAGATAAATATTGCTGACGAATAAGTTTCAAACATTTGATTACTTATAGCAAACCTCAATAAAATGTTTTCCTCATTTGGTAGGTCCAGTCCAGATTTGAACATGTGCTACGTGACCTTTCGCCTCGCAATCTAACGCACTAAACATTGAGATACCGACAGACAGCGAAAACTGATTTTTTAGGGCAACCAATTAAATTGCACTACCGAATTATTCGGTTACGGCAACCACTGATAATGACTTTTGAATTATTCGGTTGTGACAACCACCTAGTCGGCATGAGTTTGTTTCAATCTCCAAGTCAGAAAGCATGAGGTTGTTGCAACATCCATGAGGTTGTCAAAAACTCCAATTGAAATTTTATTTAAAGAATGTTTTTTTTTTTATAAATATATAAAACTTATATAGGTAAAAAAGTATATCTACTAATTCCTGTTTCCTGAAATATAATAATAATATTATTAAAGGATACATTTATTATATTATTTCTTCATAATCCAAAAAAAGACAACATTATTTCCATTGGCATATACTAGCACATATATTTTTATTTATTGAATAAATTAAAATTTTTTATTTTTATTAATATTTATGTATTAATAAATTTTCTATTGTTTTTGTATGTGTCCATAACAGTTAACAAGAATCTGGCAACCGAACCGAATCTGATGGACATGAAGTTGCCGTAACAAATGCACGAAGTTCAATTTTCGCTAACATGGGGTTACGGCAACCACATGTGCAGTTCGCTGACTAACTTTTTGGTTATATTAAAATAAGGTATGTTCATTTTAATGACATGTCGTTGCAACGAATTTAATTCGGTTGCAACAATGAAACGTTGCTTCGATTTATCTCATGCCAAAAGAGTGTAGAAGAAATAAAGAAACGTTTAGTTTCGTTTTTTATAATAGGTATATAATATATTATATAATATGTATGTATATACTTTTATTTATTTTGAAAATCATAGTACTTACGCAACAAATAATACACCCAGAAAAAAATACTATATAATAGTTTTTTTACTATTAGTTTTTTACTATTAAAAATAGTCAATAGGATAAATTATTTTTTTAATCGGAAAATACCATTAAGTACTAGAAAATACTATGACATTGCCATTGAGTTTATATGAACTTCGGCCGTGCTCTCTCACCATTTTGAGCTGTGCGTGTTATATTTGTACTCAAAGTGGTGGGGCCTACAGTATATTGCCGAATCCGAACGGCGGGTGAGAGCTTTTCATAGGCAATGGTTTTACTCTCGTAGGTTTGCCATTTACTGACGGGAGGTAGTGCGGTATAAAAGATGTTGTTAGCCCCAGTCCAGGCTTGAGCCGGGGACTTTTCGGCTCGCAGTCCAACGTACTAACCACTGAGCTACCGCGGCTACATATATTAAATATATTTGGCCAAAAAAGTTCACTTCAGTCCGTATGGGGAACCGATATCTAGTTCCCCAAAACAAAAAATCCAAAATTGGTATACCTACCCATTTGTATATATGGGTATCAAATCAAAGGAAATTCTTCAGCGTTTGCAAGTTTGTAGTTATTTTCAGGATTCGTCTACCCTGGTGACATATGCACCACTTTAAGTGGTGGGTATTTATAGACGGCTTAGACCGACTATAACTTTTACAATTCATACTAACTTCACACATCAACTATCACAATTTCTCTATTTCAAAATGTCCCTTCCTTACTGGTTTTAGTTGTGCTGTGCTATTTATACAAAATACTATTTCTACAAAAACCTTTTACGTTTTATTTAAATTAGTAATACCTAACGTTAAAACAATAAAAATCTCTATATTGATATTATGTATAAAAATACATTGCATTTAAATGAACAGCCAATAAAAAAACACATCCCCCTCTGTAATTGAATCCGCATTAGTACCCGCCTCATACACATAACATAAAAAATACCATCAAACAATCAACGCGCGATCCCTGCCAAGATCAAGTGGGGTTAATTGTATAATAATTGTATAAAACGTTAACACGATACCCAAACATGACCCTATTTTTTATAAGCGCCTTTTTTACATAAGCGCATAAAAAATACCCTTGTGATCGCGCAACAAGGGAACAATTTATAACATAGGTAATAATAAATTTGTTTAAGTGGCGCCACTTAGGGGTGTGCTCACGATCTACGATTACATAATTGGGTAACCAAAAAAAAACACAACTGAAAAAAAACGGAAGTTGTTATTTTTTTATTAAATGAGGGTTAATTTTTTTTATTATTGTTGTTGTAAAAATCGGTAGCATTTTATAGAGCCCATTATTGTATGGTGGTTAGTTGATGATCAACAAGTACGCTTAGTTGCCCATTTTTTAGGGTTGTCAAGAAAATTATATAACAAAAAAGAGGGTTTATTTTTGTAGAGCCAATGAAGTGTTGACATCGAAGTGAAAGCCTTAACATTGATGAGAGCTCTAGATAAAGCGTGTAAAATGTGTTTTTAATATGTTGTTTAGTGTTTTTTCTTTGAGCATATATAGAACAAAAAAACCCTTTCGAAAAAGGGTAACATTACATAAGCATTGTTGGGAGACCCTCTTCAACATAATTGATAGGGACGCGCGTGCGCACACGCTGTCGTTCTCAACACTTTCATTGTCAAGTTCAATGGCGTAAATTATGTGATCCCTTTTTTTTTTGGAATGGATAACATTTGTGGAAATTTTTCAAATCCATGCGGTAGCACACATAGTAGAACAACAACAACAAAAACAAATACTTGTCCCCCTTCTTTTGTTAATTCCGTTAAAAATATCATATCGATCTTTTCGAATTCTCATAATGAGGAGGGTACCTTCGGAAATAGTATATGCTGTAGTGGTTTTCATTGGTTTTACTATTTTTAGGCGGAAAGTGTGAAAAAGTATTGTAAAATACTTTCACTAAAAATAACTAATTGAGAAATAATAAAATGGAGATCTTTCAATAAGATCTTCACTTGAAAAGCAATATTAAGACAAAAAAAACACTAAAATTTAATATCTTTTGAAAATTGAAGCCTTTATTTATTTTATTATGTTAAAGGTAATATGCACATTTTTCATTTTTAGTGATGAACAATTTTGTTCCATGAACCTTTAAACATTTTCTCAAAATTTGTGATAGAATTATAATTTTTTGTTTTGAGTGAAATTTGAATTTAATTTTTTAATACATTTAAATTTTTAAACCATATTTTATTTTTTCAATAAATTTTCCACAAATCCGCACCATGTTTCAACATACGATTAAAAGTATATTCAAAAATTCAGTTCGGAGAATTTGTTTTTTACTATTGCAGAATTAGATATTTCAATACAAAATTCCTTTCATTCAAGTGATTTAAACCCGTTCGAGTTATGTGATAAGTATTTTATCGAATTTTCTTCATGCTATATTTAGAAACTGTAACCTAAACTGTTATCTGATTAACATGTTTGTCTAAGATATTTTAAATAACGATCGATCTGTTTTTAAGATTCAGGTTTAAATTATAAACTTATTTTTTAAAAAAATTAGGGTCGAAATTCAACAAATATCAAATCTTTTTAAATGGTGTGCTGTATTCAAGTTTTATGAGTCTTTTTAGGTGATCAAATAGATGATCAAATAGATAATCAAATATGAAGATTTTATAAGTATTAAAAGCCTAATAAATATGTTTTTTAGGGCACATAAAATGGTGTCCTCTACAGAGATTTGATGAGTTTTTTTATGCTATTTGTATTGCCCTAAATATGATTGTCTTTGGAATAATAAAAGAGGGTACTAATAATAATAATATATAATAATATATATAATATTGGAATAATAAACAGGATTTTTGAGCCAATAAAATCCTGCCCTCTAATCAGGTTTTGATGGCATTTTTAGGTTCATTTTAAGTGCTCATATATCAGGTAACATTCAAAAATATGACTCATTTAAGAGTCAAATAAGACTTAAAATGTTTGCTGGTAGTAGTCACAATTTTAATTTTAATTGAAAATTTTATATTTTATACAAATTTTAGTTTTTTAATGAGATGTTTTATTTCTAATAATAACCGAAAAAATAATGTTCAATATGATGATTTTATTCATAAATATTATGAATTTTTACACCAACTCCAAACTCATCATATGGAAGATTTCATTTATTGAATCAAAATTGAATATATTTAATGATCAATATGTTGTTCTAAAAAGTAAAAAATTTGCCTTCATTTTTTTAATTTCAAAATAAATTAACTAATGAAAAATGTTATTTACAAACTAGCTGGACCCGTGCACGACTCGTGAAAGATATTGTGAATGCAAGGATATGGAGCAATTTTCTTAATTGAAAACATTTGTATTATTTATTTCAGGGACCCGTGCATCGTTGTGTACTTTTGTATTGGTTTTATATTGGTTTTATAAATGTAGTAACCAAAACAAGACATATTATCCGCTAAAACAACTTTTCTCATAGACAATTCTTTCTCAGACTGTGCTTTCCCGCAGAATTCTTTCCAGTTGAACTCTTTCCCAGTAGAAGTTTTAGTGTGGTGAGTTTCGGTGGTGAGTTTAGGTGTGGTGCATTTTGGATTAGTGAGTTTTAGTGTAGTGAATTTTAATGTGGTGAGTTTTAGTGTGGTGAGTTTTAGTGTGGTGAGTTTAAGTGCAGTGAATTTTATTCTGATGAGTATTAGTGTGGTGCATTTTATTAGTGAGTTTTAGTGTGGTGAATTTTAATGTGGTGAGTTTTAGTGTGGTGAGTTTTAGTGTGGTGAGTTTAAGTGTAGTGAATTTTATTCTGGTGAGTATTAGTGTGGTGAATTTTATTGTGGTGAGTATTAGTGTGATGCATTTTAGAGTGGTGAATTTTAGTGTGGTGAATTTAAGTGTGGTGAGTTTTAGTGTGGTGAGTTTTGGTGTGGTGAATTTTAGTGTGATGAGTTTAAATGAGTGAATTTGCTAGTAGTGAGTTTCAGTGTGGAATTTAGTGTGGTGGATTTTTTGTGTGGTTGGTTTTGTGTTTTTGCTTTTGTGTTTAGCTTTTCTTTTTTTGGTTTAGCTTTTGTGTTTTTTGCATTTATGTTTTGCTTTTGTCTTTATGCTTTTGTGTATTTTCTTTTGTTTTTGTGTTTTTGCTTTTATTTTTGGGTTTTTGTTGTTGCGTTTTTTTGTTGTATTTTTGCTTTTGTGTTTCTGCTACTGTTCTTTGTATTTGCTTTTAATTTTGTTTTCCATCCTTTTTTTATTTTCTGTTTTCTTATTGCTTTAGTTTTGTGCTTTTACTTATTTTTTGTGTTTGATTTTTGCTTTTATTTGTTTGTTTTGTGTTTTTACTTTTTTATATTTTTTTTTGTACTTAAATTTCATCTTTCTAGCTGGTGTAAGTCCCAAGTTATAACGCGTTAAAAGTTTAGTTTGTATGCACCCAGAAAAAATTTCCAGAAATCCCATTAAAATTGGTCAATAGGACAATTATTGTTTTAATAGTATATCAAAAATATATACTTTCATATAGACTCAATGGCAATGTTATGGTATTTTCTAGTATTTAATGGTATTTTCCGATTAAAATAATAATTTATCCTATTGATTATTTTTAATAGTAAAAAACTATTATTTATATAGTATTTTTTTCTTGGCGTTTTTCTGGACGTATGTCACCCTCCAGACTTCATAGTATCCTGGTGCAAAATTTGAATCAAATCGGTTGAGCGGTTTAGACGTGATGCTGGAACAAACAGACTGACAGACACACAGACTGACAGACGGACCAAGAGTTTTATATATAAAGATTCGAAAATAAAAAACATAAGGAAGGTGCAAAATTAAATTTTCGAACAAAAAAAAATAATATCCATATAAATTTAAAAAAAAAATCCGAAAAAAGGCCGAGCAATTTTTTTCCAAAAAAAAACTATTTTAATTTTTTTTTTTTGCAAAATATTTTTAAACAAAAACACCTTAAGAACTCTTACTATAGCAAAAAATTAACGAAAAAAAAAATATTTTGATTTAAATTTGGGTTGATGAGCAGCATTCTTTAATATGATGTACACAAATTTTGTACTTTTTCAGTCATTCATTAAATTGACATTGATGTTTTGTAGTGATCAATATTATGAATTGTTCTTCAATACAATGAAACAAGGTTTGAAAAACAAAATTCATCAAAATGAAGAAGATTTTTTCAGTAAATTTTTTAATCGTTAATGAAAATTTTTGTTTTTTTTTATAGACATTTTAGTTTTTGTGTTCAAATTCAATTTTTATTATTATTTTAATTTTTTGTGAAAATTTGAAATGTTCGTACAAAATTCTCTTTGGAAATAGAGAAGATATTCGTAAAGAAGATCTTTTGAATTTGAAATTTTGGTGAAAATTTGAAATTTTGGTGAAAATTTGAAATTTTGGTGAAAATTTGAAATTTTGGTGAAAATTTGAAATTTTGGTGAAAATATAAATTTTGGTTAAAACTTTGATTTTCAGTGAAAATTTAAAATTTTTGTAAAAAATTGAAATTTTAGTGAAAATTCAAAATTTTGGTTAAAATTTGGATTTTTAGTAATCATTTGAAATTTTATGAAAATGTATAGTTTTTGAAATTTTTTTTTTGTTTTTTTATTTGAGAGAAATTTTACTTCTTAATGTAAATGTAAATTTTTAGCAAGATATTCATATCACGTGACATACAATGAAAAGCAAATTAAAAATCACGAATTAATGCAAAATCATCAATGCGCCTGCGTTTCTACCTAATATTTATGATTTGCCCACCATTGAGTGCTATACGAGATTTATTTTTAATATCCGTTTTTTTTTTTCAATGTAGTAAATGCAAAGAATATTTTATACAAAAACCAGTGTTCATCCGGCCGCAAGAGCACAAGGTACCGGGTGCAAAACAACAATAACATTAACCAGCTGACACCATCAAGATTTTACCGCCACCGCCGCCAGCACCACGACCACTACCATTATCACCTATATAGGAACAACAAAATCAAAAACAATACCAAACAAACACAAACTCCTACCACCATCATTTGTAACGTATTTCGTCAATAGTAGTACCCTGTGCTCTCTCTCGGCACACTCTTGCTTTCAGTTCGTGCCAAGGGCCGATCAACGTACCGACCGACCGATCGACAGGACACTTTTCCGATAAGCGTGACATTTTCATTTATTCGATGATTCTGATTTTTTGGCTATTGATAATGCAAAGTCTTCTATTTTGTATTTTCGTTTTTATTATGCGCTGTCTGTCGGCTGGCAGATTAAAATCGCCAATATAACCTGCCTTACAAACGATCCACCTTTGTATCCTGGCCGTAATACCTACTTAACGTCCTGCGAAATGCACGCCAATCACTGGCTGACAGGATTAAAAACTTTTTAAGTAGCTGGAGCATTCATAACGATGACGTCGTCTACCGGTTTGTTGTCGTCGTCTGGTCTGATTTCACAAATGTGTCCTTAGTTTGAGTCTTTTTGTATCCTTGTAAAAAATAAGATATTGCATTTGTTAGGCAATTGAGCGTGTAGATTTTGATGTTTTCATCAGCAATCTGGAATATTGACAAATTTTCATTATTTTTTTCAATAATCCCAGACAAGCATAAAATTTACAAATAAAAAATAATGTTCTTCGATAGTTGTGTTTTATCCGTTGCATCTTAAGTATTTGCCATGAAATTTTTTAAAAACTGAATGATGTTTTGAAACTGGAATTGAAACAATTACTTCATATCGAAATCGACATCGGAACTGATACTATTATGTTGCATGGAATAGATCTTTTTTTAACAGTGCACACTGTAGGACGAAATCCAGTTCTAGGTGGACAAAAGTCTGAAATTAGGTACCATGGTAAGTATGGACAAATGAAACAAATGGACAAAAAAAAGGCGTGGAAGAACAATCAAACAATGATTGAATAATGATTTATGGTTATCCAGACCATAGTCCAAAGTACTTCACTATCAAAATTAAGTACTATATTGAACATAATTTTGGTACTCTTTTTTTTTTATAAATGTCCTATAAATTGACTTATGCTATACTCTGGAAATATAATTACTTCATACTAAATCTTATTGCCTACTCTGTACCGTACTGTTTTTTGAGAAAAAATTGGGTAAAAATTTATATGTAATATACAAACATTTTAAATTTAAACTGTTTTTGACGGAAACTGTAGGGCATATTTTAAAAATGAGATCCGATAATAAAAAGTTAGTAATTTTCGTTGTTAGTTTTAACTATGCCCTGCTTAACCGTAAATTATATTCTTATTTAGCATTAGATCCAAAATACTAAAAAATCGTCAAAAAAACGTCTAAAACATCAATATTTTTCCAGTTTCAAGATTCAAATATCTTAAAATACTATCGAAATAATAGTATTTGTTGGTATATTGTAATAAGTCTTGACAATTGAAAGAACAATTGCGTTTACAGTTTTTTGGAAAAGTAGTTGTGTAAGGACGGTATTTTTTTATATATATATATAAAAGAGCCTAAAATTTCGATATCAATTTTCTAAAACGTTACGTAATAGAAAAAATACTGAGTATGCAGTAAAAATCAGCAACCGCGAATTATATAGAATTGATGTATGGGATGTTCATGGCAAAATTTTTCATTTTGTTGAGTAGTATAATTATTTTTTTTTTTCAAATTAATGCTAATTTCGGTACTGACAGTGGACGATGAATTTTATTACTTTTTATTATAGGTCTAAATTCATTATAAATAAGTTGTCAAATAGTTTATCTCTAGATGACCTCATTTCGTGAAAGTCCAAATAGTCCAAATTGTCAAAATTTTCAATTAATTTATTACTGAGAAATTTTGTGGTAGGAATATTGCGATAGTTGGTGTGATGAAGTTAGCAAGAATTATGAAAGTTATAGTCAGTCTAAGCCGACTATAAATACCCCACACATACATAATGTGTGCGGTTACCATTTAAAGTGGTGCATAGGCCACCAGGGTTTACAAATCCTGCAAATAACTACAAACTTGAAATCGCTGAAGAATTTCCTTTTATTTGATACCCATATGTACAAATTGGCAGGTATACCGAATTTCGATTTTTTTTTCGAGAATCACAAGTCGGTTCCCGAGAAAACATTATTTTCATATATTTGATCATTTCATACGATATTTCATATATTTCATCAAAAAAGTTCACTTAATTTTGTATAAAGTAAAATTCATCTGCAGATGTAAATTTTATGAGGTATTCGAACATAAGTGGTCGATTCGCAGGTCATATTGTACCGATACTGTCTCTAGTTGAGACAGCGTAGATGTACAAATAATCTAAATTAAAAGTTTCATTGATCTAGCTCTTCTAATTTATCTGTAATCGTGATTTGAACAGACAGACCGACGAACAAACGGACATCGCTAAATTGACTCAGGAGGACATGGTGATCAATACCGGATATACTTCCTTCTGGGTGTTACAAAAGGCGTACCAAACTGAATATACCCTTTCACTTTTAATGTGGGTTATAACAAAATGTTGTGGATTCTAATATAAGAAGGTTCAACGATGACGAGGGTATCAATTTTATCGATTTTTGAGAAATCAAAATTTTGACTTTTGTCCACCTAGTTTTAATATCTGTCCCAGTGTGTATAATACTTGAAATTCATTAAATCTCCTGTGACGATATTTCAGTTTAAAGAGTTATCGAAACGGAACCAATTTATTAGTTAAATCCCAAAAAAACAACTAATCCAGAGAAACGTCCAATGATCTAGTTTTATTTCGGACAAATAAAAACATAACCAAAATTTGACTTGAAGGAACAGGTATTAGACACCCATGTTTAAAAAGAAGTTGAACCGTTGACAAATCAAAAACAAAAACGAATTTAGGTTTAATACAAAACTCCAATCCAATAACGCTGTTTTGATCTGGAAAAAAACCTAAAGTCAATAATTTCATCGAATAAAAATCAACTATTACTAGACCTAGATAGACTAATATTAAACCACAGTAGAGCGAATATTGAAAATAACATTTTCAGTTATCCAGTTTGAGCTATCGGTAGCTCAAGGTTAGAGCATTGGACTGCGAACCGAAAGGTCCCAGGTTCAAGTCTGGTCTGGATCTAACAAAATTTTTTCATAGAAACCTTTTTCTATACCGTGCTACCTCTCGGCAATAAATGACAACCCTACGAGAGTAAAACATTGCCTATGAAAAGTTCTCAACCGCCGTTCGGATTCGGCATTTACCGGAGGTCCCACCACTTTGAGTATAAATATAAGGCACACAGCTCAAAATGGTGAGAGAATTCTTATAGGACTGTAGTGCCAAAGTATTATTATTATAAGTTGGATACTGTGAAAACCAATTTCATAAAGAAAATCATCAATGCCCAAGTTATGTGTTGTAGAAATACTAAAAGAAATATTTTTTTTTTAAATTGCGAATAACTAATAGTTTGCTTATTTAACAACAACAAAAAAATCAAATTTAATTTGTTCCACAGATCTGAGGAGAATTGAACCACATTAAAATCTTTTCGAATTAAAAAATTTTAATCAAATTATTTATAGTGTAAATGAATTAAAATATTTATAGCTTATTTCATATGTCTGCTAAGCAAAATCATGCTAACCAAACGTACAAACCAAAATCTGCTGGACCAAAAATCTTGCCACAAGATTACGATCAGCAGCACTGAGACCAAATCAAACGACTATAATATAATGGCAAGGATCAGTGACGTAATCCCTAAGGAGCCAACAACAATGTTTGAGACGAAAAAAAATACATATATGGTACGCGTGCCCTACACGCGCTCCCATAAAATATTTTCGCTATTAATGCAGACGAGCAACACTTAAGATCAATAGGGATCAGCTACAAAAACAACAACAATGCATGCTATAATATTTTATAATAAATAGAGGGGGAATATATTAAGAAAATAAAGAAAGGAAATGCAAAGAAAACACAAATTTTAGACGACGATGACGATGACGACCCTAAGACCTAAATCGAGATCTAGCTCGATCAATGAAAGAAACGAACGAATACGCCAAAAGGTCCTGAACTGCATCGTAATGACGCATGCGCGGCATTTAAATTTTCTCCGCAAGATCATTGTGAGGGTTGCAAAGTTCATGGCGCAACAATATTATTATTTTTATATTTTCTTCAATGGAAATTGATTTTAGAATGTGTCCTGGCATTTAAATGAGTTGCTGCTGCTGTTGTCCTGCAAGATCTTTATCGAATTACCAACGTTTGGGTATGCGCAAGGATCACAGAATATCTTTGTAGTTGTTGTTTGGGTAGTGGACCCAAAAAGAAATGAAGAAAAATACATATTGCAGTTCAAGCTGCTCTTTGAAGTGCGTCGTCGAGTTTTGTGTGTTGGGCCACAAATTTGTGAAAATCTGTGTCGAATGGCGCGCGTGTGCGTTCACGATCACTCGCGACCTCTGTGACATCGATACCGGTTGGGTCGAGTCGAGTCGAACCGGGGCAACGCGGTGTCGACTCTGGCGTTCTTCTCATAACTTGGGTAATTTTTCATAATTGACGCCTGTGTCTGCGGATGCGTGTAAGTTTTATGGCTGTTCTTCGTGTGTTAATATGTATTTCTTAAGGACTTCTTGTATTTTATGTTGCGTTGATTTGTCGTGGGTGTTGTTTGCTTTAATTTTTAGTAGCACTAGCAGCTGTTATTGCTACTGTCTACTATCGGCGGACAAGAATAGAGGTTTTGTAATGCATCCTCCTTCTGAGAAATTCATACAAAAACACCAAAGAATTTTTAAAACCTGTTGAAATAATAAATTTCACAAAAACTTTTGAATCAAAAATCTTTTTTTTTATTATTAAGTATTGTTGATTTTGACTTTGAATTGTTTACAAAATTAATTTCAAGTGATTGTTTATAATAAATTATTTTAGTGTTTGAGCAAAAATTAGACAAATGTCTTGTTTACCTTTACATAGACGTGAGCGACGTGAGTATTTAATAGTTATGATACTTGATAATTTTATGGGTATCAAAATCGATGGCAAAAACAGTGCCTATCCACGTACTATAAAATAATTACATACATAGCTAGGATATTGTACAATTTGATCTAAGGCACGAATTTCAACCAGCATACATTTTTAGCGTCGTTGGCTCAATGGCTAGTGCTCTGGACTGCGATTTTGAAAAAAACCTAGCAGACTATCAACCGCTGATAATAGAAACATTTTTTTTTTAAATATTTGTATCATGAGTTTTTCTATACAGTGCTACCTCCAGCAATAAATAGGCTTCGAGACTATTTGACGACTTTTACTTCTACAACCGTTCATGTCGGATTTGAATTTCGGTACCGGTTTTAAAACTCAAACGGATTCTTTCTCTTTTGTTAGGCCACATGGGAAATTTTGAAGTAGGGAAATTGTTATAAGAATTTAGAAGAATTACCAAAGTTATATTTTGTCTAAGCCGACTTAAATACCCTACACATATGTGATAATATGTGCGGTTACCATTTAAAGTGGTGAAGAGGTCCCCAAGGTTGACGTACCTTGAAAATAAATACAAACTTTCAATCTTGAAAGAATTTGCTTTCATTTGAGTATCCATATGTACAAATGAGTATACCCATTAGAGATGGGCGCGTGCCGTGCTTTTTTCGTGTCACGCCCGAAAAGCTGAGTTCGTGCGTGCAGTTCTTCGTGCGTGCTAGTTGCTGTCGTGCCCGTGCCTCCAAAATCAGACACGCGCCCATTAAAGATTATTTTTTTATAGTTTCAATCCCAATTTAAAAAGAAAAACCCTACTCCCAGCTTCAGGAAATAAAAATTTCGTGGTATCTTAACCTTTTCTTAAAAATTGTTTGCGTTAGTTTTACTTATGGATTTAAGAGAATAAAAAGTATCAAACTTAATTTTTTAATTATTTATTACAGGGACTATAACCCATTGGAATATCGGTTTCGGTTCGGATTCCAAGATTTTTAAAATTGTGGTTCCGGTTCCGATTGCGGGTTTGACCAAAAAATTAAACGGGTTTCGATTCCGGTTCCATACATTTTTAGTAACGGTGCCGATTCCGGTTCTTTGCGTTCCCCGACAGGGACTATAATATCTGTTCCGGTTCTGATATTTTTAAAATAGCGGTACCGATTCCAACCAGAAAAAATATATATGTTCCGATTCTAGTTCCTGTTTAAAACATTTTTAATAACGATTCTGGTTCCAAAAATCTCAACAGTTCCAGTATTTTTCATGTTTCGCCTGCTTTTTCATGTTTTTCCGTGCTTTTTTCGTGTTTTGTCGTGTTTTTCCGTGTTTTGTCGTGTTTCTCCGTGTACCTTCGTGTCTTTTAAAGTTTCGTGTTTCATCGTGCTTCTCGGACGTGCCAGTAAATTTACTCGTCGGGCTCGTGCTCGTGCGTGTCATCTATCGGCTTGCCCGTGCGTGTCCGTGCCATCAAAAACAGACACGCGCCCATCTCTAATACCCATACAACTATAGGGGTACCAAATTTCTTTTTTTTTTTGGAAACCACAAATCAACTAAACTTAAACATCGAGTTTGTTGATTAGTATTATCAAAAGTAATTGATGCATTTTTAAAGTTGAAATATCAATTGATAAATTTACATTTTCTTATCCTGTGGTAAAAAAATTGAGATAATCGATTAAAAATTGACAGATATATAAAAAAAATTGTAAATGTATATTTGGTATTTTGAAAATGTATTTGGAGACTTTCTACAACGACGATATTTGAGCATTAATTCGATATATATTTGACAAAACATTTCACTTAATCCGTTATAAAGTCAAATTCACCTGTAGATGTAAGTTCTATATGAGATATTTGAACATAAGTGGTCGGTTCACATGTCTCCGATCATGCCCATTTTTACTGACAAGCAGCGTAGGTATATATGTAATCTAAATTAGGAATTTCATTGATCTAACTCTTCTAGTTATTTCAGAATTTCATGCTGATTAAGAATATATATACTTTTCCATAGCGGATGTATTTCCTTCTGGGTGTTACAAACGGCGTATCAAACTTAGAGTAGGGTACATAAACAGGATTCTCTTTAACATGATACTAAGATGGAATTACACGATTTCAGCAAATTTATGTCAATTTCGGAACAAAAGTTCACTAACAATCAATGAAATTCGATTTAAGCACTAACAAAATACATTAAGGGTCCACATCTCAGCCTGCGTAAGTCTTGTACACCCAGAGTAGGAATCAGTTGATGTAACCCTTTTTTTATACCCTACACTAAGACTACATTTAGTTTGGTCAGAAATGCATGAACATCTATTACAATATTGTTATAACCGGAAGTAAAATAATTTATTTTGGTGAAAATGAAAATACTTAACAGAAACTTTATATATATACATTCCTTGAGTCTCAATTAGGAGTTCCAATCACTGACAATTTCGAGGACTTTCAGGAAATTGGTAACACAAATGAGAGTATTATACACCCAGAAAATATATAAATAATAGTTTTTTACTATTAAAAATAGTCAATAGGATAAATTAATATTTTAAGCGGAAAATACCCTTAAATACTAGAAAATACCATGACATTGCCATTGAGTTTATATGAGAAGATTTATTTTTTGTATACTATTAAATCAATAATTGTCCTATTGACCAATTTTAATGGGATTTGAGGGAATTTTTTTCTAGGTGTACATACATCTGTGTTAGAGCAGCGGTCTTCTAATAAATAAATCACAGATTTAATTTCGGGATTTTCAGTATTGATCAAATTTCTTAATAAAAAAAAAAACATTCTTGTAGATACCCAACGTACCAAACGATATCGAAACGAATTCGAAACAATATCGTTTGAACGAACATTGTTATCGTTTTCGACTATCGTTAACGATTTGAGAATAATAGCGTTCTCGATAAAAAAATGGCTCTATCGTTAACGATATCGATATTGTATGAATTCTCGATATCGAAACGAATTCGAAAATTGATTCAATCTCGATACCGAAACGAATTCGAAAAATTATTTAATTTCGATATCGAAACGAATTCGAAAAGCTTATTCAATTTCGATACTATTTAAATTAGATTGGCTTGAAATTATCTTTCATGGAGCTGTGCACCAAGCATTCTATAGCATCCACAACATTAAAATTGTTTAACTATTTTGGGATTAAAAATTAGTTAATTGATCCAGCAAAAAAATATTTCATTCTTATTAAATTTTAAAAGTTTCTAACAGTTGCGAAATTTCTTCCAATTATAAAATTTAAATAATGAAATTATTTCATTGAACAGCTTTTTTTGACAAATAATTCAATACTGATTCTATAGAAATTTAACGATATCGTTACGAATTCGAAACGTTATCGAAATTATAAACAATCGAAACTATGTTTATTGGGTATTATTTTTCAATTGCTTTTAAATCGAACCCATATTTTTGAGTTTTAACTTAAAAAAAAAAGAAAAAATGTATCCCTGCTTACGCCACAAAATATCGATTTGTGATGATCTATTACAGAGCAAAAGACCTCCATTGGCAGTGATTTATTTCAGTCAAAAAAAACATGTTATAACGACATGTTTAGTGCAGCCCCCACCAACACCTCCTTCTCAAACAGAAGCAGCACAGCAGCAGCAGCCAACTTCATAGCGACCCGAAGGCAATCGTCCGAATCGAACTGTGCCGCAAGTACAACACGTGTTACTAAATGGGGTCCGTCGTCAGATCGTATAGAGTGTATCCGCTGACGAGCATTGTCGCCAGCGCTGATATTTTTAACTAAAAACAGGAGGCGGCAGACAACACTATAACTTGTTGTTATTGCAGATGTTTGTTGTAACAGATTGTTATGGGCAGATTGCTGCTGTTGGTGAACGCGCCAAAGTCGAAAAAGGTCCTTTTATTTGAGAACTCCATTTAAAAATAGAGCGCAAGGTGTCTACTACTGCTGAATTTCCGTTCATTCGTGCAGTATTTTATTTATGTGACAGTTTGTTCATGTTTTTTAGCTAATTTTATGTAATTTTTATTTGCTGTTCGAACATGAGCCTGGACTTACTTAACAGGATATGTCCTTTGTATGTGCAACAGAATATGTCTTAAAAAAAAATAATCATTATGATAGTAAGAGAATTACGTAAAAAACGAACGATCGAAATTCTGAAAAATGTCCTTTTTGAAACGCTCTAAAACAAACAGACGGAAATGTCCTGCGTGCGCTTTAGTTGTAAAAAACTTTAATGCTCTGTGAGACAAAAGGTTGCTTGTGCGATCATCGTTTGACGTTCACCAAGTGGTCCTATATATGACACAATAGCCACTTCCTCAAGATGTCCTTTTCTTTACGGTGTGAATGTGCAGTAGGTGAGCGCGCGTCTATCTCACACACTCTCTTTCTCTCGACGACTCTTTGTACTGTGTTGCATTCACTGTGTCAATTAGAAAAAAAAAAGACACAATAGCCAACGGTCGGTCGATCGCTCTCTCTGTCAGCTTTGCAAACAAAATCCGGATCTTGCGTATTTTAAAAATTCAAAATCACAATATATAGAAATCCAATTCAAATGGGATCTATGCAGCGCGCCAAGTTCTCAACAGCGAGCAGTTGTTACTCGTGCATCGTGCGGAAGACGAAGAAAAGTATCCTGTCGTGTGGCGAAAAAAAAACTTATTCCAATAACTATTAAATGAGCATTTGAGATTGCACATCTATATGTGCAAAAAAATTTAAAGGTGTTTCTTCCTCGGCAAGTTCTCGAGAGTTCGTTGGAAATGTTAATTGTGCCGAGGACAGTTGGTCAAAAAGACGACGTCTTGAATATTCATTGATGACTGTTGGCTATTGAAAATAAAAGTACGTTACATCGCGCACTCTCTCGCACACACACATTCGCGCTCTCTGTCATGTCCTAGGTTCGTTTTCTCCTTAGATGGTCGATGATCACGCTGACCTCTAAGACGACCTCAAAAAGTGACAGACTGCTGTTTGACCTTTTTTTATTATTATTAGACGACAACGAGATAAACGTTAAAATAGTTTTTTGATTTTTTTTTTCTTCGTTGTCCTGCTGCTCCACACGATCCCTCGCACATTTCGGCAAACTCTATTTCAAACTCAATTTTGGCTCATCTAAGGGTGCAAAGTAGTGTTCCGAAATGGCACCTTAATTGTGGGATGTAAGCAGCTGCTTGCCGTGATATTCAAGCTGCTGACCGTTGCTATTGATAATGGGCCAAGTATCATCTTCATGTTTTTTGGCTGCTGATCGCACATTTTTATAGTTGGTGATTTTCTTTTTTTTTTGTAATTGGTCACAATCAAAGGACATTTCTGCGTTGCTCGTGCGTATCGTATTTGCGCAGTTGTATGGATCTCAATTGTTTTATTTTTCTTTGTTGGTAGAAAGGACACGCGTACATTTTTCGCTTTTGACATTTTTTTTTTTCGTTTACAAAATTTAATTGCGCGTAATACCTAAATTGATGGCGATTTTTGTGTGAGCTCTGTTTTTGTGGTATTGTACATTTTTAATGATTTTTATAAACAATTGTAAAATATTTCAATCCAAATAAACGCTGAAAAAAGTCCTATAACAAAGAAATATGTCTTTAAAATAAATAGATACACCCAGAAAAAATACTATATAAATAATAGTTTTTTACTTTAAAAATTGTCAATAGGATAAATTATTATTTTAATCGGAAAATACCATTAAATACCTGAAAATACCATGACATTGCCATTGAGTTTATATGAAAAGATTTATGTTTTGTATACTATTAAATCAATAATTGTCCCATTGACCAATTTTAATGGTATTTGAGGGAATTTTTTTCTGGGTGTATGTATTTGATTACAGTGCAAAATAAAATTCATTTTTTTAATACATTGATGTATGGACTGCGCTCGAAAAAATAGTTCATCACATTAGTTTTGCAAAATCTTTTTTAAAAAATCATAAAAAAAAAAAAAATTATGTAGCAGGCTGTGGAATGAATGTCCAAAAAAGATATTAATTCTTTCTTAGAAGTCCATAGTCTTAAAAATGGCAAGCAAAGTAAAAGTAAAAAATGAAATTTGAACATTTCACAGGACCACTCTCAGTGGACTTACTAATAAATTAACTTTAAATAAGACCTGACCATTACACAGAGACAGTAATGGTCAAAAGGGGATGTGTGACAAGAAAAAATTAAAGAAGATCCAGTACCTTGTTCAAGAATAATCACAAGATAGAATAAGGCACAAAAGTCCCCAAGCATCGGTGTCCTTCGTAGGATCAAATAAAGATGGACTAAAGAAGTTAAAGGTTATAAAAATTCCAGACAGGAATGTGGTGAAGTACACTGGAGAAAAAGATGCTAAAATTATAAATTACGTTTTTTAAATAATTCAAGTGCTACATAGTTGAGGACGAAACGTACGTCTTAGCCGACTTTTCGCAACTTCCTGATCAGGAATTTTGTACCGCTCATTCAAGAGGAAATGTGGACCAAAAATTTAAGACCAAGAAGCTATCGAAATTTCGTAGAAAATGTCCTTGTTTGACAACCAATCTGTGGTTGTTTAAAAGCATTACTTTCTATCACCACGGGCACAATAAACTCAGACAATTACATTAAAGAATGATTGGGGAAAATATTACTGCCATTTTGGTGTGAATATGAAGTGTCCTCATTATTTTGACCTGACCTAGCCTTTTACTTTAGTGACAAAAAGGCATTTAAGTGGCCTTTAAGCCGACTTTTCGGAACTTCCCGATCAGGAATTTTGTACCGCTCATTCAAGAGGAAATGTGGACCAAAAATTTAAGACCAAGAAGCTATCGAAATTTCGTAGAAAATGTCCTTGTTTGACAACCAATCTGCGGTTGTTTAAAAGCATTACTTTCTATCACCACGGGCACAATAAACTCAGACAATTACATTAAAGAATGCTTGGGGAAAATATTACTGCCATTTTGATGTGAATATGAAGTGTCCTCATTATTTTGACCTGATCTAGCCTTTTACTTTAGTGACAAAAAGGCCATTAAGTGGCCTTTAAGCCGCCTTTTCGCAACTTCCCGATCAGGAATTTTGTACCGCTCATTCAAGAGGAAATGTGGACCAAAAATTTAAGACCAAGAAGCTATCGAAATTTCCTAGAAAATGTCCTTGTTTGACAACCAAGCTGCGGTTGTTTAAAAGCATTACTTTCTATCACCACGGGCACAATAAACTCAGACAAATACATTAAAGAATGATTGGGGAAAATATTACTGCCATTTTGGAGTGAATATGAAGTGTCCTCATTATTTTGACCTGACCTAGCCTTTTACTTTAGTGACCAAATGGCCTTTAAGTGGTAAACATGACATAACATCATGTTGGTGCCTCGAAATAAAAATCCATCAAATTGCAGATGGAAAGGCATTGGTCAAAAGCTGATGTCAGAGATAAAGGTAACCTTTTCAGATATTCCTGAATAACTCTTACTATTATTTAATAAATCAGTTAAAAACCAAAAATTAAATAAAACGGCTTTGGTCTGAGAAAAATCATTAATTTTGAAAATTTTCGGTTGCGATTATAAAAAGTTCCTCTCAACCAAAGATCTTTTTTTAAAAATAAAAAATATCTCCCAACCAAAGGCCTTTATATTTTTTGATAAATATTATCAGTAAAAATCGTTATTTTTGATCTCTGGTCAAAAGTAAAACGAAGACAACAAAAAATGTTACCAATGAAATGAATTTTGAAACGTTTCGACGTGAAACGTTCCGGACACTCTCCGGCAAAACTGTTATATTGTTATTTTGAATACACATATTAAGCTTTTCAAAACACCAATGAAAATGTTGTCTTTTTTCTCTTTTCGGAGTTACTCACATTTCAGCGACCGACCATTTTACTAATATTAACAATTTCAACAATTTTTGTTTGTATGAGAGAGTGTGGTACGCTTTCTTGTCCAATTAAGATGAAATTTGGAAATTTTAAAAACTATTATTTATTTTAAAATTGTATATCGAGGGCTTATATTCAATACAGTCTATCTACAAAAACACAGATTTTCAGGAGAGCGAAAAAACTGATTAAATCGCAAACCATGAAAGTGTCGATCAATTTTTTTTCTACAATAATTAATAAAAATGGTCTTTAATTGATACAATTAAAAAAAAATCAGCAATTTCGCGCTATTCGTCCTTGCTATTCAAATGTGATCAATGTATATGAAAAAAAACTAGCAGATAGAGCATATTGCACAATATTGTAGTGGAGAGAGATCAGAAAATATTCTTGGAATCAGCGATTTGTTAATTTTTTTATATCCTGGTGTAACCTAAACAAAATTCACCGACTAATTTTTGTTGTACCATTTTCGGTACACGAGGTATATGATGGTTAAAGAGGTTAATATTCCGTAATCTAACCCGACATTTTTTAAAGATTAAAACTTGTATATCCATTGAGATAATGTGACGTCATCCTTCGTTAACCGATTTCATTGTTTTTACATAGATTTAATATCCTTTTTCATACAAATTGAGTCGATTCTTTGTGAGTTAGGAAGGACTAGACCCACGGATGGACAGGACGAAATTGACTCATAAAATAACGCTTAAGAAGAATATATATACTACTCCATAGTTGGAACGCTTGTTTATAGTCATTATAAACCTTTAAGCAACAATTGTGTGTAGATAGACACTATTGCATTCATAAAAAATCATTCATGTAGATAGACAAATTATTAAAATGAAAATATATCAGTAATAGAAATATTTTTTTGGTTCTAAATTAATGTCATATATGCAGGGGTGATCAGTGAAGATTGCTGTATCAAAAACTCATTTTCGATATATAAAAAAAAACTCTGGATACTCTGAAGTACTTAGGATTTTCTATTTAATACGTGTTCTGTAATTCACTCTCGAACAAAATTCAAATATATGAAATTTGTATGTATAATTCAAATTCTGGAAAAGCCAACACAAATGCGAACGAATCTGAAATTCGAGTACGATGGGAAGGTAAAACATGCTGAAGATAGTTTTTATTTAAAAAAAAAAATAGCATTTATATTTTACTGCCAGGGGAGGCGCAGGTGTTATTTCTTCTTGGTGGCCGTCACCAATCGGAATTCAATCGAAATCTGGAGCATGACCGAATATTACTTTTTTGTCCACAATGCATCTTGTTTCTCGCTTATAAATGATCAGAGAATTTATACATAAAATTTTTATTTTATTAAATGTCTTTAATAATAGAATCACAATTTAGCGTATGTTAACAAATTTTCTTGACACTGACACCGGTTGCGTAGAAGTTTCTCATTTAGCGTAACGATAGAGAATGAAAACAACGTTGCATCAGTTTTTTATAAATTCAGGACAAGTTATAAAACCAAATCAAGTTATTTAATATGATTTAGAGCCATACCTTTAGAGGCTGTCACTTAAAATAAAATTACAACTCGTCCTTTTGTCCTGCAGTTTCGTACAATTGGCGCACCAACTGTTCAATACTTTGTGCAATCTCCACGCGATACTCGTCTTCGCTGCGACCAAAATGATTCTTGAGCGTAAGCAAAGTGTGACGCAGTTGTTGACTCTGCGACCAACGCGTATCGCAGAAGGACTGCGTATTCGCGAGCGCTTGTACAAAGTATTCAGCTAAATCTGGTTGCTCGATGAACTCATACATTTTGGAAGAGATGAGCACGTCCAGCGTATCACAGTAGTCATGCGTCAGCAGCCACTCCGACAGATTTAGCTGCGCATATTGAGCTACAGCCATGGCATCACTCTCAGTGTCTGCTGATGACGCCAGCACTGATTGCTGCTCCACAATCACGTCATTGATGAACGTCACAGCTTTGGCTTTAATTTTCAGTTCACACTCCTTGGCCAACACAGCGACCAAGGCCTGAATGCCAGACAGCGACAATATGCGCTCCTGTGCCAGCGGAAATTTCCGCAATAGGCTGCCGAAAGCATACAAAGCAGTCGACAACTCTGCGGTGTGTGTGGACGAGATTAGAACCTGTGCCAAATGAGAACCAAAATTTCTTTCAAACACCTTAATCTGTGCCTTTGGATTGTTTTGTGTGAGAGCGCCCAGCACGCGCATCGATTGCACTCGCAGCGTCACCTCGGTCTGATTGACAATCATGGGCAACAGCACCGTGTCAAGGCCACCGGCATCGATGAACCACAACGCGTTGTCGATTTGATGTACCAAATAGTTGAAATTCTCTAAAATACGCAGCAGATCGTTTGTTTTGCCCTGCTCCGGTAAGGCATCATCTTTGTGGTCAGGTGTTTGACTAACATTGCGATAATCCTCTAGCAGCATCGTTATTAGCTCCGCATCACTTTTGAAGCTGTGCTTCAGATCCGCATAGGACTCCTTCAGCTGTTCGTAGCTCTTGTAGCTGCGCTTGATTTGCTCCAGTCGCTCCGGCGTATACTCAATACCTAGTTGCTCGCGCGGCAGCTGTTTCAAGGCGTCTGTAAGTGTTTTGCTGAGCTTTAGTTTGTGCTTTGCTGTGCCTTTGGGCGGAGTTTCTTCTACGTTCTCCGGCAGCAGCGATAGTGCACCGGCTGCATCTTGCGGCTGCTCGTCCTCGTCCAATAGCTTTGCCTCCTTTTTGCCAGTTTGCAGATTAATGCGCACATGCAAACCTGGCGGTATGCCTTGTCCTATTTTGTTAGATTTTCATTAATAAATGTGTGTTTTACAAAATGTATTTAAAATATTTACCCTCGCGTATTTCCTGCCACTCTTTGGTTGCTGTGAATGTTTTATTTTCACTACGACACAATTGACTTGAGCACAAAACTACCAAGAGCAGCAGTATAAGTCGCATTTTGTGCTGTTTGAATTTAGATTTTAATTGTGAAATAAAAATATAACAATGTTTCAACTTTTACGCAAACGTGTCTTTTTTTTTTAGATCACCTGTTTTTTGACACTTTGGGACACGACTTCGAATGTAAACAAACGACTTCGATTAGTTTTTTTTTTTCGAACCAGCCCAGCTGTTAATGGTTCTTGTATAGAGTAAAGCGTTGGTACAGTACGCAACTGCCAGATACATTCCAAGGTTTAGTACGCATAAAAAAAATTATTTTTTTTTCAAACAGAAAAACTTTAAAAATTTCAAAACTGACACTGCGGAGATAATGTTTTTTCCGTACTATGCAATTTCGAACTGTATCTTTGAACTTTTGTTTTTTTTGCGTTTTCCAATAATTTGTTTATATTTAAATACTATTAATATAATTAATATAAAATAAATTCATATATTTTATTTTACTGGGCTATGTTTATTTTACGTTCTCCGGTAGCAGCGCTAGTGCACCGGCTGCACCTTGCGGCTGGTCGTTTTTCTTCTGTTGCTCGTCCTTGTCCAGTAGCTTCGCCTCCTTTTTGCCAGTTGTCAGATTGATGCGCACATGCAGACCTGGCGGTATGGCTTGTCCTATTTTTTAAGATATTCATTAATAATTATATGTTATACCAAAATGAATTTAAAATATTTGCCTTCGCGTATTTCCTGCCACTCTTTGGTTGGTGTGAATGTTTTATTTTCCGTTGGACAAACTTCACTGGAACCCCACAAAACTACCAAGAGCAACAGCATAAATTGCATTTTGTACTCTTTAAATTTAGATTTTAATTGTGAAATACAAATTTTAACAAAGTTGCGACTTTTTCACAAACGTGTTTATTTTAAATCAGCTGTTTTTTGACACTTTGGTACACAATTTCGAATGTAAACAAACGAGTTCGATTTGTTCTTTTGTATTTTTCGAAACAGCCCAGCTGTTAATGGTTTTAGTACAGAGTAAAGCGTTGGTACAGTACGCAACTGTCAGATATATTAAAATGTTTATTTAATACGCATAAAATAAAATTTAATGTTTTCTAACAATAATAATAGTTTGGCACTACAGTCCTATAAGAACTTAGGCCGAGCTCTCTCACTATTTTGAGCTGTGCGTTTTATATTTGTACTCAAATTGGCGGGCCCTACAGTTTATTGCCGCCCCGAACGGCGGGTGAGAGCGTTTTCATAGGCAATGGTTTTACTCTCGTAGGTTTGCCATTTACTGACGAGAGGTAGCGCGGTATTGAAAAATGTTTCTATGAAAAGATGTTGTTAGCCCCAGTCCAGGCTTGAACCGGGGACCTTTCGGCTCGCAGTTTAACGCACTAACCACTGAGCTACCGCGGCTAGTCAGAAAAAAAATCGGAATTGCGATTTTTTTCGAACTGAGCATTCAAAAATACGATCTGTACCTTCGAATTTTTGAATTTTTATTTGTGCAAATAATTTGTTTATATTGAAATCCTATTAATAAAATTAATATTTGATAAAGTTAAATATTATACATTTGCTAATAGTTGATAATTATATGGGAGTTAATTTAAAATGCAAAACAAAATCAAAAATTAAAAATTTCCCTTATGGGAAAAAATTTCATCGAATATAAATTTCAATACTAATTTTTTCTTCGAATATAATTATAAATCTCTGAAATTTGAATCAAAACAAAAAAAAACAAAAAATATTTACTTGCACCCACCCGATAAAGTTTGTACTCGCCCGGTAATGTTTGAGAAGAACAGTCCTTCTATAAATCGAAACTATTTCATAATGTTATAATATCCACAACATTAGACAATTTTAAAACTTACTATTTGTAATTTCAGAAAAACCTAACCGGGTTGAAACAGCCGATAGATTGGACGTTATCATTTTTGGAGCAAGTGGGTTTGCCGGCAGAAACACCGTTCTTGAGGCTGTCGACATATTGAAGGATCTGCGTTGGGGCGTAGCAGGCAGAAATCGGGTACTTCATCAACATATACCAAACCAAATGATAAGCTAAAGGAGCGTACATATTTTTTTAGCACAAACTCGAAGCAGTGATGGACGCCGTTAGCAATAAAGCCTGCATCAATATCTCAACTATACCCATCATAATTGCAGATATTGAAGACTTTGATTCAGTGGTAGCCATGACCGGCAAATGTCGAGTATGTTGATTTTTATAATATACTGAAATCTGCAATAATGGTTATACACACAGATTGTGGTCAACTGTTGTGGCCCGTATCAAAGCAATGGTGAGACTGTTATCGAAGCTTGTCTCGCAACCGGTACGCACCACGTTGATATGAGCTATGAGTCGAATTATATGGAATTGAAGTATAATTTATTGGCGCAAGAGAGCAAAGTCTACATTGTATCTGGCTGTGGATTTCAATTTATGCCGCTCGAGATGGGCATCAATTTTGTGACCCAACAGTTCAATGGTATGTAAAAAGGAAAAATGGGAGGGGCAGGGTGGATTTTTGTATGGCTTCGACAAGATAAAACAGGATTCATTTAAGTTTGTAGGCACTGTGAACTTTATAGAGGCGTACACGGAATTTTGGTCGGCAGAGCAGGATGATGAAGAGGATGTGGCGACAGAGGCTGTTGAGGGGATGCAATATGAACTCTGTGCGATGGCAAGTTTAGCTGTTTGGACAAGCGTTGTAATGGCATTTAGCAGTATACGCGATTTGAAAGACATACGCCACAGTCTGTTTCCGCAACCGTTGCCATCAATGCAGCCAAAAATACCCAAGAGGTAAGCATTTTTACGGACTCAAATTCAATTCAACTTTTACAATAAAATTGAAATTTATAAATTCAATTCGTTGTTATTTGAAGCAGTGCTTGGCCACCACCATACAAATTTAAAAAAATGCTAAAAATTGTTCTTTTATCTGCATTTAAATCTTCTATTTTTTCAGAGGTTTCATACATAACTCGGAATTTGTGTACGGCGTCTGCGTACCCTTGCATTTCATGGACCCACAAGCCGTTGTCAATCGTTCACAACATCATTTCTATGAAAAGCAATATATTCGACCCATTCAATTTCACAACTACATTGCATTTCCGTAGGTTTCAATTATCAAATATAGTTAACGAATATTCTATGTTTATCCCCAATGCATACAGCAACTACTTCCGCGCATTACTCTTTGTGGTATGGTGCTTCTGCGTCGTTATTTTGGCACAATTTGAATACACGCGCAATATGCTCCTAAAACACTATAAATTCTTTACAAATGGTATGGTATCGCCGCGTGGTCCCAATGAGCAATGCATGGAGAATCAATTTTTTCGCATTACATTCAATGCAGAAGGTTGGCCAAAGAGTTGTGCAAATCCGAGCTATGAATTCGAGGAGGCACCCTGTAAACAGGTGGTGGGTCGCGTTAGCGGTTGGAGCCCCTTCTATGGTGTTGCCTGTGTGACGTTGCTGCTGAGCGCCGTAACTATACTGCAGGAAGAGGAAAAACTTCCGGGCAGGTATGGCTGAATACGTTAAAACCAGGGATTGAAAGCGTAATCATTACGGGTTAAAATTGTTTAATTTTTAAAATCTAATCTTAGGCGATGCCATTATATGAAAACCTAATGTCTGGTTTTCACTCATTTTGTGTCATATTTGTTTTCTTTACATTATGATTGCGACACAGAAATTGTCCAAAATTAAAACGTTTATTAACCATATCAAACGAAATGAAAACGCCAACATGTTGTCATTTTTTAAAACTTTGCCATCAACAAATTTGAGAAATTTTCGAACATTCAACTGATACAAAATGACAATGAAAACCAAGCACTACCGTTATCCAAAAATCTTTATAATCGATTCTATAGCAATCGGTTTTTGGGTATTTTAAAAATGGTCGGACAATCACACATTTTTAACTGTTGTAGTATTCAAATATTTGATGGGTATTTTATGAAAAACTAAAAATGGTCGGACACTATAATTTTTGTCTGTTCAAGTATTTAAATTTTCGAGACAAAATTAATGTTTTTCTATCGAATTTAAATCGTTAAAGTTTTGTGCGACAAATTCCATTCGATTTTTCTTGTCAAATATTTGAATTTCGATCAAGAGTATTTTTTCAGAACTTTTAAATGATTGCATTGTACTTTTCAACAATTTTTTTTTTAATTATTGCTTTGTAATTTTCAACATCCAAGGAAGTGTGCGAGTTTGACAAATGGCCTACTAAACTATTTTGTGTCATATTTGTTTATCGGTAATGCAGTTGTTACTAATACAATTTAGCAAATTTTTGAGCTAGTTTATTCATATATTACGGACTTAACAATTAACGGATACCAAATAGTACTCGAATCAAAACCCGTACAATTTAGTTTTGTCAGCAATTTAGTCGAACTCGCACACATCCTTAATTTATGCGAATTTTTGTTAATTTATGAAGTCGAAATCGTAATATAGACCAGTATACCACAAGCGATTAATTTAATAAAATAAACAAAATATCGAATCGTATAATAAAATCGAAACGGAAATCTAGCCCGCCATTAGTTCCAGTTTCATGCCCTGGTTTAAATAAATTATGCATTATAATAAATATTTTTTTTATTTACAGTGGTGGTGTGCTGCCTCCAGGTGCCGCCTTTGCACATACTAATATCAATGCACAATTGGAAAAATTTGATCATGGTCTAACTTTCGAGATATTGGAAGCATAAATAAATTACTCAAAAATACTATATAAATGACTTTATGTATTTCTATAGACGAAAATCGTTTTTAAATAAGAATTAGAAATACGTTATAAATTTCACTATATTATACGTCGTCGTCGCCAGCGTTGATGTAGTCGTTATGATTATTATTATGATTTTTTATTGTAACCATTTACAATTCTTCGTGTCGTGATGGGAACTTTTTCAATATCGCATGATAGAGATTGTAAAACGCATAAACCGAAACTGTCACAATGACCAAGAGTGCGCCACCAAATGCGACACTCAGAAAATTGCCATCGATAATGCCGGCCGATGTGTGTCGCTTCGTAGACCAGATCTCCTCGGTGGTGGCTGGGTTATTTTTTTCTTGTGCCGTACGCTCGGCCATCAGACGTTTCATGGTGCTAAGACGTTCGCGTAGCACCTCCACGGACTCTGTATTCAGATCATCTGGAGCAGCAAAAGAAGAAAAATTTTATTTACATCTTTTTGGTATTTATTAAAGTTAACACTTTTAATTACCGCCCGTGCCGGGAACACTATGGTATTCAGTCATTTTATTTAATTTAACAATTTATTTTCAACTTATTCGATTTAATAACGCTTAAATAATGTAGCTTCTAAGTCTTGTATGTTTGTGATGCTGCGATAAAAATAATAGTGATTTCGCTTTAATAGCATGTAACAGCTTCTAACAGCATCTAATGCGCAAGTACACAATCGATAAACGACAACGTTGACAGGTTCCCAGTGGAAGCATACTCTGTACAGGGTAGTTTTCCCGCAGAGGGGTGGTTGGCAATTTGTAGATTTTATTCTGGGGGATGCAAAAAATAAGCGGAAAGAAGTTTTAAACTTAGAATTGAACTCTAAAAGGATTTTGTAAAATTTGAATAAAGCATTTTTTTTAATAATACAGGCGATATTTTTATGACAAAAACCAAACCTCAAATAGTGTTGTCTGTAGAAGAATAAGTATGAGGATTGACTAATATTGTATTCAAATGTAAGAATAAACATTCAGTTGGGGATTTTTATATAATAATTCGCATTATTTTGGTGGATAATGGCTAATGAATTCGTCATTAGCGGTTGATTTTCCTTTTTCCTCTGAATACCTCAGGCAAACAAATGACTGTGTACCATTTAGAATTGACCATTCTACGTTGCTCTAATGGCACGACATTTCCGCTTTTTCCGAAGAAACAGGTGACCATTTGCTACCAAATGCTGTGATTTGGCTCTTCTTGAATCGACAATTTCAAAATTAAAGTAAAATGACTTCTCCCAAGCGCATCCCATTAAGAAATTTAGATGCGCTCTGAAATTGGAGTCATAAATAAGACCAATTTTTGAGTGTTTTATGAGCCCTCAGAAAAAAGACTCATAAATGTATCTCATTTAAGACTGTTTGCGGAGCTCTTAAAAATAGTACTCATGAAAGATTAATATTTAGGAGTTATTTAGGAGCCCTCACAAATTAGGATCCTAAAAGCATAAAAAATAAAATTGTTTCTGAGCGCTCAGAAAATGGACTCATGAAATTTCTATATTTTTGGATGTTTTAGGAACGTTCCATATTTTGACTCATAAAAGAGTCTCATTCATGAGCGCTTTAGGAGCCCTCTCAAATGAAACTTATAAAATCATCAAATTTTAGAGTATTTTATGATCACTCAGAAAAGTTTCTTAGGAGCCTACTGCTGGCTTTAGGATCCTACTGTTTAAATAACATTGATATACTAATATTCGTTTTTAATTTGAAATCAAATGAAAATTCATTTTATTAGTGTAAAACCCTACATATTTCAAGGATTTACTTGAAAGTGATGTATTTTCTCACGGATGTCTGGACTAAGAAAAACATGGATTCATTTAAAGCACTTTCTACATTTCTGAAGAGGAGAAAACTCCAAAAATGAAGTAATTGTGGTGTCTAGAAATTCTCAAAAATGTGAAGAATATTTAAAATGATCCAAAATATGATGATTTTCGGGCTCTTAAAAGCGTGTCCACTACCCAAGTTTCTTTAGCCTTTTGGGGCTCTTTTTAGTACTCAAATATGAATGTTTTTGGGGTAATAAAAGTCTCATAAATATGAGTGTTTTTGGGCTCATAAAATCGTGCCCTCTACCCAGGGGTTGGAAGTCTTTTTGGGCTCTTTTAAGTGCTCATATATGAGTGTTTTAGGAGTAATAAAAGTTTCATAAATATGAGGATTTTGAGGTTCATAAAGTCGTGCCCTCTACCCAGAAGTCGGAAGCTATTTTGAGCTCTTTTTCTTGCTCAAATATGAATGTTTTGGAAGTATTATAAGTCTCATAACTATGAGGGTTTTTGGGCTCATAAAGTGGGGCACTCTACCCAGGGGCCTGGAGCCTTTTTGTAAGGGTAACACTCATAAATATGACACATTTAGGAGTCTTAAAAGACTCAAAATGTTTGCTGTGATTATACAAAAAAAAATATATGATTTTAATGACAATTTCAACACGATAAAATTGGTGTCAAATCGGGTATGACATATAGATACTGTGATTATTTACTAGCAGAGGTTATACCCACCTTTTAAACATAATGTTGATTAACAAAATAATGTTGATTAATTGCGGACCTTAAGGTCCCGGCGCACAGTGGGGCAGGAAGTATTAAGAGTTTACGAAAACCTCAAATTGTGTAATCTTTAGAAAAATAAGTAAGATGATTGACTAATATTGTGTAAAAATTTAAAATCCAACATTTAGATGTAGATTTTTAAAAGTGCTCGTGGTACCTCCCATACAACGAAAAACTGTTGAAATTCTTAATATTAGTAAAGGGTTTTTCAATAAGAGCGCTACAACAGTTTTTTTAAAGGTTTTTTTGCCATTTCATGATGGAAAGATATACGAGCCAACAACGAGTCGAAATTATTAAAATTTACTACCGAAATTCGAATTCGTATATCTTTCCATCATGAAATGGCAAACCTTACTGAAGAGAAATGTCAAAAGAGCGGCAAGAAATATGGCGTCGTTTGCTGTCCCTGTCGCTCTACTTTTGTAGCGTCCCTGTTGAAAAACCCTTTACAAATGGTCGGTCGATGAAATGTCAATAACTCCGAAAAGGCAAAAAATGCAACATTTTCATTAGTGAATGAGTACTAAGTAGCAATATTATCAGTTTTGTCGGAGCGTGCCCGGAACGTCTTTGTAAATGGAAATAATTTCAAAAAAATGAAAAAAAAAATGAATTTCAAAATTGCAAAATATGCAAATCTAAATATATTTTAAACAATTTCCAACTACTTTATTAATAATAATAAAAAAATAGACTAAAATAAATGCAGTTTTATCAAATTATGATTTATTTCTGTTGTATACAATAAATGGGTTTTTTCCATAATAATAATAATTAGCATCGCTTAAAATATTAGATTAAATACAAAAAATAAAACTACTAACTAAGCAGCACAATTGCCAAACAATGATTACACAAAATAAATGAAACTAAATAATATATTTAATGCAATTACGTACGCATGATTACGTTACACATATTAAATGGCTGTTAACTATTTCGGTGTGGCATGTTTAGCATTATATCGTATTTGTTGAAAACAAAAAAAAAAAGAAAGAAAACGGAATAAATTATTATATACATAACATTTTTTAACAATTGAATAATAATACAATAAAAAGTAATGGAAAATGCAAAAACTATTTTTTTTTTTTAAATTTAAAACAAATTTCAATATAGTTGATTGACATACTTTGTGCAAATACTTTAAGTTATACAGTTACAAGGAATAATACAGTATATAGTTTATTAATTTATGTTAACAATCATTTCAATTTTCAGTGCGCTCGTATTTTAGCAAATATTCAATAGAAGCTACAAATAGTGGTCACAAGGAATCCTTAGTTAGTTTATAGCAAATATTTAAACAATTTCATATAAAAAAGCATAAAATGCTTATTAAAGTTTTATGGTGCAACGCAAAGTTTAGCTAAATTCATTCATTAATAAGTTGTGACCACACTAATTAATTGTTTTTAATATTAAGCTTAAGCTATTACTAATATAAAATGCGCCTATAGCAAATATTTTATTTATTTATTGTGTTTTGTATAAATTTCGCTGTGTAAAATGTATAAAAATTGCTTAAATTTTAAATTCAATTGGTTGTGCGCGTATGCAGTTAAATATTTGTATGAAAAATATAGATTTATATTATTTTTTTTATTATTTTTCATATTTTTATTATTCATTTTTTGTTGTAGTGATTGTTGTTATTATTACAAATACATTTAAATTTAAGATTCATTATTCACGCATTAACATTACCTTCAGTTGTTACAAACGCACGCCGTTTACAATTCTTATTGGGAAACAGACAAAAAAAAAAGAAACCAAAAACGTTAATACATTTTTTTTGACGAAACGAAAAGTGCACTTAGGCCAACGCTAAATTATCGGGCACATATTCTAGGAAATTCGAGGGAAACTGTCCTTGACGGCCGTGCACCTCGCCAAAAAGCCAGTCTTCGTTGATTTTGTAAAGTATCGTTACTAAATCGTTTTCCTGCAATATATGTGGTAAAATTAGCAACACAATTTCATTGCAAATTAATTCGTAATAAACTAACCTGTAGCGCTAAATCGCCTACAACTTCTGCGGCAAAATTATACAAACATTTTACTTTTGGATGTTCAAAACTTTTAGTGTTTGTGCTGCTGCTGTTGCTAATGTTGTAGGTGGTTGTCGTTTGCATTTGTGTGCTGATATTATGGGCCAGTGACACCTTTATCTCGACGTAGTTAACAGGGAAAATACCCTCACAGCCGCTGCGTGTGCGTCCACGATACCATTCGTCGCTGACTTGCTCCAACAAGTAGATTTTATCATTTTCCTGCAAAATAATTTGATGTTAATAAAAGATAATACCTAATATAATGTAATATAAAAGATAATACCTTACACAGAAGGTACTTATAATGTTCTATTTTTTTAATATTCTGATATTCGTAATCACGATTAATCGTTAATTAATAAGTTTTTATACAGTGTGAACCGCTTTGGGGTGCAAATATTTTAGGGATTCATTTAATTTTTGATAATTTCATAAACAAAATTGTTTAGTGTTGAAACAATGTATCTGAAACAATGATATAAAGGGTTTTTCAATAAGAGCGCTACAAAAGTTTTTTTCAAGGGTTTTTCAACAGGGCCGCTACAAAAGGAAAGCGACATGGACAGCAAACGCCGCCATATTTCTTGCCGCTCTTTTGACATTTCTCTTCAGTAAGGTTTGCCATTTCATGATGGAAAGATATACGAGCCAACAATGAGTCGAAATTATTAAAATTTACTACCGAAATTCGAATTCGTATATCATTCCATCATGAAATGGCAAAGCAAAGGTCAGCCTTTACAGGGTGAAAAGTTGGAATAGGAATGTATATTTAATTATAACTTCTATAACTGAATGCCCAGCGCAAAAATAGTACATTCATTTCACAGATAATCGATCATAGTTATTAGAAAAATTTGATTATTTACATTTTGTTTGGGACTCTTTGTTTATATCTAACCCGAGACAAGTTTTTATCTAACCCGAGACAAAATATTCGGCATGTTACTGGCAGAATATGGACATATTTCTGACAAAAACGCAGTTTACTGGCAGATTTTACGCAGGGCATAGCATGTAGTGTGTATATCATCAATGAAAGTTTTCTACAGCAGGTTTCACGCAGAGAATCAACATGTTTAAAAATGTGTACATGCCACGGCAGATTTATGAAATGTTTTTGGAATTCAAATTTCAAATAGGCTGCCTTGTAGCATGTTTTCGATAGAATATCGGCGGGCAATTGTCGGCAGATAAATATATTTTTATTTTAATTTTCAGAATAACTGACACACAGCATCCTTTAGGAATAGCACGTCGACGGCAGACAAATATTTTATATGAAAAATATTTGAATTCCTGCCTCACGCTTTTAGGAATAGCAAGGCCTGTTTCACGCTGTTTATATGAAAGAACAAAAATGAGTTTGTCTGCCGACAGCAGCTTTCGAGCATTTTGAAGTAGGATACATTGTATACCTTCACCTTTCCACAACCTGCCTATAGGCTGCTGTCTGACGTATTGTTCTACGGTAGACAACAGACAGGTTTTGAGCACTGTGAAGCAGGCTACATTGAATACGATGCTGCCTTCACGTTTTATAACCTGCCTATAGGCTGCCGTTTGCCGTTTTGTTCTAGGGCAGATACAGGCTGGTTTTGCCATAAATTCCACCTATGACTGCCAGAAACATGCGGACAGGCAGTTGATTAGCAGCTTGAAAGCTGCTGTGTTGCCTGCCTGTTACTTGCCGTATATTTTCTCTGGGGAATTTAATTTTATTTTTTTTTACTTTTTTGTAATTTAAATTGTTATAATTCATATTGTTATAAATAATTTCTTCGTCTAATATTTGTATCTAACCGTTTTTATTGTGAATCACTTTTTGAGGAGCTCCCAAAATTTTCAAATATCTTCAAATACATTTGTATGGAAAAGCTAACCACAGGCCAATTTCAATTCTAGTAAAATATATTTCAAAATATAGCCACGGACGTATTTTTTTTTAAATACCGTTTACGACATCGTGACATTAAATAGTGGTCATGAGAGCTTCCAATGTCAAGATGATGCCTGTAGCTACATTTTGACATTTTATAAAAATAGAGATAGTAATAGGAAACTCGCACCAAGATAGAAATTCGAAATTAAATGGTAAAATAATTTGAGAACCAAAATTTAAACATGGAACCCAGAAACTAGGAAGAATAATCTAATGGATGAATGTCAATCACCATCAATGCGGTTCTTAAAATAAATAAGGAAGTTATATGGAACCGATCGATGCTAATTGTTTTTATTTGTTAACCTATAGTTAACAAATTAATTCTCTAGTTCAATTTTAAAAATATCAGACACATTTGTAATTATCTTTGTTAATAAAAACGTAAAATTTGCTTAATATAGCCTAAAGTAAAGACTCACTTGAAAACTAAGATCGCCATCCTCCAAACCCTCAAAGTCATACAGTGCGATGCCGTAGGCAGGACCGCTTTCCTCCTGACCATAGGCTTCGTAAGCATCACCCAAATGCAGCGCATCCGCCTTGCCGGAAATAACATCCAAAAGCGACACAGTTGCACCTGATTGCGGCGGAGGTGGTGGCGCACACATGGGCATAGGCGGCGATGGTGGCGTCTGCAGCTTAACAGCATTGAATATATTGGAATTCAGTTGATCGCGCGCACCCAGTGCAGGTGGCTTTGGTGCTTTGGGTTTTTGTGATATTTTTGGTTTTATTATGGTCGGCATTGTAAGTGATGGCGCCGGCGGCAACAGGCTTTTGCCATTGCACAGCAGATTATCGTTGCTGCTCTGCATGCGCGTATTTATGGCGTTGAGATTGCGCACAGGCGCAGTACCAATGCTGGTTGCTGCATTTCCGGTGCCGCCGCCGCCACTGCTGCTGCCGTACAAACTGTTGCTGTCCGTGACGAAGGCGTCCACCGTCTCCCAAGGATCCAGCGGACTGGTGGTGGAGCGACTGCGCGCCGCTGAAAAATCATCTTCGAAACCACTCTCTGGCTGTGAGACGCTGCCATTGTGCGGCGAACTAAAATTTGAGTCAGAGCTAAAGCTGTCGACACTGACGCAATCGCTGTTGGATTTTTGTGTGAATGTTGGTGAACTGGGTGGCGAATCAAAGCTAATAAGCTGCGCGTCCTGAGTGCTGACTGTCGTTGTTGTTACAGCAGTTATTGATGACGCTGTGTTGTTGCTGCTGGGCCACATATTGAAATTGGCACTACTGTTGTATTGCGTCGAAGCGGCAATGGTGGACGACGACGACGACGAGAAAGATGTTGCCGTTGCAGTCGATGCTGTTGTGCCGTAACTGCCGCTGCTGGTACCATAAACGCCCGCTGGCGTCAGACGTCCCGTACGACTGGGCGCTGGCGCCTTAGTAGATTTCTTACGACTGAAAATGTTGTTGAGTATATTAATGGATTGTGGTGGCGCTGCTGGTGCATTTGATTTCTTGCTACTGTTCGCGCTAATTTTCGGTGGTGGTGGACGCGGTGGCGGCACCTTTTTCACAGCACGCGTTGTGGCTTCAAATGGGGAGCCGTCCCAGCTCGTGGCAGGCGCATAGCGCACATTTGCCTGTGGAAATTTACGCGTAATCGTTGAGGCGTTCGTGTTGTTGCTGCTGCTGTTAATGTTGTTGAAACTATTGTAATTATTTCTGCCTGCTGGTGGCGGAGGTGGCAATTTAATTGTTAACCTTTGTACGCCACCATTTTGTTGTTGCTGCTGTTGTTGTTGTTGAAATTGCTGTGGTTGTTGCAACTGCAACAGCCGCAATTGATCGATGCTGGCATTGGCGCCGGCCGCAGCATTGAAGCCGCGACTTCCTGGTGGCGCAGGAGCTGGACGTGACGGAATCGTCATGTTATTCTATGTGAGAGACAGCGTCTGCAAATGCATCAATGAAATAAATGTTATTTATATATTTATAAATAATAATATTATGGAAAATGTAATCTACAAAAAAACAAAGCTTAGATCTACAATAAAAACGCTGCTCCAAACAAATAAACAACAACTGCCCCACATCAAATGACTGATAACACCATACACGCGTCTACAATTTGAGATATGCGCTTTTCTTCTTTTGCACTCAGTCACCAATCGGTTTACAACGTTGGGAGATTCCGCTTTTAGCAGCGATGTAGAGGATTATACAATGGTAATTGTTTTAAAATTTTCAATGTTTCTTTTACATTTCTTTCTTATAGAACCCTCACAGTCCTAGTTGAAACTTGGACTCCTAACTCTGTTTAAATTGCCGCAGCTCTCTTAAAAAGCTCTCGACTTGATAGTAATCCACCTTCATGAAATGTTTTCTATGGTCTACCGTTTAAAAAAATGCGAGTATGGAGCCAGAAATGCATTGCGTGCAATGTAATCCAATAGGTTTGGTTGATTTGTGAACGGTTTGACCTTCATTTTTTAACATTTTAATATGGGATCGTTTGACATCTGAACAATGCTTTGCTCGACCCATTTTTCGAAAGTAACGTACTTTATTCTTAAAATGAATTTTAGTATATTTACGGAGATTATAAAATTATAACTAACAAATTATTTTTCTTTGAAAATTATTAAATTTTTAAGTATTTTTAATGTGATCCTATTTTTTGTCGGATTTCAATACTGACTTTTTGAGTATAATGGATTGTACCAAACTCAGTTTATTTTTGAGGTGTTCGCAACTTATCATTTTTGAAATAAGACATAATGACAATAATTTCTTGTAAGTGATCGCCACATTCGTAAACTAACAGCCAGATATTGTATATCGATGTGACTGAGTGCTCTCACATCGACTAAAATGTTGTATTTCATATCTTCACACATTCCGCCCGTCAAGCCCTTACGTTGATTTTGATGGATCTTACGTTCTACAAATCTCGAAATCATGTCGTGTTACCAGCAAAATAAAATTCAGTTAAAAAACATAAAAATTTATTTAAAAGTTACCAATTTTTATTACAGCAACAAAACGAGACATGATTCGAGAATCGATTATCGAATATCAATTCGGTAAACAAAAAACAGCTGTTCTGAAAAAGTTGGCAAAATTGTGTTTGTGTGTATTTCATCATTTTTGCAATTTTTTCTAATTTGCTTTGTAAATGGATTTTTTGGATGAAAAGAAATGTGTAGTGTATTAAAAAATTATTTAAGATTGTTCTAAATCCTTTTTAGTTTCAATTAGTGCTTTATTTCGTGAAAATTTTAGTGAACGGATCCAAAAAAGCTGCTGTCTAATTTGACACAACGTTCGCGCGGTTTAGTTTTATGAAATACAAATTATTTCTTTACGTCGGCACAAACCGTGTGACGTCAGACGTTTTGCGCGTTACAAAATTCAAAAAACCAGTCTCACGGGCGTGCGTGACTACTTTCGTCAATTATCGAGATACAATATCTGGCTGTAAAAATGGTCAAAAACATAGGTGGAAAATTTTAGTGTTCCTATTATTTTGTTCGTAATTGTATTTCGTACATTGTAATTAAAAATAGTAAATAGTACTGAAAAAAAAGGACGGAAATTAATAATCAATCGTCCAAAAACACGGATTTTTTAAGATAAAATATACCAGCCCTGCATAACTGTCAAAATAGGTTGACAGTTATGCAAAAAAATCTATTTATAAAAAATAAACTCCTTTATTAATTATACAAAAAATTTATTTTTTCATCATTAGTTACTCGTTCAACGAATTTCCTCATGTAAAACGCAATAATTGACAGAACATGCTCCAAAGACATGCACGGCATTTGATGGGAGGTATGTAATAAGTGGCGTCGCATAAGCGCTATTCACTGGTTTACTCCTCCGAAGTAGATTCCCAAGAGACGGAGTCTCATTTTGCTTCCTTGCCACGTTACTCTTACTGCGTCTGCAGCAATTAACACATGAAACTTTTATTTAATTTCAATTGATGTCATTTAAGAGTTCAGTCAAAGTTCGATGCGAAACATGAAAGTAATAAAAATCACAACAATTAACTAAGTGCTCAACGTATTTGTTCTTATATTGTTTTTGTGCAGTTATAAAATTACAATCAGAAAAACCAAAACAATTTTTGCAACATTTGCGCAATGATTTGTTATTTTTTTTATATTTATTGTACTTCAGTTTTTCCCAACTGATAACATTTTTTTTTTCTTTATTTGTCATACGTAGCACATGACGAGTGAAGCGGCGCAGTGAGGTTGGCGCAGTGCAATGTTAACCGTACCCGGCACTGAAAGTTCGACGCCATTCAGTTGTCTGTCTGTAGCATCATTACCGCGTCTTCTCGCTGCTAACTCTGACGTTTGTTTCTGATCTATTTTGTGAATTTCGTTTGATTTTATTTAGTATTTTTGTGTTGGTTTGTTGTCGATATCATTGCACAATTTACGCCTTCTTTTTTATTTCTCGGAACGTATTTTACATTTATGAATAATTTGTATGATCGATCGATTCGTATAACCTAGCAAAGCGCTGGACCAAAGTTAAAATGAAATTACAGAGTTAGCGGAAAAACATAATAGTTATTATTATTATATTTCCTTAAAACCTGCTCATATTATTCAACAGAAAAATACACCATTTTCACTTTTCGTAGAACAGATCATATTTTGTCAAGTCAAAAAAAAAAAAAAATCAAGATTATAGAAATTAGATTTTATTAATGTAGATAAACTCTCGTCTTCAATGTGAATATCTCTGATAACTTAAAATTTTATGTTGTTTACTTGCACGTTTATATGATGCTACGCAAATGAAAGATGATTTATCTTTAAAAAATCTCTAAGAAAGATAAGCAAAACTAATATTCTAAATGCAAATAATTCTTAAAGTCTGCAAAAATCTTGTGGGCATTAATGTTTATATATTGAAGTGTTTATTGTGAAAATATTTAAGTATTTTTCAAATATTTTGTAGCTACTAATAAATACACGTTCTTTCAAATTGTACAAACAATAAATATTTTAAACAAAAACATGAATATTACGTGACGCTGTTTCTCACAGGTATTGCGCACACATGTAAATAATTATTTAAAAAAGATTTCAATTTGCTTACGAAAAACGGCACATTAAAAAAATGTTTCATTAAAACAAGCATAAGTTTTATCCACAAAAAGAAGTACTATATTATTTTATCCACGAAAAGAGTCTCATTCTCTATTTCTCCACAAACAGAAGCATAACTTTATCTTTCCCACGAATAGCACATATATAATTTATCATGAACACAAGCACATTTTTAATTTCGCCACGAATAAAAGTATATAAAGGGTTTATCAATAAGAGCGCTACAATAGTTTTTTTCAACGGTTTTTCAACAGGGACGCTACAAAAGTAGAACGACAGAGACAGCAAACGACGCCATATTTCTTGCCGCTCTTTTAACATTTCTCTTCAGTAAGGTTTGCCATTGCATGATGGAAAGATATACGAGCCAACAACGAGTCGAAAATATTAAAATTTACTAGCGAAATTCGAATTCGTATATCTTTCCATCATGAAATGGCAAACCTTACTGAAGAGAAATGTCAAAAGAACGGCAAGAAATATGGCGTCGTTTGCTGTCCCTGTCGCTCTACTTTTGTAGCGTCCCATTTGAAAAACCCTTATGTATTTCGATACAAATATCCCAATATACATTTTTGAGGTTAATAAGACACAAAATATTGTAGTTGAAGGTGTATTATGACCACAATTGTTGATTTTTCATTATTGACGTTGTTTCCAGGTTCGTCATTTTTCGATAAAACTGTTCCAATGCATAATAGATTCACATCCAGGTGCGTCATTGGAACTTTTATTACTGAAATTGTTCCAATGGGCGTAAATTCACATCCAGGTGCGTCATTGGAACTTTTTTTGGATGAAACTGTTCCAATGGCAGTAGAGAAATCTGCAGGTGCGATTTGACCAGAGCCTACTTTATCCAGAAGCCACTTGCGTCATTGACATTTTTTTTTTTTGGAAAAATTTGTTCTTTACGGATTTGGTAAACAAACAATTTTTTCCAAAAAATATCCAATGATCCAAATCCCAATGGAAGTATTTTTTTGCAAAAAAAATATGACGGTTCTGGGCAAATCCAAATGGACCTAATTTTCCAAAAAAATGTCCAAAGACGCAAGTAGGTTCTGGACAAATTCCAAAGGAACACATTTTCAAAAATAAAGTCCTATGACTCAAGCAAGTGGGTTCTGTCCAAAACCCAAAGGAACGAAGTTTTCCTAAAAAATTTCCATTGACGCAAGTTGGTTCTGACCAAATCCAAATTTAACTAATTTTCCAAAGAAATGTCAAATGACGCATGTGAGTTCTGACCAAATCCAAAAGGAACACATTTTTGAAAAAAAAAAACATTTAGGCATGTGGGTTCTGGCTAAATCCAAATGCAACAAATTTTACGTAAAAATGTCCAATGACGCAAGTGGGTTCTGGCCAAATCCCAAAGAAACAAATTTTTCTAACTAAGTTTGCGCTTGAGCACAAAACGTCTACTGAGATAACTTTCTTGAAAAAATATATATGCTTTAATACTTGACGAAATGTGCTTTTTATCGTAGCTAAATGTAAAAGTATTTCTTTACGTGGCGAAAATAAAATTATGCTTCGTTTCGTGGCTAAAAAACATATATGCTTCTTTTCTTGACCATAATAAAAATGTGATTGTTTTCGTGGGAAAACTGAACTTGTGCTTCTTTTTGTAGTTACGAAAAACGTGCTGTTTTTCGTAAGCAAATTGAAACGTGTTGGTTTTCGTATGAAGAGTCGATATAATATTTGTTAAGTGCCAACCAAATATGTCAGAACCGAAGAAGTTGGTTTTTACGACTAACTTATTCCTTCTTCCAATATCATACCAAAATATGATGTTACATTATACATAACACAAATACAAAATATACGAAATATGACCAACGTTAATATTATTTCAAATCACCGTATCATAAAATTCGGTTGTCCTACTTAATTTCAAGTGCTCAAGTTAATTTATTTCACCTTTTATGCCACGAGTCAACACACATAAAGCTGTTTTATTTTTTAAATTTACTAATTGTTTATTACACAACGCAACACAAAATATAACCGCATATTCAGTAACGTCTTATAAGATTAGTATTGCTTTAAATTTAGTTAGTTAACTACGATATGATCTTCAACTAAAGAAGATTAGTTCACATGCTTTATAAGTAATTTAGTGAACATAACTTACATATATTATTAATCAAATGTGACTCAACACATTAAAAAGTATCATCATACAAATCTATATTAAGAGTTTTTGTAATTCAGTATTTGCAAATACAACAGATGGGCGGACATCGTCGTATAGAACAACATTTTTTAACTTAAAAAACGATCATAAAGGGACGCTACAAAAGTAGAGCGACAGCAAACGACGCCATTTTTCTTGCCGTTCTTTAAACATTTCTCTTCAGTAAGGTTTCCATTTCATGATGGAAAGATATACGAATTTCGGTAGTAAATTTTAATAATTTCGACTCGTTGTTGGCTCGTATATCTTTCCATCATGAATTGGCAAAACTTACTGATGAGAAATGTCAAAAGAGCGGCAAGAAATATGACGTCGTTTGCTGTCCCTGTCGCTCTACTTTTGTAGCGTCCCTGTTGAAAAACCGTTGAAAAAAACTTTTGTAGCGCTCTTATTGAAAAACCCTTTATACAATAAAAATACTATTTGCAAAAACCATTCCGTTATAGTTACTGAAATAATTCTAGTATAATTCTTAACTGTTGGATTGTTTTATTCGCATTACTTTCCGTTATGATGTGTGTTTCTGACGCGACTGTTCGATATTTTTTTAGCGTACAAAAGAAAATAGCAAACAATGTCATTCTTATAAAAAAAAAAAGAAAACAATAAAATAACGTTGAATGTTTTTTTTTTAAACAAAGAAGCAACTAGTTAGCTGTGTAGAAACAGTTGTTTCTTTACAAACAAAATTTAAATTTTATATATAAAGTTATGTGATAAAGGGTAAAACAAATCCCATAGCCTTTTGAAAATCCTGTGACGTTCTTGACTAACAAAATTCCAGGGTTTGTTTAACTCCGATACTGATTACAGAAAATAATAACTTATACATATTTTTTACAGTTTTAATTAAACTTTCTAAGAGATAAATTTTAAATCATAAATATTAAAATAAAATAGTTTAGAATAATAGTTTACATTGGGTCATTTTAATAAAAATCAAATTTACTCGAAAATTGAGGCAAATGTTTTGATTTTCAAACTGTTCCGGAAATTGTTCATTTTCTATGCTGAAAACCATTTGATAATGTTCAAAAATAAAAAATAAATAATTAGTAGGTATTAAAAACTTTTAACTGACCATTAAATCATTAAGTTGTCAGAATCAGGTTCCAATAAAGTATGCTATAGATCAGAATTCTTTGAAAGGGATGAATCAGGATGTTTTACATGAATTTTAAATTGGAATTACCTTAGTCGACCCTGATCAGGATCATTTCACGTGGCCTTTAGTAGGGATGCCTTATGGTATCAGGATCGGGTACGAAATAAGGCTAATCTTCAGTAATTTCTACTCGATTAATTTTTCTAAATACATTTTTGGAGCTACATAGACGGTCAGCAACGTTCGGCTATTTTTTTAAATCAGGAAAGCCTGATCAGACGCATCCTGAACTAAATTTCGACTCGAGAAGTCCCCGCCTGTGTGGCCAGTTTTACTTTTTCCAGTTTTGCTTTCGGTAAATTTTTCATCGCTAGTGGAATGTGATATCTCTACTAACAAATTATTACCACATGTAGTATTTTTATTGAGAATTCTTTATGATCAATTATTATAATTATAATAATAATCATATTACTTCACATAACATATTTTGTGATCATATTTTTTCACATATAGATTGTGTTTTTGGTGGCAATCAATGCATGACAAAGTAAAAATTTGTATTTTTATTTTTTAGTAAAGTTCAACTTTACGTACATTTTTAAAAAGGAAAAGTCGTGTATGATGTGATATACTATTGGAATAGTAATTTAATTATCTAAAACATGAGTATAAAACTGATATTGATTAAACAATAGATTATACTTTATAACAAATATTCTTGGCTAGATTATGTTAGTAATATGTATTTCTTAAACACCCTGTATCTTAAATTCGGTGCAAAATTGGACTTTTTTTTAGTCATAGAATAATTCCCTGAATTACCTAAACCAAACACCTTGTATAATATCATATTATGGCAGTATTTGGAGGTAATATGTAGTACTTTGTGGTAATTGTAGTTATTTTTTGGTATATAGGTATTTTGCTGCAATTTAAGTGAAATTGTGGTGAATTTAGTGGTATAATAAGAGTACTTCTGGTATTTTTATACGGCGATATTGGTCCCAGCATATGTTACATGCAACAAAAAAAAATATTCTTTAATGCAAATTTTATGAATGATTGTCAAGGTATTCGGATTTTTTGCTTCTCATGTGGTGTGCCAATAATATTAGACTGATATAGTATTAAACATATATATTTATGTTTTCGTTATCAGTAAATATTACACTGCAAACGGAAATAGGCACATAGTATATAATTCAGTGAAGAATTCAGCTGATTGTAACATAGCGATAAAAATAAAGCAAGCAGAATATTATAATTATTAATATTAGTTCATTCACATTTTTTTGCAAAATCAAATAGAAACCAGACATTTCCAAAATAGCAGTAAATGACGATAAAATTAACCTAAAGTGAAAACAAAGAAATCCAGTTTGCAAATTAATTTATTTCAAAAACCAGTTTTTTTTTAGCATTTAATACGATAAAAATGTATAAGAAAAAAAGTCTAACCAACTATATATTACTAAGTTGCATATAGAAATCGATATTTATGATATCATTTTTATGGTTTAAGTTTTAATAAGTAATATCGTCACTGTCATGCCAAAGAGGCGAATGTGCATTTTTAAAAATGTTGAGAAATCAAATTTTAAAGTTTGAAGTGCTTTAAAAATTAGAAAAATTTATATTTTTTTCAATTTTTTCTGTTATTCGTCAATTATTATAGCATATATAAAATATCTTTAGATTTGGACAATCTACTGAATTATAAATACGGATTTTGTGAGGCTATATCCTGATCAAAACGCAAATATTTTTGTTTTTTATGCTATAACTTTTTATTAGCGCAAGATAAAAAAGTGATGTTAAGTCATCAATTGTTTACTTTTAAAGCACCTATTTATTGGCATCTTTAATTAAAAATACCAAACATTAATTTGCCATTTGTTATTTGCAGGAAAAAATGTTTGGCAAAATATGTTTAAATAATGATGCCAATCGATAGATGCTTTAAAACAAAAAAATTAATACCTTTACACCACTATTTTATCTTGCACCTATAAAAAATTATAGCAAAAAAACGAAGAAATTGGAAAAATTGAAAATCTTGTCTTGCCAAAAGGGCGAATCTTTTCGTTTTTTTGCTATAACTCTTAATGATACAAGATAAAATAGTTATGTAAAGGTATTAATTGGTTGTTTTTAAAGCACCTATCGATCTGCATCATTAAGCTAAAAAAATTCCTGCAAATAACTAATGGAAAATTAATGTTTGGCAAAATATTTTTAATTAAAGATGCACATCGATAGGTGCTTTGAAAACAGACAATAAATGCCTTTACACCACTATTTTATCTTATACTAATAAAAAGTTATGACGAAAAAACGAAAAGATTCGCCCTTTTGGCATGACAAGATTTTCAATTTTTCAAATTCGCCCTTTTAGTTTTGTGTTTTGTGGCTAAAAATGTCCAACAAAATGACGCGTGAAATGTCAAAACGCAACTGTCAAAAATTGCACATTCACCCCTTTGGCATGATAGTGACGATATAATGTTATTATTTGAATCTTTTTTAATTTTTATGTTTTTCCTTTTATTTATTTATTTATTTATTTATTAATTTATTTTTTGTGTCAGTTAGATTTTCGTGTAACAGTTCGAATGCTGTCACATGTGGCCGTGAAGAACCGACTGACAAGTTAAGTAAAGTTATTTTTATTGAGTCTTAATACAAAATAAATCTAATGAACAATGTTTTTTTTAGGTTAAATAATTCAGTACTGTGAGTATTAACTGAAGAGAGGTAAAAGTAATCGATAATATTGCTTTGTCATCCAGTTCTAAGCAATGTTTAAAATTTCAAATATCTGCTTCATTGGAAACTTAGCTTGAAATCAATTACTAAATTTGTATCGAAACGGCAGACAAGAAAGCGAGCTAATAATAAACACGTTTTAAAAAGTTTTTCCTTTAATTTAAATCTGTTTTATAAACTAATTTTATATTTTGATATGAACAAATATTTCCACTTGAAAATAAATAATTATGTATTTTCAATTACTTAAATACATTTCTACTAAGACGTGTTGATTTAATGAATTTTGCTGTTTCTGCGTATCTTAAATATGATTAAGAAGCTCATTTTCATATACATACATATATACTACATTTATATACATATATACAAATTATTTTTTAAAATAAAGAATTCAGTCAAGCAGCTCAAGGAAATAATGTATAGATATCTCTTAAGCTGATAACTGAGAATATCTGCTTCGTATAAAATGTATATTGCAAAGAATTTTATATTATATATATATTTATTTTATAATTTTTCATGCTCGCTCAGATTGAAACATTTTTAACTGTATAGTCGATGACGTTCACAGTATTTTTAGGAATATGTGTTTAGGCAAACCCCTAGAGGATCTTTAGAAACGTAATCGAAAAAATATCGTCGTTGTAGAACGAAAATTCACCAAATACATTTTCAAAACTCCAAATATTCATTTACAAAAATCTTTATTAATATTTAATCGATGATCTCAATTTTTTCTACCACATGATAAGAAAATGTAAATCTATTAATTGGTTTTTCAATTTTAAAAATGCTTCATTCACTTTTTATAATATTAATCAACAAACTCGAAAATTAAGTTTTTCATAAAAATGTATTTGGTGACTTTTCATTATACGACGATATATTCAAATATATTAGATTTAACACATATCATCTTTTTAAATTTATTAAATATGTTTGGTTTGTCAAATTCTACATCGACAATTTTACAGATGAACAAAAAAAAATAGGAATTTCATGAATATTATTTTAAAACTAGTTTTAAAATTATGAAAAACAAGCATAACTTTATAATTTATATAGCTCTAAAATACAAGCAATGTTTAAATGTACGACGAACTTTGTTCTTAACTTAGCATGTGTTCTGTTATTGTTTTCTTTGATGTAAGTAAATCAAATTTAACAAAAAACGCAACTCCAACGCCAACATATTAAAAGCTGTTTGTTCCTTTTTTCTTAGTTACGCTAGTGTCTTTCGTATGTATGTGTATCGGTATTTTAAATTATTAAATTTTATTTATGAATAATGTAATATGTAAACATTAAAATAGCGTACCAACATTTGACTGCTATTGCTTTATGTGTTTTTTCGATTCGAAATATAAATAAGCGAATCCAACAACACAGTATCCTAGCTTGTGATCGATTTTTGCGGTAATTTTTTTGTAAAACTCTTGGGTGTATTGAATATGTATATCATGCGTTTGTCAGAATCTGACATCGTTCTCGAATCTCGTCTCAAGAATCTTTCTCGATTTTAGAGACGAGATCGAGCGAAATTTCGTCCGATTTTTTTTTCAATTCAAATTATATTAATGTTTAGCTGGACTCGTGCACGACTCGTGCAAAGATTTTGTGAATGCAAGGATATGGAGTGATTTTATTAATATAAAGAAGATTTTTATGATTTATTTTCGATAGTCTAATTGAGGTTGTTTGGTGGGTTCTACTATATATTCCAAATTTTAAGTAAATTTCGTGCAGAGGATTTTTGTTTTTGTGTTTTTACTTTTTTGTGTTTTTGCTTTTTTGTTCTGCTTTTGTGTTTTTGCTTTTGATGTAGTATTTATGCTTTTGTTTTTGTGTTATTGCTTTTGCATTTATGCTTTTGATTTCTGTCATTGCTTTTGTTTGTATTTTTGGACCCGTGCACGTGTCGTGCAAAGATTGTGTGTTTTGCTTTTGTTTTTTATTTTTGCTTTTATTTTTAATTTTGTGTTTTTGTTTTGTGTTTTTGCTTTTGTTTTTGTGTCTTTGCTTCTGTTTTTGTGTATTTGTTTTTGTTTTTGTGTATTTGCTTTTGTTTTCGTGTTTTTGCTTTTATTTTTGATTTTGTATTTTTGCTTTTGTTTTTGTGGTTCTGCTTTTCATATTTGTATTGCTTTTGTTTTTGTATTACCGTTTTCTTTTGTTATTATTTTGCTTTTGTTTTTGTGTGATTGCTTTAGTTCCTGCTATTGCTTTCGTTATTGTGTTTGTGTTTTTGCATTTGTATTTTTTTTATATTTAAGTTTTTTGTTTCATCTTCTTAGCTTGTGTATGTGCCGAGTTATGTCGTTTTAAAAGTTTAGGTTGTATTGGAGGTGCCACGCCCCTTTGTCCAATCCTGCCCATATATAGCCTATGACACCCTCCGGAGTCCATAGTATTCTGGTGCAAAATTTCAGTTAAATCGGTTCAACGATTTAGACGTGATGCTGGAACAAACAGACCGACAGACTGACTGACAGGCGGACCAAGAGTTTTATATATATAGATTTTTTAGTTGAAAACATTGAAAATATGTACAAAATTAACTATAACACAAAAACCCAAATCGAAATCGTATCTTATAACCGGTATACCGAACCGTTATAAAACTTAAAAACAAAACCGAAACGAGGACGAAAACCGAAATTGAAACCGTTATTCTTTTGGTTTGTAATCGGAAACGTTCTCTCTGACCGTAACCCATAAACGAACATTGTATAAATATCAAAAATGAAATTTGCGGATTTGCCAATATGTCTTTTTTGTCTACAGAAACATAGAAGGTATATATATACTTTCTGAAGCATATGAAATGAACATTATGTATGTTTCATTTGTCTTATAATAGAAATACGATTAAATCAGCCGCATATATTTTCTCATTTATTTTATTATTAGCTGCCTTTAAAACTCGGCCTTGGCGCTTCGAAGCTTTTGTGCCAAATACGATTTTGTTCAACTAACGAAGAAAAGGTTGCCGACTTGCTAACGTTAAACAAAAAACCATCCTATATAGAAACCAAAACCAATTGAGAGGTACCTGTCAATCGTGTTACTAAACAGGAAAAAGTGACTAATTAGTTCATATATATAACACAAGTATGTTATATACTAAATGTAGTATATAACGTTCCAAAGAAACCAAAACAGATGAACTGAACGACCTTGCCGATAGTAACAAACAATGTTTTATTGCGAATGCCAATCAATATATTGCTCTGCTCTAGCGGTACGATAAATAAAATTATATTTTAGATATGTATAAAAATATATGCAATAAAAAATATATAAAACGCACCTTGCTGTGTTCCAATTACGACGTGGGAGGGATTTTGGTTCGACGACCCGTTCAAAACTCCAACAAGTATCCGAATAAATGCAGCGATGCGCGTTGGGAAAACAATTTTTGTTTTAGTTGTCACTTGATTATTTAATTTGTTGTGTATTGGCCAAGTTAAAAGGCACAAATTGCATTCAATGCCAGCCAGTAGCAGCCCTTGCAGCAGCGCCGCGCGCGTACTTTAACAATTGACAGCTGCAACTCTGCGACAGAGACGACGACAGTTGCCGTCATTCAATTTTTTTTTTTATTATTTTCCTACGTTGTTGTTTTGCAACGTTTTTAATGAATTGCGACGTTAAACTGGAAATCCGTTTTTACAGCAAATTATTAAATAATAAGCAACGAAAAACTACTCAATCAAACACATACATTGAAACTTTAAATTTTTTTAGAAGCGATTTCTATTGCATAAATTATGATTAATTTTTGATGTTTTTGTTGTAATATAAGTTAATTAAATTGCAACTTTCTGGCAAATCGTAGAATTTTGTAAATATCACTGAGTTTAATTTTATATATATTTTATTTGTTTTATCTAGTTTGTTCTTTTTTTATTCAGTTGTGTGCTTTGTTTGTTACACAAAATTGTACGAAAATTTTTTAATAAAAACTAAATAGAAAATCATTCAACACACGCACATCTGCACTAGTGCCAGTCTTGCTAACAAATCGCAATTTTTAAGTACTTTGCTGAACCAGTGTAGCATTGCGTTTAAATTGCACCGAATTTAAATTGTACCGGATTTAAATTGTACCCAATATGACACATGGTAAGCGTTTGATAGTTTGATAAGTGCCTTTAAGAGGTCGTGTGAGTTTTCAAATCAGTTTCAAATATAAAATAAATGCTTTTTTAACGCTTACTATGTATTTGAGAATGATTTAAAAATAATAATACCAAAAAAGGGCTGTGAAAATTAGGAAAAATGTTGTAATTTGATAATTTCCTTTGAGGGGTAGTGTGAGTTTTTAAAACAGTTTCAAATATAAAATAAATGCATTTTTTTAACGCTTACGATGTATTTGAGAATGATTTAAAAATAATAATACCAAATAAAGGCTGTGCAATTAGGAAAAAAAAGTAGTGACGGTAAAAACAGTATGCTTTTTATGATTGCAATATAAACCCTTACAAAAAGTATACCAACCCGCGTCCAAATTCAATAACTTTGTCCAAATCTATTTGCTTTTGCACTTCTGTGAATCTTATAAACAATATACCGACCACCATCGCAAACCTTGACTACGCTACAGAATGGCGTTCGAAAGCTTGCAACATACATGTTTCCAAAATCACCACATTTTGACTGTTGGCATCGATGTCCTTCAGCAGCCTTTTACGCTCGTTTTAACATTTTATGTTACTTTATTAAAAAAACTATAAGAAAAACAAATAAAGTTTCATGCACTTTATATACTTTGAATATATAACAAACTCCATATTACAGAATATACTTCTCTTATACAAATGGTAACTTTTCAATGTCAAAATTGTTTAAAATTTAACGAAATCATTTAATTGATCGGCAAAAAATAACAGATAGTTCCAATTACAAACTCTTCAACACTTTAATATATGAGGAATTTGTTAGGATACTGATATTATTTTTAAAATCAACTTTAATATGAAGTTTAATATGAAGTTAATATGAAGTTTGTAAATCAGGCCCAACTCAAATTTTAAGCAATATTTGTACTACTTTTTAATTAATAGTAAAGCTGTCAAATTTGGAAATCAATAATTGCGTTGTAATGCAACACTGGCAAGAATTGACATTTAACATTTGGGTACAGTACGGCACAAGTGTAACGAAAATATGACTCATTTTATTTAACCTTTATTTACCGATATTTTTATTATATATCCATGTAACATTGATATATATTGCTTAAAATTAAAATATTAGATTGCTCCCCTAATTTTTCGTCAAGTAAAAATCTGGTATCTTAGCACCATTATCTTCAAATTATGACAGATGGGTATATTTAATTTTAAATGGGTCTGTGTGCGTCTGTGGGTCAATTGATTAGTGCGTTGGACTAGGAGCCAAATGTTGCAGTTACCTTGGACTACGAGCCGAAAGGTCCCGGTTCGATCCCAGTGACTGGGAAATCAACAACTTTTTCATATATAACATTTTTCAATACGACGTTACCTTTCTGGCAGTGAATGGCAAACCTGTGAATTTAAAATAACGTATCGTAAATGTTTCTCAACGTTTTATTTTAGACAAAAAGAGAGTAATTTAAAAACCATATATGTAAGGGCAAAAAACAAATGTTTAAAGAACATTCTCATATTACTTATTAGACAACTACAATGCAAAATGTAGTTTTTATTTGTGATTGATTTCAGTGGATCGATATGCACATTTCAGCCCATTTAAATGGCGTTTTACAATTTACTGACAATGTTAATAAAAATGCATTTTATGATTTGTATTTTTCTTGCTATTAAATAAATGTACTAAAAATAATAAAATGTTTATAAATTGACTTTTAAAATAAGTAAATTATATAAGCAAAACCCGAATATAACTAAATAACCCAAAATAACTGAAAACAAAAATTATTTCATTAATTTGATAAACAAAATTTTAAAAAATTACAATAAAAAACTAATTTTAATTGAAAAAAAAAATAATGTTGCGGTTTCAACGCAATTGTGACAAAGAAAAGTATGATTGAAATTAGCCAAATCTTTGAACGGTACAGCTTAATAAAAAAAATGTATTTTGTGGCTTCACGAACTAACCAAAAAATGTAGGTATATATATATAATTTTTTTATTTAGGAATTTTTAACTTTTTAATGAAAAATAGTTGCATACAAAATTGGAAACTTTAAATTACAAATTATGTACTTGATTTGTACAGACTAAACAAAAATAAAAACAAATTTAGGGGTTTTATAAAATTTGGAAATTTAAAAATTTTTGAACATTTATTTCTTAACAAAATAATTGTGACATTCTTGGTTAGTTCCACAAGACACTGATAATTCTCTTTTTAAAAGATTGTTATTATTATCTAGTTGATATTTTTTTAAATTCTTTTATAACATTTTGTTTATTGCTATTATTTCTTTTAGTTTTTAATTAAATTGTTTTGACTTTTTACACATTTATCCAATCATCCAACTTTTGCACAATTCAAAACCCTGTGCGCACTGCAGCACCTAACAACGATTGTTCTAAACCATGGGTGTTGCATCTTCACGAGATGATACAGCTGCTCTTCTCCTGCGGATTGCCATTCTCATTCTCGATAAGCATTAGCAGCTGATAAAAAATATCAGCCACAGACTAAAAAGAAAGAAACACTTTGTATTAAATAAACTCTAAACCAGAATCAAAAAATTTGCCTCATTTTGTTTGGCCGAAGTTTCCAAGAATGCAGCACGCCAAGATTCCGCCAACTTCTTTCCTTCGTCCGTGGAGACTGTGCGTTCCTGGTGTAAATCAGTTTTGTTGCCCACCAACACAACAGGTACACTGCAAGTAATTGTTTTTCAAAATGTTTCGCTCAAATAAAATAAGTTTAAACATCCGTATCAGCACTTACTATTTCTTGCCCATTACGTCGAGCAGCTTCTCGTAGATAATCTTTATCACCTCAAATGACTTCTGACTAGTTATCGAATAGACGAGCACATAGCCATGGAAATCCATGCTGTACTGTGCGGGGAAAATGCTGTATTCATCCTGACCAGCAGTGTCAACCAGTTTAACACCATAGTCTTGCGAGTTCACGCGGGTTACTTTGCTGAAGGCTTTAAAAATAAAAGCAACAGTTTTTAATATTTATTTTTAAAAAATACATAATCCACAAAAAATTGAAGCTGTTAATGCAGAAATTAGTGAATAAAATGTTATTACATTATACATTGTTTCGAGCGTAATAAAACGACGTAGTTAAATGCGTACGTAATTCGAAATTAAAATCCAGAAGCAAATAATTTTGTCTTGTTGATTGCACGCAAATGCGGCAACACAAATGAATAAAAAAAACACGGCGCTACAAACAAAGTTGTACAATACCATCGCATTTTTATTGGATTTGTTTTGTAGTATTCCTCTTTGGATTATAAAAAAAATGCCACGATATTTTAATGAATAATCGCACCGTTTGACAAACACAATTTGTAGGCGCTATATAAAAGTTTCACTGTTCTGGCAGATATTACTTGACCGTTCCTGTGCGTCTATGTTTTAGTCACATTTAGTTAAATTTATTTAATTATTTTATACAAGATACAAAATAAAAAAATAAATGAAATGCGTCGCAAAACTAAATTTACTGAAAAACGTGAAACAAAGCAATTAGGTCGCGTTCTCGAAATGTCATTTTTACCGTGTACACGGCGCCATCCATCCCACATGTAGTAGGTACGTCTCTGTCTGCATGACGAATACCACATACACAAAGGTTTTATTCGCAGTTTAATTAAATTATTTTACAAATATTTTATACAGTACTCACTATTTTCAATTGTAGGATCATAGGAGTCCACAAACTGCCCCTCAACGAATTGAATACTTAATGAAGATTTGCCTAAAGAAAAAAAAAACATTAAAATAAAAACGCAATAAAATGTATAAAAAATATGAGATAATAATAAAAAAAAAATACAACAAAAAAAATAACTTTTAGGCAAAACCAAATCACAGCGTGTATGTTTTACTAACCCACAGAGCGATAGCCCATCATGGCAATATTTCTAACTTTTGGTGGCATTATTAATGGTTTTTCTTGATAAAACCAAAAAAAAAAAAAAACAATTCAATTTTATTATAGCAGCAGCCTCGCCTCCAAACGACGACGTTTCACTTTATTTTCGTATAAAAAAAATGCTTTGCATACGTTTTGTTTTTATATTTTGTTATCTACGTAATCACACTTAATAGCAGTACTTATTTATATGTATATATTTTTTTAAACTATTGTCTATTTTTGAATTATTATAAATATTTATTTTTTCAACAATCACGTCTTAATTACGAAGAAACATAAATCTTCTTCGCATTGGTTTTGCTCAGGGTTGGCAAGTTACGTATACAGTATCTTTGTAATTAAAAACTTAGTACGTTTTTGGAAAAAATATTACGATTGAGCGATTAATCGATTAAATAAAAAGCATAAAAAATAAGGAGTAGTTAACATTCTATATGACAGATAAATGTTGTTTTTTTATTTCAATATAGAAATATCACTTTGAACGAAATTTTACTCATTTGCATGGTTTGTCATGATTGCGACACAGAAACTGTTCAAAATTATAATGTTCATTAACCATGTCAAAAGACATCAAAATGCCAACATGTTGGCATTTTTTAAATGTTGCAATGTCGATAAACAAATTAAGAATATTTTCGAACATGAAATTGTGTCAATGACAGTAAAAACCGCATAGTCAAAAAATTTATTCAATTGGGTACCAATGTATATTTCCAACGAAAACTATCATATTTTTGGTTCGTATTTTTCGAATGTTAATTTAAAAATTTAAATTTAAAAAATTGTGTTAAATCATTAGTGCTTTTTCAAAAGTAAGTAAATTCATTAGATATCTTTGTTTTTTTGTAACGTAAAAGAGTTAAACATGATTTACATTTGCGATATATTGTAGAATCGTCAAAAATTTTTAAAAAGAGTCGTTTATGAGCAAAAAAGGTCGTTTATTACGAGTATATAACGGCGGCTATATAGTCGTATGTACGTGTATGATTAGAAACAATCGAAAATGTATGATATATGAGTGTTTTTAGTTCGTTTATGATAACTCGTTACGATGGACAAATTTAGAACGAAATGGTATGCGTTATCGAATCATTTACGATTATCGTATACAAGTATAATTTATAATATACAAATATTTTCTATCATTTAAGATATAGTTTATGATATTATGGCCAACTGGGTGATTCGTACTTTAAAAAAAAGTACTGAACGTAGTGCGAAAGCAAGAACTTATGCAACACCGGACCTTCGAAAATTCGTACTGGACATTCAAACAGTAATACATTACCTTCGAATTTTTGAACTGTACCTTTAAAATTTTTTTCGTAGTAATGTGCAAAACTCATTTTTTTTTGTTTCGTACTGTACATATCAAATCTGAAATGTATTTTGATTTGAAACTAGAATTCCAGTTCTTTAAAGTTCTTTGGGAATTGGCCAAATAATCCTCTACACTTCCTGCCTGCGCGGGAACCTACGGAGTAAGCTAAATATTTAAAATAAGTTATTTTTATTAACCACAATAATATGTTTGTACTTGGAAGCCCAATGTTCTAATCGGTATATAAAGGGTTTTTCAACAGGGACGCAACAAAAGAAGAGCGACAGGGACTGCAAACGACGACATATTTCTTGCCGCTCTTTTGACATTTATCTGAATGAAAAATTTGAATCCACAGGCACAGTACAAAATGTTCCCGTGGCAGTGAGACAAAGAAGTGCCCGTAGTATCGAGAATATCGCTGCCGCTGAGGCTTCAGTTGAAAGCCCAAATGTATCTTTCACACGTCGTTCTCAAGCGTTGGGCATCTCTGTGACGTCCTTGTGGCGAATTTTGCGAAAAGATCTTGGCCCACATCCTTACAAAATCAAATTGACGCAAGAACTGAAGCCGCTTGACCACGAGAAGCGTCTTATGTTCGTGAATTGGGCTGAGCAACAACTTGAAAATGATTCGGATTTTCATCGAAAAATCATCTTCAGCGATGGGGGCTCATTTCTGGCTGAATGGCAAAATATGCGTTATTGGTCAGACAGCAATCCACACGTACTCAATGAGTCATCATTGCATCCCAAAAAAATTACGGTTTGGTGCGGTTTATGGGCCGGCGGCGTCATTGGGCCGTACTTCTTCCGTGATGATCAAGACCGGTACGTTACTGTGAATGGGAATCGCTACCGTTCAATGATAACCGAATATTTTTGGCCCCAATTGGTTGATATGGACTTGGAGGGCATGTGTTTCCAATAGGACGGCGCAACAAACCACACAGCGAATGCCACAATCAATTTATTGAAAACCAAGTTTGGAGAACGTGATATCTCACGAAATGGTCCAGTCGATTGGCCGCCTCGGTCGTGCGATTTGACACCATTAGACTATTTCCTGTGGGGTTACGTCAAGTCTATGGTCTATGCCAACAAGCCAGCGACGATTGATGAACTTCGTACGAATATCGAACGTGAAATTGCAGCAGTATCGGCCGATTTATGCTTGAAAACCGTCGAAAATTGGGTTCAGCGTCTGGTGCCCGTGGTGGCCATGCAAAAGAAATCGAGTTCCATACATAATGGCATCGAACGTACTTTTAGAGGAATAAAGAATTTCATTGATATCCAAAACCGTTTTTGTTTTATTTAAAACTTTTGTAGCGCTCTTATTGAAAAACCCTTTATATTCCGCAATCGTGCTGCTAGAGACTGAATTGTGATTCAGTTTGTTTACGGAACCACGTTAATATGTCAAATAAATATCATCTAATATTATTTCAAATTATTACACGCTCAAAATACCACTATCATCCAAAAAATAATGCAGTAAGTAAAAATATTTTATATTACTTTATGATATCAAAGATATATAAGTTCTGTTTTTTATTTTTAATTATTTATTCATATTTGAGTTATAACCCTTATCCACAAACGTATTCCAGCGTGAGTTAATCGAGTATACACTCCAGGATAGTAAGGGTCGGCACAGCCCACACCCCATGATACAACACCAACAAGAGTGTTATTTATTTGTATTGGTCCGCCACTATCACCTTGACAAGCATCCGTATTTCTTGCAGCAGCACAAAACATTCTAAAATACCATGTTATATATTTTTGAATTAAAAGCATACTAAATTTAACATACGCATCCGTTATTCCGCCATGATTTTTAAAATTCCTATTACATTCCTCATGATTGTAAGTGCGTACAATCGCGTATTTCAAAACCCTTGACAGCAAATTTTCACTTGCGCTCATATGGCCCCAACCGGAAACAATAGCATCTGTATCGTCAGGTATTGGTGCCTCAACTTTAGGCAATTCAATTGGAGATATATAATCGCCGCGCAATCTATTTTGCTTTGTACGCACAAGAGCAACATCAAAATTCATGCTTTGTGGATTATAATTTGGATGCCTGTAAAATGTCAAAATATTAATAATACTTCCACCTAGTATTCGCGAACTACTGCCGCCACGCAGTGTAAAAATGTTGGTTAATTTTTCATATCCATAAATGCAATGAGCCGCAGTTATCGCCCATTGTGAATTCAAAACGGAGGCGCCGCATATGTGCACAGAGTTACGTCGCAACGATAGCTAATATTTAAATAAATCACTAAAAATGTTACTATAAATATAAAGTAAATTTAAATCATTACTTGATATGGAAAATTAGTTATATCCGCGTCTTTTCCATTCACAATTCTTTGTTCAACAGCAGATGCTGTTACATACGTCGAAAAAAGTACAACCACAAAAGTTATAAAGAATTCAACAGCAAACCAATATTTAGTCTGCATTCTTAAACATTCAGTTTATAACTATGAAGTTAATGCAAACTCAATTGAAAAACATAATTTGTTGTATTTTAGAGTGTTATCAAAATCATGTATTTCCCTTGTATTGTTGATAACACAAATGTAAAATGATAACAGCAATTAAAATCACAGATATGAAAATGTTTGTTAAGATGAGTGATAAACGACCAAACTGTATGGTCCATTAGAGTAGCGGATGTCTACGTCATCTAAGTGATATGTCTAAAAAATATGTACATCTTTCTTATATTTAGTATAATAGTTTTTGAAAAACACCAGTAGTTTTTATTAATGTACAGCATTTTGACGTTTATTTTCGTATGAAAACCTTCAAAAAAAGCCTTAAATAACCCCCTTATTTTGTAAAACGAAACGAAAAATTCCAGTGACAGCTTTTGTTTAATTGTTCATTTAGTCGTCGTTTTCATTTCGTATTATGCAAACACAATTCTGTAATTTAAAATTCTGACGTTTTATTACGAAGCTATTTTTGTTTTGTTTCGGGTGTAAATTTTGACTTACTCACGGGCCATCAATATATTCTATTGCTAACTTATTATATAAACGGTTTCGGTTTTATACCAGTTTTAAACGATTTTAAAAAAGCATAAAACAGACCAATTATTTTATATAGAAGGTACAAGTACAAGGCGTGTTTGAATATTATTTAATAAGATCTGAGGTTTCCAAAATAAAGCCTTCTTGTTCTACAAAACACGTTGTTTTTTTCAAACACATATTTCCAGAAGGAGCATATCCGGAAAAGATCATGATCAGAATTACCTCCTGAGTCGATTTAGCAATGTCCGAATGTTGAAATCACGTACTAGAAGATCTAGATCAATAAAACTCCATGATTAGATTAACACCGAAATCAAAACCGAAACCGTTTCGTTATAAAAACTCAAAACCGAAACGAGGAAGAAAACCAACATCGAATGTGTTATTCGTTTAGGTTTCAATCCTTGAATAAAATATGGAAACTGATAAAGAGTATCGAGATATCCATCGATGTACTTTTATTTATTTTTTCTGACCACTACTTCCAAAGAACAGTGGTTCAACGTTACAAAAAATGGGCCAAAAATTACATTTGTATATAAATAACTCCTGAACGAGAAATGGTAGAAACTCAGTTGAGGTCTCGTTTTTTAATACAAACTTTTTGAAAATTTAAGTCGTTCTAAAGTTGAACATGTGGCCAATGGTCAAAAGAACCCTTTTTTTTAAATCCTAAATTTATGATGATTTAATATAAATGTTATTTGTAATTTTTATTCGCACTAGACATTAAGGGCAATCATGTTAATTTTTCTCCCCTAATATGCTTACCCTGTGGCATATTAGGGGAGTATTGAATACTTAAGTAACTTTTTATTACTTAATTTATGCACATAATTCCATCTAAATATCAAATACAAAGTACTGAGTACCCAAAAAAGAAAAGCCATCACTACCACCCACACTCACCCCACCCCCAGAATATCAAACATAGAGAAAACGTCAAATTTAGTGTGTGCTTTCGCTGCCCTGCGTGGAAAAATATTGATTCATTAGAACAGAAAAAAACAATGTCACAAAGTCTCAAAGGAAAAACCACCCCTCGAAGCGAACGTTACGACAAAAGTTAAGGTCCTTTTGGTTGCCAATTCATTCAGTTGCATTCAGTGCGTCGTGAAAGATAAAACAACACAATATTAATTGCACATCAACCTGTCTGGCGGTATCGAATTTATTGTGGGTTGGAATTGTCAACGTCGAGGGTGCAGTGCATAGCAAGTAGCTGACTGACTATCTTTAAGTACAAAAAAAAACCCAACCCAAATAACAAACGTAAGGTGTGCTGTTTAAGAAAAAGACTACACTAAATAATACAACTAAAAAATATTAAAAATAGTACTTGCACCACCCCCCTCCTCCTCAGACACATTCAACGCATACACACAAAGACGCCGAATGAGCGCATTCAATTTCTGTTGGCGACTTCTAAAAATGTTTTATCAATTGTTCTGTTTTGCGGCGTCGTTGATCTCGTTCATCTTCAATGTGTTCTGGTTCCTGTGCAATCTGGCATCAGCTGGCATACCATGGTTCACCCTTATTTTGGTAGCTGTCTGCATAGCATCCAAATTTGTTAAGCTGAAAAGTCCCAACGAAAAACGTCTGCTATCCCTCATCGGAGGGAGTGCCTCCGTGGAGGATCTGTCGTATTGGCCCATTGCGAATCGTGGTGCTGGCTATGATGCACCCGAAAACTCAAAGGCGGCATTGAGAAAAGTGAGTTGTCTTGGTTTTGCTTTAACAAAAATCAATAATCGCAATTTTTGCCATATAAATAGTGTGCGTCACGTGGTTTCCGGAATGTGCTGCTCGATGCTGGCCTTACATCGTGCGGCGAAATTGTGCTTGTGAATCGTGTAACCGTGGAAAAGGCGGGTCTTAGTGGCGGCATCGGTAAACATAGTTTAAAGGCTTTGCAAGCAGTTAACATATCAGAACTACATCCGCTAGGGTAAGTCGATAATTAAGGCCAAAGACTATTTAAGTCGATGGCTAACGCGAGGGTTAATGCATTGAATTTGCTATCAGAAATATGATTTTATTTGTCGTTAGGAACTTCGAAGTGATTTATGCTATACATAAAATTTTTAAATTAACTTGTTATTATAGTTCACAATATGAAGCGGAAACAGTTTTTACGCTACACGAACTACTCAACATGTTGGAGCAAAATCACCTGACAATTTTTCTGCACATCTCTGATGCCAGCGCCATGATGTTGGAGAAATTGCGCACAGTGATGCGCGACTATCCGCTGTTCACGCGACGCACAATACTCATAAGCCACTCACCATATGCTATTTATCAGGTAGGCATTTACGATGAAACTCTTTTAAATAGGCCTGTGCGATTAATCAAACTGTGTGATTTGTTAATCAAGATGTTCGATTAATCAAAACATTGATTAATCATATGTGATGAATCAATATTAATTGGTTAATTTGAATTTTTGATTAATAAACTTATGATTCGCGAAATATTTTAAAATGCATGTTGCTTGAAGATTATTTTATTTTTCATTTTTATATTATTTTGAATACAAATTATTAGTTATTTCAAATTGACAACAGCTTCAAATGTAGTTGAATAGAATTGTTTCATTTTTAATTTATTAAAATTCTGATTAATCAATAACTGGTTTAGTCGATTAATAAAAATTTTAAAAACAAATCAAAAAATACCATACAAATTATAGTTATTTTACTATTAAATAATTAGTCAATAGAATAAATTATTATTTTAATCAGTAAATATGAAAAATATTTATTTTTCGTATACTTTTAAATCAATAACTGTCCTATTGACCAATTTGAATAGTATTTTTACTGCCAAGTACCCAAATTAATTAATCTAATTGTTATGGTAATGCATTGGATTATAAAGTATCTTTTCATTAAATTAATGAAAAAATCTTTTAATTATTATATTTGTTTGTTTTATTTTTATCCTCCCATCACAGCTACGCAAATTGCATCCGGAATTGATTTGTGGCCTTTGGACAGAGAAATCTTTGTCACTCACCATGCTTAAAGCTTCCACACTGATCACCTCAATTTATGGCGCCCTCTTTCGCAACATCATTTCGCCAGTTATAGGCATTAGTGTTGTGTTCGTCAGCAAGGAAGAGTTCAATTTGTAAGCGCATGAATAACTTATGCTATAAATTAAAATGTTGAACATATATCTTTCAATTTTCCAGACACATTGCTGAGCTCTGGCGCAACGTTGGAGTGCGTCCCATTGTCTACAATGTAAATTCACCGAATGAAAAACGATATTTTCAGAAAACTATGAAAACACAATATCTAACCGATTCGCTACGCTCCGAACCGCATCTATTGATGAAGGCTTAAGTCCGCTATTTAAGCTACAGAGCAGTACAATTATTTTCGAATAATACTCAACGATATACAGTGCATACGAACGCAAACAGTATGCAAACCTAACGCATATAGAGTTATATGCACGTCCAGCAATTAAAGTATTAAATTGCATCAAAAAAACTTAACGAAAATATATCATTTTGTTTTAAACGTTTACGTCTTTGTTAGAAGTTTAGTCTGTACTCATTTTTTTATTAGTTGCTATATATATTTATTTATTATTATATGTTATGTATTATGTTAAAACTTTATGTTATATATTTATGTAAATTATGTTTATTATTTGCACATTACAGAAAAACGCATAATTTGTTGCAACTGTTTTCAATCAATTTAAATTTATTTGCTTTTTATTTTTTGTACAAATAAAGCACATTTACACCAAAGACCCCGAAAGCGTCAAATTTAGACACAACTGTCTATAACACAAATTTTGTAATGCTATTTTTTAAAAATTAGACTTAAGCGCCTTTTCTACCTAAAGACTTACAAACATTAGTTCAATGCAGGTACATCATGTGTGGAGCAGCAGAAATGTGTAAACTTTGTATCTCTAGATATACCAAATAAATTTTGTATAATTCGAAAGAAAAGTAGAAATAAATATTTCAATACAAAAACATTCGAGTTTTTTTAATTTTTTTTTTATAAAGTATATATAACTTCACTGTATTTTTTTGGATTTCTCAAGATATATGTTAAATCTATCATGAGAACAAACGCAGTTAAATATATCGACCAAAGGAAATTTCACAGGAGACGCAAAAAAAATCTCAAATTACAATATTTTAATGAATCGTATTGTTTAAATGAGCTGAAAATCATAAAAGTATCCATTACTTGCAGGAGTATTTCAAGAAAATTTTAGTTACGATGTTTGGTTTGTACCAATTTATTCCGAAAATTTCATCCAAAAACATGATAAATTAATAGTAGAAAAACAATTATTTATATTATTAAAATTGGTCAATATGACACGTACCATTAGTTCAATAACATCCAAACTGTTAATACAATATGTTGTGCCATATATTCTATACTGTACGCTTTTAATTACAATAGAAAGACCTATTACCCTACAAACGATTTGACGATAATTTTTAAATTCGATATAAAAATGATATATTTTAGATAGTATTTGAAAATTTAATTGGGTGTTCTTTATAATTTTTGTCATAAAATAAAATTTTCTGAACAAATTAAATTTGTATATCGAAAATAAATTCATTTACGATATCATCTCGATGTCTATAAGGATAAAAAAAAACGATATCGTTTAGACAGGTTCATTTTTATCGAAAACCCTATCGTTTTCGTATCATTATAGATTTTCGAAAACGACAATTTGAGCCTATCGTTTATCGTTTGGTTTGCTGGGTTAATATTTTTTGATACGTATTATTAATTTTATAAAATAGCCAAAATGATTTTAGTTTTTGTAATGTTTGGCAATTAATTGACATACATTAATTTATTCAAATTTTCAATTTAATGAATTTGTTTCTAGGCATATTTAGATACTAGCTGGACCCGTGCACGACTCGTGCCAAGATTTTCTGAATTCAAAGATATGGAGCGATTTTATTAATATAAAAAACATTTTTTTATTATTGATATGAGGGGCCCGTGCTTAGCTGTTGAAATTTTTTTATTCGTTTTATAAATGTGGTAACCAAATAATTCTCCGCCAAAACAACTTTTCTCAAAGACAATTTTTTCTCAGACTGCGCTTCTCCGCAGAATTATTCTCAGTAGAAATCTTCCCGTAAAATCCACATAGAACGCTTTCCCGTAGAATTCTCAACGTAGAATTCATCCCGGTAGAATTGTTCCCGGTAGAATTCTTTCCCGTAGAATTCTTCCCCGTAGAGTTTTTCCCAGTAGAAGTTTTAGAGTGGTGGGTTTTAATGTAGTAAGTTTCGGTGTAGTGAGTTTAGATGTGGTGAATTTTGGAGTGGTGAGTTTAATTGTGGTTAGTTTTGGTGTGGTGAGTTTTAGTGTGGTGAGTTTTAGTGTGGTGAATTTGAGTGTGGTGAGTTTAAGTGTGGTGTTTTTAAGTGTGGTGAGTTTTAGTGTGGTCAATTATAGTGTGGTGGGTTTTAGTGTGGTGAATTTTATTGTGGTGAGTTTTAGTGTGATGAATTTTAATGTGATGAATTTTATTGTGGTGAGTTTTAGTGTAGTGAATTTTAGGGTGGTGAGTTTTAGTGTGGTTAATTATAGTGCGGTGGGTTTTAGTGTGGTGAATTTTAGTGCGGTGAGTTTTAGTGTGGTAAGTTTTAGTGTATCGAAATTTGAGTGTAGTGAGTTTTAATGTGGTGAGTTTAAAAGTGGTGAATTTTAATGTGGTGAAATTTTAGTGTAGTGAGTTTTAGTGTGGTGAGTTTTAGTGTGGTGAAATTTTAGTGTGGTGAGTTTTAGTGTGTTCAATTTTAGTGTGTTGAATTTTTGTGTGGTGAGTTTTAGTGTGGTGAGTTTAAGTGTGGTGAGTTTTAGTGTGGTAAGTTTTAGTGTGGTGAGTTTTGGTATGGTGAGTTTAAATGTGGTGAGTTTTAGTGTTGTGAATTTTAGTGCGGTGAGTTTGAGTGTGACGACTTTTGGGTATAGTGAGTTTTATTGTGGTGAGTTTTAGTGTGATGAGTTTTAATGTGGAGAAATTTTAGTGTGGTGAGTTTTAGTGTGGTGAATTTTTGTGTGGTGAGTTTTAGTGTGGTGAAATTTTAGTGTGGTGGGTTTTAGTGTGGTGAGTTTAAGTGTGGTGAGTTTTAGTGTGGTGAGTTTTAGTGTGGTGAGTTTTAGTGTGGTGAGTTTTTGTGTGGTGAGTTTTAGTGTGGTGAGTTTTAGTGTGGTGAGTTTTTAAGTGGTGAGTTTTAGTGTGGTGAGTTTTAGTGTGGTGAGTTTTAGTGTGGTGAGTTTTAGTGTGGTGAGTTTTAGTGTGGTGAATTTTAGTGTGGTGAGTTTTAGTGTGGTGAATTATAGTGTGGTGGGTTTTAGTGTGGTTAATTTAAGGGTGAATTTTAGTGTGGTGAGTTTTAGTTTGGTTAGTTTTAGTGTGGTGAGTTAGTTTTTCTTTTTCTTTCCTTTTTTTGTTTTTCATTTAGTTTGGATTGTGGTTTTATGTGATTGGTTTTGTTTTTGTATTTTTGCTTTTGTTTTGTGTTGTGCTTTTGCTTTTTTGTTTTTATTTTTTTTTTTGTATTTGAGTTTTTTGTTTCATGTTCGTTGCTGGTGAAAGTGCCGAGTTATATCGTGTTTAGGTTGCATGGGAGGTGCCACGCCTCTTTGCCCAATCCCGCCCATATATAGCCTATCATTCCTTCCAGACCATACCGCATCTGTGGTAAAAATTTCAAGACAATCGGATCAGCCTTTTAGACGGAGAAGCGGAACAAACGTGATTGCTTTTGTTTTTGTATTTTTGCTTTTGTTTTGTTTTGTGCTTTTGGTTTTTTGTTTTTAATTTCTTTTGTGTATTTGAGTTTTTTGTTTCATGTTCGTATCTGGTGAAAGTGCCGAGTTATATCGTATTGAAAGTTTAGGTTGTATGGGAGGTGCCACGCCTCTTTGTCCAATCCCGCCCATATATAGCCTATCATTCCTTCCAGACCATACCGCATCTGTGGTAAAAATTTCAAGAAAATCGGATCAGCCGTTTAGACGGAGAAGCGGAACAAACGTGATTGCTTTTGTTTTTGTATTTTTGCTTTTGTTTTGTTTTGTGCTTTTGGTTTTTTGTTTTTAATTTTTTTTGTGTATTTGAGTTTTTTGTTTCATGTTCGTAGCTGGTGAAAGTGCCGAGTTATATCGTATTGAAAGTTTAGGTTGTATGGGAGGTGCCACGCCTCTTTGTCCAATCCCGCCCATATATAGCCTATCATTCCTTCCAGACCATACCGCATCTGTGGTAAAAATTTCAAGGAAATCGGATCAGCCGTTTAGACGGAGAAGCGGAACAAACGTACAAACGTACAAACGTACAAACGTACAAACGTACAAACGTACAAACGTACAAACGTACAAACGTACAAACGAACAAACAGATTTATTATATTAATAGGATAGGATATTGCAACGACAGAATAACACGACAAGACCAAAAAAATTGCGAAAAACATGAAAAACAGGTGAAACGTAAAAAATAATACCGAACCGTTTGGATTTATGGAACCGGAATCGTAATTTAAAATGTGTGGAACCGGAATCGAAACCCATATATTTTTTCTGGTTGGAATTGGAACCACTATCTTAAAAATCTCGGAACGAGAACCGGAAAAGATACTATAGTGAAGCGGAATCGAAACCGTTATTAAAAAATGAATGGAACTGAAATCGAAACCCATATAATTTTTTGGTTGGAACCGGAATCGGAACCGAAACCACTATTTTAAAAATTTTGGAATCCAAACTGGAACCGATATAACAAAAAGTTTTAGTCCATGTAATAGATAATTCACAAATTAATTTTGATACTGTTTTATTTTCTTAAATATATAAGTAAAACTAAAAACAGATTTTTAAGAAAAGTTTAAAATACAACGAAATTTTTATTTTCTGAGTTGGCAAGTGTTTTTAAAATTGGAATAGAAACTATAAAAAAATGTAATGAGCACGTGCCTGATTTTGGAGGCACGGGCACGACAACAACTAGCATGCACGCACGAACTCAGAACTCGGACGTGACACGAAAAAAGCAAGACACGCGCCCATCTCTAACTGAAACATGTTCTTTCGGTTAAACACATTAAGCAATTTAGAAGCGCTCTGAATTAAAATGATGAAGGAGACGAATTTTTGAGCCCTCAGAAAAAATGGTTTCATTACTTTAAGAATGTTTTCGGTACTTTCCAAATAATTACACATAAAAGTGGTATATTTTGGAGTCCTCATAAATTAGACTTCTAAAAGCATCAAATTTACAATTGTTTCTGAGCGCTCAGAATATGGACTCATACAAATTCTATATTCTAGAATATTTTAAGAACGATCCAAAACAAGACGCATAAAATTGTCTTATTAATAAGCGCTTTTGGAGCCCTCTTAAATGAAATTCATAACAGTAAAAGAAAAAGGAGTCATCACATTTTTATAAAATATATCGATTAAAATACTGCATTTAAAATATATACAATTGTCTTTAAAATAAATACATGGGTTAATTAAGTGTTGCTTTTCAGTTAAATAACATATAAATAATAACACGCAGTCTGAAAATTATGTGTCTTCTCAAAAATCTATATTACTCACTTTTTTTCCTGCAACTGCTGAGTTAATACTAATAGTTTGGTGTTATATTTTTAAAAAGATTTATCGGAAACTCAATTAGTAGTCTTCTTTCATTAACTTGTTTCGCTCAGATACTTGGACTTGGGCAGTCATTCGTTGTGTGCAAAACAAAAACTGTTTCTACTATACATATATCGATACCTTACAGGCTAAAGATCGTAACCAACAAAAAGCAAATTTCACAGGAGGCGAAAAAAAACATCTCAAAATCGAGTAGTTCAATATTTTATTTATTTTTTTCGTAAAGTATCCTTTAACTGAACTGACAATAATAATAGTGTGGTCCAATTACCAAATTACAAGCAGAAGTATTTGAAGAAAAATGTATTTACGATGTTTTTCCTGTCTTAATTTCTTTCGAAACATTTTTCAATTGTACTAAGGTGAAAGGTCTTATACACAAACGGTTTGGTATTTTAAAATTCGGTAAACGTTAAATGGGAAATAACACGTATAGGAGAATTTTGGCACATGTTTAGTGAAAATGGATACTAGTATTATGATTTGATAAACAAATTCATTGGAAATATATATATATATATATATATATATATATATATATATATATATATATATATATATATATATATAAATGAAATGTCCTGTGTGTGCCAGAGCATCACGGGAGAACAAACCGACGGATTTGCCTGATTCTTTTTGTATTTTGTTCGTATCAATGCAAGAATGGTTTAGGAAAAAATAAAAGTCGGAAAACCGACAAGAAAAGGCCGGAAAATCCAAAATATTTAAATTTGACCCTAGGAACTTGAAATTGAAGACCTTCTAAAGTACAAAAAACTTAACTTTTAATTCAAAATCTCTGTGTAATTTAGATACCCACAGTAATGAAATTTGGCTCAGTAATGTATATTTAATTTTCTCTTTGCTAAATGTATAAAGGGCGTGGCACCTCCCATACAATCATAACTTTAAAAATTCAATTATAAAAATGAAAACAAAGGTTCTTATTAAAAAGTAGAATCATCACGTAGAATGTGGGTGGGATTGGATAAAAAATAGCGTAGGCCTACACTACAAAGGGAAAAAGGGACGTAAATGTATACGCACTTTATAAACGATATAGTTTTGCAATTACAAAAAAATAGCACGGATCCAGCTAGTACATAATAAAATTAATTTTTATATTTTTATTTTAAATGTGGACATATTCTCAACAAATACTCTTATTTTTAGTTTTTCTACCATTACCACAAAAGGAGTCAAAAAACCTTGAAGTTGCCACTTAACGAATTATTAAAATTATGTTGCCATTCTGACTTGAAATAGTCCGTATGTATCTAGAAACATATGATGTGTCTTAAATATTGATTTTATAGTTCGAATGTCTTCGCTAACCCTTGTAACAGCTCACAGAATTTGATTAAAAATAATTAAAATTTGTATCGTAACCAACATTTTTCAAAAATGTAGTTACGATAATAAGTGTTATTTGGCTTTATTTCAAATTTGGATCGTGAAATTCCAAAATATGACTTTGCAGGGACAAAGAGGTTTCCAAAACTGCAATAAAACAAATATTCCCAAACTCTTGGTTACGATGTTCTGCCTGGAAGGTATCGATATATATATAGCCAACGAAATTGCTTATAGCTGCACGTCGAACGACCTTTCGTAATAGGATCGTCGAAAGGACCGACTTAAGACACATATATTTTTGAACAAGGGATACCTTCGACAATGACGTAATTATGGGCTCATATATAAGGCCCTATTATGATTAGCGAAGCGAATGTTTTAGGAGTTTGAAGTCTAAAAAATATGACAAATATTTATGATATGGATGATTCGAGTTTTATTTCTCTATAGCATGGTTTGTCATTTCTTCTATTATACGGATTATATTTACTTCATAAGATATATGGCGAATTTTATATTTTTTTTTATTCCTTTTCAGGCACATTTCATTTATTATTTTTGTTTTGTGTTAATGCGCTGTGACGCTAAAAAGGTCTATTGAGCCCCACTTGGAGCCCCCACTGATCACATTATTGCATCTCCATATACTATTTATTTGCTCTCATAGTTTGCTCTATAGGATGTCCGTCAAGCCTATCAGATTATATGGGTAGAGTTCACCATTCTGATATCGCTCGGACTTTGATTAACGATTTCCAAGTATTTTCATTATTGTACGCATGAACACTGGACATATTTCTAAAATTTGTACTGGATCTTCTCCGTCTTCTAGACAGAATCTCCGTTTGTATACCCATCATGCTTTCTTCGAAAACATTCATTGAATCTTCTCTTTCTGAATTTCTTAGATTCACGCATTTTTCTTGCCCCCAACCATAGTTCTTCTTTGGTATTCGATTGTTCTTCTCGTAATTACTTTTTTTACAACACTTGCCTATTTTACTGATGAGTTCTGTGGCGGTTCAATTTTATTTACTAAGATCATTAATTGAATTCCTTTTGTTTTAAATACATTTATTTACAAAAGAAAATATATAGAAAAAAAAAGAAATATAACAATTTGATCAAATTTTGTTTTTTCACTATTCGGATAGCAATATATATCGGTAAAAAATTATACAAAAAATATATATATTATTGGCTTAGTAAAGCCAAACTGTTAAAATTTTTGTTTCAAGTTTAATATTGTATTGAAATGACATGCATTATTTATGTTTTTTCGAGATTGCAAATATTTTGTATTTAAATTTTATAAAAAGACTGCTTAATTTTGTTGTATATTTATTTTTCATTTGATTCTTTTATTTTTTGTGTTATTATAATAAAGCGTGAAAAAAATCATATATTTTTAATTTAAATTTGTCGTTTGCAGTGGGTGATGTTAACGCTATATAGATCGCTTAAAACATGCATTAGTCAAATAAAAAATAATAATGGTATTGCTCTTAACTCGTAAACTAAGCTGTATGCTCTACATAAATTATGTATAAAGTTCATTTTTAAAAAATATAGTAAGTAATAAACGGCAACAATTTATGATTGTTTTGTTTTTTATTGTTTGCATTATTAACTATTTATTTATAGTAATAATATATGTATATAACTATTATATAATTATTATTATACATCCTTGTATAATGTGTTTTTCATATAAAAACGCATATTTTTCTCTGCAAATATAGATTAAAAAAAAAAGTACATAAAACATTCCAGGCGGGGAGTTTTTGGGCATTGGATTTTTTTTTAGATCTCTAATTGCAAATTTGCGGCGTCGCTGCTACAGCTGCGTCAGTTGTCGTTGGCGGCGAAACAATTTTGGACTCACCTGAAATATTAAAAAAACAGATTAATTAATTTAAAAAAGTAAATCTAAAATAATATACAACGCACATAAATCCTTTTCCGAAACATTAATTGCATTAGCGTGTGGTTCACCAGATGCTTTCAAATCCGCGACGTCCTTGTTGTCAACAATCTCATCGGAATTTGTTACCGCTTCGGTTGTTGCTGCTTCTACTTCATCAACGACCTCTTCTTCCTTCAACTCTACTTTAGCTGCGGCGGCATCAGTTTCTTCGACGGCTGCTACTGAATTTGTAACAATAGCTGTCTCGTCTGCCACATCAACTATGGCAGGCGGCGCATCTTCAATTTTTTGTGCAGGTTCATCGACCACGGACGTTGTTTCTAAATCTGCGGCGTCCTTCGAACTTGCTGAATCCACTTCCATAGGTTCCGGTGTGGGTTCTTTGTCGACGGCGGTGGCGGTGACAACAACAGCATCATCATCTACTGTTGTCACTGCTTCAGTTGCTGTAGTCTCAGCTTTAGCCACCTCAGCAGCAGGTTCTTCAACAGCTACTACACTATCAACCACCTTTGGTTCCTCATCTGTTTCCATGGGCGCATCCTTTTGCTCCTCGCTTACTGCGGCTTCTTTTTTATGATCAACATTGTTTTGATGCTCTTCAGCGATGGTTTCCAATGGTGGTGCTGATGCGTCTGTTTTGTCCTGCACTACGGCAGCCTCCTCCACCTCATCATTGCTTTTGTCATCTTCTGCCGCGACCTGCGTTTCTTTTTGCTCTGCCGCAGCTGCCGAGTTGGCCGCATCAACAACAGTATTTTCGGCATTTTCGACGCTTGATTTTTCCGAGTCATTCTACAAAAATAAATTAAAATAAATACTATTTTGCTCTAATCAAAAATAAGCACATGCTTCGCTTACATTATCAGCTGGCGAGGCATCTGCGTTTGTTGATGCTGTTGCTGCGGCCGTTTCAACGTCGTCGTCAGCAGTTTCTGTTTTTTTATTGCTGTCATCATCTGTTGTTGTTTCTGCTGCTGCTGGTTCGGCTTCGACCGGCTCTTCGGAAGTGTCAATCTTACGTCCACGCACACGACGCGACGGCGTTGTTGGTGTAGCAGAGGCGGCAGCAGCAGCCGTTGATGCGCGTGCTTTCTTTGCGGGCGGTGGTGTTGCAACGGCAGCAGAACGGGTCGGCGTACCACGTGTACTTGAGCGCGTGCGTCTGCCACCTTCGAGCTCCAGGCTGCCGCCCAAATTTTTAACAAGTTCCTCGCTCTCCTTTTGCGCACGTTCAATGAAGGACATGCGTTTGGAAGGTGTCTTCTTGGTCTAAATTAAGTGGAAATTATAAAAACTCAAATAATTGACAGCAGTTTACAAGAAAACAAAAAAGAAAAATGCAGATGAATTAATAAATTAATCAAAAACGTGATATAGCTTAAATTTCTAAACGATGAGATCAATATTTATATCGAATAATGATGGCTATCGTAGACATTGCAATTTTTTCAATTCGTCATAAAAGTATTTGGTCAAAATTCTATTTGATCAGTTATATCTCAATAGGTATGTTTTGTATTAAAAAAAAAAGCCAAAATTCAAATATTGCGCCAATGAGAGGATTGTATTTGCTGTAGTTGTGCAACAAAAATGTTGCAGCAAGAGTTAACAGTTTTAAAACAGGGTTCCATAAATGTATGACAACATTCAAAACAGGTATTTTTAACATTTCAGTATAAAATAAACTAGTTTGAAGAGAGCGAGCGATGCTTATCTGTTATATGAGTTCAGGTAGCAGCAAAGTGGAAGCTGGCAGAAGAGGTTGTTGAGAACATGGAATTATTTGAATAACAAACATAATAAATTAAATATTCGAGAAGTTTTGGAGAAAAAAAAAAAACTACAAACAACTACATATTACAAATTCCAAATGTCATTTTATGAAAAACGTTATATTTTCGACAGCAATGAGGTAGTATTTGTATTTTTAGATATTCTTTTTGGAAATCTTGAAGTGTAATAGGCAATTTTCAAGTGTTATAAGTAACGTGTTAATCTTTAACGCATCGGCGCCTAATCAGTCGACTTTTTTGACCATTTGTTTGTGTACCTACAGAATAAATTGTCAAAAAGCTGATTTAAAATTTAAAGTTAACTTTAAACTGTCTATGCTTATGCGCCATTGTCGCATAACTATAAATTAATTTAATCAGCTGTTTCAATTAAATGTTTGACTCTTGAACAATTATTTTTTTGAGAAAACATTCAAAAAATCGCTACTAATATGAGCTCCTAGTTAATTTTAGCAATAGTTATAATGGGCCTAACCAATTTTGGGAAATAAAATCGACATTGAAAATAGTATCATCTTTTATGACAATTTTCTCATTTTGTCTGAAGATGATGTTGGTATTATTTTTGTTTTAAATAAAGGGTTTTTCAACAGGGACGCTACAAAAGTAGAGCGACAGGGACAGCAAACGACGCCATATTTCTTGCCGCTCTCTTGACATTTCTCTTCAGTAAAGTTTGCCATTTTATGACCGATTAACAATTGTCTAGTGCTAGGATGGAGTAATCTCCGATGGATCCATGTTCTTTGTTTGGATGGTCTGTTCTGCTTTATCTATCGCGAATATTTCTGCTTAAAAGACACTGCAGTCGTCGAGAAGTCTACGTGACTCGTGAATTTCCAGTGCGTCGCAGAAAATGCCGGATCCAGTCTCAATTTCCATCTTAGACCCGTCAGTAAAGACTCGAAGGTGACTATTGCTTGTTGTCGAGTTAGTTCTCTACTAGTTATTACGATCGAGTAGTTTGGATTTTTTTCCATCTGTGGTGTTATCTAGTCTGTTTTTGGCAGTTCGATCATGCTGAAAACTTCGAGGATAGACGTGTGTCCATATGAGAGTTGCTTCCAGAATCCTGATTCTCTAAATCGAATCGCGTTCTTTGCTGCTGTACTCCTAATGAAGTCGTCTACTGGCAGAAAATTAAGCATGATCTCCATCCCTATTTGTGGGGTCGATTTCATTGCGCCTGTAATACTGGTGCATGCCAGTCTTTGTACTTTTTTCATTTCCCTAAGAAATGTAGTCTTCTTTATCGCTTCCCACCATACAGTAGAACCGTACGATAATATGGGTCTGACGATCGCTGTGTACATCCAGTTGGTCTCATGCCCCATCGTTTACCGACAGTTTTCTTGCATGAGTAAAAAGTGCATAGTACTTTTTTCACTCTTTCTTCTATGTTGCGTTTCCATCGAAGCTTACTGTCTAGTATAGTTCCGAGGTATTTCGCTTCACTAGATAGAGCGAGTGTGCAGCCATCAAGTTTTGGAAGCTCAAAGTTTCCAATTTTTCTTTTATTTGTGAATAGTACGAGTTCAGTCTTGGAGGCGTTTACTCCTAGGCCGTTTTGTCCTGCCCACATTGACAGTTCTTTCAGTGCAGTTTCCATAATGCTGCTAATAGTAGGACGGTATTTTCCGCTTAACATAATTACTACATCGTCTGCATATGCTACTGCTTTTATTCCTTTATTTCTTAGTATTGTTAGGATTTCGTCAACTTCTAGAAGCCACAGAAGAGGGGATATAACCCCTCTTGCGGTGTACCCCTAGTTATTGTTTTCCGTGCTTTATTAATACCCAACTGTGAATATCATAAAAACTAAATGGAATATTCCAAAAATTAGAATTAAAACGGATAAAACGTGATATGGAAAACTATATTCCGCACCATTTATCATACAGAATCGATGTAACGTTATCGTACCGTATTTTCAAAATTAAACAAATAGAACCCTGTGTAAGTGTCAAATTTCAGTGTCATATACATATTATTGTTATAATAAAAACAAGGTGAACTCTGTTGTGTGTACTGAAATAATGTCATATACGGTTTTTACATATATTTTAAGTACATAATACGAAATGGCATATTACTATACATTTTTATATTTACTTGACAATAAAACTATAAATTTTCATAAATTGGCCAAATAAATCTCTTCGCCTTTTATTTATTTTAAAAGACTGTGGAGTAAGTCTAAATCTACAAAAAAAGTGCTTCGAATTGGCAAAAATATTTCCTATGTTAGAAAATATAATATTTGAAATAATCAGGCATTAATAAAAACGACCATTTACTTTGAAAATTTTGAAATTGAGTAAAGCATTTGCTTTAAAAATTTAGTCGTTTTAGAAATTAAACACACCAAGTTTTAGAAATTAAACTCACCAAGTATATTATTCAAAATTTTAATTATTGATTAACAAAAATAAATTTCTGATGGATGAAGTTAGTATTTCCCAAGTAACACTAAGTACAGATTTCGTCACGAATTCTAGAAATTTTCGTTAGTTTGGCAGTAGATACGTCTCGAAATTTAAATGGAAAAATGTAGAGAATTCATTGTCCCCGGACACAGTTTTTCTATATATCGATTTTTCAATTTTTTTTTTCAAGTTTGAAAAAAAATTTCGAGTTTCAATACAGATTTCCACATAGATATCCATTCTTAGCTAACCGATTCAATTCTACGTATCGATATATGTTCGTTACATGCTAATCTACAGATCCAGACTAAGTTTGGAATTGTGTTACTTGGGTTATTATACATTTTTTTTTTAATTATCAAGATATTTTTATAATATTTAACTATTAATTATCTAGTTATACTAATTCAACGACGTTTTGTGCGTGGGTTTGATAAATGCATAGGATTTGGTAGGTTTGGGTTTGTATAGGGGATATATTCAAGTTACGTTAACTTTGTTTCTAAATACTTCAGAGAAATTTTTATTGATTATATTTTTACTACATTGATTAAAAACATCATTTTACAATACCAATAACAATTACAGAACAAATTTATAATTTAAAACAAAGTATTACATTAAAATAAAATTTCAAACATCAAAACTGGTTGCCACATTATTATTTTTTGATTGCAACTTTTCTTTGATTTATAATTTATTTTTTATATAATAATTCAATTTTTTATAACTTGTTTTATAAAAATTCTTATCTATAAATGTAAACATAAAATATAGAATAATCTAACCGCATAACAAAATATTTTAGAAAAAAATGGTCTCGTCACAAACGTGTTAAACGATATCAAAACGCTATAAGCAAAACAAGAACCAGTTGATCACAAAAATCGAAAAAGCGGGCCGAGGCCAGCGAACATCATGCGTGCTGTGCTGCTGCTTCTATTAAACAAGCAGCGCGGCGCGCGCTGAGCGTAGGTACAGCAAACTACAAAAACACAAAAGCTACAAGAAAAAATAAAAACACATCACAGCACAAAGCGGAGACGGAGACAAAATGCAGCGCAGCAACGAACATCAACAACAATGCGCAAACAACAGTGACGATGATGTGTATATCTTGTGGGAAAATTACTCGTTGAAAATACTTAGGGTAATAACATTTTTAGTATTATTGAATTATTTTGATTATTTTTATTAAATTCATAGTGTAATTTTTTTTTTATATTACTTGGTCTCATTTTTAAATAATTATTTCGATTATTATCTATAAAACAGATACAGAACAAAAACTACAAGCCATGTGTAAGTACTAGTGAAGTTCTTCTTGTACCGAATATATTTGGTACTTTATTAAGTATCGATTCATTTTTAAATTTGTATTTATTATTAAAATGTATCGTCGTTGTTGCAGTAAGTCGATATGTAATAATTTCAGTAAAAACCATCAATATGTAATAATTTCAGTAATAGATATATTAAAGCTTTGATATGATGGTATTTCAACTTTTAAAATGAATGAACTGTTATTTTAAATATTTATCAAAAAATAGGAAATAAAAAACGAAAAGTACGCAATATATACTTGAACTAGTGACAAAATCTCACAATATAAAATAACTAATATAAAATAAGTATCCGTGGTAGCTTAGTGGTTAGTGCGTTGAACTGCGAGCCGAAAGGACCCGGTTCAAGCCTGGACTGGGGTTAACAACATTAACAAACATTTTTCTATACCGCGCTACTTCCTGGCAGTAAATGGCAAACCTACGAGAGTAAAACATTGCCTATGAAAAGCTCTCACCGGCCGTTCGGATTCGGCAATAAACTGTAGGTCCCACCACTTTGAGTACAAATATAACACGCAAATGTTGAGAAAGCTCGGCCGAAGTTCTTATAGGACTGTAGTGCCAAACTATTATTATTATTAATATAAAATAACATTGTGGGGACAATATGTGAATTTTCCTTTTTGAAGGTTGTAGGAATTTCTTAAAGATGAAATCGCTCCTTTACTTCAAAAGTGTATTAACCCAAAAAACTTTTGGTATTGAAGAAAAATCTATGTAATTGTCAAACTTTTGTTTTCCGTCGGAATAATTCAAATTCAAAATAGTGAAATTCAATACTACATTATGAACTCATTTTATTAAATTTTAGTAATGAAAAACAGAATTGAAGGAAAAAGCTTAAATAAACAACAAATATAAGTTTCAGTTTTGTGTTTGTTTTCTAATTTTTATTTATTTTTTTTTTCTATTAACCGACAATCTTCTGACTAGTTTTACTGGGGACAGACAGACAAAAAAACATCTATTTTATAAGTTTATTTTGAAACTAAAATATATTCAACACTCAACACCAAATAAATTGAAATTAACGGATTTGACGTTGGCATCTATGACGAGTACCCATTATTACAAAAAGTTTTACTTTGTTACATCACTAACCAGCAGACCCGCGATAAATAGCAGCAAAGAACGCGCGCAAAGTTTTATTAATAATTAATAGTAACGACGCGGCGAGTCTTGCATACAAACCAACGACGCCGTTAAACGACGACGTTAACTGCGACGTTGCTTCGTTGCTATGGCACGAACACGTTTGTTGGGGAGCCAATGCAACAAACAATCAATGTTTGCCGCGGAATTCTGCTACAAACACAATGAAGCTATATGATGTGGTCAGACGACGGATGGGGAAAAATAAAGAATAACAAATTGCGAAAATGTGTATAACGACAAACGCTAACTTTGGCGCAAATCTTTGCAGCAACAAAAACCGTGCTATTTTCCAGATTGTTCCGCTGCACTCGATAGACGCAACTCCGCTGCCACCATGAGCGCTACATTTTGCATTTAATTTTAAGACGTAGATGTGATTTAAAGCAGTTAATAATGATAATGATGCTCACCGGCGATTTTTTGTTTTCCACTTTTGGTGATGATGCGGTCGCTTCCATCACCTCCTCTGCTAATGATGCTGCATTCTGCTTTGCGGGCACAGCTTCAGCGTCGTCCGACGTCGGCGACGATAGTGATGGCTTAGCAACCGCTGCCGCCGTCGTCTCTACCACAGCAGCAGCAGCTTCTTCTTTGTCACAGTTCTCGACGACTGCGGCTTCGTTTTGTGCCTGCACGGTATTTTCTTGAGCTGCTTCACTGTTGTTTGGTACTTCGGACATTTTGTGGAAATTTGATTTTAAAAATTGTTATTTATAAAACTTTGAATGCGCTGCTGCCGCTTTTTTTCCCACTTTTATTGTTGTAACGACGTATGATTCACAAAAAAAAAACACACGCGTATTTGAAACAAAATATTGTTGCAATTTTCTATACTTTAAACTAACGTTGGCGTCTGGACTTTTAGCGTTTTATATTAATGGAAAATATGACTTCGTGTTGCTACAGTTTTCAGGCTTTTTAGAATAAGCAAAACATGTAAATTTATTGAAATAAAAATTATGTCGTCGCACACAACGTAATAGAATCGAAGAACCAAAACGCACTAGTGTTGCCGCTCACTCGTTGATGCACGAAGGCAAACGAAAACACGCACTCGTTGGAAAATTTTTAAATGGCGGGCATTATTTTCGACAGCGCACAGTTGGCTGCATTGAATCGCATTGCCAACTATGTCGAATAATATCACAATCAACTCAGCAATTCAGCGGAACTTCTGACGTTTATTCAGCGACGTCCACATGATACAACTGGTTGTACAACTGTGTTGAATGGGAACATAACGTCACTTTTGTTTTGCGTCCACACGGTACAACGGCTTGACAGAATTCATTATTTTGCAGCATTCAAGCAGTGCAGGTCGATCACGATGGCTCATGCATTGCTACAATACACTAAAAATCTCGCCAAAAGGCAGCATTTGATGTTGCAATTTTTCTACCTGCGATGGGCACTTGTCAATAACGGCGAACGAATGAAAAAACACACTAAGTTGGACAGGTTTGCGTCCACACGATACAACCTGCTTGACAACATTTTTTGACTTCATCACATCTGTCGTCAAACGAGTCGTTCGTAACATCCATACGGTACGATATTGGTACAATCCAACTCAGTTGAAAAACTTGTTCATCGTGTGGACGCCGCTTTTTCAAATTTTCTCACGTGTTAATGTTACGTGCATCGTAAGGAACGACGTAACGTAAGGTTTGACATGACTTTAAAAAAAAAGTAAACATTGCCAAACTCTATTTTCCTAGAATTGAACTTTTCATTTGCAAATAATTGAAGCATGGTGAGTCAAGAACAAATAAAAGCCATTGGACATGTGCTAAATAGCAAGGAGCGGCCGTTAAAAGAACGTTTTCGGGCACTGTTCACGCTCAAGAATATCGGAGGCGACGATGCCATTGCTGAGATTAGTCGAGGATTCGATGATGATTCAGCGCTGCTGAAGCATGAACTGGCTTATTGTCTTGGACAAATGCAAGACGTCAAGGCCATTGCAGTGCTAACAAAGGTGCTGGAGAATGTGCACGAAGAGCCTATGGTGCGACATGAAGCCGGTAAGTTGGGTTTTTAAGATGCCTTTAATACAATTTATGCCAATAAAATAAACTTATGTTCGATAGCTGAAGCTATGGGCGCCATTGGAGCTCCAGAGGTGATTCCCATATTGGAGAAATACAAACAAGACTCTGTCGTAGAGGTAGCCGAAACCTGCACCATAGCATTGGATCGTGTTAACTGGTTAAAGAGCGGCAGCCAAGTGGAGGATAACAATCCTTATGCTTCCGTTGATCCATCTCCGCCGGCAGAGCAGAAAACTGTTGAGGAACTAAAGCGTCTATATCTGGATAATAAACAAAGTCTATTCGATCGCTATCGCGCTATGTTCAGTTTGCGCAACATCAAGACGGAGGAGAGTGTTCTGGCGCTTACGGCTGGTCTTAAAGATTCGTCTGCGCTATTTCGTCACGAGGTCGCCTTTGTGTTGGGCCAGTTGCAAGAGCCATGCAGCATACCGTATCTGAAGGAGAATCTGCAGGACAGTACCGAGAACGAAATGGTGCGTCATGAGTGTGCTGAGGCGCTGGGGGCCATCGCCAGCGAAGAATGCGTAGCTATACTCAAGGATTATATTGCTGATGACAAACGTGTGGTAAAGGAGAGCTGCGAAATTGCGCTCGACATGTGCGAGTACGAAAATAGTCCCGAATTTCAGTATGCCGATGGTTTGACGAAACTCAATTAATAAAATATTGGACGCATTTAAATGTATTTTTGTAACTATTATTAAATTTGTATAATATAATAAAAAAAACTACTAAGACAAATGCAGTTATAGTATTAGTAAAGATGCAATTACTGCCTATATTGTGCCCACTGTGCGCTCGCCTCGGTCGTGGGTAACACCCAGCCCGTCGGAATGCAGCTGCCATGCTTTCGATTGCGCACTACATACGAGTCCCATGTACGTCTTTAAAGGAAGCAACATTAAGTATAAACAGTTTATTCATATAACATATTTTGATTTATACCTTATGCGCAAAAATTCACGCAGTCGCTCACGTTCGCTTTTCTTGCCAATACTGTAGTAACTTTGTTCGCTGGCACCGAAAAGCGTTTCCTGCCACTGGTCCTCAATGCGACCCGCGGCCGTGCGCTTCGGGATATTCTCTTGTAGTATGTTGTTCCACACAAAGCGCAGCTGCGTGAACTGTTCGTGAAACTGTTGCGTCGATGTGTGATCGCGACAGCGCGCAAAGTGCAGCATCTTCAGGAGTTCAAATTTACGCAGGCAGCCTTGAGCGTCACCGAAACAACGACTCTGATGGAACTCATTCGTTGGCTGCTCCGTCTGCTGCGGTTGCTCTTGGTGTTGATGTGGTGCTGCCTTTGGTTCTACTTCTGCCTGCTTTTGTAGTTGTATCATATCAGATATCATATTTGAATCTTTTTTGCAGGAGACATTTGGTTTGGCTGTCTGCTTCTTGCGGCGCCTGTTACGTTTGCGTTTTTTTAGAGTTTGGACTATGTGTCGTCGCCGTGTCTGTTGCTCCACTGTGCCAAGGAGGGCAGATGTTTCATCAATTAACTGTTCGGCTGCCGGCTCCTCAAGTGACTCCAAGGCACGCACATTTTGCAATATAGTTTGTAATTGGTTTTTAAGCACGCAGGTATTTTTATTGCGACGCTTTTTAGTGCAGGAACTCATTTTAAAATAAATTATGTTTTTTCTTTGTAACAATTGTTTTTTTTGTTGTTGTTTTTGTTAAATATATTTTTAATAAGATTAATTAAATGCAAGTGTTAAAAGGAATTATTAATATAACTTAAGACATTTAGTTTTTCTCCATATCAATTACTTCCTTAGCATCGGCCAAAACTTGTGTAGCCACCTCGTACTCCTTGGTTTCCTTCAGCTCTTGTTCGTCCTGCAAAAACTTTTCCAGCAGTTCGTATTCTTTGTTCAATCTATAGAACACAATTTAAATAAACGAATATATTAATTAGGGTCATCTTTGAGACAAATAAAATCCGATTTCCATTCCAAACTAGTTCACATAATTGTTATACAAAAACAAGAAATAAACCGATATAAAAGTTTTGGGTTTAAAAATAAGTTTTAAAATAGTATGAAAAACATCGAAATTTGTTTTCTAAAAAACTTAAAATCGAGACTGTGAACTCAACAGAAACGTAATGACGGAACCTAAAAAAAAAATATTTTTGCATTCACTACTCAATACAGCCGAAAAGGGTTGAAATTTAAATTGATTTTCGGGATTGATTTTGGTTTGACTTATTTATTGTTTAGGTACTTTTCATCAAGTTTTGGTTTCACATTTCTGATTTGGTTGACCTATAAGGGACCGAGTTGTGGCTAATTCAAAGCAGATAGCTTCCAACCATTCCAAATCATTTCCTTGTGATTTGAACCTGCTTTCATTGTAACCTTTTGTTGATATATTTGAAGCTATACTTCGAGAACTAAATAAATTGCATATACAACCATTTTTAATTACAATTGTTGATCTGTGGTTACTTGGGAACTTTTATTATTATAAAAAAATTAATATTCGGAGCATCAGGGACTGACCTACTTTTAAATTGCTCATGTGCCCTATCCATTCTAAATGTGTATTCTTGTCCTTTCACGTCAACGTTAAATTTGAATTAATATATAGCGTCTTACCGGCGCAGTGTATCTGGTATCATCATCAGACACTCTTGTATCACCTCCCGCTGTTTATCCAACACGTGGTCATCGGCGCCTTCGCCACGGAATTTCTCCAAACGCTTCTGTTCCGTGAGTACTTCTTTGCCGCACACCGTTCGCTCTTTAGCCAAACGTTTAACGACACCCGTTTTTATGGTCAACTGTCTGAGACGCGGATCGGACATTCCTGGACAATGGACATGAGGCAATGAAAGTTATGCCAGGGAAATTTATAAATTATACAAAAACTTACTGAAAATATTTGTAAATTTTTTAGATTTTTAAAATGAATTGCAATCGCTTTTTTAAAGCTGGTTTTTGTTTTTTGTAATTCTCCAACTGTGACTCACCATTCAATGCCGGCCTCTGTAAAATTTTAGTGATGGCTTTTTTTTGGGGTACCTAATACTTTATACTCGAAAGTTTGTATATCGACTTTTTGTTGAGATATCACAGATAAAAATATTGTACGTATATATAACAATTGATATTAATAGCAAACAAAATCGTATTCCAATTAAAAATATGAATGCATTTACTAATTAATTAATTGTATTTACACATTTTTTAATTAAAATATTAATAGGAATTCATTTAATATAGTTTCAATACAACTAAATCTTTAATAGTATTAACTACTTTTATTTGTTACTTTTGATTTATTCATTTTCTTAAATTGCAACACTGTTTTTTTCTTCTGGATTTCATTTTGTTTTTTGTTTGTGCGTCTCGTGCGTCGGCGGCGTCGTTCAGTTTCTCCTAACATTATTTTCTTCTACGTTGATATTTTAAAACAGGATATTGTATTATGTAGTGTATGTTATGTTATTAAAGCATTAAATGGCTCAATTTATTTTTGCTGTCAAGAATTTGAACAAACAGTTTATGATGCTCATTTTGTTGCATATTGAATCGTTAAAAAGCGAATATAAAATTTTATGTTTGACTCAATAAATTGGCCCACCTGTAGAAGTTGTGAAAACTGACTTCGGTAAAATATTCGTTAGGTTGAAAGAATTTTACAAAACATACCAAAAAGTATAAATACTATTTACTTATTTAATATTTATTATTTATGTTATATATTGAATTAAATTATTTTTATTTTCATATGTTTCTATTCGACAAATATTTTAATTATTTTAACAAAATATTTAATTGATCCAATTTCTATCGAATGAAAATTTTAATTGATGTTACTAATTAATTAATTAATGATTTAAAAATTCTCAATAAAAAATTTAATATATATAACAACTTTAATATCAATATGACATAAAAATTAATTAAAATTTCTCCAATTAACATATTCTCATTATTACGAATATGGAATTCAATCCTACAAAAAGTTACATCGGCTGAGTTTCAATTAAAAATTAATTGGATTGATTAACATTTTATTTATATTTACACACTTTTTATTTTCTGTGCACCGAAAGCATAACGTAGTTAACTATTTATTTACTATTTTTCATAGTCAATTGAAAATACTTATGAAGTGACTACGTTTCAATTTAATAACTAAGCCGTAGTTGATAAGAAACATGACAGTTTGAATATTGAAATAAACAAAATATCAAAATTATTTTACACTTTCAAATATTGTTGCATCATAATCAACATTGGTAAGTTACATATACAAACAAATAATGATAATACATTTTAAGGGCATTTGCTCCTCACGATTCTTCGAAAAGCAATAAAAAAAAAAAAAATTGAGCACATTGTGCTGTAAGTTTTGTTTTCTAATAAATTAAAACCATGTGATTTGCAGTTACTGTAAGTCGCACAAGGACAAATTTGGACAAATTCGAACAGATGTATCGAACGCGACAATTCTTAAAAGCTGCAACCAGGTGGAGCGGAGGTCTTTATAATAGCAAACGCTCGCTCACAAGTTATATGGTGCGACTTTCTACATCAAACTCATTTCACTGCAGCAACAACTGAAAAATGTCACGTACAAGACCATTTTCACTACACAGTTGTCGTCCTCAGGAAGGCGGGTAGGTTCATCATCTCGAGAAATTGTCATAATTTATAAAAATATATTTTAAAATAATAAAAAAACAAAAAAACATTTCAATAATTTGACTTTTATTAAAAACAAAAAAAATTGATATGTAAAACGAAGTAAAAATTTTAAATAACTATATCGAAGTAGAAGTAACTACGTCGAAGTGAAATTTTCAAAAGTAGTTAAAATTAACTACGGGTTTACTACGTCACGTTGTCGAAGGATATTCATTCACGCCGTAGTCGAAAACATAGTTATCAACAACTACGTTTTGCTCTCGGTGTGCTAATCGTTTCGATATCGTTACGAGATCAATGCGAGAAAAAAAGAAAATTTTTATGATATCTTACCGATTCTTGTACCAATATCAAACGTCAAATTGGATATATATATGGTAAATAGAAATCCGTTCTTTCGAAGTATTCTCATTACTAGATTTTTTTTAATTAAAACGACATCATCTATAATAATCAAAGTTCGAGATTGCTTTGAAAAATATTGTAAATGTTTAAAAATCGAATCTTGTCAATCATTTGAATGTACGAGAAATTTTAAAAATTAGAATCGATAAAGTAACGTATCGAAGTAAAGTATCGTACATTCGCACATGGCAGACTGGGTATTCATCCCAGTGGGAAAGGTCATGACGTCTATGGTGAGGACCATCGATGATCGATATCATTTTCAACACACTAAGATAACTGGGTTAATCGAATTTTTAGTGAAGCGAATTCTGAGTGAAAAATAGAATGTTATTTTCAATTTTTATTCAAAAATTAAAATAAAGAATTAATATTGTCCGATAATTCGTTTCCTTTTCAATAAAAACAACACACTATTGGTGATAATGAATTGTGGTTAAGCCTTCTTTATTCTCAATACAATTTGATGTTTCGAGTTCATTACAATCAATCGATTATCGTAATAGTTACGAATTTGGTAGCAACATTATGTTATTATATAAGTTATTAATTTATGGGTTATATAGTTCATAATAACCGTCAGCTTAGTGCTAAAAATGTATTTTCATAGATTTAGAAATTTGTGGGTTCTTTTACGAATTTAAAATTCTTTTACAAGTTAATCTTTTTAAAAAATTTCACACACATATTTTATATAATGCTCATTAATATCATTTTAGTATTTGATTGGATCATACATACACAAGAGAATTTAATTCTTTGCGATGTTAAAATATAATGTAATAATTAACAAAACATAAAAGAGGAGTTTGTTTATCGAGCCACTCATTCTCATATAAAAACTTAAAATTACAAAACTTTTATTTAACGTTTCTTGACTTTGCTCATTTCTGTGAATATAGGTTTCTAAAAAGAGTGTGCAGAATATGCAATATAATTTTTTTGGTATCTAAATTATTTGTAATGATGGGGATATGAGTATGAATGTGATGGATAAATGTAAATGTGTGAAAATCATGCTAATGACTTTGATTATGTATATGGATATATTGAAAAACTAAAAATGAATGAGTAGAATTTAAAATATAATAAATGTTCTTCAATTAAAGCTTATAAATAATGTAAATTTATCCATTATGTTCTATGATTTGGTGTGATTGATGAAATGATGAATTTCAGAACCATGTCAATTATGACGAAAATAAGGAAATTGCGAAAGGGTGCATTTCGTATTTCCTACGAAATGATTTACGATGACGATACAGATTGAGATATAAGTAAGTATAGTATATAATAAAATTCAAGCATATATCTAAGATGAATATTAAAAACTCGACACTGTCCTTTATGATATCCTCCGTATTTTGCTGCATGCAAAGACGTGCTTCTGCTGAGGCCAGTGTTAGCGATGCTGCGGATGACAATGGCGGTGAAGCTCTTGGAAATGATGTTGCGGAGTCATAGCCAGATGTTGCCTGAATGATGAAAGCAAGTTGCCGCTGTTGCCTTGGGAATGATATATTTGCTGTGGTTGATTTCGATGATGATGTTGTTAGAGATGTTTTATTATAATTATGACTGCAATAAGTATGATGATTATTATTTGCGATGATAGCGTGTAGGAAGTGTGTGTTATATTTTTTGTTTTTGGTTTTGCTCACGTTGATCATAATATTACTAACAGTATTTGAGTAATCATTATTATTATTATTATTGTAATTTCTATGCATATTCATATCATAAATGTTCTTGTTTATAATAATTAATTGTAGTATTTTCTTAATATTTTTAAGACGTTGCTTTTGCTGTTGTCCAATCTTATCTGATGCTAATGCTGATGATAATTGATGCTTTTGGTGTTCTTTTGTTGTCTTTTCATTCTGATGGCACTCTAGTTATTTCTTCTTCTGGGCCTTCTCAGCGGCTTTTGTGACTTTACCCGAGGTCGTCTCTTTAAATGTCACCGATTTGATGACACCGACAGCAACAGTTTGCCGCATATCACGTACAGCAAAACGTCCCAGCGGCGGAAACTCTTGGAAACTCTCAACGCAAAGTGGTTTGGTTGGCACCAGGACAATAATTGCAGCATCTCCGGATTTGATAGCCTTCGGATCAGATTCGGTTGTTTTTCCGGTACGACGATCACACTTCTCTTTAATTTCTGCAAATTTACAAGCAATATGAGCTGTATGGCAATCCAATACAGGCGTGTAACCATTGGCAATTTGGCCAGGATGGTTGAGTACAATTACCTGAAAATGGTAAATTTTGTTTTTCATTTGATGGAAATGTTTGGATGTTACATTTTTATGGTGATAACTTATATGAATTTAAATATTTGAGTTATTTTGAATTAAGTATATTTTTGATAAATACCTTTTTTAATTCTTTATATTAAAATGTGTACATTAAAAATATACCATACATGTATTAATATAACTAGGTGTACATACTTGAGCAGTAAAATCTGCAGCACCTCTTGGTGGTGAATTCTTGGAGTCGCCAGCTACGTAACCACGACGTAATTCCTTCACGGAGACGTTTTTGACGTTAAAGCCGACATTATCACCCGGCATAGCCTCCGAAAGAGCCTCATGATGCATTTCAACGGATTTTACCTCAGTTACCAAATTTACTGGAGCAAAATTGACAACCATACCTAAAGAAAAATATTTCATGAGAAGAGCAAATATTTTCTTTGCAGATATACGTGGTTCTACGAATACCATTATTCAATTGGTATATTTTAATATAAAAAATAATTAATGCATACATGCTTTTTAACACACATCAACCCACCACTGCCCAATTACAATACGCCAACGACCTACATAATACATACAAAATAAACACCTAACTCACCCGGTTTCAATATGCCAGTCTCAACACGTCCAACTGGCACTGTGCCGATGCCACCAATCTTGTAGACATCCTGCAATGGCAAACGCAACGGTTTATCGGTAGGACGCTGTGGTGGCATAATGGCATCCAATGCATCAATGAGACATTTTCCCTCAACTTTGCCCTCCTTGCGCTCTACAGTCCATCCCTTAAACCATGGCATCTTCTCGGAGGGTTCCAGCATATTATCGCCATGCCAGCCCGAAATGGGTACAAATGCTACCGAAGCCGGATTATAACCGATCTTCTTGATGTACGAGGAGACCTCTTTTTTAATTTCCTCATAACGAGATTCACTGTACGGCGGTTCCGTTGAATCCATCTTATTGACGCCGACAATGAGTTGCTTGACACCCAACGTAAATGCAAGAAGAGCGTGTTCGCGAGTTTGACCATTCTTTGAAATGCCCGCCTCAAACTCACCGGTACCGGCGGCCACAATCAGTACTGCGCAATCGGCCTGCGAAGTACCGGTAATCATGTTTTTGATGAAATCACGATGTCCCGGTGCATCAATAATGGTAACATAGTATTTCTGCGTCTCGAATTTCCACAAAGCAATATCGATTGTAATACCACGTTCACGTTCGGCCTTTAGTTTGTCCAGCACCCAGGCGTACTTAAACGAACCCTTGCCCATTTCCTGGGCCTCCTTCTCGAACTTCTCAATGGTACGTTTGTCAATGCCGCCGCACTTGTAAATCAAATGGCCGGTCGTGGTGGATTTGCCGGAGTCGACATGACCGATGACCACGATGTTAATATGAATCTTTTCCTTACCCATTATTTAGAAGATGCAAACTTCTCGAGAAATATAGAGTGGAAATTATAGAAAACAAAAACCAATAGTACGAGTAATGCTTAAAGAAAGCTTCTTCTGAGCTCAGCTAATTATTGATATAAACTAAAAATAAATACAAAAAAACGAAAGGGTTGAAATTAATTAAATTTACATATTTTAATTATTAAAATTTTTTAGCAGGTATTTTAAAAGTTTTATTCAAATATAATGATTCAAATCGTTATAACAATTTTTATTTAAATATAAGATTTATTTATGTATATATTTTTAAAAATTGGATAATTATTATGTTTATTACTGTTTAAAATGATTTTTTTGAATGTCCTATTATTGAATTATATTCAATATAAATTGTATAACAAACGGAAATAGACTTATTAAAGTTTAGGAAATTCAACTTTCGAACTATAAATGTGCACAATTTCACTTAATTAATTTCAAATTATAATTAACTAATTTTAAAATATTTTTTTTATAATATTCTCTTTTAAAAACCCCGTTTTTATATATTAATTTTGTAAAAATACCGTCTAGTCGACTGTTTCGTTGCACTGCACTTTACAAAAGCGAAAATTTCTGTATCCCAAAAATCAATATCTATATTTGAGAATGGAGCCACTGTCTGCACTCCAACCACGGTCTCCACCGGTGGGGTTTTGCATTGGAAGCTCGTTTCGTTCGTTCGTTCGGTGCACCATCGTTCGTTGGTTGTCGTCGTCGCTTGCATATGAAAATCAATTCACATGCTGCTGCTGCACCACCAACAAATGCCTTCGTCATCTGCTGTTGGAGACAGTGGAACTATGCGCATACCATCCTGCATCTGTGATGGTCTAACACACAGACACAGATATTCGACGGTGTTTGAAAAAAAACCGACACTTTTGTGCACTACAACACATGGCACTTTCAAGGCACAAATATACCGGCAAGTATTAATACACAGTATTGAACGAACTTTTGTTTTTGTTCACGTACAAAGTGATTTATTTTAGTGCATATCTCTCTACACTCAGGAAAAGATTATATAAGTTGGTCAATAGGAAACTAACAGATTTAATAGTATTCAATACAAATTCTTTTCAAATAAACCCTATAGTTATTTGATAATATTTGCTATTTTGGAATGGTATTTTGTAGTATTTAATGATATTTTTTTATAATTTCAATATGTAAAAATCTAAAACTAGTTATTGTATCGTATTTTTTCAGAGTGTTGCAAAAACAACAAATATATTTATGGGGCAAAACATATACCAAAAGTCCTGCATTTAAAAATTAATAGTAGAGCCTTTGCTTTGATTTTAATTTATTTTTCTGTTATTTATAATAAATTTAAAATCGGTATAAATAAGGGTTGTGCGATAACCAAATTGTTTGAATATTCAATTTTTGATTAATTGGTTAATCAATTAATCAGAATTCTGAATAATCAAAATTGTGATTAATTGATTAATCAGCATTTTGATTAATCTAATTTATGCGTCACGAAATATTGAAAATACTTTGGTTCTTGAACATTTAAAACACTTTCTTTTATTTATTTTAACCATGGTTGAAGTATGTACAGGTTAAGTCATCTTTCAAAATTCAGGCGCCATTTACTTTTTTTTGAAAACTGTTTGAAAGACTCAACATTTGTTTACAAAAAATTTAAAACGGAACATCAATGTTTTGTTCACAAAACTAACAAAAAGTCTAATTTTTAAAAGCATTAATATGTGCAGTGAAATATTATGCAAATAGTGAAAATTAAGTGCAAATATCATAACCTTAAAATAAATTTTAAAATGACAGTTAATTGTTTTATTTTCAATATTTTTCTTCTCGACATTCTCAGCATTCTGTATGCCAACTATCTGTCTAGATGAACTAACCTGTATATACTTCAACCATGATTTTAACAATAAATGTTCACTTTACTACTATCAAATGTTGTTGAATAAAACTGTTTCATTTCCAATTACTCAAAATTTTGATTAATCAGGATTCTGAATATTCGGGGTTTCTGATTGTTCGATTAATCAGAATTCTAATTAATCAGGATTTTGATTAATTGATTAATCGCACAGCTCTAGCATAAATACAAAACTTTGATTTTTTTTTGTATAGCGGCGGTTATGATTTTGAATATGATCATAGTCTTTAACTCGTTCTTTTGTGAATTCAAAACCAATTTCAAAACACTGGATTAAGTATACATTGACTGTACCAATACTTTTCCAACACAATTCATCCCAAGATAATTACGTAGCCAGATTGTTGTTAAGTAAGCCAATATCACAGTTTAAAAATGGTGAATCCGACTAACTATATCCAACCTATGAAGCATTCCTTTATTAAATTTAGTGATTTAAAGTCACATGACGAAAATCAAAAATAAATTATAAAGATTTTTACTATTCACTCACCGAATATGAACGCTTTTAAATTACAAAAATATGTGAAATACCAAAAGAGAGGTTACATCTGTTTTGCAAAGGATTTCTTCATTTCTGGTGAGTTTTACCTCTTTCAATGACGATTTAGTATATTTGAATACAATATTATAAGCAGGAAATCAATTTTCGATAGAAATAATTGATAACAAATAACGAATTGAACTGGAACGAATAGAAATACGTTTATTTTCTATTGAACAAGCGAATTCAGTAATAGAAAAAAAAAACGAATTCAAACGATTGAACTTTTTTGTACTATTTCAATAATTTAGAATTTACAAAAATAAAATATTTATTATAATTTATTACTATAACATTTAAAAATAATTAATTTAAATTTTAATAGTGATATCATTGCGAAATATTGACCATGCGTTTAGGAAACACATGGCACAGTGTTATATAACTTTTAATATACGCTTTTTTACACAGAATTTATTAATACAGAACTTTATAACTTTACTTATGTCATTAAATATTATGCAGCACATTTTTTTAAAAGCATATATATATTTTTTTTTTTTGAATGAATTTTTTTAATACTTTGCAGTTAACACTATTGACGCCATATTCAAAATTTAGCTATTTTTATGTTTTTGTTTTTTTATAAAATTTTGCGTTGATATTTAAGAAAATTGTAAAAAAATGTTTTATATAATAAATCAAATTTACAAATTTTGCCGGCCGGTTTATAATTCCTATTGCAGCCTTATACACACCTTTTGTGTTCACAGACATTGAATGTCGTTGTAGTTTTGAAAATATAAAAAAATCTCACTTCCTGAACCAAATTCACATAAATATTTCAAGTATTAACTAATGCAAAGTGTTGTGTTGATTTTTAATAATTTATTTAATTGTGATGTTAATATTAAATGTTGAAAATTTTAAGATTTGCACAAACGAAGGCAAAATACGTGCCACTTACCTCGAGCACAGCAGACGGAAAGGCCGATTTTCACAGTAGCTCAGATGCACATGCGCTGGAAAATCGCAACAAGACCAAGAGGCATGCACGGTGCAGGGCTGCATGTGCATGAGTCGCAGCAATGAGCAAGCAAAGCGGTTGCACTAGTTTCTCGCGAATTTTCCCTTTGCACATGCGGCATGTTAAAGAGGGAAAATCTGCTTGCAAAAGGGATATATAGTAAAATGCAAACACATACGCAATTGTATTCTTGGTTGGGTGGGGGGTCTCTGTTTAACATATTAGTGGTTGCCGATAAATTATCTGTTGGGTGCGGCGTGCATCTGCACACAAATGTGACAGACAGACAAGCGGTACCGGTAGTCAATTGCAAGTCTGCAACTATGTGCGAAAAGAGCAGAGGAGATGCCTAAAATAGCTTTTATGGTATTCGTTTGCCTACAGTTAAATACAGACTGTTTTAATTTAATATAGTGTAATGTATATTTTAAGTATAAGCTAATTTCCTCTTACAAATCAATACGAACGTATGTCAACCCAGTGTCTCGTATGCTTCCCAACATCAAAATTATAAAAATATTAAAACTACACCCACTCGCTGTCTGATTCGTATTCGGGCCAAGGCAAAGTTTCGCCTGCTGGTAGATTTTTCTTCTCTAAATATGGGGCAAATTGCTCTGGTATCGACATGAATTTGCGAATCTTCATGCGAAACTGTTTCCAAGTCCACTGATCATGGTTGCGTCTGTCCGCAACCATTGCCTTATAGTTCAGCTTATGATTGTCCATAAAGTATGTAAGTTGTTGTACAACGCCTTTTGGAAGTCTGTAGAGAATGAAAAATATTAAAAATAAATATTATAAATATTTTTAGCTATAATACCTGAGTTGCGGTTCTCTAAACTCATTCGCTTCTGCCTCCAGTTGCTGGGCTACGTATTCCTTGCGTCTGGGCCGTTTTGGCTTTGTCTCATTTTGTGCTATCTCCTCTTCCACAAAACCGTTAACAAGTTTTACCACTTTCAAACGATCCTGCTTAAAATTGGGCATCGGCACCGATTTGTTAGGATCTGAGGAGAGACCCATCTCATAGTAGTTCTTGCCTGGACGTTTGCGATCTTCCCAGAGTTTTTTCAGAGCGGGGCTAAAATGAGTTTTATATTTGCATAAGGCATTTGCTGGATATGACTACAAAACGTACTCTTTAATTTTTCCTGTCGATGAACGTGTTTTATTCAAAGTTTTTCTGTTTACATTGTAGCGATAATGTTTGCGTATATGATTCTTGCGAATTTTCATTTTGTTTTTATATTATTTAGCTTTCTTTTATTGAATTTAAAAAATAAACTTCTGCAGTAAATGAATGTTTATGCCACACGTGTTGTTAAAATTGTTGACAGTTAAAGCAGCGCTCTCAACAACCATAGTGGCCAGTTGTATGAGAAAAACTCCAGTTACGGCATTTTTATTATTTGTGGGATAATGGGAAATAGCAATTCTCTGATAATTTGAATTTCCAACAGTTAATTGTGTATACGCTTCCCAGGACAACATTTTTGGCATTTCAGTGCAGTTTAGAAACGCGAGCTATGGAAATCATTTTAGATTTTTTAATATGTAATATCCCAGCATATTTTATCGCAAGTTGTTCCGAAAAAAACCACTCCTTAAACTACATTTATTTGAATGCAAAGACAAAGGGTCGTTCTACGTACGCTTCTAGTGATATGATTTTAGGAATCTTATATTCGAGAGTTCTAATAAGTACGCAAATTTAAATTTATCGGTTTAATAGGAAATATGAGAGATAATCGAACAAAGTTCTGTATCTCTATCCAATTCAATAGGAAGCTATTCTAGAAAAACTTCTCTCTTGGTAGTAATGTCACATCAACGAGAATAACTTCACACTGGGTTCTGATAAAAAGTCGTTCCACGTTCGCTTCTAGCGGAACGTATACGAGAAGCGAATACAGTATTTGAGCATCTAATGAGAGCGTAAAAAGGAGATATATTTCTTTATCCAATTCTACAGCAACTGATTCCCAACCAGACAAACGATGCCCAAAATCTTACTTTATGCTAACTTCAAAAAGTTAACGATATCCGAATGTTGTCGTAAAAGTGATGAAAAAGGTATCGGAAAGACTTACGTATGTCCGCCTCTTTGTTGACTTCTAGCTCTCGGAAAGGTAACTAAAAAGTTATTTTTAAGTCAACAATTAAATGGCATCATCAAAAAGTTGTTCTCTAGACAGTCGATAAGATAGCTTAAATACAGCTTTTAGTTAAGTCTTTTAACTACCAATACACATGTAAAATATGACAACAAATTATTAACAATGTATTAGGTTGTCATTCGATTATTTACTTTTCCAAATATTGATGGAAACAATCAAATGACAAACTAATACATATCAAATAAATATAAAAATAGACAATAATAATGAAAAACCAAAAGCTATGTTTAAAATTAAATGCATATTTATTTGATATTATTTTAGCTGCACTGTCTATTACTGCCACAGTCACGTTCTGAGACTGCTCCTCACGGCAGAATGACGCCTGCAGTAAGTAGCTGTCCACGAACATTTTCAATTTCATAGACCCGATTTTGTAGAGATTCATAATCGCAATTTTCTCGTCGCGGTTAATATTTTTACTATCAATCGGACATTTTTGTCCACACAAAATACACGGAGCACAAAAAAACGCTAACAGCAAACAATATGACGCAGCAAAAAAAAACTAATGCCAACTTTGAAGTATGAAGTTCAGAGGTGCCACTATGTGGGTATTATCCCGATTTGTTTGCTTTAAAAAGTTACCGTTCTAATATATCTATACCATGCTTAATAGATAACTTTTGTAATAACCTTTAAGCCACCTGAAAAACGATAGTCGCAAAGATAACATTTCGTATTTGGTTCTAGTTGGGTTCTAGAAGAACTTCTCTCTTGGTATTGACGGCACAGCAACGAGAACATCACATTGGGTTCCGATAAAAAGTCGTTCCACGTTCGCATCTTTTAGAATGTAATTGAGAATATACAAAAACGTGTCAAACGTCCTTGAAATATTTTATTTAAAAAAAAATAAAGTTAGCTGCGTATAAATCATAGGATATAAAAAATATTTTTTTATTATTTAATTTAAAAATATAGTTAAACATGTTAATACTACAGGTAGTGTCGATGGCTCAGATGGTTGGTGTCGAATATAATGGTTGGAGAATATCAAACTCAATAATATAATAAGTTCAGGAGCAAAAATGTCCATGAAAATATTTAATTTTTTAATATTATTCCTGATTAAATATTTCTGATTATATTAGTTTTATAAAAATTAAATGAATAATTTTATTTATTGTATTTGTATTCTATGGAAGCAATATGTGGAAGGTGTTCCAAAAGTCATTCCATGGGAACAATTTTAAGAAGTAGTTCCCATTCCATGGGAACCATTTTAAGTAGTAGTTCCAAAAGTAATTCCATGGGAACCATTTTTAGAAGTAATTCCAAAAGTCATTCCTTAGCAACCATTTTTAGAAGTAGTTCCAAAAGTCATTCCTTAGCTACCATTTTTAGAAGTAGTTCCAAGTCATTCCATTGAACGTTATTTCCTAGCTACGTCTCTTAGAACCGGGAGAGAAGTTGTTGAAACAGTAAAGAGAGAAATTTAAAGAGAGTACTTAAAGTGGTTGCACAACACATTGCAGTAGAAGCGAATGGGGATGTACTTCTCCGCTCACTTCTCTTAGAAGCTGACCAAAAAGTACTTGCTCGTGTAGACATCGCCTGCGAAAATAACGACTTCTGGAACCATTTTTAGTGCGACTCCCTGAATACATTATAAATTGCCAAATTGGTTGCAAAGTACTTTTAAAATCTACTGGGATGTGTTATGTGAATAATAATAATAATTAACTTTTCATTCTGTCATTTTTTATTTATTTTGTTTAAAGTATTTTATTATTCTATAATGATTGTGACTACAAATATTCTATATCGTCGTTGTAGAACGAAAAGTCACCAAACACATTTTCAAAATTCCAAATATTCATTTACAAAAAACTTTATATCTGTCAATTATTAATCGATGATCTCAATTTTTTTACCACAGGATAAGAAAATGTAAATCTTTCAATTGGCATTTCATCTTTAAAAATGCATCAATTACTTTTTATAATATTAATCAGCAAACTCGAAATTTAAGTTTTTTTTTTAAAATGTATTTGGTGACTTTTAGTTCTACAACAACGATATGTTGTAAGTACCTCTAATATATTACATGTACTTCAATCAAATGTTGCCACTTTATTTTAATAAAAGATACTGGAAAATGCCTTCTATACACAGAAAAAAAAATATTGTACGTATATATAACAAAAAAAAAAAAAAAAAAAATTGATATTACAGCAAACAAAATCGTATTCCAATTAAAAATATGAATTTACTAATTAATTAATTGTATTTACACATTTTTTAATTAAAATATTAATAGGAATTAATTTAATATAATTTCAATACAACTAAATCTTTAATAGTATTAACTACTTTTATTTGTTACTTTTGATTTATTCATTTTCTTAAATTGCAACACTGTTTTTTTCTTCTAGATTTCATTTTGTTTTAGTTTGTGCGTCGTTCAGTTTCTTCTAACATTATTTTCTTCTACGTTGCTATTTTAAAACAGGATATTGTATTATTTATTGTATGTTATGTTATTAACGCATTAAATGGCTCAATTTATTTATTTGTCAAGAATTTGAACAAACAGCTTATGATGCTAATTTTGTTGCATATTGAATCATTAAAAATCGAATATCAAATTTAATGTTTGACTCAATTAATTGGCCAACCTGTAGAAGTTGTGAAAACTGATTTCGGTAAAACAATCGTTAGGTTGAAATAATTTTACAAAGCATATCAAAATACTTATTTAATGTTTATTTTATATTATATATTGAATTAAATTATTTATATTTGAATATGTTTCTATTCGACAAATATTTTATTTATATTTAATCGAATGAAATTTTAATTGATGTTACTAATTAATTAATTAATAATTTAAAAATTCCTAATAAAAAATTTAATATATATAACAACTTTAATATCAATATGACAAACAAATTAATTAACGTTTCTCCAATTTACATCTTCTCATTATTACGAATATGGAATTCAATGCTACTAAAAGTTACATCAGCTGAGTTTCAATTAAAAATTAATTGGATTGATTAACATTTTAGTTATATTTACTTTTTTTTCTGTGTGTAATCCCAATTGCAAAAAAAAAAATACAATAAAAAGGCGTAAAACTTTAAATAATTTGAATAAAGTTTATTCTGTAATATAATTAGAATTAACAAAGAAAATTATTAGTTTAACAATGCAAAAATTTAACACTAAAATATGTATAAATTACAAATACAAATATGGCGTTATAAATTATTTCTTACATAGTTTTTTGGCGGTCAGATACAGAAAGACCGATTATATTTGAGGGGACAATCATCGAACCTTAAATTTTTAAAACTAAAAAAATAAAATATAACATTCATTTACAATAGCAGCAGTATATAGTAATACAATTGTGTGCTGCACTACTCTAACCGAGCCATCGTTGTCTACCTCGGTTGTCATATGAGACTGTCATGTGCATCGATCTTGTTTGATGTATTATAGGGTATCCAAAACAAATACAGTGAATCAGATTATTCCGTAGAAAAAAAATGTTCTCATGCTTTCACTTTGTATTCAGATAGTTTAACATTTTTTTGATCCAGCAGTCAGTAGAAACGCCGAAAATAGCTTTATTCGGCTTAGGAAAATATATATTCGATATTTAAACATATATGTTTCATATCCAAACATATATTCCATTTGCATTAAAATAATTATATAACTACCACTTAGTACAAAAAAACTTTAAGATCTAAAGTAATAAATATTAATATTACACTTGTTTGTATTATTGTCCTTATATTTAATAGATTATAATTGACGGAAACACAAATTATATTTAGAAGTGAAAACAAATCTTACATTAAATAATTTTTAAAATTAAAAACGAATATTTTCATAAATGAATAACATTTTTTAAAATATAAATTGTATTAAAAATTTTCGCTAATAAATACATTTAAGCATACAATATTATGTAAATAATATTCGAAAAGCTAAAACATTGCAATTTTGGTATAACAGGGAATAAGGACTAAAGTATTTGGTATTGATTTTGCAGTATCGAATTTATAATTATTTATTTTTTTGCCGTTTGGTGTATTTTTAGGTGTTGTACTAAAACATTTCGCTGCTTAAATCGCTTCCCACAAATGTTGCACACCTCAGGCCTCTCTTCACCATGGATGCGCTCATGTGTTTGAAGTGTTTTTGCTAGGGCAAACGTACGATCACATTGATTGCATTTATACGGTCGTAATTTCAAGTGTACCGCACTATCGTGATCAGTCAAATGTGAACGTTTCTTAAATATTTTGCCACACTTCGGGCACTGATACTGATCGTTCTGCGCATGCCATTCCATGTGTGCCCGCAAATCGTCCGGCGATTCTCTTATACGATGGCATATGCTACACAATAAGTGCTTATTTTCACTATGAATTTCCATGTGTACCTTCAAATCCGAACTCTGTCGAAAACTCTTGGGGCATTTTTCACACTTAAAGGGTTTCTCGCCGGTATGCAACATTGCATGAACGCGTAAGGTGCGACGCGTGGCAAAGCTTTTCTCACAAGAGCCACACTTGTGTGGACGATAGTTAAGATGTACCGTTTTGTGATGATCCCTCAGATGTTCCCTGCGCTTAAAAACCTTTAAGCACATCATGCATTTGAGTTCATCTTCTGTTATTTTGCCCTCCACGTCACGTGTCCATCCAATTGTGGACTTTTTCATAAAAATGCCATGCGATTCACGCAAGTGACGCGCCAGATAATGATGCATGCGAAATTTATTTGTGCAGTGTTCGCATTGAAATGGTTTCTCAATACCTTCGTGTGTAAATTTTATATGCGCATCACGTAATTCTACCCTTAAGAATGTCTTCTCACAACGATCGCACTTGTGTCGATGATAGTCTGTTTTTAATAATTTTGACTTTTTTCTTGATTGTGCCTTACAATTAGATTTCTGATCGTCTGGGTTACTATCTGTTGCATCTAGCAGGCGGTTGCATTGGTTGCTTTCTAAGTTTTCCGTTGCAGTATCTGGTATAAACAAGTCGTTGCTTGCTTCTGAATCTGAAGTGTTCTCCAAAACGTTCGGAAACTTTTTCACAAATATTAAACTTTTTGTTTTGGTAATGGCATCGGGTACTTCACAGACAGGCTGCAATCAGAATTTCGGAATTTAATAAAATAAATATATTTTATGTATGGTCAGACTGCCTCGATAATTCAGTCAGTAAACCAAAAGAACCAACATTACTAATGGACATGACGCATTTTTATTGACGATGGTCCATTTGTTTGTCAGAAGCGTATGGCTATTATTAAATTTTATGGAATTTTTGGGGCAGATTTGCGTAATTTTTTGGAAATGGTTAGAAAACAAACAGCTGTTGATATCAACACGCTTTAAAAAAATATGTCCACATTTTTTTTTTAATTTTCTTGTAACTGCCAAAAATGGGTTACAATCACTACATGTTTATATTATTTTCTTTATTGGTTTGGCATTAATATTTACTTTTTCCTGTTTAAAAACAGGTTTATCAGTTGATTTCTGATTTTTGTATAAAGAATATTTTTTTATAGGTTTTATAGTTGAATATAGGCTGGTTTGATTGAACATAGTTGGTTTGATTGAACATTTTTAAAATGACAAATAAATCTCTATTACAAATAAATAATAAATAAATAATAATGTTAAATATTTTTAAGTGTATAATTGCACAATGATAGAACTGAATATTGCATATAGCCTATAAAGGATATTTTTAGTAATAACAAAGGATATTGAATTTGGCTTCAATCCCTGACTACATAATGAATGTAATATGTTAAAGTTAGATATAGACATTTTATAATTGAAAACTAGATCGATGCATAATCTTCTTTTAATAAGCCAATTATACATATTAGTAATATGTCTACAACTCGATCATATGAGACCTCATTCGTAAAAATAAATTTATACTAGTTGATAAAAAATAAACAAACCTCTTCGTCATCTTTTAATTCATCAATTAATAGCTTGTCGACGTCGTCTTCTTTATTATGTTCCACTTCATTACACAGTATTTCCTCTTGATCACAATCAGCAGCGATACTTTCGACTGTAGTCTTTTTACTGGTATCGTTCAATGAAGCCTCAATAGATGAATTCAAATCAACCACAGTTTCCTCCGCCACCTCCGGTCTGTTTCCAACAACAGTTTCTTGATATTCAAATGATTGTTTTGTCGTTTTTCTAAATTCCACAAAATTTCGCAGTTTCTTAAAGCACCACAAGCAAAGATGCTGCGGATATTCGTCGCAATCACTGCCACCCACTTCGAGGCCAGTGCAAGCCATCAACCACTCGCTGACATTTTCTGTTTCGTGCACATGCTGCTTGGCCTCGGTTGGCTTTAGTTTTTTAAGACATGTACGACAGAACATTTGCAGATACTTGCGTGATGATTTCTCCAGATTTTCGGCGAGCAGCTCCTTAAGAGCCTCCATGGAACAATAGGCTTTCTCGCGAAACTCATGAAATGTGCGTACCTTGGAGTAACATTGCTGACAAAGGTGCTTAGAATGTGCATCGCTGTCGCTCATCTGTATTCTGGCGGAGATTGATGAATTAAACCATTTGGTCAATTGCGGTGTACTCTCTATGTTGTAGCTGGTTTTCTGTTTGTTTTTTGGTTTTTCAAATTCTTTGAGGCACGTTCTACAAAAAGAGTTCAGCGAAGCTCTTGTTATTGGTAACATTCTGTAAGAACTACGCAAATCCTTGTATTTTTCTAATAATTTTTATTTTATTGCGGAAATTCATTTGTTTATCAAGCTAAAATAAAAAAAAAGATCTATTCACAATAACATTTAAATATATTGGAAATTGGGAGAAGTGGATATGTTGCCACTAAAAAATCCCACTGAAATTGCTGCGAATTTTTAAATAAAAATGATTCCCATAAATAAAAGAATACTACATTTTTTATTTAGGATTCTTTAAAAAAAAATCTGCTATGCATATGCTAATACCCAACTAGACAAACGATGCACAAAACTTAATTTTATGCTAACTTTAAAAAGTTAACGATATCTGAATGTTGTCGTAAAAGTGATCAAAAAGGTATCGGAAAGACTTATGTATCGGAAAGACTTATGTATGTCCGCCTCTTTGTTGACTTTTTGCTCTCGAAAAGATAACTAAAAAGTTATGTTTAAGTCAACTATTAAAAGGCATCATAAGAAAGTTGTCCTCTAGACAGCCGATAAGATAGCTTAAATACGCCTGCAGTAAGTAACTGCCCTCGAACATTTTCAATTTCATAGACCCGATTTTGTAGCGATTCATAAACGCATTTTACTCGTCGCGGTTAATATTTTTACTATCAATCGGACATTTTTGTCTACACAAAATACACGGAGCACAAAAAACGCTAATAGAAACAGTATGACGCAGCAAATAAAAAACTTATGCCAACTTTGAAGTATGAAGTTCAGAGGTGCCACTATGTGGGTATTATCCCGATTTGTTTGCTTTAAAAAGTTACCTTTCTGATATATCTATCCCAGCAAGAACACTACCGGTCATATGAGCAATAATATTACAAGTATCAAAACTGAAAGTTTCAGTAAAAGTTTCTATAACATTGTTAAGAGCGTCGGGATAAAATTGACCGAAACTTTTGTGTGCGTGTGAATTTTTATCTTTTTCTCACTCATCTGAAATGAGATACAATTGAATATATGTTTATCACTGTTCTTTTGGTAATAAGTGACGGTTAAATTACTTGTAAATTTACGAAATATTTTACGTAACATAAACTGTTTTAATTTTGAGGTTAGGGACGGTTAAATTAATAGTAAACTAACCAAAATTCGACCAAATAAAACCAAAACACTCAAAATTCTATAGTTTTCATTTTTATTGCGTTGAATATAATGCGCATTACATTCAACATGTTTTCATTACAAAATTGTCTATTAAAACGACTTTTGGTTGCCGTAAGCAATATATACAAATACTCTTTACAATATATTTTCTTTTAGTGTTTATCAATTGTTTATAATTTAAGTAACATCTTTTTTCAACTCCTGCTGTAGCGGCTACTGTTGCAAACGTAATAAATAACCTACAAACCCGCAGCGAGGTGCGATGATGCAAACCTTAATAATGTTTTTAATGCTATATTCGGCGTTATTTGTAATTAAAAAAAAAAAATATATATATATATATATATATATATATATATATATATATATATATATATATATATTTGATTTTGTTTTACTGCACGACAAGCGCATGCATTTTTTCGCTACATAAAGACTCTTTTGGGAGCATTTTCGGAAGCTTTTTTCGATATAAAATGAATCTTAGACAAGAGCATTTCCAGATTATTTTTAGGCTCCCCTGCGAAAGATTCTGCAACAGCAATATTTTTGTTGCAACTTGTCCAGATTTTGATGTTGAAACACAAATACATGTTTCTTTTATTTTTCCACATTTCTCTTTTATTGCTTACGCACTCAGAAGAAAATGTACCATTCTTTTTAAATCAAAAGTTTTCTAATTAATTTATTAGTATTTGAAAAATTCACTACCATAAATTTAAATATTTCAATATTATTATTTTAAATAGAATAAATACTGTTGTTTTAATGGTTTCCTCCTATAATAATAAACGTGGAGTAAAAAAACATAAAACGAATACAAACATGTTCGTTTTGTACGTCATTCTGCGTGTTTACTCAAAATGGTCGCATGTATTTTTTTTTGTAATAATCCACATTATTAAACGCGACATTGGTAAGGACTCAATGTATTTAATGTAAATAAATTATATTTATATATATATTTATATTTTTATTTATTACAGAAAATAAATAATACATCGAACTTCTATTATGGCAACGGACTCAAAAATAACTGCAGACTCAAGTACTACAATCAATTATTGGAAACCAAAGCAAACATTAAATGTGTTATAACCTTTTGCAGCAATAAGTGTCTTCTTATGTGTGTTTTATAAAAGTGAATATCAATTTCGACATTTAAATAAAATAATATATACAATAAATTAACTAAAATACATTTTTGTTTTAATAAATTATTAGGAAAATGTAATTCGACTTTACCATAAAATTAATAATATGTATCATTAAATTTGTATAGGTCTTTCTTATTATAATTAAAATATCACATTATAAAATGTATGGTACAACCACACATTGTATTAACAGTTTCAATATTACTGAACTAATGGGACGCATCCTATTGACCAATTTTAAAGGTATAAATTATTGTTCTTCTATTGAAATACTATCAATTTACCATGATTTTTTTCTGGGTGTGGTTAAATTTCTTTATTTTAATGTATTAAAAAGTAAACAACAACTTATCACGACTTCTTAAATAATACTGAAATGTCTTCAGGTTGTTGAGTCTTAGGAAGCTTTCTACGTCCACTCATTTTTACCTTAAACAACGAACACTTCCTTTTATTTTAAAATAGGCACGGACTTATTTTTGAATTAACGCTTTCACTGATCCTATTTTCACTTTGCAAATCGGTGCGTTCGAAATGTTGATAGCATTAAATTTACATTTAGTGTGTTCTTAAATTGTGTTACATAAAAAAAACTGTGGGAAAAAATTCCCACAGCCATTAAAAATTCCCATGGGAATTACCTTTCCCACAGCAACTAAAATTTCCCACAAATGGGAAATTTCCCACGGAACTGGCAACTATGCTTAGGGCGTAGTTTAACGAAACTTTTCATAATTTTAACAATGTTTAACTTTGATTTTTAATACGGCATCACTGGCAATGGTCAACGAATTATCGATTATTAGCTGCGTTCCCGTGGTACTTGAACCAGATCTGTTTCACGGGAACGCCATCGGTTCTGTTTTAATAAATTTGGCAGCACTGTTTTCTTCTGCCTCTTTTTTTCAACAGAAATTCTTCTTCTTATTAAGTGATATTCACAATAGCATAATATCACCACAAACAAATTTACTTTTGATACGTACAGTATCAGATCAGTAATTGATCCAAAAACGAACCTGGTTCTAATTGTTTGTTTATGTTTTGTATATGAAAATGATCTACGGATCCGGATCAAAAACCACGGGAACGCAGCTATTAGTCTCATTTGAACTGCTAAACAAAAAAAAAATTGCAAATAAAGAATTATTTAATAGATTTTAGAATAGTATAATAAAAGAATTATAATAAATATATAAAAAGCATCGAGCATCTCCAGTACATGTGAGGATCACAATTGATTCACATGGTTGTCAAAAACATTAAAACTTCAAAATTCTTTTGAACCCACAATATTGGGAAATATATGAAAACAATTTTTATCTTTTTTATCAAATTAACTTTTTAGTTTACTATAAATAACAAAAAAAATGCGATATCGCGATATCGGGTATTCGATAACGATACATACTAAATTCGAAGTAGACTTTTGAAGTTTCGAAAATATTCAAAGTGGAGTCTCTTCGAATCTCTGCATGGTAAATAAATATATTTGTTTGCTGCAGTTTTTAAAATAAATAATAAATACGTCGTAAATATTCATTATGCGAAACATAGAAATTTTGGATCCCAGAAATCTGGTGAAGAATCGTGAAATTCTCTACAGACTAATGATCAGGTGGGTAACTAACGATGCGAGTGCATCTGTAGACAACAAAAAAAAAAAACTAATTCTACTCTCGCAGTCAGCTCATGTATGATGGATTGGAAAAGTTTGCTATGGAACTGTCGATGTTGGTCAAGGCGGACGAATGTTCGCCCAGCGAACGTCTGCTGCACGTCATGATTGCTGGCATGCAGGCGGTCAGTGAAAAGGAGCCGCCCACCAGCGACGAGGTACTGCCGGGCATTGATTTGGAATTCGAGCCGGAGGGTTTAGCCTTAGCACCGGAGCCTGCCTCGTACGAAACGGCATATGTTACGTCACACAAACAGTCGTGTCGCGCTGGTGCTTTCAGTCATGATGGCACACTTGTGGCCACCGGGAGTGTAGACGCCAGTATTAAGATACTCGATGTTGAGCGCATGTTGGCCAAATCAGCACCGGACGAGATGGATCCGGGACGTGAGCAACAGGGGCATCCGGTCATACGCACGCTCTACGATCACACAGATGAGGTGGCTTTTCTGGAATTTCATCCCAAGGAACATATGTTGGCGTCGGGCTCACGTGATGGCACCGTGAAGCTTTTCGACATTGCTAAGCCTTCGGTGAAGAAGGCGCACAAAGTATTTACCGATTGTGAGCCGGTAACATGTCTCTCGTTTCATCCCACAGGCGACTATATCGCCATTGGCACTACGCACAACGTGTTGCGTGTCTATGATGTGCAGACGTCGCAATGCTTTGTGAGTGCCATACCGTCGCAGCAGCACAAGGCGGCAGTGACATGCGTCAAGTATGCAGCGACAGGCAAGTTGTATGCAACCGGTAGCATTGATGGTGCTATCAAAATATGGGATGGTGTCAGCGGGCGCTGCATTAACACAATACCTGAGGCGCACTCGGGTGCGGAGATTTGCTCTTTGGAGTTTACGCGCAATGGCAAGGTAGATGGAGAGAGCACGCGTTTGATTAATGGAAATAAAATATTTTTAATTAATTTCAAATTATATTACTTAGTATTTGCTATCGTCCGGCAAGGACTCCATTGTGCATCTATGGGAGCTGTGCACCTCACGTCCCATACAAACATACACTGGCGCTGGCACTACCGGCAAACAGGAAAACAACACACAGGCCGTATTCAATCAGACTGAGGACTATGTGCTTTTCCCCGACGAGGCCACCACTTCGCTGTGCTCTTGGAATTCGCGGAATGGCAGCCGTCTGAATCTGATGTCGCTGGGACACAACGGTCCGGTGCGCTACATAACGCACTCACCGAATTCGCCCGCTTTTCTCACATGCTCCGATGATTTTCGTGCACGTTTCTGGTATCGGCGCACAGCAAATCAATAAATACAATATTCTATATTATCAAACAATTACATTTAAACTACAATAAACTGGAAAATAAAACAAACGTTTTTCATAGAAAGTTTTTTTTTATGTAAATTTTATTGCGTATTTAAAAATATAGTCGACGTTTTGCATGTAATCATTCAAGTATTCAGCTATAATTGTTGCTGTATTTTGTGCTAAACTTACGGCTAAAACTAATGTTAATACATATTCAACAACAGTTTTAATTGAGTTCAATTTGAGACGTCGTTTAATGTAATTGCTTTGAGTTCGTATTGCTTAACGGTAATAAGTATTGTATTATTTTCACTGGAAGTCCACGCGTATTCTGTTGTTAGAGGTTTTCTTTTACTTAACTAAATAATTTACTAGCAATATTAATATTATTAATAAAAAAAAGAGAAAACACAACATTACAAATAGTTTTTTGTGTATGTGCGAAACAGTTTCAAGTCTTATCGAATATTAAGTATAATTTGCGCGCGCTTTTGACTCACTTAAATTAATATTTAAATATAGTATATAGTATTAAAATAAACTTAATCGAAATAATTGCACAATGCGAAGTACGCTTTATTCTCTGTCAATATCTCCACTACTCGCTATGTTTTGGGCAACATAATTTGAGTATTTTACAATTTTTGTGTATTTTTCAAAATGCATATTTACAGCAGTTAAAATAAAACTTTTTAAAAGTTAGCATCAAATTTGCATAATGTAAGAATATTTTTTTTTATTTTAAATCACAAATTAAAGAATAATAAAAAATTATTTTTCAGAAAAATAATAAAATAAAAAGTGTAAAAAATATATATAAAAAAATTATAAAATCATTTAATGAAATTGTGTTAATTAAGGAATAGGCCTAAAGAAATTGATATAAACTAATTTTGTTGGCGACGTAGCGCTTTCAGTATCGTTAAGCGCATTTTACACGATGTGACAAAAGAAAAAGAAAACACAAAATGTTGAAAAAGATTATTTTTTGTGCTAAAGATGTGCTTAAAACAAAATTATTTATTTGATTTAAAAAAAAGAACTTTTCGTTTATCAAAATTAATTTTTTAGTAGGTGCATCTATAAATTATTTTTTAACTCCATTATTATATATTCATATTAGGGCTTCCAATTCTGGGATCCCGAAAGTTCAGTACCGAAATCCACAAAATGTACTCCTGAGATTGTCAATACAAATAACGTGCAGATAAAATGAAAACTATTAACTTCAAAAAATGCATCCGTTAGCATATTTTCATTATTTTTTAATATATATTAATGGTAAATGTTTACAACGTTGTCACAAAGCTTCATGTCACAAAGCTGCATGTATAAACTTTTCTTAACCAGTAATACAAATTTAAAAATGTAAGACTAATCCCATGATTTCTTCAAATCTATAAATCCCAAAAGTACCTATATTGTTTCCAAATTGGAACCTCTAATTCATTAAACGGACGTTGTTATTAGGGCTGTGCGATTAATCAAATTGCTTGATCAAGAATTTTTGATTAATGAGAACATTGGCAGAATTCACAAACACTTAAGTAACAGTTCCGGAGCTGCTCAGTAACTAATCGATCACTGTTACTGAATACTCCGCTATTCCAACTTTAATTAATATTCGGAAGAATTTAATATGCAGACAACTGTACATACAGATCTTTAATTTTTTGAAACCATATTGTCCAATGTTAATTACATTTATGTTTATAAATATTATATTAAAATGTCATTGAATGTTATCGATAACAAAGGTAGCGAAAATTTTGCGAAAAACGTTTTAAAGTAAAAATTTGTCGACTCAACATGATGCGGGTACCAATTGGAATTCTGGAAAAAAGCACAGAGTTGGTCGAGGCAAGGATTAGGGTTAAAGGAAAGGAGGAAAGATGTAGTAGTGTCGGTGAATTTTATTTTGTTTTTGCCTATATCAGAAATGACGCAGGGGATTGTGCGACTCAAGAACGAATTGTCTCTATAATGCGTGGTTCTGTTGAGAGCCGAGTAAGCTACGATGCTTTTTGATTAAGAAGAATTTTGATTATTAAACGTCTGCGTCGCGAAATATTTTAAAATACTTTACTACATGGTTCTTGAGCATTTAAAACATTTATTTTTATTTTTTTAATTGTTTTTAAAAATACTTTTTCATACATTTATTTAAGTTGGAAAAATTTTCAAATGTTGTTGAATAAAATTGTTACATTTTTAATTAAACACAATTCAGATTAATTAGGGTTCTGATTAATCGGTTAATTAAAATTCTTATTAATCAAAATGTTGATTGATTCTTCTATCGCACAGTTCTAATTTCAATCACGAAATCAAATGAATATCTTGACAGTTGTTTCCCTTTTCCAATTGGTTCACCGTTGACGTTTTGTCCTATTCAGTTGCAGAATGTTATAGCACTTTTTATAATTCATGTTAGTTTCGTTCTGAGACACAAATCATAGTTTTAAAAATAAATTTCAAGAAACAATATATTGTATAAATTTTCGATATGAATCAATTACTTTTTATAATATTAATCAAACTCGAAATTTAAGTTTTTTATAAAAACGTATTTGGTGACTTTTCGTTCTACAACGACGATATTAAATCCTCTTTCATATCAAAACTGCAAATTTCTCAATTCGCAAATAATAGATTTACGCATAATTTGACTCGAACGCACTTTTCTTCTGGATTCGCGTAATATATTTTGCTGCCATACATTTTTTAAATATTGGAAGTAAGACCAACGTTGAAACGAACTGGTACTACCCTGAGCACGTGACTGGTTCCTCGAAAATAATTAAGCGGTTCTAGTTCTGGTAATTATAGAAAACCAACTTATATGAAACTAACCGGCAACATTAACACGGTGTTGTCATAGAAAGTTTGAATTAACACATCATGTAGACCTTTAGAACGATCACAGAACTGGTCTTCAAGATCCTGTTCTTAGTCGGTGCCAATGGTATCGACCACAGAAGATGTATAATGATTACGCACTGTCTTCTGCCCGCATACCTTTCGACTAGAACAGTGACAAGTCCTCTTTTTTACCAGTCACGTGATAGGTAATTATAGGCAATTGACACTTTTTCTCGCTTATATTAAAATATATAAATGACATATAAAGGGAAAGGTTCCTTATTCTGCACAGTATTCACTATTTGTTCAATATGCACTCTTTGAGTAGAAAAAATAGATACATATATAGATGTAGCTAAACATAAAACTGCTTATATCCGTTAATCGCGTAAAAAGATTATCTCGTTGAAAGTTTATTTGTTTTTTTGACACATCGTGTAATAACAGTAAGAAAATTAAAATAAGAAAAAACAAAAAATTTCAAAAATAACGCAAAATTTCAAATAAATTAACTGAGGCACAAAGCACCATTTAAAAAATAAGCGTCTATAAGCAGCAAAACCAATGAAAAGGAACTGTGTAATTCATAGTCGTTTTTTTTTAAAGATGTTGTGAATTTTGCCACTTTGACTTTATTTTTTTTATTATTTAATTGCTTAAGGTTATAGGCTATCTTTAGCCTTTGAGCAGACATTATTATGCACTAGCTTGTAGGTCTTTTTGTTGGCTCTTACACTAATCTAACTAACTGCAATTGTTAACAATAGTTAAACAAATAACTGCTCAGTTATGGACGGATGACTTATGGTGCTAAAACGTTTATTTACTGTACTAAGCAACTGACTTAAAATAAGCTTAAATCTAGTAACTTATATTGTGTAACATTAATTTAGTAGTAAACACTAAAATTTAGTAAAAGCCTAAATTGTAGTAAAACGCTAAAATTTTGTAATAGTCTAAATTTATATAATAAAAATTTTAATTATCAAATATTTAATCTCGACGACGCTGCCCTTTAAGTATTATTAATGCGCCTGGCGGCATATTTATGGATTTATGTGTTGTAAAAGTACTAGTAAATCATACTAGATGCAAGAAGTTTTGTGCTCAAATTAATAGTGTGCAATTCATGTAGAAATTGTACTAATTATTAAGTTATTATTCAGCCTGTCTTTTCAAATACTATCTACTCTACCTACTTAACCTCCTCCAGTCTTTGTGCGACCACGCACGCATTCTGTGTCGTTGTTAACGGCGGCGAGGGTGTCGGCGACATATACTCATTTTTTATGATCAGCTCCTGCTGCAGCTTGAGCAATGCGTCCGCAGACGCTGTTATTACCGGCGTTGACTCACTTTGTGGCTGTTGCGGTTGTGACAAATTTAAGCATGCCTCTTCCTCCTCTTCCACCACTGCTGCTGCTGTGGCACCACCAGCCAAAGTGAGTGTTAGCTCGTCACACGCAGCAGTAACATCGTCCAATTGTAACTGTTGTTGTTGCTGCTGCTGTTGTTGTTGTTGTTGCTGCTGTGTGGGCGAGAAGAGCGTCGAGTGTATTTCGCCAGCGGCTGCTGCTGTTATCAAGTAATTCAGCGGATGAAAGGTGCTCATGTCCTGCTTGGACACAAAGCTCTCGTGTGTCATCTTCATGTGGTTCTTCATTTTGTCCGGCCGCGAGAACTCTTTACCGCACACGGGACAAGGAAAGACCTTGCGATGCTTGCCCTCGTGATAGAGGAAGGCGTGACGCTGAAAGCTGTACTTGTTCTTGAACGTCTTCTGCACGTTCTCCTTGGCACACTCGGTGCACTGGTAGACGCCCTCGCTGATGCTGGCATAGCGAAAGAGATCCAGGCCACGCACCGACATCTCGGTCAGATGCTCTGCCTGATCGTCGAGCGTAGATTGTGCCTTGCGACGTATGCGTCGGCGTTGCACGGGACGTGGCGTGCGTCCGGTGCCCATGCCGCTACTATTGTTACCACCAACGGCATTGGTGACTGGCGAGTGTAGGCTGCTGTTGTTATTGTCATGCATAAGATGATGCTCGGGCGACTTGAAGGCGAGTCCATTAGCGCTCTCATCGAGCTGCAGTTCTGGTTCCGACTTGTCGAGCGGCTCTAAAATGCATTCACAGCTGACGGCGGGAGTCAGCTCCTCTAATTGCTGTTGTTGTTGCTGCTGTTGTTGTTGCTGCTGCTGTTGTTGCTGCTGGAGTTGTTGTGTCTGCTGTTGAAAGTATTCGCTGCCTGCGGCCTTTAACAGCGGATTAGATGCCATGTGCAACAGAAACTGACGATGTAAATTATTTGCTGTTGGCGGTTGTAGGGCGTTAACCACAGCCTGCTGACGTTCCGCCTGACGCTCGGCGGCATTAGCCAGCGATTGCAACGCGGAACAGGAGTCATTGTTGCCGAGCTCTGGTAATGTTTGTTGTTGCTCGTTGCTGGTGTTGTTGCTGCTATTATGGTTGTTATTGTTGCTGTTCTGATTGATGTGATTGCTGCTGTTTACAGGCTCAAGCATGAGACCACTGCGTAGCTGCTGCTTCAGCAGCGAGTTGGCGTTGCATGTTTGTTGTTGCAGCTGCGCATTGACGCGTATCTTGAGGCCCAGCGCAGTGGGCAAATGAGTCGCAGCGGCAGTGGTATCCAGTTGTTGCTGCCTGGGACTGTGGCCAACTGTAGATAGCGGCGTGGATGTGTTGGAAATCTTGAGGCTGGCGGCGGGCGTGCCAAACAGTCGTTGCGATAGCTCTGGCGAGGCGTTGATCAGTTGAACTGCAAGTGAACGATAAGGAGATGCAAAATAAGTACATAATAATATAATAATACTAAATATTTATAATAAAAGTTGGAAAAATAAAAAAAAAAAATTATTTAAATAATTTGATAAAGAGCAACAAAGATTAATTTTTATATTTTAAAACTATAAAAAGCTATTAATAAAATTCAGAAGTTGAATTCCAGTATGATAGGTCTGTATATCATAAACTTATTTAATATTTTGTTCGAGTTTGGGAGGAATGTGGAACTATGTATTCTAGATAGAACTGGTTAAGTGAAAGAAGGTTTATAAAATTGTAAGTCAACTAACCCATTAAAAAAAAGGTAATGCATTTGATACTTTATTTGAACATCCATAATTCATTTCTATAAAATTTGAGGGTGCTGATTTTTACTGCACACTCAGTTTACTCCCACCAACTAAAGATTTGAAGAAAATTTAAATTCCATACATTTCGAGACACTATTTGGAAAACCAACGATATACGATTGCACTATTCTTTTCTTAACATCTCTATTACCCTAGAAAAACTTACACATATTACCCTTGGGTCTCAGTTTAATTGGGTCTCACTGTCATAATTCAAAAAAACGATTTTCCAGAAATGGGTGGGACAGGTGAAATGATTTTATTACGAATATTTCTGCACCATTAACTCAAAAATAGCATTTTTGAGTTATTAAACTTTTGAAGTAAATGAGCGATATAAAAAAAAATCAACAAAGAGAAAGAACCACATGTCAGATCCCGAGAAAACATTATTTTCATATATTTGAGCATAAAGGCAATATATATTTGGCAAATATATACTTTTGCATACCGGAGATGCTTCCTACTGGGTGTTACAAACGGCGTACCAAACTGAATATAGCCTTTCACACTTAGTGTAGGGTATAAAAATATAGCCTTTAAAATTTACGATTTTTGTACGCTTTTTGGCATATAGTTTTTTGTATACTTTTAGATGACTTAATCTGGTTGCCTTTCAGTTGCTGATAAGACAACTTTTTGATAATATCTTTAAGACATCTTAATATATACCATTTGGACATCATCCGGTCAATAATTTGTATAACAAAAAGACATTTTTTTCGTAACATTTCTGACAACTTTCGGATATCGTTAGCATTTAAAAGATAACTTAAAGACATCTTTGCCTAGTTGAGATATTTAAATAAACATTAGAACGTTAGTTGTCGAAATATTATTACTAATATTATAATCAATACTACTTTCTGTATTTCGTAGCAAAAGACTATTAGACGAAAGTGACGTAATTTTAAATAAATTTCAAAGTTTTAAAAATCAAAATATCGAAATACAGAAAGTGGATATAAAAAAAAGATTCATATATTTTGTACTGTCTTTGTAATTAAAAACTGATTATGCTTTAAAATAATATGTCCTACGAATTATATAAAAATGCTGTATGTAATGGTAAATAGATCTAAAATATATTTTTTTTTAGTATAAGAAATAAAATAATTGAAATATAATAGAATAAAATAAAAAATATTAGGTTAATAAAAAAATGGTTTAAAATGTCAAATATACCATAATATTCCCATAAGTTCGCGTATTCAAATTAGCATTTTTGCAATACTTCACATTTCGTTTAAATAAAACTGCAGATAATTGTTGTTTTTAATTTAAATATTACGTGTGGTTTTTATTATATTTTCTCACATGTTTAAAATAATAATAATTATTATTAATGCTATTGTTAAAATAATTATTAATGTGTAAATCAAATATGTATATATTGCAGTACAGTACAGATTTCAATAAAAATATGTGTATTTTATAATTGTTGTATGCTTCATAAATAATTGCTAAACAAAGAGAACAAGTTTAATGCAAGTTTTGTAATATTCTGAGGGTGCTGCTAAATAAAAATGTTATGCTAAACAGTGCAACATCGATTACACAGCTGCTAACAGCAGCATATGTTTAATATTTATGTGTGTGCAAAAATAAATGAAACATTAATTAAAAAATAAACTTGCTTTTAGATTTGAACTAATTACTAGCTATTAAATTGCTAATTCACTAAATATTAGAGACAACTTTCTAGAAGAAAGATATAAATGTAAAGAAAAAATAAGCAAAGAAACCCCATGTCTGTTTTTTTTTTTTAATAATTACAAAAACAAAAAAACGAATTTGATATAAATGTAAAATATTTCTTTTATCATTTAGTTTTCGGTTTTTTTTTTGTTTTATTTTATTTATTAACTCTTAAGGGGGAAATTGCTTAAAAAACTAAATTTAAAACGCTTAAATGTTAGAATAATATATTTATATATATATAAAATAAGTTTATTAACAAACATAACGTTATTTGTTGCACAGTGACCAACAGTTTTTTTTATTTTTTGCAGTTTTATATTTCATTTTTAAACTGTTTCATACAATGCATTTGATATTTCTTGCGTAAATGTGTGAAGTAAAACACTACAGACTAAATTGCACTAGCTACCACTAAAAGAAGTATTTAAACAATTCATAAATTATATATATATATAGATATATAAAGTATTTAATATGAAAGAAAATATTAATTTAAGTTAACATAAAGTTAGCAAACGCAGCAGCAGGTTTCAAGCAGATTGAAGTTAAAATGCAAAAAGCAATTTGAGCTTTGTAGAGTAACGAGCAAAAATGTGTTTGTTGAATTTGAGTCGCTTCGAACAGAAATTGTTCAATACAAAAATATTCAATACAAAGCAAATTATTTTTTTCCAAATATTAATTATCAAATATTGAAATGCCATTCGATAGCATAAATGTGTGCCATCATTTGTTTAAAATCTTGGACGCTTCAGATGTGGGCTGATTTGTATTAACCAATTATTGAAATTTCCTCTACAAAAAGGCAATTTTAATAAATATAGTGTGAAATATATTACTGAGACTTGCTTAAGTTGTGATTTTTCTTTTGTTTTTGTTTCTTATAGAGATCGTAAATTATTTTAACAAGCTTTTTGCAACAAAGTTAAATAAATATTGTTCACTTTTAAAAAGTTAATTGTAAATTATATGGAAAAAAACAGCTGCTGCATTGCATTAACTTAAAATATATTCATTTAAATTTTTAGTTTATTTCATATATATTTTTTTATTGCTGTACAAGTGTTTAGTTTTTTTTAATTCATATTGTTTAACTGCAACCAACCAGTTGAAGTATGGTTTTTAGTATTTTTGCAGTTTTCTTTTCTTTATCATTTTAGTTTAGTATTAAAATTAATTTATATTGTTTGTATTTCGTAATTCTTTGGCGATAATTTAAGCCTCCGATTTATAAATATTTATTATCATATTAGTAAATAATATATTGTTGCATATAAAAGTTACAAACAATTCCTTTAATTAATAATATTAATAAACAGCATTCATGCTGCTTGAATGCGGGGCACAGATCAAACGACGTTATTCTGTTGATTTTGTTTTACACTAGCTTCGTATGAAGGCAACAAGGTAGTTTTTTGTTATTTAATATTTTTCTCACATTTTTTTTTTAATTAAATATAAATAATGTATTTTTAATTAAATTTATTTCAATTGAGGCAGCTGCGGTAATGCCAAAAAAAAAAAACATAAAAATTGCACAACGTATGTTTAAAAATGTTTTGAATTTTTAGTATTTGTATGTTTTAATTAATAAGCAATTTTTATTGAAAAGTAATTTTAATTAAGTTAACTTTAATAAATCGAAAAACATAAATATTTTGCAAATATAACAAATTAAAAAAAAGTAAAAGAAAAAAAACAAATTAAAATTTTAAAAATTGAAGCAGAAAATACCAAAAGAAACTATTATAAAATTTATGCAAAATAACAACGTTTAGAACGTGTTTCAACTTTTTTTTTGTTTAGTTTAATTTATAGCAATTTTTGTATTGAGTTTCGATTTTTAAAATTCAATTTCTAACTTTTTTTCACTTTTAGCAAAGCAGCTAAATGTCTATGTAAATTTTAAACAATGTTTTTAAAATTAAATTAAACTGAATTGAACAAAATTTGCTTTAAATTTTGGAATATTTTGGAAGCCTTTTAAAGGTTAATATTTTAATATAATAAATATGCAAAGAAATACATTTGTATAATGTAAATATTAATTATTTTAAATATTATTTCATAAAATTAGCCTTTTCCCACTTCTGCATCCATGGAGCTGACATGTCCTGCCACTCACTGCGCCGCACCAGCCGCTGCTGTGGCCAACACCGGCGTTGGATTTACAACAGCCATTGCCGCCGTTGTTGTCCCCGTCGCTGTTGTTGCTGCGGCCGGCGTCAACACCACCGACTGATTTGATGTTTGCGCATGCAAATCAGGCGGCGTAGGCGTCGATGCTGCAGAAACGGAGGCGGACACCGAGGCGTTGGCTAGCGCCGATGTTGGATTGTCGATCTTGTGTATGATTTTCACGTGCGCCGTCATGTTGTCTTTGCGTGTGAACTCCTTGAAGCAGAACGGACACGGATAGACTTTGACATTGCGCTTGTGTGATGTCACATAGTGGCGACAGAAATTACTGATGTGCGTGTAGACGCGTGAGCAGACCTTGCACCGGTACGTGTGTTCGCCCTCTTTGGTGCAGTAGTCGCGCACGGAACCCTCTGATTCGCCGTCGCCGTGACCGCTGCTCGTGTTCAGCTTCGTTTTGCTGCTCGGTGAGGTGATGTGCAACGAGCCGGCGCTACCGCCAAGCGCGCCCTTGAGTTTGGCCTGTGCCTGCGCGGCGCTGCCCGCAAAGTTGCCGGCCAGTATGTCAATCAAGTCGTTGTTGAAAGGCTAAAAATGAAGTTAAAGTTTAGTTGATATTTCAGAAAAGAAACGAACCGAAACTAGAAACGTTTTATGAGAATGGAAACCTTTATAATTATTATTTTTCGATTGAAATCGAAATTTCACAAAATAACTCCAAAAAATGGTAAATAATAATTTTTAGTTTTAAAAATATAAAAATCGACAACAAAATAACCCCAAACCAATTATACACACTATTTTTATATTATATAAAATATCACAAAACTTTAAATGCATTTTTTCTTTCATTGTCTTGGTAAATTTTAATATAAATAGAAACGCAATATTCCAGTTAGTTTTTAAGTTATTTGTACATAAACTCCAACAATCTTAATTTTCAAGAATATACTATTTTTATATTCGTTTAGATTTTAAAAAATAGTTCAACCACAAAATTTTAAACCAACTTTTTCATCAAAATGACCAGGAAAATTTTAATATATATAAAATGTCAATATGCCATTTAGTTTTAGAGATATTTGGACGTAAACATTTTTTATGTTATTTTTGATTTCTTTTTTCGAGTTTAGATACAAATATTTTGAAAACTAATTGGAATATTGCCAAGCGTTTATATATTAAAATTTACATTGACAATTTAGAGAAACACTGCATATTCAATTTTCTGTAAAACTACTTTTGTAAAGTTCTGTAATTTATTTTAGGTTATTTTTGATTTTTTTTTAGTTTAGATACATTTATCTTGAAAACTAATTGGAATATTGGGCAAGCATTTTTATACTAAAATTTTCATTGATAATTTAGAGAAAAATTGCATATACAATTTTCTATAAAACTACTTTTGTAAAATTTTATAATTTGTTCGTCTAAAAATGATCTAAATCCTAATAAATTTCTTTGAATGGTTTCCAGATAAAAAAAAAAGATTTCTCAACTGAAGACAACGATTTCTAGTAGCGGCTATACTAGCAGATACACTTACCTTCGTGTCACCGTTTTGCTTCAACTTGGCGCGCTTATTAAGTTTTTGCTTATTGCTGTTCGCCGCAATGGGCGTCAGCTTTGGAATGCCAACCATTGAGTTCATGAGCGTAACAGTGCCTGGCAGCGCGCCTGCGCCCACAACAGCGGCCATCTTTAGACCACCTGCTGCGGCCGCGGCAGCCTCCACCAGTTGCTGCTGATGCTTGTGCTGCGCCAAAAGCAGTGCGTGTTGTTGACGCGCCTGCTGTGACATATTGGCGGTTGCGACATTGACATTGTTCTGGTCTTGTGCCGAAGGACTGGCGTTGGGATCAAATTTAAACTCGACAGGCTCATCGTACTCGTCGAGCATCAGTTGTGGCTCCATGTATGAGGTGTCCATCTGATCGTCGCAATCGCTATCATTGGGGTCTGCAAGAGAAGAGAGAGGAGGGACGACGAGCGATTAAATCTAGTTATTGCGTAGTATTACAAAGGTGCAAAATGTGTGAAAACATGAAAAATGTGAGTGTGTATAATGCATAAAAAAGCAAAATTATTGAAAAGTAGAAGGTTGTCGTCTGTGGTTCGCAGCGTAACGGAAAAGCTATAGGGATTCAAGCCAGTGTCGTTGTTGTATTTGTTGTCGTCATCGAACGTTGTATAAATATTAAAAAAATACGCATGAATTTAGTAAAAAAAAAAACTTATATTCTTTGGTGCTTTCATTTTGGTTGTATTGAGCTTGGTTTAAAGTTATAAAATACAACAACTTATTGGTGTTGTTGTGCAAAACGCGGTGCATTTTAATTTTTTTTTTGGTTTTATATTTTTCACGTCGGCCATAAATCCCTATGCTCATACCGATTTAACTAAAACACCAACTTTTTCATCATCATCATCATGGTCTTCATGATCGACTGGCACACACACAGAGGCACAGCAGCTCCTTCCTTTTCGTTACTTTGCATTTTAGGCATCATACTTTCTCGCTTTCTCAGTTTGAAACTCACCTGCCGACGGAAAATAGTATATGCACAATTATTTAGCACGAAGAACAACGCGTTTGAATTGTTTAAACAAAAAAAATGTAAATTTCACACACGTTTAATTTCACTATTTTACATTTTTTTAGGGCGTGGCAACATACCGCAATTTGGTAGGAGTACGACCAGGCGACCATTTAGGCGCTGCACTCGACACGCGGCGACGGCATTCGTTTACGACCACGGTGACACATGTGCGCAAAAATCCCTTTTAGCTTTTCCGATTTTTCTAGTAGCGACCGTTTTTTTTTCTTGCTTTCTTTCAGTTTTTTTTTTGTTTTTTTATTGCTTGCATTGAACAATGTTAGTTTCTTGGTGCAATATTTTAATTACTAATGATTTATGATTACTATATATACTATGGGGTGTTGGTTTTTTATATTTTGGTTGAAATGCTGAATGATGTTGGAGTGCTCAAGCAAATCGCTGCTTATATCGTCGTCGTAGTTAGTAAAACTAAGCAAATACCTTTTTGATTTTGCCAAAAATATAATGAATAAACATTTTAAAAAATAGTTGAGTCACTTAAAAAGTATAGCTTAATATGTCAAATCAAATATATCAGATATACTTTTTTGTATAAAACAATTATTTAAATTTTTGAATTGTAGTTGTTGAGTTTTACCATTAGAACGACAATATATATATATATGTAAAACCTTTTAATGACTAAAATAAAAATTTAAAACTAAGGATTATTAATGGAAAACGAAATTTGCAATTTTTAATTATTAAAATCTTTAATTTCTTGTTTTCTGTATGTTCTGGAAATCGTTGTATGGGAATTTGAAAACCAGTGAAGAAGTTATCTTTTTTTTTAGTAGCTTTTTTTTACCCACGGAATACGAAAAAATGAACAGGTACATTTCGAACCATCTGATTTAAATTCGGTATCAAGAATAATCGAACAGATTGAATTCGTTTGATAGAAGACAGAAAAAAAAAATGGTCCGAAATAAAATTTAATAACGCAAGTGACAGCATGGCATATATATTTGAACTTTGATCGTAGGTGTATTTGATAACCTGTTTACCGTACATTGAATTAATATAAAATTCCGAATTTTGAAACGCTGTTGGCGCCATTTTTAGGTGTTTTATTGAGAAAACTATATATAAAAGAATTAAAATATTCTTTAGAAAAGCATTTACGAATTCAGGGAGTATTGTTTTATTCGGAGACAACTAAAGTTTATATGATTTAAAATAATATGAAATCATACTCGAAAGTATTTTTGTTCGTACATATTTTTTTTCATATAGGACTTTTTAAGTTGTAATAAATATCTATAAACATATAAATCATGTGTTAGAAACTGTAAACATAAAATTTTAAAACTAATTAATAATTAAATCAAAATTTGTTTCTGCTTAAATCGTAATACAAATAAAATAATACAAATATTTTATCTATATCTAATTCGAAATAGTATAAAGGAGATTCAAAAACTAATTTAAATAATGAAAAAAAGCACAATTCTCAAGTTTAGGCTTTTTTTTTTCTTCACTTGACTTTATTTCATTCGAAATTCTCTAACATTTTAATAATTATCGAAAATATATTGCACGAACTCGAGATTTGACTCAGAGACAAGACAACGTCATAGAAAACAATTTATGAATCTCCTACTTATGTTTAACACGTTAATTTGAATTATATAAAATTGTATATAATAAAATATAGAAATATATTCGAAATATATCAAAAAGTGGACTCACCGGAAGTGCTGTTATCATTATCATTTTGCGGTTGCTGAGCTCTGAATTCTTTGGACTGTTTGGCCTTCTTCGATATTGACATGGACATGGAATCGCGGCTTTCCTAATGTTTCCAAAAAAATATATATATTAGCAACTGGCGATAGTCGTCTGATTGATCTTTCTGTTTAATACTTACATTCAGATCCTGTTCATTGTCGCAGACTTCACGTTGTTGATTGTCATCGGAACCATCATCATTACCGGAGAAAGAATCGTGGTGACCTAGTTTGTTTTCGCCTAGCTCAGTGTCCAACATGCCGCCGTCTCTGTCGAATTCGTCGTAATCGTTGCCGGTGCCGTTCGAGCTGCCGGACAATTTACGTGGTCTGCCACGTTTACGTTTTGGCATTGACGCCAGCGCAGAGCTGAGCAGCGACTGTTGTTGATGTGACGAAGACAATGAGTTGCTGTTATTATTGTTGTTGTTGTTGAGCAGACTGTGCGTTTTGTTGCGCTGTTGCTGCTGCTGCACTAAATATGGTTGTATGCGCTGCAGTTGCGGCGGTGGTGGTGGTGGCGGCGACTGTTCCAAACCGTTGCCGCCTGTCGTTGGCTTGTCGTCATTCACCTCGGTCAAGCCTTTGATGCGTAGACTCTCGGCGACGCGCAGAAATGCCGTCAGACGCTCTTGATCGACGGAAACTTCACCGCGATACATAAAGTCCAACAGTGATTTCATGTCCGAGTAGGGTACATCCTTCAGAATGACGATGGGATGCTTTTCGGGATGATTGACGAACAACGCATTGAAATAGGGACTGCAGGCGGATAGAACCATCTGTGGTAGAAGTGAAGCATATGTGTGAGCAGGGGCAATGTAGTTGGAGCAGCTGCGTCAAAGAAACGCTGTCCAAGGTTTGGAATTCGAATACATACCTTGTGTGCCTTCAGATATTGTCCGTCCACGGCCAGCGTGACATCTGTGAAGGTCTCGGCGTGCAGCAGCTGATCGAAGACCGACAGCAGGTTGCTCTGATGGTTGTTCCAACGCAGGCAGAACCGTTGAGATGCCATCTTCATTTGGAAATGTGTGTGTGGTTGGTATTGTTTTTTTATAGAACGATGTAATAGTTTAAAAATTTGAAAAATCCTTTTTTCAAATTCCTTGGAAAATTCACGTGTTTGCTGTTTGAAAAAATGCTCAGTAGCTGTTTTTAAATGTCAACATGTTTTTCAAAAACTCCTGCAACAAAAAAAAGAGGAAACAAATGAATATGTAATTCAGGGATATTTTTTAAAGTTTTTAAAACTTTTTTTATTTTATACTACTTAAAATAAATACAAAGCAATTATAAAATGCTTTTATTAAAAAATTTATTTGAGCAGCATTTTTTCCGTACATTCTTCGCCTAAAAATAGCCAAGGATCATAGCAGAGATCACAGAAAACATTTAAACATAAAAATACAAAAAAAAAACCCATGACTATAATTAAACAGAATCGGCAACAACAACTAAATTTTGTCAAAAATACTTTGCGAACGTAGCAACAAACAGGACGACACGTCATATGTGAGAGAGAGCCACAAATGAATATGTGAGAGCGCCAATGCCAGAGTTGCCATTACAAACATTTTGTTTGATTCAAATTTTGTTATTTTTTATATATTTTTTAAACTGTTATTTAAAAAAAAAAAAAAATTTAATTGTTATATAATTTTGTTATTTGTTAATGCTGTAGTTTTTAATGCAAAAATTTAGTCTAGTTTTAATTGACACAAAGTTGATAAGTTTAATTTTTTCTTACAAAAAGCCCAATTTAAAATATATAATTATTTAGTTCGTTATTTATTTATTTTAAGTGTTCAAATTATTTTTAAACTATTCAATTTGAATTTAAAATGGATTTAAAAAATATTTTATATTGTTTTGGAAATATAAAAACATTGGTAATATAAAAAATGGGTTTAATTTAAAATTAAATGCATGTAAAATTTTAATGTTATTTTTATCAAGTTCCTAAAACACAAATTTACTCATAATTTTTAAAGTTTTAACCACAAATTATCAAAACAATACCACAACGGGTCTAAATGTTTGCTTTACTATTTAAATTTTAATCATATAAAAAAGACATTAAAAATGATTGAAAAAATATACACACTCAGAAAAAAATACTATATAAATAATAGTTTTTTTTACTATTTAAAATAGTCAATAGGATAAATTATTATTTTAATCGGAAAATACCATTAAATACCAGGAACTGCCATTACATTCCCATTGAGTTAATATGAAAAGATTTATTTTTTGTATACTATTAAATCAATAATTGTCCTATTGACTAATATAAATGGGATTTGAGGGAGTTTTTTCTAGGTATATTTATTATCAAAAATAAAAAATAAATAATAAATAGAATAAAAAATCAAGTGTTAGAGAAATTCATTAATAATGCAAACGAACCAAAACGTTCGACTTCTACCGCATGTTGTCATTAAACAGGTGGGTTTCATGTTAATTTCTAGCAAAATAACAGTACAAGGAACACAAATATAAATGTATATAAGGAAACAGATATATTTGTGTGAATGACAAAAACTCAAACGTTTTTTGTTTTATATTTAGTAGCCAAATATTAAAAATAAAACTTGTTTTAAAGAATGAATCATGACGATCGTGCGCGCACAACCTACACGAAACTCTGACAACACTATATACACTAGTTTTAGTCGAAATAATAAATTGAAATCGAAATTTTAAAAAATATATTTTACACGCGATAAACAAATTGTTTGTATATGTACTCAGTACATACAGAGTCGATTGCTTATTGCTCTTAATTGAGTATGACGACGCCCTCAATTCGAGAGTTTTTCGCGATCACAACAAAACAAGTGATAACTAATTAAAATTTTGAAAACAAACAAAAAAATATTTGGTTTTTAACAAACGTCGAATGCAGATTTAATGTACATATATGTAAAATCAAGAAATATTACGTTTTAAATTGAAAAAATACAAAAATTTGCAGGTACTCAAAAAACGTTTATTAAATTATGTTAATAAATTAACTAATAAGCTTTCGAAAATTTAATTTGTTCGATTTTCATTAGATCAACCTCCACAATAACTACATTTTTTTGCATGACTGCGCCCATATGATGTGATGGGAGCCCAGCAAATTCCAACCCATATATGCAATAAGAGTAGAGCAGGCAGTCAGTCTGTTGGTCGCTATGCAATGACAACAGACGGTGTAGACAAATTTCTTTGTAATACTTGTCGATGATCACGATCGCATGCAGGAATTCTAGCTAATGCCATCGGTGATCATAGTAATTTGACAGGGTTGGCGTGGGGTGGAATTTTTGTATTGATCTTTTCTACGGAAAACTACTAACGAGAATTTATTTAATGTATACAGAAATGTAGTAAATGGGTGCTAATAATAAACCGATTTATAGATGTTGAACTCTTTTTATTTTGCAATTAACTATTTATGTTAAATTTATCATCAATCTTAGACGTTTAATTCCCGGTGTTTGATTCAAATTCTGAGACTTATGATTAGTTTTAATATATGATTAAAAAAATATATACATATATCTTATTGAAATGCAAAAAGGGTGCTGCAAATTAATTAAAAATTTGGTTGGTTTATTTTAACAAATTTTGTGTGGCTTTATGGAATTGAAATGCTTTCTAGACTGACGAATTTCGGTACTTCTTTCCGGTATATCGGAATGAAAGCCCTTATTTGATATGCTCATCTAATTATATCTATAAAATAAAAACAATCCGAATTTTCGATAATGCTCTTTAGTGCGGAGAACAATTTGAAATGAAATATATTTTTTTAATTATTGATTAATACTTTAAAAATTTGATTTTTATATAATTCGAGAGATAAAATTTCGTTGCATAGATAACATGCTCTCTTCATCTTAGCGAACATAAATTGTCAGATATACAAAGATTTGTGTAAAATAAATTTTAAAATTTTAATGAATTTTGCTTCGCCATTAAATTTTTTTTTTTGTTAATATATGTAATTCTGTAAACCCTGCGATGCAGGTTACCAAGGTAGTGTAGGTAGGTATTAGAAAATACAACAACAACGACAAAAAGCAACAAAGACCAATATTAAATGTACGAAGGCAAGAGTCAAATACGACACGTAACACAACGAATGGAACGAATGAATCCCAACACGAAACAGAAACGAGTGCCCAAGGAAAAAGTTGGTATTTACACAAGAAAATAAACGACGGTGGAGCAAATAATGACAAAAATGTGTGTGTGAGTGCTTGTGAATGTGGTTGATAAAGAGGAAACGGCATAATTGGTAAAAATGTTAGGGGCAACTAGGCTTTATCAGGGCACATTCCGCAAAGCAGATATAACGTCTGAATATAGGATTATATTTTGAATGATTTTAAAAATTTCTAATAAAACTATTTCTCATTAATGTTGGTTATAATTAATTTTTTGTAATTTTCCTCGAAGCAAAGCTTTAAGCTCTCGTTTGTTTTGCAAGCCAAGGGTGGTATTTACAAGTCGTTTCTTATTATTTTTTTTTTTATTAGTTGCACTTGTTTTTCTTCAGTGATCATACTGCGAAGAGAGCACACATGTTGTAGAGTCTACAGTGTAGACTTTTAGACCTCTCACACAAACAAGTATAAGCTTTCGCTCAGCGCATGACACGAATGAAAGCTTTCAGCGACGTGTGCTCCCACGAAACACTCAGCTGAGAGATTTACAGTAGAACTATATTGTGATTCTTCATTTAAAATTTCACATTCTTTGGCATATATTTTAAATGATATATTTAAAACGCAAACTATTTTGAATTGTGTTCATAAATAAAAAACTTTAAAATATATATATTTTTAAACAATTTAAAATTACAAAAATTGCAAATTAATGCGACAGGTGTCAGCCACAACTCAAGTTTTATCATTCTGCACAATAAGCAAATATCACAATTTTTAAAATAAATCACTACACACGAAAGCACACACACACAATTAATAACTTTTTATACGCACCCAAACTGGGTGAAAAACCTCACATTTGCTACTTGTTGACACAGTATTTATCGTTTGTATTTTTATTTTATCAACTTATTTCAAGTCGCTTAGAATTTTTAATGCGCGCGCTGTACACGTCCTTCCGCCGCTTTTATACATTGACTACTGCGTCGTATACTCTGTGCGGCGCGCAACATGTCCTAGCGTAGCACCGCACGATCCATTCAAGCGCCTGACAACAACCCCCACCAACCACTTGACATTACACTCCTCACAGCAACAGGCACCGACAGAGGGAGAAACCTTAGTTTTTGTTATCGAGCAACCGAGGGCGGCTCTCGCAAGTTCTTTTTTGATTTCTCACGTTTGTTCCACACTCTTCACGAAACACGATCGCATACGAAAGGCCACAATTGACAACGCGACAGACAAAATAAAAAAAAACTTATAAAATAATAAACAAATTTAAAAAAAAAATGTAATTGCAGAAAAACAATTTTACTCTTGTACGCACAGTGGACAAATTTATTAATAAATGTTTATTCAAAACTTGAAGTAGTCGCGTTATTCACAGGGATCGTTTTTATACGTTGTCTCTTTTAGTTTCTTTTTTTTATTGTTGTTGTTGTTTACCCATAGATAGTACGCATCCGCTTCGGAGACCCACAACAACGACAACTCGCGAACACGACCTCACTACTTCGACTGTCCTCTCGCTCCTCAGCGATCACGCGCGTAGACCAAAGTCAAATTATTTTTTCCTCATTACGTTTTCCACAATCCTACGTCGCAGCAGCGTATCCGTTGACAACGAACGCGGTGCGGCGATGATGAAATAGCAAATTGGATTCGAAATCCTCCCATACGCGCGGCACCAATACAAGCGCAATCACCTCCTTTTCCTACCGCAGTGCGATAGAGAGAGCATGCATGCAAAGGCAGGCTCTATGGCATGTGTTTGATCGAGATGGAAAATAACAACTGCATTTTTTATACACTTAATTGCTGAGGGGTTAAAAGTGGAAGAGAGAAAAAGATAATGACCAAAAGAGAATGAGTAAGAAATATAGAGAGTGAGAGAGCAGTAGAGAGTGAGATCGATCGTCTACGTCAAATTAATAGAGCGGTAATATGTAACTTTAATTATTTGTCAAAGGTAGCTGATTTGTATTATTTACTTTACATTTTCAACAATTTTATGTTTAATAAGTATTTATAGAAAAACATTTTATTTATATATGTAGTATTTATTTTAATCACTGTGCGTTCAGAAACAGCTGATGCCTCTTCAGTCACTCTCACACGCACACACCTACAGAACTTAGTCAGAGCGCAAAGCTCTTGCTCTGCACTTGACAGTTTAGCGCACAACTCTCCACAAAATCTTTATGATCATTTGACTTTTACATATATTAATTATAAAATATATTTTTTTTAATATTTAGTTGGGATTTCTGTCTCTTCAAAATTATGTCTGTCAGCAGATGATCGTCACTCCGTGCGCGAACGTGTCATCAGCGCAACTTTCCTAAAATGACGTTTATTAGAAAATATTTTCGATTAGCATATGTGTCAAAGAAAGATCACCACAAAAAGAAACCCCAGAAAATAGTGTTGCCAGGCTTTAATTTTTTTTTACAAAAATCCTATGTACAAAAAAAAAACGATTTTACTAGTTCCTATATTGCATTAGATTTCTAATTAGTTTTTCGCCTTTTCCATATGTTTGTGAGTGTGCGTGCGCTCTTCGTCTAACATCGTTGGTTATTCGTTCGTATATATCCAAGTCTGTTCGTTCGTCGTCTCTATGCTCGCACGTCCGTCCGTCCATCATTGTGGCCACTGAATCGTGTCGTGAGTTCTGCGCCTGTTTGCCTTGCCCTATTGCGTGTTTTGTTGTTAATGCAGTTGTTGTTGTTATTGCTACGGCATTTTTTCAATTACCGACTTCCTCTGACACTCCGTCGCAGGCACTCCTGTCTTATCAAGAGGCATTCGCAGCCAACGTTCACGAAGGCGCATCGCGAAGCCGTTCCGTCATGGTTTCAACGGCGTTGCCCTGATTGTTGGTTGGCTTGGCTGGTTGCCGCCGCCTTTGTATGTTGCTTGTTTCTATTGCTGTTGCCGCATAGACAACTTTGCAGCAACTGTATGTAGTCACTGAATGACAGTCGGACAGACAGTGGAACAGACATATAGTGGGACAGACAGACATGCATTAGATGATTCGCTGGAGCTTTGGAGCGACATTGACGCTGTGTACAACAATCTTCTATGCACACAGAAAAAAAAGTGTGTAAATATAACTAAAATGTTAATCAATCCAATTAATTTTTAATTGAAACTCAGCCGATGTAACTTTTAGTAGCATTGAATCTCATATTCGTAATAATGAGAATATGTTAATTGGAGAAACATTAATTAATTTTTTTGTCATATTGATTATATTTTTTATTGGGTATTTTTAAATCATTAATTAATTAATTAGTAACATCAATTAAAAATTTCATTCGATAGAAATTGGATCAATTAAATATTTTGTTAAATTAAATAAAATATTTGTCGAATATATAACATAAAATAAATATTAAATAAGTATTTATACTGTTTGATATGCTTTGTAAAATACTTTCAACCTAACGAATGTTTTACCGAAGTCAGTTTTCACAACTTCTATAGGTGGGCCAATTAATTGAGTCAAACATAAAATTTGATATTCGCTTTTTAATGATTCAATATGCAACAAAATGAGCATCATAAGCTGTTGTTCAAATTCTTGACCTCAAAAATAAATTGAGCCCTTTAATGCTTTAATAACATAACATACACTAAATAATGTAATATTCTGTTTTAAAATCGCAACGTAGAAGAAAATAATGTTAGAAGAAACTGAACGACGTCGCCGACGCACGAGACGCACAAACAAAAAACAAAATGAAATCCAGAAGAAAAAAACAGTGTTGCAATTTAAGAAAATGAATAAATCAAAAGTAACAAATAAAAGTAGTTAATACTATTAAAGATTTAGTTGTATTGAAATTATATTAAATTAATTCCTATTAATATTTTAATTAAAAAAATGTGTAAATACAATTAATTAATTAGTAAATACATTCATATTTTTAATTGGAATACGATTTTGTTTGCTATTAATATCAATTGTTATATATACGTTCAATATTTTTTTCTGTGTGTGTAAAGGAATGTTCTCATCACTCGATCGTAAATTGATCGGTGAACTGAAGGGAGACGAGAATTGTGGTTACAATTTTGAGTTATAATCTCGGTATATCGAAAGTTTTGACGAGATTTTGACAGTTCTCTGAAACATCTCTTAAAACATTTCAGTTAGATTGGATTTGACCAAAATCTACAAGGATAAAACTCGATATTTGCGATAATCGTTTGATTGTTGATCTATACAAAAATGTTGTGAAATGATTTTTTTGATTTCGGTGGTTAATGTTTTTATTTGAGAATTTTATTCGATAATTGGCCGAAATTTATAAAAATTATTAAAAAAAAAAAATAAAAAAAACTCTTATAACTTTTGAATTGAATGTTTTTTTTATTTGAATAATAATAAGATTTATGATCTATTTGATAATTTACAAAAATTAAAAAGAAATAATCAAAATTTCATTTCAGAAATTTCAGTTCCTATGGATTTCACTGTATTCCCATATAGTGTGGGATTTTGCTATTAGAATCGTACTTTGTTCCATACCAATGTTGAAAGCTATATACGAGCTACTTATAAAAACAATTATAATAAATCAAAGTCGTCGTCACAGATACAATAGAGAGAAGAAAACAAAATGTGAAGAAACACATTTTCGTTCAATGACGTTGAGTGGTACAAAGAGTAGTGCCTACCTGTTATGCGACAATTTTTATTTATTTTGTAAAAATAGCCCCCAACGTTGGTTCGTTGAAAAATCAGTTAGTCTCTGTTGGGGGCGCGCACAATGATTCACACTGGGTTGTCATAGCGACGCACACATGTTTTAGTATTCAGTGTTCTTTATTAAATGCGTGTCTGGTACCGACTTTGAGCCTTGTGGTTGACTTGAAATCCAGTACAAAGTATCTGTGTATCCGCATGATCGGCGGTTAGGATTTTGTAATATTACTGTCAAAACGTTAGGCAACAACATGTTTTATAAATTTATCCAATTGTGAAATTTAATAATCGTCTCACAATATAGTTAGTGCGGAGGAGTGAAATGGTGTGGGCGGGCGAGCTTTCAGTTCATCAGAATTGGACTTTAAAACGTGGAGTAATATGAAAAGTGCCTTAAATGGCAAACCCTAAAGATGTACGATCGCAGTTTAATTAATCAATTTAACACTTTAACGCCTAGTTTTCCTAAAGTTTTTTTTTGTCTAAAGTGAGAACGTATTCTACAGAAGGATGCCTTATAAGATTTGAATTTTTGTATTATATAAGTTGTAATTATCACTGTCAATTACTTACATGTTTTAGAGCGAAAAAAATGTATTCTGTATGTTTTTGACTTGTGCTTTAATGGGTTAACATCATCATCATTCGCGCTAGTAATCAACAGGTTGTTAAATTAGCGCAAATAAATAAAATATATCTATGCAATAAATACGATAAAGCATTAAAATACTTATTGCTCAACTTATAATAAAAGAATTTAACGAATTGAGCAAGACATCTGATGGCAAATATTGGCAACTCTGGAACTTAAACTCAATGCTAAATGTGTTAAATCTAAAAATCCAGAGCAAGTTGCACAAATAACAAATATATGAAAGCAGACAAGAATAGGAAGAATGAATTTTGTTTATCTTTCTAATTTGTAGGAATTCATGATATACCGCTAATGACACTACACTCTAAAAAAGGAATGTTTATAAAATACTTGTGGGGAAACTATCGGTTACTTCTGGTAAATACATATTGGCTTATTGCAAACAATTACACAATTCTAGTGTTTGAACAAAACAATATCTAATTTCTTAAAAACATTTAAAATGTTTACCAAAAACACTCTATGAAAGTCACTTCAATTATTACTCCCAAACACTCATTTGTTACCAATAAATAATGAAAGTGTTTAAGATAAGTAATAAATACATGATATTTTTTTGTGGCAAACACTAAGTGTTTCTCAGAACGCAATCTATTTTAAAAGTGTTTGCCCTAAATACTAATAGCTTCTCGGAAAAAAGCTACATTGAAAGTGTTTGCCCCAAAAATCGTACAGCTTCTGATAAAATATGCATCACTTGAACAATTTAACTTATCCGTGTCATGCAAAACTTGCACGAATAAACGTGGATAAGCTTCTTTTGTCGAATAGGAAGCAAAATTTCTTATTGTGCGAAATCTGAAGCTAATTATTATCATCTATAGGTACTGCCAACAATTCATTATAATCGGTTTCACATCATCCAAAACAGATGATTGCAGAAACACTGCCGCAATTCTGTGCAAATCATCTGACGAAAACCCAGTCAGTTTAGACGACTTTTTAAGACGCGTCCAATGTATGAGACACCTGGTCCCAGGCATAATGCATCGATGTGTTGTAGTGTTTCCTTAGTGTCCATCAATATCAGTCGAAATAAAATGTTTATTTTCGCCAGACGTTCGTTAACGCGACTTGTCGAATAATCTACCCTGGAATTCTGCATTATTCGACATGTCGCGTAAATGAGTGGCTGCCGCAATAAAAAAAACCGTTTGCTTTGACTGAATTTGGCGAACACTACAAATATTTGCCGGAAACACTTCAAGTATTTTTGGCAAACACTACCAAATTTTGAAATATTTGTGGGAAACACTTCAAATATTTGTGGGAAACACTTTTCGTGTTTGTGGGAAAAACTTTTCGTGTTTATGGGAAACACTTCAAATATTTTTGGGAAACACTTTTCGTATTTGTGGGTAACACTTTTCGTGTTTGTGGGAAACACTACAATTATTTGTGGGAACACTACTGATCATTTGTGAGAAACACTTTGATTATTTCCTACAAATGAGCTCGCAAACACTTCAGTGTTTGTTTGAGAAAGTGTTTACAGGGAACGATTTTTTTTTTTGTGTGTAGAAATTTCTAACAAACGTCGCAAATGGAGCGCTCTGGCCAGGAGAGAGAGAGATAGAGTTAGAGTGAGACAATAGATTGTGAAGATCGCTAATAATACAGACAAAATAAAATTCGAAAAACCAACAGCGCAACGTTGTGATATCCATAAACGACCTATATAAATAATTTCTGCATTATAAAAACAAAAGAAAAATTTAACGACAACAAAATACGCTGCATAGCAATTTATTTTCGGCGCTGACGACCCAAATACGCGTGCACTCTCCCACATTTAAATGCATTTGCCAGCAGCATCCTACAAGACTTCCTTGTGAAGCAAACAAAAATTACAAAAAAAAAAGAAAAAAAGAATCGAAAACACATGCAGGCCAAACACATAACAGCCATGATGGACGCCATATTGTTTTCTTTGACGTCTTCGTCATCATCAACATCATCATTGGAACCACCCCACACAGCCCACTTACGACTGCGAGGATCGTTTGTCGTTTGCACAGCTTTGAGCAGCTTTGAGCTTTATACTCTACGCTCTCACATAATGCAGCAGAAGAGCCACAGCCAACAGGCTACATTCCAGGCGCCATATTGTTCCATTTCTCCTTGTTGCCTGTTTGAGAGACGGCGTGAAACGAACGATGTACAATGTAGCCTCGCTTATTGCACCACCCATCCGTCACACCCCTCCTAAAACAACACTCTCCCGAACACTAACAATTACTGTTATCGTGCTTTTTATTTTAGAGGTGACTCTTTCCTGCCTTCTCCTTGAGCCAATCGGTCGGTAATGCGCTACGCTCCGTGTTTGCTCTACAATTGGCTGAGTTTGTGTTTGTGTAAGAGTGGTTATTGGTGTCGTGTGCAAAAGCAAGAAAAATCCTCTTTGATAGGATTAAATAATGTTGCTGTTGTTGCCTATTTATGTGCCGTTGGGCACAGTGGGTCAAAAAGTGTATTTTGCACAAAGTATAATTTTTAAAAAATATACTTTAAAACAATTTCCAAAATTATATTTTTAATTCCAAAAAAATATTGGGATTTTTTTCAACATTTTTTAATAAATATCTGATATACCTACCGGCATTTTTCAACATTCAAACAAAATCATATTCAAATTTTAAATTTGCTTTTTGCAATTCCAAATTTCGATTTTTCAATGTAAAATGAACGTATTTTAATCGAATTCAATTTTTTTTTAATTCAGTAAAACGATTTCGATTTATGTTCTCTAATTTCGAAATTTAATTTCGATCGAAAATGATTTCCGAAACATTATTAAGGTGTATTGATATGGTGTTTTGAAGCCCTACTTTGTATATATTATATGCAATTTTTAAATAATTCTTCCTTGATTCACGCTCTATTTAGTGTCTATTTTATGTCTTATACCATAGTGTCAGTGTTTGCCATATTCTGCTGCAAATGTCCCCTAGACTTAAGCCTTTTAGGCGCCTTTTGTGGTATTTTTCGCTGACTTTGCCTTTTTTTAGTTCACATTCAAGCCCAATAAGGTTCAATAATTGCAATTTGTAGCCTCGCGACATGCATAAATAGGAGGCAATTATTGCCACTGCTACTACTGGCCTTAACTAGTACATTGAGCACGGCACGGTTAATTAAATTAACAGAACTGGCAGAAAAGACATTCAGGGTTCCCATACAGCAGATAAACAAATATAAATTTATATATTTTTTAGACAGCTCAGATTTCTATATTTTAGTTGCTTATATAAAATGCAAATTTCAACGGGATTGAAACCACACTCAGAACCAATTCACTTTTAATTATAACCATGTTTTTACATTTAAATGCACATCAAAATATACCTCGACCTTTTCATTCTCGAAATTCTTACTATGAATTATAAGTTATCGGCAATATTACCTAGTGGGCAGCTACACCTTGTTGATGCGTTTCAACAAGCGAAGGGCCTAAGAAAATGCATATTTAAAGACGTGGCTGTGCGCACCTCCACGTGTTTGGACCACGCCACGTTGGAAAGTTCGCTGTGTTCCAAATTCCTTTTGCCGTTTTCAACACACACCGCTGCGCTAAAGCCAACATACAGTAACTTGTAGTACGTGCGTCGAAAAAGCGTTAATGGAACCGTGAAACGGTTTATCAACCAACGAAGAAGTAATAGTTGGACAATGAAAGACACAAACAAAAAAAACGAAATGTTAATCACAACAGGTACACGAAGAAGAAGTCACATAACAAAAAAAAAAAAAAAATACAAAATCGTCCAAACAAAAAGAAGACAGTGAGCGCGATTGAGTGAGTGATATGTTGGTTGTGGATCCATGCGATACGCGGTACGTATTTCATGCAAGTTGGCATAAGTCAAGCATTGTTGTTATTATTTGTTGTAGTTCAGTTTTGTTATTGTGCTCTGCTTGATTTTTTTGTTGATTTTTTTTTATAGTTTTCACAATGTCTCTTCTTCTGCTTTGCGTTCATAACAAACGAATGAACAAACAAACAAATGTACGAAAGAGCATAAATTGGTCAGTGACCTTTTTTTCATAGTATCCGTACGTAGCATATGTTAAATGTTCCACTTTTTGAACGTTGTGGTGATTCCTTTGGTCGTGCACCTTTTTTTTAATGAATTTTTAGTAAAATTTAGTTTTAAATTATTCATTATTTATTGAGTTTTAAAGTTCGAAATGTATAGTTAATTTCAAAGTTATTTATACATTTACCAGGATAACTGAATTAGTAAAGGATTAAATATTAATGTTAAACATAATCAGCATAAACTGATTTTTCAATTTTTTTGAAATCATAATTTCAATTCATACGAAAATAGTTTTTTTTATTTTAAATTTAAAACACCATTACTTTAATAATTACGTTATCTTAATAATAATAATAATAATAATAATAATAGTTTGGCACTGCAGTCCTATAAGAACTTCGGCCGAGCTCTCTCACCAATTTGAGCTGTGCGTGTTATATTTGTACTCAAAGTGGTGGGACCTACAGTTTATTGCCGAATCCGAACGGCGGGTGAGAGCTTTTCATAGGCAATGTTTTACTCTCGTAGGTTTGTCATTTACTGCCGAGAGGTAGCGCGGTATAGAAAAATGTGTCTATGAAAAAAATGTTGTTAGCCCCAGTCCAGGCTTGAACCGGGGACCTTTCGGCTCGCAGTCCTACGCACTAACCACTGAGCTATCGCGACCACTTGCATTGATACTAATTTTAGTCAATTTGAGGATTGTCTTAAAATAAAGATTCAACATTTTAACAAATCCTTACTATCGATACATAATTCAAACAAAATAATCTGAAATACAACTATAAAACTATACAATTTTTACGAATTAACAATTTATAACATGGGAATAAGTTTGCTCCATATGCCATTTTTGGGTGAAAGGAGTTACGAATTGGATTTATTTGCAGTTTATATATGACTGATATCTCGTATCAAATCTAAGATATACACAAATGTATCTTAAAAATTAGCTTAATGAAAATATATTCGACACAAATGAAATTTTCCTGAAAAAATCATTTGAAATGTAGCTGAAGGCGGATTAAGCTCATTTTTGGTGAAACAAATAAAAATATTAGTTCTTTTAAACGGACATTTTTAGGTTATATGGCAGATATACGTGGCAGTTGATCGTTAATTGTTTCGACGTTAAGATTTTCGAAAAGTGTAATTTTTGAAAATGGAATTTTGTTTTATTAAATTGAATAGAACCGAATTATAAAACATTAACTCGAAATACAATATGACGATGTTTTTTTTTTAAATTTCATTTAACTTTTACAAATTGAATAAATTACATTTGAAAATTTGTGTTTTGTTTCACTGTCACTGCTGCTCTTTTGACCGTATAACATTTATTTTCTCTTTGAACCCTCATCCTTTCTGTTGTGCATTCGTAATGTCGAAATTGTTATATTTGGTGAATAAAAATACGAGACTTGCGCAAGAATTACAACGTCATAAAAAAAAAAACATCTACGGACGAAAAAGTGGCTGACTTGAAGATTATATTTTTTGAACACAGACAAGATAAAATACAAAAAAAGAAGAATTAACAATTCACAAGGAAATGATAATAAATATAAAAAAAAATTAATAATAATAACGAAAAAAATCAACAAATAAATGCTATTCATAAGAACAGTGCAAACATACAAAAAAAAGGAAAGGTTAATAATTGCCAACGTATTGCAAAATTATAAAGAAAGGGGCAAAAGTGTTAAATGAAGCGGATTAAGCAATAATTTAAAAACAAAAGACGATTTGAGTTAATGTTGAAGTTGACAACAGGTGAACGGAAAGTAGCAGGAGATCAAAGAGCTAAGGAATTTGTAGAAGACATTATAGACGAAATAAAAACCAAGACAAATATTTAATAAAAATACAATTAAGACATATTACAATATAATAAAAAAATTGAAAAGCACAATTTGTATATGAAGCTGACAAAAGTATTGTCTAAAAACCACAAAAAGCCTGACAAGTGTTTTTTTTTTCAGATGTAGACAGAGAACGAGAGAGAGAGTGAGATAGAGAACGAGTAAGATCGAGCGGGGAAATGATATTTTTTATTGTTATGCTTTCAGTTTTTGTTGTGACATTATAAAAATTATAACTGTTAAACACCTTGCACAGTTATACACTGAGCATAAATAACTGTTACAAAATCATTTAAGCGCTCTCGCTCTCTACTCATTTCATAGAATTAAAAAAAATATTATTAATTAAAATATACGAATTTAAAGATAAGCAGGGAATTTACTAAACAACAAAAAACGTAAAAACTCTTGGGCTCTCCACCAGCAATCTCATAGTTTTGCAATCGTTTATTTTTTATTTGCGATTTTTTGGGATTTTTTTTTCTGCCATGTTTTGTGGGTTAAAACGTTGAAAATTTAAAAAATAACTTTATTCACCCATTTGAATATTGTATATGCAACAGGTGGTCAAATGGTTGAAACAGTGTTGCCGGATATATAAATTGAATTTTTAAATTTAAATTGATTTATGGAAAAAATTTAAGCATTTTGTTTAGAAAATATTAAAAAAACGACAATTTAAAGTAAACTTTAATACAAAAGCTTTTTTTGACAATTTTTATTTTTAGAATAAAATGTAAAAAGGCTGATTTTTAGTTCGAAGTCGACTTCAAATTGTTGAGAAAATATTTTATGCAAAATTGGATAGCAATTTATTGAACAGTATTAATTTGACTTTGATTTATGTTGAACTTATTACCTGATCATTTTCTACCTCCCATGACAATTCTTCTCCGGACAATTTTCAACCGAATTAACTTTTTCCTGACGATTATTTTGGGGAATAAGTTTCTCGGAAAAGAGAATTGTCTAATATTAGATTGTGGGAAGAATTGAACGGGAAAGAATAGAAGTATGGTTCGTGGAGGAATTGTGTCGGATAATAATCGTATCTGGCAATAATCGTCTTGGGAAAAAAATTTTGCGGGAAAGAATTGTCTCAGAGAATTATTGTTTGGGGAAGAATTTTCCAGGGAAGAATTGTCTCGGATAATAATGGTTTGGGTAGGAGTTGTTCGCCAAAAATTAAATCTGGGAAAAATGGAAAAATGAATTGTCTAATAATTGATTCTTGGAAGAATTGTACGGGAAAGAATAGTTCAGGGACGTATGGTTCGTGGTGAAATTGTGTCGGATAATAATCGTATCTGGCAATAATCGTCTTGGGAAAGAAATTTTGCGGGAAAGAATTTTCTTGGAAAATAATTTTTTGGGGACGAATTTTCTGAGGAAGAATAGTCTCGGACAATAATGGTTTGTGTAGTAATTGTCCGCCAAAAATTAAATCTGTGAAAAATGGTTCGGAAAAGAATTGACTTCGGACGAATTTTCGCGGGTAAGATTTCTCTTAGGGAGAAACTGTCTGGAGAGGAATAGTATTGGGAATATTTGTATCAGTATTGTCCGTAAACACGAAAAATGCTGTTTTAAATATCTATAAAATTGAGGTTTGTTTTATAAAAATTGTTCAACCGTCACAAACCCTTATATATACTCATTACCTACAATGAGGAATGATTTCTATATTTTAAATTCACAACAAAACCAAATGCTAACCATTACAACAATCTAATCTCAACAATTCTAGAATCTAGATACAAAAATCCTATGATCATGGCGGCGGAACTATTGTGCTTTGCGTTCGTTTCAAACGTATTTAGTGGCGCAGGCAAAAGCAAACGCACGGCATAATCAGGTCCAAGTCGACATGATCATCATCATCATTATAATAACGTTGTTGTAGTTGTTGGTTTTGTTGCTATTGCTGCTCCTGCTGTTGTTGGTTTCGTTTCGATTCGTTTTTTTTCTTTGTATTGTTGTTGTTTCTATGTGTTGCTGCCAGTGTATGTGGATGTGGCTGATGGGGCAATTTAACCCCAAATGGGAAATGAAAACGATCGCTGAAGCGAAGCAAAATAGAAAAAAATAATAATAACAAAAGGCAACAGCTTTACTACCAATACAACTGAAAACAAAAACTATGTTCATCTATTAATATGTATCTGTATCTGACGCTGTGTCGGTATCTTTGTCCGTGTATCTGTGTGTGTGTGTCTACAATACATGGACACAAAAAAGGGGAGCAGCTTGTATCACAAGCGTATCGACTAAATGAAAAAAAAAACAACAAAAAAGTCCGACTTGTGTTTGATTTCATAAATGGGAAACAATTTCGAAAATAATTTTAAAAGGAATGGAAACTATAAAATGTTGCTGTTGTCTGTCGTTGTTTCTTTTTTACCGATTCATTGCTTTTGCTGTATATTTTATTTATATCAAATTGGTTTGGTCGAAGATATTTTACTTACCTTCCATATATCTTTTCTCTCTATATTAATAGAGAGAAAAATATATGGAAGGTAAGTTTTTTTTTTTTAGAAATCATTCGATAAAATGTTATTACACCCCGTTTTAGTATTTCGATAAAATTAATTATTATACTAAAGTATGGTTATTTTAAATAATTGAGATTTTTTACAATCCGGTATGCCATTAGTTTTGATACCGTTACGAGATCAATAAGGGTAGATGAAGAAATCACATGATTTCGGGCCCGTTCTTGTAACGATATCAATCGTCAAATTGCATTTACATGGTACACCCAGAAAAAAATTCCCTCAAATCCCATTAAAATTGGTCAATAGGACAATTATTGATTTAATAGTATACAAAAAATAAAAATTTTCATATAAACTCAATGGCAATGTCATGGTATTTTCTTGTATTTAATGGTATTTTCCGATTAAAATAATAATTTATCCTATTGAATATTTTTAATAGTAAAAAACTATTATTTATATAGTATTTATTTCTGGCTGTAGGTGGATATCGAAACCTTCTGTCGGAGTTTACGCAATACGAGAAATTTTTCGAAATCGGAACGATATCGATGAAAAAATGATTAAAGTTTGCTGCGACAAATACTGCGATATCGATAGGATACATGTTTTAGAAATTTTAGAAGTTAGAATCGAGAAAGCAACGAGATTGACCTTTTTTTTATTGAAGTTATTCGAGAAAACTTCGAGGCATGGCTACTACATTAATAATGTATCAACACCTAATAAATTGGACGATTACTATTTTAAAACTTTTTTTTTTTCTCAAAAAATATATTTCTTCTGATGTTTGAACTGCGTCAATATACGTATTCAATTTTTACACCCAAAAATAAATACTATATAAATAATAGGTTTTTACTATTAAAAATAGTCAATACGATAAATTATTATTTTAATCGTAAAATACCATTAAATTTATATGAAAATTTTTATTTTCTGTATACTATTAAATCAATAATTGTTCTATTGACCAATTTTAATGGGATTTGAGGAAATTTTTTCTGGGTGTACTTTTTGTCAATAGGTTAGAATAATAAAGAGAGTTTAAAAATTGAAAATATGATGCATCCCTAGTAGAAATTGTACGGGAATTGATCATTGCAGTTTTATATTTTCATAAACTGACTAGTTCAACGACAAACATTTTCTGGGCCTTTCCTAATAGGGTAAATTTCTATTTGGGTTTAGATCTTTTATTTTAATTAAATAACTTTGCATTTGTACAGCGTATAGAGTTAAGATTGATTTCATTTTGAAGTTAATGGAATTCTTTTTATTTCCCTAAATAAATTAATGTTTTTATTTTATTAGCATGTAACTGTTATAAGAAATTAAACATTTTAAAGCAATTTTACGAAATGAGAGAACCCATTATTTTAATACTATAATTTTCCACGATAAATTCTGAATAAAAAAAATATTGGCGCGTAACTATAGTAAAACTGGAGTTTATTTTAATTAAAGCTATACAGCTTTTTGACATTTATTTTCATAGGGAACTCGTCAAAACAGCCGTAATTAAATTTAAGCTCGAGGTGGCCCGTGACTATAGTTACGGGCCATTATTTTTTACAAATGCGAGTAAAAATCATTTGCTAAATTTACGAAAAGTTTGGCTCTAAGTTTGTATATGAAAATTTGCATAAAAAAATTATTGCCTTTTCAGTTTAGGTGAATAAGGTGAGTCGATAAAAAGTGTTTTTTATGTTTTTTTTTATTTAGAAATGATTTTACAAGTTAAAATTAATTATTTAAACTTTCGCGTGTAGTAAACTTACCTTTGTAAATGCAATAATCCACTAGATCTGGTAATCCTTAGGCACAGAAGCGCTCGCTCATGTGGATTTGTTAGACTACTTAAGTAGGGCGCAGGTTAAAATGTCAACGCCACACACAGAAAAAAAAAACACACATCAAATTAACACTTGACCCAGTTGGCAATGATCAAAATAATTAAAATTCTGTTTGTCTGTTTTTTTTTTTTATTTTTATTTTTAACAAAATCAAATTGTTTAACAAGTTAACACTTTTAAAATATATATGTTTTTTAAACTTTATTTATTTTTGTTGTTGGTTTTGTTATGTGTTGTATAAAACGATTTTTGTTGTAATATTTGAAATGGTTTTTGTATTTGTTTAAAACATGTAGTAGTTAGTTTTCACGTGCAAAATAAAGCAACAAATAAATGAAAAGTTGATTTAATAAAAATAAACACAAGCGAAACTTAAACGAAAGCTAAACTATAAAACCACCGCACCAGCGGCGGACAACCTCGAAATAGAACTGATTCGTAGGGATACGAAAACGAGACGTTGTCCCTGGTGGCGAGCCTCAACTAGTGACGAGCCGATACGAAACGACGACAACAGCGCTGAAACGACACACGTAAAACGTAAAACGAACGAACGAACAAACACGAACGAGCAACACACGAGCGTCGTGCAATGGCTGGTTGAGGCTTTGACTGGTTCGGTTCGGTCGGTAGGCTGCAGGCAGGCTAGGCTGGCTGACAGACTGACTGTCGAAAGGGCGGTGGTGGTAGTTGGAACCAAAGCAACCACGTTGAATGATGATAATGCCAGGGCAACGACGCACGACGGCGGAGTAAGACGTGCGGTTGCGACTGCGACGAGACTCCACGATTACGTATGCGCTGGATGTGAATCAAATGAAACACATTTAAGTGGATGTGGACGGACGAGCGGATGGAATGGAATGAGTTGCGTTGAACTGAGTTGACGAGTGGTTGATTTTTGGACGTTGCTCGGAAACTGGCAAGAAAAGTGGATGCACATAAAACACCAGTATCTATGTGTTGCTCTTATTGGTATTGGTGTGGCGCTCTCACTCTCTCTCTCTGCTCGCCCTCTTACTCTCTGCAGGCAGGTACAAACGCTACAAAGACATTTCTGTGAGTGGCTGTTTTGTTTTCTTCTATTTTTATTTTATTGTTTTGTTACTTATGCTGGTTGCAATCCGTGACCGAAAAACTACCACTGCAGTCACCAGTTTTGACTTTGCCACCACTCACATATACAAACACACACAAACCACTGCAATGCCCCCCAACGCCTACTTGTGCACGCGATCCAACGAGCGGCGCAGCGCGCTCTCCTAACCAAACCAGCGCGCAAACGTTCTGACCAAAGATGTCGAAATATTCGAAACACTCCAAAATGCTGACCAAACAATTCATATATAGTACATGGTACGACTTACGAAATATGACAACCATGCAACAATTCGTCCTCGATTGCAGCGAACCTCGCACCACCTCCCTCCCACCGTCTACGTTTCACAACACATTTCTGTTGTGATTATTGCATGTGTTGCTATTGTTCCAGAGGGCTGCAGCGCCTTCTCACACTCTCTGCTGCCTCTGCTGTTCCATTTTTGACGTTTTTATTGTATTTGCTTACGTTGCGTGTTTGCTGCAGCACAAAGCTTTTTGGCGCTCCTCTCACAACGATCGTGCTCACCTACTCGTGCTCCCCATCGTTTCCTAGCTCTTTTGCTTGTTTTCTTTTTCGTCTTCCAATTTTGGAGACCCCTCAGAGCGCATTGCTGCTCCACATTCGAAGGCTCTCTCAGGCATAGAACAACCGCATATTTGTCTATGAAATACCAGAGTTGACTTCATGATTTCGAAACGACACAATACCGCAAGGAATTATAAATTCTATAAATATATATACATACCTAACACATATAGGAGCTTTAATATGTGAAACTTTAGGAACAGAGGGATTGTGGGATGACGCATGTGGTCAGGCATCTGGAAATTACCGATAGTATTTTTGAAATTTTAATGTCAAATATAACACATGTTTCATATATCTATTAAATATGTCTAAAAATTATTAAATCAAACTTATTTAAACTCTATTGGAGTATTTGACCCATTGAAAAAAACAATAAATTACATAAACATCTTACAATCCCTAGTATACATAATGTTGGGTCATGATCGAGTACTGATTATAAAGTTAAATAACCAAAATCACATTATGTCATCTCTAATAATAAAATTTTTTATTAGGGGGTCATCTCACGAATCATATTTACGATACCGCAATGATCACTGACTTTTTCTAATTAGAATTCATGAAAATAACTCTGTACCCCTTCTTATGTGAGATAAAAATAGAGCCACAGCCCTCAGACATATCGTCGGTGATACTGCAAAACCGCCTATCTACATTTTCGAATACCTCCTACAAAATGAATTTTACAGAAGAAATAACACTATTTTGAGTCTCAATTCTGCAGTTACTTCATACAAAATTGTGTATGTCATATCTTATACGCATTTATGAAATTTATCCAATCAATATATCATTTTAAGCCGGGTTTTAACTCAAAATAAGGCGTAATTTTTACATGCAGTTAGGCGGTTTTGTAGTATCATCGAAGATATGTTATATCTATTGTTCTGTTTTTCAGTTCCCTGGTTTTTAATAATATTTGTTAGTTTTATTATTGAATCTATAATGGCTATTGGGTGATTAGAAGTGAAACTGATCCTCTCTCATTACGTCTGTTCCAAAGATATGCCTCCTAATTCTAGAATATGCTGGACAGTCACTGAGATAGTTCTCTGTAGTACAAGCTTCTTCTTAGCAGTCAGAACATAGGGCGTTTTCGTCCAGGTCGATTGTGTTCATGTATTTTTCACATATGTAAGTGTCCTGTTCGACGGGACGTCAGTGATCTGCACTCCTTCCTATTCAAAAGTAGAACAATTTTCGCTATGTTTATTATCGTCGGTGTCATTCATTAGCTTGGAGAATCTGCATTTGTCACGTTCTGCCATCCGCCAATATGTGCAGTGGCGACCCATAAGCTGATGTACTGTTTTTCCGGCAGATGCAAATAATCCAAGCACAGGTTCTGGTCCAACTCGAATGTCCTCAGATCCAGCACGTGCTAGTTCGTCAGATGTTTCATTACCCGGGGAGTTTTCCTTGTATGGTATAATATAATGCAGAACTTATTTTCGTTCGGGTTATCGTTGAGGAAATATCTTATAGCACTGTTTTTGAACATATGAGATGCCACTATCGAATTTCAAGATCTATTTGCAAGGTACATGATATAACAGATCGGTATGACGTTAAGGTACATATACTCCCGTATAGTTGACAAGTTGTGTTAGAGATAATCAGCAAACAACCAATCGAGTTTTTCAAAAATTCTAAAGGACACGTTTAATACTCATCGAAATCTACTCACAGAAACTTCTCGAACTTAATTTCATCATCAATTGAGAAATTAAATACTTGGACCTCAACTAGATTTTTGAATTTTATTAAGAAGACTCCAATCTTAAAGGAATAGCAACGACTAAAGTAGAGCGTCGGTAGCTCGTCTGGTTAATGCGTTGGACTATGAGCGAAAAGTCGCTGGTGCGTTCGACTACGAGCCGAAAGGTCCCCGGTTCGATCCCCAGCGACTGTCAACATCTTTTTCATAGAAAACATTTTTCTATGCGACACTACCTCTCGGCAGTCAATGGCAAACCTACGAGAGTAAACATTGCCGATGAAAAGTTCTCACCCCACCGCCGTTCGGATTCGCCATTAAACTGTAGGTCCCACCAATTTAAGTACAAATTCAATTTTGGCTCAAAGTTTTAAACTCAGATTTTGATAATTAATTAGATGTAATAAATATTATTTGTCCAAGTGTCTTTCGGTTATTTGCCACATTACCTGTGTCAACAAGCAAAATATTTGTTCCTAAGTTAAAGCATTTAAAAATATAGCTTCAGAACAGGTCCCCCCATTTAAATATCGTAAAAGCGACACTGGTTATTACGTTAGTTTAATGAATTTAAGTAATAAATATATTAATAAATACCTAATTTCGTCAAGAAATAAACCTTTCCACAAAGTTTCATACAATTTCGTTATATATAATAAGAGATTCCCTAGTAGAAATTTACTCTATTAGGGTAGACATGATCATGTCCAGATCATGTTGGTCATGTATCTGATCGGGTTATGACAAGGAAAAAATTCCATGATCAGTTCTTTGTCATGACCTTATTATAATTACTACTAGGGTTAGCACAACAGCTCAAAAAACCTAGTTTCGGGATCTTCATCACGAATAAGACGATTTTCCGTATAAATTAATGTGATTTATACGGTTCGTTTAAATTAGGAGGTTGAGAAATATTCTTTTTTTCACTTCAAGACTTAGATAATAAAGATTATTATAATATGTTTAATTAGTCACAAAATCAAAATTCAATATTCTTGTTGTCAAAGAGACTGAAACTAATATATTCATTTGAGAAAAATATAGTTTTTAGAAAAATTTATAGATTTAGTATATTTTGTAATTTGAATTAATTTCAAATTCAACACCCGGGATTAGAATCTTATATCCCTAATAACACATCCAACAATTTAATTTCGGAGCAACGATATAATTTTTTTTGTACTTTCAGATAAGTCGATTTCAAATTCAAATACAATTGTAATATACGATACTTATCGCTTAATATATCGATAACATGTACGCCCCCTATAACGTTTAAAATATTCCTATGTAAAATTACGTATACAAATTTAAAAGATTATTGTTCGTAAGGAGCATTGTTATGTTTTAGAAAGAATATAATAAATTTCAAGGTGTGACCTATTACGTCTGAAAAGAATCTTATAATTACAAAAATTAACTAAACGATTTATAAAATTCTAATTATTCACGATTTATCAAAAACAAAATAGTAAACTAATGATCAATTACAGGATCATTAGGGAAAACAATTTACATTTTACAAAACACTCTACAAAACAGGTTGCTGAAAACACATAACTATTAATCAAATACACATTTTCGAAAAATGTATCTGATGGATTCCTTTTATATTATAAAACAGTGTAGTGTGTTGAAACGAAAAAAAAAATAACCTAATGATTCATATGCTAGTTTTCTAGTATACTACATAATAGCAACTTGGAATTGTTAGTATGTCGAAAGGGTAGTCAGTCTATAGATATTTTTTGTATGATGAACACTTGATCACAGTATCTCTCCCCTTCTCTCTCTCTCTCTCTCTCTCACTCATCGATGTTTTTCTGTGGCGCTCTTTCGCTTGATTTCGCCGTCACCCTTGACTCTTGGACGTAGTACTCTCATTTTTACACAGTTTGTAATACTTGTAGAGCGCTTATGGCACCCGGTGGGGGTTTTGGGGGGAATTTGGGTAACGCAGCATACCAACACACAGCTAAATATGTGCTTTGGTTCAGAGTACAGAGTATCTACATGTGGTATGGATGCAAGTATTTAATGCCTTGGATATGTATACGTCGTACACGATCGCAACAGGGTAAAAGGGATCACAGCGGCGCGACGTGTAGCGGGGTTCGTGGGATTTTTTTCGGTCTTTCGTGTGCTGCTCGAAGCCTTCAAGTCGACTCGAGGCAGAGCATGACATTTTTACACCCTCACTTATGTGATTTTTTTGTTGTTGTTGTTTTGTCTCGTTGGCGTTCGTTGCAAGGCAAGGATTTCTGTTACGAAAGTTTCTTGAAGTTTCGAACATTGTTCGGACCCATGTTGCCGAGAAGTAGTAGTAGTTGTTGCTGCTTTTATCGTATTATGCTGGCAGCGTGACTTTGTTTGCATGCTAATAATATTGTGTTATTTTTTTCCCTTTCCCACGAATTGTTTATTGGACATGTTCCAAATGGTTGGCTCAAATACCGCTGACTACTTTGCGCCAAGCAAGGCAAACTAATTTTCCATGGCATGCAGGTGTCTGTCTGTCGGTCTGACAGTCTGTCTTTCCTAAGAGCCGTTTGTGATTTGTATGTGTGTCACAAATATTAAGATACAAATGCAGCAAGTGCATTTTTCATGTATGTGTCAAATAATGTTTAGCTCTGCTCTTTAGCCCCCCCAACTTCATCTGAGCTTTTTGCGTTCTTCAGCTTTTCTATTGATCAACCTTTTTGCGTAGGGGTTCGTTATTCATTCAGAGACATCGATATACATTTAGCCTATTTTACCGACAGACAGATAGTGAGACACTCGGTTAGATATAGCGACTGCCAGTCGAATAGACAGAACGTTGAACACAATAGTTGCTCAATATGTTCGGTACTATGTTTGCGGCGCGTGGGATCTTGGATCTTGGATTTTGTTGTGGTTTTAAAAAACGCGTTTTAGATTTTTCTTTGGCTCAGGAGCTATAAAGTAGTCATGCATCATAAAATGTCGTAGTAGATAGGTTTGGTTTTATCGAAAATCCTATCAATCTCATATCATTTTCGTATCATTTTAAATACATAGGCGAAATTTCACTAGAAATACGATATCTTACAAAAAATAATATACATCAGTAAAATTTCGAAATCTTACAAATATTATGAAATTTCATCAAAAATAAGAAATTTACTAAAAATACGACATTTTACCAAAATTATTAAATCTCAGAAAAAAATACGATATATCACAAAAATACAACATTTTATTAAAAATTCAAAATTTAATATGAATTCCAAAAAAAAACAAATTTCATCAAAAATACGATATTTTACTAAAATTACAAACTTTTACAAAAAACAAAAATAGGAAATTTCACATAAAATACTAAATGTCATCCAAAATACGAAATTTCACAAAAAAATTGTCAAAAAAAAAAAAAAAATCTTACAATAAGTACGAAATTTTTTTAAAAATACGAAATCTGACAAAAAAAAATACGAAATTTCATTAAAAATACGATTTTCATAAAAATATTAAATTTCACTCAAAAAAAAAAATTCTTTACTAAAATACGAAATTTTATTAAAAATACGAAAAATACAAAATATTAAATTTCAAAATCTAAAAAAAAAAAAGAAATTTCGACAAAAATACGATATTTTACTAAAAATACGAAATCTCAAAAAATATATACGAAATCTCACAAAAAATACGAAATCTCACAAAAATACAAAATTTCATTAAAAATACGATTCCTATCAAAATTATTAAATTTCATTAAAAAATAAAATTCTTCACTGAAATACGAAATTTCATTAAAAATACAAAATATAAAATTTAAAATCTCAAAAAAAAAAACGAAATTTCATTAAAAATATGATATTTTACTAAAAATACGAAATTAAAAAAAATAAATATGAAATTTCACCAAAATTATGAAATTTCAAATAAAATACGAAATGTCATCTAAAATACGAAATTTCACAAAAAATACGAAATTTGTCGAATATTTTTTTTTTGGAAAATGGTGATTTTGTAGTCCAACAATTTTTTTAACAGTGTGTTTTTCCAACATTTTTGAACATTGTTGTTTTTTTGATGGAATATGTTGTTATCGTACGTTGTTTTTTTATGGCCCTAAAAATTTGTAACAATTTTATTTTTCGAACAGTTTTTTTTTGCCGACCAAACTTTTAATTTTATACTCTTGGATTTTCATATTTTATTTACATTTATACTCAAATCAAGAGTTACCATATGTCTGTGGTCCAGAAATATTGGAAGTCATCTGAAAAGAGAATTGTGCATCAACGCTTCTAAGCTTCTCAAAAATTACTAATGAGAGATATATTTTGATAACCTTTACTTCTACCGCTGTTTAAACGCAACCCAAATCAAAAATAAAGGTTTCTTTCAGACCGAAATCGAAATGTTTCAAAAACCGAACCTTGAGACCGAACCTTGAAATTTGCAAAAATAAAGGTTAACCTAATGCTAGGACTACAGGATCAGTACATTTTCCAGTGAGCTAACGAAGATCCTACTAATACAGTACTTATGATCAACCTTTGGATTGAGAATAAATTTTAGGCTAACTACTAGAGTTATTGGAAATTGATTGAGCAATATTTTAAATGTGTAATAGCCTGTTTTATGAAACACGTATGTAAAATTTCAAGGGTTTATTTGGAGACCTTAAAAACATGTAGATATTTTATCATCAATCATTCATCCATCCACGTTGAACTATATATCTAGACATCTTGTAGTAAACAGGTACCTACATAACTCACATTGCAGGCAACCTAATGCAACTGAGCAACACCACGATCATCATCATCATCATCATCTGCATCGGCAATCCTCATCATCATCATCCTCATCATCTTCAGCAACATGATCAGCAACCGCGCCATGTTGTGTATATTGCAAGTATTTCGAAATCTAACTCATTTAATGCGCCGCATGGAATGGGGTTTTCCTTGGATGATTTCCTAGCACAAACAACCAACGGCAACCACACCAATACCAACAGCAACAGCAACTAAAACAACAACAGCAATACAATCATACAGCGCACCAACAGCTGTTGTTGCGACCAACGTCTGTTGCTAGCTGCTGTGGCTACTTTGTATCTGTGTATCTCGCTCTCGCCATTGAAGCTGCGTTGGATGCGACTTGTGAAGCTTGGCTTTTGGAACGCTTCGCTGGAGTTGTTTTTTCCCCCTTTTCGTTGTTACAGCTGATGATGTAGATGACGATGTTGCCGGCTCTAATGTCGCTGCTGCTATATACACAAGTACACGCAACAGCGCGCTCTCCTAACCGATAGATTTTTTTTTTCAAAAATAATGTTAGACACTGTAAGTGCTACGCTACATGTAAAATTATTAATATACAACATTATTTTATCATATATTTGATTTTGAATTAATTTTCTGGAATATTCCATTAAAAAAAGTTAAACACAAAATTATCTAATGTGGGCGAAAACCTCAAAAGTCAAATGAAATTTTTTGGTGTGGTTTTGGGATTATTTTATTTTCTGAATCGGGGGTTATTTCGTTATATTTGGTGGTTGTTTCATATTAAAGGGTTTTTCAATAAGAGCGCTACAAAAGTTTTTTTTAAAGGTTTTTCAAAAAGGACGCTACAAAAGTAGGGCGACAGGGACAGCAAACGACGCCATATTTCTTGCCGTTCTTTTGACATTTCTTTTCAGTAAGGTTTGCCATTTCATCATGAGCCAAAAAATTTACTACCGAAATTCGAATTCGTATATGAAATGGCAAACCTTACTGAAGAGAAATGTCAAAAGAGCGGCCAGAAATATGGCGTCGTTTGCTGTCCCTGTCGCTCTACTTTTGTAGCGTCCCTGTTAAAAAACCCTTTATTTAGAGAAAACCTCAAAAGTCAAAATGTTTCATACGATGTTAGGTATTATTTCATATAAAATAACACCCACATGTTTTGGGATTTATTTCATTTTATTTGGGTGTTATTAAATTGTTACATTTGTTAATAGACATATTTCAGAAAATTAATTCAAAATCAAATACAATGTGCACATTCAATATGCGGAAATGTATTTGAAATTTAATTATATTGAATGCTGTCTTGGGGGAAATGATTTCGCACATGAAGAAAATGCAGCTGTACAATGGAATTTGTGAGAATTAGCGGAAATTGGTGGGAATTTGTGATCATTTTTCTCTGTGGGATATTTTGAGAATTTCAGCAGGAAAAAAAAGTATATCGTGTGAGAATTTCATCTGATGAGCTTGATAAATAAGTTATTTTATTCAAATATTCTTTAGAAGTCACATATATCTGAAATATATAGATATGCATCATAAATTATTATTTAACATTTTAATTGAAAATTAATTTTCCACTGATAATCATATATCTTTTTTATATTTCGGGGAATATTTCATTAACAAAAATTTGGGTGATAAACTAGAGCATTCTTTCATTAATTTTGGGTTCTTTTTCATTTTTGATTGAGGTATTATTTCATTTTTGAGATTTATTGGGCGTTATTTTATTGGGGGATATATCGTATCGCCAAAATTACATTTAAATTGCTGCGGCGCTAACCATTAATAAAAATTATTCTGGAAAGTAATCACTGCTTCCCAGAATAGCCTTCCCAGAATAGGACATACATTCTACTTCTGTGGCAAATAAACTCTATCCTAAGAACAACCAGTGACAAACTGCTAAAAATTATAGACAGGGTTTGCTGGTTTTTAATAATGCGACATACGTTTAGCATCCGGAGATCGGGAATGCTGGTCCAATGTAATGTTATTTTAATATTTTCCAAGTTTTGCGTTCTTCAAAGACGAATGTTAGAGAAGATGTTTTTATGTGTGGAAGGACGCGGTACCTTTATCTCATTCAATGGCTATTTGTAGTATTTATTAGGTGTCATTACTTCCCTTTTCAGTCAGTTTAATTTTGTTTTGCTCAATAGTAAAATCGGGGACATCTGCGCAATGACTTTGTCCTCCCAGGTTATACATTTTTTCGATTGTCAGTATTAATTGTCTTAACTTCTTCGACTTTTAATAATATTAGCGGTGTCATCATATAATAATCTTGGACAACTCGGGTGTCCTCACACAAAATTTGCCTCATATGGGCATTTCCTGGGATTCCGGACGGGACATTCGTACGCTTGAGACGTAATATCTCGAAGGAAAATTAATGAATTTATTTGATTTTTTTTGTGCATGTAGTATATAGTTGGACTAAATATCTGCAAAAAATTATAGAAGTCTATACGGTATATCAAAACATATAAATAAAATAGTGGCGTTCCGGTCGGGAAAAAAACAGAAGTAAATATCGAGGTTCATATCGATATTCCAAAAAGTCAGCTAATTTTGCGTACAAATGTTTTTTTTGAAATATTTTAAAAAATACTTGAGAACATGTGCTTTATTTGTATATTTACACTTTGTTCCTAAGTTTATACTTTTTGCATAATAAATCACAGAAAAATTCCGGACGGGACAAAAAATTCCGTATTGAAATTATCAGTGCGATTTTTATTCTAAAAATACTTTTTTTGTACAATAAATTTTGTTGAATTATCTCTGAACATAGCTGAGACAATTTACTTTATTTTTTGTATATGTAAGTGTATACTTTGTTCCTAAAGTTTACAGTTATTTCGTAATAAATCGCAGAATAATTCCGGACGTATGGAAATTTTCATTACGATTTTTTGCTTCCAAGATTCCAAATCCATCGTTATTTCAAAGATTTGATCATTTTGAATTTTTCGGTCGTGGTTGCCGTTTTTCTGGAAATGCCCATATACGTTCGTGTTTACATAAAAGTTATAGCTTATTGCATACAAGTTATAGCTTATTGCATACAAGTTATAGCCTATCAAGTTATAGCCTATTGCAGGAAAAAATCGCATATATAAGATAATAATCATTTCATATTCTTCAAAAAATGTCGATACTATTCTTGTTGAACAGATAAATATTGATAAATATTTTTAAGCGATATTTTACAAATTCTGTGTCCCGTTTCTGTATCGTATCTCGAAGGGTTTTCTCGAATGGATTTCGCAAATTGACGTCATTATGGCGTATTACTTGAATGAACTGTTTCTGCAATCGTGGTAAAGTGAGAATACTGCATCCAGTGATGTCATATTACAATTGCTGATATTCGAGTTCGAGTTCTCACTTACCTCAGAGGTGGTGAGTAGGAAAAGTGCCACTGATTCTGAATGATGTAATGCTAGCCTTTATAAAATTCCACTCGGATTTTTCTAACATTTTCGTTTGTGTGTATGTCGTACCAAACATAGTTTCTCCAGCGCCGTTTTCTATTTATCTAACGTTGGTGCTCTTCTACTTGTATTTTTTTTATTTTTATGAATTGTCTACAATGTTTTTATTTTTATTATTTTTTGTCGTTTTTATTTCCATCCCATTTGGCGCTCGGCTCGCTTGTTGTCCATGTAATAGTTTCGTTACGTGCGGCACGTCTGCGCCAGCCGTTCCCTGCTCCATCGAACGAGGCTTGGTTTTGGTTTTGCCTGCGCGCCTAGCCTGGCCGGCTTGGCCTGACTGAGCTCGGGTGCGCTGCTTGGCTCTGTTCGCCTGCCGCCGGCTCCACACTTGGATACGTTCGTTTTGTAGTTTTTCCAATTTGGACTTTGTTGTATTTGTTGGATGAAACGGCGTTGTGTGGGGGGTTAGCTTGGGAAAAGGTGTAGTCCGCGCGCAGTACGACGATGTCGTCGTCGCGGTTGGCTTTAATTTTGCTGCGGCGACGCTGCCAACATTGAAGGCTTCTTGTTGTTAAAGGTTTCTATGGCGGCATCGAGTGAAACAAGTAGTTTTCTGTCTCTTCTTCTTGAGCTTCTTCTTTTCTAATTCTTCTATGATGTCTGCTGTTTCTTCTGCTTCTTCTTCGGTGCTTCTAGTCGCGTCTATTTCTGTGACTATGTTGTTGTTTTTGTTGTTAAGTCACTTATAACGGGATCCTAAAGAAGTCGCTTTATGGGCCGCTGTCGGCAGCGAACGTCGACGTCTGAAGCTTCCCGGCTTCAAATTTCTCCAACTACTGCGCCTCACCTCATCGGTCGGTGTCGTTCGTTCGTTTGTCACTCGCAGCCGTCAGGCTGGGCATCAGCGACGACGACATTTGTTGGGGCTCAAGGAAAACTAGCAACGTGGGTTATCTTGTTGTTGTTGCTTTCGTACTATTTAGACCTTTTTTTTGTTGTGGTTGGCAGTCGAATGAATTGCTTTCTTTTGCCTTATCCAACATTTTTTGTTACCTTCTGTTGGCTGCCTTTAGGGCCCGTCCTCGGTGATTTGTTTTTTTGTAGGCTCTGGCGTTATTTTGCTGTTTTTTTTGTACTTGGGGCTAATTTGAGGCGGCTGTTGTTTTCTCTGTTGTTGCCACTGATGATGATGATGTACCGCTTGATGTTGTTGTTGCTATTGTAACGGTACTCGTAGCTATGCACCATGGTTTCTCATCAAAAACATCGGTTCCTTATTCTCCGTGGTTGGTGGTCAGCCGCGACATCTACAACTGTAGAATTTTATTGCCAATCAACAGGATTTTTTGCGGTTCAACTATTTTCAGTAACGCTTAGGTATTACCCTAGTAGAACTTTACCCTATTACGAAAAATCTTGTTGGTCATGCACAGAAAACAAAAAAATGTTCAATATGATGATTTTATTCATAAATATTAAGAATTTTTCACCAACTACCAGATTCATCATGGATAATTTTATTCATTGAATTGCAATTTATTATTTATAATCTACAATATGATGTATTAAATGTTGAATTGATGTTTTTAAACATCATATTTACACACACGGATTTGACATTATTTAAATATTTGAAATATTATTTTGAAAAAAAAAAAATTTTTTTTTTAAAATAAATTAATTTTTTACGAATTGAATAAAAAAATTTTCGAAAATAAAATTCGAAAAATTAGATTAAAAAAAAATTCACAAAAAAAAATAATGTGCGAAAAACAAAGTTTAAAAAATTAGCAAAAAAAAAATACGAAATATTTATTTTTTGGAAAAAAAAATTCCGTAATTTTTGTTTCAAAAAATAGATTTTTTTCAATTTTTTTTTTAATATATTTTTTATAAAGTTCATTTTTGAATGCATTTCTCATTTTTTGGCTTTTTTAAGAAGTTATGTCATTTTTTTAATTATTTTAAATTTTAGGTCATTATTTGCAGAATTTCGTAGATTTTTCCTGATATTAAGCAATCCTGAAATAGATTTGAAACAAAAATGAGACATCTTTGGTCTTAATTTTCACTACTTTTCTGTATTTATTATTTTGAATCCTACAGTGGAGTTGTAATCAAAAATAATGCATCGCAAATTAATAAATTTATGAATAGCTCCTTTTTTAGTAAAAATGGTGATTTTGTAGTCCAACAATTTTTTTAACAGTGTGTTTTTCCAACATTTTTGAACATTGTTGTTTTTTTGATGGAATATGTTGTTATCGTACGTTGTTTTTTTATGGCCCTAAAAATTTGTAACAATTTTATTTTTCGAACAGTTTTTTTTTGCCGACCAAACTTTTAATTTTATACTCTTGGATTTTCATATTTTATTTACATTTATACTCAAATCAAGAGTTACCATATGTCTGTGGTCCAGAAATATTGGAAGTCATCTGAAAAGAGAATTGTGCATCAACGCTTCTAAGCTTCTCAAAAATTACTAATGAGAGATATATTTTGATAACCTTTACTTCTACCGCTGTTTAAACGCAACCCAAATCAAAAATAAAGGTTTCTTTCAGACCGAAATCGAAATGTTTCAAAAACCGAACCTTGAGACCGAACCTTGAAATTTGCAAAAATAAAGGTTAACCTAATGCTAGGACTACAGGATCAGTACATTTTCCAGTGAGCTAACGAAGATCCTACTAATACAGTACTTATGATCAACCTTTGGATTGAGAATAAATTTTAGGCTAACTACTAGAGTTATTGGAAATTGATTGAGCAATATTTTAAATGTGTAATAGCCTGTTTTATGAAACACGTATGTAAAATTTCAAGGGTTTATTTGGAGACCTTAAAAACATGTAGATATTTTATCATCAATCATTCATCCATCCACGTTGAACTATATATCTAGACATCTTGTAGTAAACAGGTACCTACATAACTCACATTGCAGGCAACCTAATGCAACTGAGCAACACCACGATCATCATCATCATCATCATCTGCATCGGCAATCCTCATCATCATCATCCTCATCATCTTCAGCAACATGATCAGCAACCGCGCCATGTTGTGTATATTGCAAGTATTTCGAAATCTAACTCATTTAATGCGCCGCATGGAATGGGGTTTTCCTTGGATGATTTCCTAGCACAAACAACCAACGGCAACCACACCAATACCAACAGCAACAGCAACTAAAACAACAACAGCAATACAATCATACAGCACACCAACAGCTGTTGTTGCGACCAACGTCTGTTGCTAGCTGCTGTGGCTACTTTGTATCTGTGTATCTCGCTCTCGCCATTGAAGCTGCGTTGGATGCGACTTGTGAAGCTTGGCTTTTGGAACGCTTCGCTGGAGTTGTTTTTTCCCCCTTTTCGTTGTTACAGCTGATGATGTAGATGACGATGTTGCCGGCTCTAATGTCGCTGCTGCTATATACACAAGTACACGCAACAGCGCGCTCTCCTAACCGATAGATTTTTTTTTTCAAAAATAATGTTAGACACTGTAAGTGCTACGCTACATGTAAAATTATTAATATACAACATTATTTTATCATATATTTGATTTTGAATTAATTTTCTGGAATATTCCATTAAAAAAAGTTAAACACAAAATTATCTAATGTGGGCGAAAACCTCAAAAGTCAAATGAAATTTTTTGGTGTGGTTTTGGGATTATTTTATTTTCTGAATCGGGGGTTATTTCGTTATATTTGGTGGTTGTTTCATATTAAAGGGTTTTTCAATAAGAGCGCTACAAAAGTTTTTTTTAAAGGTTTTTCAAAAAGGACGCTACAAAAGTAGGGCGACAGGGACAGCAAACGACGCCATATTTCTTGCCGTTCTTTTGACATTTCTTTTCAGTAAGGTTTGCCATTTCATCATGAGCCAAAAAATTTACTACCGAAATTCGAATTCGTATATGAAATGGCAAACCTTACTGAAGAGAAATGTCAAAAGAGCGGCCAGAAATATGGCGTCGTTTGCTGTCCCTGTCGCTCTACTTTTGTAGCGTCCCTGTTAAAAAACCCTTTATTTAGAGAAAACCTCAAAAGTCAAAATGTTTCATACGATGTTAGGTATTATTTCATATAAAATAACACCCACATGTTTTGGGATTTATTTCATTTTATTTGGGTGTTATTAAATTGTTACATTTGTTAATAGACATATTTCAGAAAATTAATTCAAAATCAAATACAATGTGCACATTCAATATGCGGAAATGTATTTGAAATTTAATTATATTGAATGCTGTCTTGGGGGAAATGATTTCGCACATGAAGAAAATGCAGCTGTACAATGGAATTTGTGAGAATTAGCGGAAATTGGTGGGAATTTGTGATCATTTTTCTCTGTGGGATATTTTGAGAATTTCAGCAGGAAAAAAAAGTATATCGTGTGAGAATTTCATCTGATGAGCTTGATAAATAAGTTATTTTATTCAAATATTCTTTAGAAGTCACATATATCTGAAATATATAGATATGCATCATAAATTATTATTTAACATTTTAATTGAAAATTAATTTTCCACTGATAATCATATATCTTTTTTATATTTCGGGGAATATTTCATTAACAAAAATTTGGGTGATAAACTAGAGCATTCTTTCATTAATTTTGGGTTCTTTTTCATTTTTGATTGAGGTATTATTTCATTTTTGAGATTTATTGGGCGTTATTTTATTGGGGGATATATCGTATCGCCAAAATTACATTTAAATTGCTGCGGCGCTAACCATTAATAAAAATTATTCTGGAAAGTAATCACTGCTTCCCAGAATAGCCTTCCCAGAATAGGACATACATTCTACTTCTGTGGCAAATAAACTCTATCCTAAGAACAACCAGTGACAAACTGCTAAAAATTATAGACAGGGTTTGCTGGTTTTTAATAATGCGACATACGTTTAGCATCCGGAGATCGGGAATGCTGGTCCAATGTAATGTTATTTTAATATTTTCCAAGTTTTGCGTTCTTCAAAGACGAATGTTAGAGAAGATGTTTTTATGTGTGGAAGGACGCGGTACCTTTATCTCATTCAATGGCTATTTGTAGTATTTATTAGGTGTCATTACTTCCCTTTTCAGTCAGTTTAATTTTGTTTTGCTCAATAGTAAAATCGGGGACATCTGCGCAATGACTTTGTCCTCCCAGGTTATACATTTTTTCGATTGTCAGTATTAATTGTCTTAACTTCTTCGACTTTTAATAATATTAGCGGTGTCATCATATAATAATCTTGGACAACTCGGGTGTCCTCACACAAAATTTGCCTCATATGGGCATTTCCTGGGATTCCGGACGGGACATTCGTACGCTTGAGACGTAATATCTCGAAGGAAAATTAATGAATTTATTTGATTTTTTTTGTGCATGTAGTATATAGTTGGACTAAATATCTGCAAAAAATTATAGAAGTCTATACGGTATATCAAAACATATAAATAAAATAGTGGCGTTCCGGTCGGGAAAAAAACAGAAGTAAATATCGAGGTTCATATCGATATTCCAAAAAGTCAGCTAATTTTGCGTACAAATGTTTTTTTTGAAATATTTTAAAAAATACTTGAGAACATGTGCTTTATTTGTATATTTACACTTTGTTCCTAAGTTTATACTTTTTGCATAATAAATCACAGAAAAATTCCGGACGGGACAAAAAATTCCGTATTGAAATTATCAGTGCGATTTTTATTCTAAAAATACTTTTTTTGTACAATAAATTTTGTTGAATTATCTCTGAACATAGCTGAGACAATTTACTTTATTTTTTGTATATGTAAGTGTATACTTTGTTCCTAAAGTTTACAGTTATTTCGTAATAAATCGCAGAATAATTCCGGACGTATGGAAATTTTCATTACGATTTTTTGCTTCCAAGATTCCAAATCCATCGTTATTTCAAAGATTTGATCATTTTGAATTTTTCGGTCGTGGTTGCCGTTTTTCTGGAAATGCCCATATACGTTCGTGTTTACATAAAAGTTATAGCTTATTGCATACAAGTTATAGCTTATTGCATACAAGTTATAGCCTATCAAGTTATAGCCTATTGCAGGAAAAAATCGCATATATAAGATAATAATCATTTCATATTCTTCAAAAAATGTCGATACTATTCTTGTTGAACAGATAAATATTGATAAATATTTTTAAGCGATATTTTACAAATTCTGTGTCCCGTTTCTGTATCGTATCTCGAAGGGTTTTCTCGAATGGATTTCGCAAATTGACGTCATTATGGCGTATTACTTGAATGAACTGTTTCTGCAATCGTGGTAAAGTGAGAATACTGCATCCAGTGATGTCATATTACAATTGCTGATATTCGAGTTCGAGTTCTCACTTACCTCAGAGGTGGTGAGTAGGAAAAGTGCCACTGATTCTGAATGATGTAATGCTAGCCTTTATAAAATTCCACTCGGATTTTTCTAACATTTTCGTTTGTGTGTATGTCGTACCAAACATAGTTTCTCCAGCGCCGTTTTCTATTTATCTAACGTTGGTGCTCTTCTACTTGTATTTTTTTTATTTTTATGAATTGTCTACAATGTTTTTATTTTTATTATTTTTTGTCGTTTTTATTTCCATCCCATTTGGCGCTCGGCTCGCTTGTTGTCCATGTAATAGTTTCGTTACGTGCGGCACGTCTGCGCCAGCCGTTCCCTGCTCCATCGAACGAGGCTTGGTTTTGGTTTTGCCTGCGCGCCTAGCCTGGCCGGCTTGGCCTGACTGAGCTCGGGTGCGCTGCTTGGCTCTGTTCGCCTGCCGCCGGCTCCACACTTGGATACGTTCGTTTTGTAGTTTTTCCAATTTGGACTTTGTTGTATTTGTTGGATGAAACGGCGTTGTGTGGGGGGTTAGCTTGGGAAAAGGTGTAGTCCGCGCGCAGTACGACGATGTCGTCGTCGCGGTTGGCTTTAATTTTGCTGCGGCGACGCTGCCAACATTGAAGGCTTCTTGTTGTTAAAGGTTTCTATGGCGGCATCGAGTGAAACAAGTAGTTTTCTGTCTCTTCTTCTTGAGCTTCTTCTTTTCTAATTCTTCTATGATGTCTGCTGTTTCTTCTGCTTCTTCTTCGGTGCTTCTAGTCGCGTCTATTTCTGTGACTATGTTGTTGTTTTTGTTGTTAAGTCACTTATAACGGGATCCTAAAGAAGTCGCTTTATGGGCCGCTGTCGGCAGCGAACGTCGACGTCTGAAGCTTCCCGGCTTCAAATTTCTCCAACTACTGCGCCTCACCTCATCGGTCGGTGTCGTTCGTTCGTTTGTCACTCGCAGCCGTCAGGCTGGGCATCAGCGACGACGACATTTGTTGGGGCTCAAGGAAAACTAGCAACGTGGGTTATCTTGTTGTTGTTGCTTTCGTACTATTTAGACCTTTTTTTTGTTGTGGTTGGCAGTCGAATGAATTGCTTTCTTTTGCCTTATCCAACATTTTTTGTTACCTTCTGTTGGCTGCCTTTAGGGCCCGTCCTCGGTGATTTGTTTTTTTGTAGGCTCTGGCGTTATTTTGCTGTTTTTTTTGTACTTGGGGCTGTTGTTTTCTCTGTTGTTGCCACTGATGATGATGATGTACCGCTTGATGTTGTTGTTGCTATTGTAACGGTACTCGTAGCTATGCACCATGGTTTCTCATCAAAAACATCGGTTCCTTATTCTCCGTGGTTGGTGGTCAGCCGCGACATCTACAACTGTAGAATTTTATTGCCAATCAACAGGATTTTTTGCGGTTCAACTATTTTCAGTAACGCTTAGGTATTACCCTAGTAGAACTTTACCCTATTACGAAAAATCTTGTTGGTCATGCACAGAAAACAAAAAAATGTTCAATATGATGATTTTATTCATAAATATTAAGAATTTTTCACCAACTACCAGATTCATCATGGATAATTTTATTCATTGAATTGCAATTTATTATTTATAATCTACAATATGATGTATTAAATGTTGAATTGATGTTTTTAAACATCATATTTACACACACGGATTTGACATTATTTAAATATTTGAAATATTATTTTGAAAAAAAAAAAATTTTTTTTTTAAAATAAATTAATTTTTTACGAATTGAATAAAAAAATTTTCGAAAATAAAATTCGAAAAATTAGATTAAAAAAAAATTCACAAAAAAAAATAATGTGCGAAAAACAAAGTTTAAAAAATTAGCAAAAAAAAAATACGAAATATTTATTTTTTGGAAAAAAAAATTCCGTAATTTTTGTTTCAAAAAATAGATTTTTTTCAATTTTTTTTTTAATATATTTTTTATAAAGTTCATTTTTGAATGCATTTCTCATTTTTTGGCTTTTTTAAGAAGTTATGTCATTTTTTTAATTATTTTAAATTTTAGGTCATTATTTGCAGAATTTCGTAGATTTTTCCTGATATTAAGCAATCCTGAAATAGATTTGAAACAAAAATGAGACATCTTTGGTCTTAATTTTCACTACTTTTCTGTATTTATTATTTTGAATCCTACAGTGGAGTTGTAATCAAAAATAATGCATCGCAAATTAATAAATTTATGAATAGCTCCTTTTTTAGTACATTCGATTAATCTGAAATTATCAAGAAAATGACCTATAAAAGATATGGCTGTAACGAAAAATTACTGTATTATAAAAAAATAAAAATGTCTTTAAAATAAATACATTTGTATTTAATTTATGTTCAAATTATATATATATTTGTTTTTACTACATTGATGTTTTTGAAAAACATGTTTGTATGGAAAATAACTACATAATTTACTACATTGATGTTTTAAAAAAAACATTTTTTATGCAAAATAACTACATAATTTTACTGCATTACTGCAAAATTTGAATAAATTTGTTAATAAAGAACTACATTTTGTAATCATTTATACGTCTTCAAGTATATAGATAAATTACAACATCTGTTTTAAATTTAACTACATACTGTATTTATTTTACTTCAAGCTAAATTTAAAATATAACACATACTCATTTAATTTTACAATATTCTGCTTTTATTTACAATTCGAAAATATTAGTCTCACAAAAAAGATTGTTGTTATTTATTTAACTTCAAGCTAAATATTAAAATATTACTACATATGCAGAAATTTTTAATACATGCTGTGTTATGACAAATGTTTATGACAAGTAAAACTTATAAAATATATTGATGTATTGTTTTATTGTATGAATTTGTTCATTAATATTATGAAACGTATTCTTCACATACTCTTCATCATATTTAAGAACAATTTATCGGTCATTTATCAAATTGATAATGAATTCATAACGTTGATGTTTTGTAGTTATCAAGATTATGAATCGTTTTTCAATACAATGAATCATGGTTTAATCAACGAAATTCACCAATATGATGATTTTTTTTTTCTGTGTGTAACTGGTTCGGTTTTGACATGGACACACTTCCCTAGTAATGTTTCTACTAGGATATATTGCTATTCACTATCACTGCTAACCGTTGAGAATTTTGAAAAAGCTTAATTGACAAACCAATTATATTTTTCGATGTATGACTCTGCTGTCGAATACTTCAAGAACTGCTACATCCCGAGACGAATTTTCTGGCATTTGTTTAGGAACATTTGGAGAATAAATGGAATATTTTGGGAAGTGTATAGCAGTTTGTAAAATTTTGTGGAATTATAATGGCGGAGTCACGGCATATTTTGGAAGTGTTCAAAAAATATGTTGCTTGTGATAATAACACCACCTTTGTTTAAAATATGTAGAAAAAATGTTTTTAATCTGCTTTGATCCTGCCAAAAATTTTGTCTGAGATTCCGGTTGCCAAAAATATGTCAGAATTATGCCGGAAATATTCCAGAAAAATCTCAGAAATTTTGTGTTCGGATAGGTTCTAATCGCAGCTGGGAACTGTCAACATTTTAACATAGGAAAAGAGTTTCTAATCGACGCTACCTTTCGGTAGTAGTATATGGAAAACCTCCGAGAGTAAACATTGCCTTGAAAAACGTCTTACGCCGCCGATCTCATTAAGCATTAAACAGTAGTTTCCAGATCATTGAACAGAAGAAACTTTATAATATTATATTAAAATTTAAAAAAGTTGTCTGAAAATCGTTATTAACGCATATTATTCATATATGATAGAAGTGAAAAGCAACACTTAAATGCTTTTGATTCCTTTGAATCGTCAGAACTGATAATGATAAAGGTTTATTTAGGAACATTTATTTGATATACACTTTCACAAATCTTTTAAACTGAATTAAATACTGCAATTGAAGACCAGTTCAGTGATAGGTCAAAAGGTCTGCATGACGTTGAAGACCAGTTCTGTGATATGTCTAAAAGTCTGCATTACAACGCCTTGTTAAATATGCCGGTTAGTTTCACATATAATGGACTAGACACATAGATGTCTAGAATTGATTAATAAGATTTTGCCATTAGAAATTAAAACATTAAATAAAGTTAGAGTGTGACCCTGATAAAAAATATATAGAGGAGTCTGGGGTAAAGTTGGACATAAAAACAATTGTCAAGTACTTCTTAATATGACATCAACTGGTTATGATAAATATTATACCTTTTGATTGAATTTCGAGAACATGAAAAAAAAAAATGTGTTTGAAAGTTTTTTTGTGTTGTTGTTTGCTTTCAAAAAGTGTGAATTTTTGTCATTTTTAATGTATGATTAAAATGATTCAATGTTGTATATCTTTTGATCGGGTTTTCAATAATTGAACTTAAATGGTGCTATTTTATAATCCAATTGCAATATTAAGGTATAGTGGGAAACAAAAAGCAGCATTTTTATTTCTCCTAATATATGATCTGAATTGCAGAAGAAAGCCGAGAAGCGAACTTTTAACTTTTAAGAAATGAATTCTTCAATTTCATCAGAAGAAGAATTTTGTACAACTAGCTAGAAGGAAATTCCGAAGAACAATTTAGTGAACTGCAAAATGTTGTATTTTGTAATTGAATTGTATGAACATTTTCTGAACAAATTAAATTTGTTTATTGAATATGAACACTTTTCTTTCGATTTCCACACGATATTTATTATGGTTCGCGGACTATTCATCGTAAACAATTCATCGTATCACAATTCATCGAACACAATTCATCGCATGGACAATTCATCGTATCACAATTCACCGTATCCACAATTCATCGTATAAAAATTCTTATTACAATTCATAAACAAATATAAAATTGAATAACTCTCCTGAATACATTTCCTTTCGCTAAATGAATTATTCATACAATGAATTGTGCATACAATGAATTGTGCATACGATGAATTGTGCATACGACGAATTGTGCATACGATGAATTGTGCATACGATGAATTTGCATACGATGAATTGTGCATACGATGAATTGTGCATACGATGAATTGTGAATACGATGAATTGTGCATACTATGAATTGTGCATACGATGAATTGTGCATAGGATGAATTGTGCATAGGATGAATTGTGATACGATGAATTGCCCATACGATGAATTGTGCATGCGATGAATTCTGTATACGATGATTTGTGATACGATGAATTGGGAATACGATGAATTGTGTTCGATGTATTTTTTAAGATGAATTGTTTAAGATGAATTGTCCGGTTCCCATTGATAATGACAAAAACAACGATATCATTATAGCTTCGTTTTAATCGAATCATTCTCGTTTTATTTTAGATTACCGAAACGATACTTTGCGCCTATAAACGGTATCGTTTAGATGTCGTAAAATATCGTTTGGTTTATTCTTTACTGATTCTTATTTTCAATCTGCAATTATATTTTTAAGTTTCTTTAGATTACCTAATATTGATCCTAATAATTGTAGGTAATGCAAAATAAAACTATTCACCATCAAATCCCACATAATGTTTATAAAAATAACCAACCAATGGGCAATCAATTTGCGATTTTATAACCTTGTTTATGTCAGTCATTATTATGAAAAGGTTAATGCAAATATTTTGCAAAGCAGAAGAACGCAAATACCAGACAAAGTTACAAGAAATCATCATCGATTTTGCAGTAAAACGTTACAAAAGATATGCCAATAAAATTCAAATAGCAACAACATTAAGAAACAACTAAAACAACAGGCAACATATGTTGGCAAATGTTTCAAAACAACTTCTTTGTCGACACAAATAAGAAACAACAGCGCAAAACATGTTCCGAAGGTATCAGTCTAAGTATCAAACCAAACCAACTATCGGCTAATACAGCTCACAGCACAACAGGTCGCTCGCTGCTGTGTTGTGCCCACAGATAGTTAGATAAATAGATACACCAATCGACGGCGGCACCGCTAGATACGCTCAAGGTCATCACGCTTGCTATGAAAAAAAGATAATAAAAATAAATGAAAAAAAAAATTATAAAAACTGCAATCGCCGTAAAACGACTGATATTCGCAGAAGAAATATTAGGAGAAAAAAACAAATCCAACAAAATCCCAAACCAAAGCTTCGAGGCCTGCATCAATGCAACATGCGGTGTCGCACGTTTTAGATACAGATACAAGTTTGCAGTTACAGATACAAGTTGGCCATGCCATAAAAAGAGACAACAATAAATAGACGAAGACGATGATGATGTTGATGATGACAAGAAGCACAACACTTCAATTTGATGTTAATAACTACGTTAAAGTGTCTCTCTTTCCTACACGAATGCCACTTTAATATACTTTGTATCTAATAGATACAAATTTGCAATAATAACAATAGTGAATCTCACACGATATACAATTGAAAAGCCTGCATCGCTGAGAAGAAATACAACACAAACAACAGACTACAACGTCTGAGTCGCTCGTTGCCATTGCGAACATCCGCGAACTTCGAAGCCAGCTCCATGCTATGGACTTTTGAGATACACATGAGTTACACAAGATACTCGACCCTAATGTGCCCCTCAAAAGCGACGTTGCGCACGCGATTCAGCTGAAGCGCGATTTCATATCATAGATAGGCTCGCTACTACTACAGCATACACTTTGATGCATTTGATCAATATTAATTCTCATCGCTCTGTAGATACTTTTGCTTATTCTATGTATCTCATATTACAGTATCTACATGCATGTGTAAATTCACATGTACACCATAGGTTACAAATTGTTGCAAATAATAACGTGTCGGGCTGGACTTTTTCTGAATCAGCGGAGTCGTCGGCACATTTTTATACCCTACACCCCTGGGACATGTACTATGTTGGGTATATTTTTGAAATATTTAGTGGTCGGTACGAAAACTATGTTTCAAAAGTCGCATCAAAATATAATATAGTCGCAAAATAAGGTCTCATAACAGTAAAAACGTATCATTTAGCCCGTTTAGTTGCAGCAACGATAAACCTGTGTACAGAAGTTTTTCTAATCGATGCTACCTATCGGAAAAAAATAGCAAACCTCGAAGAGTAAATATTGCCTTGAAAAGGCTCTCACTCGGTCGAGCGCCTATCGGTTCGGCATTAAACTATAGCATGTAATTAAAATTAGAATGTAATTAAAAAATAATACGAAATCACCATACATGTAACACGAATGAAGTGTAATTAAATGATTGTTCAGATTGTAATAACATATTGCTATGTGTAAACATTTGATATATTCCCCAGAAGAATCTGTCAAACTTATCATAAATATGTTACAATACAAACATAAAATTTTAATTGCATTTGAATATACTATTTCTTGGCAGTTTGCTTGGTTATAACTATGTTTCAAAATAAACAGAAAATGTAATTCAAATCTAATTATAACGGATGTTCGCGACGCTCGTCTTCATTCGATTAGTTAGATTAGACAGACGAAGTTGGCAACGTTGCGCAGCATTTTCTACCTACGTCATCTTTTGCCATCGTTTGAACATATTGATGTTTAAAAACAAACAAAAGAGAAATTGGATTTAAATAAATGTATTCTTCTTGTGTACGAAGTTGGCACTCGTTGAGTAAAATTTTCTATCTACGTCTCTTTTGTCGTCGTTTGAAATATGTATTGGTCCTTTTAAAAATACTGATGTTTGAAAAGAAACAAAACAAATTAAATTAGATGTAAATAAAAGTAATCTTATTTCGTATACAAGAATGACACTCGGTGAACACCATTTCCTGCATACGTGTCATTTAATAGTGCAGTATATAATTGAACTGTTCCTGAATGTATTTCTAAAAATATTGTGAAAAGCCGACACGGAAACACAACTGAAAAATCAGTGCTTCTATTTTCAAACAGAATGCAGCATGGGTTTTTATTGAGAATTGTACTTGCAGTTTTAATTCAATTATTTATTTATGCATTTAAAAATTTGTATATGAATTCAAATATTATTAATTCCCACTGTGCATGTTTATTGATTTTTAATAAAAAATTAATAAAAAAAAAATAAAAAATATTTTATTTTTATTTTCAGGATTTTTTTCCAAAAATATTAAGATATGTTTTTATGCAAATATACTACTTTTTGAACTGAAACAACTGATATGTTTCACTGGAAACATATTTATATTCAGGTCATTACAAATCATGTTATATTTTAAACATAATAATGTTTCGGTTCAAATATTTAGTTTGTTTGGATGCAGTAATTATTATGTTTCCATTAGAACATACACCATTTTAAGGGGCAATAAAATGTTTCCGTGATATCATAATGTAAATCAGAGCTCAAATGATTTATCAGGCAATTATATATTATGTTTACATAAAATTACAAACATACATGTTAATGCCTGCAAAATTATGTTTGGGAGAGTCCTTTTTTTTGCAGCGTGTATATATCCAATTCCTAACTCCATTCCCGAAAAAGGGCGTTTTAGCCAAATAAATTCTCAGGTGACGATACGTCAAACAAATGGTTGTGATCCGCCTATTTTTATACCCTACACGAAGAGTGAAAGGGTGTATTCAATTTGGTACGCCGTTTGTAACACCCAGAAGGAAGCATCTCCGGTATGGAAAAGTATATATATATTCTTGATCAGCATGATCTCCTGAGTAGATTTAGCGATGTCCGTCTGTCTGTCTGTCCGTCTGTTGAAATCCCTACTACTTAAACAATTGAAGAGTTAGATAAATGAAATTAGATTACTTATATACCTACGCTGTATGTGGGAAAAAATTGGACAGATCGGTCCATTCTGACCTGTGATCTGACCATTTATATTTAAGTACCTCATATTAAATTTACATCTACAGATCAATTTTACTGTATACGTGCTTAGACAAACTTTTTTGGTCAAATATATATTGAAGTCATGCTCAAATACACGAAAATAATGTTTTCCGCCGATACGACTTGTGGTTTCCAAAAAAATATCGAAATTCGGTACATCTACCCATTTGTAAATATGGGTATCAAATGAATGGAAATTCTTCAGCGATTGAAATTTTGTAATTATTTTCAGGATTCGTATACCCTGGTGACCAATATACCACTTTGAATGTTAACCAAACATATGTGTAGGGTATTTATAGTCGGCTTAGACCGACTATAATTTTGATAATACTAACTTTCATAATAACACCAAATTTAAAATTTCCCATGTAATCTAACCTTCCCAACTGGTTTGTATTTAAATGTTTTGTTTTTATGCTTAATTTTAATTAGAAATCCAATATTAATTTTATTAACCTTACAGATGATGTACACACATTCCTTTAAAAAATTAGCATGATTAGCAAAACATGATTTTCCTGATCTCTTTAGTCTTTAGATTTTATAAAATTAGAATAATTTCTGTAATATTTATCAAAATTATCACACTAACATATCCATCCAGGGTTCGTTTTTTTATATAAAATCTCAAAGTATAATTGGTGGGAATTTTTGTATTTGTGATTACTGTGTACTATTCTAATAAAATCGAAACAAATATGTTGTAAAGTTTTTGCGAGGATTTTTTTTTGTATGTGAATTATTAAAGATTTATGTATAATAGTTTTATGTTCTACAATAATTGTTTTTCCGATTACATTTTCTGACTATTAAGCAGTACTTTACACTCAAGCTATTCAGAATGAACTGTGTATTGAATTTTTTTATTCGAGTCGTCTGACTTTTGAACTCCTTAATGTGTAAAGAAAATAGTCCGACATTAGCGATTAATTAATAATGCTCTGGACATAAACGCAAAGTTGATTGATAAAATAAAAATATTGATACTGAACTTTAGATATATTTTTTACAATATTTAATTTAATTTTTTTGAGTTTGTGAATGGGTAATTTATATAATTAGTTAGTAGCAATAAGAATTATTACACCTCCATAGTTTAGAAAAGCTCAAACATTTTATATGTATAATGTGAATCCTTTTATAGGTAGTTTTTTCGAAATATATTTTAATAATGAATTATAAAACCTTAAAAATATTGAATAAATATAATGCTATGTAAAGTCATAGCATGGCTCAGTTGGTTAGTGCGTTGGACTTCGAGGTTCTAATCTACGTTGCACAGTGGTTCAGTAACGTTTTTCATCGGCAACGTTTTTCATCTGTATCTTTTGATGTAACAAATATTTTTGAATGCTAACCGATAGAGTTGAATTAAGTCTAATTTGTAGCAGAACATTTGTCAGATTTTTAGTTATGAATGTTCGAAGTAAAAAATTATGATTTAATTTAGCTCTAACGCTTTTAGGGGCCAGGTTCCGCACTATTTGGCAATGAAGTTGGGTATGGGATGAAAGGTTATTTATTCAGCTATAAATTAAAATTAATTTTAGCTTAAAAACTTTAAAAGATTATTAGTTGTGAACGTTCAAAATCCAATATTCAGATTTAATTCAGTTATAATGCTTCCAGCGTACATGTTACTCAGTATTCGGTGGCAAAAGGGGGTATAGGATCAAAATCGAAAATTTTGACTTAATTCAGCTATTACGTCTCCAGTGGCCGGGTTCTTTCGTATTCGGCAGCAAAATTGGGTATCATGTGAGATGTTATTCATTCAGCTATAAGTTTAAATCAAGTCTATCTTGAAGATTTTAAAGCATTTTACTTATGCACGTTCAAAAATCGAAAAAATAGATTTTCCAGTATTCATATGCAGCTAAATCTAATCTGTCGAAACTTATATGATAAAAAAATATAGACAATTTCTTGTGTAAAATATATTCGTATAAATAATTTGTGACTAAGTACATATTATAAATATCATTTGGGTAGATCCAATAGCATTTTGAAAACAATGATGCTGGGAAATACCCCGAAATTACATTTTTTTACGTAAATTATAGCACATTAATATCTTAATAGAAGAAATAATATAAATAGAACAAATAAAATAAACAGAAAAATATTTAAGAGTAGTGGTGAAAGTGAATTAATGAGTACGAATAGTTTTAATATAAATTATCTTGAATAGTTTATGTTTATAAATTATCTTGAAGTTAAATAAATACATAATGCATTAAAATTAAAAGCATATGTAGAAATTTATCTACATATTTCAGAACATATAGAAAGAGACAATATGAAGTTATTTGAGTAAATTTTATTAAAATTTTGTTTTTAAATGTAGTAAAATTATGTAGTTATGTAGTAAATACAATTACATTTTCTTTTCGACGTAAACCAAATGCAATGTATTTATTTTAAAGACATATTTATTTTTAATAGAGTATTTTTGTTCGGTGTTTTTATGATAGCAATAAAATAATTCGCAATGCTGTAAATGCTGTTGTGATTGTTTTGTTTTTTTTTTTTAATGTTTTTCTTTAATGTATCTGCAAGATACAAGATAGCGTAGTGCTAGCAACTAATATGAAGTTGTTGTAGTTGTTGTATCTGTTGCTTGTGGAGAAGTGAATTTTTATGAATGAATGAAAAGCGAATCAAGTTCACTGACAATAAAAGCAACACCAACAACAACAACATTATGTATGCACATTTCGATTGCATTTCGTACAGAAAACCAACAACTAAAAAAAACTCGTTTACTCTACAATCGAATAGTTGTTGCCACTTTTTAGTCGTGAAGATAAAAAAAAAATAAAAATTGAAATTGTTACGAGTGAACAGCTGTACTAAAAGCAACAACAACAACAACTACATAATACAAAAAATATATCTCAAAAATACAAAAACAAAACGAAAAACAAATCCATTGGTACGCTTGTGACGTCACTTGCGAATGCGAGTGTTGTTTATGAATGAAATTGAAATTCAAATAGAAATTGAATATGGAAATTGAAAAACGAAATTGAATCGAAATGGAGAGCAATGAACTTTTGACTAATGTTTATACAAATGTCTATTATCTACTTAGGTCACTTCTTAACCATACAGTGTAGATACAATTTTAGGTTACTTTATGATTAACTTAATTTGAAGTTAGTTTAATTAAACTAATTTTATTTATTAGTAATTTACTAAAATTTTTAATTTATATCGTCCATATATTTAGTAGTAAAAGTCACCAAGTACATATTGGAAATGACAATTATTCATTAACAAAAATCTTTTTACATATATCTGTCAATTTCTGATCGATGATCTCAATATTTGTAACAAATGATACCAAATTTATAATAATTCCCAACAAACTATATATTTAAGATTTTCATTAAAATATCGCAACTATTAAAATTTATCTGCGATAGGTATAGCTGATATATTTAGAGATTTTACCTGATATATTTAAAGACTGATAAATTTAAAGATTCTAATCATACCTATTTTTAAGTTTTTGAAAATTGTCTACAGTTATTAAACGTAAACACAAAAATATTTCACCAACAACTAAAAATTCATCATATTGATAAATTCGTTCATTGAATTAAAATCGTGTTTTTTCATAATTTCATAATCAATATTTTTTTTAACATCTAATTTCAGACAAAAATGTGTCACCATTTACAGATTTATGTGCTTATAACTCTTAGAAGATTTATAATATTTAATTGCTATTTATGCAAAGACTCCATTTCATTATATTAATGAACAAGTGTACATCATATTGATGAAATAGCGTACATCATATTGATGAAAACAGCAGTTTTTCACGTGTTACATTTCCATTATAATTTAAAATAGCACAGTGCATTGCGTGAAATCAGTTTTTTGCTATTTAATATCACTAAATCAGTTGCGTGTATAAAAATATTAAAATATAAACATTTATGGTCCCCTTTAAAATTTTGCAAACTATTATAAAATAAAGTAGCGTCGATAGCTCAAGGTTAGTACGTAGGACTGCGAGTCGAAAGGTCTCTGGTTCAAGCCTGGACTGGGACTAACAACATCTTTTCATAGAAAACACATTTCTATACCGCGCTACCTCTCGACAGTAAATGGCAAACCTACGAGAGTAAAACATTGCCTATGAAAAGCTCTCACCCGCCGTTCGGATACGGCATTAAACTGTAGGTCCCACCACTTTGAGTACAAATATGAAACGTTCAGCTCAAAATGGTGAAAGAGCTGGGCCTAAGTTATTATAGGACTGTAGCGCCAAACTATTATTATATTATTATTATAAAAAAAAAAACATTTTAATCATTATCAAATTTTAAACTATACACACAGAAGAATTCTAATTTGGCATGAGGTTAATCGAACCAACGTTTCATTGTTGCAACCGAAATTTGTTGTAGTCTCATGTCATTAAAATGAACGTGCTGCACACATAAGAAAATCCTATATATTCTTAAAGTACGCTAAAAAATAAAATACACTTTAAAGCATTTTATTTGTAATTGAAAAAAAACTGCATTTCAAATTTTTGGTCGAAAAATGAAAATAGTTTTCTGAAATCAATTCGTTTACAGCTTTTATTTGCATTTAATAAATTTAAACTGATTTTTCAAATATCTCATAGTACCAATTCAAATAGGAATAAAACCTTTAAATGAATTGATATTGGAAAATCTTTTTTATATCCATACTCAGAGAGATGTCAGCTAAAACATTTGTTCCACACAAAAAAAAAAAAAAAATAATCAAAAATTTATTATAAAAATATGATATGCATTTGCAATTTGAATGCAAATATAAATCGGAAACGAATTGATCTAAAAAAAACTGGGTTCACACACAGAAAAATGTACATCATATTGATGAATTCCGTTCTTCAAACCATGATCCATTGTATTGAACAACCATTCATAATATTAATGACTAACACCATTATTGTTATGAATGCTATCATAATAAATATGAAGAACGCTTGGTTACTGTCGAAAAAGTGTTCTTCAATATGATGAACTGTATGTGAAGAACACGTGTCATCATATTAATGAACAAAAACATAAAATACAACATATATGTACTTTATATTGAAGAAGACTGTTTATTAAACCAAATTTCGGTCAAAATATTTTTTATTCGTTCATTGTTTGCCCTACTTCTATTTTTTTTGAAAAAAATATTTTTTTCGAAATTTTTTTTAAACAAATTTGTTTTTGGGACAATTCTTTTTTTCAGTTATTTTTTAAATAACATTTTTAGAACAACATTTTTTTTTAGATATTTTCTAAAAAAAAATTTTTTTTTGAAAAATATTATGAACAAATTCATCAATATGACGATTCAAATTCATTATATTGAAGATAATTTCATAAAAATATAATGAAAATATTCATCAATATGTCATTTAATGAACGATGGTATCAATATGGTGAATCTGGTAGTTTTTGAAAAAATTCATAACATTTATTCATAAATTCATCATTTTTTTTTCTGTGCAAAAATTTTTAGAATGTCCAAAATAGTGTCGGACGGTGTAATAAAGGTATAATGTTTCATTTTCTCTAGCATATTTTGTTTTTTGCTCTTACAATATTGACAACATTATTCGTTAATTTTGAATTTCGCAAAATAGACAAATATTTTATGTACTCAACACTTATAATTTTAAATTAGATGGAGTAGTGTCGATGTATGTTTGCTTTAAATTTTCCAATATTAAAAATGTCGGGAAAAACAGACGCAGGGAGATTGTTCCACAAACGTATCGTGCGACTGAAGAACGAATTATCTCTGTAATGCGTGGTTCTGTTGAGAACCGAGTGAACTACGAAGGGGTGGGCTTGGTTCGATGCCCGAGTAGAACGAGAGAATACACGACCTGGTGAAATCAGGCCATGTATTTCCCTCGAACACTTACCATTGTAACACCTATAAAACAAGCTTACACACCCTACGGACCTTCGGTGCTCAAGAGAACCAATAGAGGATGAAATATTTTCATCCCCTATTAAATATATTGCACGTTGTTGGATTCGATCCAGGAACTCCAAGGAAGATTTTGAAGCGGGAGTGAAGTATGTCTTACACCGTTTCAAAAAAACCGAGGCACTTGGCCGCTTCTTTCGACACATCAAATATGTGATCATTCCAACGGAGGTCTCCAGAATTGACGGAATGTTGTTCTGAGAAAACACCATCCATCGCAACTCGTATTGAACGACCCTGAAGAAAACTCGATATCCATCGAGTAAAAGAATTACCGACACCATATGCAATAAGTTTTGGTACCAGGGTTTAATGCCACACTCTATCAAAGGACTTGGAAATATCGAGAGCAACCACCTTACTATCCCCGAAAAGATGAATACAATTATTCCACTTTTCGGAGAGGACCGCCATGAAGTTACCGGTGGATCTGGTCCTACGGAAACCATATTGCCGGTCACTAAGTAATTCGTTTCGCTCCAGATAGTTCACAAGGTGGAAGTTTATTACGCTTTCCATTACCTTGGATAGCGCAGAGCATATTGCAATGGGTCGGTAATTAGCAGGGTTCGTAGCCTCACCCTTTTTCAGAACTGGCTGGACATTGGCAACCTTTCAACAAGATGGAAAAACTCCTGTCGTGTAGGAGATGTTGAAAAGTTTACGCAATGGGCAAGCCAGCGTTGACGCACACTTCTTCAACACATGGGCAGATATGCCACCTTTTTAACTGCCCGAGTTCGAAAATGTATCTCCGGCATTGCAGAAGAAACAACTTCAACGGCGGGCAGTGGTTGATTGCTAACTGGGAACGTTGAATTATTTGCAAATAATTCTGCCAAGAGATTAGCTTTATCAACCGGGTCAGTGAAGGTCTGGCCATTCATAAGAAGGGTTGGAGTAGACGATGTCGTCTGATTCTTCACCCTTTTAACAAATGACCAGAAATTTTTACTACCTCTATGGTAGAGAAGGACCTTTTTGCGCGCGTTTTGTTCGTGTAGAAACTTTTCACGCGCGATCACGGCATTACAGCGATTCCTAGCCTGTATGCGAAGTCTTTCAGTATCAGCATTCTTATTAGAACGCCAATTCTGAAAGGCTTCCTCTTTCGACCTGACTGCAATCCTGCAAGTCTCATTAAACCAAGAGTGGTCCTTGGGTTTAATGCTAATCTTTTTAGAAGATATGAAGGACCGCATACCCAATAAAATAATAGTTTGTACCATTAAGGCCGCGGCATTTATGTCTCTATCTGCGAAACACAATTTCCAATTAAAGTTGCGAAAAGAATTATTTAACGCAACCCAATTTGGTTTTACGTAAAGCCATACAGTTCTCTTCGGGGCTTTAATCGAAGAGACGCGTAAACTAGAATACGAAAATGCAGCGGAAACAATACGGTGGTCGGAATTACCAAGAGGTGCAAGGACTTTTAAATCATATTTTTCATGATGCGAAGTCAGAAAAAGGTCTATGACTTTATGGCACTGCCCGCCGACGCGTGGGAAGCACGAGAATTTAAACATATCATACACGTATTAAAACATGGAACTCGTCTGGTAGGAATTATTATAGGTACATGTGCGAGAACTGATTATATTTCCGTTTCCATCATAACCCGATCAACATTATCACACCATGTAGTCGTTCTGCTCATGTAGACGTCTACCCTAAAACGGAAATTTTTACTAGGGACTTTCTCGTTTAATATTTTCGTAATATAAAAATTTATTTTGAAACTTGTGTCTGCGAATTATGTTATTGATTTAATTAAAATATATTTTAGTAAAATAGTTATTATCTTAATTTTCCCTATAAAGGGAAAATTTCATTTCAACTCTAGCAAAATCTACTTAAAAATTAATATTTATTTTTAAAATTATAACTGCCACTATTATATGAAACAACTTCGCTTAAAGCATTCGTAAAGTGAATGCTATTAATTTTCATTGAGCTCAGCATATTCTGCAGTGACCTTTCTCACTTCTCTGTTTCTAGATTTTATTTTCAAGTTTTTTTAGTTTTTTTTTTTTTTTGTACACTTTTGAATTTTCACCGAATTTCAAAAGAACTCTATACGTTGTATGTAGAAATATCAACCAGCTAATGTTGCTTTTGGTTGAAGTCAAAACGTTTCAATTTAATTACCTTGCAAATTAAACCACGACTCGTGCTTGAAACGGACATGAATTGTGCCAATTTTGACAAAATTTTATGCAATTTGCAAATATTAACTTCAAGTTGCACAAACAAAACAAACAAAGCAGCAAAACTACGCAAAAACCTGCAGAATTTGTAAGAACTAAAAATGTAAAAAGAATAAAAAAAAATATGAAAAAACAACTGAAATTAGGTCATTTGGCCGATGGTATTTTGGTATTTTGAAATGACAGCAAAAGAATGAAGGTAATAATTATTGGCAGTGTTTAGAGTCACTTTTGTGCTGACGAGGTTAAACCGTGGTTTGAGGCCACACTGCAAACGATACTCCACAGAAAGAGCCTCAAGTAGACGAAGACGTCGCGTCATCGGGTTGTTATTGCTGCAATAACAGCAACCAACAATGACAAATGTTGCTGCAATAGTCAAGAATCTTAAAACTGTTGCAATGATGAAGGACACAACGTGGCTTTATTTCAGTTATCACAGCAGTATTTGCAAATAAACTGAGACAAAGAAATAAGTTATAAAATCAGAAGAAGGAGAATTATTTACCGATAAAATTCAACTGCGAACTGCGAAAAATTACTTCCCGGTTAATTCTTTTCCGAGTCAATTCTTCTCCGAATTGTTTTTCCAATTGAGACCATTTTTCCACAGACTGTGAGAATTCTTTCCCGAGTAAATCTACTCCTTTTCTATTCTTCCCCGAGATAATTCAAATCCGAATAATTTTTGCTCACATAATCACTCCCTGGACAAATATTGCCTTGACAATTCTTCACTGATACATTTTTTTACTATAACAATTCTTCACCCAGAAAAATCACCATTTACACTAAGAAAACAGTTTCCTTTTATTAAGGAAAATTTAATTGAAATAGCGTCAAGTTCAATTTTACTTATTTCATCGGGTCCTTCATTTAAAAATGAAGGTTTTTCCTTAATAGTAGTAAAATGTCCTAATTATAAGGAACATTTTCTAAAAATGTGGAAGTTTTTACCTTAACGCTATTTCAAGTACATTTTCCATAATATGAGGAAACTTTTTCTTAATCTGTTTTCCCTGTATAATTTATTTCTCGAAAGGAAAATCATTGAAAAAATTCTTCAAAGTGACAATTCTTTCCCGACAATAATACCGACCGAATAATTTTTGCTCAGATAATACTTCACCCAGAAAAAAATCCTATTCAAATTGGTCAATAGGACAATAATTGATTTAATAGTATACAAAAAATAAATCTTTTCATATAAACTCAATGGCAATGTCATGGTATGTTTTAGTATTTAATGGTATTTTCCGATTAAAATAATAATTTATCCTATTGATTATTTTGAATAATAAAAAACTATTATTTATATAGTATTTTTCTAGGTGTAGACTTCAAATAGAGACCTTTTGTAATTATCCACACTATCTTAGTATGATTTTCCGATGGATTTCAAGATTCTAATCGCTACCTCATACTCAGTTTTTTTCAGATTGTCTCAAGTTTTTGAGTTATTACGTAATACATATTTCCTGTTTTTGCAATTTTCGTGTTTTTCTACATATTTTGGACTTTAACATTTTACAGATTTGAGTTATCATTCTAATTTCTTTTATATTCCTCTGAGTATACTTCAGCTAATATTTTGAAATAATTTTAATGAAATTCGGATTAATCTGACCGAAGTTATGACCAGTCAAACACAAAAAATATTGAATTTAAGGTGTACCTATTATTAATTGCATAACATATTAACTTTTTATAATTAAATAAAATTATATTTTATATGTGAAACTAGATCCATTATTCTATGATTCCTCTTACTTGATTTTTGCAAATCACTCTTTAAGTCTTCAGATTAAATACAAATTCACGCTTACGATTTTTGATTTAAATATTATTTTTTGGTGCTTCTTTTAATGGATATTATTTTTTTGTCCATCAATTAATCATAGAAATTTCAACAAAACCTTAAACCAGTAGAATTGAGCTTTCCACAAATGTATTACTTTCCATAATTTGGCTCAGGATCCTACAATAGAGTCAAATAAAGATCACCTACTAAATGTTCATACCTTTAAAATGAAATATTTTCCTGCTTATGTTCATATTGAACAAAAAAAAAGGTTAATTTTTCAATCGAATTTGTGAATTTCACTTTAAACTGGGGATTAAAGAGTGATTTGCAAAAACAAAGTAAGAGGAAGTATAGAAATATAGATCAAGTCTGATATAAGATATGTTATTTTATTTTGTTATGATAATCATAGATGTTATGCAACAAATAATGGGTACATCTTAAAATTTATATTTTTTGTGTTTGACTGGTCATAACTTTGGTCAAATCTATCCGATTTTCATGAAGTTTATTTCAGAATATTAGCTGAAGTATTCTCAATGGAATACAAGAAAAATGTGAACGAAAACACCAATATGTAAATTATCGACCAAGGTTTGTAGAAAACTACGAATAGAATTGACATATATTTGTTTTACGTAATAACTCAAAAACTTGATGCAATCTGAAAAACTGAGTATGAGGTAGTGATTAGAATCTTGACGTCCATCGGAAAATCATACTTTGATCACGGATATTTTTTTTATGTGCTGTGTAATCATTCCCTAGACGATTCTTCATTCAGACAATGCTTTACCTAAAATAATCTACCCCATATTATTCTTCTCCGAGTTAATTCTTGTCCGGACAATTTTTCCTGAATAATTTTTTTCCTGAATAATTCTTCTCCGAGTCAGTTCTTCCCGGATATAATTCTTCACAAAGATAATTATACGCCACACTATTCATTACTTAAGCAATTAATATCCGAAATAATTCTTATCCGCCAATTCTGCTAATTATGCTAAAATTTTTCACAGAACGAATGAAAGTTACAAATTAATTATATATTAAAATTTGTTAAAATTAAAGTTGTATGTAAATGGACTTCGGAGAAGAATTATCCGGACAGAATAGTTCAGGGAAAAATTGTCTTGGGGAATAATTTCCTCAGATAATAATTCTCATCTAGAATTCTCGCGAAAGAATTATCTCGGTGAAGAATTGTTAGCAAATATGCCTAATGCCAAACAAAAAAAAAAGGATTCATGTCATATTGATTAATACACTTGTTATCAGCTAAAATGAACATTTTTATCTGGAAGAAAACATATCCCTCCTGCCATAATATTTATCTTAACAGTTAATATATTGAATATTACTATGTTGAAGTTTAACTGCCAACACAACGGATCGATATCCTTGCCAGCAGGCGATTCCACAAATCAAATTAATCAGAGGCAGCAGTTAGTTACAACGCTTCCACTGATATCTTATCGCCTGCGATATGATAAAACGACCAAATGTGTTGATGAAATATTGTTGGGTGTGTCCGTGACTCCTTAACCAAACGAATATTTGTTCACGTCCATGTTCGGCGATAACCAAGCAATCGACGGCAACTAGTTGCTGTATTTTCAGTAACACGTTGTGTCGTATGACAAGGAATATGCGTCATGGTACGAATTATGAATAGTAAAACTATTCATTGTATCCATTTCTCGCTATATACAAAAACAAAAGTTCTAATGGGCGTTTAATGTGGTATTGAAAATGATTTTATCTGAAAAGATATTATATTTTTCAGTATTCAGAAGTAAAACTCAACAACTACATTTTTAAAATTTCCTTTTAGTTTGTTTTCTACACAATTTACAAATGTAATTCAGAAAAGACCAAGTGAATTTTAAAAGACATCAATTGAAATTCAGAATTTCCATTTAAAATTTAAAATACATCAATTGAAATTCAGTAATTCCATTTGAAATTCAGAATACATCAAATGAAATTCTGAAATTGATTTTTAAATTCTCTAATTTCTCTAACAAAATTCGAAAAACTGGGAAAACAATTGGCGCTGAAAGAAAAATGTTAGTATCTAAGCCCAACAATGAACGAAACCGTGTAAAATATGATTTTTGATTCCATTTTTTCAGTACAACAAAATTGTTTTGCAAACGTATTCAAATCGATAAAGTCAAATCAAGCTGTTTTCATTTAATTGAATTCGTGTGCACAGTTTGGAATTTCAAAACTCTAATTGGTTTTTAAAGGGTTTTTTTCAACAGGGACGCTACAAAAGTAGAGCGACAGGGACAGCAAACGACGCCATATTTTTTGCCGCTCTTTTGATATTTCTCTTCAGCAAGGTTTGCCATTTCATGATGGAGAGATATACGAATTCGAATTTCGGTAGTAAATTTTAATAATTTCGACTCGTTGTTGGCTCGTATATCTTTCCATCATGAAACCTTACTGAAGAGAAATGTCAAAAGAGTGGCAAGAAATATGGCGTCGTTTGCTGTCCCTGTCTCTCTACTTTTGTAGCGTCCCTATTGAAAAACCCATTATATGATCCAATTTATATGAAATACTAAAATACACTATTTACCAGTTTTACGCGGATGCTGTTAACTTCCCAATTCATAGAATTTTAAATCTAGAACCCCCTTTGGTTCACAATGTCTTGTAACTTTTCAAAAAAATATTTCTTTTACACAATAAAAAAACCTTGTGCGGCAAATGCAATGTGATGGAGCAAAAACAAGCTCCGATTCGGAATTACGGACCCAGAATTATAGTAATAGTTCTCAAATCTGAAAATGAATAATAATATTTAATATTTGTTACATTGTGTTATCAATATCCTATAACAAAATTGTTTTTATTAACTATAAAACCTGCCAGTCAACATGTTGGAGGATAAGAAACAACTACGATACAAACCAATAAAATACAAAACCACAGCAGATAATAATATTTGTACAAGTATTTACTTATTTTTACCATGATGACGACGTGTATTAACCACAGATATTTCGATGTGTTTCAGGACGTTATGAGGACGCGGGAGGTACATAAAAAAACCGAAAAAAATTGATGTTGTCAACAACAAGGCAGAGACCACAGCAATATTTGGTTTTCTTATCAGCAGCAGCAGTAAACAGGACGATAAAATTTTTACAAAATACGTTTTATTGATTTTGCAGGTATTGCAATCTAGAAATATATTTCGATGACTTAACTGTACAAAGGGTCTCTGAATATAGTAAATCGTAAGGTTGTGGTTATTAGAAGTTGTAACAAAAATCATATATAAAGGTTAAGTATTTATAATATAGATGTCAGTATTAAATATTAAGATTTGGACGATTCCATTTCAAATTCAAAAGACATCAATTGAAATTCAGAAATTTCATTTTAAATTCAAAAGACATCAATTGATATTCCATTTTAAATTCAAAAGACATCAATTGATATTTAGAAATTACATTTGAAATTAAAAAAGACTATTTTGAAATTCCGTTTTAAATTTAAAAGACATCAATTGAATTTCAGAAAATTTCATTAAAATTTCAGAAATTTATATTTCATATTCTGAACTTTCCATTTTAAATTCAGAAAATATCTTTTTAGTGAAAATTTTAAGGAGTCTTATTGACAATTATCTTTGTCATATTTTGCTAAATGTTTCAAATATTATTTTTAAAAACTATTAATTTTATGCTATTTTTCAGGCTTGATAATTTAAAAACATACACCGAAAAAAATACTGTATTAAAAATAACTAAAAATGTCTTTAAAATAAAATACATATGTATTTGATTTACGTCCAAAAGCATTTGTATTTATTTTTACTAAACTGATTGTTGTTTTTATATGGAAAATTGCAACATAATTTAACAGCTTTTCTATATAAAATTTCAATACATATGTATTAAAAAACCTACATTTTGTCTTTATTTATACGCCCAGAAATATGTAGAGAAATTACTACATATGCCTTTAATTTTACAATAATATGTAGTTATTATACTTTGTTGTGATAATTTTTTAAATAACATATTTATTTTTATTAATTCGGAAAATTATATGAATGAATATGAATATAATTTTTTCAATACCAAAAATAATATACAAGAATTATAAATCTGAAAACTATTTAGTTGTATAGTACAAATACAACTAAAGATAATACCCACAACCTCTACACATAAATAAATAAATAAATAAATAAATAAAAATATAAATAAAACAAAAATTTTTTATCATAAGATGGAAGCACCACTAAGTATCATCCGTTCTGACGACTCAAAGGAATAGCAAGCACTTAAGTATATCTTTTCGGTTAAAACACATAAGAATTATATGCTATGGTAAAACCATGCGATGGTAAAACTATACCATGATAAAATAATAAAGATGTCATATCAACTATTACTGCCTGAACAGAATACAGGCAGCGTTCAAAAAAAAAAAAACATCAATACAGTTGTGTGCAATGTGTAGAGAACGAATTTTCAATACATGGTGTAGTAAAAAATAAGACAAATAAAGGCAAATGTATTTAAAAACCAACAATATGTAGTAGTCATAATTTATTTCAAAACAAGACTTAAAATGTATATAATTTGCTACAGTAATTTTTTCGGTGTACAGCTTTAACAAATTAGTGGCTTTTTGACAAGTCTTCCATATACATTCGAATATTATTTTAAATTGGAAATTATTTTTTTTTAATATGGGTAACGCTAAACATTTGGTTTTAAAAATATAAACAAAACTTAGCAGTTTTTGAAAGTAAATTATGTTTTCATATTTAGAGACATTTTCATAGGGCTGTTAATTTTAGGATTTTATATAATAAATTCAATTTTAACCAAATTTTTATAAAAACAATTAACTTTAAGTGATACATATTTTTGTACGCAGGGAATTTATAGTAAATTTATAGAAGAATTTATAATAATATGTAAATAATTTAATTTTTAAACTATAATACACAAAATAATTGCATAATACATTTTATGTATTATGTAGTACACGTATTTCAAAAATAAAAACTACAGAAAACAAATACATACTACATATTCTGCAATATGTAGAAAACGAATTTCTAATACATAATGTGTAGTAAAATTCAGACAAATTAATACAATTGTATTAAAAAACGATCAAAATGTAGTAGAACTGCATTTTTTCAAAACGAAGACATAAATGTAGTATAATTTACTACAGTAATTTTTTCGGTGTAATACTGTTGTTCTTTTGAATAGACAGATTTCGAGTACGAGGCGACGCAATGTTGGCGACGATTTTAAAATGTTTAAATAAATAAAGATTGTCATTCCATTCATTGATTTTTCAAGATATTTAAATTTAAATCTCACAAAGATCTTTGGAAATGATGACGAGAAAATGTAAAATTAGTGATGCAAAGTGAGAAGAAATTCAACCGCCAACACAACAAGAAATTCGATTTTGTATACGGTTTGTATTTCGAAGAATTTTCGATGCAAATTTTTAAATTTGGGATAAATTCACCATTCCTTGACTGTTTCAAAGTGGTTCCAAACATTGCAGACTGGACATTTTTCTGTGGAGAACCAATCTATGACTGACGATACAAATGTGGCCCTGGTGAAGACAAAAATTGAAGAAGATCCAAGATTGATATAAAAAATTATAGCTTTATAGCCAATAAATAATATTAGAAAACCAAATTCAATTGCCATTATACAAAACCAATTATACATATACTAAATTCTATATATATATTTGCAATTTCTCAACAAGTTCCGCGAGGTTGACCACAGCTCGTATAGTATTTCAGTTGTTATTCCCATGGTGCTTGTGCCTACTTAGTAGCCACATGGAGCGCAAACCTAACCTACGATTAAAAGAAAATGTGAAAAACTTATTTCCTTTGGAGAAAACTCTATGCGTTGAGTGTTTGCTAGAAAAAGATAGTGATGAAGGGAACATGATGTAGTAAATAGTAATTCCATGCCAATGGTTTGTTGCTTAGAACTCAGGCGAAGTCATATCGGCAGGAGTGTGTGCGCCAGAGTTGCCATAATTTTATTAGAATTTTTAAATAGGTTTGCCAATTTAAAATAATTGGAAGATGCTTTTATTTACTACATATTCAGTTATTATGCACCAACGTAGTGTTTTTGTTTTTGTAAATTGCATTTAAAAGTTTTGGTTGTTCTTAGATATTATTTTTAAGTTGTTATAAAAATTTGATTCCAAAATACTTTAAACATAATTTAAATGTCAATTCTTATTGCAATTTTTAATATAGAAATACAGCATACTATGTTTTTTTTTCAGGAAACGTTTTCATAAAAATTACATCTGTTTCTAGTTTATTTTAGACACTTTTTAGAATTATAAAAGTTGTTTTAAAAACTACTCCAAACGAAATTTTACTTTCAATTGTTTTGAAAATTTTTAGTATATGCCCCTTCCACACCAAATCGACCAAAAAAGTCAAATTTGAAATTTTACCTTTTCGATTTCAATGAAATTTTGACAAGTGATAAGGAGTATCGATCAATGCATTGATATTTTTTTTTTCCGACCACTACTTTCGGAGATACAGTGCTTCAAAGTAGGCTAACATCACATAGAACACATAGAAAAAAAAGTATTTTTAAATGTTAGATTGGGCAAAAATAGTCTAAACATTTTTTTTAGTTTTGATCCAAATATTTTGAAAATTCAATTGCAATACTCTGAAAAACTGAGTATGAAGTTAAAATCAGCATCCTCGATTATATAGAAATGTTGTACATGTGAAACATTTTTCCCGTTTTGTTTAGTAGTGTAATTAATTTTTAACAAACTCTTGATATTGTTTTGTATTTAATTGTTTAATGTTGTGTTAACTGGACATGATTAAATTTTAAAAATTACTTATTAAATAAAATCACTAAAGAAGCTGACCAAAAAGTAGCGAGACATCGGAAGAAAAACCAGTTGGGAAGGTTAGATCACATGGGAAATTTTAAAGTAGGTGTAATTATGATAGTTAGGATTATCAAAATTATAGTCGGTCTAAGCCGACTATAAATACCCTACACATATGTATGGTTACCATTCAAAGTGATATATAGGTCACCAGGGTATACGAATCCTGAAAATAACTACAAACATTCAATCGCTGAAGAATTTCCATTCATTTGATACCCATATTTACAAATGGGTAGGTGTACCGAATTTCGATTTTTTTTTTTGTGAACCACAAGTCTTTTCGCCGGAAAACATTATTATCATGTATTTGAGCATGATGTCAATATATATTTGACCAACAAAGTTTACCTAAGCACGTATACATAAAAATTGATCTTTATATGTACATTTTATATGTGGTATTTGAACATAAGTGGTCGGATCATAGGTCACCATGGACCGATCTCGCCAATTTTTTCGCACATACAGCGTAGGTATATTAGTAATCTAAGTTATAAGTTTCATTTATCTAGCTCTTCAATTTTAAAAGTCTTAGGGATTTCAACAGACAGACAGACAGACAGACGGACAGACAGACGGACAGACAGACAGACGGACAGACGGACATCGCTAAATCGACTCAGGAGGTCATGCTGATCAAGAATATATATACTTTTCCATACCGGAGATGCTTTCTTCTGGGTGTTACAAACGGCGTACCAAACTGAATATACCCTTTCACTCTTAGTGTAGGGTATAAAAATTGAGTAAAAACGTTTATTTGCGTTAAAAACGAACATACCAAAAAAAGTACAAAATTATTAAAAAAAAGATTTATTCTAGATATTTGAAAAAAAAAATTCGAACAAATTAGGAAAAGCATTTTTGCATTATTGTCATTTTAGTATTTAATATCGATAAAATAAAATAGTTCTTAATTGTTTATAATTCATATATTTATAAACCATCGATCAAAATTACCATTTTTTTGGTGTCAGTTCTACTTTTTTATACATCATAATTTCATCTTTATTCAAAAATGCTTTTTTTTTATTATTTGAACATATAATAGTTATACCAAAGTTATAACAAATACTAATTGTGTGCTATACTAGAATAAAAAATAAAAATGCAATTTTCCAACAATAATATTGCAATATGCCTGCGCATTTGGCAACCCTGGCAACGAGCATTCCCTGATAAAGCAAAGAAATCCATTAAGTATTTGTAGGGACAATGCCCCGAAGAGACCGCAATGGAAAAGAGTTCAATGCACGATTTGTGTTCCAAGACAAAAGCAAAAGGAAAATACACTTTGAGCATTGAAAATAAATTTTAAATTGAAAATAAATTTTAAATTGAAAATAAATTTAAAATATAAAAAAAATGTAGATAAAACCAAACTAAAAATGTAGCAGGCATGATATGATCCTCTCACACATTAAGGCTTTTATTGAAGTCACATCTAATGTAATTGGTTCGTTGAGAGTGACATATTGTAAAATGTGTCCTTTATAAGAAGCGTCACCCCGTAATACGATATTTGATCTATTAACCTCAATATAGCATTTTATTTCTTTCATCACATGCATTCGATTTCGTTTGCTACCAAAATTCTGCGGGTACCTTATTTATGAACAGTAGTAGTAGCTGCTTCCACAGGATTTTAATTTTTCGTATGCCGAAAAGTCGAATGTTTTTTTTATTATTGATTGTCGAAAGAATTTAATTACAGTATACTTAAATAACAGTAAAATTGTATCTTGAGTGTTGCACGCGTCTGCTGCGCGTTGCAATTTATGCAGGAATACTATGTCATTCGAATGCATGAGGGCAGGATCGATGGATTTTCAAAAAGCTATGGACTTTTTGCTCTTCTGTGAAACTGCTTAGAGAGAATAAGTATATTTGAGTTGATGTTCTATACATTTGTTTGAATTTTTTAAATTTTAATTAAAATTTAATGGTTTTTTAAAAACATTTTTGATGTACATTGAAAAATAAATATTATGTTTTTTTTCACCAACTACCAAATTCATCATATTGGGACCACCGGTCATTAAATGACATATTTATGAATACACCGAGGGAAAAAAGTTCTAAAATCCAGAAGGAATCAAGAAGAATACGGAGTGATATACAGCTAAACCGAAAAATTTTTAATTTCAAGAAATTTCAAGTAACTAAGTAGAATTATTCTTAGATTCAGTTATTAATTTCTTGGGTATCAAAAAAAGTAACTAAGTAGAATTATTCTTGGATTCAGTTATTAATTTCTTAGGTATCAAAAATGTAACTAAGTAGAATAAGTCTTAAATTCAGTTATTAATTTCTTAGGTTAATAAAATGTTTTTGTTGTTTTCGTCCCAAAATTTAATGAACACGTGTTCGTATAGTTGCTGTTTTTTCGATCTTGCTTTGTCGCTAGTATGTTTTGTTTTACTTTGTCCGTCTGTCAGCCACATCTGTTTGTTCGTGTGTCTGTCTGTCGATATGTTGAAAGTAACTAAAAGCAATTATTTCAAAGCTAACATAAAATAAAATAAAATATAGTCGATTTAGTTTAATGTTTATTTAGAATTTTATTATCTATTTGCATTTTTGTATAGTAAATGACTTAATACGTAATGTAATTGAACGAAAGACTGATGAAAACAACAGCAGATACATGAACACGTGTTCTTTTTGCGATGAATACAGCAACAATTTTGCGTGTTCTTTTTGGTTTTTAATAATCAATAAATTAACTTCTGAAAATCTAGTTGAATAAAGTTTGTTTACTTTTTTGACAACTAAGTAATTTTCTTTCTTGATACCCATATGACAAATTCTTGCATTTTAGTAGTATTTTATTGATATTAGTAAAATTCTACTATTTTTCTTTCTAACCGAATTCTTCTCGAGTTTTAGAATTTTGTTTCCCTCCGTGTACATTCATTATATATGAGCAAATTCAGAAAACCTTTAACTTTTGGGGTTTACAAAATTTGCATCAATGTGCTTCACTTTTACTTAAAGCCGTCAAAGATAGAGGTCGGTAACGCTATATTGGTTCAAAATTCTAAAGAATTGTTTATTTATAAAATATTTATTGATAAAGTGAAGTGAAATTATTTTTGTATGACATAATATTTCAGTTTAATATCATATAATTAAGTACATAACGAAAAAATTATTTTAAATGAATTGTGATTTTTTGAACATTTGTGCCGAATTTTGAATTTTAAAGTACTCCTGTATTTTTAGGTACGGGATGCCATTAAAGTGACATACAGGGTTTTTCAAATGGGACGCTACAAAAGTAGAGCGACAGCAAACGACGCCATATTTCTTGTCGCTCTTTAGACATTTCTCTTCAGTAAGGTTTGCCATTTCATGATAGAAAGATGGGCCCCAATGGGCCGGCGGCGTCATTGGGCCGTACTTCTTCCGTGATGATCAAGACCGGCACGTTACTGTGATTGGGAATCGCTACCGTTCAATGATAACCGCATATTTTTGGCCCCAATTGGATGATATGGACTTGGAGGACATGTGTTCCAACAGGACGGCGCCACAAGCCACACAGCGAATGCCACAATTAATTTATTGGAAACCAAGTTTGGAGAACGTGTTATCTCACGAAATGGTCCAGTCGATTGGCCGCCTCGGTCGTGCGATTTTAGGCCGTTAGACTATTTCCTGTGGGGCTACGTCAAGTCTATGGTCTATGTCAACAAGCCAGCGACGATTGATGAACTTCGTACGAATATCGAACGTGAAATTGCAGTAGTATCGGACGATTTATGCTTGAAAACCGTCGAAAATCGGGTTCAGCGTCTGGACTTCTGCAAGCGTGCTCGTGGTGGCCATGCAAAAGCAATCGAGTTCCATACATAATAGCATCGAACGTACTTTTACAGGAATAAAGAATTTCATTGATATCCAAAACCGTTTTTGTTTTATTTGTAGCGCTCTTATTGAAAAACCCTTTACCTTAAAAACATTGCTATTACAATATGTTGCAATAAAAAAATCAAACCAACAAGTGTTTAAAAGCCGCTCCTCACACGTTCGATAATAGGAGTAAAATCATAATTTTTTGGAATATCAACACACATCCAGTGGAATAGATTCCGTAATATTATAAATTATGATAAGGAAATGTTTTCTTATGATCAAGTATGAAAAACAGTTTAATCCGACCAAATTGAAATGATATGTTATCCGCGGTAGCTCAGTGGTTAGTGCGTTGGACTGTGAGCCGAAAGGTCCCCGGTTCAAACCTGGACTGGAGCTAACAACATATTTTCATAGAATCATATTTCTATACCGCGCTTCCTCTCGGCAGTAAATGGCAAACCTACGAGAGTAAAACTATGAAAAGCTCTCACCCGCCGTTCGGATTCGGCAATAAACTGTAGGTCCCACCACTTTGAGTACAAATACAACACGCACAGCTCAAAATGGTGAGAGAGCTCGGCCTAAGTTCTTATAGGACTGTAGTGCCAAACTAATATTATTATTCTTAAATGTTATTTTGAGGAAATGGTGATTTTGTGTACACTTAAGTCTAAAATGCACATTTAAAGTGTTCCTGTATTTTTAATCTTAGGGAACCATTCACGCGACATACCTTAAAATCTTTGTTCTTATATTATCAGTTCATATTAAATTTCAACACAGTCAATAATGTGTCAGAAAACATGGTTCTACCATATGCTGAAATTTTTTTTTCTCAATAAGAAATGATTGATAAAAAATACTGAAGCGGCATTGTTTTTTTTTTAATTAACTCGTGGCATAAATTTCCGATCACACCTATGTCCATCCAAATTCAGATGGAATTGTAGATTTTCCTTAGAAAAAGTTGTTTTTGTTCGGGCCAATCACGTTTTTTTTCGAAAGTCCGGCATGTCCTTTTTTGTTGGTGTTAGGGGAACATTCACAAGTCATATCTTAAAATCTTTATATTTATCTCCTCTATTAAAAATTAGATACAAAAAGATACGTTAGATACAAGCCACGGCTCACACGTTGAAAAGAAGGCGAAATTTTCGTTTTCATTCCAAAAATGGTATCATACCTCCACATCTATACAAATTTCGTTTGGGATATGACACATTTATGCGACATACATATTTTTTATGAATTCGGGTATTAACTAGCGATTGTATTAAAATTGTATTCAATTAAAATGTAAAATATTAAAAAATATAATTTTTATGCATTGCTTTATGTCATGAAGGTTAAAAGTTGTCTGGATTTGCTCATATATGAAATTATTCATACTGTCGAACATCATAGTGAAGAACGAATTATTCAATACAATGAATTTGAATCATCATATTGATGAATTTATTCAAAATATTTATGAATATAATATTTTTTTACGAATTTTTCAAAAAAAAAAACAATGTACATCATATTGATGTATTCCGTTCTTCAAACCATGATACATTGTATTTCAGAACCATTCATAATATTAATGACTAACGACATCAATGTTATGAATGCAATCATAAATATGATGAACGCTTGGTAACTTTTGAAAAAGTGTTCTTCAATATGATAATTGAATGTCTAAGTTCATATATATAATGAATGCACTCATCGATATGTCATTTAATGAACGATGGTATCAATAAGACAAATATCGTAGTTAAAGAAAAAAATCATATTTTTTATGAATAAATTCATCATATTGATGCATTTTTTCTGTGTAGTTCCAAGTTTATTTGTATTTATAAATCAATAACCAATAATAATAATAATACACCTATGAAATTTTAGACAAATGTTAAGAAAAAATGTGCAAAAAAACATTTTTTTAAACATTTTAAAAATATGGGTTTTTGAGAAATATCTTCGCAAAATATTGATCATGTCAATCAATTTGAACTTTTGAAAACACACATCAAGTCGTATTTCATATTAAAGGTCATCTTAATAACTTCCAAATGACACCTCATTCGATCTTGTATGGAAACTACTTATTAAGATAGACGCAATTAAGGTAACCTATCTTTGTAATTTTTAACTACTTACTTCACATTTCAAGCCGTCATATTTCGGGAACAATATAAGCTAGAGGTTCGAAAATTTTAGTTTTTCTTAGTGTATTATGAGAGAACATTCATGCAAAATTTTATCATAAATTATAAAATACTTATGTTTTTCGTTCATTTAAAATGGAATATTATAGAATTTTATTCGAAAATTTGATAAATTCCAATTTGATTTAAATTGAGTAAAATGTAATGCGCTCCACAGGCATCCCGAAAATTAATCGTTTTTTTTAATAAATTGATTTAAGAAGATTTTGTAACATGATCAAGTTACATTTTCCGAAGTTCTTCAGAAATCAAAAAAGAAACTTTCGTCGACTGGACCATAATTAACATGCGCCTGTGAAGTCACGTTTTTCACGAGAGTTCACGAGAGTTCAACCGATAAAGAGCGATAATAATTTATCACTCTCTGCAAAGGAGAGAGAGAGTTAGTCAAAGGCACCATGTGGCGTTACCATTATTGAAAGTCAAGAAAATTAAAATTTAAACTAATAGACACTTGTCGAGATTGAATTAGATAAAGCGGAAGAATACGAAAAAAGGAGTAGAAAAATAGAAAATTTTAAATAAACTAACTGAATACCTATTAAACAAAACCCGTAGGCGTTTCAGAATCAATTGGATCTGAAGACAAAACAAAGAAAATATAGTCGAAAAAAAAAAACGAAAATCAATTCTACAATGCTGTAATTTCATCCCCTAACCCCTTGGAGATCAACAAATCCGCCTTCTATTTAAATTCAATGCCTGCATCTTTCGGTAAATGACATCGGCTGGCTGCATGGCTGGATGGCTGGCTACGTAATTAAATATCCTTCGGTTGGTGTGAAATAATTTGTGTAATTTTCTAATTTTAGTCTTTTGTTTGTGAAGACGAGTGCTAAATCTGTCAAGCGGTTTACTGAACGACAGGCGAACAGTAGTGACGATCACCGATCGCTCTATGGGTGCAGCGCACGATCAGAGGACGCACAAGGACATGCGCAGGCGCACAACAAACAACCCCTTGAAGAGGATTTACGCAGAGGGTCTGCAGTGCTGAGGGTCGTGTATTTTGTTGGCTCATATTAAAAATTAAGAGCAGCATGAGTTAAAAATAGCGCTACCGTTGAGTAAAATTATGTGGGCGCCTTGTGGAATAATGCAGGGCTGCTCTAAAATGTCCTGTATGAGCAAGGACATGTGGGTCCTGAGACGCATTAATACCAGTCGTTAATAAAGCATATAAGCCACTTATGCAGTGGAGAACAAACGAACGAACGACCCGCAGTTTCTGTTGTTGAATTCAATTTTCTTTTTTTATACCTAATCAATAAAGGAATATACCCCACATCAATACCATACAACCATTACTGTTTGCTTTTAAAATGTTCTTCCCATCGACTTCTTATCAATGGCGTCAATAACGTTTGATTGAAACGATCAATTTAAATTTATTTTAAATTTTTTTGAAAATATCCAACTAATGTAGCGTATGAAAACGATATCATATCATAAATCAAACAAGTCACAAAAAAGGGACCAAGTCACAAAAAATACATTTAATAAATTGACTTCATTTGTTTGCTATAGGTGGCAGGGAGACATATAAAAATATCCTTTTTTTTTGTTTGATGGAATAGAAGTTTACTATTTTCCTTAAGTTTGTTTAACTTTCTATACTACTGCATCATAGGATTTTTTCAATTTGTTTGTCATTTAGTAGAGTTTGTTTTCGATTTGGAATGTCAGACTCCTAATAACTCAAATGTGTACATTTCGAAAATAACGTTTTCAACTGTTTACATTTGCATTTATCGAGTGAGTAAATCAACAATTGATTTTTAATTGTTTAAATTAAAAAATTATGATTTACAATTTAATAATTTGATGTAAAATATATAAATAGCGACCATTGATTGATGAACACAGAACAAAATTTACATCATATTGATGAATTCCGTTCTTTAAAGCATGATTCATTGTATAGATGAACCATTCATAATATTAATGACTAACGACATCAATGTTATGAATGCGGTCATAAATATGATGAACGCTTGGTAACTGTCGAAAAAGTGTTGAAAAAATGTTTACGAAAAAAATTATTTTCGAAAATTTTATTTCGAAGTTTTTTTTTTCGAAATATTTTTTTCTCAATTTTTTTGTTTTTTAAATATATTTTTTATAAGTATAACTTCTTATTAATAAAGAGTTGTAATTATAAATAAATATATTATAAAACATTTTACTAATTTATGCATGTCGAGCAAGCATTATGTAAGAAATAACATACAAGAATTACTTGAGAACTGAGAAGTACGGCAAAAAATGAGCGAAAAATAAATATTTTGATTGAAATTTGGTTTAATGAACAGCATTCTTTAATATGAAGTAAAATATGTTGTATTTTATGTTCTCGTTCATTAATATGATGAAACATATTCATCAAATACCGTTAATCATATTGAAGAACACTTTTTCGACAGTTACCAAGCGTTCATCATATTTATAACCGCATTCATACATTGACGTCGTTAGTCATTAATATTATGAATGGTTCATCAATATGATGTAAATTTTGTTCTGTGTTCATCAATCAATGCTCGCTATTTATATATATTAAGTTAAACTTTTAAGAAAAAATCTAGACTAACAGTTTTTTTTCGAAATATTTATTTTTTAATTTTTTTTGGTTGATTTAAATTTTATTTTCTGTTATTTAAAAAAAAAATTACAACATTTTTCATTTTTTTTTTTTAAATTTTTGTTTGTGTGTTGAAATGGTTTTTTTTATCGAAAACCCTATCGTTTTCGTATCTTTATCGAAAACGGCAATTTGAGCCTATAAACGATATCATTAAAGTATCGTTTGGTTTGCTGGGTACTGTTGAAAATAAATGTTTTTAAATACACTCAGAAGAAAATGTCCCATTAAGTACCAATAATTTTTTATACGTAACATTTTCAAATATTAAAGCAAATATTAAAGCAAAATAAAAAACACAAAACAAAAACAAAAATCAGAAACACAGGAATAAAAGCAAACACACAAAAACTAGATTAAAACACAAAAGCAAAAACACAACAAACAATCACAAAAAAACACGAAAACTCAAAAACATAAGCAATAACAAAGGTAAATAACACAAAACCAAAACTTAAAAAAAAAAACAAATGTAAAAACTAAATATAAAACAAAAACACAAAGTCCATCTCAAAAACAGAATCAGAAGCAAAAAAAAAAAACAAATAACAAAATAAAAAAAAAGGCAAAAAGCAAAAATAAAAACAAAGAACCAAAACAAAAAAACGCAAAAAGCAAAACAAAAATGACAAAATACAAAATAAATACAAAAGGCTAAAATATAAATAAAAATAAAAGAAAAACAAACAAAAATAAAAGTTATACCCAAAAATAAAACAAAATGCGCAAAAACACTGACACAAAAAAATTGTGAAAAAAAAAATAAAAACAAAAGAATAAAACACGGAAAATAACATTTAAGAAAATACAACATGCACAATATTTATGAATAAAATCATCATATTGAAGATTTTTTTTTTCTGTCCATACAATTTTTTTTATACCCTACACTAATGCCCGTAACTTCAACGAATAGATATCTACTGGTGCTTAGTTATCTATCGTGTAAGCAAAATTTCGTAACTTCAACGCATAGTTAAGGAGTAAAAACATCGGGTAGGTAAGAGATATCTGTTCGGTACGAACACCAATAGATATCTATTCGTTGAAGTTACGGGCATAAGAGTGAAAGGGTATTTTAAGTTTGGTACGCCGTTTGTAACACCCAGAAGGAAGCATCTCCGGTATGGAAAAGTATATATATTCTTGATCAGCATGACCTCCTGAGTCGATTTAGCGATGTCTGATCGTCTGTCTGTCCGTCTGTCTGTCTGTTGAAATCCCTACTACTTTTAAAATTGAAGAGCTAGATAAATGAAACTTATAACATAGATTACTCATATACCTACGCTGTATGTGCGAGATCGGTCCATTGTGACCTATGATCCGACCACTTATGTTCAAATACCTCATATAAAATGTACATATAAAGATCAATTTTTATGTACACGTGCTTAGGTAAACTTTTTTGGTCAAATATATATTGACATCATGCTCAAATACATGATAATAATGTTTTCCGGCGAAATCGAAATTCGGTACACCTACCCATTTGTAAATATGGGTATCAAATGAATGGAAATTCTTCAGCGATTGAATGTTTGTAGTTATTTTCAGGATTTGTATACCCTGGTGACCTTTATACCACTTTTAATGGTAACCACACATATGTGTAGGGTATTTATAGTCGGTCTAAGCCGACTTTGATAATCCTAACTATCATACTAAAACCTACTTTAAAATTTCCCATGTGGTCTAACCTTCCCAACTGGTTTTTTTAATTTCAAAACTCCTCACTATTCTGAGCAACATGCTGAATGTTTACGGAATTGGAAAAGAGACCCACTATTTTAAAAACATAGCCTTTGCATTTACATAATATTCAAAACTGGGAATGTCATAAATTTTTTTGCATTAATACGAGGTTTTTCGAAATATTCCAAGAATCTCGCATTCAAAATTCACTAATTAGAAATTTAAAATTTCTAAAACTAACAAAGACGTTCAAAATGCTCTACCCTTGTATCACGCGGTATAACAAAAAAAAAGTACAAAAAACTCCAGCACGCGCCGCTTTTCTCCCCATGATCGCTGCATTTTCGCAACTGAACCAACGCAGACTCGTGTGCGAAGCATTCCTTGGTCTTTGTCTAATGCCAAAAGACCGCCAGACCAGTGACTGACGAAAGACAGACGAGAAATGCACCTCAATCCGACCGCACGCCTGACCGCATTGTTTTCTTTCTTCTATTTTTATGACTGAGGATTAGAAGAAGAAGAAAAATAATAAAAAAAGACGAAAATGAAAATAAAAATCAAGAAAAACAACAACGTTGCAAAAGCGCATGCGGCAGCAATTTTCCTACTTTTCCTGTCTTTCTAACGTAGGATGCGACAGGAAAAACAACACTCACATCGATCCGTCCATTCGCACAAAGGGGCTCTCTGTCGGCGTCTCTATCTCTCGTCTTTGCCACAGCAGCAGCAGCGGTCGGTACCGAGACAACAAGGAAACAGTTGAGTACTCCTGCCATGGTGCAGCGTCCTCTGTGCGCAGTTCATTGAACTGCTGTCACCTCTCTCTTGCGCAGCAATCCTTTGACTCAGGCAACTTTCATTTGACTTTGGCGGCTGCAGCGCGAATGCAGACTGCAGCGCATTGTGTCGCAGCAGCAGCAGGAGCAGCATCATGTGCTCGATCATTCGAACGGTTGGATCTCGCAGGCGCATTGCCGCCGCAACGTGTGAGGAAATGTAAAGAAATTGTTTTTGTTGTTTTATATAGCTGCAGTTCTTGTTGTTGTTGTTGTTATTGTTGTCATTCGGAGGATGCAACTCGCGAAGCCGGTTTCTCAATCTTTGTTGCTCTTAATGCCGATGCAACGTTGTGCAGCGCGTATCCCTTTTTCCACAGAATCATTTTGTTGTTTTTGTTGATTTGTTTAATCTGTGTCAGTTTGTTTGAAAACCGAATCTCAAGAGGATTTTCGCAGGAATAAGGTGGCAGCAATGGTTTCGAATTCCGAAAGCAGCACTGTAGAGATAGATGAGAGCCAAAATTACAAAATTATTAAGCAATATTCTCAAAAAAAAAAAAAAAAACTATTCATACTATTCAAAATTTGATGAATATTCTTTTTATTATTTATGTTTCTCCCCCTTTTCCCTCATACTGATTTTGTAATAAGAAATTTACACTATTACTCATCATACCCTTTGTGTATATCACGTAAATAAAATTTTGTGGCCAAATACTCGGATATTTCTGAACGATATATTTTTCTCGTTGCAGAGATTCGATTTGAATTGAATCATTGGTTTCTATTTATACTGCTCTTTCTGTCCACGCAAGTACGACCTAACGCAGCGATGCGATTTGGCCTTAACGCGCAAGCGGTGTCACGCACTTTCCAACTAGAAACTATCCAGTGAAATTATTCGGTTTCTGGGAACTTCCCTACCATTAACCGACCAGTTCATGACTAGTTTTACTGGCAGGAATCTACTCTTCAAATCCCTACCAGTAAACGATCAGCCTTTGACTAGTTTTAGGGCAGATCAGTGTTAGGACAGATCAGTTTTTAACCAGGTTTTGATTAGTTTAATGGCAAGTCTCTACTCTTCAAATCCCTACAAGTAGCATACCAGTTTTTGAGTATTTTTATTGACGGGGATATACTCTTTCACTGGCGCCTATATACTCTTCAAAATGCCTAACCTCACGGAGGGAGTTCTAAAATCCAGAAGGAATCAAGAAGTATACGGAGTGATATACAGCTAAACCGGAAATGGATTTTCTTAGTTGTCAAAAAAGTAACTAAGTAGAATTATTCTTGGACTCAGTTATTAATTTCTTGGATATCAAATAAGAAACTAAGTAAATTTATTCTTGGATTCAGTTATTAATTTCTTAGGTATCAAAAAAAGTAACTAAGTAGAATAAGTCTTGAATTAAGTTATTAATTTCTTAGGTATCAAAAATATTGTTGTTGTTTTCGTCCCAAAATTTAATGAACACGTGTTCGTATAGTGGTTGTTTTTTCGATCTTGCTTTGCCGCTATTATGTTTTGTTTTACTTTGTTCGTCTGTCAGCCCCATTTGTTTGTTCGTCTGTCTGTCGATATGTTGAAATTAAAGTTCTAAAATCCAAAAAAAAAAAAAAAGCAATTATTTCGAAGCTAACATAAAATAATAAAAAATATTGTCAAGTTAATTTATTGCTTATTTAGAACTTTATTACATATATGCATTTTTTGTAGTAAATGACTTTTTTGAATACTTAATGTAATTGAATTGTTTATTTTATTTTATTTCTTGGCAAAATGATGACTGGTTCTAGTTCTGACCCAATCGAATGAAACGTATCGGTAACTTTTACATGGCTTTGTCATTGGAGGTGACGAATTGACACCTCTTAGATACCATACGACCGGTACTCGTACTGTCCTTATAGGACTAATCACCGAACTGTCCTTAGAGGACCAGTCTCCGTACTGTCCTTAAAGAACCAGTCCTCGTATTGTTCTTATAGAACCAATCACCGATCTGTCATTAGAGGACCAGTCTCCATAGGGGACGAGTTTAGAGATAGGAGAAAATAAACCTGTCACAGATATCGTCTGAAATATACTACTGGATCAGTAAAGGGATTTGATAATAAAATAATTGTGATTTGCATTCAATTTTTTTGACATTTCCCGTCATCCTCGATATAAATCGTTATTTTATTTGTTTGACTAAATAGAATATGCACTTTAAAAATTCTCATGTACACCTTTCAACCAGTTCCGTGACATATATCATTTCACCAGCCACATAAACAGTTGTTTAAGGGTCGGCAGTCCAGAGGTAGCTCGCTGCATTCTGAAGGTCTCTAGTTCGAATCCCAGCTTGGGCGCTCGTGGTGATATTAACCATAAAATCGGGGAATAAATGTCAAAGTACAATGGATATAGTCTGTCTGAGGGCTGTGGATCTTGGTATTCCAAAAAAAGGGATATTCGCACAAACCTATGGGGAAACGAACTGGTACTACACTGGGCACCTGACTGGTTTCAAGGAGAGTAGGTAATTAACTTTTATATTTATAGCCGCGGCTCAGTGGTAAGTGCGTTGGACTTCGAGCCGAAATGTCCCCGGTTCAAACCTGGACTGGGGCTAACAACATCTTTACATAAAAACATTTTTCTATACCGCGCTACCTCTCGGCAGTAAATGGCAAACCTACGAGAGTAAAACATTGCCTATGAAAAAGTTCTCACCTGCCGTTCGGAGTCAAGCCCACCCCTTCGTAGTTCATTCGGTTCTCAACAGAACCACGCATTACAGAGGTAATTCGTTCTTCAGTCGCACGATACGTTTGTGGAACAATCTCCCTGCGTGTGTTTTTCCCGACATTTTTAATATTGGGAAATTTAAAGCAAACATCCACCGACACTACTCCATCTTTCCTCCTCCCTTTAACCTATAATCATATTTTATGATCAACACTGTGCATTGCACGAATAGGGGGACATCCCCTGAGCGTTGATTAATTTGTAAAAAAAAAAACCGTCAACTTTAACATGGCGTTGTCCTAGGAAGAGGTGAATTAACTCTTCATGAAGACCTATCAGAGAACTGGTCATCAAGATTCAGTCGGTATCAATGATACCAGTCACACAACATCATTTCACCAGTCACGTGATAGGTAATTTTAGAGCAATTGAAAACGTTTTCCTGCAGGGAAGCTCAGAAAAACATAGGACGAGGTCTCTCATCATTTGAGTTGTGATTCTTATGTTTGTACTTGAAGTGGTGGGACCTACAGTTTAATGCCGAATTCGAACGGCGTGCTGAGAGCTTTTCTTAGGCAATATAGTACTTCGTAGGTTTGCCGTCGACTGCCGAGAGGTAGTACGGGGTTTTCTATGAACAGATATGAACATGATACCTTTCGGTGCGCAGTTTAACGCACTAACCACAAAGCTACAGACGCTACAATAAAAATATTAATATTTTTTTTGTATTTATTTTACAAAAATATTTAAAATTAACTGCCATATACAAGACTGATATCTTAATGTTGGCGTTTCATCTACATAACAATCAAGCACTAACTATATCAACAATCACTGCACATCGATGCTTCGTTTCTCTGACACAAGTCTGCGATTGCGCACGAGGACGAAGAAGACCTTGGCATCTTTTGTGGAGGACGATTGCGCATGCGTTTGACTCTCGACCGTCATTTTTCTTTGTTTGCTCATAGCGACGCGAGGAGCACTGACAGTCAACAACGACGAACACAGTTCAAAGGAAGACAAAACAAGAGGTGAACAAAAAATGAAAAAAAAAAACAAAATAAAGTAAACATCATCCCGGCCCAGTCCAAAAGGATTGTTCAGAGATTGTGCTGTCGTTATGAAGTATACAATTTGTATCCCTTTTGGCATGAGGTAGAGGTGCATGCATCACATGTACGTGTCTCGCATAGCACACTTAAGACGGTGGATGTGTGGGTCCGTCCCGTTCCGTACGATCGATAGGCAGTCAGGCAGGTAGTTTTTGTACTCATCAGAGTATCCAGTTGAAATGAAACTGGTTTTGCCAGATTCTTCAAGGAGTTTGTTGGCTGGTAACATCGAAACCAGTTTCAATGTTTGCTTGATTTGTTTGATTCCCTTGTTATCCTCTGGACTCTGAGTAGTTGGCTGCTGCGCATGGCATGGCATTGATTGCATTGGGTTGGGGTACTGCGGCATGAATGTCCTTCTACCATTAAGGTTGAATTATTAGGCTTATGGAGGATACGTCGCTTTGGTGGCGTTGGCTGAATCGTTATAAACGATAAAATTTATTTTTAACGTACCTTGGTTTGAGATCATTCTATTGCTTCTTTTTTAATTTTCTTTAGATTTTTATTTGTACGTTTTGTGCTGTTTCTTTGGTGATGATGTGATCCTTTGTGGCGATAGATATTTTGTGACCAATGGGGGACTGTACTTTAATCGAAATTGTGTAAGATCCTGGCTGGAAGTTGCATTTAATGACTACACTCGGAAAATAGTGATGGTAATGAAATTAGCCATATTGCATAAATGCCAGAGAAAAAAATGTCTGGTATATGAAAATGGAAATTTCTCGGAGTATATGTCAGATTATCAAATTTTTTTAAATATGCCAGATTATCAAATTTTGTTAAATTTTAAAGGTATATTTCCGCCTTAATTTCGGACCGGACATAAAATATGTTGCATTCAATACAAACATTCTTTTTGAAAATTGAAGCACTGATTTTTCAGTTGTGTTTCCGTGTCGGCTTTTCACAACATTTTTAGAAAAACATTCAGGAACAATTAAATTATATACTGCACTATTAAATGATATTAGTTGTTACTATTTGTACTTTTTGTACCACAATTTGTAAATTTTTTTATATTTACAAATGACATCGTATTACCGATACGAATACGTTTTCTCAACAAACATCAAAAAACAAGTACGCAGAAAATGTTTTTTCGACATGTTGGAACGTTTTTTAAGGCTAAATCACAAAGCGGCGTTCAGTCGGTCGTGCTTTGATTGACTTTTGTTCCTTTTGCACAAGCTTTACGATAATAAATTTTCACAACGCTCCAGTGTAACTTTATAAAACGAAATGTCGCTTCATGCGTTGCATTGCACTGAAATCCACTCTTGTTTCAAATGTCAATGGTTATAATTTTTTATATTTTTACCGACGTCTGATTGGAAGACACAATACGCGTTAGTTCACAAAAGCCAAAAATTTTATTAATATTTAACAATTTAACATAAACAAATAATTTTAAATGTCAAACGCACGACTGACTAGAAAGTAACTCTACTCTGGCGTTGCCTACGGCGTTACGATATTTTTTTATTATTTACGATAAAAAGCTTGAAGTCGGTTTCTGTTTTGTTTCATATAAATGCTTTGTTTTTACTTTATTTGTCAACGCACGACCGACCGAACGCCTCATTGTGATTTAGTTTTTATTGTTGAAAAATTCAATTCAAAAAGCGATGATTGATATTAAATTGAATTCAATGCTAGACTACGAGTGAGAAATTGTAAAGCATATTGTAGACATTTTAAAACCCGTAAAAGTAACGGTTGAGGCGCTATGTCAACGCGACATGACATTATTCAAAGCAGATACAGCATTATTGAAATTCATGCTAAATGAAATACAAAAATCAAAAAGTGAACTGTCGGTAAAGTTATATAATGCACTTACGATGAGAATTACTCAAAGACGCACAATTCTTTCCGGACTTCTAAATTTTCTTACTAATCCGAAGTCTACAAATAATGAAGGCTGTTTCAAAGGTTTAAAAATTAGTGTTATAAAAATCCAATTAGAAATTATTTTAAAAAGATTAACAGATGAATATATGGATATTGAGGGCACCATCGAAGATGATGACATTCCAATTGCGGAAATTAGGAGATCCGAAGAGAGAATACCACTAAAATTGCGATTGGAACACGCTCTAAAAAAATATGTCGAACCAAACAATATAAAACCCAATAGTTCAAAATTGTCAGAGACTTTAACACAGGAAATTGATTTGTTTATAAATGGTGGTAACCGCGGGCGGAACCTTCAACGAGCTTTTAATTATTAGCTAACAGTAGCTCCGACCAGCGTGGAATCAGAACGCTGCTTTTCATCTGCTGGCAATATTGCTACCGAAATTAGATCATTAGTATTTTTACATTCGTATTTTAATATTCTTTAAACATTCTGTGTAAAATTTTTATGAAATAAAAATGTTTATGTTGATCATATTATAATATATCTATTTTTTAATATTTCGGGACATATTTCGGGACATATCCCGGGTTTTTTGTCTAATCCCGAAAGTTTTACATTTAAAATTACAATTTCAATTAAAAACGAGTTGGGAAAGTTAGGTCACATGGGTAAGTTCGGTCTCATGGGGCGGATTTTTATAGTCGGTCGGGCCCGACTATGGAATACCCTACACCTTTGGTGGGGATTTTAATTTGGGATATTTAATTGCATACCTTAATTTTAAAGATTTAATTATGCTGAACCTCCCCATCCTCAGAATTTTATACATATATCAGAAATGTACGTCTTATATCCCCATATATTAAAAAATTTATATAAAAGTATAAAAAACTAAAAAAAAAAAATTTTAATATAATTGGGCGGACCACGCCCATATTTAAAATTTTGAAAGGCTAATATTTCATAGATTTGATTTTAATAATTTACGGATCAAATTTCCACTATGAAAACCCGGGAAATAATGCCAAAAAAAAGTGGGCGGATCACGCCCATTTTTTAGGTAAATTCTAACAATACGTTTTAAATTTTATAATTATACCTTGAATACTTTTCGAGTTATTAGTTCCGAAAGAGTTATATAAAAGGGACTTGTATGGGAGGTGGGCGTGTCCGTTGACCGATTTGGCTCATTTTCAAACTCAGTTCCTACTTTTGGCTAAAATATATTGAGACAAAATTTTATCGCATTCTGATTAGTATTTCTCAAGTTATTCTGTATTCGGACAGCAAGACAGCAAGACAGCAAGACGGACAGACAGACAGACAGACAGACAGACAGACAGACAGACAGACAGACAGACAGACAGACAGACAGACAGACAGACGGACATGGCTAAACGGATTCGGGTAGTGATGCTGATCAAGAATATATATACTTTTCCGTACCGGACACGCCTCCTAAGGGGCGTTACAATATATGCACAAAGTTAATATACCCTGTACCTCATAGGTGTAGGGTATAAAAATTCCATTCGGAATTCAGAAAAATATCATATGTCTTTTGTTGTTTTAACGCTTGTATTTGAGATGACTTTGCGTTCAAATTTTCACAATATACTCAGGATGCCATTTGTTTCAATATCGTTACGAGATCAATACGCATTATTGGATAAATCACACGATATCGAACACGTTCTCATAACGATATCAAACGTAAAATTGGACATGAACATTATGCCGGGTCGAAAAAGAAATGTTTTAAAGTCCGCCCCTAAAATGAAAGCTGACTTCGTGAAATTGTCAGAAATAAATGTTTTATTCGATATCCGATCATCAAGTTTTATATAAAGGGGTTTTCAATAAGAGCGCTACAAATGTTTTTTTCAAGGGTTTTTCAACAGGAACGCTACAAAAGTAGAGCGACAGGGACAGCAAACGACGCCATATTTCTTGCCGCTCTTTTGACATTTCTCTTCAGTAAGGTTTGCCATTTCATTATGGAAAGATATACGAGCCAACAACGAGTCGAAATTATTAGAATTTACTACCGCAATTCGAATTCGTATATCTTTCCATCATGAAATGGCAAACCTTACTGAAGAGAAATGTCAAAAGAGCGGCAAGAAATATGGGGTCATTTGATGTCCCAGTCGCTCTACTTTTGTAGCGTCCCTGTTAAAAAACACTTTATATATAGATATCTATGCGTTCTGTCCTAATTTTTTCGGTGCGAGAAAATTTTTCGAAATCGGAACGTAATCGAAAAAAAAAATCAAAGTTCATGACTGCTCGAAATATATTTCAATATCGATCTGATAAATCTTTAAATATCCTATCTTGTCCTTGAATTTTAATGTAAGATAAGTTTTAAAAATTAGTAGTGATAAAGCTTCAAGGCAACGAAGGTTTCCGAGTAATTTTAGACCGGGATAATTATTCAGGTTTATTTCAAAAACGACCATAATACAATTATTATATTGTTATGGTCCAGATTTTCAGTGCAAGTTTAAACTTAGTTTCAACTTATCTATATTTTTTTCAAAAGGTTATATTTACTAATCAAAATGGCCAATAGACATCTAAAAATTAGTTAATTTGGCATCTTAAATATTTGAAATATTTTGAATATTACATTGGCCCGTAACTATAGTCAAAATTAAAATGGAGCTTAAATTTAAATACGGCTTTTTTTTGACAGTTTTCCTATTAAATTAAATGTCAAAAAGCTGTACATTAAAATAAACTCCAGTTTAAAAATGTCGTAGTTACGCGCCATTAAGTTTAAACTACGTTTAATTTGAAATGTAAATGAAACACTGGACCTGATGGAATTATATTGCTAAACGACAATATATTTGAATAGTATTTTTTTCATTTTATCAAAGCTTTGAAAATATTAATGTTTCATACATTTAAAAAGGGATTTCTTTTTTTTAATTTGTATATGTGTTTTTTTTTTGTGTTTTGATGATACATAAAAATGTATACCCATAAAAAAGAACCAATTTAACTACCACACAAAAATGAATTATGACCCCGTACAGAAACCTCTAACCCTGCTGGTAGTGTAAAGCGGGTTAATGTTCTTTATTTTCCTCTTTTCTCTGTGAGTAGTTTTATGGGAATTTATTAAACAGCAAAATAGCAAGAATTCTTTATTGAGTGTATCTGTCGAAAAAATGCCTGTGTGTGTGTCTTGAAATCTTTTGTTTTGATTTTACGGATGCGTAGCGCTGAGTCGCCCACATTTTAACACTCGTCCTTTGTTGAATGTTATGATGTCATAATGTTGAGAAACGCCTACTATTTTTCGGAATATGATTATTATTTTTATTTGTTAGATTTCAGTTCTAATATGTGCAACGCATTTATAATGAGGTCATAAAACAAAGTTGTAACTTTAATACAAAAAATATATATATATTTTCAATAAATGTTTTATACATCCTTTACATATGATTTAGGAGCCTTTAATTATGATCGTACATTCGGTAAAATATTATGTGTGAATAAGAATTCAGTTAACGTTTTAATATATAGCTCTTAACAGCACAGAAAAAACGTATCGCGGTTACTGATTTTGATTGCTTAGTTAGTTCGTTGCTTGGGCATATCATTATTTAGGAAAATTGCAATCGATCTTCAAGTTTCTTTTATTTTTAATTATCAAAACTAATTTGAATGATTGCTATATTCCAATGGTTTCTAATATTCCGATACGTTGTACCCTAGTGGAAATTTCCCGATGCGCCATCGGGAAATGATCGGGGTTTCGTCAGGTAACCCCCATTAGAGCAAATATGATCATTGCCTTGTCATGCCCTTATCATGCTCACCATAGCAGGGTTTACATTATCTAAACAGCCAATGGTCCCGATCAAAGCTACATTAGTTGTTCCTCATAAAGAAATTTTCATCGGGCAATGATCAGGTTTCATGAGGTATGATATTTTATTTCATCGGGTATTTGTAGTGCTTTCGTATGCTCATGTTTTAACAAGGCAATGGTCAGATAAATAATGATATGGGGAATTACTCGATCAGTACATGATCATTGCCTGAGGTGAGTACATGATCAGGACACTGCGTTACAAGGACATCGTGGGCCTCGTCATATCCCGATCATCTCAAATAATGACATGATCAGTTCATGATCATGGCCCTACCAAAATTTCTACTAGGGTAAAGGTATTTGAATCTTAACTCGTAAAATTTTGATTTTGCGTTCTATTTTTAAATTAGTTTTTTAGTATTTAAAATCTATGTGGAAAAAAGTTGAATTAAAAAAAAATTAAACAACATTTTTTTTTTTTCCAATTAGACAATTACCTTTCCAATGGTATCCCAGTATACCAAAATGTTTCGATATCGTAAAGAAAAAGTTGCGAAATGTCAAAGAATTTTTCCGATATCGATGACATTTCTCGCAATGACAATATAGTAAAATTCCTACCAAAACGGTCGGCCGATATCGAACCGAGATAATGAAGGTTTCTCGTTACGAGAATTATTTCAGATTCGAAGCGTTCTAGAAGCTCTGGACGACAGAATAGGGCTTTCTGATTGGTTTAAATAAATGCGTCATCTTTATATGTCATCCGCAATGACAATAAAATAAAAATCAAAAAAAAATATTTATACCTATCTCCATCTTTCTATTTTTATACCTTTCACTAAAAGTGAAAGGGTATATTCAGTTTGGTACGCCGTTTGTAACACCCATAAGGAAGCATCTCCGGTATGGAAAAGTATATATATTCTTGATCAGCATGACCTCATGAGTCGATATGTCCGTCTGTCTGTCTGTCTGTCTGTCTGTCTGTTGAAATCACGATTACAGAAAAAGAAGAGCTAGAGCAATGAAACTTAAGATTTAGATTACTTATATATCTAAGCTGTCTGAATAAGAAAATTGGCATGATCGGTCTATTGTGACCTGAGAACCGACTACTTATGTTCAAATACCTCGTATAAAATTTATATCTACAGATCAATTTTACTGTATACGTTCTTAGGAAAACTTTTTTTGGTCAAATATATATTGACTCATGCTCAAATACATGAAAATAATGGTTTCCGGCGAAACGACTAGTGGTTCCAAAAAAAAAAAGTGAATTTCGGTACACCTACCCATTTGTAAATATGGGTATCAAATGAATGGAAATTCTTCAGCGATTGAAAGTTTGTAGTTATTTTCTGGATTCGTATACCCTGGTGACCTATATACCACTTTTAATGGTAACCACACATATGTGTAGGGTATTTATAGTCGGCTTTGACCGACTATAATTTTGATAATCCTAAAACCTACTTTAAAATGTCCCATGTGATCTAACCTCCCCAACTGGTTTTTATTATATCCTTCGCATCATGGTCGACACCATCGCATTAATAAAGGTTTTTTTTTGTAACGATACAAAAGTTTTTTTAAATAAAACAAAAACGGTTTCGGATATCAATTCTTTATTCCTGTAAAAGTACGTTCGATGGCATTATGTATGGAACTCGATTTGTTTTGCATGGCCACCACGGACACGCTTGCAGTAGTCCAGACGTTGAACCCAATTTTCGACGGTTTTCAATCATAAATTGGCCGATACTGCTGCAATTTTACGTTCGATATTCGTACGAAGTTCATCAATCGTTGGCATAGACCATAGACTTGACGTAGCCCCACAGAAAATAGTCCAACGGCGTCAAATCGCACGACCGAGGCGGACAATCGACTGGACCATTTCGTGAGATAACACGTTCTCCAAACTTGGTTTCCAATAAATTGATTGTGGTATTCGCTGTGTGGCTTGTGGCGCCGTCCTGTTGGAACCACATGTCCTCCAAGTCCATATCATCCGATTGGGGACAAAAATATTCGGTTATCATTGAACGGTAACACAGTAACGTGCCGGTCTTGATCATTACGGAAGAAGTACGGCCCAGCCCAATTCACGAACATACGACGCTTCTGGTGGTCAAGCGGCTTCAGTGACATGAAATGGTAAACCTTACTGAAGAGAAATGTCAAAAGAGCGGCAGGAAATATGGCGTCTTTGCTGTCCCTGTCGCTCAACTTTTGTAGCGTCCCTGTTGAAACCCTTTTATTTTGTTTTATTCTATTGAATTTAATTTCGTACCACAATTACTAACCATCATCATTTTCCATTGCATTTTATTTTCTGTCAGTTGCTCCTACTGGGTACTCTATATTAATTTGTCGTATATTATTTTCATATTCAATTTCAATTTAAACAAAATAGTTTTCGAAAATGAGTCTACGAACTTAGCATGTGTTTACATTTTTTTTATACCCTACACTAAGAGTGAAAGGGTATATTCAGTTTGGTACGCCGTTTGTAACACCCATAAGGAAACATCTCCGGTATGGAAAAGTACATATACTCTTGATCAGCATGACCTCCTGAGTCGATTTAGCGATGTCCGGCTATCCGTCTGTCTTCAGCGATTGAAAGTTTGTAGTTATTTGCAGGATTCGTATACCCTGGTGACCTATATACCACTTTGAGTGGTAACCACACGTATGTGTAGGGTATTTATAGTCGGCTTAGACCGACTATAATTTTGATAATCCTTACTATCATAAGAGCAGCTACTATAAAATTTCAGATGTGATCTAACCTTCCCAACTGGTTTTTATTTCAGAACGAAAATATTTCTGACACCAAAAACAAAAATAAATAAAAAATGAAAATTCAAAGCTCACTATTTTCATACATTTATTTTTAATGAAATAAAGTGAAATTAACATAAAAATATTAAAAAATAATGTCCACTCTATTTATTTTAAACAAAAGTAAACACAGCCATAAAGAAAAGTTCACTGGACACCTGGTTACCTTATTTTTAAAATCGGAAACGAGTCGCAATCAGGAGTTCTAACATTTATTAACAAAGAAACGAAAATCGTTGCTTTTATAATAATGAAATTGACCTAACTCTTGCGGTTCGGACATTACTTGAACGCAAAAGGGTGTTCCAACTGTTCGGACCTGCATATTATTCAAAATTATATCCAGCGGACGAAAGCAGGCATGCACCAGAAAGGAGGTACTACTCAATACGAATATCTTTAAAAATTAGTTTCGATATAAAAACGAGATCAATTTTTTTTCTTGTAGACATTTCAGAAAATATCTAAACAATTGAATACAAAAAATTATTAAAACCTAGTTTCGATATAATAACGAGATCGATTTTTTTTCACGAAGCCACTTCGAGGATTGTTCTAAACACTGGAGGCTCCGTGTCGTGGTATACTGGGATATCACATCTTCGAACCCAATGATTTCTTCCTTTTTTAAAATGTACGTAAAGTTGAAATGTACAAATTTTAAAATACAAATTTTTATTTGTCATTGATTTTCTCAAAATTTTGTTACGGAACACCCAATTTTTTCTCATTTATAATGACAGAAAGATTTTTGTGCAAATCAATACAAATTGAATAGATTTTATTTATTAATTTTAAAAAAGGAGGATATCATGCGTATTGAAGAAGTGATATACCACAACGGGCCTACTTCATGGCCTAGGTGTATTCTGTGCTATGCACAGAGGGGTTTTTTCCACACCCCTACAATCAGTCAATCAATCAACTACACAGAAATACAAAACTGTGCACATATAACAAAAATGTTAATCAATGTATTTAATTTTTAATTGAAACTCAGCCTATGTAACATTTAATTGTATTGAATTCAATATTCGTAATAATTTGAAATCGTTAATTGAAAAAAATTTAACAACTTTTTTGTTATATTGAAATTTAAGTTGTTATATTAAATGTTTTATTGAGAATTAATTTATCATTAATTAATAAATAAGTAAAATCTAATTAATATTTGTTTCACATTTACATTGTTTAACATCATTTTTAATTTATGCTATCGATATCGGTTCATGAATTTGCAGAATTCGATATTGGCTACATCCCTTACAATATTCTGTGAATTCATCAGCGGCTATATTTGAGCGGCTATTGATTGATACGGTCAAAAAATACTTCACACGGCGTTGCGAAAATATAAACACAAAGCAAAATCAAAAAACTCAAGAATATAGCACACTTCCCAGAGTTGCATTAAAAAAAAAAATGAATAAATCAAAAGCAACTAACAATTGTTGTAAATACAATTAATCATTTAATTGTATTTACGCGATATTAAATTTATTCCTATTAATATTTTAAATAAAACCAGTTGGGAAGGTTAGATCACATGGGAAATTTAAAGTAGGTGTTTTATGATTATCAAAATTATAGTCGGTCTAAGCCGACTATAAATACCTTACACGTATGTGTGGTTACCATTCAAAGTGGTATATAGGTCACCAGGGTATACGAATCCTGAAAATAACTACAAACTTTCCATCCCTGAAGAATTTTCTTTCATTTGATACCCATATTTACAAATGGATAGGTGTACCTAATTTCGATTTTTTTTTGGGAACCACAAGTCGTTACGTTGGAAAACATTATTTTCATGTATTTGAGCATAATGTCAATATATATTTGACCAAAAAAGTTTACCTAAACACGTTTACAGTAAAATTGATCTGTAGATATACATTTCATATGAGGTATTTGAACATAAATGGTCGGTTCTCTGGTCAAAATAGACCGACCATGCCAATTTTCTTGTTCAGACAGCTTAGATATATAAGTAATCTTAATCTAAAATTTCATTCCCCTAGCTCTTCTACTTTTTCTGTAATCGTGATTTCAACAGACATACAGGGGGACAGACATAGGGACAGACTGACTGACGGACAGACTGACGGACAGACTGACGGACAGACAGACGGACATCGCTAAATCGACTCAGGAGGTCATGCTGATCAAGAATATATATACTTTTCCATACCAGAGATGTTTCCTTCTGCGTGTTACAATCGGCGTACCAAACTGAATATACCCTTTCACTCTTAGTGTAGGGTATAAAAATGTGTGAATACAATTATATAATTTGTAAATACATTCATATGTTTAATTGGAATACGTTTTTGTTTTCTAATAATATCAATTATTATACATATATACCTACAATATTTATTTCTGTGTACTTGAGAACTCTAAATGTGTCAAAAAAATTAAGAAAAAAATAAATATTTTTATTGAAATTTAATTTAATATAGCAAAATTACTGTATTTTGATTATAAAAAGGCTGAAAAGGTGCAAAAAATCAGCACCCGCAAATTATATAGAAATGATATACGGGGCTGCAGCTCTAAATCATATTGGTCGTGTTCTCTATCACCATTTGAGCTGTGTCTGTTAAATTTCTACTCAAATGGTGTGATCTACAAATTAGTTCCGAATCGGATGTTTGTTATTAAATATCGATAGGTAGCGGCGATTAGAAGCACAAATTTCTTTATTAAAATGTTGAGACTTCCCAGCAGAGATTTGAACCTATAAAAGTTGCAAATTGCAGTCCGACGCACTTACCCACGAACTCATCGACGCTGTTGTAGTATCTTGTTTGAAATAAATATTTGTCTGGGAATTTTTGTAATAACACTTTGACGCTATCTTTTTATGAAATTAAGATATAACATTTTACTAAATTTTCGTAAAATCTTAAAAATTACTTCAAGTGTTATTGCGTTTATTTTGTAACATGTCCTACCAACTGAAGGAAACTCGTACTCGTCATGTCATGTAATGGTGCATAATTTTCTTTAATCGTCATCAGCTGCTGCACCGTGGCCGTCGCTGCCAGCCGCACTCTACGCAAGGAATCTATGGCATGGCTTCTAATGTTGCCCATGCGCAGCAGCAGCTCAGCAGCCACCAGGCAAGTTATACACACGCACTCCTTGTTGTCGCATGACTCTCGCGGCTGACTCTCCTTTTGAGGATTTCCAATGTTGTATGTTTGGAATCTAAACATGTCTGTCTAGAGGAGAGACTCGTTGCAGCACACCATTCAACAGATGTTGGTTGGGCGCATTTTCTACGGATCAATGTATGCGGTGGCCTACTCTGTGCGATCGGGTTCATTCAACTCTTTCATGTGAGTGTTCATCTGACGGACGGATCGATGGATATAGGATAGAAGATTAGATAGACTATTTAATAAACATTAAGAAAACATGAAAATAATGATGGGTACATGTAAGATGATGTATATACTTTCGATATACGGACATTCCCATGAATCGCAATTCTTTCAAAACCTTTTGAGAAATCAAATATATAAATTATAAAGGATCTGGGATTGCAAATTTTATAGCAGGTTCATTTCAAGGAGTATCGGAAAATTCTCACCCGTGACAATTACTTGACAATTCTTCTCCTCGGACTATTCTTCACTACACCCAGAGAAAAATTTCTTCAAATCCCATTAAAATTGGTCAATAGGACAATTATTGATTTAATAGTATACAAAAAAATAATCTTTTCAAATGTCATGGTATTTTCCAGCATTTAATGGTATTTTCCGATTAAAATAATAATTTATCCTAGTAAAAAACTATTATTTATATAGTATTTTTTCTGGGTGTAGGAAATTATTTCCCGGAGTCCATTTTCCCAATGCAATGCAACTCCAAAAAGACTTTTAGAGAAATACTGCTCATACTATGAATCCTCAAAATTCTCGAACACGCAGGAAGATTGAAGGAAACTGGCAGGTAAATCAAGCTCTTTATAGATATTTATTATTTTTGGATGCTTTTAGGTAGGCGAATTTGCATATTTTCTGCTATTATGTGAAAGCGAAGATGTACATCAAAAGAAGGGTAGAAAATACAGGTAAGCAAAATTATATATGATTTAATTAAATTTGATTTATTTAAAAATTAAAGTAAATTTAAAAGTTTTACAAAAGAAGTTTTACGAAGATTACGCGAAGTCAAAACAAAGTTCGTTCAAATCAACGAAAGATAGAAATTTACGCGAGTGATATGAATCCTCTTAATGATATAAAGCGACTTTTAAAAACATCAAAACATATATTTCTACATTTCGCTTTCAATTTCCCGTTATAAAACTGCTTTTTTAAAACACAACTTCAAAAAAAAAAGACATTTGCTATTGTGACAGGCGTAGCAGTACACTTCCGCGAAAGACATTACCCCGAAAGACATTTCTCCGAAATGAACATTTCCCGGAATGGACATTTCCCCGAAATGAACATTTCCCGGAATAGACATTTCCCTGAAATGGACTCTTCCGCGAATGGACATTTGTGGGTGGGAAATAGCGGTAAGTGAAAAAGACCGAAAAAATGTATATTTCAAAAATCGTTGGAAATTGAATGGTACCATTTGGAGTGGTCCACGACCTCCAAATGGGTGTAAAAAAAATTTATATTGGGGAAATCTATAGCGGACATTATTAGATGCATAATGGTTCATGACCCCCAGAAGAGGATCTAAACCGCATTTATGACCCAGAATTTTCAGAAATCGATAGGGGATATCATTAAAAGCCTAGTGGTACCCCTTGGAGTGGTCGATGACCTTGAAAAATGGGTCAAAACCGCATTTATGACCTAATTATTTTATTTAGGAAATCAAAATAGAGGATGCCTAATACCTAATGGTACTTCTGGTCTTTTTCACTTTTCGCCCATGTGGGTGGGCACATTTCAGGGAAATGTCCATTTCGGAAAATTCCCAATCTGGGAAGTCCATTTCGTGAAAATTCCATTCTGGGAAAAGTCAATATCGGGGAAATGTCTTTCGAATGAACTATACATTTCAGTGAAATGTCCATTCGGGGAAGTGTTCATTTCGGGAAAATTCCATGTCCATTTCAGAGAAATGTCTTTCGAAGAAATTTGCATTCGGGGAATTGGCCGTTCGGGGAAATGTCCATTCGAGGCAATGACTTCGGGGAAATATTTTTCGGGGAAATGGCTTTCTGGGAAAAAAAAAAGATGTTAACGCTATTTAAAGTTTAATTGTTTTAGAATCATACTGAGCATTGAATATTTTACTAGACATAATCCCAAGAGTTCAACGAACAACATTTACTGGTCATGATCATATCGTACTTGAGAAAATGTTTATAAGATGTCCATATTATCTGTTAACTCTAATCGAAGTATATTCAACTATTTGCAATATGTTCTATATTAATTTTATAATTTTTATTTTGAAGCCGCTGAAGGGCACTTTATTCTTATATATCTAATTTAATATAGAAAAGTATAATATGTATGGACCAAATCGATCAAAAAAAGTAAATTTTGAGATTTTACCTTTTCGATTTAAATGAAATTTGGGCAGCTACTTATTGGGATATACATTGACCCATTTTTTTTCATTTTTTCGACCACTACTTCCAGAGATACAGTGCTTCAAAGTTACAAAAAAGTGGGCCAAAAATCACTTTTGTACTTTGGTTCAATATCTCTTAAAGTAGATATGCTAGAAACTCCATTAATGACACCTTTTAAAGCTAATAAAATAAGCTATTAGAGAAATTAAGTTGTTACTTCAAAACTTGAACATGTGGCACGTCGTCATTATCCTAGCACATCAAAATTGATGTCCTTAAAAAGGACCCTTTTTAAAATTCTGAAAAAAATCACATATTTTGGTTGATTTAATACATGAACATGCATGATTTCAAGATGGTATTTTGATTGCATCATATTTTAAAAAATAATTTTCTAAATTTTTATTTATTTTTTGCATTGAAAAAAACATTTTTTTTTTCGACAGTAAAAGTTGCAATAATTCATGAATGTATATCTAACTTATTTCAGATTTCTAAAATGGTACCAGTTTTACCATATTGACTCTAGTTTTTGAGATATTGATTTTGGGGTATATTTTTTACATTTTTCGAAAAGTGGTATATATCTCAAAAACTAAGGACAGTTTTTCGCCATTTTCGAAATCAGAGTTACAAATACATTAAAAAATTATTGCATATTTTACTTTTGAAAACAATATTTTATTTTTCAATACAAAAAATTTAGAAAATTAAATTTTAAAATATGATGCTATCAGAATACCATCCTCAATTTTGGCAAGAACATTTATATTAAGTCAACCAAATTACACGATTTTTTTCAGAATTTTTAAAAGGGTCCTTTTTAAGGACATCAATTTTGAAATGCAAAGATTATGATCACGGGCCACATGTTAAAGTTTTGAATTTACAACTTCATTTTTCATAAAGCTTGTTTTATTAGCTTTAACACGAGCCAACAATGGAGTTTCTATCATATATACTTTAAGAGATATTGAACAAAAGTACAAAAGTGATTTTTGGCCCATTTTTTGTAATTTTGAAGTACTGTATCTCTGGAAGTAGAGTTCTAAAAAAATAAAAAAAAATGGCCAATACATATCTCAATAAGCTTTATCAGCTGCCCAAATTTCATTGAAATCGAAGAAGTTGAGTTCCAACCGCTGGTCGATTTGGGCCATTGCCCGTATATTTATTTGATGAATTCTAAATTTTCATATACTATTCTAAGAAAAAACTTCTGCTTGTTAATTTCGAATCCTAAATTATCAGAAATATAGAACTTTTTGTAAACTGAATATTAAACGTTTTAAATTGTATTTGGTTTAGTTTAGTTCTACGTACAGCGATGATTTTTTATCAAAACTTACTGCCTAATACACCCAGAAAAAAATACTATATAAATAATAGGTTTTTACTATTAAAAATAGTCAATAGGACAAATTATTATTTTAATCGGAAAATACCATTAAATACTAGAAAATACCATGACATTGCCATTGAGTTTATATGAAAAGATTTATTTTTTGTATACTATTAAATCAATAATTGTCCTATTGACCAATTTTAATGGGATTTGAGTGCATTTTTTTTTCTGGGTGTATATTTATCGTGGGTAGATCTAAAAATATTAAAGGTGGTGTTTGTCTAACATCTTGATATACCTAGAATTGTATCAATCAACTTTGGTGGTCAGGATATGAATGTTGCTGAAAATAAATAACTCACCTGCAAACTAGTTCATATCTGATTTTATTTTAATGACAAGTCGTCATTGACAACTTCAACATAAAGACTTATAATTCGAAACATGCTACCGTTTTATGTAGCTCTTGAGGCTTCAAACCGTATAAAATCCTTTGAAGTTGCCCAAAAACTAGCGTTTGAACAAAAAGTCATTAAAACATTTAACTGCACCACAAATGCTCAAACATAAAACTACGAAACCATTACATGATAAATTTTCAGTTTCGCTGGTAATGATTCCAACAAGAATAGTAGTTTTTATATATTTATTATCAAGAAATAAAAGTAATAAAATCGCTTTATTGCCACAAGACGTCTTAAAGAAAAACAATAAAAAAAGAAAGTTAAAAAAACGGTTGAAGAAAAATGATATGCGTCGAACCAAGGATCACAAGAGTGACGCGCAGTGGTTGAAATTATAACTAATTGAAAAAATTCAAACGTATTGAAATACGACATTCAAGGAATGCAACTCATAAAAAAAAACAAAATATAAACTAAGAAAATAAAATGAAATTATAATAACAAAAAAAAAATTATAAGAAACATAAACCTTGCACTCATTTGTAGACTTGTCGCCAACGATCCTCAAATTCTCGAAACACAAAGCACTAAAGTTTATTTGCTGAGCCTGGAGTTCTACAAACAGTAACTACGACAGATCTCACCCATGCGATTAAGGAGTTCACATTGCAGCGGCAGCACGATCCATACGAACGTACTACGTTCCTAGTAGAAATTGTGCTGATGCACTTGGGGAAATGTTTGGGTGAGCTTCATTACCTTGGCATGCCCTTATCATGTTTACCATTGTATGCAGCCAATAGGTCAACTTAGATCTGTCTTATTTTAGTTTCAATCGGGTAGAGTCAGATAACTCTTCATTTCTTTTTAACTATAACTTTAGGAAATACTTTACCAGTATCAAGAACATTTTTATTCAAAAATGCAAGACTCTTCAGTTTTAGAAAGAACAGGATCGAAGAACAAGACCAACCGCGCTCGCTCGAAGTCGAAAAAATATTTTTTTTTCAAAATGCAGCTGGAATTTTCTATTTTTATCATTTATAAATATTCAAATATTACTTAATCAGCGCAACATATTTTTTAGAAACGAACAGAGCTCAATCTTTGCATTTTTTTCTTATTATAAATATTGTCACTAAGACTTCAAATGATTAAAGAATTTATAGTATTTGACTAACATTCAAATGAAAGGAAAATTAACTTTACTAAATATTATAGAACTTCGAAAAAATGTTCGAACTCGTTACTTTATCGATACTAATTTTTGAAATTTATCGTACATTAAAATTTCTTGACAAGAAACGATATTTAGGGTGTGTGCGAATTCGACTAAATTGCTGACTAAACTAAATTTTGTCGATAATGCAGTGTTTATTTTTCAATTTAGCAAATTTTCGAGCAAACTAAATTGAACTAAATGGGAATTAGTCGAATTCGCACACACCCTTAGACATACAATATTTTTTCTCAATCACGAACTTGGATTATTATTTTTTTTGATATCGTTTTGATTTCATATAATTTCTCGTATCGAGAAAACTCCTACAGAATGCATCGATATCTACCTACAATGAGGTCCAATTTGACGCTCGATATCGCTGATGTCGTGTGAATTCTCCATATTCTCGTATTGATCTCGTAACGATATTGAAACGACTGCCATACTATGTATATACTAGAGATCAGAAATAACTATTAACCTTTATTTCCATTTGGTTTTTCACTGAGAGATATTATTTTTCAAAAACTATAAAGGTATTTGGTTGAGAGATAATTTTTATTTAAAAAATAAAGGTTTTCAGTTGACAGCCTTTGAAACCTATGAAAACCTTTGTTGTTGAAAAATGTTGATTTCGAACATTAAGTTGTTATTGTCGTCAAACAATATTTTTTCCCAATTTTGATATCGAAATTTTTCGAACATTGTTGTTTTGTTCCAATATTTTTTTTTTTTGAAAATGTTGATATTATTCTTTTTGAAAATTTTCCAACATTGTTTTTATCGTCGATTTTTTTTCGATTTCGACTATTGTGTTGTTTTATTGTCGTCCAACATTTTTTTTAAACAAAATTTTTCTTTTCGAATATTGTTGTTTTTGTTGAATATATATTTTTTTTGAAAATGATGATTTCGACCATTGCGTTTTTTTTGTCCTCCAAAATGTTTTTAACAATTTTTTTTTCGAAATTTTTCGAAAATTATTGTTTTTGTCGAATATTTTTTTTTTTGTAAAATGGTGATTTCGACCATTGCGTTCTTTTTGTCGTCCAAAAATTTGTTTAACCTTTTTTGTTTTTTGAACGAAATTCACCACATATAAACTGACCACACTAAAACTCACCGCAATGAAACAATAAAACGCACCACACCAAAATTCAGCACACTAAAAATCACCACACTAAAACTCACCACAATAAAATTCACCACACTAAAACTTACCACACTAAAATTTACCACACAAAAACTCACCGCAATTAAATTCACCACACTTTAATTCAATTTCGTTATTTGGACTAATACGTTGTTATTGTCGTCCAACAATTTTTTTAACAATTTTTTTTTTTAAATTTTTGAACATTGGTGTGCTAGTTTTTTTTTTTTTTGAAAATGGTTTCTTCGAACACTGCGTTGTTTTGTCGTCCAAAAATGTTGTTTATCAAATTTTTTTTCGAACATTGTTGTTTTTTTGAAAATGGAGATTTCGACCATTACCTTGTTATTGTTGTCCAACAATTTTCCGAGCATTCTTGTTTTATGCCGAATAAAAAAAAAACTTTTTTTAGCAAGTTTTTTTTCGAAATTTTTCGTACGTTGCTGTTTTTGTCGAATACCATTTTTTTGTGGATCATTTTTTTAACAATTTTTTTTCGAAATTATAGTACATTTTTTTCATTACATTTTTTAACAATATATTTTCGATAAAGAATTGTTTAATTTTAGCTTTTAAGGTTTTATTTACATATATACCTGAATTTTTAATCAAAAGTTAGAAGTTAGTTAGTTATCAGCCTGTGGTAGTCAATTGAAAGGAGTATTGTGCATCAACACTTCTCAGTTTCTCAAATATTACTAATGAGAGATATATTTTGTTAACCTTTATATCACTCGCTGCTCAACCACAACGTAAAATTTTCAAAAATAAAGGTTTCTCACAGACTGAAAATAAATCAAAATCAAAAATAAATTGGGGTCTCTCAGACCAAAACCTTAAATATTCAAAAATAAAGATTTCTATCAGATCAAAACACTTTTTGTTTTCTTTAATTGTTGGTTTTTCACTGATTTATTTAATAAATATTATTTAATGAGAGTTATTCAGGAACCTACGACAACGTTAATCAATTTATCTGACCTCTGGCATATATCATTTTATTTGTTTTATTATAATTATCGAATATACGTAAGTGGATATATTCGTTTCATATTGGCATCTAGAAATTGAAGAATGCAAGACTTACCCTGCAAGAACTACCTGCCGCTGCAAGAACAAGAACAATACTGGAAGAATAAGAGCAAGAACAAGATCATAAATATCTTGTTCTTGCATTTGTTCATCGCTAAGTACACTCAGAAATAAATTAATACTGATTTATTTGATAGGTTATTTGCCTGGTTTTGATTATGAAAATACTTATTTTTGCTCGTTCCTGACGAATTACAGTTAGATTAAACAAGGGAATCAGAAACATTTGAACCGGACCTAATTATTACCCTCAAAAAAATACTCTATAAGGGAACTGCGTTACAAAAACATCGTCCACCCGATTCGTTTCCTCATTTCTACCTTCCTCAGAGCCCGTTTATCTGAAATTATGATATGTTTTGTTCATAAGCCCTACCGAAATTTCTACTTGGGGTATATTGTGTCCGTCGAGTCAATGTTAATTTTTGCATTTATAACGGTTACGCGACGCGGCGCAGTGCAACGCAGCGGTGCCTTATGCGACTCCAATTTAAATGTCGTTTATATACCTAAAGATATTTGTTGAAGTATGAAGCGTAGATAGATATACCATATATGCATATTTACTCAAGTATATCCGGTCGCAGTTGGCAAGGGTTTCATCATCCTCATGATCTTCAACGTCGTCATCATGATCAGCATTACCATTTCTCATGTTGCTACTCCTTGCTTTGGTGCTTGTTTGTCAAATTGTCGTATTAATCGTCACGTAGTCGTCGTCGTAGTCATCATCATCCTACTCCCCAGTCTACTCCCCATTCAACTCTTCATCCTAATATGTACTCCTCATAATACTTCGCTGTTACTTTATCCTCGTCGCCACAGTCGCTTCGTCATCATATTCGCTGAGAATCGCGTCGAGTCGAGTGTCAGACTGAGTGACTTGTACTACTTGGCTGCTTGTGGCTGGAATTCCAGCGCGACCGACCGACCACAGGCTTGTTTCATGCTTTTTATTATTATTATTATTGTTATTATTTACCTCCTCTTATTTTGTATACATTTGCAAATTTCTCGGATTTTCGGTTAAATGCAAATAAGATAACACGTTCGTTCCATCCATCCAGCGCCCCATACCAAACAACGCCTGTGCGGTATGATTTTTTATGATCGTACAAATGAACGCAACACTTTCGTCCCCCTTAAAAGGTACTAAAAATCAAAAATAAAAAAAAATATTCGACAACTACTTAAGAATTGCGAATGTTATCCTCTGGAAATGTGTGTTCATAAAGTCATTTCACGTTGTGGTCAACACAATAAGTTGACGAATAATGAAATGAATACGATCAATAAGCTTCAATCTTTTTAAACAGTCTTTGAAATATATATGAAAACCACCAGGACTATCACGACAAATCATACAAAATATGAAAATCTTAAAAATTTAAGTCCTATATACTTTATCCAGTACTTTATCCAGTCGATTCGATATCGCTTCGAGACTGATCGAGATGTCGAAGAACTCATTCCATTTCGATTTCGATTTCTTATCTATACTACAATTCGTTTTAAGATGTATGCAGATATCGTAACGAGATAATGAAGTTTATTCGAAACGAGAAAAAAACTATTTTGGATCGATATCGCATCGAATATCGAAATTGATTCGAAAAACATTTCGATTTCGATGTGCTAAATATTTAAATAGTCTGCCATTCGATTCGATATCGCTTCGAGATTGATTGAGATGTCGAGGAATTCATTCGATTTCGATTACGATTTCTTATCTATACTACAATTCGTTTTAAGATGTATGCAGATATCGTAACGAGATAATGAAGTTTATTCGAAACGAGAAAAAACTATTTTGGATCGATATCGCATCGAATATCGAAATTGATTCGAATAACATTGCGATTTCGATGTGATAAATATTTAAATAGTCTGCAATTCGATTCGATATCGCTTCGAGACTGATCGAGATGTCGAGGAATTTATTCGATTACGATTTCTTATCTATACTACAATTCGTTTTAAGATGTATGCAGATATCGTAACGAGATAATGAAATTTATTCGAAACGAGAAAAAAACTATTTTGGATCGATATCGCATCGAATATCGAAATTGATTCGAAAAACATTACGATTTCGATGTGATAAATATTTAAATATCGTATCTTCTTCTTAAAAGTATTAAAATTAGTAGTGATTAAGCAACGAGATCGATCTTTTTATCACAAATAGTACGAGAAAACTTCGATCATCGAAGAGCTCCGTGACATGGCAGACTGGTCATAATGACTCTAAAGAACACAATTAAACGTTACTTTATAATGAGCCTGGTACGAGTCTAAAATATCGAAACTAAAAAAACCGAACACAAAAATGTAGAAAATAAAAATGTCGACAAACAAAAATGTCGAAACTTAATATGGCAAATTCATGTTTTGCCAAAAAAAGAAAGAAAGAAGAAAATATGTAAAAAAAAAAAAAAAAATAACAAAAATTGTGTATTTTGTATAACAAAAATATTTAATTATATTAATAAGCGAAAAATTTAAAAATAATTATAATAATATATATATTTTTAAATATGATGCCTTCAAAATAGCAACACGCAATTTGGATCGAACATTTATTATAAATCAACAAAAAATTTGATTTTTTTTTAAAGAATTTAAATATTTTTTAAGAACTTAAAATTTTATGTTCTACACAGAAAAAATTAATCGACGTAAATACAGCAATCAAAATTCATTGTACACCATTTATTGGTCTAGCAATGACATTCTTGCCGTTTTCATGTATTGAGCAAACACATTCGCTAAAAATGTTTTTGCGTCCAAAAATATACCAATAAATGATTTTGCTTAAGTAGCAAATTATTTAATTGGTATGGTCGCCGTTTTAAAAGTATTTTTGCATTTTCACAGTATTCTTATAATTCTTTTTTAGTTTATTAAAAAAGAATAATATAAATTCTTGTGAAAGTATATAATAAATATACTTTTCTGATGATGAAGCATAATTAAATATGCAACTATAGCCATCATCATTATTTTCAACGATACCAATAGAGTATGATCAAACTCTATAAGCGTTTCTTTTGACATGAACCAAATGTGAACTGATATGCGCGCAAACCGCCAACTAAAAATTGTAATTCTCAGCGAATTCCACCAATTTCACGAATTCCACTAAATTAACCAGCGCTATAAGCGAGTACACGAACACACACCACGTACTGTTATAACGACCACGCACTGCCATAACATCAACGCGGTATGCGAATACACATAGCTGTTGGCAGCAAATGAGATTGTTAATATGATGAATGCGTACGCTAATACAATTAATAATTTAGTCGGCGCAGTTTTAGCAATAATGTGATTGTGTTGATTTACGATTTTTTTTTTCTGTGTAGGAGAATGTCTATTGGCCACATGTTTATGTTATTTTTGTTTTAAAATGAGACCTTAACGGAGTTGCTAGCATCAAGAGATATTTCAATATGAACCATCATACTAAAGTGATCTTTAAACTTTGGACTGTATCTCTGAAACTAGTGGTGTCTCTAGAAATAGTGGTAGTAAAAATATAAAAAAAAATGTTCAATGCATATCTCGATTCCCATTATCAGTTGCCGAAATTCCGGTGAGTTTGCAAATCCTTGTCGATTTGGTGTAGAATACGATTTCTATTTCAACATTTTCATATATCGGCATTTAAATTTTCGAAATTTTTTGATCCTACAAATAATATTTGCGTATTTTTTTACATTTTCCAGCTTTAAAATATTTTTCGAAATTTTTTGTTTCGACCAAATATTGTTTCGGCCCTTAAGCAATCTAGGAGCGCTCTGAAATTGGAGTCACTAAGGACCCAATTTTTGAGTATGAGCCCTCAGAAAAATGACTCATAAGAGTATCTCATTTAAAAGTGTTTTCGGTGCTCTCAAAAATATTACTCATAAAAGATTTATATTTAGGAGTTATTTTGGAACCCTCATAAATTAGACTCATAAAATCATCAAACATAAAATCGTTTCCGAGCGCTCAGAATATAGACTCATAAAATTTATATATTTTGGCATGTTTTAGGAACGCTCCACAAATTGACTCATTCAAATTGATTTCATTCATGAGCTTATCAAATGAAAATTCCCTTTTTTAGAGTAAGTTCAAAAGACAAAAGTACATATTTCATGGATTTACTTGAAATGGATGCATTTTCCCACGGATGTCTGGTCAAAGAATAACATGAACATGTACTATGTTGGATACATTTAAAATACATTCTATATTTCTGAAGAATGGAAAACTCCAAAAATGATGTAATTGTGGTGTTAAGAAATTCTGTATAATGTGAATGTTTTAAGAATATTTAAAATGATCAAAAATATGCGGATTTTCCAGATTTTAAAATCTTGTCCACTACCCAAATTTCTGTAGCATTTTGGGGCTCTTTTTAGAACTCAAATCTGATTCAAATATGAGACTTTTATTAACCCTAAAATAAAAGTCTCATAAATATGAATGTTTTTAGGCTCATAAAATCGTGCCCTCTACCCAGTCTTTTTGGGCTCTTTTAAGTGCTCATATATGAGTGTTTTATGAGTAACAAAAGATTTATAAATATGAGTGTTTTTAAGCTCATAATCGTGCCCTCTACCCATTTTGGGCTCTTTTTGGTGCTCAAATATGAATGTTTTAGGTGTGTTAAAAGTCTCATAAATATGAGGGTTTTTGGGCTCATAAAATGGGACCCTTTACCAAGGGGTCGAAGTCTTTTAGGACTCTTTGCTCAAATATGATTGTAACACTCATAATAATCATAATAGTTTGGCACTACAGTCCTATAAGAACTTCAGCCGACCTCTCTCACCATTTTCAGCTGTGCGTGTTATATTTGTACTCAAAGTGGTGGGACCTACAGTTCATTGCCGAATCCGAACGGCGGGTGAGAGCTTTTCATAGGCAATGGTTTTACTCTCGTAGGTTTGCCATTTACTGACGAGAGGTAGCGCGGTATAGAAAAATGTTTCTATGAAAAGATGTTGTTAGCCCCAGTCCAGGCTTAAACCGAGGACCTTTCGGCTCGCAGTCCAACGCACTAACCACTGAGCTACCGCGGCCTATAGCCGCGGTAGCTCATAACACTCATAAATATGCATAAATATGTCATTTTTAGGATTCGACACTTTTTTTAACATATCGTACATCGTATAAATCGTTGGGTAAGTAAATATAAAATAAATGTCCCGGGTTCGATGTCAACAACTGTCAACATATTTTTTAAAGAAAACATATTTCTATACGGCGGTACCTCTTGGCAGTCAATGGCAAACCTACCTGGATATGAAATGATTTCATCCCGTCGTTCGGATTCAGCATTAAACTGTAGGTCCCACTACCCGAAAGAAAATTTGATAAGGATAGGCTTATTTCGCATTCGTCCCTGGTCAGAATTCAATAAGGCATCCCTACAAAAGGCCACATAAAATGATCCTGACCAGGGTTGTCTAGAGTAATCATAGTTTTAAATTCACGTAAGGCAACCTGATTCATCCTTTACAAAGAACCCTGATCTAAAGCCTACTTATTGGAAACTGATCTGACACTTATGGAAAAAAATAACTGGAAATCGTATTATTATATGATCCAGTTGTTATTAAATTTATAATAAAAAAAAAGCAAAACAAATTGAAAACGTTTTTAAAAATATGAAATATATCATTTAGACTCTGTTATTTAGTTTATGTTGGTGAGAAATGAACTAAATTAGGTATACAGAATAAATAGATATGAAGAAATATTGTTCGCAGTGCAGAGGGCATTCAAATTGGTAGGGGACATGTCTGCCACATAACTTAAAGACAACACTTTGTTAAAGTCAAGGCACATAGACAGGAGAGCCACGAAAGCACCAAGCGTAAAAATATCCTTAGCCTGCAAATGATTTTTCGTTCCCTATGCGCGTTGGATGGAACCTTGTATCTACCCTACGCAAAGATTTCTTTATTTTTTCAACATGCTATCAAGTTTATTTTGTTTTTCATTTTTTTTTTTAATTTTAAATCGTGTTGCACATCTTATGAACATTTTATGGGGGGAGATTAAAAATGAAATAAAAATGAACAACCAAAATTTAAAATAACTAAAAATGAAACTGAATTGAAGCACCACACACCACACAGACGATCGTCAGAGCAACAGGGAGTGGAGCAGCGATCAAGGAATCAGTTTAACGTATACATAAAACCGACGCAACCAAGTGTATCATGGTCTTGGGCTGGAGATACTTTGTCAGGAGGGGATCAAAAATACATATGTAGTACCTATAGTTCTTTCAGTTGCCTTGTTTGTTTGTATGTCTGTCTGTCCGCCTGCCTGTTTCTCTGTTTGTGTTTTTTCCTTAAAAATATCAACGTATTTTTAGTATAAATTGTTAATGTGTTTGTATGAGGGAAGAAGTCAGTCAAGTCAACTCAACTCAACTGAAGAACAAGAACAAGAAAGAGGATTCTTTTGTTGCGCATTTGCATTCCGAAGTGTTTTGCGCAGCCAAACCCTGAAATCGTTACTGCATGCAGCCAGGCAGGCACTTTGAAAATTGTTATTGTTTGCATCCATTCCCATTGTATTCTTTGGGGGTAAAGGAGCAAAAGTGTTCTGCAATCACTGCAGTGCAGCAGATACAATTTCAAGTGATTGCGTCGTTACGCATAGCACGATCAGCTGAATAGAGCATGAAAAGGCTGAAGTTATTCTGGATCGATCGTTTTACAAATGGCAAATGAGACAGACAGCACGTTATAAGTATTTGAATTTATCTATAAATTGATGACTAATTTCTGTGAATTTAACTCAAGCATATATAAAATGTTTGAAACAGGAATATTGTTATTTAAGATATTTGTAGGTCCTCAAGATAAAAATACTAGATTTAAAGTCCAATGAATATTCAATTCAATGATATTTACCGATAAACCCTGCGCAAATTTCGAAGACACAATTTGTATTCTAATAATTTTGATCTCAGTGTCAGATTTATCGATTTCTCAACTAAATCCACAGTCATAATCCTCAATTTCGAATAGGGTATTATGTCCGGGAAACACAAATTAAGGCATCTGCAGCTCCCCATATAGGCTCGCACTAAGAAGGGATATTTTAATATACTGATCACGTTCAATGTGGACAGGATTGTAGAAAACGACATAGTTTTGCATTTACATTGTCTTCATACGGGTGAATCTCGAGTTCAGCGGCCACAATTCTTCAGTTGGTTCGAGATATTTTCATTCTGCAATTAAGAAAATACTCCCCTGAATCTCGCAAGACATGAAATTAGTCATTCTCTAGTTCGGCGATTTTTTTTTAAAATCGACAATTGTTGCACATTCTAGAATTGGGCCCCTCGTACACAATTCTCAAGTTCATGCAAAAATTCTCAGTTTTTATTTTTTAGTTCGTCTTCCCAAGTAACCACTTTGTGGCAACTTAAGTGCTAGCCACACTGTTGCCATTAAAGTGTTTGTTTTAAATCATGCGAAATATACTTATTTGCCACCAAATTGCCAGTCAAAAAGCCCCAGAGCGAGGCTTAGTTGCCACAAATTTTGATCCATTAAAGTTTCGGTTCACCTATTTGGAACTTGAACTGTAATTTTAACTTGAACTGTAATTTATGTGTAGATTAAAAATAATAAATATTCTACGCAGTGCCATTAACGTGAATGTTTGTCCTGTAATAAAAAATATGCATGGCATAATAATAGAAGTCTTTATGAACAGAGTTTTCGGCAAACTACAACTCTAATTTAACAAACGGTTCAAGTTTTCCGGTTAAAGCTTATATTCTACCCCCTCTAATTTTTACGCGCACACAAAAAATGCAATTTGTGAAAATTTATTAAAATTGTGATTTTCTTTATTTTTTTAAATTATGTATATTTTTGCAACACAACTTTCCATAAACATATGTAGTATATGTTATAAATATGTCGTATATAATATACATTTATTAAATTTTAAAGTTAATTAGCTACATTATATATAAATATGTTCCTATTAGGTTCTTCGTTCTATACTTGCCACATATATGGAACATAATACATTTAATAATTTGCCACTTTTTGCCACCTAATAGCAACAAAGTTAACTCCGCCCTTTATTGTAAATGTTCCATTAGCAAAATGAATGACTTATATATCACAGCATTGCTACATATAATGAGTATGTTCCATACATGTTATTAGTCACCTCTTTGGGACTACATATTATTAGTTTGCAACACTGGTGTCAGAGGTAACTTAAAAGATACACATATGCCACAATAGTTTGTGGCAATTGTCGAGCCGTGGTTGCTTGGGTTGGTATCATTCGAAATAAATCTCACCGGAAAAATATCATTGATATTTTCGTGCAACAGTTGTCGATTTTTAAAAATCTCACAGAACTTGAGAATAACTTATTTACATTTCATGCGAGAATCAGTGGAGTATTTTCGTAATTGTCGCATAAAGATATCTCGAACGAACTCGAGAATTGGGTACGGATTCACAATTTTTTAAGACATAATTCTAAAATTTGATATTACAATTTAAAGTAAATTTGTTGTTTGTAATAATATATATTACAGTTTGGCACTACAGTCCTGTACAGAACTTCGGCCGCGCTCTCTCACCATTTTGAGCTGTGCGTGTTATATTTGTACTCAAAGTGGTGGGACCTACAGTTTATTGCCGAATCCGAACGGCGGGTGAGAGCTTTTCATAGGCAATGTTTTACTCTCGTAGGTTTGCCATTTACTGCCGAGAGGTAGCGCGGTATAGAAAAATGTTTCTATGGAAAGATGTTGTTAGCCCCAGTCCTGGCTTGAACCGGGGACCTTTCGGCTCGCAGTCCAACGCACTAACCACTGAGCTACCGCGGCTACTATTTGTTGTTTTTACTAAGTTTTATTTTTATTTTTAATTATTTTTTGTATTTTAAACAATGGTAAAATAGGGCAAAATAATTACTGAAGTATACAACTTAGTATATGTACTATAAATTGAATCTCTCGAATTATATAAAAATGATATGGGATGCCCATTTAAAAAATTGAGCTGTGTTATAAAAAAAAAAAAATGGAATTTTCAGTTTAACGTTTAATTTTGTAATAAAAAAAACTGTTTCCACTTTTTATTTTGTACGTTATCTCGTGTTGTATATTCACTTTTTATTAATAATCATTTTTCGGCCGTATATTTGTAAATAAAGGCATTTTATTTTTAAGTAGATAGCACGTTTTGGAAATAAGCTCGACAATTTTTGGTTGTATGGGATGTTGGACTGCGAGCCGAAAGGTCCCCGGTTCAAGCCTGGACTGGGGCTAACAACATCGGCCGAAGTTCTATACAGGACTGTAGCGCCAAACTATTATGGGATGTATCATGCCCACTTATCCAATCAAAATAAAATATGGACAAGTGAATAATAAGCCATAAAAAGTTATACAAAAAAAGTTCCACCACTGTAGCTCAAGTAATTCCCAATATGTGTCAATTTAATCATTTTAGGTGTATAGAAGGTACCACGTTCATTTTTAAAAAACCACATCTTAATGTTTATTATGCAATTTTACTTAATACAATATTAGTCAATCCTAAAAATTAAACTATTTGACGTTTTCCACAACTTCTGGTACTCCCTGCTCCATGGGGCGACACTACATTTTTATTCCCTACACTAAGAGTGAAAGGGTATATCCAGTTTTGTCTGCCGTTTGTAACATCCAGAAGGATGCATAACCGGTAAGAAAAAGAATATCAGCATGATCTCTTGAGTCGATTTAGCGATGTCCGTCTGCCTCTGTTGAAATCACTATTACAGAAAAACTAGAAGATCTAGCTCATGGTCTGTCGGTTGTGAGCTGAGATCCGATAATTTCTGTTCAAATACCTCATATTACACTGACATCTACGGGTTAATTTTTCTTTATACCGCCTGAAATATACTTTTTTGCTCAAATATATAATGACTTTATTCTCAAATATATAAAAGGGTTTTTTTTGTTCAAAAAATGATTTTTGGTTCCCAAAAAAAAAAAAAATCGTACATATTAAGTAGTCAAGTGAACGGAAATTCTTTCTAGATTGCAAGTTTTTAGTTATTTTCAGTATTAGTTAACCCTGGGGATCTCTGGAATATTTTAAAAAGTATTTTTAGTCGACGTTATAGTCGGACCCACTATAACGTTCATAATTCTTACTAACAACAACTATTAAAATTTCCCCTTCTTCAAAATTTCCCATGGGACCTAACTTTCCTTACTGATTATAAATTCTAATTCCTGAATTTATTTCTTAATTTATTGCAAAATAATAGTTTTCGTCTCGGAGACGAATCGTCTAGGGTACGAAATGTCTTGGGGAAGATTTCCAAAAAAAAAACTTATATCGGAGAAGAATTGTTGAAGAATAACACATTTTTAACACAAATTTTTTGATTTTAATGTAAGATATTTATGTTTTTTGTTGTAAATATTGTTAAATTTTGAAAATATTAGATTTTTGGCTGGATCTTTATGTAGATTTTTTCAATTGTACGTACCAAATCAAAATTATGATAACATTTTTCTTAAGAATAAAAAAACGAATAATAATTAATATTTATCTTTAAAATAGTATCAATACTAATTGCAGAAGCCAAATCTTAATATTCTGAAAGAGAAAAGAAAAAAGTCGCTGCAAGAGATAAAAATCCTTAAATATCTTCCACATAAACTCTTCAAATAAATACGAAAAGGATTTGTTAATGCTTCCTACAAGAAACTCATTCCCATTAAAAATCAAAAAACGATAGCCAAACAAAAAAAAAACACTCGTAATCCTAAATAAATGTCCAGGTGTTGCGTTAATAAAAAGGAATCCACAAAAATAATCATTTGTATTTTCTAAAAATAATCATTTATTTAACATGGAAAAATGGTGGCTGGCTGGCTCATCATGCTGAAGGGTTAGATAAAAATAAACGTGGCTGCATCCTTTTCATGATGATATCCTTACGTAAATACAATACTGAGTAGTGCAGCAAATGCTCTGCTGACATATGAATCCTTTTACGTACATTTAGTTTTTTTTTTATTTTTTATTTAAAATGCTCAACAGGATCAGGAATATTTTTGGTTAGGTACCACGTTGTTTGCGTTTAATGCGTGGGGGTTGAAATATAAAAATCAGAAACGAACTCGTTAAACCAGTCCTGGCTGATTGCTTGGCCGTGGGCAATAAAATAAAAATCGAAGCAACACAGTAAATAAAATGTTACCCCAACTTTAAAAAGAATACTGGGTACATCTTTTGTGGTCAGCGATCTTTTGTGTGTCCGGCACACGCAGAGAAAATCATGAATATTTCTAACATGTTACAGAGAATTATATTTAAATTATTTTGCATAAGCATAAAATGATTAAAGCTATTATGTTAAGAGAGTAATACGTTAGTCTTAATCAAATTCCGCACTCAAATGGATTTTATTAAAATTCATGATTAAGACAAGACTTTTGCAAATTTCACATTTGCAGTAATAATGGATTTCTTATCAAATATAATATGTATATTGTAATTATATATCATTGGATTTGTATTGTTTGCAAACAAGCTTATAATAAAACTAGTATTTCGTATATGAGCTGCGCAACGGGATTTTAATTTTTTTTTTTTGGTTTTTTTAACCCATTTTTTAAGCATAGGTGTTCACTTTTGTTTTCCCGTTTTTGTTATTTTCCCGTTTTTTGTTTTAATTTTTGCTTTTCTTTTGATTTTGAAATTTTCTTTTTTGCACTTTTTTATTTGGCTGCTTTTGATTTGATATTTTGGTTTTTTTAACACATTTTTTAAGCATAGCTGTTCACATTTGTTTTCCCGTTTTTTTTTATTATTTTTCCCGTTTTTGTTTTAATTTTTGCTTTTCTTTTGATTTTGAATTTTTCTTTTTTGAACTTTTTTATTTGGCTGCTTTTGATTTTGTTTTTGAAATTGACTTTTTGTATTTGCTTTAATTTTTTGTGTTTGCTTTTGTTTTTATATTTTTTTAAATTGTTTGCGTTTTTTATTTTGTTTTTGTGTTTTTGGTTTTTTTTTGATTTTGTGTTTTTCTTTGTTTTTGTATTTTTGCATTTATTTTTATGTTTTTGCTTTTGAGTGTTTTGATTTTTCTTTTTAATTTTGTTTAGTTTTTGTGTTTTAGCTTTTGTTTGGAGTCTTTGTTTTATTTTGTATTTTTGTTTTTGTTTTTTTTTTGTTGGTTTTGTGTTTGTTTTTACTTGTGTTTCTGAGTTTTTGGTTTTTATGTTTTAGTGTTTTTGATTTCGTGCGTTTTTTTGTTGTTGTGATTTTACTTTTACTTTTGTTTTTGTAAATTTGCATTTGTTTTCTATTTTAATCTTGTTATATTTTTAGTTGCTGTTGTTTTTGCTTTTTTTTGTGTTTTTACTTTTGTATTTGTGTTTTTGATTTTGTGTTTTTTCTTTTTATTAATTTTTGTATTTGAGTTTTTTGTTTCATCTTTTTAGCTGGTGTAAGTTCCGAGTTATATCGTTTTGAAAGTTTATGTTGTATGAGAGGTGTCACCTTTGTCCAATCCCGCCCATATGTAGCCGATATCACCCTCCGGACTCCATAGTATCCTCCTGCAAAATTTCAGTCAGAACGGTTCAGCGGTTTAGATGTGATGCTGGAACAAACAGACAGACGGACCAAGAGTTTTATAGATAGATAGATAGATAGATAGATAGATAGATAGATAGATAGATAGATAGATAGATAGATAGATAGATAGATAGATAGATAGATAGATAGATAGATAGATAGATAGATAGATAGACAGATAGACAGATAGACAGATAGACAGATAGACAGATAGACAGATAGACAGATAGACAGATAGACAGATAGACAGATAGATAGATAGATAGATAGATAGATAGATAGATAGATAGATAGATAGATAGATAGATAGATAGATAGATAGATAGATAGATAGATAGATAGATAGATAATACTATTTAAGAAATCATTGGCTGTTGAAAGTAAAAAATGTTAGGTTCATTTTCAAAATTGGATCTTCTGTCTGCAGTTATTAATTTGTTTGACACTATCATATTTTATTTTCTCTGCATATTTTATTTCCTTTGTATTTGTCCCGCCTTGAGGGTTGAATACTTATAACAAATACCAAAAGGATTCAGCAAGAAATCGAAAAATTCAATTTAGTCTCAACACCACCGATTATGTGTATCCCCCAAGTGACCACAATCGGTTGTTTGTTGGCTTCATGGGAACCAGTTGCGCTGCCAACTATATAAGCGAGGAGAAAGTTTAAATTGCAGGATATTTTTTGGGTTTCTTTTGAGCAGCCATGCAGTGATTACAAAACCATGACCAATAATAGTGCTGATCAATCTACAGGTGTGACCAGTTGAATTGATCACGAAAAAGTTTGATGTTTTCATTCCCACAGTTAGGGGTAGTTGGTAGTTGGTTTTTATTAATACCATACCTAATAAAAATGTTTAAGGGTAGCAGCTACAAGTTATGGGTTACAGGTGCTAAATAGCGTGGAATTTAAAATTTCGGTTTTCTAAAAAATTATACAGCACGCCAAACGGGGGCAGTAGCAATTAAATGAACAATATTTTATGGTAATAAATTTGTAAATTTTATGCATATTAGTTCTCACAGGAATCAGTCAAGTGTGCTTTCCGGAAATGAAATGTTTTAGGAATTTGAAGAAAAATTAGAAAATAGCGATTTTTTTATTTTAAATATTTTGTAATTTTCATTAGAAATAATGTCATACAAATATTCCATAAATTAATTTAATGTTATAAATTAATATCATAGTATTCGAAAAATTCAGTAACAATAATTTAGTAATTTAATTCAATATAATGGTATGAACACTATTATTTTAATGTTTTTTATACTATAATTATAATATAATATTGAACTATTAACTATTTAAAAAAAAACTATAATAATAAAACTATAATAAAAATAAAAATAATAACAAAAAGAAAATCAGATTTCTTAATCGAATTTATGTATTCGACTTTAATTTCAGAACTTAAAGTGTGATTTGTAAAAACTAAATAAAAGAACGCGTAGAATTATAGATCTTGTTTCGCATATAGTATATACTTTTATTTAATTATAACCATTATAGTTATTATGCAATAAATAATGGAAACATCTTAAAATTTATATTTGACTGTATTTGACTGTTCATAATTTTGGTCAGATCCATTCGAATTGAATGTGTTTAATTTCAAAATATTAGCTAAAGTATTATCAATAGATTACAAAATAAATCAGATCGAAAACTAAAATTTGTAAAAAGTTATAGTTTACAGAAAAAAAAAATGTACATCATATTGTTGATTTTCGTTCCTCACACCATTATTCATTGTATTGAAGAACCAGTGTTATGAATGCTATCATTCAATATGATGCATTGTGTATGAAGAAAATGAAGAATGCGGTTCATTAAACCAAATTTCAATCAAAATATTTGTTTTTCGTTCACTTTTTGTCGTACTTCTCAGTTCTACACATTTCTTCAAACTAAATTTCCAATTATTATCTAAAAAAAAAATTTTTTTTAAAATTCGTAAAAAAATAATATTTTAAATTATTCATCAATATGACGATTCAAATTCATTGTATTGAATATTTCGTTCTTCACTATGATGTTCGATAGTATGAATAACTTCGTATATATAATGAATGCAATATGATGAATCTGATAGTTGGTAGAAAAATTCATAATAATTATGTTAAATTCATAATATTAATGAATTTTTTTTCTGTGTTCAAAATATGTAGAAAAACACGAAAATTGCATATATGGATCAAAATTTGTCAACCGTACCCGCTTCAAACATTGTTTGCTTCTGATTTGAATGAAATTTTGTGAACTTGTAATATAGGTGGACCTCATTAAAACATGTTAAGGAGGATGGACTAGTAGGCCGGGTGGTCGAAGTATTGGAGTCCAAATATGACAAATTTGACCGCGTAGACTTGTATTGAATTATTTATAACTTCTATTAGAGTGACTCAATTGTAAAAGACTATAAATGTTTTCGAAAGTATTTTTCATGAGCTTTACCATTAAAAAAATTAATTTGGGAAAATTAATTATTTTAATCAACATTTTTTAATTTTAAAATCGTTTTTGTGTGGTTTTTGAAAACCACGCATTATTAAATGAAAGCTTGTTTTTTTTCCAAAAAAAAAATGATGTATAAACGAAAATGGTATTAAGAGTATTGAATGTGTATTACGAGTTCAGAAAATTTTATTCAAATCGGAAGCAATAAAATTTTGAAACGGGTACGGTTGACGAATTTTCACGCATATATGTTTTACCCAATAACTCCAGAACTTAATGCAATATGAAAATACTTATCGTGATTAGAATCTTTTTTTTTGTTATGCTGTTAGAAAAATGAAATTTGACTATACCATAAGATTAAAAATACGTATCAATATATGTATAGGCTTTGATATTGTATTGAATAATATTGATCTAATCGTATGCATACTATTGACCAATTTTAATAGTATCAATAATTAGTTTTCTATTAAAATACTAATATTTGACCATTGTTTTTTTCTGGATGTATTTAAAAAATTAATTAATTAATTAACAATTATATATTATTATATTGAAGGCAAATAAACTAAACAATAATGGTCATAAATTAGATTTGAACTATGAATTATTTTCAAGGCACAACCTTATAGACACATAACCCATGTTTTCTAAGTTTCAATTCGGTATACTAAGTTCTCCAGTGTATTTTCGTATTGTACAATACGAAACACGACCTGCAATATTTTCCAACATGCAATAAAAATGTAAATTTTCCAATATTTTAAAAAGAAAAATATTTTAAATTTTGTATCAAATATACATCAATTTAAATACTGTATAAAAACAAAACAACATGTTTTTTAAATAAATAAAGGGTTTTTCAACAGGGACGCTACAAAAGTAGAGCGACAGGGACAGCAAACGACGCCATATTTCTTGCCGCTCTTTTGACATTTCTCTTCAGTAAGGTTTGCCATTTCATGATGGAAAGATATACGAATTCGAATTTCGGTAGTAAATTTTAATAATTTCGACTCGTTGTTGACGTAAAAGATTAACTTTTAAATAAAATTGTATTTGTTTTTACTTAAATTGTTGTAGTTGTTTCTGCATCTAAAATAACTACATAAGATAGTGTATTGCTATACAAACTTTTACTACATTTGTATTGAAAATAAATACATTTTGTATTTATTAATACGTAGTGAAGTGTGTATATAAATTATTCCATATACATTTCTTTTTACTACACTCTAAATCTACTTACAAAAAAATGCTATATATTAATTGTATTGATAATGTATTTATTTATTAAAATTTCATAAATATATAGAATTATACTACATCTGTATTTAATTTTACTGCATTATGTATTTATTTAAAAGTAAAAAAATATCTTTTCTCTCAAAAATATTGCTATGAATGCTTTTGAATAATAATAATAATAATAATAGTTTGGTGCTACCATCCTGAAGAACTGAGGTCGAGCTCTCTCACCATTTGAGATGTGCGTCTTATATTTGTACTCAAAGTGGTAGGGCCTACAGTTTAGTGACGAGTATGAACGACGGATTGAATGATTTTCATAGTCAATGTTTTACTCTCGTAGGTTTGCCAGTTACTGACGAGAAGTAGCGCGGTATAGAAAAGATGTACTTAGCCCCAGCTCACAATAAACATGAGACCTATCGACTCGCAGTCCATCGCACTGACCTCTGAGCTTCCGACGCTACTTTTAAATATGTATAACAAATATCCTTTCCTGATGATGAAGGTGAAAACAGTACTTAATATGCAACCTCATCAGTTCAGACAAATCGAAATTGAGGTTCAGTTTCTACACCGATCTTCCCTATTATAATTTTTTTTCACCATTGAATTTATTTCTTTAGAAAATATATGTTTTATTGAATACTGCAGTGAATCTGTTTTTGAATTTAATACAAAAGTTCAGTTCTTTTCACATCTTGCTATATATTTCCTTTATCTATGCTGGTTCCAATGTCATCAACCTATTTATAGAAAACTAGCAAAGCCTAGAAAGTAGGAAGTTCCCAAGATGATTATGATGATGCAATAAAATAGAAACAGATTCAAAATATGTCGCAGGTGCAAACATTATGAAAAGATCTACGGTATAAATTGGATCAGGCGCATGAGGCAGCAGTTCTTCCAAAATACTCAATGTATTTAATTGATAAATAGTGTATAGAAATGTTTGAATAAAAAATAACATGTGCTCGATCATCATGTTTTATCAGTTGCCCAATGCGCTGGAAAGAAACTAAGTCAAAAAAGGAAGATATGAAAAATTATTTACAGAGCATGGTTATCAGTGGAGTTTACTTTGGTGGATGTGTTAATTCATAAGTCACAAACATACTTGAATAATAAAAAGATATAACTGAAGAAGAAGAAAAAAAAGAGCAGCGTGTCCCTAAAATCAACACAGACCCAAATGGTATTTAGTGCTCTTCTGGCATCTGCATCGTTTTTCATTTACAAACAGTGATAAGTGTGAAGATAACGTGACTCGGGAGTCTATAAGCCTTATAGTTCTTAGTTCTTGTCTTCTATGGCTGCATCAAATAAGCAGCAACAGCATTCTTCGTCAGGTGTTTCTACAACTCCGCATGGCGTCCTATTTATCCTGCTTTCTTCTGACAGCGACTGCGTAACTTTCAAGTTCTGCTTCGTTACTTCTTGGCTACACTGACACAACGAATAGCTTCGATGTTTTATATTTTTTATTTTCTTTTGTCATTCTTCTGCCTCTTTTGCCTTTATTTAGTGTCTATTATTTGTCTAATTCAGGCATTGCCATTGCACTGTGTCGGGAAATTTTCGTTGAATAGAACGGAACGAGAGCCGTCCATTTCCAGTTCATAAACAACGTGCCAAAGCATCAGAATGTAAAATCAAAAGGCGAACCCCAAGAGGTGAAGAACCTTTCGAAACCCTTCATAAACATTAGTTTATCACTTACTGGATATGATGTTTAATTCATTGTCGTGATATGAGGAAAGTTGAAAAGAAAATGTTATGAATGTTTGGAAATGTTTAAGAATTGCAGGGTATCTGCATGAAAAATAGCATAAGAGAAATCTCAAAAAACGTAGCCAGGATTTTCGTTCAGGGGGGTTTTCAAAAAATACATTAATATTTAAGAGAGAGTTCCAGAAAATACATTCGCATATAATTTTTTTTTTCATTTTTATTCATTAGCATTATGTATTTTCAAATCTTAAATTTATTTTGGAATATACCCGGCCGAAAATAATGACTCTCAATATTTTCAAGAAACACTTAAATGGAAAGAAAACGTTTTTTTTTCAAATTTATGAATGATATCGACCCTCCCAAATTAAAAAAAAAAAACGAAAATTAGTAAGTCTATTATGAAATTCAAAAACTTCCAAGTAAGTAATCGAATTTTCATGTTATGGAATGGGGTGGTATATTTTCATGCATTTAAAATTTAGAATATATTATTTAATTTTTATTTATATAACTTTTATAGAGGGAAAAGAAAATAATGGAGCATATTGATCACTTTAAAGTTCAACTATGATCTGCGTCATTGGTTATTTTTTTGTCAAATTGGATACTTTTGAGATTTTTCGAATACCCAACTACAATGACGTAAATAGTTGGTTTATGTGAACATTTAAAAAAAGTCTCATTCTAAGAAATCGAAGTTCGAACATAAAGAACAGATTATAAAAATTTTAAAAATAGAGTTAATTGAAAACTTGAAAGAAAAACAAAATCCTTATTAATGATTTTGTAAAACTTTGATAGTAGCAGGAACCGCAAAGAACCAGAATATGTTTTTTGGAACCGGATACATGTTTTATATATTTTAATTTGTCAACATTATTAGTGTTTGTTTTACGTATTGTTCAATATTGTTCAATGACATATTTAGCTATTTTAAAAAATTTATATTGGAAATTTTAGCATTTCGGGGGGTCAGAACCCCTACCTCAAACAATCGTAGTGCAAATTTCCATACGGAACGTCCAGAATTATTCTATGATTTATTACAAAATAACTATAAACTTTAGGAACAAAGAGCATGTAGACAAAAATAAAGTAAATTAACTCAGCTATGTTTAAATAAATCAAAAAAATAATTTGTAGGAAAAAAGTATTTTTAGAAATAAAATCATAGTGATTTGTCTCGTCCGGAATATACCGTCTGTGATTTATTATGAAAAAACTATAAATTTTAGGAGAAAAGTATAAAAATACAAAAAATGTACATGATTCCAGCTATTTTTTGAATTAATTTTGAATAATAATTTGTAAGCTAACTTTGCTGACTTTTTGGAATTTCCATATGCACCTCAAAATGCAATTGCGTTTTTGTCCCGTCCCGTGCTCGACCTCTATTTAATTTATATCCTTGGATCTACCGTATATAATTCTCTAATTTTTGAGATATGTAGTAAGTTTTAAACATCCGAATGCCCCGTCCGAAAGCCCAATAAATGCCCCAATATGTGCCGAATACATCTTGAACTGTATTACTCTTCTTTAAACACACATTAAAAATAACGAAATATCGCATTATAATTATTTATTAGTTTTTCGAATTGCAATTAAAAAAATCAAACAAATTGTTTAGAGTCCATGTAGTGTTATAGTGTTACATTAAATTATTCGTGCTCTTTGTTGAAACTATACTGAAATATAATGCAAAAGAAACCTCACACATTCAACACACAACACTTAGTCAGCCATGGAGTCCATGGAAAGTTTTTAGCACTATCCCTAGTAGAAATTTCGGTAGGGCCATGCTACAGAACTTATCATGTCATCATTTTAGATAACCGGACACTGACGAGGTACTCTCTGAAGAGTGCATGAACTTCTTGTAATGCAATTAACATATCGGTGACTATTCAGGGGGCATGATTAGGTCCCGATGTGTCAATTTTTCATTACCTCGATCGTCAAATTGGATATCGAAAGATAGGTAGATATCGAAACGTTCTGTCGGAGTTTTCTCGATACGAGAAATTTTTCTAAATCGGAACGATATCGCAGAAAAAAATGATAAAAGTTCGAGATTGCTGCGAAAAATATTATGATATCGATTTGTTAAATGTTTAAATATTGTATTGTGTCAAAGAATTTCAATGTACGAAAAATTTTAAAAATTAGAATCGAGAATGCAACGAGATCGAACTTTTTTTTATCGAAGTTATTCGAGAAAGCTTCGAGGCATTGAAGATCTCCGAAACATGGAGACGAGACATTAAAATACAAAAAATACACATCAATTTTGTACTCAAATGTCATACAAATATTTTCAAAATATTGTTAAATCGGTTCAATTTGTTCAATAAAATAAAACATTTAAAAATTTTCTGAGTAGATTCCTATCATTTCCCTATTTTGTATTCATTATAAAAGTCAAACAAAGTATATCTAATCTTAGCCATGAAAAGTTCATGACAAGGCAATGTTCAGGTTTACTCTAATTTCCAGTTGGTACATCGGAAAAATTTCTACTAGGGATAAATAACGTAGCCTAGACTCATCGCACACCGGTCTTCGGTTGGGCGTCGAGCTGATTTGAGTAGAGTGGAAAATGCAAATGGAAATATGATGTTTCCCGTATGTGACGTTGAGTTGCAACACCACAACTCGACCCATGCCGCATGCTCTACCACACTGCATGTGTTGAAACTCGGAGCACCACGGACGGAGCACGGTGCATGGACTAATCCTTATTCGAGCGTTGCGAACAGTGGTGCCAATGTTTGCAACATTTGCAGCATTTAACCGCGGCGTATTTACTATATGTATAGGCTCTACTGGATGGATACATTCGAAGTTTTTTGCTGTTGTGCAAATAAGCGGCTTCCGCATTTGCAAAAAATGTGCAGAATTAAGTACGTCAGGTAAATGTTGAAATACTTGGAAACTCTGTAGCACATAAGGAAGTCAATTTTAAGTATTCAGTTTCACTTTACGAATTGAGGTCATTTCTGTGCGCACAAGAATACATTGAAAACATCATAATAATCAATTTGGAATTAGAAATAATTCACAATTTATAGAATTAGTATCACTTTATTGGAAACCAAATACTTTTTAAAATTGACAGGCATATAGATTCCCCATCATTAACCGTTTGGCACTAAGAATTGTCAGATTTCAACACTTGTTGAATTTAACGTATGTCAGTGTTAAAAATATCATATTACATCTCAAATTACACAGTACAATACAAATAGTGAAACTATAGACACTATACAAAATTTGAAAAAAAGGTTAAGTACTCTTACACAAAATATAACACTTAACTAAATGTTTGGAAAAACAGCACTATAAATTAAAGAATTTATATTTAAAAATGTATTTAGGTTTTGGTATAAAAAATTGTGATATTTATGAAAATTACATTTATTGTAAATTATTAATGTACAGAAAACATTCAAATTTCAAAGACCAATTCATTCTGTCTTTGCTTCGCCGGAAAAAATTGTTACCCTGTGACAATTCCCAGCTTTACCCGAATAAATTTATTATAAATTATTCCCTAAGTCAATTCTTCCCCGGTCAATTCATACCAGAAATAATCTCAATTCAGTTAATTCTCAAGTCAGTTGTACTGCAGTTCAATTCTTCCCCATGTAAGTTCAGCCCCGGTCAATTCACACTAGAAATATTTTTTTTTTCCAGATTAACTGAATTCGTCCGGTTATTTCATATCCAATATACTTATGTATGTAAACATCAAGTTTTTGAATTCTTTAACCATTTGATGAGTGACTAAAAAATTGTTCTTTAAGTTGATGCATGTGAGGACTACGTTTCATCACATTTATGAACAAATATATAAGACTGAAAATATAAATATATTGAAGAATTTTGTTCATTAAACCAAATTTAAATCTCTATTTTGAGTTTTCAATTGGTTTGTGTTAATTATTATTTTTAAATAATGCTTTATTTTGTAATATATTTATTTATAATTACCAGTTTTAATAAATAAAAAGTTATACTTTAAAAAAAAAAATTATTAAGATTTTTTATTTTCGAAAAAAAAAAATGTTTGGGAAATTTTTATGAATAAAAGTTATACTTTAATAATAACATATTTTATTAAAAAAAATTTCAGAAAAAAATATTTTCGGATATATTTTTTTTCGATTTTTTTTCGGACATATTTTATCGATTTTTTATTATCAAAAAAAATATTTTTTTATTTTCGAAATAAAAAAATTTTTTTCGGCCGATTATTTGTGAAATTTTTATGAATAAAAAGTTATACTTTAAAAATTAAATATAAAAAAAAAATGTTCGGAAATATTTTTTGTTCAAACATTTTTTTTTCCAGAAAAATTTTTGTTTTTTGTTTTTATGCCATTTTTTTAGAATTTGATTGAAAATTTCAACTCCTACAAATACTCCATTAGATGACAAAATAGAAGTGGAGAATTTTCAGCAAAATCCAATTATGGGAAATGGACACGCTGGGACCTTTTTGGGCGTTTTGGTACCCCAATCGACAATTTTAAAATTGAATTGAAATTACTTCTCCCCAGTGGAAATGATCAGTTAACTGGGGGAAAATGGTTCGTACTATCCTTTTATTTTTGTTATTCAAAGTACTAAAAATTCGATTGTAATTTTCTTTAAACATAAAAAGGAATGTTTATAAAATACTTGTGGGAAACTATCGGTTGGTTCTGGTAAATACATATTGTGTGGCAGAAATGCTTATTGTTAGTCGTAAATTACAATGGCTTATTGCAAACAATTACACAATTCTAGTGTTTGAACAAAACAATATCTAATTTCTTAAAAACATTTAAAATGTTTACCAAAAACACTCTATGAAAGTCACTTCAATTATTACTCCCAAACACTCATTTGTTACCAATAAATAATGAAAGTGTTTAAGATAAGTAATAAATACATGATATTTCTTTGTGGCAAACACTAAGTGTTTCCCAGAATGCAATCTATTTTAAAAGTGTTTGCCCTAAATACTAATAGCTTCTCGGAAAAAATGCTACATTGAAAGTGTTTGTGGCTGCCGCAATAAAAAAAAACCTTTTGCTTTGACTGAATTTGGCGAACAATACAAATATTTGCCGAAAACATTTCAAGTCTTTTTGGCAAACACTACAAAATTTTGAAATATTTGTGGGAAACACTTTACGTGTTTGTGGGAACACTTTCCGTGTTTGTGGGAAACACTTCATATATTTTTGGAAAACACTTTTCGTATTTGTGGGTAACACTTTTCGTGATTGTGGGAAACACTACAATTATTTGTGGGAAACACTACTGATCATTTGTGAGAAACACTACTGATCATTTGTGAGAAACACTTCGATTATTTCCTACAAATGAGCTTGCAAACACTTCAGTGTTTGTTTGAGAAAGTGTTTACAAGGAACGATATTTTTTTGTGTGTACGTATTGTGTAATCAAAATCAGCACTCGTGAAATTAAGTATGGGGTACACAGCAAATAGTTTATCCTATTGACTGATTTTAATAGTAAAAAAACTATTAATTATATGGTATTTATTCTTATTCAATGTATGTCTGTATGTATTTACCGAATAAACATCAAAACGACTGAACTTTTGACAGAATATGTATGTTGTACCTGAGCAATGTAAAGCGTATATCTGTGGCAATATGAATTAACAACATAACTCGAGATATGAGTTATTAATAGCATCGTAATCCTTATTTACGAATTTTTGATACTGATCCTTCTTATAGTTGCTGAGATACAAGCCAAAAACCTCAAAGCATATCTACTTGTTATTAAATATTCATTTTTATTAAAAAAAAAAATTTCGAAAAAAATTCTAACCAAAACATTTAGCAGACATTTATTTTATTTAAGTTTTTCCTAAATTTCCAAATAATATTTTTAAATCATTTTTAAAGATCATTTCCAGAATCAGTTGTAAATCCTGAAATGTTCAAAAAACAGACTTATGTTTTTATTTCAAATTGCCACAGATATATATCTTGTTCGGATTGGTTGACTGGGTGTGGCACCTCTCATAAAGGGTTTTTCAATAAGAGCGCTACAAAAGTTTTTTTCAAGGTTTTTTCAACAGTGACGCTACAAAAGTAGAGCGATAGGGACAGCAAACAACACCATATTTCTTGCCGCTCTTTTGACATTTCTTTTAAGTAAGGTTTGCCATTTCATGTTGAAAAGATATACGAGCCAACGACAAGTCGAAATTATTAAAATTTACTACCGAAATTCGAATTCGTATATCTTTCCATCATGAAATGGCAAACGAGAAATGTCAAAAGAGCGGCAAGAAATATGGCGTCGTTTGCTGTCCCTGTCGATCTACTTTTGTAGCGTCCCTGTTGAAAAAACCTGTACAACTGAAATAATAAATATACATTATATCCAGCGTAATATTTCTTCAAGATTCTACGGGATGAGAACGAAACTGATCACTCCAAAACTCACCACTCAAAAACTCACCACTCCAAACTCACCACTCCAAAACTCACCATCCAAAATTCACCACACTAAAACTCACCACACAAAAATGAAAATGTGCTGTTCAAATGAAAACATAAAAATGTTCTCGAGGAAATATTTACCGGAAAGAATTATCCGGGTGGAATTGTCTCTTGGAAATTTGTCTCTGAAAAAATGTCCGAGCGAATACAGTCCGGGGAATAATAATCCAGGGAAGAATAATCCGGGAAGGAATATTCCAGGAAAGAAATGTCATTGGGAAAAGTTTTTTAAAGAAAGAACTATATTTCTTCTGGTTGCTACATTTATAACTCCAATACAAAAATAACACAATAGCAGCACGACTACCTGCTAGTATTTTATAAAAATCTCTTTTATGGAAATCAAAATATAGATAAAAATCCAAAGGAAATTATTCATGATAAAGTTGAATGTCTAAACACCTTGCATAACCGATAATGTTAAATACTTCACTTGTATCTATGGCATTTATAACTTTGAACGTTATTCGAAACTACGTTAATGGAATTTCAATGAGATTTCAAAAGCTTTATCCTAAAATCATAACTAGTTTTAAACAGAAAACCAAAAAGCATTTCCACATAAATTATGACCATTAACAATTCAAAAAATTAACCAAATCAACAAAAAAAAACTATAAATTTGGGGCCATAAAGAAATTGAAGCTGCCTGCTGCGGCCAGACTCTTGGGGTTGTGTATATTGCTGTAAATAGGACACCACAAAAAAAGTTTTCCTATTAACGTACAAAATGTTAATAAGCAACGTACACACAGCTAAACCAACAATTTTTAATAGTTTTAAAAAATAGAATTTATTACAAAAAAAGGGTTAAACAAAACCAAAAAAAGAAACCTGCAAGACGATCTTACAATAAATAAATATAAAAAAACAGTTCTTTGCTTTTAGCCACACAGAGCAACGAAGCGCGGCGAATAAACGGATTCTTCCTAAGCGCATGCGTGCCGAAGAAGGGCAGCCACAGTCACAGCCAAATGCCAGAACGTCTTGATGGCGAAGCCTCCAACAGCAACAGCAAACAGGTAGGTAGTAGGTAGGTAAATAGGTACGTAGTAGCACATTGGGAAGATAGCAATAGACAAACTGGAAAACGATCTTGGCTCAAAACATACGAAATGTGTGTGTGGTGTGTGTACGAAGCACAAAGACGTAGTTCGCATGTTGCGTCGTCGCGTCTGTCTAATGCCGAAGCCAAGAAGGCATTTGAAGTTTTTTGTTTGACCCCTTTTAAGTTCAAGAACCCTTTTTCCAATTTAACTCTATGAAGAATCTGTGTAGCTGTGCTTTTTGACAGTGTGTGTGTGTGACTGCAGAGAGGCTACAAAAGGTGCAGAAGAGACTCTGGGAGGTTTCTTCGTGTGTCTTCGTCTTGGTTTGTTATTTTTCTAATAAGCGAGCGAACGTACGAACGAGAGCGTATTTTTTTCTACTACCTACATCGATTTTTTTGTAGACTTTGTAGAGTTTTGTCTTGTAGACTTGATAGTGAGTGGGGTTAGAACTTCGTAAATGCGCTGAACTTTGAAATTTAAAGCACATACTATTTGCTCATTAAGAACAGATACTTTGCTGAGAAAAGCTCAATTTAATTGTCTACTCGTGGCACCTAGATCTCTGAACATTTTATATATATATTTCGTATATATTTCTATTTTATGTTAGTGAGATCGAAAGTTAAAGCAATACTTGCTAATATTTTTTTTAAATTATTTCTCTTAATCAAATGATTAAATATTATATTTATTGTGTATTTTTTTTAACAAATCATTTCCGCATAATCTCGATGAACTCTATTTTTAGGGTGCCTGCTCTACACGTATCTTTGTGCTCTACTATGTCTTCCATAGAAATGCAACAGGTAACACAAAAACAAAACAAAAAACGTGTGAAAAGTTTGTGTCATGTTTTGAAATCCCGTCAGGTTCAATGACCACGACGATTTCTTTTTTTTTTTTTTGTTCATTATACTTTGTATTTTGCTTTTATGATTCTTCCTGGTTTCTAATTCTTTGCCGTCTACCATGAGCCGTAATTCTCCGCAACCCTATTTTGTCATAGTGCTTAATTATGGGAATTTTTGTTGTTTCTTTGAAGGTTCTGTTTATCGTTGTTGTTATTTCTTGACATTAGGATTATGGCATGGACGAAGAAGAAAGCACTGTTATTTCTATATTCAACCCATGTAGGTTACAGTGTAAAGAATAAAATTGTCTAATGCAAAAGGTCATTTGGTTGAAATAGTTGATACATGACTTTTAAGCAAGGATTGAAACCTAAACGAATAACGGTTTCGATTTCGGTTTCGGTTTTTTTCCGCGTTTCGGTTACGGTTACGGTTTCGGTTTTAAGTTTTTATAACGAAACGGTTTCGGTATACCGGTTCCATGTTACGGTTTCGGTTTTGATTTCGGTTTTTGTATAAATTTTCTATTTTTCATATTTTTCAAATAACTTAACATTGTGGTGCAAAGTTATATTCAAATTATGATATTGGGGTAAAGTGGGAAACGTAATTTAAACAATGTTTGTTGTTATTTTAGTTAAAATATTGTGTTTTATTAATTATTTAATTGATTACGTCAAGAAAAAATTTTAATTTAAAATTTCGTGACCACACACCATTGAAAAGCAACTTTCTGACATAACCTGAGATATGATCTTAATTGCAAAGTAGAATAATTTTGTACAATGTCCAACCATAAAAGCTAAAGAAATTAAATTTCAACAATTCAGTGAACTGCAATATATGTAAAATAGTGATTATCATTTGCAAGAGCAAGGCAAGAAATGGTAATCTTGTTCTTACACGCTGAGTCTTGCTCTTGCATAGGTACATATGATCTTGTTCTTACAATACCTTTCTTGCTCTTTCTTGCAAGAATCTTGCAAAATTTCACTTTTTAAATTTTAAATAAAAGATCGAAGACAAATATCTTAAACTGCATATTAATTACGAAAACCAATAGAATTTGAACACTAATTGTACTCATTTTCCATATTTTCAATTTCTTCAACAAAAAGTAAATTATTTTACTAACAAAAAAATTTGAATTATATTTTAACAAGAATTAACTAATAAAATATAATTGTATAAATCAAGTGATGTTGACAAGACAATTCAAAATCTCAAGGCCATAATAAAATGAACATAATATGTTCAATGTATATTATACATTCATAATAAATATATGAAATATTTCGTATAGGCATATTTCTGTTTTCGTCAGTGATTAAAAAAAATCCGTATGCTACACGCACCGTATGTAAAGATAACACAAATAATATCTTGCAGGGTAACATTTTTTTTGCGACTTAAACGCAAACGCTACAAAGCAACCACTAACAGAAAGAAGAGAACACAACAATAACGAATTACGATTCGTATATACACACTTTCACAACGACAACTCTTTGTTGCTATCCGGTATCATCGCATGGCAACAAACAGACGCATGACAACAGACAGACGCATGACAACGGACAGACGCATGATAGCAGACAGTCGCATGACACCGCACTTCATGTATGTATCTAGTACAGTTATCTAGTTGGCAACAACAACAAGTTTTCTTTGTGGTACAAAAAAAGTCCCGCCAAAAATTCTATCAAAAGCTTGGATGCTGCTTTATTGTCATGGTGCTTTATTTGCATTTCTGTTGTGGTTGCACTTTCAAACGAATCAGCGGATTTGTGAAAAAGAAAAACACAAAAAGCAATATATAAGCTAAATGAGGTACACTGTGAAAATGTTCATATATTATTATTATTTTTTTTTGTTTGTTTTATAAGTTGAATGAAATAATGCACATAGAACTTGACTTAAGTAAACTTCATGATTTTACAATTAACAAAAAAACTATGTATAAAAATAAAACAAAAATAATAATGTGCATATGTACAATCGAACTAGCGTAGCGCAGAGAAGCGAAAAAAACATTGTTTTGTCTATTTTATTTTATTGAAGCGACTTTTGAAGCTCTTTTGAAGCTATTTACCGCTACAAAAGTGCTTCATAGACCTTATTTTTAAAATGCTTATATTCTTTAGCATTGAAAAAATTTTGGGAACTTAAAATTTTATTAAATGACATTTTACTTAAAATGTTCTATATAAAATAAAATGTGTTTTTCTGTTTCTATTTGTAGGTACTTTACAAAAACCGTTTTAAACCGGTATAAAACCGAAACCGTTTATATCGGTTTTGGATATCGGTTTATTTCTGATTTTCGTATAACGGTTTCGGTTACGGTTTCGGTTTTAAAAATGAAACGGTTTTAAACGGATATCGGTTTCGGTTTCGGTTACGGTTTCAATCCTTGCTTTTAAGCAATTATAAAAGTTTCTGAAGTACGACTAATACAAAAAACTAGTTTTAGCAGTGATTAAAACCGGGATGGCCCAGCCATTTCGCCCCCCACCACAAACTTCTTGTTACGTCCACAAATTTTAATTGTTGTATTTCCGCTAAAAAAACTCTATCGCATACATAGGCTGTGTTGTTGTATTCGCATGGGCTTGTTGCTTTACTTGCAAAAGACATGAATTGTACTTGGCAGTAGACGTTAATGTCCCTGTTAATGTTTTCGATTTACCGCTATTTAAGTGAGCGAAGAAAACAGTAACAAAACAAATGCAAAGTTCGAATAAAGAAAGGGGAATTATTATTTTACAATAAACAACTTGTGATTGTTTTTTTTTTTGTACAACAAAATGTTTTGTTTTGTCGCCGTCGCAAAAAGCGGAGAGAGCCACTAGCTAAGCACCCCTGATTTAAATATTTTCAATTTTTACAACTGAAACCACAAAATTAAAAAATCTGAAATAAACCGACAAAAATGGCATCGGTTTTATAGCGGATTTATAATGGTTTATTTGAACAATTATTAAAAACAAATAGTAACAAAATTTAAATATTTACCCAAGCAACAATTTACCAGGCAGCTCCATTACTGCTAAGTTTCTCGTATAAACTGTAATAACTATCATGCCAAAGGGGCGAATGTGTAATTTTTGACATTTGCGTTTTTATACCCTACACTAAGAGTGAAAGGGTATATTCAGTTTGGTACGCCGTTTGTAACACCCAGAAGGAAGCATCTCCGGTATGGAAAAGTATATATATTCTTGATCAGCATGACCTCCTGAGTCGATTTAGCGATGTCCGTCTGTCCGTCTGTCTGTCTGTCTGTCTGTCTGTCTGTTGAAATCCCTACTACTTTTAAAATTGAAAAGCTAGATAAATGAAACTTATAACTTAGATTACTAATATACCTACGCTGTATGTGCGAAAAAATTGGCGAGATCGGTCCATTGTGACCTATGATCCGACCACTTATGTTCAAATACCTCATATAAAATGTACATATAAAGATCAATTTTTATCTATACGTGCTTAGGAAAACTTTTTTTGGTCAAATATATATTGATATCATGCTCAAATACATGATAATAATGTTTTCCGGCGAAAAGACTTGTGGTTCACAAAAAAAAAATCGAAATTCGGTATACCTACCCATTTGTAAATATGGGTATCAAATGAAAGAAAAATCTTCAGGGATGGAAAGTTTGTAGTTATTTTCAGGATTCGTATACCATGGTGACCTATATATCACTTTGAATGGTAACCACACATATGTGTAGGGTATTTATAGTCGGCTTAGACCGACTATAATTTTGATAATTCTAACTATCATAATTACACCTACTTTAAAATTTCCCATGTGATCTAACCTTCCCAACTGGTTTACATTACTTTAATGTAGTTTTTCTCAAGTATACAGTGCCAAAATTGTGTGTGGTTTTGTTGGATATTTCTAGCCACGAAAAACAAAACCATAAGAGCGAATTCGAAAAATTTGAAAATGTTAAAATGCAAAAAGGGCGAATCTTCTAGTTTTTTTGCCATAAATTTTTATTGGTATTAAATAAAATAGTGGTGTAAAGGCATTAATTGTTTGTTTTTAAAGCACCTATCATTATTTTAAAATATGTTTTTAAAATTTTTATCATTTGCAAGAAAAATGTTTGACAAAATGTTCTAAAATAATAATGCCAATCGATAGGTACTTAAAAACAAAAATAAATGCCTTCACATCACTATTTTATCTTGTACCAATAAAGAGTTATAGCAAAAAAACGAAAAGATTCGCCCTTTGCCATGACAAGATTTTCCATTTTTCCAATTTCTTCAATTTTTTTTTAATATTGGTGCAAGATTAAATAGTGGTGTAAAGGCATTAATTGTTTGTTTTAAAAGCACTTATCGATTGGCATCATTATTTTAAAATATTGTGCAAACATTAATGTGCCATTTGTTATTTGCAGAAAAAATATTTGACAAAATGTTTTAAAATAATGATGGCAATCGATAGGTGCTTTAAACACAAAAAATAAATGCCTTTACATCACAATTTTATCTTACACCAATAAAGAGTTATAGCAAAAAAACGAAAAGATTCGCTCTTTTGGCCAGAATATAGTATCACAAAATCCGTATTTATAATTCAGTAAGTTGTCTAAATTCAAATATATTTTATATAATAATATTAATTGATGAATAAACCAAAATAAATAAAATTAAAAAAAAAATTACTAATTTTTAAAGCACTTCAAACTAGAGATGGGCACGTGCCGTGCTTTTTTCGTGTCACGCCCGAAAATCTGAGTTCGAGCGTGCAAATCTCCGTGCGTGCTAGTTGCTGTCGTGCCCGTGCGTGTCCGTGCCTCCAAAATCAGGCACGCGCCCATTAAAGATTTTTTTTATAGTTTCTACCCCAATTTAAAAAACCCTTCCAGCTTCAGAAAATAAAAATTTCGTGGTATTTTCGCGTCTTCTTAAAAATCTGTTGTTTAAGTTTTAATTATGGATTTCAGAGAATAAAACAGTATCAAACTTAATTTTTTAATTATTTATTACTGGGACTAAAACCTACTGGAATATCGGTACCGGTTCGGGTTCGAAGATTTTTTAAACTGTGGTTTCGATTCCGCTTTCAACCAACACACCAAATGGGTTTCGATTCCGGTTCCATACATGTTTATAACGGTTCCGATTCCGGTTCTTTGCGTTCCCTGACAGGGACTATAATATCTATTCCGGTTCTGGTTCCGATATTTTTAAAATAGCGGTACCGATTCCAACCAGAAATAAATATATAAGTTTCGATTCCAGTTCCCGTTCAACACATTTTTAATAACGATTCTGGTTCCAAAAATCTAAACGGTTCCGGTATTATTTTTCACGTTTTGCTTGCTTTTTCATGTTTTTCCGTGCTTTTTTCGTGTTTTTCCGTGTTTTGTCTTGATTTTCCGTGTTTCTTCGTGTCTTTTAAAATCCCGTGTTTTATCGTGCTTCCCGTGCGTGCCTGTAATTTTACTCGTCGGGCTCGTGCTCGTGCGTTCCACCTATCGGCGTGCCCGTGCGTGTCCGTGCCATCAAAAACAGGCACGCGCCCATCTCTACTTCAAACTTTAAAATTTGATTTCCCAACATTTTTAAAAATGTACATTCTCCCCTTTGGCATTACAGTGACGAATATATACAGTCAAACCTAGTCGAAACGTTGTCGGTTACTGTTAGGAATTTGTAGAAAATATCCCCACCAGTAAAACTAGTCAAAAAATAATAGGCTACTGGTACTGGATTTGAAGAGTAGATCCCTGCCACTAAAACTAGTCAAAAACTGGCCTATACCCAGTAAATCTAGTCAAAAACTTTAAGGTTATAGGTAGGAATTTGGAGAGTAGATCTCTACCTGTAAAGTCAAGAACTGGTAGACTGGTACTGGATTTGAATAGTAGATGTCTGCCAGTACAATTAATCAAAACTGATCTATCCTCAGTAAATCAAGTCCAAAACTGTTCGGTTACTGGTAGGAATTTGAAGAGTAAATCCCTGCCAGCGAAACTATTCAAGAACTGGTCGGTTACTGATTGGGACATGTCCAGAAAACGAAGAGTCTAGTTTCTGGTGGGAAAGTGCGTAATATCGCTTGCGAGTTACTCGACAAGTGACTAGAAAAAATGGCTGGATACTGTTAGGATACTGGTAGGAATTGTTCCTTGGGTATGTATTTTTTGTATTCAAATTTCAATTCAAAATGTTAGGATTTTAAGGTTTAGTACTTGTGTGAGCCTGTAGTCGCGGTAGCTCAGTGGTTAGTGCGTTGGACTGCGAGCCGAAAGGTCCTTGGTTCAAGCGTGGACTGGGGCTAACAACATCTTTTCATAGAAACATTTTTCTATACCGCGCTACCTCTCGTTAGTAAATGGCAAACGTACGAGAGTAAAACCATTGAAAAGCTCTCACCCGCAGTTCGGGTTCGGCAATAAACTGTAGGTCCCACCACTTTGAGTACAAATATAACACACACAGCTCAAAATGGTGAGAGAGCTCGGCCGAAGTTCTTATAGGACTGTAGTGCCAAACTATTATTATTATTATTACTTGTGTGAGCCGGCCTCAGCAGTCTAGAGGTAGCGCGCTAGACTTGCATTCTGAAGGTCTGGGGGTTCGAATCCCGGCTTGGGAATGGGCGCTCGTGGTGATATTAACCACAAAATCGTAGGGAATAGATATCACAGTACAATCGATATAGTCTGTCTGAGTGCTGTGGATCTTAGTAGATATTCCAAAAAAAAACTTGTGTGAATAAAATAATACCGTGTTTTGTTTAAGGTAGATATTGAAAATATGTATCAAAAGTAAGTTTGCCCTTTAGACTAATTTGATAGTAAAAACTATTAATTTGATGGTATCTTTTTTCTGACTGTAGAAAAACCGAAATAGGTACCGAAAACGTTTCGTTATAGACATAAAACTGAAATCATAAATGCAAAAGAAACGAAGGAACAAAACAAAAATGGAAACCCTTATTCGTTTGGGTTTCAGTTCTTTGTTTTAGTATTGTAATTTAAAAATAACCCAGTATGCAAATGCCTCGAAGCTTTCTCGAACTAACTTCGATACAAAATTTCTATGTCGTAATTGAACCGCTTCTAATTTTTTTTAAACTTTCTCGTATACTCAAATTTTATGAAAAGTTCAGATATTGATAATGCTATATTTTTCGATATAATCTAAAAGTTTTATAATTTTTTACATATTCATTTGATTCCGTAAAATGTCTCGTACTGAGATAACTCCGATAGAACGTATCAAAATCTACCTACCATGTAGGTTCAATTTGACGCTCGATATTGCTACGATATCCTGAGATATCGTCAGCATCTTCTGGATATCGTAACGTTATCGAAACTTTTGACATACTGGGAATGTGTATAAACTTTTTAATATAATTTTTTTGAATGTTGTGTAATTTAGTATATCCAAATAACTTTTTTTAAGTAACAGTCGCGACAGGTTAATTAAATTCTGGTAAAACTGGTAATTGGGACACTTGTGACATGAGTCATGTCTGCGATCAGCATTCGATCATCTTAAAACGACAAAAAAAAAAACGACAACGACAACATCTGCATTAGTTGTCTGCAAAGTCGTATTAGACGCGTCTATATCTTTTTGTACATAATTTTTTTATATATGTATCCGTCGCAGTTGTATCTTTGTATTTATGCCTTAGCAAACAGTTACATCCTCCACAATAAAAGCTTCTCATGGTCACCGTACCATTTATGGCAGCAAACGAAATAGAAATTCAACAAAATAAAATATAAAATAGAAGACAAAAAATCTAAAATAAAAACACAGAAACACAAAAAACTAAAACGCATTTAAAATTAACGCAGGCGGATGCGCACCTCCAAATGACAAACAGCCAAGTGGACGGAGCAGACGGTACACAGCTCAGTTTGTAATGCCCACAGATCTAACCTCAGTCAGTCAGGCAATCAGTAAGACGGGCATAGAGACAGACAGACAGACGGATGTCTAAATAGCTTGTTTATCTAATACAGGGTTGGGTTAGATATTTCAAACAAAGCTTACTATGTAAGCGTTGCTCTTCGATAGGTTGTAATGGGACTTTGAACAAAATGTGATCGTGAGTTTAGCGAAAGTTAGTTTAATTTTTAGAAATAACTAAAATTATGTCTCAAATGAGCACTAACTAGTATTGGAAAATAATATAATACGATATGGTCCAATAACTTTTTTTTCTTATTTACGCCATATGTAATTTCTTAGGTTTTTGTGGTTCTGAGGACACAAGGTTTTACGTATCTTGCAAACAAGTACAAACTTTTACTAGTGTGACGATTTCCTTTCAATTCAGTACGTACAAAAGCTATGTACCGAATATCAAAATTCCGTAGGTCACCACAGCTCGATTCGGGTGAAAAAAACATTATTTTTTATATATTTTACAAGTACACTTCTTTCGGTTATATTATAACGCAGATGTAAGTGTTATATCTGGTGTATGTACAAAAGTGGGAGGAAAATAGGTAAAAGGTCGATCGATGACGCCCATGATCAATATCAGACATTATCGATATACAAGATCATGAATATATCGTCGTTGTAGAACGAAAAGTAACCAAATACATTTTCAAAATGCCAAATATTCATTTACAAGAATCTTTATAAATCTGTCAATTTGTAATTGATCTCATTTTTTTTTATCACATGATAAGTAAATCTATTAGTTGATTTTTCAACTTTAAAAAAGCGTCAATTACTTTTTACAATATTAATCAACAAACTCGAAAATTAAGTTTTTCATAAAAATGTATTTGGTGCCTTTTCGTTCTACAACGACGATATACACACAGAAAAGTTCTATTTTGGCATGAGGTTAATGAAATCCACGTTCCAACCGAAATACATTTGTTGTAACCTCATGTCATTAAAATGAACGTACCTTATTTGACTATAAACGCAATGAAAGTCGCGCAATTGCACATTCGGTTGACGTAACCTCATGATTATAATTTTCATTGTGCCAAAATTTACCTACGTGCATTTGTTGCGGTAACTGAGTACGTTGTTGTATCAACAAAATAAATGTCAAACGGCAATCTTATGGTTGCCGCAACAAATCAGTTTTCTGTCTTCTCTCTGGAAGATTCAAACGATTAATATACGATTTTATTTTTACTGTGGGTATTAAAAGCAAATTATCCATGGTTATCCTGAACATAGTTCTGAAAGTCACAAAAATGATTTTAATACCATTGTTTGTTCCACTTATATGTTTCAAAAAAAACATTTTTAATTTTCCATTATAAGACCTGTAATGAGTTTTTTTTTAGACTTCCTGTTGAAAATATTTCCGAAAGAAACATGGACCCATGTTTCTTTCGGCCATGCAAAGGACATACCTAACTTCAATTTTGAATAAAGTCGTAGAAATATATTATTATAATTATTTTAGTGCAGTGAATATTGCATCTATTTTTAGTTATAATTGTGACGCAGATCGGTTTTTTATTATTAGCTCTAGTTTTTGAGATATAGCCCTTTTTAATTTTTTAATGTTTTGCTCATATAACTTTTTTAATATCTTAACCAATGTCAAAAATGAAAATAAGTTTTTTGCATTAGATACACAGAACCTTGTTCTATAATACAAAAATTCTATTTTACATGTGAAAAATTTTATTTGCGAGATATGCCGCGTTAGCTCAGTGGTTAGCGCGTTGGACTGCGAGCCGAAAGGTCCCCGTTTCAAGCCTGGACTGGGGCTAAGAACATCTTTTTATAGAAACATTTGTCTATACCGCGCTACCTCTCGTCAGTAAATGGCAAACATACGAGAGTAAAACATTGCCTATGAAAAGCTCTCAACCGCCGTTCGGATCCGGCAATAAACTGTAGTTCCCACCACTTTGAGTAAAAATATAAAGCTCAAAATGGTGAGAGAGCTCAGCCGAAGTTCTATACAGGACTATTATTATTAAATAATTATAATAATATATTTCTACGACTTTATTCAAAATTGAAGTAAGAACTATTATTCGTTATTAGTAGGCTTATATATCAGAAATAGTACGTGTTGGAGAATTTGGTTGTTAAGAGACTCTAGCTCAATTTTAATGACGAATATTTTCCCCAAAGACATTATGATAGTTTGCTGACTTCTTCTACTGGTTATAACTCCTTAACGAAAAAGAACAATATTGGTTATCCTTTGAACCCTTTAGGACTCAATAGCGCCTAACGCAGACGTGTAGGGATATAAGTTTATACTACATTTCTGTTCCACTGACCAAGTTCAATTTTTTAGTGCCGCACAGTGTTATCAATACTTATACTTTTCCATACCGGAGAAGCTACCTTCTGGATATTACAAACGGCGTACCAAACTGAATATACCTTTTCACTCTTAGTGTAGGGTATAAAATAACGAATTTTGGCATCAAAAATACACATTGTTTGGATTTTTTCTCAGCATCTAGATAAATAAAATTCTTCATTTTAACTTTTATCTTGACCTGGAAACCTTGAGAATTTGGTCAAGACAAATTGTTCAATTTTTACAATAACTTTTCCCAGAGCGTGGTATATTTGTCCTATTCAAAATTTGAGACTATTTTAAATACAGATTTATCTCATCTCATAAATGTATTTTCTGTTTTCGATAATCTGCATTGATTATTATAATCTAAATTCATTCAGCTTTCTATTAAAAGTTTCTGGCGTCCAAACAAAAAAAAAGCTCACCCTGATATCAACTATCGCATACTATTTATATCAAGCAAATACTATCCATTGATTTTAAATTCCAATCTTATTGTATATGTTTTTTTCCTTTCCTCTTAACAATAACAAACTTAAAAATCAAAATTTATTACCAATCACTCGGTTTCCTACAGACAATCCCACGCCTGACAAATATTGCTATAGCGAGCGCCCCGTCCCGCCATCTCTACCACTGAACCACTCAACCACTATCAATGTGAACGTCGTGTCAATGCTGGACAATTTGCATATTTAGAACTACAAACAGTTAGGCACGCCGCAGAGCTTTAGTAGACGGCACCAAAATAGAAAAGGGTTTTTTTTCTTCATTCGGTTAGAGAAATCATAAAAATAAACCTGACGCAATTAACATATTAACATTTACAACAACAACAACAGCAGCAGCACCGTTGACAAAGCATAAATGCAAAGGAGAAGAAAAAAAATTGTTACCAAGTCAGGTGACAGACTACATTGGGCCACAAGGAAAGAGGGACAATATAGAAAAAGAAACCTGTCATAAATTACAAAATGCGTTATGTGGTTATACGAACCGTTAGGAAAATACATTTTGATGACTGGGTCATTATTGAAAAAAGTTATATTGCAATAACTAACATAATAAAATTCTATATTCGATGGTTTATTTCTAAAGGCATCCGATCTATAATTTTTATAAAATTGGATAGACTTCTTTTTGACTGCTTACTAAGTTTCTTCCTAGCAGCTAACGTTTTTAGGAATATGTACTAAGAAAATGTATATATTAAATTTAGAACATGGACACTAAAAGTGATCGGTTATATATAGTTTGGTATTCTATTTTGAACACCCATATCGTCGTTGTAGAACTAACAGTCACCAAATACGTTTTTATGAAAATCTTAAATTTCAACTTTGTTGGTAATTATTACAAAAAGTATTTGATACATTTTTAAAGTAGAAATACCAATATATGGAAAGATATATAAAGATTTTTATAAATAAGCAAATCGAAAATGTAGTTGTTGTTTTTTAGTTCTACAACGACGATATGTAGTAATCTATTTGAAACACACCGAGTCGATTTATCGAAATCCAACTATCTCTATGTCTGTCTGTTGAATCACTAGTACAGAAACTTCAGTAAACTCCAAATTTAGATAACTTATAGACCTACCAGAGTGGAAATTGGCTAAGGTTAGCATTTTTCGTAACCGTCCCTGATCAGAATACGAAAAGGTATCCCTACCAAAGTCTAACTGAAATTATACTGATCTGGGTCAACCTAGGGTAATCCTAATTTTAAATTCACTTAAGGCAACCTAATCCAACCTTCATAAAAAATACTGATCTACATAATGAAATCTGATGTGACACTTATTAAAAACACTAAATGGATATCGTTTTAATATAATATGATCAATATATTATTAAAATAATAAAATTGTTAGCAAAATTATTCTAATAAAATAAAATATTCTAATAAATATATATTAACCTCAAATGCAAATCAGTAACAAATTCTCAAATTTGAAATATCTACCCCTGATCATTGCCTGATTTGAAATCAGGCTGCCTGATCAGACAATGATCGCATCCTGAACTAAATTTCCACTCATGTGCGCTTGGTGGTATTGAAAATGGGAATGATCGGTCGATTGAGATATATGATCCGATCATATATCTTCAAATACCACATATGACACTATGATCTACGTGTGAATTTTTATTTAGTGAATTTGTTTTTATAAAAATTCTTGAATTTATGATTAAATATATAAAAAAAATGTTCAAATTCATGAATAGTATGAAAATGATGTGTGGAAAAATGGGACTAATTACAGAAAGAGAAAGATTCCTCTGAAATTTAAGAAGTGTTCGTCTTCGTGAATACAAATTAGTTATGTTGACTAATATTAAAAAATTCTATAAAAGTAATACTATAAAAATCTCAAGTTGCAATCGTAAGATGATCGTTTACATGGCCGGGTAGTGATCATTAAAAAAATGTCCTTGTCATAACTCGACCAAAAAAATAATTGCTTGGCGTGCAGTTGTTTTAACGAATATTCATTTGAAGTATGAAGTACGATGAAATATGTACAGATCGGAAATTTCCGACTATTCGTTGTGCTGCTGACTTCATGGAAATTGTCCGATTTCTTGTAATGAAATTGGTTACCACAACTAAACCAATTGGTGGTGTCAATTGAATTCATTATTTGGATGAACTGATACACGGTACTGTAACAACTGAATCAGTCGAATGTTGACAGAACTAAATAAATCGGTTGGCAAAAAAAGATGGTTACCCCAACTGATTCATGTCTACCCAAATAGATAAAATTTCTAATACCAAATTACCAAATTTCAACCACAAATTAGAAGATCCACCACTGTATAATTATGTCTGCAGCATAACTTACCAGTTTAAAATCACTGTAATTGGTTAGAAAGTATTAGGAATGAACATGTCTATCATTATAAATTAGAAAAAAATGCGGTGATCGATAACGAAATTTTGAGAAATTCAATGGCAAAGTAAAAATTTGAATTTTTATTTTTGTAAATTTCTATTTTACGTGCGTTTTAAAATAGGAAGAAATCATGGGATTCGAAGTTGTGGTATATGAATTGAGAGTTACAAATTGTTATACATTTAGCACCATATTTTGCTTTATAACAAATTTTCATGACTAGGTAATGTCAGTTATATGCATATACTAAACAACCTGTATCTCAAACAGGGTGGAAAATAGGACATAATTGTATTTTATATTTTCTTATTATTTTGAGTCATAGAATCCCCTGAATTATTAACATCAATGAACCAAACACCCTATATATGACATCGGTGAAATCATTAACAACGATGTTCCTACATGGTTGTACAGCAACGAAGCTTTTACTATGCCTACCTTGTGTTGAGTTCTTTTTACTGGGGTTTTTTCTAATGATTATTCTATGAAAAGATTTAATAACACTTTGAAGAATTCCTTAGGAAATATTGCTTAATGATATAAGATTGTAAAACCGGTTGTAGAAGGAGAGTCAGTGAAATACAATTTAAAAATTGTATAGTAAATATTTATATACTACAAAAGTTTTCATTTTTTTCCCAGCTTTAATTAATGTTATATATAAAAATAAGCATTCATCTATAAAAAATAGACTATTGACTATTTATTATATATTTAAATATCGCACAGGTGTATTTTAATAAAAGCAGTTTGTTTTTTTCGACCATAAGAACTGTAGAATTAATTACTACAACCCTAAATAAATTGTTGTGAAAAAACCAATTTGCTTTAATTCATACAGAATCATTAGAATTCTATGAGAAAATCTGAAAACCACAAAAATGGTCACAATTCGGGTGGTTGCAGAGTGTACAAACCAAAAAAAAAAATGTCAACGCGTTTGTGCAACAGGGTTTTTATATGAGACGCCCTTCTATTTTAATTAAAGTCGTGTTTTTCATTTTTTTTTAGATTTGTCTAAATTCTCACATATTTTATAAAACTTATCATTATTAGTTTCGTATTGTGATTTTTCAGCTTTTCCTCGTTTTTTTTTTTCTTAATTCTTTTTAGCGGAAAATATATAGTATTTTCCCCCTGGCGTACGCTTCGTTGATTCTGTGTAGTTGTTGCGCCTTGTTGTTTTTTATTCGCTGGGTCACCATCGGCACATGCAACGAGCTCTGCTGGATGTTACGCCTTAAACCCCTTGACATGTTTTAGTTTTAGTTTTTTTTTGTTATTTCTCTAGTTCGCGCCTATCGCACGTCTATCGTATGAAACTGCAACGAAAAGCTTTTGTGTGGGTCGCAATCATTGGCGGTTGTCATTACGAGCTGCTGATGATGCGGTTGCGATCAGGCGCGGTGCTTTGGAGAACGCAGCAGTAGTGCAGGGTAGCTCTTATAAAACATACTACACTGCGAAAAATATTACTTAAATATAAAAAGCGCAAAAAAAAACTAAACCAAAAATAAAACCAGTTGGGAAGGTTAGATCACATGGGAAATTTTAAAGTAAGGACTTTTTATAGTAGGTGTTATTATGATAGTTTGGATTATCAAAATTATAGTCGGTCTATGCCGACTATAAATACCCTACACATATGTGTGGTTACCATTCAAAGTGGTATATTGGTCACCAGGGTATACGAATCCTAAAAAAAACTACAATCTTTCAATCTCTGAAGAATTTCCATTCATTTGATACCTATATTTACAAATGGGTAGGTGTTCCCAATTTCGATTTTTTTTTTAATCACAAGTCGTTTCTCCGGAAACCATTATTTTCATGTATTTGAGCAGGAGTCAATATATATTTGACCAAAAAAAGGTTACCTAAGCACGTATACAGTAAAATTGATCTGTAGATATACATTTCATATGAGGTATTTGAACATAAATGGTCGGTTCTCTGGTCACAATAGACCGACCATGCCAATTTTCTTGTTCAGACAGTTTAGATATATAAGTAATCTTAATCTAAAGTTTCATTGCTCTAGCTCTTCTACTTTTTCTGTAATCGTGATTTCAACAGACAGACGGACAGACGGACAGACAGACAGACAGACAGACAGACAGACAGACAGACGGACAGACAGGCAGACGGACATCGCTAAATCGACTCGGGAGATCATGCTGATCAAGAATATATATATATATATACTTTTTCATACCGGAGATGCTTCCTTCTGGGTGTTACAAACGGCGTACCAAAATGAATATATCCTTTCACTTTTAGTGTAGGGTATAAAAAGCGCAAAAAAAAATTAAAACAAAAATAAAAACAAAGGACCTGTTTTACAGTACTAGTTTAAATCAAGGACTGAAACAGTAACCGTAATCATTATCCGTTTAAAACCGTTTCATTTTTAAAACCGAAACCGTTATACGAAAATCAGAAATAAACCGATATCTTAAACCGAAATAAATGGTCTCGGTTTTATACCGATTTAAAACGGTTTTTAAAAAGTATTAACATTATTAACAGAAAAACATATTTTATATTTTGTAGAGATCTTAAGTACAAGGCATGTTTAAATGTCATTTAATAAAATTTGGAGCTCCCAAAACAAATTCCAAATACCAACGGTCTTTGGTCTAAAATTGATTTTTTTTTCGGTAAATCGAATTAACAACAAAATACAAGAAATTCCAAACAAAGTTTTAAAGTTAAATAATTCATATACCACAATATTTTCACTATAATTACAACCAAGGATTGAAACCGTAACCGAAACCGATAAAAAAGGATAAAAATAGACCAATTATTTTATATAGAAGCTCTAAAGTACACGGCGTGTTTGAATATTATTTAATAACACATATTATACAAAACACGTTGTTTTTTTTCGAACAAATATTTACAGAAGGAAGCATATCCGGAAAAGTATATATATATATTAATGGCATGATGTCCGTCTCGATCACGAACTAGACGATCTAGATCAATAAAACTACTTATCAATAAAACTACTTATTTATTACTTATATATTTACGCTGTCTTAACAAGAAATTTGGCATGATCGGTCAATTGTGACCTGTGAACCGATCACTTATATTGAAATACCTCACATAAAATTTACATCTACAGATGAATTATATTTTATGCGGGCTTAAGTGGACTTTTTTAGTTAAATTAATATTGACTATATGCTCAAATATAATAATAATAGTTTGGCACTACAGTCCTATAAGAACTTAGGCCGAGCTCTCTCACCATTTTGAGCTGTGCGTATTATATTTGTACTCAAAGTGGTGGGACCTACAGTTTATTGCCGAATCCGAACGGCGGGTGAGAGCTTTTTCATAGGCAATGGTTTTACTCTCGTAGGTTTGCCATTTACTGACGAGAGGTAGCGCGGTATAGAAAAATGTTTCTATGAAAAGATGTTGTTAGCCCCAGTCCAGGCTTGAACCGGGGACCTTTCGGCTCGCATGAAAGGAAATTCTTCAGAAATCAGCAAGTTTGTAGTTATTTTCATGATTCGTAAACCTTGGTGAACTATGCATAACTTTAAATGGTAGCCGCACATATTATCACATATGTGTAGAGTATTTATATTCGGCTTAGGCCGACTATAACTTTCATAATTCTTACTAACTTCGTCACACAAACTATCACAATATCCTTACTTCAAAATTTTCCCATCTACTTTACTGTTTTTTTTTTTTGTTTTTTAAATAGGATTAAAATTGTTATGTTATTAATTCTTGTGTTAGTAAAATTTATTGTTTAGTTCAAGACATTGAACAATAATACAAAAACCGAAATCAAAACCGAAACCGTAACTGGGAACCGGTATACCGAAACCGTTTCGTTATAAAAACTCAAAACCGGAAACGTAACCGAAACGATGAAGAAAACCGAAATCGAAACCGTTATTCGTTTAGGTTTCAATCCTTGATTACAACCAACATTGCTTAAATTACGTTTCCCACTTTACCCCAGAAAATGATTCTTACTTTACCCCAACATCACAATTTGAATAACCATATAAACAATGTTAAATTATTTGCAAAACCAGTTTGTATTCCAAAATATATACAAAATTCGATCATTTTTAACACCATCAGTGCTCTAAAAAAACTTTCAAAACAATTTTTTTTTCACTTGTTTTCGATATGCAATAAAAAGGATATTAATTTGATAATAACCATATATGAAAAGTTGTTGTCATATTAGGAAGAACGTTACAATTGGTTTTATTTTTTTAAGTGCAAAAACATGTCCACAAATTGCAATTTTCCACATTACCCCATGTCCCACTTTACCATAGGTTTTCTGTTGAAGATATTGAAAAATATAGAAAAAAAATAAGTTTTATACAAAAATCGACATCAGAACCGAAACCGTAACTTGGAATCGGTCTACCGAAACCGTTTCGTTTTAAAAAAATAAAAACCGAAACCGCAAGCGTTATACGTTTAGGTTTCAATCCTTGGTTTAAACCTACCCGAGTGGAAATTAAGTTCACGATGGGATCATTGTCTGATCAGACAGCCTGATTTCAAAACTGACAATGATCAGGGGTTTTCATCAGTGCCTGATTCAAAACATGACGTTATTCAAAGTTGCTATCCTGATCAGGTGGCCTGATATCTAATCAGTATTTTTTTTTCATAAGTGTCACATCATGTTTCATTATGTAGACTTTAGATCAGTATTTTTTATGAAGGTTGGATCAGGTTTACTTACGTAAATTTCCAATTAGGATTATCCTAGTCGACCCTGATCATTATCATTTCAGGTGGTCTTTGGTAGGGATGCCTGATCGTATTCTGATCAGGAACGGATGCGAAATAAGGCTAACCTTAACGAATTTCCACTCGGGTATCACTGTAAAAGCGGCCCTAAATAATATGGTAAATAAAAATTATGTTCGAAAAAAAAATTGTTTCGAAAAAAAATGTCTGAAAGGAAAATTTCGATAAAAAAATGTATTCGAAAAAAAATGTTGTTCCAAAAAAATGTTTTTTTTTCGTTTTTTTTTTATTTTTTATTGTGTAGTTAAAAGTTAAGAATTCATTCATGTATCTATTAATTTTGCTACTGCTACGAGCGATCATTGCAAATGACGAGCGAGGGCACAGTCGTTGCCATTTGGTTTCCATTAGCCTTAAACTGCCAGACAAGACGATAGATAGCCTGAGGAAGCCACATGTGTGGGTACCAGTAGATACTAGTAATTTTCCGAAAAATATATTTTAAACATTGACAAATAATCTGCAAAAAGATCGTCGTGCAATTAATCACATAAGGACAAAAACTAAACATTATTTCAAGAATAAAAGATATATTTTCCGATTTGTGAATAATTAAAGACAGGTAAATAGATTTGTAGATTTATTACATATTATGCACCCTTCGGACTATTTTTGTTGTTATTCTTTTTCACATTTGACTCATTATTTTACGCCAAACAATTTGAAACAACTTCCACTTCCGTTCGGCGTTATTTTTTTGCGCCCCCATTGAATGTCCAACAATGTGTCTGTCGACCCAAGTGTCCGGAAATGAGATGCAAATTTTATGTGGGATTCATGAAAATGTCCTTTTCGAATAAAGCGCACAATATAATTACGGCAAAGGGACCGTCGCGTTGCGTCTCGTCTCGTTGGGTCGGGCCGGGTCAGACGTTAAACATCACTATCGCCGCCTACCCTCGGCGATCGCACACTCACAACGTCTTGTGGAATTAGCAGCATAGAGGTTGCATAATTTGCCTATAATACCTCAAAGCAGGGTGTATATGCGATATAAGGTATTCTCTAATAAATAGGGATGATTTTACAAAAGAATAGAAAAATGTCTTCAAGACATTTGCACGTGCATTATAAGTAATTAAAAACGAAAAATATTGCTATATAATTTACACTTGAAAAACCGCGGTCCAATGCGTCTTTAAACAATACAAGAAAATTGGTTCTCGCAAAGAGGGTACTATTTTGAAAGAACTTTATGACCTTCATGTGCGATAAGACGTTTGGTGGGCTTATCTTGAATGTTAAAAATTATCAAATTGTGCATTTTGTATATTTTTCCACAAACAAGATAACACACATTCAACATACATTAGTATTTAGGTAACTATATCGTATTATAACTGGAAATAATAAAAATTAAATAGGCTTAAAATAAAATAGAAATTTGAAGGAATTAACATATATGCCCATTGGGGTAAGTTTAATTAGGATTTATCACTATGAAGTCGGATTGATTTATAGAGGTTTTAATTTTATAACTAAAAATTTGTAATATCAATGCAATAGCTCGTTATTTAAGATTATAAGTAGTACACAGAAAAAAAATCTTCAAGATGATTTTACTCATCAATATTATGAATTTTTTCACCAACTACCAAATTTATCATTTTAATCGAATTTGTGTATTTGATTTTAATGTCAGGCCTTAAAGAAAGATTTGTAAAAACAAAGTAAGAGGAAGCATAGAATTATTGATCTAGTTTACTATAAAATATATATTTTTATTTAATTAGAAAAATCATATATGTTATGCAATAAATAATAAGTACACCTTAAAATTTATATTTTTTGCGTTTATCATAACTTTGGTCAGGTCCATCTGAATTTCATTGGGTTTATTTTTAAACATTAGCTGAAGTTTTCTCAATGAATACAATGAAATACCCAAAAAATACTTAAAAAATAAAATTTAACAAACGAATTTTGGATGAAAAAATATATTTAAAAAAAAATGTTAGTACATTTTTTTTTTTCAAAAAAAATGTATCCAATAAAAAAAAGTTTAAAAAAAATATTATTAAAAAAAAAAGGTTTTCCGAAATTTTTTATTTTTTTAAATATATTTTTTATCTATATAAAGGGGTTTTCAATAAGAGCGCTACAAAAGTTTTTTTCAAGATATACCAGCCAACAACGAGTCGAAATTATTAAAATTTACTACCGAAATTCGAATTCGTATATCTTTCCATCATAAAATGGCAAACCTTACTGAAGAGAAATGTCAAATGAGCGGCAAGAAATATGGCGTCGTTTGCTGTCCCTGTCGCTCTACTTTTGTAGCGTCCCTGTTGAAAAACCCTTTATAATTAAATTTCCGTTTGTTTGTCTTTTTGTTTGTGCGCTATGCAAACGTACAATATATATGTATATATCCTACAAACCCAGGATACGGTTTTTTATAGTTTTTGTTGACCGCGTCCATTTTACGCCCATTTTTATTTTTGGTGTATAATTCAGATTCATAGCAAAACCACTGAACGTATTTAGGATACTCCATAAAGACCATGGAGTATTCTAAACCATTTATAAACCAGATTGGGCAAAGGGGAATGGCACCTCCCATAGAACCCAAAAATGTCGTACGCTATATCTCAACTCTACTATTATCGATTTTAACTAAACTTTAAATTTGGATGTTACTCATTTTAATTAATCTCACTATACCAAACTTACCACACCAAAACTCACCAACTCAAAATTCACCACATCAAAACTAAATATGAATCCTCTGCACGGTTTTCTTTAAGATTTGGAATACATATCCTACAGACCAAGGAGAAGGTCACTACTAAATATATAGTTATCTTTGACCATGCCCATTTTTACGCCTATTTTTATTTTTTGGTGTATGTTTCAGATTCATAGCAAAACCGTTTAACGAATTATTTAAAAACCACTGAACGTATTTTTCTGAAAATTTTCCAGAAATAAATCAGATTGGACAAATAGGAGTGGCACCTCACATAAAACCCAAAAAATTTAGTACGCTATATCTTAACCCTATTGTTATTGATTTCAACTAAACTTTAAATTTGGATGTTACTTAATCTCAACACACTAAACTCACCACACCAAAACTCATGAAATAAAATTCACCAAAACAGGAACAGCAAACGACGCCATATTTCTTGCCGCTCTTTTGACATTTCTCTTCAGTAAGGTTTGCCATTTCATGATAGAAAGATATACGAGCCAACAACGAGTTGAAATTATTAAAATTTACTACCGAAATTCGGAGTCAGTGGCCTCAACGTTAAGAGCGCTACGTCCAATTTATGGTCACCATAATCGTCCTAGCAGATCAACAATTGAGCGTCTAGTGAGAAAAATTTGAATCCACAGGCACAGTACAAAATGTTCCCGTGCCAGTGAGACAAATAAGTGCCTGTAGTGTCGAGAATATTGCTACAGCTGAGGCTTCAGTTGAAGAAAGCCAAAATGTGTCTCTCACACGCCGTTCTCAAGCGTTGGGCATCTCTGTGACGTCCTTGTGGCAAATTTTGCGAAAAGATCTTGGCCTACATCCATACAAAATCAAATTGACGCAAGAACTGAAGCCGCTTGACCACCAGAAGCGTCGTATGTTCGTGAATTGGGTTGAGCAACAACTTGAAAATGATTCGGATTTTCATCGAAAAATCATCTTCAGCGATGAGGCTCATTTCTGGCTGAATGGCTTCGTCAATAAACAAAATATGCGTTATTGGTCAGACAGCAATCCACACATACTCCATGAGTCATCATTGCATCCCGAAAAATTACGGTTTGGTGCGGTTTATGGGCTGGCGGCGTCATTGGGCCGTACTTCTTCCGTGATGATCAAGACCGGCACGTTACTGTGAATGGGAATCGATACCGTTCAATGATAACCGAATATTTTTGTCCCCAATTGAATGATATGGACTTGGAGGACATGTGGTTCCAACAGGACGGCGCCACACAGCGAATGCCACGCCGTTTGTTACGCCGTTTGTAACATCCTGAAAAAAGCATCTCCGGTATGGAAAAGTATATATATTCTTGATCAGCATGACCTCCTTATATATATCTATGCTGTCTGTCAGTGAAAATGGGCATGATCAGTCCATTATGACCTGTGAACCGACCACTTATGTTAAAATTTTCATGTACAACACATCTACTGGTGAATTTTGCTGTATACGTGTTCAAGTAAACTTTTTTGGTCAAATATATATTGACTTCATGCTCAAATACATGAAAATAATATTCTCCCGCGAAACGACTTGTGGTCCCCAAAAAAAAAACAAATCGTATTTAAATATGATATCAAATGAATGAAAATTCTTCAGCGATTGAAAGTTTGTAGTTATTTTCAGGATTCGTATACCCTGGTGACCTATATACCACTTTGAATGGTAACCACACATGTGTAGGGTATTTATAGTCGGCTTATACCGCCTATAATTTTGATAATCCTAACTATTATAATAACACCTACTATAAAATGTCCCTACTTTAAAATGTCCCATGTGATCTAACCTTCCCAACTGGTTTTATTTGCAAATATATTTTTGCGAGTATACTCTAGTATAATACATAGGTCAGATGTATGTTCGGATCAGTGTACCGAATTTCGATTTTGAACCAATTTCGATTTTAGATAATGTAAAGGGGATGGTATAAAATTCTCCCACACATTCTAGTGTACAAAAAGGGTCAAAACGCATATTTTCGTCAACAGATTACGCCCATTTTCAGTAACAAATAGCTTACACTATTACACTATAAACAAGTAATAAAAGTTCTACGTTTCATTGATCTAGCTCATCTAGTTTTCCCGTAATCATGATTTTACAGATAGACTTTCAGAAAGACAGACAAATATACAAGTGAACAAAGGAACATCGATAATCGACTTATGGCCTCAGGAGGTAACGCTAATCATGAATATATATATATAATTTATTTCTATGCCATTCATGTCTTATCGGATTTACAAACGATATTCAATATACCCTTTCAATGTTAGTGCAGGGTATTAAAATACATATAAAACCTTTGCGCTTGCACAGCCCAAACGATCCAAGCGAAAAGTCTTCTGTTGCACAGTCCAACAGCGTTGACCTCTTTGCCTCATAATATCCACAAATTCCTAGAAAATCCAGCACAGCACGTGTGGCTCTGTTGGATTTTCGCTCTCTCTACCTCTTACCCGACATCATGCATCCTACAAATATTGCCATCCCCGTTCAATGATCCTCAGTTGCGTCTGTGTTGCATCTATGTGAGACCAGTGCAAACAGCGTAGCCAGATCAACAATCAGAGCAAACAACAGCGCGTATCCAGGAAAATCTAACCCCTCAATTGAAAACAACAACATACAAAAAAAAGCAATCAAACGAAGCTCCTACTTCATCATCGACAACATGTACAACCTCATCATCATGTGGACGGACGATCAATAACGCATAGTTCAACGAACTGCTTCCACGCGCAAGATTTCTCTCTGCGCAAGTGAGGAGAGACTGAGAGAGTTTGGAGTGTGGGGAAAGCAACCGCAGTCTGTGTCCGGACATGCAGGAGTTGGAGAGCAAGGCATGAAGAATGGGCATAGATAAAAAAAAGAGCCTCGTCGTTTGGTTGGAGGCTAGAAAACAAAGCGGAGCGCAAAGGCTTCTTGTTCTCGTAGGTTTTGTTGTTGTTGTTGGATCCAAATCACATATAACATAGAGGGAGAGAATCAGTCAGCGCCAACGTCCAGTAAACATTTTCTATGGCGATCATGTGACGGAAGGCAAATGAAAACCACTTTCGCAATTGTTACAGTTGGTTGCTTTACTTCATTACCATGAGTGTTTTCAAAATCGACAAAGTGAGATTTCAAAAAAAAATCAGATTCTAGAAAGAGATTCAAGACAGAGAATAGACAAAGGGATTTGACAAAGTGACTTGACAAAGAGATTCAAAAGAGAGATTCAAAATAGAGATTTCAAAATCGCTGAATCTCGGATAATACAAAGTAACGGCTTTCCTATTATTGGACTATATCGTATTTGAAAAAATAAAAATACCACAAATAAATATTTCAAGAATTGGTAAATCTGGATATAAACGTAGGGTGATGTGCATCATAGATAATATTAAAAAAAAAAACTCAACTAACGCTAGGATTTTATGACGCTAAAAATTTGGTTTGTTTCCAGAAGTATTTCAGATATTTTGAACCAAGGTTTTATTTATAAATATCGTACAAATACTTCGTATTTCCGAAATTTATGATCAAAAACACCCAAATTAGAGACAAAATTGTCAAAATATCTGAACTAACATTATTTGAAATGTAAAACACGGAATACCGAATAACTCAGTTTAAAATGAATATACATGAATATACATTTTACATAGGTACAACATAACCACATAAAACTTTCAAATTTCAACAAAAAAAAATCAATTATTTTAATCACACTTCAAAATATTTATTACGTATCGAATAGCAAGCAATATAATATTTTATATTCTAAAACAGAAAGACACAAAATTCGCTAAATGAAGGTTATCGGATTTTCGATAATGGTATTGATGGATCTGAAAATAGAAAGTCCCAATTTATGGTGTGTGCGAATTCGACTAAATTGCTGACTAAACTAAATTGAAGGGCTTTTCATTCGATCGCCATTTGGTAACCGGTAATTGTTAAAGTCCATAATCGATCGATTATCAATTGTCTGTTTGCTGTCATCCAATTTAGTTCAATTTAGTCTGCTCAAAAATTTGCTAAATTTAAAGGTCGAACACTGCATTATCGACAAAATTTAGTTTAGTCAGTAATTTAGTCGAATTCGCACACACCCTTAATATCAATATGATAAAATATATATTAACTTAAATTCATAATATGGACGAATGTTTCATAAAAACAATGAAAAGTACTTTAATAACATGAAATTGTTCATTAATACTTTTTTACCAATGACAACATATTAATGAAAGGGATCACTTTAAATGGGATCATTTTAAATGGGATCACTTTAAAATATCTATTAAATTAAATTCATTATATTGACATATGTTTCATAAAAACAATGAACAGTAGTTCAATAATATGAAATTTTTCATTAATACAAAGACTTTGACACCAATGACAGTCGTTCAATATATTAATGAAAGAGGATCATTTTAAATGGTTCGAAAAGTTCAAAAAATATTTATTAACTTAAATTATACTGTTAATGTATGTTTCATAAAAACAATAAAAAGTTCTTTAATAATATGAAATTTTTCATTAATACAAAGACTTTGACACCAATGGCAGTCTTTCAATATATTAATGAAAGAGGATCAGTTTAAATGGGTTGAAAAGTTTAAAATATATAATAAATAAAATTCATAATATTGATTAATGTTTCATAAAATGAATGAAAAGTTCTTCAATCATATGAAATTGTTGATAAATACAAAGACTTTTACACCAATGACAATCTTTCAAAATATTAATGAAAGGGAGTCATTTTAAATAGGTCGACGGGACGCAACAACCTTTGTAAGTTCTGCGACAATGAGGAGGATGACAACTAAAACGCAAAAACAGTTGCAATTATATTGAGCCGGTCGGCTTTAGTTGCTTTCTCTTTTGAGCCCATTATAGTTTCCTGATTGCCAGGCTCCGTCTGCTCGATGGACTGGCCAACCAAACGTCAACGAACGTTCGCTTGAAGTAGGCGCGATCGCCAATGTGGACACGATGTGACTGGCTTGCCATTAAAGGGGATCCATTGATCACAGAATCAAACACGTTGTGTGCTGTTCTGGAGAGAGTAAAGGAAGCATTTAACATTTGGTGAAGCTGGTGCCGAAAAGGGAGCAGGTAGAATGCTGATCCTGTAGTGCCTGTGACATATTTGGGCAGCATTATACGTAATCTTGAACAAGTTTCAAGTTTTAGGGGGCATACTTATATTTCTGTGGAATATCGATTTCATAATATGTACTATAATTTGTGGTACTTTTGGTAAGATTTAATTTAATTAAATAGTATTAAATTCAATTTAATTACGCACTATTCGGCTGTTTTTGAAACTGTAAAAAACCAACAATATCGTGTTACTGAAAATTATATATATTTAATTTTCAATATGTTAACAGTCGCTGGGATCGAACCAGGGACCTTTCGGCTCGTAGTTCAACACAAGAGCGATTTTTGCCTCGTAGTCAAACGCACGAACCAATCGAGCCACTGACACTACTCACTTCGATATCTACAAAAACAAAAATCATACGATATCTTTCTTGATAGGTTCGTTTTTGTAACATTTTAGATTAAATTTATTTTAAAAATTACGAAAGTTTACCCAATTCGTCACCTGTATCGAATGTTGCCATTTCAGTTAGTTTTTTTTTATTTTAAAATTAATTAATTAGTTTTTTAAATATATTTAAACATATTTAAAACATTTTTAAAAAGCATATTTAAAAAAAAACTTTTTATTGTAATGTAATCCACCCAATTCCTACAAATTATTAAGAAAATCAATAATTTTTAAATTATTTAATATCTAAAAATATAACGAAACTTCCGGCAATATTAATAATAATAGTATGCAACAGGATGATGCACGCATCCTGCTGCATACCTTCAACATTTTAAAACTGCTCATTAAGCCAACGATAAAAATAAAATTATATGACATACGAGTACATTAAAAAAAAAGAAGAGGGCGCAGGCGCAACACACCCATCCGCCAACAGGTAACAACTTCCTGTTGCGCTCATGTGTGTCAACCGGTAACAGACAGCAACACGAACACCTCAAGAAATAGACCCACCCAACTACGAAGGAAAAAAATATACCAACATAGTGATGCGCACCCTGAATATATCCTCTAAACCGTTTCGCGCTACATTGATTTCACCCCCTGACTTGGGACAAAACTTTACAACGGCTTTACACTGACTTTATACGGACTTGATACTGACTACACATTGTCTTTGAACATGTCTTTACCACCTTTACACAGAACAAATATTTATTAATTTTATGTAATTGTATGATATGGCTTTGAGTTGAGTTATTTAGGACATAAAGGTCATAAAAAAAGAAAAATTTTGTAAAAAACAAAGCAGTTCTTTGCAGTTCTTTAAAACTTATACAACGGCCTTATTTTGGTCTCAATTTTTGTTATATTTATTTGTGTGATTATTTACGATTTGAGAAATTATATATTTATCAGGGCTTAGAACGCTCAAATGCCTCGAACAATTCTTGCTTTACTCTTATATTGAATCTAATTTCTTATTTAGTTCTACTCCCACTATCCAATTCATTACAATATCGTCAATGCGAGTAGATTGAAATTTTATAATTTTTTCTTCGATATCGTTCCGATTTCGAAAAATTTCTCGTATCGAGAAAACTCAGACAGAACGTTCCGATATATACCTATCATCTAGATCGAATTTGACGCTCGATATCGCTACGAGAACGGGTCCGATATCGTGTGATCGCAATGATCTCGTAACGATATCGATACGATTGGCATACTAGAATGCTACGATATTTTAACATTTTTCACATCGATATTAAAATACTTTTTGAATAAATTGAACTATTCTATGCGATATAGATCCAGAATCCTTTTATTCGAATAAAAACTGTCGTATCGATCTGCACGAGCAATTAGTATTCCATATCTCGGAACCCTTTCTTGGAGCTTTTTTGAACTAAATAATTAGGAACAGATATTGTACAACCCGTAAAAAATACTTAATATAATAATAGTTTGGCGCTACAGTCCTGTATAGAACTTCGGCCGAGCTCTCTCACCATTTTGAGCTGTGTGTGTTATATTTGTACTCAAAGTGGTGGATCCTACAGTTTATTGCCGAATCCGAACGGCGTGTGAGAGCTTTTCATAGGCAATGGTTTTACTCTCGTAGGTTTGCCATTTACTGACGAGAGGTAGTAAATTGTTTCTATGAAAAGATGTTGTTAGCCCCAGTCCAGGCTTGAACCGGGGGCCTTTCGGCTCGCAGTCCAACGCACTAACCACTGAGCTACTGCGGCTACAAAATACTTGGAAAGTCTTAAATCGGAATTCCTACCCCACACGATATATTCACCAGACATTTCCCTTCTGATTATCAGTCGTTCTGATCGATGAAACATGTTTGAGCTCAGCAGCATTTTCATTCTTATAAAGTCGTAAAAAAATGGGTCAACTCTTGGATAGTTTAAAAAAAAGGGGTCAATTAACATCTTCTTCAGTCCTTTAGACCAATCACAGGACTGGTCTTCAAAAATGTGTTCTGGTGTCCGGTATCTTTAGACCGGACAGGATTTTGAGGACTAGTTCTGTAGTCCTCAAAATCCTGTTCTGTGACCGGAATCAATGTTAAAAAATATATCAGTAAAAAAAATATTTTTTTTATTTCTTTTTAATTGTTATATTTTTATATATTTTAAATGTTAGTTAATTTATTTTACTTAACATTATATTTTACCGTTACCTTCATGCATTCACATTTCACTAATGATTCCAACATGCATGCGTGCATTATAAAATATGCTGTATTTAAATCAATCCAGTATCGAAAAACAGTCTACGAATTATAGACGCATTAGTTGCAGCGTGTAAATAATTTACGTGACTATGGCGCCACCTTCCACTGGTGACATGTTTAGCATGGACACCATCCGTCTCCTAATGCAGACCTTTAGACCTATCACAAAACTGATCTTCAAGATCATGTCCTTAGTCATTGGGTACCAGTCACGTTATAGGTAGTTTTAGAGCACTTTAGAGTAGTTTTCCCGCAGGTTACTTTCATAAAGTATTAATCTTCAAGAAAAAAAGGAGAGAACTTATCAAACACCCAATATATCGTTTCGATATAACTTTAATTTGTCCATTGGAGAACTAAAATCCGTTATGATTTAAATTTTCTTATAATATAGTGTTCGGAATTTATTCACGAACTTTAATTGGAAAAAGGTTGGAAAAAGGTTTGAAACAGTTTATATACACATTTTTCCGAAACATTTATTAAAATATTCAAATTATGAGTAGTAGTATTTTTTTCAGTACAACTAAATAATGATGGTATCGTCTTTTCATCCCCCAAACCTGCGACGAACGTTTGATGGCATTCAGAGACGGTAACGCTTGACATGACTGCCTTTCAGGTGCATTCATCAGGTGCACATCAAGGATTTCTTTTGCCTATTATGAATCTTTGTATTTGTCTTCTTCCTCGTCTTCTTCGTCATAATTAACAATGCTCACTTTTCAGTTTGCATGATCGTTGAAAACGTGTATCTCACGGATGAGCGCGATCGTTTTGTGTAAAACGTTTCTCGTGTTTCGTCTGGACGCGTCGTCGTCACGTGTATCGGAATCGTCCTCAAACAATGGCAATACCAAAAACAACAACAACAATTATACTTTACAAAAACAACCCTCTTAAATATTTAATGAACAAAAATTATACAAAAACGATCGTGTAACAAAACGCAACAGTCCCGTCCATGGCAGCCAATTTCCCCCTAAAGGCACAAAAAACTTCCCCCATTAATGCTATTGCCTTGGTTTGATTGTTGCTGTTATTGTACCTGCAATCATTTCAAAATTGACTGCATTTGTTGCTGGTTTTTTAGTTGTTGATTTTGTTGCTTTGTCTTCTATGATTGCCACGATCAGTACGTCACGTCACACTTGGCAGCCGCCTTGCTTTCGTATTATTCGGTGTTGCAATCCAATCGCGCCTGCTGCCAGTTGTTGCTTCTTATTCCAATTTCCTTTGCTCATAAATAATGCATCCTGTTGCTGTTGCCCATTCTAGCATAAAACAGGATGCGAATGACCGTGTAATAATTTTGCTATTTTTTTTTGGAAAATCTTATTATCAATCATAATATCTATCGTCAAATTGTTGCGAGCAGTATGAGGTATATAATGGAGTGCCCTACAGTTTAATGTCAAATCCGAACGGTGGATGTGACAACATTTTTCAGTGTTTTTATGTTGCAGTCGCGGTGAATCGAACCGACAACCTAACGACTAACTAATCGAGCCATTTGCTAAATTTCCATTAAATTGCATTTTCCAAATTGTTCTGGAAATAATTTTATGCAGATGAATGGTCCCAGATTATTACGGAAAATAAATACATCTAGCAAAATTTTAAAAATGAATAGTATTTGTTTTAAAAATTGGTCAGCATGCTGAATACAATACAAAAATTTTGAATATACTATTCCAAATAGCTCAGTGCTCAGTGGTTAGTGCGTTGGACTGCGAGCCGAAAGGTCCCCGGTTCAAGCCTGGACTGGGGCTAACAACATCTTTTCATAGAAACATTTTTCAATACCGCGCTACCTCATGTCAGTAAATGGCGAGATACGAGAGTAAAACCATTGCCTATGAAAAGCTCTCACCCGCCGTTCGGATTCGGAAATAAACTGTAGGTCCCACCACTTTGAGTACAAATATAACACGCACAGCTCAAAATGGTGAAAGAACTCGGCCGAAGTTCTATACAGGACTGTAGCGCCAAACTATTATTATTATTATTATTCCAAAAAATGAATGAACATCTGAACTTCACTAATATTAATCTGAGCATTTCAATGTAGGGAAACCTGTGCTAAAGTGGGACATGGGTAATGTGGGAAATTGTAATTTTTGGACATGTTTTTGCACTTAGAAAAATAATTGTCAAGTGCTTCTTAATATGACATAAAAAATTTCACACATAGTTATAATCAACTTTAAATCTTTCTATTGTATTTCAAGAATAAGTGAAAAAAAAAGTTTTTAAAAGTTTTTTTATAGTGCTGTAGTTTACTATCAAAAAGTGTGAATTTTTGCCGTTTTTAATTAGAAAGGAATGATTAAAATGATCGGATGTTCTACATATGTACATCTATTTAAATCCAATCGGGTTTTCAAATAATTTTACATTACTTAAATGGTGCTAAGTTATGATCAAAATGCGATATTGGGGTAAAGTGGTAAACACTTTCTAAGGTAAAGTGGGAATTAACATAACTACTGAGATGTTTATAAATTTAATCTTCTTTGAAAAAATATGAATAAATATATATACAGTGATGACGTAGTTGGGTTCTCGGAATATTTAAGTTTCATTCTATGAAATAGAGGTTCGAACACAAAGGACAGATCATGCAATTTTTGAAAATAGAGTTAATTGAAAACTTGAAAAAAAAGCAAAATCCTTATTTAGGATTTTGTAAAAAATTGATAGAAGCAGGGATCGCAAACAACAAGAATCGGATTTTTGGAACCGTAACCGTTGTTAAAAAATGTGTTAAACCGGAATCGGAGCCCATTTAATTTGTTTGGTTAGAACCGGAATCAAAATCAGAAACGGAACCGCTATTTTAAAAATATTGGAACCAGATCCGGAACCAAGTCCATGGATAGAATAATATTTTATTTTTATTTATTTTAATATAGTACTGATTTTATTGTTGAGATTTGCGATATTATTATATTATATCCCTAAAAATACAAATTAAAAAAAAAACCAATGATATTAGACAATTCCCAAAGAAAGAAATCAGATATATTTTAAAGTAATATTTATTTTAAATTGAATTTTATTAACAAGAACTTTCAAACTATTTTTTATAATAAGAATACTAAAAATTACAAAATTTCACTAATAAATAAATTTAAAAAAACCTATGCAATATTCATTGAAGACAAGAATGTTTTTTTTTATATTCTACGAACTAAGTTTGAAGGTTAAAATATGTTTAAAAAAATTGAATAGCTTCAGTGTTCTGATTTTCGTCACTAAATAGGGTTTCGTTTGAAACGTGTTTTATATATATTAATTTGTCAAAATTATTAATTTTTGTATTACGTATTGTTGAATTTATAAACATATTTAACTATTTTAAAAAATTTATGTTGGAAATTTTAGCATTTCGGCGGGGTCAGAACCCCTATAACATCCCCTCTGGCCTGATTATGTCTATGGAATCAAAAGAATTTAAAAAATATTCAAATGTACTTTATGTCCCACATTACTCCAGGTTCCCCTACTATTCATCATAAACCTGATACAAAAAAAAAACAATTTTGAGTATATTTTTTAACCAGCCAAGTGGAAATTCAGTTAAGGACGCAATCATTGTCAGATCAGGATTGTATGCTTTCAAATTCCACATCATTACCTGATTCAAAACGTGACCTTATTCGAAGTTGCTATTCTGAACCTGTTCATGCAGAATGCACATTCGGTTGTCGTAACCTAATGATGGCATTTTTCATTCTGCAATAATTGATCTTCGTGCAACTAAGCATGTTGTTGTATCAACAAAAATATATTTATAAAAAATAATATTTGTATATACACTAAGAAAACAAAGATGATTACCAGAAATATCACAGCCCTAAATATCAAGTTATTTACAAATTATTTAGATCGTCTTTGCGACAACCATCTCTCAAACATTTTAAATACGATAAATATTTCTAGCAACTATCTTTCAAATTTACGATTACTTATAGCAATCATCAATTAAACATCTAACAGTACTCCATTAGAATTCGCTGAGTAATTTTTATTGAACTGAAAGAAAATGAATCAATTGTATTTCTATTTATTCTAGAATTGAAACAGTATCCCTACATCGCCATCGTCTTTATAAATCCTTCGAAGGTAAAATTGTACAACGACTTGAGATGTCTTCGTAGAAGAACCAAGTCCGACCGGCGATCAAAGTAAACTCTGAAAAGAAATATCACGTGTTGATAATTTAAATCACAGGATATTTTATTTTCACTTTTACCATTAAAATGTAATATTTGATTTGTCACTTTTTTATACCATTTGATTTACTTAATTGTTGTGGTTAAAACGAGCGTAAGTAAAAAGTACGCCATTTTCCTTTTTTATAGTAGTCAAATGTCAAAATACCTCAACAGTTTTGCTGCAAATGTCCAAAAATTCAGGATGTTTACTATCAGTCAACTGTAAATATCTCAATTTTCATTGCTGTTGTGGCAAACATCTCGTAACTATCTGCATACAGTTCATATTTAAAAAATATTAATAGTTTTGCTGCAACTTTATTGAAACTTATGGGAAGTTTGATAGTTGTGCAAGACTTTCATAAACATCTTGTTTTCTTAGTGTATTTATAAAAATTATATTTATATATATAAAATACTTTTTTAATATGCATTTTCAAATTGAGGTTTCGACCACTCACCGACTTTAAGGTTTATCAACCACATGCTATTCGATTAGGACGTTGCCACAACCTAAAGCTTGCTGACTATGAGGTTACCACAACCGAATAATTGCAATTTAGTTGGTTGCGCGAACAAATCAGTTTTCTATGTGCATAAATGTTTTGAATGCAACAGTTGCATATAATAAAAAAATATTATTTAAAAAAAAAACATAATTCAAATATTTAAAAAATATATGTTTAACGGTACAAATGAATTCACCTCATAAATTGTAAAGGCGCAGCAGGTTTTTTTTTTAGACCGGTCACAGCCAGCATCTGAGCAACGGTCAGCACCTACTCGAACACATAAATTTATAAAACAAACAGCCCACAAAGAAACCAAAACCAAAAAAAAAAAACAATCAAATCAAATTCCCAGATGAACTAATTTCCAAAATAAACCTTTGATCAAGAAACGAACCCAAAATAAAAACGTAACTATTGCACACGTAAAATAAAATTAGAAAGGTGTCTGTGGAGAGACTTGGCAAAGACGCGATTCCACACAACAACCGACGCAACAATCAACTTCCTCAATCCCCAAAATACTGCGACGTATCTAATAGATACGCGAAGTTGTGAAAAAAAAAACCCATATAATACATATTTTGATTTCGGATTAAGAAATAGAAAAAGCAGAAGATGTGGAAGAGCAACAGACAAATGAGCATCATTTACCAAATCAGCTTATGAAAGATCGTCGTTATATTTTTTTATTTTTTATTTTTTTAATTCATTTCGATTGCCTGATGTCATTGCCGATCGAACAGGTTGGTTGGCATCTATGCTCACGGAGTGTATCATACAAAAAAAAAATAAACCATCCAATCAATGGGTTTTTGTGCTTTGAGTCCAAAGCTATGACAACTAACTGTTGTTTGTGATCAAACAAAATTGATCTAAGAATGCAGGCGTAAAGGAGGTTTCAAACTTAAGACACATACAAAAGCATTGACCCCCTCGAAATATGGTGGATGGTTCTTTTTTGTTTTTTTTTTTTTACAATTTTTCTTTTTTAACAGAATACTAATTTGATAAATTATCATGATTGTAGCATAATAAATATTTTGTTACCGAATACTGAGATTATATCGTCATTATCATGCCAAAGGGGCGAATGTGAAATTTTTGATATTTGCGTTTTTTACATTTTTGAACGTAGTTTTTCCTCAAATCGCCAAAATCGCGTGTCGTTTTGTTGGATATTTCTACCCACAAAAGACAAAACCAAAAGGGCGAATTTGAAAAATTGAAAATCTTTTCATGTCAAAAGGGCGAATCTTTTCGTTTTTTCGCCATAAGTTTTTATTGATACAAGATAAAATAGTGGTGTAAAGACATTTTTTGTTTGTTTTGAAAGCAAAAATCGATCTGCATGATTATTTAAAAAATAGTTTTTTCTAACACGTAATGTTTTTGGGAATATTTCACTAGTTTGTATCAGTTCTCATTTTTAAAATATGCCCTATCAACCCAGTTTCCATCACAAACTGTCAATATTTCACTTAAAATAATTTCTAGGAGATTTTACGAAATATTCTTTTAAAATATTAATTTTTTATTTCGTAAAATACACGAATTATTCGTAGAATACACGAAACATTTTCAACAAATATTCAACAAATTACGAATCTTCCGTATTATGTACAAATGGCTTTTGTAGATAAAATCTACGAATAGTTTCGTTAAATAAAAACCACGGTGATACAGTGAAAATATACTTGAAAAATGACCTAGTGCAGGTTATAGGCCTCGTTGAGTACATCACAAATCAGCATTAAAATTTTCGGAAACACCCTTAATATTTGGAGTTATTCCGAAAAACACGTTTTCGGATGGGTTCAAGTACTTATGAACGCGTAACTCATTTGTTTTTTAACCAATTTAATTTATTTAAACGGTTTTAGAAAGAAAAATAGTGAACGATTTCGTGTATTTTAAGAAGATTTTATTTTGAGTGTTAAAATGCTTGTATATATTACATACAAATGACTGAAAAATAACCGTTTTTAACCAATTTTTTCTTAAAAACGCTACGTAATAGAAAAAAAAACTAGGTATGAAATAAGAATAAGCATACTTTAAATATGTAGTAATGATATTTTCCTATTAGGGACTTACTAATGTTACTAATGTTGTTGAAAATTTATAGTATAAAGGAGTACCAAAATTAAGTTTTTTTTTTGATAAACTATTTTTCCAAAAAACAATATTTTATACTATTGCAATTTAAAATACTATTGCAATTTTCTCAAAAACGTTACGTAATAGAAACAAACTAAGTATGCAGTCAAACTGAGCACCAGCGAATTATATAAAATTGATGTATGGGATATCCATGCCAAAAAATCGTGTTGGGTAGTGTTATCATCAAATGGTTTGTATGAAAGTTTGTATTATTAATTATTTAAAATCTATTTTTACCCCAAAGTGGTCGAAACTTTGATTTCCAGATTACTCCTTATTCAAGTGTATATTTCTGCAATTTTATTTAAATACTAATGGCATCAATTTATTTCCAATAAAACCAAGACTAACATCATTTTTTAAATTTTTGTTTCTGGCATTGAAATATACTTCTTCTATATGGGTAACTTTTTCTCAAATAGGAATAATTGATATGTTTCGTCCGCAAGTTGATCTCGCCAATTGTTGTGATATTTTGGTTATGGATACTACTTATGTATAGGAACAAAAATAAAAAAATGTATTACCCTACGTTCCGTATTTTTCGACTTATGTGGCACTAACTCCTAAACAAAGCCAAAACGCGGATTTATATAAATCGATAAGGAACCGATCGATTTAAAAAATTGAAAGTTTTTCTGGAATCCCAAATATATCTCTTTGATGCCTTTTTTTGCATTTGGAAAAAAAAAGGCTATTAAAATTTTTGGGACCAATTCAAAAATTTGCATTCAGTGAAATATTGTAAAACGCGGATTCAAATAAGACGGTAATGGCACGGTTAATAATCCAAGGCTCTTTTAAGATGCTAAGCAAATCTCCTTGATGACTTTTTGGGAAATGACGTTTGAATTGAATTAGCCCCAAAATGTTTCAAGGTAATTTTTTTGTAAAATCCAAAAAAGTCATCAAGTAGATTTGTTCAGCCTCTTAGAAGAGCCTTTGATTTTTAAAATCCACCGGGCCGTTACCGACTTATTTGAATCCACGTTTTGGCTTTGTTTAGGAGTTAGAGCCACATAAATCAGAAAATACCGAACGTAAAGTTCCAAAATTTTATATTTTTGTTCATATACATAAGTAGTATCCGCAACCAGAATATCATAACAATTGGCCTGATTTCCGAAATTTTCTATTTGACAAAAAATCACCCATATAGAAACTATAATCGAAAACGATTTATAAAAACCGATATAAATGATTTTCAGTTTTATACCAATTTAAAAATAAAATATAAAATGAAAAACGGAATCGTAACTTTGAACCGTTTAATTTTATATCTTGAACAATATAATCTAAAGCTCGAAAACTTAAAGTCGAAACTGATATTTGATTTTTTTTTATTTTCATTTATTAGATATTACCATGAATATTAATATTAGCGTGAAATTTAACAAGTGAAATAATGATTTCAAAAGAAAATGGATTTCCTTCTGTCAATATCATCAAATATGAAAGTATGTTACAAATATGAATACGAAAAACATTTTGTGAGTTCTTGAGCAAAACACGCCTTGAAAATAAATGCATTCAAAACAAATAAATTTAAACTCTTTTGCGACACATGCGAATGATAAACAAAACAAAAGTGAATAAGAATTTAAAAATCAACAACAAAATAATAAATAAAAATAAAACAAAATAACAAATCTCAGTGTTGACCTAGAAACCCATTGCTTTTGTATGGGTGCCAATGTTTGGTTTTAATCAGCTCTCGCAGAACTCTCAGCCTGACACACAGAGGAAATCGAATTATTAGAGCTCTCTGCGAATTATTAAAGCTCTCCAAAAAGCATTTGGCAACAGTATATGTAGTTTAAGCAACAAGTGTTTGCAGTGACTACATTTTGTCTTGACTCACTTCACGTTTGAGACTGAGTATAAATTTTGCAAATACATTGGACTCTCTGTTAACGTGTCTTAAATTTAAATGCAATCAATATAGAGTAGTTTTATATAATTTAAAAATACTTAGTGTTAATGTTTTGCTATAAAAAGTAATACTAATTTTATTAAGATGTTTTTCAGCAGTATTTTTTGTAAATGTCACATTTTTAAAATATGTTTGCGTGCAATAAGATCTACGTAATTGCAAATAAATTAATGTGTAGTGTTGTAATACTTGTGGTTAACATAATGGTTTTCTTAGTATATGATTAAAATCAGGAATAACACTCTTTGGAATATCGGTTCAAGGTTAAGGTTTCAAACATATTCCTAATAATGGGTCCGGTTCCAAAAATTTAAAAGAACCCGGTTCCAATTCCGATACTTTGCGGTCCCTGACAGGGACTTAAACTCTATGGAAATCGGTTTCGGTTCCAAGATTTTTAAAATAGCGGTTCCGGTTTCGATTTCGATACCAATTAAAAAAAAAAGTTATAGGTTCCGATTCTGGTTCCGGTTTCACACATCGGTTTCGGTTCCAAGATTTTTAAAATAGCGGTTCCGGTTTCGATTCCGATACCAATTAAAAAAAAAGTTATAGGTTCCGATTCTGGTTCCGGTTTCACACATTTTTTTTAATAACGGTTCCGGTTCCAAAAATCGTAACGATTCCGATTCAAGATCTTTGTGGTACCTGATTAGAATACATTTTCATTCTAACACTGTACACTCAGAAGAAAATGTCCCATTAAGTACTTAATGGTATGACCATTGATCTTATATTTCATGTTTCAAAAGTTTTCTAATTAATTTGATAGTATTCGAAAAACTTAGTACCAAAAATTTAAATATTTTAGTATTATTATTTTTAATAGAATAAATACATACCATTGTTTTAATGGTTTCCTCCTATAATAATAAACGTGGCATAAAACACATAAAAACGAATATAAACATGTTCGTTTCATTCTGCGTGTTTGTGTTTGCTCAACGCGACATTGGTAAGGACTCAATGTATTTAATATAAATACATTATATTTAACCTTTTTTATTTAATACAGAAAACCAATAATACATCCAACTTTTATTATGGCAACGGACTCAGAAATAAATGCAGACTCAGAAATAAATGCAGACTCAAGTATAACAATCAATTATTGGAAACTGAAGCGAACATCAAATGTGTTATAATGTTTTGCAACGAGAAGTTTCTTTATATGTGTTTGATTTTTTAAAAGTGAATTTCACCATTTATATAAAATAAAATATACAATAAAATAACTAAAATCCATTTTCGTTTTAATAAAATACTAGGGAAAAATGTAATTCGTCTATACCATAAAAGTAATAATACGTATCATTAAATTTTATAGGTTTTGCTTATTGTAATTAAAAGATTACATTATAAAATGTATGGTATACCAACATGTTGTATGAACAATTTCAATATTACTGAACTAATGGGACGCATACTATTGACCAATTTTAATGGTATATATTATTGTTTTTTTATTAAAATACTATTAATTTACCATGTTTTTTTTTCAGGGTGTAGGATAAAACAATAATATTAACTCATAAAATCATCAAGAACGATATATTCGAGAGATCCAAGAGAGCAATATAATTAAGTGCGGCATACATAGAAAAAAATAAATGTGTAAATATTGCAAAAAATTATCAGTACAATTAATTTTTAATTGTTTCATCGCCGATACGAAATTTAATTGTATTAAATAATTAATTATATTTAACAAAATTTAAACCAAGGTAACAGAACCGATATAATTTTTTTTTGTAATTTTTTATTTGTTTATTTATTTTTTTTTATAAATATTGTTTATTTATATATTTTTATACCCTACACTAAGAAAGAAAGGGTATATTCAGTTTGGTACGTCGTTTGTAACACCCAGAAGGAAGCATCTCCGGTATGGAAAAGTATATTCTTGATCAGCATGACCTCCTGAGTCGATCGAAATTCGGTAAACCTACCCATTTGTAAATATGGGTATCAAATGAAAGAAAATTCTTCAGGGATGGAAAGTTTGTAGTTATTTTCAGGATTCATATACCCTGGTGACCTATATACCACTTTTAATGGTTACCACACATATGTGTAGGGTATTTATAGTCGGCTTAGACCGACTATAATTTTGATAATCCTAACTATCATGATAACACCTACTTTAAAATTTCCCATGTGATCTAACCTTCCCAACTGGTTTTTATTTCATATTGTTACGAAAAGGGTTAAATTGCCCCATAGTGCAGTCAATCAAGAAGAATAAATGAGACACAAGACAATTCAGCGCACTAAGCAATGTGTTAGAAAGAGACGGAGATCATTCAGCACATTGATGCAATATGCGAGAAAGATATAGAAGAACAGCGTATTAAGATGCATGAGTGCGAATGAGATGTAAATAGCATGTAGCATTCACGAGATGTGTAGAAGTTTCTCGAAACATGTCGAAGCGTGTCGAAACTTGTCGAACTGATGCATACAGTATATAAGGGCGTCGCACCTGAGGCACCGCACTTCAGTAGTGATAGAGAACTAGTACATCTCGTGATTGAACGTTGGAAAGACAAATTGTAGTAATACAGCAGTTGTTTATGAGTGATTGTTATTAAGTTTTATTTAAATAAATAAATGTATTTAATACTAGTTGAAATAATACTAGTTAAAACCAAATATTTGTGTGTTTTTCATTTTGTACACAATCCAGAGTTACGAACTTGTGGAACAGTTATTATTTCTTTATTTTACCACTTTTTGTTCGAAGTTTAAACCGTTCACGTTACCAGTAGAGGTATATATAACGAAAGGTAAATGTTAAACACAAATAAGACAGGAGAATATGAAAGTGTTGATATACGCACGATCTACGGAAAAATGACCCGATGAACCGAATAGTCAAGTACACGGTGCGATGAACCAATGTAAAAGGAGATCGGTAGAAAAGTACCTACAATACTTACTGGATAGTGCTTGTAAAACTGTCTAGTGCCTTTAAAACTGTAGGTTGGAGGGTGTATATGCTTTATATGCTTATATTTTAACATATACACCAACCCAGAAAGGATTTAATTTATACTATTAAATAATTCGTATATCCAATTAATTATATTAATAGAATTAATTATTTTTTATCAATAAATCTCAGTTGCTATATTTAGGTTCAATTTTTTTCTGTGTATCGCTCTATCTCAAGCCCCTGACTATTTTGCATCTATCATATTGAACGATTCTATATTGTAAAAATAACATAAAAACTATTCAATTCCATTTCAGCACCGATCCCCTCTATAGATTGCATACGCTTGGGCTTAGAGGCCGCCTTTCAGAGACTTCGACTTCGACGTTCGTGTGGCCTTAATTAAGAATGCAACTTACGCAATATGTTGCGCTTCTAGAGCGCCTTTGACATTTTCAGCTCGCACTAAGAAGACTGACTGCAATTTATTTATCAAGTATTAGAAGCAGTGCAAGGAAAAGCCCGGTGGACATTGCGCACAAACTGGTTTGGCAATTCGGTGACCGAATCCGACTGGTCGCGGCGCAACATCAGACCAGTGCAGAGTTTGGCTGGAAATAGGAATCATCATGGTGGCTGTTGCGTTTGGTACGCATCGCAACAGCGGAATAAATTGCAACATTAATGCGATTGTTTGCGGTTGCTACCACTTTTGCTGTTGCTGCTTGCTGTACTGTGCAGGTTAAGAGGAAAACTGGCTATGTTTTGTATGCGTATTACATAGCGCTTGACCTAAAAATCGCCGAGTCTTGGCTGACTAAAATATCGCTTGTATCCCTGTCACGCACCAGTCTTCTTCGTGGCAGACAACGAGTCCTCGTTTGGCTTCAACTTTGGACCGAGCGTGTGCGTTTCCCAATTCCAACGCATGCGCGCACGTTTCGCATTGAGCATACACTGAAAAAATGTGTACTTTAAATAATCGTTACTCAAATGCAAAACTTGATATATAAAAAATATTAATGTATTCAATAAAATACCCCAATAAACAGACAAAAAGGAAAAACTACTTTTTTGATACCTAACAAATTAATAACTGAATTCACGAATAATTCTACTTGGTTACTTTTTGGACAACTAAGTAAATCTTTTTCTTAAAATTAAGGATTTTTCGGTTTAGCTGTATAACACTCCGTATACTTCTTGATTTCTTCTGGATTTTAGAACCTTTTTCCCTCCGTGTAACCTATTAGCCGCATTTACTTATTACCGCTCACCATCACTTGTTTCTCTCTCGCCACCTCCACCAGGCACCAGCAGCAGTTGCACTCTTCGGTGACTGCATGCGGAATAATAATGCAATCGCTTTAACATTTTCATTTTTAATGTGCGTTTCGTTCACGTTGTATTCGATTTGTTTAACCTCAATTCGCATGCGCAGAACCACTCGCCGTACCGCTACCATCACCGCTACCGCCAACGCCTCCTCATTTGCAGTTATCAACCCGCTTGATGCAAGAGGCAGCCGCCGCCAGCCAGTGAACGCAGTCGACGTTGATAAAATTGTTGATGACACAAAGTTCAGCATAACGGAGCCTTTTCCTGCCTTTGCATTCATTATGGGTTTTACTTTCTCAAATATGTAGGTACCTTCATAAAGACATTGAGGCTATTGTGAAAAATTAATGAGGAACACACACATATGGTCAGGATAGACTTCTTTTGAGAATAAAAATATTATTATACTACTCTATACTATCAAAAAGTATTTTAATGATTTAATTGATGATGGTATATTTTGTTATAAAAAAGGATAAATTAAATTTAGATATAAAATGTCAAATTTATTATAAAAATTCTTAAAATGAATTTAAACGATAAAGAAAGGTGATAATAGAGTCAGTAGAGTCAAGTCCATACTTTTTTCGAAATTGAGTTATGATGATAAATTTTTATTATGTTTCGTTGATACAAAAATTATTTTTATCCGAAACTGAGAGAATGTGAAATGCGCAATATATCAGTATATAAAACATCGGCTTCGAAGTTATGATGACATTTTGAACGACATACCGTCCTTCATAGACCCTGCATCGATGAGTATCTCTTAAAATAAATGTCAACAAGGAGATCAAAAATGTTTTATATACACACAGAAAAATCCTCTTTTGGCATGAGGTTAATTGAACCAACGTTTCAGTGTTGCAACCGAAATACATTTGTTGTAACCTCATGTCATTAAAATGAACGTACCTTATTTTTCTACAACCAAAATGTTAGTCCGCGCAACTGCACGTTCGGTTGCCGTAACCTCATGATTGCATTTTTCATTCTGCCAAAATAGACATTTGTGCATTTGTTACGGCGATCGAGTAAGTTGTTGTATCAACAAAATAAATGACAAACGGCAACCTCATGTCTATCAGAAGTTCGGTTGCCAGTTTCTTGCCGTAAATTATGAAATAAATAAACGTCAAAAATTTTCATAAGTGGCAAACAAAAGGAAATTCATTATTTAAGTAAAAATGCGAAGTAAATATACAAATATTAATAAAATAATATATTTTTTCAATACAAATAGCTCATTAGCTAGTGAAATATAATATCAATAAAAAATATGTGACCAACGGGAATAGTTTTTTTTTTATTGGTTACGAGGAAATAAAAGATAAATGCATGCAGATACTTGTATCTTTTCATAGTTTTTGTTCACGGAGCTGGAATTAGTAGATATACTTCTAAATTGTATGCGCGACAATTTTACTCAATTATAATACATATAGAATACATAAGTTTTATATACATAAATAACTATGATATAATAAAATTTCAATTGAAGGTTTATTGAATTTGGAGGTTACTATGGTACTACCGATTTGGAGGTTGCAATAACCTCATTCACACCGACCAGAAGGTTGTCACAACCGAATTAAGAGGTTGTTGCAACTACTTTATTAGTTGTTGCCGCAACCGAATGATTCGGTAGGGCAATTTTGTTGGTTGCCGCAACAAATCAGTTCTCTGTTTAACATAATTTAAAATATTGTCCACGAAATTGTCACGTTTTATTATAAAAACGTGTAAAATCAGGTTGGAAACACATATTTCTTGATGTACTTATGTATTAGTGATACGGATACTTTCGACTCAAAATATTTCATTTTGCAAGCACAATGAAATAAAAACGAAATACACCTATATCTGTGTTTCAAAAAAGTGACACAGTAATGGAAAATATTAGATTGTTTCAAGAAACACAAAAGACCTACAAAAATTAATAATCTCGATTATACAAACACAAATTTTGTTCTTCAGTAATTCAAAATTATTCAAAATAGAAGTTTTTTTGTTATTCGGGTCAAATAATAAAAACGTGTAAAAAAAGGATACACAGAAAAAATCGTAAATATAACCAAGAAGTTACATTAATGTAATTTAATTTTTCAAACTGCATATTATCAATCTCATTTGCTATTGACACAACAGCTGTTGCTGCGACGGGCCGGTGTTGTGTGTATTCGCTTACAGCGCTGGTGTGGCGAATTCGCTTTGAATTAGAATTTTGAGTTGGTGCGCATATAATTCATAATTAGTTTATTTCAGAAGAAACACTTATATGGTTTGATCATTCTCTATTGGTGGCGTTAAAAATGATGATGGCAATGGTTGCATAATTAGTTATGCATCCAATTTTATCACCAGAAAAGTATTTTTGTTATGAACATTCAGAAGAATTTATAATATTCTTTTTAATAAACTAAAAGAGAACTATTAATATACTGTGAAAATAATAAAAATAATTTTAAAAAATCGACCATATCAATTAAATAACTTATGCAAAGTCGTTTGTATATTTTTGAACGCAAATAACATATTTAGCGAATGTGTTGGCTAAATACATGATAAGAAACTGTCCAAAATTAAAATGTTCATTAACCATGTCAGTCGATATCAAAATGCCTACATGTTGGCATTTTTTTAGAACTTTGCCATATCGAAAAATAACAAATTTGAGAAAGTTTCGAACATGAAAGTGACCAAAATGACATAGTAAAACCAAGCATAAGATTACTTTTGTCGTCCATATAAAAAAACATCTTTTAAAAACAGTATTAAGTAGGTGTATAATTTTAAATTGATTAAGTACGTCGATTTTGGTTTAAAATATTTATTGCTTTGAAGGTTTTTACGAAGTTCAGTTTTTGATTTCATTTCTCATTTTTTTTTTTTTAATTATAAGGGACTGAGTTGTAGATAATATGTAATATACCTTTTTATTAATCATTTTAAAACGCGAATATTTTTTCAAGTGATATATTCGCATCCCTTTGCCGATACAATTAAGAAATAAAAATGTAGACAATTAAAAATAATGACATTTAAGTAATATAAATATGACTACACACGAATTTATACAAAAATATGGTTTAAATAGCAATTAATATTTTTAAAACGTTTGTTATGCCGGCCGATTGCACCCGTAATGATGCTAAACGTTCTCAAATAAAATTGTACTGATAGATAAGACATTTATGTGTGAATAGGGTAGAAGTGTAGGTACATGCAAACGATACAAATTGAGAAAAATACTAAAATTGTACTGCTCAGTACAAAAATATTGGTACTGCACTTCTACACTATAATCCAATGATTAATATCTCGAAACATATAGTATTTAATGATCGCGTTTGTGGACAACGAACGACACAACAATAAAAAATAAATGATGATTTACACTTGAAAGTCTCATTTAACGCTTTCTAATACTTGCAGTTTTCATTTTCAATTTCATTTGCAAATCAGGCGCAACGGCGTTAAGCACGTTTACGGCAATAAATAAATAAAACGAAAAATTTTATAAAACCATTAAGAAAAATTCGTTCTAAACATGAAAGTCGCTGATCTTAACCAACAGTATTCAAGATTTCCCGAAATCAAAAGGGACGATATTTTAAAATTGATGCACTGGATACGCGCTCAACCGCATTTGCCCAATATATCGGAGGAGGAGGCGCTGCACTTCTACCACGCCTGCAGGCACAGCATGGAGAAGACAAAACAGGTGTTGGACACGAATTTGACGGTGCGCACGCATTGTCCCGAGTTCTTTAGTAATTTGGACTGTGAAAGAGCAGAGCTGAAGCGCGCCATGAACACTGCGTAAGTAGTCGAGTGTAAATTAAGTTCTTTAGACTTGTCAGATTTCAAATTAGGCAATGTTTAGACGTCTATATAGGAGCATAATTAAAAACGTGTTGCTTTTTTAATCGTGACTCTGACTCTAATCGTGACCTTCTTTCATTCGATCCATGATTAAATTATTCTTAAAATGTATAATTTTCAAATTTATTTCGAGATTTTTTTGGGGGTCGAATCTAGATAGTATCGCATATTTGTTTATTGGGAAGTGATAACTATGATTATTACTTCACAATAACGCAGATCCCCCCTTATCACAAAAAGTTGTTGGCTCAGTTTAGTCGTAATGAGATATATTGTTAAAAAATATTTGAATATTTTAATTTCTTCATTTGTCATTAGAGTTTTTCATATATTTATTAGTATATCATATTATTAAAAGATTTTTTATAACCGAAATTTGTTATTAACATAAAATAAATTTACGTTACTTTTAAAAGGTTTTTAATATCATTTAATATCACCTCAATCAGAATACAACCAGTTCATGTTACCTTGCGTGGATTTAAAATCAGGTTAAGATCACGCGGACCTTTGGTGGGGTTAATTCATCGTAGTCTGATCAGGGTCGTCCAGAGATAGATGTTAACGTTTTCGGAGGTTCCTGAATAACATTTACTAAATAATATTTATTAAATAAATCAGTGAGAAACCAAATATTAAAGAAAACAGAAAACCTTTATTTTTGAACATGTCAAGATCATTCGAAAAAATCATTCGTAACAAAAAAAAAAGTTTGTCGAATACAATTTTTTTTTTTGACAGAAACAACGCAATGGTCGAAATCACCATTTAAAAACAAAAAAAAAAATATTCGACAAAAACAAACAACATTTCGAAAAATAAAATGTAAAAAAACACCATTTTCCAAAAAAAATATATATTCGAAAAAAACAGCAATGTTCGAAACATTTCGAAAAAAAAATTGTTTTAAAAATATTCGACAAAAAAACAATGTTCGAAAATTTTCGAAAAAAATATGTTGAACGAAAAAAACAACGCAATGATCGAAATCACCATTTTCCAAAAAAAAATATTGGACAAATACAAAAATGTTCGAAACATTTCGAAAAAAAATATTAAAAAAATCACCATTTTCCAAAAAATATTCGACAAGCACAACAATGTTCGAAACATTTGGAAAAAAAATATTCAACAAAAAAATTAAAAAAAAAAAATGATGAACGACGAAAACAACGCAATGATCGAAATCACCATTTTTAAAAACAACCATGTTCGAAAAAGTTAGAAAAAATTGTGGACGACAAAAAACAAAGCAATTGTTAGTTTTTAGTTTTGAAATAAATTTAATTCGGCACATTTCCTCTCCTCTATAAAGGGTTTTTCAATGAGAGCGCTACAAAAGTTTTTTTCAAGGGTTTTTCAACAGGGACGCTACAAAAGTAGAGCGACAGGGACAGCAAACGACGCCATACTTCTTGCCGCTCTTTTGACATTTCTCTTCAGTAAGGTTTGCCATTTCATGATGGAAAGATATACGAGCCAACAACGAGTCGAAATTATTAAAATTTGCTACCGAAATTCGGATTCGTATATCTTTCCATCATGAAATGGCAAACCTTACTGAAGAGAAATGTCAAAAGAGCGGCAAGAAGTATGGCTTCGTTTGCTGTCCCTGTCGCTCTACTTTTGTAACGCCCCTGTTGAAAAATCCTTTACGTCCAATAATCTCGCCTGGATGCCAAAAATCCATAATTTTCTGTTCTCCTATCATTATTTTCTACCAAATTCCCTTGAATTTTCGGTCAACTAACAACCATTAACCAAAGACATTGAAAATAAAGATTTTCATATAACTCTCAACCAAAGACATTTCTTTTTTAAAATAAAAAGTATCTCAAACAAAGCCCTTAATTTTCTTGAAAAATAATATCTCTCAGTAAAAAAATGGAAATAAAGGTTAATAGTTATTTCTGGTCTCTGGAAATATGTATAACCATTTTCAATATTGTTCCAGTAAAAGAACAAGTTTCAATGCAATTATACAATAATGGTATATGCTGCATATCGAACATTTCTAACAATTTAACAAAATATGCAGTAAGTTATTTGAATTCGCACATATCCCTAATATGTTCCAGACAGATATTCTTCGTTCAATTTTATTTTAGCTCCCTGCATACAATAAAAGTCCTATACATAGACCTGCGGTAAACCGGTCTCAATTGCTCTAAAATTACCAATCACGTGAATGCACACAGAAAAATCCTCTTTTGCCATGAGGTTGGAAGTTGGTACAACTAACTTCATTCGGTTAAATCGAATGGTTTGCAAATTTGCTGGCGGAACTGCCATATTAGCTTATACACATGAAATATTAGTCTATACACACACCTAATGGTTCTAATTCTGTACTAAATTGTTCTAAAACAGTCCGAAATTGGTTGCAGTAAAAACTACAAATCTTTTTATTTTGACAATAACAACCGACTAAGCGGTTGAGAGAACCGAAAAAGTTGGTTGGGCAAGAGTTGGTTGTCGCAACAAATCTTTATTCTATGAGTGGATGACTTGTCACTGTTCCAGTCCAAAAGTATGCAGGATGGAGCCTGTTCGTAATCATGTTCTGTGACCAGTACCATTGGTACCGACTGAGGACTGGATCTGGATGACCAGTTTTGTGATAGGTCTAAATGTAAATTTTATATGAGGTATTTGAACAAAATGGTCGGTTCTCACGTCATAATTGACCGATCATTTCTTGTTCAGACAGCTTAGATATGTAAGTAATCTAAATTAGGAGTTTCATTGATCTATCTCTTATAGTTTCTCTGTAATCGTGATTTCAACAGACAGACTGACATCACTAAATCGACTCAGGAGGTCATGCTGATCAAGAATATATATACTTTTCCATATCGGAAATGCTTCCTTCTGGGTGTTACAATGATTAATCAATTAATCAGAAACACTGAATAATCAGAACCCTGATTATTTGATTAATCAGAATTTTAATTAATTAAAAATTAAATAATTTTACATACAACATTTGAACATTTTGTCAACTTTAAGATATTGTCTTAACGTGCTCAAGGTCCGTGCTCAAATTGGGTTAAATAAAATGAAAAAGTTATTTTTAAAATAGTTAAAAAATAAAAGAAAGGGTTTCAAATGTTCAAGAACCACATAGTAAAGTATTTTAAAATATTTCGCGAAGAGGAAATTAATTAATCAGAAATTCGATTAATCAGAATCCTGATTAATTGATTAATCAATGTTCTCATTAATCGAAAATCTTGATTAATCAATTAATGTGAGAAAATCTTATACGAAATTAAAAAATCTGACAAAGTTGGCATCTATGGTCGTATACCTTCTTTAACCCGGACAATTCTTCTCTGGACATTTGTTTTCCGAAACCAAGTCATTTATACAATTTCTCCACATATAATTTTAAAAATGTTATACAGTTTATGCTTCTTTTTTATAATGATCTTGAAGTTTTGTATGTTTTAATATAACTATTTTTTTATTTAACTTTTAGCGCAATTTTTCCCCTGCCGCAATCGACACCAGACGGTTATCGTGTTGTCATTGGAAAACTTTCTGATACAAATGCATCGAATTTCAATTTTGCGGATGTCATGAAATTGTAAGTGCTGGTTAAATGAAAAAAAAAAACTATTCATTCGCATGTCATTATATCAAGTTGTCACAAATATCACGCTATCTGTCTTGCCATGACTTTAAATACAGAGTCAAGCTAGCTGCCTGTTAAATACGGCTAATTATAAAATGATGGAATATTATTCTCAATATACAACTTTTACAAATGTAAAATATGTCAGCTGTGATCATGAATTAGCACTTTAAAACACAATAAAATTTAATAAACAGTTATAGCTAAATGATAACTGAACCAAATCACTGTTTATAATTTATTTATATTCAGTAGGTATTACAAACATATAAAACATTTTATATTTTTGATTGATATATATATTTTTTTTATTCCAGAATTCTAAAACAAATTAATGTCGATTTTGATGGCATGCATTGAAAAGTTTCTTCCATTGAACAAAAAAACCGTTGTAATCAATAATATTGAAATTATTAAATTAATGGTACTGTATTTTTCAAATACTATCAAATTAATTAGAAAACTTTTGAAAAACAATATGAAAAAACGATTAATACATGAAGCATAAAATCAATGGGCGTTTCACTATGTACTTTATGGGACATTTTCTTCTGAGTGTACGGACATTCAAAAACTTAAACGAAAATATTTAAAAACACTCCAATTCAGGAATATATTTGAATCCAATTTATTTTATTAACATTTCAAATACATTTAAAATGTTCATACAATCTACAGGCTGGAACTAAATAGTTGAAGCGTTGAGACTGTATGAAACACTAAAACTTAATGAATTTTTGTATAATTTACCGATCAATTTTCCGTAGTTGCTATCGAATTATACCCAAAAAATGAACTTGTATTTTCATAGATACTGCATGGTATTCGACCTCTGGATGTACGAGGATGGCATACAACCAGGTCACATACTTGTCATGGACATGAAGGGTTGCACACTCGGACATGTAGCGCGTATTGGAATATTGCAAATGAAGAAATTTCTATATTACTTGCAGGTAATATTTATAATACAAAATTATACATATTTTATATAGCAAATTGAACAATATTCTTAAAAATGAAAATACAGGAAGCCGCTGCTATACGCATGATTGGATTTCATTATATAAATATTGTACCATTCATGGATAAAATCTTGGCTCTAATGAATCCGTTTATGAAAAAAGAACTAAGCAGCATTTTGTATTTGCACAATGATTTACAGTCGTTCTATAAGATTGTGCCACGTGATATACTGCCCAAAGATTATGGTGGACCCGTTGCAGAGAGTAGTATTACCAAAGGTGACTTATTTTTGAATATATAGTAAAAATGTTTATAATTTAAATTATTTAATTTTATTATAGAAATATATTACAACAAATTGCGCGAGAATCGTCAACAGATGCTCGATTTTGAAAAGTCGCATCAAGTTAATGAAAAATTGCGTCCTGGCAAACCAAAAAATGCCTCAGATATTTTTGGTATTGAGGGTAATTTCAAAAAGCTAGATATTGATTAAGGTTCTTTGTTTGTTTGTTTAGTTTGTAAAACTACTTGGTGTTTGCTGTTCAAAATAAATAATTTTGTTAAATAAAAAAACCAAAATCGATAGTGTTTTTCTTAAATAAGCGTCTAGCTAGAAAAATGGGAATTCGTACAATAAAGTGGAATTTAAACAAACAAATTCTTGAAGTGATATAAAAATTATATAAATGAGAATATTTATACACACAGAGAAAACATGTGTTTGCAGCAAACATAATATATTTGCAATCGTAAATGTGATGTCTTTAACTGGATTTTACTTTTAATTTCAATTGTTTTTTTTTTTTATTATTTTTGAATTCATTTCATGACTTATGGTTCTAATTTGCTTTTAACATATTTATTTTAAAATCCTGGAAATGCATGTATGTAACGTGTAACACAATTTTAAAAAATCATCCACAAATAAATTTATAACTTAAAGTAAATTTGTTTATTGGGCTTAAAATGATCAAACAAAACAATGAACAAACCTTTAGAATGTTTAAGGTTTTGAAAAAATATTCACTGAAAGGGTTAACAAAAAATAAACTCATATTGAAACTGTAATTAGGAATCGGTACACCGAAACCGTTATAAAACGTACAAAAAAAAACAGAAACCAAAACGAGTGATAAAATATAAATATAAATAATCAAAGGCTTCGGAAAAAACTTTAGTCCATATTCGATTACAAATGAGTTACATCAAAAAGCAGAGCTTATTAGAAAACCTTATATATTGTGTATTTTCAGGGGATTTTTTTTTGTCTCAAATCACAAATTTTAATTTCATTAGATTTCTTAAAATACCGATACATCCGCTTGAAATATCAATAAATTAAGAACGAAAAAAGTTTTAAAATTGATCTTCGGTCTCAATTTTGGTTTTATATTTTGGGTCGAGTAAAAAGTTCTTGGCGTTTTTCCCCAAAATGTATACACATTTTTCTTATAATTTAATTTAACTTTGTTAAACCATATATCAGCCGATTAGATCAATAACATTTTGACATTTATCTGGTATAAACATTATGCCATCACTGCACGCTGCAAAAAAGGGCTCTCCAAAACATAATTTTGCAGGCATTAACATGTATGTTTGGAATTTTATGTAATCATAATATATAATTGACTGATAAATCATTTGTAAACAGGGTTGTATTGAGACTTGAACAGTGTTGTAATGAGATCTGACTTACATTATAATATCCCGGAAACATTTTAATGTTGCTCCTTAAAATGGAGGGAGTATGTTCTAATGGAAATATAATAATTACTACATCGAAATAAAATAAATATTTGAACCGAAACATAAATATGTTCAAAATAAAACATGATTTTGAACGACCTGAATATAAATATGATTCCAGTGAAACATATCAGTTGTTTCAGTTCAAAAAGTAGTATGTTTGCATAGAAACATATTAAAATATTTTTGGAATAAAATCCTGAAAATAAAATAAAATGTTGTTTTTTTTTATTTATTTTTATTAAAAATCTTTAAACATGCACAGTGGGAATTTATAATAATTGAATTCATATACAAATTTTTAAATGCGGTAGCTCAGTGGTTAGTGCGTTGGACTGCGAGCCGAAAGTTCTTTACAGGACTGTAGCGCCAAACTATTATTATATTGTAACATATTTATGGTAAATTTGACAGATTCCGCTGGACAATATAATAATGTTTACACGTGAACAAAAATTAATTCAATTTCGATTATAATTTAATTACACTTCATTCCTAATACATGTATGGTAATTTCGTATTACTTTTTAATTACATTCAAACATATTCAAACAAATCTTTTCAATTGGTGATGGTATAAATTCTGGGATTTATGGGCGAAAAACTGAAACAAGTGATTTTCACAGGCTTCTTTTGAAGTCTGGTCTAAACCATTAATAGAATTTCGCAGAGGGAACAAAACAAATGCTAGTTGGACTAAGCAAGGTCCGAACTATACGGTGGATGAATCAAAATTTCCCAGGCGAGCTCTCTAAATTTTTGTCGAGTCATTAAAGATGCGTGTGTTCGTGAAGAATTGATCAAAAGGATGATCAATTCTGCTCGCTTAACGTCAATTGTACATTTTAATCGCATTAGTTTTAAACAGTAGAGAGTAGTATCAATCGTCTGGATTATTGGGAGCAGCTCTTTATGCATGATTCCTTACCAATCCCACCAAACATACAGCATTACCTTATGTCGCGTTAATCCGGGCTTTTTCACCGTTTGTGCTGCTTCATCCTTCTTGGATCACGATCTTTTCCGAAAATGATTGTCGTATGTGAACCACCTTGCATAGCTTGTTATCAGTCTGTTCAAACTTGGCTTCATTTCATTTCGTTTCAGCAGAGAATCCCAGATGGACTCGAGTTATTCATCGACTAATCTCAAGACTGACATTATTTTGATTGTTTCCGCTTGTTCCTAGATAAATGAAGATATTTAAAACAAGATTTATACAGTATTTTGGATGGTTTCTAGATATACAAACTCTTCAAAACCTCGAAAATGCGTGTTTCAATGAGGACGTGTTTTCCACGACTTTGTTTCTCTTTGTTTGTTGACACCAGGTCCTTCGTTTTATTCTCGTTGAATGCTTTGTATTTTTGCAAATACTACGCCAACTTGTCTGAAATCTGATTCGATATTAAACGTGGCCAAGAGAGGGTTTTCCCAATTATAACAGAACACCATTTAATTAAAACTCAATTTAAATTCTTTCATTTAATTTTCAAATATTTAAAATTTTATTTCAATTCAATGCAATTAAAATAGCTTTATTGTATTTTTGTTAATTTTTAGTTTTCTTTAAAATATTTTTATATTAATACATCGTTTTATTTATGTGAAAACTGCATAAATATATTTACAATACAAACGTGATTTGTATTTAGGAAATAAAACTTATTTTAAATTAACAGCAAAATTAAAAATAAACTAAATGTTATGCGTACAATGTTGGCGATTAGGTTATGAATTCATGATTCTATTATATAGTAGTATTATTACAAAATTAGATTCTGTCGAATGTACAGACATTTCATTTGTACAACTAATACATTTTAGGTATTTTATGTATAAAACGACATTCTTGTTATTGTAGTAACTTAAAAACTAATTTATTTACACTACACATTAAAAACAACTAAAACAAAAGGGGGGAGGGGGCGTCAACCTTTCTATTACTAGTTCACTCTAATTATTCGTTGTGTGCTTTTGGAAGAGTTTGAGATGAAGGCGCAGAATGAACAGTTATATGGGAACGAGCTGAAGATAGAGGATGAGCAGAGGAAAAAGGATGCGCTGAAGTAAGCTGAAGAGAAGAAAGCGTATGAGAGGTGGCGGCAGAATGCGAGGAATGACAAGCATGAACAGAAGCTGGATGATGAGAAGAATGTGATGGCTGAGAAAAACTAGGTTGAGCAACAGCAATCGGATGAGCTGAAGACGAAGGCTGCTGCTGCTGTGACGTCTTTTTGTACAAAGAACTGGCAGTGGAAGCGCCTGCTGCCTTCGGCACAATTGCCAACGATACGCGCGGAAATTGCGATGCTACAGTAGACAGCTTCGCATACTGCGGTGTGGTGGTCGCATGAGCTGCCGTTTTAAAAGCGTTGCATCACATTTGTGTTGCACGTTGACGCACAGAGACGGTTGTCACGCCGGCCTTCGAAGCTTTAGTTGTGTCCAGCAAGACGTTGGATGTCAGACGTGTCTGCGACTGTGTTGTTGACGCTGTGTTGCTACCAGTCGATTGTGTTGCATTGCCAGCTAAAATTGCACCACATGCAGATGAAGCTGCAACTGCTGCTGATGTCGCCGCCGCATTGGAGGCACTCATGAATTCCCAATTTCCTTCGCGCTGTACCAGCGTATAGGGCAGTCCGGGATTCGCTGGTGCGGCAATGGGTAGCTAAACGACGGTTGCGAGACCTTCGATGAATTGAAATAAGAATTTGAGCTCAGAGTGCTAAGCTTACCGGTATGTTGAAACGTTGCACGGGTATCTGTGGTGCAAATGAGCTACGTCCACCGATGTTGCTGTTCGCTACTGGACGCAGATAAGTGTTGTTGGGCAGTTTGAGAACCTCCGCGGGCGTTGGTGGTAACTGTGCAACGTTATTGCTCACGGTGGCGCTATTTTTAGTAGGCAATTTTTCACGTTTGTTGATGTTGCTGCCGATGACAACTTTCTGGTTGTTAGTGCTGCTGTTGTTGCCAACATTTGTGTTCGACGTTCTGTTGTTACCGCGTTGTCTTGTCTGCTAATTCATACAAAAAATAATGTTTATGAGATAAAATTCAAAAACTCATTTTGCATCACCAACAACTAACTCACTTCCGTATGATTGCTGACATTGACGCTCTGCACATGCGCATTGTCATTGCCGGCGACGGGTCGCGTCTGCGCACAGCTGACCGCATGCTGACTCCAGTGCTGCTGCTGACACGGATAATCACAGTAAGACGTATTCCAGCAGCAGTAGAACTGTGCCTCGCGGCCACAGTGTGCGCACCACTGCTTGCGCTTTGTCTCCTCGACGGAGCGCAGCCGCTCCAACTCGCACTGGCGCCGCACCTCGGATGCAATGCGATTCTTTTCGAGCTCCATGCTTTTGCGCATCTCGCAGAGCATTAGATCGGAGGTGCGCTTCAGTTCGTTGATTTCGCGATCGTATCGCTGTTTGGTGCGTTCCAACTCCATGCTGAGCAGGGTGATTTTCGCCTGCAGCACAGAGTCGTCGCCCGCGGACATTTCACACATGGTATCCTCCATGACGGATATGAAAAAGTCGGTTAACTAGGAGAAATTAATTGAAAATTGTTTTCAGTAAAAAATATTAAATAATAACAAATATTATTAGGGGAGCCTGGGGTAAAGTGGAACATGGGGTAATGTGGGAAATTGACATGTTTTTGCACTTAGAAAAACAAAAATAAATGTGAAATTTATTGAAAGTGAAAGGCATAAATATGGTATTCTGCTAATGCAAAAAGTTAGCAAATTAAAGTTTGACAAAATATTTTTAATTAATGATGCAGATCGATAGGTCCTTTGAAAACCAACAATAATTGCCTTTACATCACTATTTTATCTTGTACCATTAAAGAGTTATAGCAAAAAAACGAAAAGATTCGCCCTTTTGGCATGACAAGATTTTTAATTTTTCCAATTTCTTCGTTTTGGTGCGGATGGTGTATTGGTGCAAGATAAAATAGTGGTGTAAAGATATGAATTATTTGTTTTTAAAGCACCTATAGATTGGCATCATCATTTAAAAATATTTTTTAAAAAATTTTTCCTGCAAATAACAAATGGCAAATTAATGTTTGACAAAATAATTTTAATTAATGTTGCCATAGATTGGTGCTTTAAAATCAAGCAATTAATGTCTTTACATTACTATTTTATCTTGCGCTAATAAAAAGTTATAGCATAAAAAACAAATATATTTCCGTTTTGATCAGGATATAGTCTCACAAAATCCGTATTTATAATTCAGTAGGTTGTCCAAATCTAAAGATATTTTACATACGTTATAATAATTGACAAATAAACCAAAATAACAGTAAAAATTAAAAAATATATATAAATTTTGATAATTTTTAAAGCACTTCAAACTCTAATATTTGATTTCCCAACATTTTTAAAAATGAACATTCGCTCCTTTGGCATGACAGTGACGATATTGTCTAAGCAGATGATCGGATATGCTTGTATCGTACAGAAGGGGCGTAAGAAAAAAAAAAAACAAATAAAGATAAAAATATGCTGTATTATTTAGTTCATTTTGAATATTTCTATTTTGATTTGCCATAAAATTAAAAACACCTTTGATATTTATATATGTTTCTTAATACGAGGGAACTACATTATTTTTATTTAAAAGGACGATAAATATTCTCAATTTAAAATGCATATTTATGAAATTCAATTGATGTTTTGTTAATATAGTTTGTTAATTTCTGAATAATACTTTGAACTAGATGAGTTTTATCTCTAAAACGTTTCACAGTATTTTTCACAATTAAATAGATACAAAAAAACGAAAAAAATTACCTTGTGCGCATTCTCTACAAGCGTTCGGCACACAGGACCTGCCTGCGAGGGAAACATAACGCTGCCGTCAGACTGCAACGGTCCATTCGGACGCGGTGACATGCGCGGTGGACCACGACAGATGACCTCGGTGACAGCGGCGGCCAGAGTAGGCGTCACAAAATCACCCAATAAATGTGAGTCCGGCGTATGACTGGCAGGGCTGTTGCTACAGTTGATGATGTTGTTGTTGCTGATGCCGTTGCCGCCAGAGCTGTTGGGCAATTGATCGACGGGCAGCGTGTTGGAGGCGAGCACAGTGCCATTTGTCTGTAATGCAGCGATTGTTGGCGACGTTGTTGCCGTAGTTGTAAATGTGTTGTACGAGAGGCCGGCCAAAGGTGGTGGTACAGAGTGTGTAATAGATGTGGACGATGGCAATTGCATATTAGTTGCTGTTGCCGATGTTGTTGCCGATACTGCTGTCGTTGTTGTTGCTGACACTGCTGCTGTGCCATTGCAAGGCGCTAGAGTGACAGCTGCTGAGCACGGCGTTGCAACCTTTGTGACGGCCGTCAGTGGCGGCACCGGTATAGCGCTGTTACAACGTATGGTGGCTACATCCACTGGTATGGAGACCATGCTGGTCTTGGACAATGTGCGCTTGGCATCGATGTTGCTGCAAGTGGCAGCAATTGTTGGCGATGTGCATGGTGAAATTTGGGCACTGCAATGCGCGGGACTTTGTTCGGAGGGCGAGCGATTAGGAAACGATTTACGCGCGCGTTGCTGATCTTGGCGCAGTTTGTGCTGCAGCTGTTGTTGAAGTTGTTGTTGCTGTTGTAGCTGCTGTTGTTGTTGGTGTTGCTGCTGCTGCAACTGTTGATGATGATGGTATTGTTGTTGTTGCTGTTGGTGCTGCTGCTGTGATTGTTGTTGCAGCTGCTGTTGATGATGCTGTTGTTGTTGCTGCTGCTGATGTTGCTGTTGTTGTAGCTGTTGTTTCTCCGCACTCTGCTCTAAGCTATTTACTGCCCGCATGGTAGGCGTTGCCGAAGCGGGCAGTGGCCCATATGGAATTCCGCGCATAGCGCTGCGCTTCGACGCATTCGGTGGCGTTGTGTTGGTTGCCAATATTCCGGCAGTTGTTACTGTGAGTGCATTTGTTTGACTGCCTATCTGAGTTTTGTTGCTCAAACGTTGTATTGTGGTGTCGCCTACAACACGCACAGAATCGTGCGCATGCGCAGTATTCTTTTCGACGCTTACCACATTCGGTAGAAGCGGCTGCAGTGCGAGGCTTTCTTCTTCTTCGTCACTTAAAACTTCCTGCTTCACAGTGAGCAGATTAATATCTATCGCTGCAGCTGACGCCGACGATGTCGCCTCTAATGCGTCGACAGACTGAACGACAGTTGCAACTTTTTCAACATGTGCTGCTGTCGTTGTTAGTTGCGCAAGTGCTGATGTAGTTGTACTAACTGCAATTGTTGTTGCTGTTGTTTGTGTTGTTGCTGGCTCATGTTGCTCTTGATGCTGCTGCTCGGATTCATCCTCAGAAGTTGGCTCTTTTTTGATCTCCACAAAAGGCACCAAATCTTTGAGAATAAAATTATCTTTTGTGTTTTTGAGCACTGCACGTGGTTGTTGCTGCTGTTGTTGCTGCTGCTGCTGTTGTTGTTGCTGCTGTTGTTGCTGCTGTTGTTGCTGCTGCTGCTGTGGTTGCAGCTGTTGTTGCTGCTGCTGTTGTTGTTGCTGCTTTTGTTGCTGCTGCTGTGGTTGCTGCTTCTGTGGTTGCTGTCGTTCCGTCATTTCTTTCATTACATGCGGCGTTTTTTCTTTCGTTTTTTCAACAGGTTTTTCTTTCGTTTTTTCAACAGGTTTTTCTTTCGTTTTTTCCACAGGTTTTTCTTTAATTTTTTCCAAAGATTTTTCTTTAGTTTTTTCCAATAGTTTTTCTTCAGTTTTTTCTAATGTTTTTTCTTTAGTTTTCTCCAAGAACGGCTGTTGCTTGTCTTTGCCCGGCTTTTCGCGCTGTTTTTTCATTGCAACATTTTGCACCACTGGGCACAAATCCTGCTTTGATGCCGCCGTCAACTCAGCAGCTGTTTTTTCCTGTGGTTTTTCTGCTGCTACCGCTACCATTGTTCTTATTAGTTTCGTCTTCTCCAACGCCTTCTGCAGCTGCTTGGTCTTTGTTATGGTGGTGCATTCGGCTGCTGGCAGCAACAACGAAGTCTTATTTTTTGCATCCTCTTTAATGATTTTCTTAATAGTGACGCCTTGCTTAAACTTGACCATATGCTGCAATGCATCTTGTGTGCATCCTGACGTATCTTTTGGTTCAGATAGTGGCGCTGACGGCGGCAAGAGATTCGTTTTTATTGTGAGCAGTGGTATCTTTGCATCGTGTTTGGCGTGTTTACTGCGTTGCGCAACACATTCCGGCTGCTTGTTGCCGTCAGCGTGCAATTTACGTTTACCGCCTTCCAACGTTGGCGCAGTTGTAGCCACTTCAGTTTCCTCACTGAAAATTTCCTCAATTTTAGTCATTTTCGGCAGTGGCAGCTCGACCAACTCTTCCGTTGTAGTCGCTTTACTGCCGCTGTTGTTGCTCTTGCTGTTGCCAAGATCTGCGCTATCTGACTTGCGCTTCAGTATAACAGTGCTGACTTTAGAGGAATTACTGTCGTCACAGTTGATTTTCGAAATCACCTCGTAGTTCGAAGTGCTGGCAGTTTTGAGCGATTTGCAGGCATCCAGCTCAAGCTTTTTGATGGGACTGCCGCTGACAGTTGAAATGGCTGCTGCTGTTGTTACTGTTGTCGCTACTAAAGGCGCTGCAGCAATAGCAACAGGCTTTGCTGTGCTGGTGGTTGTAGTTACAACAGTTGCTGCTGCTGCTCCTGCGGTTGTTTCCACTGTAGCTACTGCGGACACCGTTGCAGTTAAGACAGTTGTAACTCCTGTCACGCCCAGCGAATGATCGCTCTCGGTGCCCGAATCCACAGCACTCGCCTTCTTTATAATCGATAAATGATTGTCTGCCGTTTTTACAATTTTATACTGCAGCGGCGGTTTAGCTAATGTCGTCGATGTCGTTGTTGGCGTCGTTACAGTTGTCGCCTCCACCACTTGCTGCTGCACTTGCAGCTTCATGTATTCGCGCACGCCCGGCATCATTGTCTCCAGCTGCTGCAACTCCATGGTCGGCTCATAGAGCGTCTTGTACGGCGCATAATTAAAGCCGCCTACTTTCTGTCGTATCCGCTCAATGTGCAGCTCCACCTCTGACATGCACTCGCTAAAGCCGGCGCGCGCCGAACGTTTGCCTGTCTGCGCGTTCGGCACCTGCTGCGAGTACAAATAACAGTCCTTGATCGGTACAAATGCGCGATCGTGTTCGCCAAAGAAGCGCACATTAACGTGTGCACCCTGTCCGAGGCCCATGGCCTTCGCCGGCCAGTACGGAAAGCCCTTCAGTTTTGCCCACAGCAACAGATGCGGCTGCGAGCAGACATCGACAAACCAGTCGCTGCGTGTGTTTGCATTCAAGTAGCATTCGGCGCAGGTATCAATTTCGTTGGCCTCCTGTCGGCAGATCTTTAGAATAGACTTCGCAGTCATCGTGTATTTGCTGCTGTTGCAAGCTACATGCGAGGAGAGAAGAAGAAAGTTAGAAAATCTTTTTGCAGCATCTACAACTTCCAGTACTTACTGCCCGCTGACGCTATCAGTGCATTGTGATGCAGCCATTTGGTCTCGTTGACAAACTCCTCCGCGGAGCGAAAGGACTTCTTTTCGATTTTCTCCTGTAGCGTTAGAAATGTTACGGGGTTAACGAAATATTTCGATAAATTCGAAATGTGCATTGACGATTCCAGAAATTGTGGAAACTAAAAGAGAAAATATTAGTTTTTAGTTTAATTAAGTTATTGAAAATATGGTTGAATTAAAGTTTTATAAACTAGCATTAAAAACTCATGAGTTTCTATGATATTAAAAAAAAAAACTTTTTCTTTTTTATTTCATTTGGGTGGAGCTTGGTTTGGTTATTTTCACAAATAAATTGAAAAAAATGTTCTTGCTAACACCTTCGTTACCTGAGAATTAATTTGCTCCATTTGCCATTTTTGGCTGATTGAAAGTTGGTATTTAGTTAGAATTGGATTTATATGACTTTTTTTCTAATTATATTTTACGTTTTTTGATATATGACATTAAATATGAGATATCCAATATTTAATCAATTAAACTAACTCAAATTAAAGAAAATTTGTTCGACATACGTGACATTTTTTTAAATAATTTTCTAGTAATGTAAATGATTGCCAGTATAAATACTCTATATAACGAATTCCATCGATCTTGCTTAATTCGTTTGTTCGTTGTTTTCGTGATTTCCAGAGACACACTTGTTTTGCTCTACGTGAAAGAAAACGTACAATTTTCATGCTAAATTGGATATTTAGCACAAAACATAAAAATCTAAATATCGTAAAAGCTTATTTATATTTTTTTTTTGTATAAAATATATTTCAAATTAGTTATTGTGCATCTAAACATTAGCTGTGTTTTTATCATAATTTAAATTTGAGCTGGAACGAATTTTGTACGCAAAACAAAAACAAATTTGAGCTGAATAGATTTATCCATGATACAAATATATACAGGTACGATCACTCTCTCATTTTTTTCCAATGTTTACTTTAGGTGACACTAGGCAAGTTTTTTGAAGTTTAGTTTTAAAATCAAAACAAAATCGACAATTAAAAAAATCTCATATAAAATTCTATAGAAATGAAAAATAATTATCAAGGTATGCTTTGATATAACTTAAAAATGTTCACAAAAATTTTTATAATCAAAAGAAAATCTGAAAAATATTTTTCATATTTTCTTTGTACATAAATTTCAATTTCTGAAAATTTGAATTTGAATCAAAACAAAATATTTCAAAATTTGTCAAAAAAACTTGCATTATGTCAGAGTGATCGTACCTGTAAATATTTGTATCATGGATTTATCTGTCTCCAATTGTTTTTGTTTTGCGTACAAAATTTGTTCCAGCTCAAATTTAAATTATGAAAAAAACAGCTATTATTTATCATTTTACTCGAAACAGAGTCAATGATCTATGGAGCGCAGTTTTGATCGATAATGATTTTCAGAGACTTGTTTTAAAATCTGATTTAAATCATTTTCAACCCGGGCAGTCTAACTGACCGTTGGCAACGCTGTCAACCGAATGGTAATGGCTGCATTAAGCACCCTCAACAGTTGCGAAACTTCTCAGTAAATATCACACAGAAAAAAAAGTGTGTAAATATAACTAAAATGTTAATCAATCCAATTAATTTTTAATTGAAACACCGCCGATTTAACTTTTAGTAGCATTGAATTCCTAATCGTAATAACGAGAATATATTAATTGTAGAAACTTTAAGTAATTTTTTGTCAAATTGATATTAAAGTTGTTATATATATTATATTTTTTATTGGTAATTTTTAAATCATTAATTAGTAACATCAATTAAAAATTTCATTCGATAGAAATTGGATCAATTAAATATTTTGTTAAATTAAATAAAATATTTGTCGAATAGAAACATATTAAAATAAAAATAATTTAATTCAATATATAACATAAAATAAATATTAAGGGTGTGTGCGAATTCGACTAAATTTCTGACTAAACTAAATGTTGTCGGTAATGCAGTGTTCGATTTTTCATTTAGCAAATTTTCGAGCAGACTAAATTGAACTAAATTGGATGACAGCAAACAGATATATAATAATCGATTGAATATTGACTTTAATAATTACCGGTTAACGAATAGAGATCGAATGGAAAGTCGTTAAATTCCTTCAACCTAACAAATGTTTTACCGAAGTCAGTTTTTACAACATCTACAGGTGGGCCACTTAATTTGATATTCGCTTATTAATGATTCAATATGCAACAAAATGAGCATCATAAGCTGTTTGTCCAAATTCTTGACAGCAAAAATCAATTGAGTCATTTAATGCTTTAATAACATAACATACACTAAATAATGCAATATCCTGTTTTAAAATAGCAACGTAAATGAAAATTAACGACGCCGACGACGCACGAGACGCACAAACAAAAAACAAAATGAAATCCAGAAGCAAAAAACAAAAAATGAATAAATCAAAAGTAACAAATAAAAGTAGTTAATACTATTAAAGATTTAGTTGTATTGAAATTATATTAAATTTATTCCTATTAATATTTTAATTAAAAAATGTGTAAATACAATTAATTAATTGGTAAATACATTCACATTTTTAATTGGAATACGTTTTGTTTGCTATTAATATCAATTGTTATATATACGTACAATATTTTTTTCTGTGTAATCGGAATACAAAATCATTGAGATCATCGATATCATGATGACTTTTACCGCTGGGCACCTATACTGAAACTAGGGAAATCCCCGGTCTTTCGGGATTAAAAAAATACCGGGATTTGTTCCGAATTATTAAAATTTTCATTATAGATAACAAAAAAAAAATGTTAAAAATATGAGCAGCAGTGTTAATACATCTTTTAAAAACTAATTAAAATATGCAAACGACTGCAAAATTTAAAATTTGGGACCTGTGCGAATAAAGGCTAATATTAAGTGAATTTGCTAATATCGATAAAACAGTATTCATTAAACATACACAAATCACACTGCTTTATCGATATTAGATACAATTTAGTCAATTAGTAGTTTTCATTTTATCTGCACGTTATTTATATTCGCAATTCCGGGATTTCATTTCGGTAAATTCGGTACATATATTCTCCGGGGTCTCGGGATTAGAAGTACTAATTAGAACTCTATATAATATACATACTCTCTGAGTCAAGCAAAAATATTTCAATGATTATTGTCTCATTTTATATATACAAAAAAATTGAATATTTTATAAAATAAATACATAATAAATAAATCGTGAATGTGGCAACATTGAATTCATGAAACTTGAATTCGCTCTATAACTTGAATTCGCCGCAAATTAAGAGAGCATCAAAGAGAATCGCAAAATATGTATTGTATTTAAATATATGAAATATAAAGTAATTAATAATATTAAAACTAAACAAAATAAATATATGAATTACTATATTTAATTTGAATAATTACAAAAGCACATACATGAAATAAGTAGCTACACAACAAATGAACAAAAATACGAATGGCTGCCGGCACTGACAGCAATCGGGTCTTCGAATAACGCACAAAACAGATAAATTGGTTGTTATTTCGTATTCTTTTTGTTTTTTTTTCTTTGTCGCATGTGGCGTCGTGGCTGCTATAAACAACTACAACATTAATAACACATTGAAATACTTAACACGATGCCACTTCGTGACATGCTCACGATGATAAAAGTTGCTTCTTCGTTTGTGAAAATCATTAAAAGTAATGAAATATTTTTGTATTTTGTTTATAGGCTGGCACCACACGCATAACAACAACCACCATAATTTAATTTGTATAATTGACCAAAGCATTTGTGCTGTTCCATTTCTCAAATAGTAGACGTATCTAATTGTTATAGTAAATTATAAATAATTAATCTAATACTTATCTCCAAGGTTTATTTTTTTTTTGTTTAAATCAGGGATTGAAAGCGTTATTTTCAAAACCTAAACCATAACTGAAAGCGTTATATACAAATATGGCATTGTTTGCAGTATAAATTAGGCAATAAATTATTTTCTGTAAGGTTTGTGTTTCAAAAATAAAACAATATTCAAAAAGATTAAACGGTTTCGGTTTTTAAACGTTTTTTAAAAGGTTATATTAACCGTAATACTCAGATATGGAAGAATAGAACTTATTTTTCTTCTTTTTTTAACTTTTATTTAATTTATTTTAAATGGTTTTAGTGTTATTACTTCTGTCAATGTGTAACCTTTTTAAGTCTAAGGAAGAAGAAAAACGTTTTATTTTAGCTAAAACCAGATGTGAACTATAGTAAAACTATAAGATTGAAGAAAATATTTACTGCAAAAACTTTTATTCAATTTATCGATTTTTTATTTTAACAATCTGTTGATAAATTTTAAAAGTTGCATTTTTATTCAAAAGATTAAGATGTTCTTATCAATTGATAACAATATTGGACACATCAAAGCAGACATATTTAAGTTTTTTTAGTAAAACTATTTTCACGCTTTCAATGACGATATATTCGATCATTTCTAAGCGTTGTAATCAAAAATGCCATCAACTGATGAGTACTTAATCTATCGTCGATTGGCATATCAATAGTTCAAATTTAGCAACAACATAAAATTAAAAAAAATATAATTTTTAACAAGTGACGATGTCTGGAAATTTCCAATCGTTCAGTTCAGTATAAATATCAATTAAATTCAATTGTACCATATTTCGAATGTTTTTAATACTTTTAAAGTTATACAAAATAGATTTCAAAACCAATAAAATTCAAACAAATGTAGTTTTTTTGGAATTACATTTACCACTACGTTACAATCTCATAGTATAAAGTAAGAAGATAATAATATTGTTGATTACTCACCCCTTTAACGTTGCGCATACGCTTCAAGGCAAACGACAAAAGTTGACCCAATAGTTCCAACGACAAATCATTGCGACGTTGCCTGCAATTGCAAAATAAAATTGTTATTTTAATAAAATTTGAACAAAAAGGTGAATTGAAAAAAATGTGAATTAACATAGAAAAGCTATATGCAGCAAATATTTGTAATAAAGAAATTAAAAAACAGCCTTTCATGAACATAACCAATAAACAAAAAAAAAATCGACTTTCACGATAGAATCAACTTTTTGACACATAAATATTTAAGAAAATTAATTTCTCGATTTTATTTTGTTTGTTTATTGGCTAATTATTGACATTTGACTAAATTGTGTCAATTTCAGTTTGCATCAACACTCAGAAGAAAATGTCCCATTAAGTACATGTATTAATCGTTTTTCATATTGAAACAAATGATTTTAATGAATTTAATAGTATTACAAAAATTCAGTATCATTAATTTAATAGTTGCAATATTATTGAATATAATTGTATATTATTTGTATACTATTGTTTTAATGTTTTGTTCTCTTATAATAATAAAGGCCTCTTAGGGTTTCTAATCCCGGGATTCCGGAGAAAATCAGTACCAAAAACCCCGATATAGAAATCCGGGTTTGCCAATTAAAATAACATCTAGATAAAATCTGTGGCAATATGAAATAAAAGATTCCGAAAATTATCTACAAAAATATTTTAAAAATTATTTTTGCAAATTTAAGAAAAATTTAAATATTGCATTAGAAGTTAATTTTTATCTAAAATCGTTGACTTAACTACAAATCTCACCTCTTGGCACCACCGTGCAACACATTATCAACTGCCAGACACTCGGGACAAAACCACCCCTTGTCCAGCTTCATGGCGGCGGGCATCTTAACGCAGGTCGCATGATAGCTGCGCACACATTTGACGCACGGCACAAGATCCGCGCATTGACGACACTTCCAGCAGAAGCTGTCGGAACCGCGCTGCAATTGAAAAAGATCAAAATTAAAATAAATTAAAATAGATAAAATAAATGGTACCTTTGGCGGTGGTTGCCAAATAGTCTCCATATATTTTAGCATTGTTTTGCCCATGCTTTCATTTTCCACAACATCAGACACTACAGCTACAGCATTAGACGACTGCATATCACCACTGCTGCCAACGTTGTTGCAATTGCTGCTGCTGAGCCCAAAATTGCCCAAAAATGTGAGACTCTCATTGACGGACGAATCGGTGGTACACATTTGATGTGAGTTTTCCTCCAGTTCGTCGTCCATATTGGACTGCTGCTCCTCCGTGTCCGAGTCGTAATCGTTTTGTGCATCTTCGTGACGCGTTACACGTTGCAGAAACTCAATTTGTTTCTGCACAAATTCCGAATTCTGCGAACGCATGTTGGTGCGTTTGAGCATCTTCTCATCGGAGGGCCATTTCTTTAATTTGCCTAGATGAATGTTAACGCTTTCATATTCATTTGGTGATTTGCGTCCGAAGCTCTTGCTGCGCGACCGACGTTTGTCGCTGAGGCTCTGGCTGTTGCTGGCGTAGTCCAAATCATCTATGGACTGATTCGACTCATCCTTGAGCGGTATAAATTTGCTACTGCATCTTTTTCGCACATGATCAGGGCGAACATGCTGCCCAGGCGGTTGTGGCAAGGTTGACGACCACTTCAGTGATTCTGTGGACTGCATGTTTTTCGGTTGTGTGACATCGCCGTTGTCGGCGGTAATGTGTACTTCGGCGTTGCCACTTTGTGTTTTGGATTGAATCGCCCGTCGGCGTATCTTTGAATCATTTATTGGCGCCGCAGTCGCCTTTGAGTGTGTACCCGGATCTGAGTCGTTGAGCTTTTGCGCAACCGCGTTGCTTTTTCGTTTAAGAGCCTTCTCGACGCATACGTCAGTCACAAACTCAGTTAATATTTTAGACTGGTTGACGGACTTTTGTAGTGCACGATACTCGCGCGACAAAGGAGTGCTGCTGCGTGGTTGTGGCGTCATAGGTTGCATTTTTTCATTGGTGCCATCTTTGACGACTGACGTTGTTGTCGGTGTTGTTGTTGTTGCAAGCACGTCGATTGTTTTTACCAGTGGCCTAAAAGTTTTGCCATTCTCCTCCACCAGCTGCACCAGGAGATATTTGTTGTCCTTGGTTTTGGCCTGCACCAGCTTGGGTGCGGCTATTCCTGGTGTCGCTGCGGTTGTGGCTGTCAACGTCAAAATGTTGGGCACGACACAAGTGTTCTCTTGTGTTGCTGCTGTTGTTGTTGTTGGAATATTTTCAACATTCTCCTCAAAATGCTTAAGCGACTCGTAGACTTCCTGATCATCGTCCTCCATAAACAGTTCATCAACATCTTCATCGAACTCAACGTAATCTTCGATGGCGCCTTCGCTCAATGTGTGTACCGTCTGCATGTCGACGGCGGCGGACTCCTGCACGATGCCATTCATGCAACTGACGTAGGTTGTGATGCCGTCGCCACCGCCGTCGCCCATAATAACAGCTTTGCTGATTGTTGGCTGCTGATCTGTCGGCGTAGCGCGTGTGCTGCCGCCCCCAATCGCCTCATATTCGGGACGCGGTATTGAGTCGAGACTCTCTTCGCCGCCAGACACATTGGCCTCGTGTTCCATTGGTATATTTCAGTGCAAGGAATGTTTGCGCTGCGTCAATCTGCAGTAAATACAAAAATTATTTATTATTCATGAACAACAATAATCACATTATCTACTAAATCAAGTAGTTTTTTCTGCAAAGTGGTTACGCCAGAGCCACCACATACGTTTGCAATGTGAGACAAACACAGAGTCACTACACTACATCGTTGTGTCTACATGTGAATCGCACACTACACGCGAACGGCGAACGACGAACCGGCCGAAGCGCAATAGGCGAGTGCCTACGAATGCATGTCGTTCGTTTGGCTGGTTCGTTCGTTCGTAACTTTATTGTGTTCATCATTTGAACGAATGTTTGTTGGCAGCCGCCAGTCAGACCAGACCACTATGTTACATAAATTCGTATCAATAAATTGTAAAAATTCAAAAATACCTAATAGCTATGAAGCAAAATAATTTTACTATACTCGACATGCTAAACATTTGCACATTGAGCTATGCAAATAAAATGTTAATCACAGTATTTGTATTTAATAGTCAAATTCACCATCGATTCACTCGGAATGTAACATATACAAATTTAATAGAAAAAATTTGCGTTTTTACGTATCGCAGATAGCTTATCTGTGAAGATGATAATTTGAAGTTTGCAAATTGTTGTCTTTCAAATGAAACCAATTGTACGTATGTTATTATATTTATACATAAGAGTACAAATTGTTCAAATTTAAATTCAATTTATTCGAAAAAGTAAAGTAAAGTATTTTATTGAGTCTTTTAGCACTTCTAAATTGTACATTGTAAAAGTTTTAAAAGACTCAATAAAATATTTTACTTTTATTCGAAAAATATTTCGAAATTATCTGTATCCTCATAAAATTATAGTTTAATCGAATTTGAATTTGTTTTTAATTTTTTATCAATTACAGTGTGTGCACAATTGACAAAAATGTTCGATAACCGAAATGAAAGTTACGAATTCCTATGGATTTTAGCATTCTAAAAATAATAGTGATTTCAGTTTTTTTTCCTACACGTCCTGTTTCAAGGATATTAGACAAAAACCATCTTTTTATGCATTCTACGGTCTGTTAAGCTTTGAATACAAAGTCACACTTATTTTTGTTAGGTCTAACACATGCACTCGATGGGTGGGTATCACGTATTATAAGAATTTCTAAATAAGTTTAACAGTTCCTGATATTTGAGTCGGAAAGCACCAATTTTTGTGTTAAAAAATGCACCTTTTTGAGTATATATTTCAAGGTATTCAGGTGCGAATCATTGTTACCATATTAAAAGGTGTGATTTTCCTCTTGTTTTTGTGTTTTTATTTGAAAAAATTAGTAAATTATTAACTGCAAAATATGTAGCAAATTTAGTACTTCGAAATTAGATATCTTAAAGTGTAAGGATAACAAAAAAATTTAATATTCCTAAAAATTTAGAAAATACAGATTAATTTTGCTTAAACACGTATTTAAACATATATAAAAAGTTTACATGGCCGTATATCTGTTTTCTGTTTTTCAAACGAATTCAAATCGTAGAATTCAAAGCAAACGGATTGAATTCATTAAAAAACAAATTTTTGTTATGAGACATCGAATTCAAAACAGTTTGTTTACAAATTTTATATGAAATTCGATTGGAATTCGATCGAAATCCGGAACATGGCCAATAGGTTTACTTCTGATTTTCATTTAAATTCCGTGGGTGTTTAAAATTGAAGCGTTCTAAACGCTGCCAAGATACATTTATTTGATTTTTTTTTAATTTTAATATTAAGCGAAATATGAAATACTAAAAAAATTGTCAGTTAAAAAGTAATTTGCGATTAAAATTGACTATAGTGAAATATTGCATTTGACTTTATGTTTTGGTGCTTTGTTTGATATTTTAAAATAAATACATCTGATATTATCGATCAAGAAATGCTAAGCATTGCGCATTTATACAAATACATATACATTGCAAAAACTACATATCAACTAATTTTATCGTTCTTTTTTACAATTTTTAAAACTTGAAATTGCAAATATTTTAATGTACGACAAAAATTAATTGTCAAATAAATATTTAAATTTTGCAGTATTTTTGATAATTGATCTGACACAAACACACACTCTGGATGACTTGGACTGGCAGGCAGGTAGGTAGGCAACACCTGGCTTGCCATGCCATATAGAAGAAGAAGAAGTTGACGCTGCCATGTAACCAGAATCAGAATCAAGTGTAGACAGAAAACAAAGCAAACATGCAGCATTAGTCGGTATCGGCTGCACGAAATAGCTGAATTGTGGTGCAAGCCACAAGCGAGCGCCGCTCGACGACTTATGTCGCTCTTAAGAAGATGGGCATCGGTACTTTGTAGCTGGCCAAGGCCACAATGTTGGCATGGCAAGGCAACGGTGCTGCAGCTTCGAGAAGAATTGCAAGATATAGAAAATTGTATTAATTTTGTTTTGTGAACAACACATTTGAAGTAAAACACTTAAAACTTACCTGCGAATTTAATGGATTGTTTCAGACGACGACGCACCCACGTTTACACGCGAGTGTGTGTAAATATCTCTCTTTTTCTTTTAGTTAAAATACACAAAATCAGTGGAAAAATAATAAAATATTTAAATGCGGCGGCGAATCACTCGACATTTCTTTTTTTTTCTTTTTCTTTCAATAATTTCACTTGCAATTTAAACACAGCCAGCATCGAAATTTTCAATTCCCAATAATTGCATAAATCGCAGAAATGATTATATTTTAGTTTTCTTCAAGTTTTATTAAATAGTTTTGTGTTTTTTACTACGCAAATCTTATTTCAATAATTTGCAGGGAATTCGTTGTTTGTCTTCTCAGCAAGAGGAGGCAAAGCAGAGTAGCCACAATTGCCAGATCTGCAGGAAAAGGGATTTTTTTTTCATTTTCAGACTTTGAGCGATGTGGAATTTCTCACACCAAAAAAAAAATATCATATGAGGGATTTTACACATCAAATCAAGAGAAAAGTGGGAATTTTATATTTTTGGAAGAAATTTTTGAAAGTTAAAGAAAAATCTCACTATTTGGTTTTTAGGGTGTGTGCGAGTTCGACTAAATTGCTGACTAAATCTAAAATAAATTGTATGGATTTTCATTCGATCACCATTCGGTAACCGGTAATTGTTAAAGTCCCCAATAAATTGATTATTATATGTCTGTTTGCTGTCTTCCAATTTAGTTCAATTTAGTTTTCCCGAAAATTTGCTAAATTGAAAAGTAAACGCTGCATTACCGACAAAATTTAGTTTAGTCAGCAAGTTAGTCGAACTCGCACATACCCTTAATATAGTTTAAACCGTAAAAAAACAAATTGCACACTTTATATAGCAAATACAAACATTTATAATACAAAAAAAAAATGCCACTTCAATCAGAAGTTTCGTACGCCAGAAAAAAAACTACCCCGCCATTAAAAATCACCCCTTGCAACGAAAACGGTTATTTTTAGAAAACCATATAAATCAAGAAATAAAGAATATTTTTCGAAGTATACACCCCAAATTACAATTTCCTATCAATTATCTATCTAGTTTTTAGTCAGAGAATAATATGGCTGAACTGGATAGAAAAACTTGCGAATTACTGGCTATTTTCTTGTGGAGTTGTGATGGAAAATTTTTTGAAGTATCACAGTATTTTAACGTTTTTTTTTTTTTAATTATAAAAAATGGTATATGGCATCATGCTGACTGAATAACTTTTCGTTAGTAGCGTGTATTAAAATAATTTAAAATTGATAAAATTCACAATAAGAGTTTGTCAAAATTTTACCATCTATACAAAATTGGTATTTCTGTCATCCTATTTTGATTGCTTGTAAAATTGGCGAATTGAAGAAGTAATCACTGCATTACCGACAAATTTAGTTGTGGCTTTGTATGTCAATTTGTCTAAATTGATGACTTTTCTTTAGATATCCATACGGTAACCGACAATTGTTTAAGTCCGTAAACAATTGATTATTATACGTATGTCCAATTTACTTTTGCTCGAAAATTTGGCAAATTGTATAATAAACACTGCATTACCTACAAGATTAGTTTTCAAATTGAGACAAACTCGCAGAAACAAAATTGTTTAATCAGTTTCAATTAAAGGCTTCCGGATTGAATGATATTTTTCTATTTGAAAAATCGAATTATGGAATATCACAAAATAGGTAACTGTAACTATTATTTCAGCAAATCAGATATCTCTTAATAAATTGTTAATAATAAAAAAAAAACAAACAAATATAATAAGTATTGTATATGTATTTTGTGATTTTTTATTATTTTCAAGATAAATAGCAAATTTATTTTGTGTTATGTGTTTTACAAAAAATACAATTTGATGTAGTAGAACATTATATGAAGGGAATAACTTAACGACAATTTTGACCATTTCTCTTCTGTTTAATTTTAAGAATATCATTATTGAACAAATTCACATGCCTGATGTACGATTTTAAATTTACAAAACTTTACAAAAAAAAAAATACAAGAAAATTGTGTATGTGGTGTTTGAAAATTACCATTTTTTTTTTTTAAATTTAATTTATAGTATATGTATTTGTATGTTATGTTGTAAAACTAATTGGCATGCTGCTGATTTACTGCTGCGACGCTTTCAACGAGTTGAGCTCTAAATTTTTCCGCCAGCTCCACCTTCTTGAAGCGCACCGCCAACTTTTCCAGTTCGCCGTCTGCCGTTTCGGCATAATTCATGCCTGCCCACACGAAGCTCTTTGGATTATTGTTCATGTTGCTGAATGTAAACTCGGCACCGATGCGGAAATTCAGCACCAACTTGAGAATCTGTTCACGTCGCATAACCATGCGGTACGTCTTCCGGCCTGGATGCAGCAGCAGCTTAAACTCGCCCACACCTTTTGAAACAGATTTTTTTTTATAACAAAAAATGTGCGAAAATACAAAAATAAATACCTCGCTCCTTCCACTCTTTGTTGGTACCGTCCCAGCGGAAGAGCGTCGCACGTTCACCAAACAATTTGGTCTCCTCCTCCTCGCCGGTGCTGACCACAATTTCACTGGGTAGCGCAATAATTGGCTCATAGTGCGGGTCATAGTTCTCGTCGTTGGCATCATCCTCGGCGCTCTTGTGCGAGTCATTAACGGCGCTGCTGTCTTTCTGTGTGTTGGTCAGCGAGCTATCGTTGCTTGGCTTCTGGAAGCTAGAAAATGCATTGGTGTTTTTGAGGCCGATAAAGCCGCCAGGGCCTGGTTTATCCGCAGCGGACTGCTGCGCAGCCTTTGCTGCCAGACTGGCAAAATCGTTGCCGCCCGCACGCGCCGACAAATCCGCAAAAGGCGAAGAGGCTGCAACGTCGTCTTTTTTGGCGCTATCGAAAATCGAACTGCTGCCGCCAAATATCGATGTCTGTGGGGCTGTGGCGTTGTTTGTTTGCGCCGTTAAATTAAAGCCCGAAAAGTTCGATGAGCTGCCAAAGAGCGAATTGCCCGTGCCATTTCCAGCGCTCTTTGTCGAATTAGAGGAGCCAAAGATGGACTTGCTTGTGTCAAGGGTAGCATTGCCAAAGATACTTGGCGTAGCGCCAAAAACTGCCTTGCCGCCAAATAGCGGAGCGCCTGTATTTGCGCCGACAGTGCTGTTGCCCAACGTACTGCCGCCGAAAATCGATTGTGATTTATCTGACGTCGTGTTGGATGCTTCAAGGGTAGTGTTTGATGTTTTGTTTGCGCCGCCAAAAATTGAAGGAGCTTGACCAAAAATGGGTTTCTTATCTAACAAAAAATAATTGAAAAAGAGACAAAAATATTACTATCTAAAATATAGCGACAAATTAAAATATTCATATATACCTGTGGCGCCACCAAACAGGGAACCGCCCGATGTTGCACCACCGCCAAATACGAAACCTGCTGATGTCGCTGGTTTATTTTCATCCTGCTGCTGCTGTGACGGTTGTGCGGTGCTGTTGAGCGCTGCCGTGAACGAAAATGTTGTATTTGCGGACGTTGCAGTCTTGTCAGCGATTGGTGCACCGCCAAATGTTGTCGAATTAGCGCCACCAAAGTTCGCGAATATACTGTCGTTCTTTTGTGTTGCGGTGCCTGTTGGTGCGGGTGAGGTGGCGTTGGCGGAAACAGCAGTCACAGGCGCCAATGTGCTTTCTTTGAGTAAGGAACGATTCAGCGATTTGTTCAACGTCAAAGCGGGCAACTCCATGGGCAGCTTCTGACACGCATCCTCCTCTATGTTGACAAAAGTTTCGTTGTTTGGCTGCTGCGCTGCATAAACAAAGTTGTCTGAGTCACAGCCGCGACAACCGACACAACTGGTTTTGTATTCAAAGAACTCGTAGGGCAACTTAAGTTCGTCTGCTGTTTTCTTGTCCGCATCAGAGATGTTTACGGTAGCAACATTTGTAGCAGCGCTAGTAGCTGCTGCGGTTGATGTTGTTGTCGGTGTCGTTGTAGTGCTTGACGATGGTGACACTTCGATGGCCACTGCTGTGCCCGCCAAAGCGCTTTTAACAGCTGCCATAAATGCTTCAGAAATGCTATTGTTCTTGAAACGCAACGAAAACTGATGCAACTCCATTTCACCCTCGCTGAAATCATTCACCACAAACAGCCATGATTTGTCATCCTTGCGTTTGTATTCGACCTCGTCGTTGAGCGCATGATTAAGACAAATTTTAAGAATCTGTTCACGTCGCATCACAACGCGTAGCTTCTTGTTGAGCTTGTGACGCAGTATTTTAACATCACCCAGACCGCGCTCCTTCCATTCGCCGTCGACGAATCGATACAGTTTGGCGCGATGCACATACAAGACGTCCTCGTCTTCCTCGCCAGTTTTAACGATAATCTAATAATAATATTAATATATATATAAGAGTGGAATTTTTTTCAATTAATATTGAAAGTGCAAAGTTTTACGATATTTTTAACGATGTTATGAACCAATTATAGTTAGAAGAAGGTATACAAATCGATTGAAAACAAAAAATTAAAATTAATAATAAATAAATCCAAATAAATGAAGAAAATAGTATACGAAGAAATTAATATATGATTCGAAAAATTAAGAATTAAATATGTTGGCATCGCCAAAATTTGAAATTATTCGCAAACGATTGGCAACGCGTGCGCTATCCAATCAGAACGCACGTTCTAAATTATTCTGTTTTGGGGTTACATTCGTTGCTATTATTGCGGTTTTGATAATGGCTTTCAGCGTTCAATGATCACAGTATGCCTTGGGCCATTGTCTTATTGAAAAATATAATTAGCGGGTAACCCCTATTTATATGGACAGAATCTTACAAATGTATAACTGATAAAAACCATATTTCCAACTCCGGAAGCTGCCATACACCCCTATATCATGATGCCATGTCGTCGGTGAATAGCATTGATTAATCCAAGCACTTGTTCACGGTGCAGGTTTGCAAAATGTAGTTCTTTATTAATTGAACTTATTCGTTTTTGAGTGCCGTTCTTAAAAAATTTCCATGTTTCAGAATGAATTGTAGACTTACTCACTGATTTCTCCGACGTTTCAACTATTTCGTCATATATATTTGAGCTACTTACTCGCGGACATTTCCGCAAAACATTTACAACCGTTCGTTCATCTATATTGTTTAATATGCGTGGACAATCAGTTATTTTCTGTGGAGCTTTAAAATTGTCACGTTTAAAGTAGAATACAGTAACAATTATTTATAACAAAGGCATGACCCGGTGAATGAGAATATTTCAATGACTATACTTTGTCACGAAAATACCAGAATACGGCTATAAGAATCAGTATTGAATCACTGAAGTGATCTATCTATCAATTCGCGTGCAACATATTAATTGTACTGTTATTTGTATTTTTTTCAAACATTTTTCGGTTGCCAATTTGAACCGTACTAAATTATTTTCTATTACTTAACGTTTTTAAGAAAATTACAATCGACATTTTAGACCTTTTTCAAAAACTGTTTTCCACATAACAAAGATAAATTATACACGAATGCTTTAAAGACTTACCTTATCGGGCAGCGGAATAACAGGTGTAAAATACGTATTATTCTCCTCCTCCAAATGCTGCTCACTATCATCCGCATCCTCCGCAGCAGCATCAGCATCGCCACCGCCCAACTTCAGCGAACTTTTTCCGGGACTCTTTGGTTTCAGTGACAAATCGAATGGTGATGCACCCTCACTGAATGAACTAGGCATTGCAGGCGCATCCAAAGCCTTCGATTGCATAGAAAACGAAAAAGTTGGCTTCGAAATCGAAGAGTTCAATGTGGTAGATGTAGCCGAGGGTGGCGTAAATTGGAATGATTTGGATGCATCAGAATTCGCAACACTTAGTAGACCGCCAAAGAGTGGTTTTGCGGTGTCTGTAGAGGATGTTGTTGCGGGCTTAGTGCCGAAACTAAATCCTGTCGTAGTAGATGTGGGTGCAGCAGCAGCAGTGGCGGCTGTGCCAAAACCAAAGCTGAATTTTTGTGTGGGATCTGAAAGCGCTAAAATGTTGCTATTGGCAGCCGATTCCTTCTTAGGCACCGTATCATCTTTGGGCGCATCGCATGCTGTGCAATAAATGGCATCAGCTGCATTTGAAAGGTAACAGCCTTCGCAAGTCCAGGCGCCAGCTTTTGGCTTGAATTTATCACCAAAACCGGCAACAGGCGTTGCTGCCGTTGCAGTTGAGGCGACCGTTGTGCTCTTAGTAGTTGTTACAGTCGCTTTAGCCGTAGTGGTAGCTGTTGCGGCGGCCGGTGCACTGCTGTTAAAGCCAAATACCATTGCTGCTTTAGCTGTGGTATTAGGTGCAGAAGGCGCGGCTGCATTTGTGCCAAAACCAAACGTAAACTTATTGGCGCTGGTAGTGCTGAGCACGGAGACTGGTTCCTTTTTGGGCACTGTGTCATCCTTGGGCGCGTCGCAGGCCAAACAGTACAACTTATCCGCTGCATTTGATGTATAGCAACCCTCACATGACCAAGAGCCTGCCTTCGGTTTGAAGGCATCGCCAAAACCTTTAGGTGCTGCTGACTTTGAAGTTTTTTCATTTTCTTTGGTAGCCACTTTCGCTGCCTCCTCTTTTTGTTTGGCCTCCTGCTTTTTGGCATTGCCCTCCTCGGCGGCTGCAGACATTTTTGTCTGCGCCGCGCACACAGCCTCATGGAAGCGCTTGCAAATGTCGGCAGTCTTAAAGCGCACCGTCAACATCTCCGTGATCAGTTCATTCTCCGAGTAATCCTGCCCGGCCCAAGTGAGCGCCGTCTGCGAATTCTTGGCGTACTTGAACTCAGTGTCTTTGTAGAGTCGCTGATTGCAGCAAAGCTTGTGTATCTGCTCGCGTCGCATTACCAGGCGCACAGCGTTCACATCGTCGCGCTGCTGTAACAACTTAATGATGCCTAGGCCGCGCTCCTTCCACTCGCCCGCTTCTTTATCGAAGCGCAGCAGCTTGGCGCGATGCTCAAAGAGCACGGTTTCGTTCTCCTCGCCCGTGGTGACTTCGATGAGATCGGGCAGCGCAATAACCGGATTAAATTGCGCTGTGGGCACGTATTCCTCCTCCGTGTCAGAGACGTTGGACTTGTTGAGTGTGGTGTCTGCAGCAGCGGCGGCTGTAGCGGCAAAGCTGCTGCTCAAGTTGGCGGTGCTGAAGGGCGATGGCTGTGTTGATTTCAAGTTGCTAAATATGTTGGCAAACGGCGATGCGTTGGCCGGTGCATTCGCTGTAGTGGCTGCTGCTGCTGCCGACTGTTTTTCAAAGCTGAAGTTAGCAAAAGGTGATGCAGCGGTATTGGCAGCGTTCGCGGTTGCGGTAGTTTTAGGCTGTGCTGCTGCTGTTGTTGGTGCGCCAAAAAGTGACTTTGACACTGTTATTGTGCCTGGCGACTGTGTTGGCATTGTTGCCGCTGCTGCTATTGGTCCCACTGCACTGCCCGGCTTTATCAACGAAGAGCCACCAGCTACCTCGGCGCCCTTATGTGCTGGCGTGCTGGTGACAAAGGTATTCAATGCACTGCTCTTTGCCAAGCCAAACTGCAGCGGCTGCTTGGTGCCGCTGGCAGGTGGCTGTTCGATTTTAGGTGGCAGCATCTTTTCCTCCTTCTTTTCCAAAGCGACTGCCTCCTTTTGTGCCTGCTTGAAGGCGGCACTAAACTGCTTCGCTGTCTCCGCTAACTTGAAGCGCACAAAGAACGTCTCTGACTTGAGCTGCTCATCGGCAAAATCATTGGCAACCCAAATGTGTCCCTTTGTTTCATTCTTGGGCTGCGTCAGCTGCAGCTCGGCGCCAATTTTGTGATTAGCGCAGATTTTATGCGTCTGATCGCGACGCATTAGAATGCGCGACGAACCCTGTTTATTCTTTAGAATTTTTATGTCGCCAATGCCGCGCTCCTTCCAGTCCTTGTCGCAGTGACGATAGAGTTTGGCGCGATGACAGAACATCACCTGCTCGTCCTCCTCGCCGGTGCGCACCTCAATCTCGTCGGGCAGCGGTATGATGGGCTGGAAGTCGGGTCGCGGATCGTATTCAACTTCGGCATCGTTGCCGCTCTTATTGTGTTCGCTTACGACGCTCTCAATTGTTTTGTTCATGGATTCATCGGCAGCTGCTGCTGCTGCGGTCTTCGCGGCCTCTGCAATTTGTGACTTGAAGCTAAAAGTGCTGGGTGAAACAGCGGTGACGGCGGTAATTGCGCCAAAGCTGGGCTTAGTGCTACTCATGTTGGTGTTGCCAGCGCCAAAGTTGGTTGCGCTTGCATTGCTTGTTGGTGGCTTGGAGGCGGCGGCAGGGCTGCCAAAGCCGGCAAAGTTGCCGCTGCTGCCAAAGCCACTGAAAACAGCTTCGTTGGCAGGCGGCGCAACGCTGGCACTGGACTTTAAGTGATGCGACGGTATGGTGACGCTTAGCGTGGGCTGCTGTGATTGCAGCGGTGCGCTGTTTGGCTGTGGCAACGGATCCGAACTGGTGATGACCACATTAGCGGGCGGCCCCTTCTCCACAGGCTGATTGTTGTGCGCCTTGTTGAATTGAATCAAAGTATTGGTGGCGGGAGCGTTTAGCGCTGGCAGCGACGTTAGAGGTGTCGACAGCTGCGGCATAATGCCCGCAAATGGCGAAGCTGTTTGCGGTGGCTGTAGTGGTTGTTGCTGCTGTTGTTGTGTTATTGGCAAAAGTGCTTGAGGCTGTTGTTGTTGTTGCTGCTGCTGCTGCGACAGCAAACCATACAGATTAGGAGCATTGCGCTGCTGCTCTGTAGGTGCCGGCGGCAATAGCGGCGTCGTCTGCGCCATATTATAATTCATGCCAGGGCCAGCAGCGGCAGCGCCGCCATCCATGTAGGGCATCGGCTGTGGCATAGCATTGCGGTGCGCCATGGCTGCTGCGGCAGCACCCTGCGGTGTCATCATATACTGCGGAGAATAGTAGTTTAACGGATAATTGGCATTATACATGGGGCTGTTGTAGGCAGCGGCAGCAGCCGCGGCGGCCGCTGCAGCAGCATTTTGTTGCAACTGCAGCGCGCTGTTGGGCGTGTTAATGCGATGTTGTTGTTGGTGCTGCTGTTGTGACGCATAGTAATTATTTTGAGACGTCGTCTGCGGCGACTGCTGATACATCTGGCTTTGCAGCACATCCTCAAAGGTGTACAGTTCCTCGAGCACATCATGCGCGGCAACATCTTCATCGCGCGATGGCGGATTCGAACTGGAGATGCGCGTTTTGCGCAGAGTCTCCTGCAGATTGTTGACCTGCTCCTTGATAGCTGTCATCTCCTTGTGCATGGATAGCACTTCCGGCTTGAGGTTGTCGACGATTTCCTCCTTGACCGACGTTAACATATTGGCCATTTGCTTGACAAGATTCTCCAGCTCTAGAATGCGTGGTGAGGAGATTTGAGCGGCGGCAGCTGCAGCGGCTGCATCACGACGTGAACGATTATTGCTCGCGACGACTACAGGCAGCACAGAATTATCGGAGAAAAAGTCCGCCTCGGCGTCCTCATAGGTGCTAGAATTATTATGCACACCGCTGGGACTGGTATAGTGTGGACTGTCATTGCCATACTTGTTCAACGACTGCTGCACGCGCTTCAGCTCCGACTGTATAATCGAGTTGAGCGGATGATTTGGATCTGTATGCGTGTTCTTCAGCAGCTGTAATGTTTGATTTAGACAATCGCTGGCACGATCCATATACATGCGCTTGGTTTTCTTTGGCGTTTTGTTGGCCTCGTCCATCTTGCGATAGGCCTCCGCCTGTAGATAGGTGGCAAAGGGCAGCTGAATGCCGGCCAATTCATCGATAAGTTCCTCGTACTCGGCCTTTTTGAAGAAACGCGATGCCAAGAAGGAGACGGCATCCTCTGCGGCTGTGGACAGCTCTCTTTCAACGGCAGAGCTGTTGGCTTTGGCATATTTAAAATATTTTCTAAAGGGCTCCAAGACACCCTTATTATTCATTTTAAGCATATTGAGTCCGTACTTATAGATGTTCTCTGCTCTGGCTTCCAGATAGGCCTTCTCCACTGGCTTTACAATATCCTGGGCGCGCGTTACAAAAATCTGTCCTAGCTTAAAGACGATAATCATGTCAATTTTGGGTCCATTGATGCCGCGCACAGCTTCGATGCCAAACTGAAGATTGGCGCGCAGTTCGGCCAAATTGTCATTGCTTAGGTTTTTGTAGACCTTTAATAATAGTTGTAAAAAATATAATAAAAAAAAATCATTTAAATTTCTGTAAAAAAATAATTAATCATTTTATAATATCTGACGTCATAAATATTTTTTTTAAAGTCTTTTGTAAGTGGAATTTGTTATAAATAGCTTTTTCAAATTCATTTTTGTAACGGTTCAGTAAATCTCAAACCAAAATAAAGATTGATTGAGGTTTCGTCTGTTTTCTTGATCCTGGCTAAAATCAAGATCGATATCTACTAAAAAAAGTAAATGCAATCCTGAAAACACACGAAAATGTTGTATTTCCAATACTTTGTTACCTACATTTTAGATTTCGTCGCAACTAAAATAAACTGAGTAAAAAATATATCGAATTTAAAACGTTGTCAATGTTACGCAGAGGAAATCAAAAACCAAAGGAAACTTAATTTTAAATATCCACACCTTATCGACAATGAATAACTCCAATGCAAACACAGTTTCCTTCGTTATTTTCTATTTCTTCCGACTGAGTTTTACACATAACAAAAAAATATATCAAGTTGTTGACAAAATTCCACAGATATCCATAAAGATATCAACTGGAAAAAATTAATTGAAGAACCTGTGCGAAAAATGCTACTATTTTTCAATTTGCGAATAAAGATAAAGCAGTTTGTATAAACCGTTGCGCTATTTGCACTATTTTATCGACATTAGCAACAATTTAGTCAATTAATTTACAATTTATTTACACCGGTCTTTGAAAAGGTTTAGAAGAAAAATGAATAAATTTGTAAATCACTACTTTGTTATCAACAATTTATCGACATATACCATATCATCTCAAAAAAAACATCGATGTTTTGGTCAATATAATACATTAAACTCGATACATCGATGTTTTCCGGTGGTTCGAACAAAACATCGATGTTTTCGATGCATCGAATGAAAAATTATTAGGTAAATAATTTAAATTATGATAAAAAGGTGAAAATAAATAAGTGTTAGACTTGAAACTTTTTCTTATTATACAAAATACTTAAGGCGTTGGGAATCAAAAAAGTCTAAGTCCATGTTATGTCATTTTGAGAAAAACACGAAAACCATGTATGAAGCAAATGGCAATTTAGGGTGTGTGCGAGTTCAACCAAATTGCTGACTAAACCAAATGTTGTCGGTAATGCAGTGTAAACTAAATTGAACTAAATTGGATGACAGCAAACAGACAAATGATTATTAATTATGGATTTATTATATATATATTATATATCGATAGTTTTTGGACATCCTTAATATACCAGGTGCATAATTGCTATGGTTTTTATTTCTATGGTTTTTATTTCTAACCAACTAATTTTGGCATATAAAAATAATGCCTAACGATTTATCAGAAATCAACTAAAAAATTTACTACAAACCTGAATAAATTACTTATTCACTACTTTGTTATCGACATCTACAAAATGCAAGAGAAAATCAGAGATGTCCTAAAAATGAACTGCAACACTGAATGAATAATTGCGGTGTGTGCTAGTTTGTCTAAATTTGAAGACTAAATTAAATTATTCGATCGCTTTTCGATATCCGGAATGCTGAAAAATCGATAATCAAAAAATAATTACCGTCTAATACTATTCGAAAAATCTATATGTAAATAGTAGTAAACACTGCATTACCGTCAAATTATGTTTAAAGTTCAAATTCAGACAAACTGAACTGCAACCCTGAACGAATTAATAAAGTAGTTTTAAACTGTTTTGTATCGACATTTAAAAACTTTAATGCAAAACACAAATGTTGATAATTATTTTAAAATCTTGTCAACTAATTAATTTATTACCTGAAATGCAGCTGTCCACCAGTTTGTCTGCTCTTCGGTGCACAGTTGGTTCTGCAAATTGACAAATGGCAAAATGCGCGGTTTGCCTGCAGCGCTACGATTGCCAGAGTTGTAATTTTCAAACGCATCGCGATCAACCTCCAACATGCGTTTCGCTTGTAACGCAGACGCATAGAGAAACGTTTCGACATCGAGTTGATTCAATGATTCGGCACCGCAAAATGATAAGTTCTGTGTGGAGAAATTCAGACCCGTAAAGTATTTCGCACGCAAAAATGCCAAGTTATCATTGCCCAGACACAAGTAGACCATGTGCTGTAATGACTGCGGTTTCAAATATTGTGCGACCTCTTCATAACGTTCGACGTCCGCATACGTTGGTAACTCGAACAACGGTTCGCTAAGTTGGGTGCTTGTGATGAGCAACGAACTCTGCTCCTTCACCTTGTGGTCGCTGTTGCAGAAGAGCAGACCGAAAACATTGCGACGCCACTGCTTGTCGGAGCAGCTTTGACGTATTTGCGCCAGTAATTCGTCACAACTGTTCCAGAGTGTAGGCTGATTGCCCAGCATATTGTTGACCTGGTAGGTGACGTTCTCCTTGCCGGTGGCGGTTTCATCAGAGATGCACGTGAGAAGGGTTCGGCCAACCTGAATAAAGATATTATATATATATATAGAAAGAAAAAACATAAATCAACAAGAAGGAAAAAAGGAAATAAAAGAAGGAAAAAAAAAATGAAGTAGATAATGAAGAAAAGCATAGAGGTGAAAAGATAAAGGAAGAAAATTAGAAGATAAAGAAGAGTATTTAGTAGATGAAAAATATGAATGATAGGAAAGAAGGTTGCATAGATAATTTAGATCATGAACCGGAGAAAAGATGGGAGTAGATTATGAGAAAGGGATGGACATTACTAAGATATTAAATTAGATGTCGATGTAGAGAAAGATGAAAGATATATTTATATTGAAAACAAAATATATTAAAAACATATAATATGTATTAAAAACATATATGTATTAAAAACATAAATTGATTGCTTTAAACTCACCTGAGCGCAACGAAAAGCGCCCTCGCGCTGCCACAACTGTACCAACTGTTTGCCCTGCTCGTCGCAGTGCTTCATCCAGGGTTCCTTTGACTCAGCTGCCTCCGTCTGATAGGCCAACAACAGCAACGGCAGCACCGACTTAACTGTCTCCTTCCATTTGTTCTTGTTCTGCAACAGTTCGCGCTTGAATATCAAAGCGGCCGCATGCAACAGCAGCTGACCACGATAGTGCTGCTGAAACATAGCGACCAGTTCCTTCTGTGCGCTCAACTTATCAGCCAGCTGCGCCAACTTAAACAGTTGTTGATCGAAGGTAAAGAGCAAGTTGGCTGTTTCGGTGACGCCGCCTGTTGGCGATGCACTGGACTGCGAAAAGCTCAAGTATACTTGCCGCTCCAGACACGTGATCAGCATCAACCAAAAGTCCCAGTCCTTCTTGGCATTGGGCAACTGTTCGTACTTGTTGAGCGTCAGCCACACAACATTGTACCATTCATTGCTGCTGGCATAATTCGTTGCATTGTTGCTCATCTCCAGTTGGTGGACATACTTGAAGGCTTCGTTAATCTTCTGCTGCTCGATGTAATTGCGAACAAGACGCACACGCAGCTGCACTTCACTGGGACGTGCCGCAATCTCTTTCAGTATTAATTCCTCCACTTGATTTACCTCGAGATTGTCCTTGTTCATTAACTTGAGACGCAGTGAGAAGACGGCATCATGCTGCACTTTCTCGGACTCGGCCAACTCGCACCAATACTTGGCCTTGTGCGTGTTGATGTTCTTGTCGTCAAGCAACAGTTGACAGACCTCGACCAAAACGTCTGGCTGCTTTGCGTTCAGCTGTAGTGAACGTTGGAATGATTGCAGAGCTTTGTCGGGTTTCTTAAGACGTTGATGACATTGGCCGAGCAATTTGTGCGCCTGATCATTGTCCTCTTTGACGTTTAGATACGAGCAGAGATATTGTTCGGCCGCTGTGTACTCATTGATTTTATAGTAGAGTTTGGCGATGGTAAAGCTGCGCAATTGACGCTGTATTGAATGAGGGGAATAGAATAAAATAATATTTCTACAAGTAATGTAATGATTTACAAAGTATACATTGAATTATTGACATTAACGCAATAGCGGTCAGCAAAAAAGTCTAACAATCGCCAGTTAATGGAAATTTGATATTACACTTACATTTTTTTTAAATCATATTGATCATATTACCCTACTTTTTTTCGTTTTCATCAAAAACGATTTGTGTAAAATTTGGAAGAATTGACCAACGGCAAAAGGAGCTGTTTTTAACCAGAAAACTCAAATGCACCATATTGGGGAACATTTTTAGAGTATTTTCTTAAATATAAATAAAACAATACAATTTTATTCATTTCTTTTTCTCTTCGATTTTATAGTTCAATTTTACATTTCACCAAGTTGTCGATGATACACATCGTACTTGCACATCGAACATCATATTTTAGCGTTTAATTTGATATTTTGAATCAAATGCGTTGCAATTAAATATTTCAAGCTGAATGATAAACTTCCGCCCAGAAATAAAATACATATATAAATTGTGCATGATTTATTATTTAACTCTACACATTTATGGTCGGACTAATATATTTCAATACTTTTACCAAATATTAGTAATTTGATTAAAAATATAAAAAAACATATTAAAAAAAAAATAACGGCTGCGTCAACAACCACTCCGCGAATTCTAACCTCACTTTCACATCGACAACAACTTCGTAGAGAATTGGCGCAACTACGACAAATGCATTATTGCATTTCGTCTAAATTTTGACAAACTGCCAGCTGCCAGTTTATATAGAGAAAGAAAAAATCATTTGTAATGTGAATCACGCCATGATGAGCCGGCCGCCAAATACACCAAACAGACTCCACCGTTTTTAATATTGGCGCCACGACATACATACTTCGCGGCGGCCTTGTCAGACGCCTCATTAGGCTCAAACAAATTGGCAGCTGCGTCGCCGCTTGCAAACTGCATCAATATTTTATTATATAATTTAAATAATTTTTGGACATTTACCTCCGACTCGGATCGCAATTTGGACAACGCTGTGCGCACATGAGCGTCGACCTCTTTTTTTGTTTTATACATGTTTGACAAAAAATGCCGCTTCCCTCCTCCGGAATACTTTCAAATTTATTTCCTTTGGCTGCAATTGATTATTTTTGTTCTTCTTTTTTTTGCAAGCAATTTATTTCGCAATGTTGTTTGTTTTTTTTTTTTAATTGTTTTGTGCGCAACTCTTCTTAATTGCGTCGGCTCATCTGCAGCTATAAGTTTGCGTTTTATTTTATTATTTATTAGTTGATAAATCACTTGATTTCGTTGCCAAATTAAATGAGATATTTCAAAATTCACAAACAATCTTTCACTACGGCTGGCAAATTCCACATTTTTCGTTCGCTCGCAAAGTGGCGGTTTGTTATTCGCCGCGAAATTATTTTTCGTACTGTACCTTCGTGCCTTCGAAAAGATTTCGTTTTTTAAAGTGAACTTGGCTGCGATTGAGATAGTTCTGTTCGTTTATTACATTACGTATTTGGAATATTCGTCAGAGGTGCACATTTGTAGATTTTTTTACCCTCATTTTTTCCTCATTTACCCTCATTTCATTACTGTACTTTAATTTTAAAAATTATTTATATATACGTATTTTTAAAATTCGCATTTAAACTTCATGAATTTCATAAAATAAATTCATAAAATTTGTTATCATGAATCTAAATTTGTTAAAATAAGAAAAAAGGAAACAAATTTAAAAGGTTATATTAATATTTCATTATCTAGAAACATTATTATTAATATAAATTATCTTCTAGCTAGCCGAACATAACGAGATCAATTAAATTACCAACTGATGCAATCAAAGACTTTGAATCTTAAAGACTTACAGAAATACAATACAGAAATAGTAAAAACAAAATTCAACTATGTTGTTGTATAGCCAGAAGATTCGGCTGAATTGCACTTTACCGGTCAAAGTAAAATATAAAAAAAAAATAGTCACGCGTTTTATTTTCGCAAAAAAAAAACCAAAATTAAAAAAAAGTCACGGACCCCAGGTGACCTTGAAAAAAAATTAAAAATAATTTGTATCAGGCACTTAGACAATAGCAGCTAATACAAAATAATTCTTCTTCTTTTCATTTTCTTTTTGCTCCTTGCCAAATATTGGAAAGAATGAGAAACAGGGACAACTAACTGTCACTTGGCCAGAGTTTACAATTGCGAAACCACCAAGGCAGCATACCGAAAATGGTCAATTTTGGAAAGGCCAAAAACTGCCGCCACAAAGTTTCTATCTTAACACAGAAAAAAAACGCGTGTAAATATAACTAAAATGTTAATCAATCCAATTAATTTTTAATTGAAACTCAGCCGATGTAACTTTAAGTAGCATTGAATTCCATATTTGTAATAATGAGAATATGTTAATTGGAAAAACTTTAATTAATTTTTTTGTCAAATTGATATTAAAGTTCTTATATATTTTATATTTTTTATTGGGAATTTTTAAATCAATAATTAATTAATTAGTAACATCAATTAAAATTTTCATTCGATAGAAATAGGATCAATTAAATATTTTGTTAAATTAAATAAAATATTTGTCGAATAGAAACAGACTAAATTGAACTAATTAGGATGAAAGCAAACAGATATATAATAATCGATTGAATATTGACTTTAATAATTACCGGTTAACGAATAGTATAGGTATGAAAAGTCGTTCAATTTAGTTTAGTAAGCAATTTAGTAGAATTCGCATACACCCTAAATAAGTATTTATGCTTTTTGATATGCTTTGTAAAATTCTTTCAACCTAACAAATGTTTTACCGAAGTCATTTTTCACAACATCTACAGGTGGGCCAATTAATTGAGTCAAAAATAAAATTTGATATTCGCTTTTTAATGATTCAATATGCAACAAAATGAGCATCATAAGCTGTTTGTTCAAGTTTTTGTCAGCAAAAATAAATTGAGCCATTTAATGCTTTAATAACATAACATACACTAAGGGTGTGTGCGAATTCGACTAAATAGCTGACTAAACTAAATTTTGTCAGTAATGCAGTGTTCGACTTTTCAATTTAACAAATTTTCGAGCAAACTAAATTGAATTAAATTGGAAGATATCAAACAGACATATAATAATTGATTTATTAGAGACTTAAACAATTACCGGTTACCGAATGGCGATTGAATCAAAACCCGCACAATTTAGTCGAACTCGCACACACCCTTAATAATGCAATATCCGGTTTTAAAATAGCAACGTAGAAGAAAGTAATGTTAGAAGAAACTAAACAACGCCGCCGACGCACGAGACGCACAAACAAAATGAAATCCAGAAGAAAAAAACAGTATTGCAAAATGAATAAATAAAAAGTAACAAATAAAAGTTAATACTATTAAAGATTTAGTTGTATTGAAATCATATTAAATTTATTCCTATTAATATTTTAATTAAAAAATGTGTAAATACAATTAATTAATTAGTAAATAATATAATATAAATAATAGTTTGGCGCTACAGTCCTGTATAGTACTTCGGCCGAGCTCTCTCACCATTTTGAGCTGTGCGTGAATAAAAAGAGACAAATATATAATGCTCGAATGTAAAAATGTTGTTCTCTTAATAGTTGTTTCATTCACACAATACTAATCAATAAACTTTTTTAAAGTCAGTGTCATAACAGCATAATGAGGAAAATTGATACTCAATTTTTTTTCATAATTATAAAGCACAGGTGGTGCTAAAAATATATTTTTCAAACAAAAAAAAAAATATAGAACAAAATAAATTTATTCATGATTATGGTGTTCAAAGACGAAAAACTCTTTCACACTCAGAACGTTACTAATACTCAAAAATAATGTCTAATACTATTCTTACTGATTCTCAAATGCGCAATTTAAAACATTTGCGTAATTTCACTTCAAATGCGTTCTTATATTATCAAAAACTCCATACATATCTAAAATTACTCAATCCGCGTACTTATTTTTAAATTACTCGACAAATTACTCAAAACTGTTTGAAAATAATCTCTGTATGAACGGCCACTATATTTTTGACAACCAAAATGTAAACAAAAAATTAAATTTTCCGTTACAAAAACTTTAATAAGGTATAGTGCGAACAAAATTTCAATACAAAATACATTAATATATCTATTTAATATGTGCACGCAAAAATCGCGCAAGCAAATAACGCAAACTCTAGTGAGAATGGTTGGGCGTTAATTTTGAAATTAGTCACAAACTTTAAGTAATTCTGGCCCAGTGAGAATGTAACATAACATAAAAATCAAAAAAAAAACTTCACAAAACTTGTGCTTTGATTATTATTTTTTGTTAATTTTTATATACAGTGCCTAAATTTTGTGACAGTCGCAGGTTTTTACTATGCACTAGTAGATGGCAGCGCTATCGATACAAAGATGTCAGCATGACAGCAAAACACAGCTAACTTCGTGCGACCAAAGCTGACTTCCTTTTCCGTGTTAGCTGTGAAAGAAGAAACATGCCGGTGGGTGTCAAATTTATAGAAAAAACTAAAAAAACGCCAAAAAATTGCAAAAAACTGCTCAAATGAAAGTGCAAAATGCAAGCGGAGCATTGTCTCCATGTGCTGCCAAAAAATGTTTGCCAAATTCATGTGAATAAAGTGAAAAATAGATGAGGCAAAGTTGGAGACAGCCAGCTAAATGTCTGTCGTCGTGGTGGTGCGTGTTTTTGTTGCACATGCTTGAGGCTCAAGATATTTTATGAAAAGTTACCAACATTTGTGAAATTCATAATTGAAAATAAAACAAACAAAACAAAAAATTTAATTAATGTGCTAATAAATGCAAATTTCAATTAAGTGAGACAGTAATTGATTTATTATAACCTAAAAAAAAAGAATTGCAATTTTTTGGCCAACATTGTGAAATCTCAATACTAATTATAATGTAAACTAATTGTTATCTTTTTCTTTTCGTTGCTTTGACTTAGCTAGCAAAAGATTTACTCCACCCATTGCCCGCTGAAGAGAAGCGTAAGCACAAGCTGAAGCGCTTGGTGCAGCACCCAAACTCTTACTTCATGGACGTCAAGTGCCCCGGTTGCTACAGAATCACGACCGTCTTCAGCCACGCTCAAGGCGTCGTTGTGTGCGCGGGATGTGCCACAATTTTGTGCCAGCCCACTGGTGGTCGCGCAAAGCTTACAGAGGGTAAATATTACAAGTTGTTCTTTCATCATTTAACATCTAATTTGATTTATTTTTTATTTATTACAGGTTGCTCCTTCAGAAGGAAGCCCCAATAGATGTATAGGCGCATTCACTTTTAATTTTTTTAAACTGATAAAAAAAAAACAAATAAAAAACCGTTTCATCCAGAATTGAATTTTTTTTTCAATAACTTAAAGAGGAATATGCGCTGGAGATTTCAAAGCACGTCAATATGTTAGGAACCGTCAACGCTGGAGTCGAAATGCTCTGCACACAGGCAGTTAACATTTGTTTGGCATTTTTATTGTTTGTGGAAATTGCATTAAACCTTTTCGGTTGAAACCATTTGAATACAAAACGAAATATAAATGTTTTTATATTGTTCAGTTAAATCATAATTGTAGTTTTAATTGCCAGTTAAGAAGTTAGTTATTTTTTGTACTGAGAACATCTATGAGAGTTGTATTAATAATAATAATAGTTTAGCACTACGGGGACCTTTCGGCTCGCAGTCTAACGCAATGAGCTACCGCGGAGAGTTGTATTAGAGAGTTGTATTAGTTAGGAATTTTTTCGTGGTAGCTGAAATTTGGAATTAAGTTTCCTTTGATATGAACGCAGTGCACTTTAAAATTAGGATCGACTTTTGACAAATTTCGTATATAATAAAATTTTCAAAAGCTGATTTTAAATAATTGCGCAATGAACTTGAATAGTACGGCTTTTTCACGTTTGTTTGTTTTACTAAATTAAATTAGGCTGAAGTTTACTTTATTGTGCCGATCTCTTCCTTTTTTTATTTAAGCGATAACAAAGTGGGCGATGTTTAGGTCTAAAAATAACAAATTAAAGAAACATCTAGGTCTCGTGTTACCCCTTTAAAATCAAATAATTTTTAAATTCAATTCAAAAATACAAAATCGTTACATACACCACAATTTGAACATGGAACCCAGAAGCTCGAAGAAATAATGCTGGTTCTCACGAGTTAATATGGAAGCTATGTGAAATCGATCGATGGTAAATGTCTGCTTGGTTTTTTCATCGATCATCCATATGAAGTTGATATGGATAGATTTTAAGGTGTTTTAACATTCTTCTTCTTGATGTCTTTTGGAGAACGATCTTTGGTATTTTATTACAACCTAACCAGACAAATTATACCTGAAAATGTATTTTAGTTATCCAAAAGTTGTCAGAAGTGTTAGGAATAAGTTTACTTTCAAAACTTACATTTTGAAATAAAATTATTTAATTTTATATATTGTTTTTAATGAATTTCCAAAAAAAAAAACCATTGCGAATTTCCATTACTCCAATTTTGATTGTATAATAATAGTTTGGAGCTACATCTCTCTCACCATTTGAGCTTCGCGTGATATATTTGTACTCAAAGTTAATGCCGAATCCGAACGTCAGGCGGTAGGTTTGCTAATCATTGTCTGTCGAGAGGTACCACGATATAGACAAATTTTTCTATGAAAAGATTCGATATTGGTTAATTTTAGATGCATTTGCAGTGAAATTACACAAATGGCTCAGTGAGTGATTGTTTCTGAATGTTGTATGCAACAGATTATTATTTAAATAAACGAATGAAAAATGATCGATTTGAAAATTGAACTAATTAAAAATAATTTTATATTTACATTCGACATCATATCCATGCATTAAGAATGATAACTGATTTACAAGATTTTATTTCTAAAATGAAAATATATACAAATTTAACCGACAAAATATTCTAATTTTAAATACCGCTTCCCACTGTGAGTTAAAAATACAATTTCGGAATTTATCTTAAAAGGTGGCATAAATGTGCAAACAGTGTTGCTCGAAACGTTATCCTTATATAAAAATAATTTCGCGAGGGAATTATTTTTGGGACATTGTTTTTTTTTGGAATTTTATTTGGTCAAATGACATTCAAATTTCGAGACAAAAAAAATGTAGCCTTTAGGCCGCTAACAGTCAACAAGATGGCGGACATTCTTAAGCGATAAAATTTTGATATCTTTTGCAACAACATTCGGTTATCGTCAACTTTTAAAAGTTAGACTTTGGACATCTTTTGTCTGGTTGGAATGTTAGAATTTTCGTGTTAAATTTACTTGTTGTGGTATTTTTATTTTAATTACTCTGGGAAATTTGGTAGTAATTTTTCATTGCTTTGAGAATTTAATAAAGTAAAATTACCAAATTTATAATAACTCGTATTTGAAAAGGTATTTTTTATTATTATTCGTGGTAGTTTTGTTGGGCAACTGCTCCACCTTAAATGCTTTCGTCCTGTATAAGTGCCTTCGCAATTTTCAGCATTATTAAAAATGTATCAAATTAAAAACATCATTAAACTCAAAAAATCGATGTATTTTTATTAATAGTTTCGCGCTACAGTCCTCTATAGAACTATGGCCGAGCTCTCTCACCATTTGAGTTGTGCGTGTTATATTTGTATCCAAATTGGTGGGACCTACACAGTTTATTGCCGAATCCGAACGGCGGGTGAGAGCTTTTCATAGGCAATGTTTTACTCTCGTAGATTTACCATTTACTGCCGAGAGGTTGCGTCCTATAGAAAAATGTTTTCGTTGAAAAATTTGTTGGCAGTCGCTGGGGATCGAACCGCGGTCCTTTCGGCTCGTAGTCGAACGCACCATCGACTTTTCGCTCGTAGTTCAACGCACCACCCAGACGAGCTACCGACGCTTTTAGTTATTACGGTAATTAAAATTAAATTTTTTTACTGAAAATATATCAAATATGATCTAAGTTCTTATAAGAACAAATAGTTATGTAACTAAAAGTACATCAATTAAAATTTGTTCACAAAGATTTTAAATCTTTGTCCGCAGGCAGAGCCATTCATGAATCTACAGCGTCGTTTCATGAATATGCAAAAACCGATATTGGCTACATCGCTATATACCAATAACCACAGCTAATAAATTTGCAAAGATATAAACCCAAAGCTAAATGAATTACACAAGAAAATATCACAAAGTCCAGAGTGCCATTTTAAGAAAAAATATATAAAAAAAATAATTGAAAATAAAATACATTTAATTCTTTTTTATATTTTTAATGTGTGATTGATATTATTAAATTTTTAGTAAATACATTATTATTTTTATACTTCTTTGTTTTCTGTTAATATTAATTATTATATATACGTATAATATTTTTTTCTGTGTAGGTACAATTCTAAATAATAATCACTCTTAGTGTAGGGTATAAAAAAATCACTGCAGAACACCCTGTTGACAATAGTCCGAATTTTCGGTGCGGCCTCCGAAAAAAAAACTGTACAGCTGTTTAGTGGTGAAGTGGTGAATTAAAAAATAATTCGTTTTTTCAAATTTGAAAATTATTTCTTTCTTACTTTTTCCACTTGGAAGAAGGACTGAATCCTGACTCAACATAGGCAGAAAATATTTTATACCAAAAGTAAGTTTTCTATTCATTGAAATAATAATCGTGATATATAAATTAAAGTGTTTTTAATAAAGAAAACCCTTAAAATTACATTAACTCATTTAATGTAAAATTTATTCGTACAATAAGGCACGTGAAAGAATCCTGGAAATTAAAATGTCCACACTCAACTGGCTACAAAATGATCTGGAATTACTAAACGTGAACATGAATTATATTTGCAATGAACTCGAAACATTGCTGCAGACCAATGAGCCCGATGCCAGAGTCGCACAGGACGAGAACACTTTTGTGCAAAATGTACAGGATGCGAATGAAATAATGGGCGCTGCTACATGCTACACGAATTACATGGCATTGGCCGGCGACGCATGTACTTTTGCAGCACCGCCCACTTATTTCAATCACTACAACGAGCCTCAACAACTGCTGTCTGCGAACTATTACTCTGTCAATTTGCAACAGCCACCGGCACCGCCCATGCAAATGCCGCTCACAGCAGAACCGGCTCCGGCTGTTATGCATTTTCAATGTGCACCCCGAGATGCACCACCGCTGTCCAACATCTCATCACCGCCCAAATTTGAGTTTCACTATTTGCGCTCGCAATCCTTTAACAAAAGTACATGCAACAGCGAGCCCGTGCCATTGATCACCACAGCGGCTGTTCACTCGCAGGAGCTGCGCTCTTTGCAGCACTCATCACGGGCAGGCCACCAGACAGCTGGTCGCAAAAATCAATTTCACAAATATAATCACAAAGGCTCGCGCAATTTTCTCGATGATATCGATATCGACAAGTTGGAAATAAATATTGAAGATTTTGCTCCAGCCAGTGATTTGTAAGCAACATGACCAACTTTTTGTAGTTATTATTTTGTAGCTCAAATGTTTCGTTACAGGGAATTGCAGAATCCTTTGCTACGCATTTTTGACCTTTTGCACAAATTGAACTATTATTTACACGATGAGTTTCCATATGGACCTAAGATTATTATTGATAATAAAGAATTTCCGGCTGAGCCGAAACCGTTGCCAAAAACCATGAACGTGCAGCATCAACTTAAGCATGCGATACGCAATTGCACCATCTTCATGTGTGACAAGGAGCGCATCTTGAATGCCAACAAATTGAACGATCGACAGCTGTATGCGGAGTGTGAAAAGTCGCTGAATGTGTTGCGCAAATTGTTTGGCCAGCTGGAGATGTACAAACGTGTTGAGATGGATCACAAGCGGGGCGAGTTTCTTACGTCGGATACCAAGGGTAAGCTAAATATGAATTTTATTATGTTACCTTAAAAAATTATTATTGAAAACTTTCGAATCATAATCGGCACTTTTGTTGAAAACAAATTGATTTTATTTAGTAAAAGGAATTGTTAGACATAATTAATTTTTAAATAAAAAAAAAATAATATATTAATTATGCGATCATTTTCTGGTATTGTTTGAATATCACCATAACGAGACAGTTTCAAATTTGGCTTGAGCTCAAAAGTTTCGAAATTGAATATGCTAAATTAATACAATTTTTGTTTTTATTAAAAATAAATTATTGCTGTCGTTTACAAGAATATCTTAACAAGAATCTTTAAAAGAAATTGTCAAATTCTCAAAAAAATCCGACTCCGATTGAGCGCCAGGAAAGTACTTCTCTAAATGTTTTACTTTTGACGAAAAATCACAAATAATGTTTGCGTTTGATATCAAAATTAATTTCATTTGACGAATCGATGCTTTCAAACGAGTCCCGTTACAACGTTCAAACCTTCACCATTTGATGCATACGTTCTTGGCGCTTTGTACGCGCCAAGAACGTACAAAGCGCCGTACGCGCAGATTTTTGGTAAAGACCGCCTGTATACGGTCTTTCCGGTTAGAGGGTTAAATTCATAATTGGAAAAAAACTTAGCATCCGAAAATTACATAGAATTGATGTATGGGATGCATATAGGACCATTTTTTTCCTTATGTTTAGTGTAATCTAATACGATAAAATAATGATAACTTCTCAATATGAAACGTAAAATATAAAATATTTCGAAATTGAATAGTCTATATATAAAAACATATATAACATACTAGCTGTGAATGGGTCCAGTTCACAGCTTCACCCGTGCTAAGTTTTTGTAATTGTAAAACTACATATATCGTTTATAAAGTGTGGATACATTTACGCCCACATTAAATATAGTGACATGTCCCTTTTCCCAATCCCGCTCACATTTCACGTGGCTATTAAAATTTTTAAAAAATGATCATTTGTTTCGTTACTAAGACATTAAGTCAGGAGTTTTAGCATTTTTAAAATTTTTGTTATGTGGGAGGTGTCACGGTCCATTGTCCAATTCCGTCCAAATTCTACGCAGGGTCTCCACTCCCAAAAATACATCCGGTTTTTTTTTGGAATTTATCCGTTTGAAAAAAAATCAAGATTTTTGGATTTTTTTTGATTTTATTGATTTTTTGTTCATTTTTTGACTTATAATTTAGGAAATATATTCGTGGTTTTCAGAGTACAATTTATTTTTTGAAAATTTAAGAATTTGTTGTAAACCACCAAATTGAAAATAATTATTTGAACCACTGCTGGATGAAATCTCTTGTGAAGATGGTAAGGAAATGATTCATATATTATATTAGCCAACATACATATTACCCAACTTAGGCCTTTATGTAGATCCAAATAATTAAATGATGTAGTCGCCGAAACTATTGATTTAATTGAAGTCAATTCTATGCCAATTTTTAATGCGGTAGATATTGATAGAATCTAATAGGTTCTGAAGAGTTGCCGTGTTATAAAGACGACATTCAAAATAGATTTGATCAGGCACTTAGGCCGTTTCATTTTCTCATGCATATGACTAATTCAGTATATAGAAGAAAACGGCTTCCAGATCCACGATGGTAAATTTTTCCACAAAGAATCTTTTAAACAGATGTTATTTAGCAGTTATTGGGATCGAAAGGCTGGGAAGTAAAAACTAACATATAAATTCTATCGAAATTAAGTTATATATAAATAATCAAATACAAAATTCAATAAAATCCAAAATAATCCAATAAAATTCAATAAAAACCAAAAAAATCTGATGGAGTGGATTTAAAAAATCCGGATTTATTTTCCAGCCCTGATTCTACGTGACGATTACAATGTTTAATATAATCTTTTGATTCAATTTTTTTTAACTCTGCTCTTAATAGGTAAAGAGTAATAGCAATTTTAAGTTTTTTTTTGTATGGGAGGTGCCACGCCCCATTGTCCAACCCCGTCCATATTCTACGTGATTATCGGAGTTTTAAATATGAACATTTGATTTAATTTTAATAACCCTATTCTTAGTATGTCAGGAGTAATAGTATTTTTAATGTTTTTCTTATGTGAAAGGTGCTACTCCCCTTTATGCAATCCCGCCCACATTCTACGTGACGATTTTACTTTTTAATATGAACCTTTGTTTTAATTTCCATAACTCTGGTCAGGAGTTATAGCATTTTTAAAGTTATGGTTATATGGGAAGTACCACGCCCCTTTATCAAATTCCGTCCACATTTAGCAAAATATAAACAACAACAAAATATATTACTGAGCAAAATTTCATGACTGTGGCTATCTTATACATATATTTTGAATTAAAAGTTTAGTTTTGCTACGCCCATTTTACCTTATGAGGCGAATTTCGGGAAATCAACACCCTGTCAACATTTCAAGTTCCTAGGGTCAAATTTAGATTTTTTAGTTTTTCCGGCTTTACTTTGGGGTTTTTCCAACTTTTCTTTTTTCATAAACCTCTCTCGCATTGACACGAACAAAACACAAATGTGGCAAATGAGGCAAATTCGTCGGTTGGTTCTCCCATGATGCTTTGGCACACACAAGACATTTCATTTATATATATATAAATTGTCGTTGTAGAACGAAAAATCACCAAATACATTTTCAAAATGCGAAATATTAATTTACAAAAATCTTTATATATCTGTCAATTTTTAATCGAAGATCTCAATTTTCTTTACCACATAATAAAAAAATGAAAATCTATCAATTGATATTTCATCTTTAAAAATGCATTAATAACTTTTTATAATATTAATTAAAAAACTCGAAATTTAAGTTTGTCATAAAAATGTATTTGGTGACTTTTCGTTCTACAACGACGGTATACAAAATACAAACATAAATAATAAAAAAAAAAAAAACAAATGCAAAAAACAAAATGCCACTTCAATCAGAAAATAAAGTTTCGTACTCCAGCAAAAAAAAAGTACCCCGCCATGAAAATTAATGAAAACTGTTTTTTTTTTAGAAAACCATATAAATCTAGAAATAAAGGATATTTTTCGAAGTAGTTACAATTTCCTATCAATTATCTATCTAGTTTTTAGTCAGAGAATGACGTAGCTGAACTAAATAGAAAAATTTGCGAATTAATGGCTACTTTCTTGTGTAAAGGGTTTTTCAATAAGAGCGCTACAAAAGTTTTTTTTCAAGGGTTTTTCAACTGGGACGCTACAAAAGTAGAGCGACAGGGCCAGCAAACCACGCCATATTTCTTGCCACTCTTTTGATATTTCTCTTCAGTAAGGTTTGCCATTTTATGATGGTACTAACGTACAAAAATGTCAAATGAAACAAAATTAAAAATATTCGTGCTAAATGAGCCAAATATATCACTCATTGCTTAAGTAAATTCACATCATTTGTTTTGACATTCTCATAATTTTATTTAATGCCCGTAACTTCAACGAATAGATATCTACGGGTGCTTAGTTATCTATCGTGTAAGCAAAATTTCGTAACTTCAACGCATAGTTAAGGAGTAAAAACACCGGATAGGTAAGAGATATCTGTTCGGTACGAACAACAATAGATATCTACTCGTCGAAGTTACGGGTTTTACAGTTTTTTAAATTCTACTAAAACCAGGTCTTGTAATTGAAAAATGGCTGTTTATTTTAAATTATTTAAATGGAAAGAATTTTAGCCATTACCACGTCTATATTTTGTATTTTTTTGCTCTTTTCGTATGCCAAATGAAAATTATATGAAATAAATATAATTTTGTCTGCGATCCCTGGTTATGTATAAAATGTATGTTGCTCAGAAACATAGTAAAGAGATGGGTTTTAAATTAGTTAAAGAATTGATTCTGTATATAAAGTTTTTATGCCCTCCACTAAAAGTGAAAGGGCATACTAAGTTTGGTACGCCCTTTGTAACACCCAGCATACATTTTATATTCGGTTCGGAAAAATATGTATATTCTTGATCAGCATGACCCCCTGAGTCGATTTAGTGATTTCCGTCTGTCTGCACGTCAATCTGTTGAAGTCACTACTACTGAAAAATTGAAAAGCTAGAGCAATGAAACTCCTAATTTCAATTACATATATATCGTAGCGTATAGCGTAGATATATACGATATCTTGTCAGTGAAATTGTAAAATTATCGGTCCATTGTGACCTATGAACCGTTTAAGTACCTAATATAAAACTTACATCTACCCATGAATTATATTTTATACCGGCATAAGAGAAGTTATTTGGCCAAATATATGTTGACTTGTGGTTATCAAAAAAAAAAAAAAAAATCGAAATTCGGTAACCTTACAATTTGTACTTAAATGTAAGAAAATTCTTCCGCGGTTGCAAGTTTGTAGTTATTTTTTATTTTTTTTTATTCTTTTTTATTTTTTTTATTTACTGGTTCTCTATGGTCTGTGAATCAAAAATTTACTATATACATATAATCCTACACGTCTGTGTTAGGCGTTATGGGGTCCGTATTGATTCAAAGGATAACAAATATATTTTGTCATTTTGGAGCGATATGGGTTATTGTCGTATTCTAACGTCTAAATATCGATTATAGGGTACTTATCAAAGATGATTTTCGCTGAAAACTTTAAGTTTGTATCTTAACGTTTTACACCCATTATTAATTGATTCCTCGTTATAAACTTTACATAAACTCTTTAACGAGTTATAACCAGTAAGGAGTTATAACGTCAGAAATACACAATGTATCTTACTTACTTACTTATTTGGCCATTACAACTCATGATGAGTTTCGGCCGCAGCAATCACCTCGCCAGTCGCTTCTGCATTGCGCGCGCTGGCGCCATTTTTACACTCCAAGTGTTGTCAGGTTGTCTCGCACTTGGTCGCTCCACCGGAGATTCGGACGCCCTCTCCTACGTTGACCACCACTGGGTACAGAATTGAACACCTTTTTTGCTAGAGCGCTTTCATCCATACGCTCGACATGTCCAAGCCAGCGTAGGCGCTGGATCTTAATGAAGCCGCACTGATAAGATCCAATCAGTCTGTTGACGATGGGCTTCAGTATTTCACATAATACGCTCGTTAGAACTTTATATGCGATGTTGATGAAACTTATCCCGCGGTAGTTGGCGCGTATCGTGGGATCCCCCTTCTTAAGGATTGGACAGAGTATTATGAGATTACATTCGCTAGACATGCTTTCTTCTGACCATATTCTGCTGATAAGCTGGTGCATGCTCGTTATGAGCTCATCGCCTACGGTCATAAACAACTCAGCAGGCAGACCATCCGATCCTGCGGCTTTGTAGTTTTTCAGCCTGTTGATGGCTGTGCAGACCTCTTCACGATCAGGCGGCGGTATGTCAGCGCCGTCGGCAGCAACTGGGGTTGTCAAGCTGTCTTCTCTATCAGTGGAATAGTTGTCATCATCGCTTGCTAGAAGATCAGAGAAGTGCTCTCTCCATAATCTCAGTGTACCCTGGACATCTGTTACTAGATTCTCGTCATCGTCCTGACAGGAAGAGGGTCCAGTCTTTAAACCTCCGGTCAGGCGTCTTATCATCTGAAAGAACAATGTATCATTTCCCAAAAAAATGCCGAAATGTTATACTTTTAATTATTTCGGAGCCCCAGAACTCTTTATCCAGACGTGTAGAAGTATAAGTTTATAATGCACTTTTTATCATTAGACGAAAATAAAAAAATCTGAGTTAAATAAAAAAGTCGTAATTTGAAACTGCAAAAAAATTGTTTTTGCTTAATTTTATTACTTCTATCATAACGAAATATACTGATTCAATATCGAAAAATGTTAAATGTTCGGTACGGGTCTCAAAAACCGGAAAAGCTTTAGAGAAATCTACCAAATATTTTTGTGATGTCGCTGCAATAGTTCATAGGACATTTTAAAATTATGAACAACATCAATATAAATCATTTTATTATTATTACTCCAAGTATAAAGAAATTATTATTAGATTTTCTGTTTTTACTTTATATTAAATCTACTACCAAAATTATAATTTTTAAAATTATTAATTTAAAGTAAAATTTAAGAGACATAATTTTGAACTACCGCAATTATTATAATTTCGTTCTATCGAGTTTAAAATAATATTTTTGTATTATTGTATATACATTTAGCTTAAAAATGTTACCTCGCAACTAACTTTTTCCAAATTGGGTTATATTAAATATTAAAATTATGACTTTCTTTAATTTCTAATTATTTTTTACAAGTAAAGGTTTTTTCAATAAGAGCGCTACAAAAGTTTTTTTTCAAGGGTTTTTCAACAGGGACGCTACAAAAATAGAGCGACAGGGACAGTAAACGACGCCATATTTCTTGCCACTCTTTTGACATTTCTCTTCAGTAAGGTTTGCCATTTCATTTTGGAAAGATATACGAGCCAACAACGAATTATTAAAATTTACTACCGAAATTCGAATTCGTATATCTTTCCATCATGAAATATCAAACCTTACTGAAGAGAAATGTCAAAAGAGCGGCAAGAAAGTATGGCGTCGTTTGCTGTCCCTGTCGCTCTACTTTTGTAGCGTCCCTGTTGAAAAACCCTTTATATAGTATGTCAAAGACGATCTAGAACAGAGCTAGTTAAAAAATTCGTTTCCGGTTAAATAAATTATTGTATCCAACATCAAATTGGAGTGTGATATAATGTTATATTTCAAAATAAACAAAAAAAAAAAAACAAACATTTGATTACTATTCATTAAAGTTGCCAATATAATTTCAATACACAATGCCGAGTAATGCATTCGTTACAGTAAATTGCTACCACTTATAATTGTTTTGTCTCATCTGCTAACAGCGCAAGCCCAACGCTTGGAACTACTGCTACAGCAGTTGAATGATAAAGTACGCGAATGTAATCTATACATTCACGTATTTAACTGGGCCATGGAACAAAAATGCAAAGGTGTTGCAGATGAGCCGGCTGCAGATTTCATCACGAAACTTCCCGATTGTGATAATGCAGAGCGCGACGATGGCGGCGAAGATGATAAGAACAACAAACAGTTAAATGCACACGGCGATGCCATAGCACCAACTGGTCTGCATTTTCCCATACGCTATATTGGCTGTTAATATCAAACGAAAATATATATTTGCTATTGTTCATTTTTTGTAAAACGTTTTAAAGTGTCAAATTGTATTATATTTAATTTCTAAAGATATTTTTTAAGTAACTTTAGTTTTAAATTTAGTTTTACATTTAATTTTAAAATTTAGTTTTACATTTAATTTTAAAATTTACTTTTAAATATATTTTTAATGTCGACTTTTGCTGATAGATTTACTTTTGTTTAATGCAACGTCTTAATATATAACTTTTGTTGTCATTGCATTTATTTTAATATTTATTTTAAATATAATTTATTCAATTAATTGTATATTTTTAAACCTGCTTTAAATTGTAATAAGTTTTAGTTGAAAGTTTTTTTTTTGAACATGTAAATTATTTTTAATTATTTATAATTATTTAAGTCTTTGATTATATACTTACTATGTTATAGTTCTTCATATTTTAATTTATTTTGAAAGTGTTCGTTTAAAGTCAAGTTATAGTTTTTTATTATATTAAATTATAAGTCTTTGATTGTATACTTCCTATGTTATAGTTTTTCATATTTTAATTTATTTTGAAAGTGTTTGTTTAAAGTCAAGGTATTGTTTTTTATTATATAAAATGATAAATGTTTTAAAAATAAACAACCTAAAAATATTAAACCCTTAAACAATAAAAAATGAAAAAATCAACATTATTAAAATATTGTTTAGTCAGTATTTCTATAAACTTAATAAATAACTATAAAATGCAAATCATTACATTTAAGCTATTTAAATAATATGCAATTTTGAATTGCATTTACTTTTTTTGTTCGATGCCATGTATATTGAAATATTTATTTGTATGTAAGTTATTGTAACTAAATCTTTAGCCAAGTCTTTAAGACTCGAATAATAAAAAATATATTTAAAAATAATAAAACTTACGCAAAAAGCATTTAAACGAAATTTTTAATTTAAAAAGTACTCTTCATACGGATACTTCGCATACACATCACTTATAATACGTGCGCCGATCATCGATAAGGCCACCGACATGTCTGGCTTCAGTTCGTTAAATACATCTGACCAGTTCTCATTGATGAATAGATTCATATTGTCGCCCAACGCTTTGTCACCATTGAAAAGACCCTCCAATTGGAATGTCACATGTTGCGGCACCATATCCAGTTGCAAAGGTACCACCTCTAAATACTTTTGTCCCGATTTTTCCAATACATTTGGCTTGAGTTTAATTGTAAGCTGCACATCGTCTGTAATAGGTTAATGCTACAAAGTTTTGAAATTTGTCATTATATATCATGTACAAACCTAAAACTATCATCGAATTACCATGACCCACAATAGGTAAAATCAAAACTTTGCCATCGATAGAGTAGGGGCCCTTCAAGGTCAATTTATCAATAGAAGCTTTGATAACAATGTCCTTTTTTAATTCCTTATCGAAGCCGCTGTGAAGTTCATAATATTTTTATTTTAGAATTTTGTATTTTAGAATTGTGAGTTTTAGAATTTGGCATTTATGACTAGCCTTTGATTTTTGATGTTTGTATTTTAAAATTTGGTATATTTGATGTTTGTATTTTGGAATTTGGTATTTTTGAATATGATATTTTAGAAATTTTCTTTTAGGAATTGGTATTTAAAAATTGGATATTTTTAGAATTTGTTATTTATGTATTTTTGCTATTGGTATCTCTTGGTATTATAGAATTATAATTAGAAATTTTTGATATTAATTTGGTACATTAATTTTAGAACAATGCGAATACTGTTTAGTTCTAAGTTTACTTAGGGCCGTTTTCACCATCTTCGGTTAAGCACTAACTGCCATTTTAACTCAGAGTTACCAATAGAATATATGGAATTGAAACACTTAACTGGACATTGTGAAAGCGGCCCTTAATGTTAAAGTACATATACATTACGAATGAGAACATGCCCCAGTTATAAAATACACTTTCGATCGAAATTAAAATATTTGAAATTAAAAATTGAATTTAATTAAAAAAATTCGAAAAACAAAATAAATTTATTTAATATTGAATATTATTACTCGAAAAATGTCTCTCACCTAACTTTAGACACTTTAGCATTTGAGAGTCCAATGATGTCGACATTCTGGAAATGCAGCTCCACACTAACGGGACTTTTGGAACTCCTCTGCAGCTCTAGTGAGTTTACGCGTAGTGGATCGAATGGCATTAAATTTAATTTACGAATTCCTGTCGTGCCAAACGTATGAAGAATATTTTGTATGGTCTGTTGTAAGCAATTGCTATCCTCGTAGTGACATTGAGTTATGCCCTCCGCTAAAATGAACAAAAATCCTTGCAGTAATAACATATATTAAATGTTTGTCAAACATTGTTTTACGTATTATATTTCCAGAAACATAGTCGAATTTGTTGGCACAAAAGATTAAATGAAGCACGACAATTATCGTTAAAACCTGAAACTGCATTTTGTTACGAATTTTTTCTACGTAGCCGACAAAAGTTAAAATTTTATTAAACACCTAAATTTCAAGTGTATTCGTTTTATAGTGAAATTTTGTAAAAGTCGCTGAGTAGTTCATCAAAATTAAGTCACACCGGTTAATGACAACGTTCTTAGCTTATAGTCTACATTTAGTAATTAATTTAAATGCTTAATTTTGAAAGGGGCACAGACATTTTTATTGTATACATCAATTTAAATTTACGATTTACACTAATGCTAATAATTGGCATGTTTCTCTATTACAACAGATACTTAATTGATTAAATTATAATTGCAGAATATTGTTTAAGTTCGACTCCGTATTTGTGGTCGAACTTAAATATTTATAATTGAGTCTCGTAGTAATATGTATTCTGATTAAATATTATTTTAAAATAAATAAAAAGTTTGTATTAAACGCAGAAAAAATACCGTTGTACCGATATTTTTTAATGATACAAATCGGTGTAGTTCGTAGAATTTTCGTATATGCTTAGTCATTCCCTCAACACAAAATAAATTTGTTGCGGCCCCCAAATACAAATGACTTACCAATTTATTCGATACGGAAACATAGCATTTTCTCTCTGAAGTTGTGGTAACATCCAAGCTACTGCATACATTAGTTTACTATAACAGTATTAATTTGGTTACAGTAACATAAGGAACATTCAAAAAAGTAGATAACAACAAATGCAATTCGGTTGTAGCACAGGGAAATATCATAAAAAGAGAGAATTGTTCAGTTAGAAAATTTTCAACACATAAATTAATCTTTCTAAGTGGTCACCACGGTTTACGGATCTTAAAAATCTATTTCTGGGTCGATATACCAAATTTTGTTTTTAAGAGTGCCATCAATCGTATCGTAATTTTTATTAGCATTTTTTGTATCTACACGCTGCAAAAAAGGGCTCTCCCAAACATAATTTTGCATTCATTAACATGTATGTTTGGAATTTTATGTAAACATAATATATAATTGACTGATAAATCATTTGTAAAAAGGGTTGTAATGAGACTTGAACAGTGTTGTAATGAGCGTGTATACGCAGAAAAATAACATACAGTTAATAGTATTATACCAGGCATGTCAAATTCATTTGGTAACATGGACCGCATTGGCAATTTAAATGATGAGGCATTTGTGTACCATAAGAAAAAATAATCCCTTTTTTTTAGATTTGGTATAAAAATACAATGTTAGGATTATCAAATAGGATTATCAATTGATCTTCGTTAAAAGCGACGCAGGCGAAATTTTTTTGTGAAAAATGGTGCGATTTTTGTCTGTTTGTAATAATTGAAAAAATTTTCGAACTTCTTTGATGCTGTCAATATTTTGTCTGAGGTATTTACAGTGGATTGTTAATATTTCAAAAACTAGAGAAAATTTTATAAAACAGACACCTGACAATTATCCAAAATTGTTGCAACTTTTTATGTCGGCAAAATCGTACGATATCAAATTAGATATTGTAGCAATATCGAAGGCCAAATCGTACTAAAACTGCAAAAATAATTCAAAACGACATATTGCTGTTTTTTTTTTCGAAACGATTATAAAAATGATTCTGGATTAATATTGCATCAAATAGTTCAAATATATCGAGATTTATTTGAAAAGCATCAATGTGGAAAATGTTTAAATATCCTAACATAAAATTTTACTCTACGAAAATTACGAAATTTTAAAAATTAGCAACAATATTGGATTTTTGTTATTCAAGATTGTTCGAGAAAACTTGAAGGCATAAATCACATGTCAGAGTGGTAAACAATTTTTTTAGATTTTCGATACAAACAATACATAAACTATTAAAAAAGTTTGTTTTTTAAAATACCGTATTTAAATTTGATATTTGAATAAATTTAAAAGGTTTCCTTTTTATGAACAATTAATTTAAATTGTAATGTCAGTGACCATTGATTAGATGTTCAGATTTAGGACTTATGACAAAGTTTGTTTCATTATCCTTAAAGCGGTGTTTGCAGCATTCTACGGTCAAGAGTTATTTTCTACAAAAAATGATTATTGATTCATTTTTTGTAACTTTGGACCACTGTGTCTCTGGAGAAGATGAATTTTGAACTCTGGTAGATTTGGAATGTCTCTAATACAAAAAATTTTACTTACTAAAGAAAAAAAAAATTAAAATGATTCAAATTTTGTGCAAAGCAAGACTCTTGGTTAAAAACTTGTCGTTTTTTTTTAATAAAAGTCCAAAGTCTGATTTCGGCTTTATTTCATACTGGAGCTGATTCCGACAATGTTTTTGTCAAATCGGGTCCAGTTTTTGATATTTTAAAGTTTTAGTTAGTTTTCTCTCCTTTTAATTTTAATAGTCGAACCAAAAAAAATAATGTAATTTTCTTTTCGGTGTTAGACGTACAAAACTATGCGCTACCATATATTTTGTATATATGCCGGCGAAATATAGCCAAGAGAAATTCAGAAGTTTACAATAAATTTTAAATTTTATGAATTAATAACAATATTACTTGATGAAAAAAAGGTAAAAATTATAGTTTGTGCAAAATCATGTATAATATTTAAAATGACAATAAAAATATATTAAGACTCTATATTAAAAACTTTTCAATATCTCATTATGTAGCGTCGGTAGCTCGTCTGGTTAGAGCGTTGGGTCCGAAAGGTCCGCGGTTCGATCCCCAGCAACATCTTTTTTTATAGAAAACATTTTTCTATGCGACGCTACCTCTCGGCAGTAAATGGTAAACCTACGAGAGTAAAACATTGCCTATGAAAAGCTCTCACCAGCCGTTCGGATTCGGCAATAAACTGTAGGTCCCACCACGTTAAGTACAAATATAACACGCACAGCTCAAATGGTGAGAGAGCTCGGCCGAAGTTCTATACAAAACTGTAGCGTCAAACTATTATTATATAATACCTCATTATAAAATTTTGGGAAAATAATCTACCTACAAAAATATGGATTTTTTTAATAAATTAATAAGTTTTTAACCAAGATTAGTAATTTAATTTCTTGTACGGCATGTTAAATTGGATACATGGCGCTGCACAAAAATACACAACAATACATAATAATCATTTTAACGCCTGAAAATTAAATAAATATTTAATATTATTAAATATATTAATAATATTTCAAAAGTCTTCGCGGGCCGCAGATGAAAGGTTGGCGGGCCGCGTGTTTGATATGACTGTATTATACAATTAAAATTAATCAATTGGAATTATTATTTTAATTAGTAAATATCATTAAATAATAAAAAGTCTGTTAAAGTATTTCTGAGTTTATATGAAAATATTATAATTATTAAATAAGTGGGTTAATCAAGTAGATCTCAGACAAATAATATAAATTCTTATATTTATTGACCTAATTCTTTTCATCTTACTATAATATTTAGTTCTGCTTGTCTGTGTGATACTCAACAGTCAGGCAAACATCAATTTTTTGTAATTATAGATATTTTGCAATTATAGTTGTTGAGTTTAATTTCTCAATAACGATATCACAAATTTCATTTAAAAACATCATTAATTACGAACCCCATATTATAAACAAATGCGTACTTAAAACCACAATAAATAAATTACCCCCAAATCATGTATCTTTTTATTCTCGTGTGATTACGATTCATTTCCAGTCTCTTTCAGCTCGAATCACACGATTGAATAAACAGTCAACTTTTGAATCAATTTTCAAAACAATTTAAATATCAATCGTATGATTGCCTAATTTTCCATATAAAAATTGGGCAATTATTTGAAAAAGTTGACTGTTTATTCAATCTTGTGATTTGAGCTCTCGTCTAAAATTTGTATAACGTATTTCAAACGTTTCGCTCTTTGAATCGAACGTTTGTTCAAAATTTTTGTTTTGCCAACTATATTTCATAAAGAAAAATTTTATTTTTTTATTACATTGTCGTATGATTTATATGCTGGCAACAAAAAAACTCTCAAAACTAGCGTACTCAACGTTTCGTTTGATACATGAATCAAAAATTGTAGTCATACGATATTCAAACGAATTGTAGCCGATATCGTTGTCACCAGGAAATACATGATCGACACGTTCTTGTTACCATTTCTGAACTGACCTAATTTCTATATACAAATAAAAATTATTATGAACATTGAAAACTTTAATTTAAGTTGCATTTAACTTCAAACCTCTAAAGTACTTTCGTGTCTTTTATTTAGGAACATTTTTGGGAGGAATAAAATTATAAAACAACTACTTTTTTGCAAGTTATATATATTTTTATTTAAAAAACCCCTATTAATTTCTCTAAATCACAGTTTAACCAATTTTAATTTTCCGAAAAGTATTTTTCATATGGATATTTTTGGAAAACTTTATGAACGACACTCTGGAAAATGAGTCCGAAAGTATCAGAGAACGATTTGCGCACCTCACCGTAAATGTCTTTCCAGTTTTCGTTGAGGAACAAATTCATATTATCACCCAGAGCCTTGTCACCATTGAAAAGATTACCAAAATTGTAGTAGATTTTTTCGGGTTCGACATTGATGCGAAGATTTTTAACTTCCATGTAGGTTTCACCGTTTTTCTCCAGCGGCGTGCCCGTAAATACCATTGTCAGGTCAGAGTTTACTAAAAGAATTGAATTGTTATATGATATATAGTTTTCTTAGACTAGATATTGTACACTAACACATTGTAATGTTGCTTTTTCCTTTGCCATTTATGGGTAAAATTAATACTTTGCCACTTATGGTGTAGTCGCCAACCAGACTAACATAACCCATCGTCATGCGAATTTCGTGTTTACCCTTGAGATCCTTGCCGAAGCCCCTATATATACAAAATGTGATAAAGAAATAAAAATCTGACGAAAGTCAACCAATTTTCTAAGGCAACCTACTTGACTTTGTATGCTGTTGAATTCTGTAAACCATAAATTTTATTATCGATGAATGTTAAATCAATATTGACGGGACTTTCTTCACCCTGTTTGATATTTATTTTGGCAACATTTAATGGATCGATTTTGACAAAGTTCAAAGAACTGTCACCTAAAATATTTAAAAATTTTTCGATTTCAAGTTAAAAGATGTGTGTTTTTTTATAATTTTTTTATATTACCTTCAACTTGTTCTTGCATTAAGTAATTAATAATTTTGATTATACAGGCACCATCCTCGTATTTACATGGTTTTGGATCGTCAGCTTTAAAAATTGTAAAAAAAAATATTTTAAACTGATTCAAGTTGATGTAGAAAATTTAAAACACTTTTTTCTGTTGCTCCTCGTCAACTTAATTGATTTCAATGTAATGTTTACAGTAATGAATTATTAAAATTATCCTTTTACAAATTTATTAATTTATGAAAAGTCCAAATATTCTCAAAGCATCATCTAAGATTTAATTTGTTTTTCTGTTTTGAAGATTGTTCTTCTTTTGTTTGTTGGTACAATCAGAAAAATGTTTCCTAATATTAAGGAAATTTAACTTTAAATAGCGCTATGTAAATTTATATTTATTTTAAATCTCCTTTAAATAGGGATATATTTCAGAAATGTATGTACTAATATCAGGTAAAATAAGTAAAGTTAATATTTTTATTATCGTTTTAAGATTACAATAGTCCTTTCATTTGAATTAATGTTTCTACTTTCGAATGATTTTTCAATATTAAATTTAATCAGATCGACTTACGAAATTTGGCTTCAACCAAACCGTTAAATGAACTCACAGCCATTAAGGCGAAAACACAAAATAACCGATGCATTTTTAATTTTTAAAAAACGTCACTTGTGTTTATTGAATAAAACGTGTGTCTGTCTATTGCTACCGATAAAACATTAACTAACAGACTCTATGATGCCGAGCACCGTTTTATAACAAGTAGAACTTTTTTTCTAGTTTTATATATAATAAAAAAATAAATGTCCATGCTATACTTCAGACAAGGTATCATAATTCTTTAGTTTAACAACCTGTTTCACTCACTGACAAATCACAGTAAGAAACTATTTAATTTTATAATTAACTATTAATTAATAACTACAATTATACAAAATAATGTAGATGGATTAAAATAGAATGAGTAAACAAATCACATTATTGTGTCCTACACAACTCATGCATGCATTTACATTTTTCCAGTTTAAATAAAATTTCTATTTATTATAATAAATTATTTTTATATTCATAAATATCTGTAATTTTCGGAAATATACACGCTGCAAAAAAGGGTTCTACAAACATAATTTTGCAGGCATAGCATATAACGTTGCTTTAAGTAAACAAAGCATTGCGAAACATTATTCTAATGACAGACAAACATATTTTAATTTTCGTTCAAACATATTTTTGTTTATAAATAATAAATTTAGATGTTATTCTATATGTTTGGATGACGAAAAAAAAGTAAATTTGAAGCTAGTATTTTTTTTAGGCAATGTAATAAAAATAATTTTGTAAGTATTACGCCTAGAAGTAGGCAGCGTTGTCATACGAATTCTATTATTTTTTTGAATTCGTTGTCACCCAGTAATAGTCACGATTAACCAAATACATATAATTCATAGACAATTTTTTGATATCGGATGTGTTAAGTAGCAGTATTGACAGTCAGAACATCGCACAGTGGTCCAAAATTGAAAAAAGCTGGCCAAAATTCTAAAAACCGTCTATTTTGATTAAAGATAAGTAAACGTTCAATGTGTGATTCAAATTTGCGTGATTCGGTATAAAAATTGCAATGGTCTGACAAATTTTTTTGTTTAGAAAAAGTTCAAAATATTTTTTATTTAGTCAAATATGAAAATACAATTTATAAGAAATTCGTTTAATATGGGTAATATTAAGAGAAAGAAGATAATGCAGATGAAGGAGAAGATGATAAAGACGACATTGATGAAGAATACCAAGAGTTGCAATCTTTTTTATCGTCCCTCTCACATCCATTTCTATTTTATATTAAAAACCCAATTTTTAAATATAAAGTTAGTTTTTTTTCGCAAAAGCAATTATT